>UELW01000444.1:4551961-5824461 GCA_900490495.1 Danionella dracula
TGTTCACAAACCACATAGTCCTGATTAGATTCACAGGGATCTGAAGAAGAGATGTAGCAGGTAGTGTAATATTACTCACAAGTAACACTTACGACAAGTAAGATTGTTTCTCTTTGTATTGTATTGCATTTTTTTAAACTATAACAATGCAATCCCTGCTCTGAGGATTTTCATTCAAGCATTTAACTCTTACCTGTTTGTACTGAGAGAGAAATGTTCACTCACTTCTTAATATATAGCAGGTGTACTCACTCTCTTCTCAACGTCCATTTTGTGTTGAGAACTTGAAGCACTCTGTCTTTATGTACTCTTGTTTTTATGTAAATTCAGCTAGATTAAGCATTGATGCTAATCTTAGTTACCAGTGTTTTATGTGACGTAAAAGTAATGAAAATATCTCCTTTGTTGAAAAGAAATTTAGTTTCACATTTTTTGTGCATTAAAAAGCAAGCAAGCACATGTTTATTCCCTTGTTAGTTTTGCAAGTCATTAAACATCAATGAGTAATACAAAGAATGTGCTGATTTGGCTTTCAGCATGAATTATGCCTAAATAAAAGATTGTATCAGGGTCTCTGTCACATCAGTTCATGCCACGAGTCCTGAAAGTCTCGTTTTTGGTTTTTGTTGAAGTTTACTGGTTGAGTGTTTTCTCACACTGTGCGATTTTTATGCAATTTGGTTTTGTTGTCTGTTATTTGATCTGAGTAATATCCCATGACCAGCAAAGTGTTTGTTTTTATGGACTGTGTTTGGTTTCTCTCTGTGGTGGTTTCATGGAGCAGTCAAATCAGGTTTTATTGAAAGTCAATATCAGCTCTCAACCCATGGCTGAGAGTGTGTCTGTTCATGCAGGGCCTGGGTCTGTATCCTAGGCCTCTTCTCTACTTACTTTCAACAAAGACACAATATGAAAATACATTGCGCAAACTGTGTCACAAAACCATCTTATGTTAATGTCTTTCCGTTTAAATCATTCCCTCAAGATGGAAAAAAAGCGATACAAGCTATGGTGAATTTCTGTTTGGTCTGCCTTCACATTCCTTTGCGAGTCAATAGTCATAAAGACCATTCCTCCCACGAAACTCACTGAAACCACGGAATAAAACATAGAAATTACATTTCATATCAGCTTCTTTGGTTAACTGAAATAATCATAATCTAGTAATTTATTTTCCACTTCACGTGGTGTTTGTGTTGCATGTCTTTGTAACTGTTTACTTATCCAGCATGGTGATGTCACAAGTTATCCATCTCATTTATTCAGTTTGATCAGCATTAGCCCTCTCATCTGTCATTTGTGAGCTAAATGCATTTACCAATCACTTCTGTCTCTACTGTTGGCATCCACATGCACATCCATGGGACCCCTCAGTCGAGGATGGAGCTGTACAAGCAATTGTTACTGTTTTCTGGTCAATATTTAAGATCTGTAAAAGTGATTATAAGAAAAAGTAGACGACCATGTCTTGAATTTTGGATGGAGATAAATAGAAAGAGAGGCAAAGAACTAAAGAGAAACTGCTGTGTTTGCCTCTTCTGGGGCCCTGTTATGATAAATGTTCCGAGCCATAGACCAGTGTGGTCCTTGTTCAACAAGACTGTTGTGATATTTTTAGCCAATCGCAGTGCATGAGAGGTGGAGGCTAACAAGACATCAAATGTTTCAGCAAATTCCCCCATGCATTTCTGTCTCACCCGGTTCCTCCAGCTCGAGCTGACTATAAGTCATTCTCCCTCTCCTTCTTTCATTCCCCCGCTTTTCTTTTCTGACCACCCTGTGTCCCAGTTTTGCATCTCTTATTTTTGCCTCTCTAGTTCTATTCTCTCAAAGCCTGTCTCTTGTGGTTCAAATCTGACAGTTTGACTCATGGCTGCAAACTCTTGAATCAGAATCAAAAATGGGTTAACAGTGTAAAAAGAAACTCTCTTCTCTTATCTACGAATCAGTGTTTTTCCACACACACAAGCACACGCACACGCACGCACACGCACGCACACACAAGCACACACGCAGATGCACACAAATAAAGAATGTGGATATATATTCATAAAAAAAATCAACAAAAAGGATGCATTTCATTTTTACATTCATCTCATTCTGTAATCTCTCTGCTTGGCTTCAAGTTCTTTTTTTTATCAGGCATTTATATTATTTAGCATTGATTTATAAGCCAAAGTCAATAACACAGATCAATGAGAGACACATTCATCCAAAAAGAACTTTACAAAAGTATGGCATAAAACACAATGCCCACATGAATAACAAGCAATGCCAAATCCACCATGACTCATCCGTTCCACTGAAAATGTGACTTGCTGATTCTTATGACATGACAGCTCTAACTAAAGCTCTAAATAGTGTAAACACTAACAAACGAACATATATTCTTCACTAAATTTCCTCACTGAAATATAGATGACAATAAAACTTACTTTTTGGTGAGGAATTTTATATCTCGAGCAAAAGCTTTTATTGTGCACATTACAAAATACATTTCTACCACAATATCCATTTTGTATTTGGTCAATCGAACTGGAACTTCATTTCAAAGTAATTCCTTAATAGAAATATTTTCTTATATTGTTTTTCTTAATTTGTTAGTACATTAAAGCATGTCTAATTTGTTAATCTGTAATTCATTTATATTGGCTTGAATATTGAATGCACATTTGACATGAATATAAAACATGTAGAGGATTATGTGTGTTGAATAGCTTGATCTTTAATACTTATAACACTACAGTATGATTGCCAATTTTATTGATTCACATAACAAATGTAAGCTAATTTCTCTCTCAATGGCTTAATCTGCTTTGATTTTCAAATGATGCATCATTTTGACATTAGCTGGTTTAATATCTGGTGTCCACACGCTCAATGAAAAAAGAGGACTAATCATCAGCTCTGATTCATTCAAGTTGTTTTAAAAGAAACCCACATCTTAATGTGTGTGGTGAAACATTAATATGCATACCTCAACAGCACAGAGAATATCAAGGATATAAAAAAAGGTCTAGCATAAGAAATGTGATTTCATTTGTGTGTCTATATGAGACGGAAATGTGAGGCAGGACAACTCATCTTATTTGAGAGTGCTTGAAAGTGGGTCGATTATCCTCTCCGTGTTTTGCTTCGAGGTAAAGAAGCACTCGTATTACACTCAAAAAGTTCTGACACTGCAGACCCTGCTCTTTAAGTAAAAACTAATAAATAGAAACAAATGAATCTAGCCATCCTGGGTTTTAGCTTAAACCCCCATGCCGACTGTACTTTAATCATTTTATTCTGTTTGTTAGATGGGCTGGAGCAGAATGATCATTGAAATGTGTGTCATAAAAAAAACAAGTTTATAGACAAATGGCTTCAAAACCAAAAAACCACAATGAGGGTAAACTAAAGACTATTTGCCAAAAAGAACAAGAGATAATGCTAACAGAAGGATTCACATAATACTTCTCAGAGCAAGGAATAAAAAGAGAAGAATATAAAAGGGGGGATTACAGCAGGTGAGCAGCAGAACAGGTAATAGAACTGAGGACTAATGAGAAAGCAGACAAGAGGGGCAGGGACAAAAAAAGACATTATTTATGGGATAATGTCTATTTAAAAAGATAATGTATGACTTCTCACACTTTTCACACTTTCTTTTACTTATACTGTCTCTGCTGTAACTCTAGGTTTGCTTTTTAATTAGTTTTATAGATTTTTTTCTGTAGATGTATTTGCTTCAAACGCAAAAACATTTAAATTTTAATGTGTGTCAGTTGTACAGCTATCATTAAAATTATTTGGTCCTGCTCTACTTCAGTGCTAGTATCTCTGAATGATGTTATCTGACTATATTTAAAATGTGAAAAGGTTAATTGCTTCAAATTAGACTTCAGATAATGCAATAAGTCCCATTTTGATTATTAAAAATAGCTACCCTTATCATATAAAATTATAGCACTCTTTATATACTGTTAATATAGTATAATTTCATATAATAAAAGTAATTCCTTAAATGAATACATTAACAATGTATTTCTTTAGGGTGAACAAAAAAATACATTTCTGTAAATATTTTTTATTCTGTACTTTGTTCTTTAAGCATGCCTAATTTGTTCATATGTAATTAATTTATATTAGCTTGAATGTTGCATGTATATTCAACATGAATATAAAACATTTTAGATTGATTATGTGTGTTGAATTAGTTATGTTTGAATAGAATTGTGTGTTAAATAATAATTGTTAGTTACAGTTTAATGTACAGCCTTTCTTGTTTCTATTCTATATTAAGTTTAGCAAATATTATTGGATTATTGTTTGTGTTACTAGACATGATATAAACATCAAAGTCGCCTGCGGTTTACTTTGAGAACCCTGCTGACCGTATGTCGGTTTTATTATGGTGAGAAAACCTCCACATTCCACGTTGATTCAGCTGCCGTTTTTGTCCTTTAAGGACTAATATTCCTCACAGAATGTATGATTTATTGATTATTATGAACTGTGATTTGACTGCTTTGTACTGTTCATATCTGATCGACTATTCTCTAAAACTATACAAGGAAAAAAGACATGCTTGACTGAAGTCCTGTGAAGCAATCTGCAAGCAGATGATGAGTTCTCTCTCTCAGCTACTTTAATGATGTCTCTGATGGTTTACAGTTGCATATTCAAGGTAAAACTCCTGACAAATGAACCATAGATGTATTCTTTGTGTGTTAAAATATGCATTTTCATCCTTAAAAGCTGGCTTTCTCTCATCAAACATTGACATTGTTCCCAGTCTTCTTAAACGTAATTACACAAGCAGATGAAACTCCTCTGTGGCTGAAACCAGGCGGGATGGAAATCTCCTCTCTGGTTTAATTAAAAAATCCTGCTATTAACACCAGGAGATATAAACAAGCTCATAATCTGGAAATCAGTGAGTGTACATCTTCAGTCACTCTTTTTGAGACTAATCGTGCCATTCAGGACAGGAAAACAATAAAGTTCCTCCATGTTTGTGCTTTAAACCCAATCCATCAGTGTGGTGCCCAAAAATGCTAATAGACACTATAAAGCTAATTTTTCTTTGTCTACAATGTATTTTGAGATTGTTGTCATTGTTTATTTTGGTTTGATAATGAATAAATGTAACACATTTTTAAAACATTAGAGGATGTGTTCCTTGTTAAATATTCTTTGTGGTTGCGATATTCTCTGCAGTCTTGATTTACCAGGACTGATTTAATCATATCTGGTGTGGGTAAAAGTATACCAAGAGGCAGATTTAGACAAAGCGTCATATTTAGAAACAAGATGAGGAGTAGACTTCAACTTTAGATTTATTAGGAAACAACATCATGATGCAGTTTCAGACCAAATCTGTTCACACCTTTGGTTATAATAAATGGGATTTATATATTGCTCTCATTAGTGTTATATATGAGATGAGTGGTAAATTCAACATGTGAAATTGTATTTGGTGTTAATGCCACGCATGCTCCCATGTACATAACATTTCCTGCCTAGTCATGTCGATGTGAACAAATTTCAATAACATTTGAGACAGGAATGTTCTTAAGTCGTGGTGAAATATTTAATAACAATACATAATTAAATGCAGCATGTTAGATCATTTAATTGCTCAGATATCAATGCATATCTAGTAAAAGAGAAATAGTTTCTGGGATTTGTTTTTTTAAACAATGCCTGTGAAGGGGAATTGTGTGTGTTGGGCCACAGAAAACTCCTGCCCTGCTGTGGATATGGCATTACATTTATCAACAAACTTTTTAAATCCTCTTGGTCAAAAACTTGAGCTGTTAGTTATCACAGAAACCAAAAGTAGACAAGTGATAAAAGATGCAGCCAGCTAGGGTTTAATATGTTTACTGAAATACCAACACCTTACATGTGGTGTGAACTAGTTTTGATGCTTCACAACCATGTCAGTATATCACAAACCCATATGGTATTGTAAAGTTTAGAATAAAATCTTTGGAGATAAAAATTCATTTTCCAACAGGTTATTTGAATTAAACAATTCAATCATTTTGGTTTTTTGTCTCAAAGTGGAAGATTTTTTTTCTTGCTGTACATTATATATGGTACTTTATATGGCTTTTTCTGTTTCTGTAATTCTCCTTCAAGCTATCTTCATAACTTCCTAAAGCTTTAAGTAGGTGACATTTTAACTGTCAAAACAAGTAACTGGATGGGTGTTGTTGTTTAAACAGCCACTGCCAGCAAGCCAGGCGGTTAGCAGCTTTCTATGTTTACAACTGTACATATTAATTACATGCTACTGCACGGGAGCCACTTATTCTCATTCAAAACACACTGGCGCATGATGCCTTGCTTGTTTCCTTCCTGTCTTTCCTCGGCCTTCCAACCATTCCTAGCATCCTCTTGTCTCTTCCCACCATATGCTCCTGACAGGCTCCCAGGCGAGTACAGGTCAGCCTGTGTCCTCAGTGGAGTGTGTATGTGTGTTAAAGTAACAGGCAGAGAATTTGGGAGGGTGGGACTTATTTTTTAGAATGCGTTTCGGATTAAAATTTGTTGGACACATTTTCTCTGTCTTTTTAATTTCGTTCTATTTGAAGTAAACCTGTGATTAACTTTTGATTGTTGGTCACTTTTTTCATAGCTTTGCTTGGGTCAGTTTGGAAGTCATGTCGTTCATTAGAGCCCATTTTGAATTGTATCTGAAAACTGATTCATTTTAGGAGATTTTGGGACAATTTTGCTATTATGATGTACAGGATTAACTTAAATTTCAACCTGGATTGCTGAACACTAAAAGTGAACCATGATTTTAGCAATTTCTACATTTTTTGTGTAATTAAAGGGGCATCTGGATTCAAATAAATTATGGATAAAAAAACTGTTAAATGCAACTTGGTGATAAAATCAAATGGTATTTTTTATGGAGCTCTTACCATAGTTTTGTGATTTAATGCCTTTTTGTTGTTTAGTTAAAAAAAACAGTTATTATAAAAAAGTTTTGCAATGTTGAAATGAGTAGAATAACACTGAAAAGTTATCAGAAAGTTCACAAAGAGACTCATTGTGTTCTCCTGAAGGATTGGCGTCACACCCACTGGTTTTTCTTCGTAACTGTGGGACAAAGATGGCTTTGGTTTAGTGTGTTTGTGGGCTCTCGCTGGCTTTCCTTCGCTGCTCAGTAACGTCATTGTTCTCTTGTACTTTTTGAAAAGGTCTTGTAACACACTCTCGGGCTGTTATTTTGCATCGATTTTGCCTGTCAGAGTAATTCTAGCTTTGCTTCTGTGATGGATAGAGGCAAACAGCTCCTCTTCAACACTGACATTCTGCTTACTCTCTCTCTTATCCACTTTATCTCTCTCACTTCTCTCTCCCTCAAGATGAGACCACATCAATGTCCTCTTCTTTCTCAAACTGATGATGATTATTCTGCACCAGCTTGGGTTTTGTCTGTATCAGATTATTGAGTTTAATGATGCTATATTTTCTGAGGTGAGCGGAGAGCACAATGGGGTGTTGTCTGAACCCGCTTGGTTTTTTATGAGTAAGTACTCAAATTCAGGCAAAGATTGTTCTGGCCTTCTCTGTGCTTTCATGATTATATCTCAGTGAAATATGCCTGTATTTCAACTTAAACTTAACTTAAACCTAAACTGTAATACTTGTAAAGTATGAATTCTCAATTAGTGTTTATTTTAACAAAGCCATAGAATCTGTAAACCGCATCAAAAACAGTATGCTGTAAAACCAAATTCTGTAAAAAAAGAAAAACAGAGAAAGTTCTAATCTTTAAACAGGATTTTCCATAAATTTAAAAGCAGACATTTACATACTTTGAAGAATTTTATTAATTTAATAGATATTTAAGTGTTTGGAAGTGACTTAGTACGAACTTTTGCAGAAAAAAATTGTCACATTTTCAAATCACCATAAATTTAAATTGGAGTAATTTCCAAATAATTAAATATTTTTCCTGATATGTAAAGGTATCTACAGACTAGCAAATGAGGTAAGGATATCTCTATAATAACTACTGAAGACCGTTATTATCTTACTAAATTTAACTTACTTCACTGAAACACCAGACTACTCCAGGGCTGCTTCAAAAAAGTTACTCAACAATCAAGTACTCAAGAACTGCTTTTTATTTTTACTTGAGTAGATTTGTAGATGTATATTTTTTTCTTGTACTTTAATACATTTTCACAGAAGTAGTGGTACTTTTGCTTGAGAACAACATTTATTGTCTTTCCACTCTTGGATGAAACTGCACCTGTTTTATCAACAGACTGTCCCAGATCACTATCCCAGTACAGGACAGTCAATAAATGACATTAACAGAAAGTTTTCAGCTGATCTATTATTAGCTTATCAATTTAAGCTTAATCTCGTCTAAATACTAAAATACTAATCTTGTAAATTAATGCCAACATCAAGCTTATTTATGCTAGATCCATGCTAATAAAATGCTAGTTAATGCTAAGATTATGTATATAAACCTTGAACTGTTTCTAACTTGAAACAACTACCTAAAACTTTAGAAAATGTTAAAATATTAGCTTTCTTAAGCCAACACAAATTGTACTTTATTAATCTTTATAACAATTTTATTCTCCTATCTCAATATAAATACTAAGGCTAAGTTATAGCCTTAGTATTTATATTGAGATAGGAGAAAAATACCATTTAAAGGTAGTTGAGAGACTCAGTGTTAGTTGAGCATGCATTACATCTTGAGGGGGTGTTTCTGAATCCCACACCAGTGTGCAGCATCCACTTGGATAAAGTAATGGCTGCCATTCTGTGCCAGAACACTCACAACCCACCGGCTAACCAAATTCAATTGAACTCTAGATTTATCACGCATCATTTTCTAAACAGAGCAATACTAATCTTCGAATAACACACCAAAACACATTTGACATTTATCACTCTAGTAGTAACACACATTACCTTCAATTTTTTATATATTTTCCTTGCCCGGCCCAAAAATTGTTGTTATAGAGTCATCTGCACGGAGATGTGAACGATGACAAGAGACCCTATTGGTTTAGGGGTCTGTACGTTTTGGTGACTTCAAATGTCAGCTCTGGCTCCCAGACTTCATACCATGACTTTAAAGAATTGATTTTTTTCAGCTTACATTGTCAGTGAAAAAATGTTTAACTTTTTGGAGACTTTTGTTTAGGCCTTCCAATGAACTAAACTCAATTTAAGCATAAAAAAATACATTTGAAGCATTGTTTTCTTAAAGAGTCTTCTGAAATTAGTGTATTGCTAATTTGCTAATATAAGCTTGTTTTTAACAAAAGAATCGGATGCCATTTAGGATCATTTAATGTACTTCCATACAAAGCTCCCATAGCTAAAACCAACACCGTTCAACCACACGGTCACAGTATAATGATGGTCAGACTCCCTCAGGCAAATATCATGATAAGCCAGAATCAGCTCTGTCCGTCCTTCAGCAGTCCGCTCTGTGAAAGATAATGCCCCATCTCCAGAGAGAATGAGCTCTGTTAAAGAATTCAATGCTAACAACATTAACCACAAGGTCATTCAATTGAATCATTCCTCAAGAGCACGCCTGATGTCTATTACTTCAGAACAAGTCTGATGCTTGCTTAAAGCCCTGGCTTCGGTTAATAAAACACCCAACTGCTTTCAAATTCAATGTTTTAAACAAGGTGTAAATAATTCAATGGATCGCAACAGTGTCCACAAGCTTCCTGAAACTAACCTGAAGCTAAGGGGCAACAGGGAAACCATGGTGGGTGAGAGTTGAAAGCCAGTGGGCATGCAAACGTAGAATTAATATCAAATAAACGTGAAAAATAGACAACTTTTAATATTAATGTTTTTTTATTCCATTATTCCTATTTATATTGCTATACATTTTTGCTCAAATGTTAAAAAAGTCATTGTTTAAAAAAAAGTAAAATAAATTTTAGAATGAGTCTAGGTGAAAAAAAACCATTGCATTTGTTTAGATAAAATATAGGTCATTTTAACATCATTTGGTGTTAAATAGATGTCAAATAGATACAAATAGCTGAAATGAGTTTCCCCGGCAGGGTGATGAGGCACTCCCTAAGAGATAGGATGAGGAGCTTCATCTCTAAGGAGGAGTTTGGAGTAGATCTGTCGCTCCTCTACATCGAGAGGAGCCAGTTGAGATGGTCATGCATCTGTTCCGAATGCCTCCCTAGGAAGGTGTTCACCTTCCCGAGGAAGATTCAGGACTTGATGGAGAAGTTTTGTTTCCAGATTGGCATGGGAACACCTCCATATCCCCTCGGTAGAGCTGGAGGAAGTGTCCTTGGTGAGGAAGGTCTGGGCTTCCCTGATACCAGCCCCTGTGATCCAGCTTAAGATAAGCGTCCAATAAGGATGAATAGATGTCAAAGACTTTGTCCTATTAATACAATAAGTACATTATCCTGTTCTATTTTACCCAAATTCCACTACAAATACACTTTAATCAAATTTCATTTAAAATCATATTAAACAGAATTTTGAGCAATTCTTGCCTAGTTTTTACATCAAATTAAGGTCTAGGGTTCAAACCATCAATATTTTTGTCAGGAGTTTTGTAGTATTCTTAAGAAATGTGTCTTGAGACACCAAGAACCTCTTTGTGGCTTGTAGTAGGAAATTCAAAATGTCACTATTAGTGAACTTATTGTGTTCTTCTGTATGTTTCTACTCGATATATTCATGTCAGTTAAATGTGTGTTTGAGATCTGTTACACCACTAACAATTCTCATCACTCTCCCTCAGCAGACTCAGAGCGTGGCGGAGGTCACATGATCTCTACCGATGACCTGGAGTATCCACGGGAGTATCGAACACTGGGTGGAAGCACGCGCCGATTCTCCAATGTGGGACTGGTTCACACCTCTGAACACCGACATCAGGTCCTAGCTGCTCAGAGCCTGGAGACTCTCACCAACTTACACAAAGCTGACCTTGAGCGCAAGAGAGATGTCTTCATCGACCATCTAAAGAACAAGTACCCACCACAGCACTCACTGCCACCCTCGCCATCACCCTCACATGGCAGCATGAGGGGCCCCGCTGAGAGAAGTGCACGTGAACAGGTGTGAGCACATCTTCTTTTGTTTACGTTTTTTTTTGTTGGGAACATTCAGCTATGTTTAAACCAGTGAGCATTTTAGAATGTATTTTTTTATTTAGATTTACTTTGTATTCTTTATGTTGTTGATTTCCAATGTCCATTGTCAAAGGGTAAAGAATTTTATTTGTAATTTTAACTTTATTTAGTTTTATTTAGCTTTGTTTTCTTTCCTTTTCCCTCTTTTATTTTGCTTTTTTCGTTTCCTTCTTTTCTTTTCTTTCATTTTTTCCCTTTTATTTCCTTTCCTTTATTTTCATTTATTTTCTTTTGTTTTCTTTGATTTCCTTTAATTTAATTTAATTTCCTTCTTTCTTTTCTTTTTTCCTTCCTTTTCTTTCTTTTACTTGTCCTTTCTTGTGACTTTCTTTTTCCTTTCCTTTCTTTTCCTTTCTTTTATTTTGTGTTCTTTTCTCTTTCCCTTTCCTTTCTTTTCTTACTCTTTAATTTTATCTGCTTTGCTGTATTTTTTTTTACTTTCAAACATTCAAATTAACAATAATAACAATGGTAGTAATAAGAATCATCTTTATAATAATTTACTTATAATATTCATAATTTCATTCATTCATTCATCTTCATGTCGGCTTTTATTCCCTTTCTGGGTCGCCACAGCGGAATGAACCGCCAACTCTCTGGCATTTTGTTATACGCAGCGGATGCCCTTCCAGCCGCAACCCATCGCTGGAAAACATTCACACACACATTCACACTATGGGCAATCGTTCTTATTCAATTCACTTATACTTATATCGCATGTCTTTGGACTTGTGGGGAAACCGGAGCACCCGGAGAAAACCCACGCGATCACGGGGAGAACATGCAAACTCCACACTGAAATGCCCCAGCCGAGCCTAGAAACAGCGACCTTCTTGCTGTGAGACGACCGTGCTACCCACTGCGCCACCGTGACGCTATATTCATAATTTGTGTATGTAAAATAGACAACCAAAATGTTTGTTTTATGTTGCAAATATTGTTCACTTCTGTATTAATGTCATTATTTAAAAAAATATTTGTATACATATTTCATTATAACTCGACGAATAATAAATTACATTATAGTAATTGTTAGGTAATTTGGGTTTTCTACATATTTTCTACATCTTTAAAGTCACTGGTACATTAGAGTTGTCATTGCAGTTCCTATAAACGCAGATGTTATTTCAGAAACATATGGTGCTTGTGTAAATAGCATTAAGCATGCACGGCCACACTCAAATACACACAAGATGTACAGCATGTGGCTTTGAAATGATATGAGTGCTCTACTCAAGCGGACAATGACAAATAAATATTCAGCATACATTACAGCTCACTCACCTATATTCACTGGTCTCCAGATCTAATTTGCTGTAATATGCCATAACTGTCAAGCTACCATCATTCAAGGAAAGCTTGTGCTCTGCAATGAAAACACTTTTCCCCCGACTAATTAGAGCAATAGAGTGGCTGAATGGAGCAGCTTGGTCTGATAAAAAAGTGACGTAATGCTGAGATCAAACTTGGATGATGTCACTGCATCAAACCAGAATGAACCTCTCAGCTGTAGGCATGAAGAGAGAGAGAGAGAGAGAGAGAGAGTATAGAGGGATAACTAGGCGTATACCGAGATCATAATGGAGCGCAGATAGCGTAATCTCATTATCGCTCTTTACCGAAGATATATTTATACTAGCTATCGTAGTCATCGAGCTCTTGGTAGATCTCTCTTCTCATAAAAGGCATCTCATCCACCCCCGCCCGGGCCCTTCTTCTTCTTCCCCCTCTCTCTCGTGCTACTCGGTCCTCCCTCTGCTCGTCTCTACTCATCATTCTCGTCTCCCGCAAATTCTCTACTAGAGCTCTCCATCCCTCTTCTCTCTAGCGGCTCGTCTATCTCTCTCTCGTCCCTCTCTCAAAACAGCGTCGTCTCTCTGCATCTCTCCCTCTCTTCTCTCTCTCTCTCTCTCGCATCGCTCTCGTTCGGGGTGTCTTCATCATCCACGCTCTCTCTCTCATCTCTTCTCTCTGCCTACAGCTGAGAGGTTTATTCTGGTTTGAGTGCAGTGACATCATCCAAGTTTGATCTCAGCATTTACGTCACTTTTTTATCAGACCCCAAGCTGCTCCATTCAGCACTCTATTGCTCTAATTAGTCGGGGGAAAAGTGTTTTTCAATTGCAGAGCACAAGCTTTCCTGGAATTGATGGTAGCTGACAGTTATGGCATATTACAGCAAATTTTAGATTGGAGACCAGTGAATATAGGTGAGTGAGCTGTAATGTATGCTGAATATTTATTTGTCATTGTCCGCTTGAGTAGAGCACTCATATCATTTCAAAGCCACATGCTGTACATCTTGTGTGTATTTGAGTGTGGCCGTGCATGCTTAATGCTATTTACACAAGCACCATATGTTTCTGAAATAACATCTGCGTTTATAGGAACTGCAATGACAACTCTAATGTACCAGTGACTTTAAAGATGTAGAAAATATGTAGAAAACCCAAATTACCTAACAATTACTATAATGTAATTTATTATTCGTCGAGTTATAATGAAATATGTATACAAATATTTTTTTAAATAATGACATTAATACAGAAGTGAACAATATTTGCAACATAAAACAAACATTTTGGTTGTCTATTTTACATACACAAATTATGAATATAGCGTCACGGTGGCGCAGTGGGTAGCACGGTCGTCTCACAGCAAGAAGGTCGCTGTTTCTAGGCTCGGCTGGGGCATTTCAGTGTGGAGTTTGCATGTTCTCCCCGTGATCGCGTGGGTTTTCTCCGGGTGCTCCGGTTTCCCCACAAGTCCAAAGACATGCGATATAAGTATAAGTGAATTGAATAAGAACGATTGCCCATAGTGTGAATGTGTGTGTGAATGTTTTCCAGGCGATGGGTTGCGGCTGGAAGGGCATCCGCTGCGTATAAAACAAAATGCCAGAGAGTTGGCGGTTCATTCCGCTGTGGCGACCAGAAAGGGAATAAAAAGCCGACATGAAGAATGAATGAAATTATGAATATTATAAGTAAATTATTATAACATGATTCTTATTACTACCATTGTTATTATTGTTAATTTGAATGTTTTGAAAGTAAAAAAAATACAGCAAAGCAGATAAAATTAAAGAGTAAGAAAAGAAAGGAAAGGGAAAGAGAAAAGAACACAAAATAAAGAAAGGAAAAGAAAGGAAAGGAAAAGAAGTCACAAGAAAGGACAAGTAAAAAGAAAGAAAAAGGAAGGAAAAAAAGAAAAGAAAGAAGGAAATAATTAAATTAAGGAAAATCAAAGAAAACAAAAGAAAATAAATGAAAATAAAGGAAAGGAAATAAAAGGAAAAATGAAAGAAAAGAAAAGAAGGGAAACGAAAAAAGCAAAATAAAAGAGGGAAAGGAAAGAAAACAAAGCTAAATAAAACTAAATAAAGTTAAAATTACAAATACAATTCTTACCCTTTGACAATGGACATTGGAAATCAACAACATAAAGAATACAAAGTAAATCTAAATAAAAAATACATTCTAAAATGCTCACTGGTTTAAACATAGCTGAATGTTCCCAACAAAAAAAAACGTAAACAAAAGAAGATGTGCTCACACCTGTTCACGTGCACTTCTCTCAGCGGGGCCCCTCATGCTTGCCATGTGAGGGTGATGGCGAGGGTGGCAGTGAGTGCTGTGGTGGGTACTTGTTCTTTAGATGGTCGATGAAGACATCTCTCTTGCGCTCAAGGTCAGGCTTTGTGTAAGTTGGTGAGAGTCTCCAGGCTCTGAGCAGCTAGGACCTGATGTCGGTGTTCAGAGGTGTGAACCAGTCCCACATTGGAAAATCGGCGCGTGCTTCCACCCAGTGTTCGATACTCCCGTGGATACTCCAGGTCATCGGTAGAGATCATGTGACCTCCGCCACGCTCTGAGTCTGCTGAGGGAGAGTGATGAGAATTGTTAGTGGTGTAACAGATCTCAAACACACATTTAACTGACATGAATATATCGAGTAGAAACATACAGAAGAACACAATAAATTCACTAATAGTGACATTGTGAATTTCCTACTACAAGCCACAAAGAGGTTCTTGGTGTCTCAAGACACATTTCTTAAGAATACTACAAAACTCCTGACAAAAATATTGATGGTTTGAACCCTAGACCTTAATTTGATGTAAAAACTAGGCAAGAATTGCTCAAAATTCTGTTTAATATGATTTTAAATGAAATTTGATTAAAGTGTATTTGTAGTGGAATTTGGGTAAAATAGAACAGGATAATGTACTTATTGTATTAATAGGACAAAGTCTTTGACATCTATTCATCCTTATTGGACGCTTATCTTAAGCTGGATCACAGGGGCTGGTATCAGGGAAGCCCAGACCTTCCTCACCAAGGACACTTCCTCCAGCTCTACCGAGGGGATATGGAGGTGTTCCCATGCCAATCTGGAAACAAAACTTCTCCATCAAGTCCTGAATCTTCCTCGGGAAGGTGAACACCTTCCTAGGGAGGCATTCGGAACAGATGCATGACCATCTCAACTGGCTCCTCTCGATGTAGAGGAGCGACAGATCTACTCCAAACTCCTCCTTAGAGATGAAGCTCCTCATCCTATCTCTTAGGGAGTGCCTCATCACCCTGCCGGGGAACTCATTTCAGCTATTTGTATCTATTTGACATCTATTTAACACCAAATGATGTTAAAATGACCTATATTTTATCTAAACAAATGCAATGGTTTTTTTTTCACCTAGACTCATTCTAAAATTTATTTTACTTTTTTTTAAACAATGACTTTTTTACCATTTGAGCAAAAATGTATAGCAATATAAATAGGAATAATGGAATAAAAAAACATTAATATTAAAAGTTGTCTATTTTTCACGTTTATTTGATATTAATTCTACGTTTGCATGCCCACTGGCTTTCAACTCTCACCCACCATGGTTTCCCTGTTGCCCCTTAGCTTCAGGTTAGTTTCAGGAAGCTTGTGGACACTGTTGCGATCCATTGAATTATTTACACCTTGTTTAAAACATTGAATTTGAAAGCAGTTGGGTGTTTTATTAACCGAAGCCAGGGCTTTAAGCAAGCATCAGACTTGTTCTGAAGTAATAGACATCAGGCGTGCTCTTGAGGAATGATTCAATTGAATGACCTTGTGGTTAATGTTGTTAGCATTGAATTCTTTAACAGAGCTCATTCTCTCTGGAGATGGGGCATTATCTTTCACAGAGCGGACTGCTGAAGGACGGACAGAGCTGATTCTGGCTTATCATGATATTTGCCTGAGGGAGTCTGACCATCATTATACTGTGACCGTGTGGTTGAACGGTGTTGGTTTTAGCTATGGGAGCTTTGTATGGAAGTACATTAAATGATCCTAAATGGCATCCGATTCTTTTGTTAAAAACAAGCTTATATTAGCAAATTAGCAATACACTAATTTCAGAAGACTCTTTAAGAAAACAATGCTTCAAATGTATTTTTTTATGCTTAAATTGAGTTTAGTTCATTGGAAGGCCTAAACAAAAGTCTCCAAAAAGTTAAACATTTTTTCACTGACAATGTAAGCTGAAAAAAATCAATTCTTTAAAGTCATGGTATGAAGTCTGGGAGCCAGAGCTGACATTTGAAGTCACCAAAACGTACAGACCCCTAAACCAATAGGGTCTCTTGTCATCGTTCACATCTCCGTGCAGATGACTCTATAACAACAATTTTTGGGCCGGGCAAGGAAAATATATAAAAAATTGAAGGTAATGTGTGTTACTACTAGAGTGATAAATGTCAAATGTGTTTTGGTGTGTTATTCGAAGATTAGTATTGCTCTGTTTAGAAAATGATGCGTGATAAATCTAGAGTTCAATTGAATTTGGTTAGCCGGTGGGTTGTGAGTGTTCTGGCACAGAATGGCAGCCATTACTTTATCCAAGTGGATGCTGCACACTGGTGTGGGATTCAGAAACACCCCCTCAAGATGTAATGCATGCTCAACTAACACTGAGTCTCTCAACTACCTTTAAATGGTATTTTTCTCCTATCTCAATATAAATACTAAGGCTATAACTTAGCCTTAGTATTTATATTGAGATAGGAGAAATAAAATTGTTATAAAGATTAATAAAGTACAATTTGTGTTGGCTTAAGAAAGCTAATATTTTAACATTTTCTAAAGTTTTAGGTAGTTGTTTCAAGTTAGAAACAGTTCAAGGTTTATATACATAATCTTAGCATTAACTAGCATTTATTAGCATGGAATCTAGCATAAATAAGCTTGATGTTGGCATTAATTTACAAGATTAGTATTTTAGTATTTAGACGAGATTAAGCTTAAATTGATAAGCTAATAATAGATCAGCTGAAAACTTTCTGTTAATGTCATTTATTGACTGTCCTGTACTGGGATAGTGATCTGGGACAGTCTGTTGATAAAACAGGTGCAGTTTCATCCAAGAGTGGAAAGACAATAAAGTTGTTCTCAAAGCAAAAGTACCACTACTTCTGTGAAAATGTATTAAAGTACAAGAAAAAAATATACATCTACAAATCTACTCAAGTAAAAATAAAAAGCAGTTCTTGAGTACTTGATTGTTGAGTAACTTTTTTGAAGCAGCCCTGGAGTAGTCTGGTGTTTCAGTGAAGTAAGTTAAATTTAGTAAGATAATAACGGTCTTCAGTAGTTATTATAGAGATATCCTTACCTCATTTGCTAGTCTGTAGATACCTTTACATATCAGGAAAAATATTTAATTATTTGGAAATTACTCCAATTTAAATTTATGGTGATTTGAAAATGTGACAATTTTTTTCTGCAAAAGTTCGTACTAAGTCACTTCCAAACACTTAAATATCTATTAAATTAATAAAATTCTTCAAAGTATGTAAATGTCTGCTTTTAAATTTATGGAAAATCCTGTTTAAAGATTAGAACTTTCTCTGTTTTTCTTTTTTTACAGAATTTGGTTTTACAGCATACTGTTTTTGATGCGGTTTACAGATTCTATGGCTTTGTTAAAATAAACACTAATTGAGAATTCATACTTTACAAGTATTACAGTTTAGGTTTAAGTTAAGTTTAAGTTGAAATACAGGCATATTTCACTGAGATATAATCATGAAAGCACAGAGAAGGCCAGAACAATCTTTGCCTGAATTTGAGTACTTACTCATAAAAAACCAAGCGGGTTCAGACAACACCCCCATTGTGCTCTCCGCTCACCTATATAGCATCATTAAACTCAATAATCTGATACAGACAAAACCCAAGCTGGTGCAGAATAATCATCATCAGTTTGAGAAAGAAGAGGACATTGATGTGGTCTCATCTTGAGGGAGAGAGAAGTGAGAGAGATAAAGTGGATAAGAGAGAGAGTAAGCAGAATGTCAGTGTTGAAGAGGAGCTGTTTGCCTCTATCCATCACAGAAGCAAAGCTAGAATTACTCTGACAGGCAAAATCGATGCAAAATAACAGCCCGAGAGTGTGTTACAAGACCTTTTCAAAAAGTACAAGAGAACAATGACGTTACTGAGCAGCGAAGGAAAGCCAGCGAGAGCCCACAAACACACTAAACCAAAGCCATCTTTGTCCCACAGTTACGAAGAAAAACCAGTGGGTGTGACGCCAATCCTTCAGGAGAACACAATGAGTCTCTTTGTGAACATTCTGATAACTTTTCAGTGTTATTCTACTCATTTCAACATTGCAAACTTTTTTATAATAACTGTTTTTTTTAACTAAACAACAAAAAGGCATTAAATCACAAAAGAGCTCCATAAAAAATACCATTTGATTTTATCACCAAGTTGCATTTAACAGTTTTTTTATCCATAATTTATTTGAATCCAGATGCCCCTTTAATTACACAAAAAATGTAGAAATTGCTAAAATCATGGTTCACTTTTAGTGTTCAGCAATCCAGGTTGAAATTTAAGTTAATCCTGTACATCATAATAGCAAAATTGTCCCAAAATCTCCTAAAATGAATCAGTTTTCAGATACAATTCAAAATGGGCTCTAATGAACGACATGACTTCCAAACTGACCCAAGCAAAGCTATGAAAAAAGTGACCAACAATCAAAAGTTAATCACAGGTTTATTTCAAATAGAAAGAAATTAAAAAGACAGAGAAAATGTGTCCAACAAATTTTAATCCGAAACGCATTCTAAAAAATAAGTCCCACCCTCCCAAATTCTCTGCCTGTTACTTTAACACACATACACACTCCACTGAGGACACAGGCTGGCCTGTACTCGCCTGGGAGCCTGTCAGGAGCATATGGTGGGAAGAGACAGGAGGATGCTAGGAATGGTTGGAAGGCCGAGGAAAGACAGGAAGGAAACAAGCAAGGCATCATGCGCCAGTGTGTTTTGAATGAGAATAAGTGGCTCCCGTGCAGTAGCATGTAATTAATATGTACAGTTGTAAACATAGAAAGCTGCTAACCGCCTGGCTTGCTGGCAGTGGCTGTTTAAACAACAACACCCATCCAGTTACTTGTTTTGACAGTTAAAATGTCACCTACTTAAAGCTTTAGGAAGTTATGAAGATAGCTTGAAGGAGAATTACAGAAACAGAAAAAGCCATATAAAGTACCATATATAATGTACAGCAAGAAAAAAAATCTTCCACTTTGAGACAAAAAACCAAAATGATTGAATTGTTTAATTCAAATAACCTGTTGGAAAATGAATTTTTATCTCCAAAGATTTTATTCTAAAACTTTACAATACCATATGGGTTTGTGATATACTGACATGGTTGTGAAGCATCAAAACTAGTTCACACCACATGTAAGGTGTTGGTATTTCAGTAAACATATTAAACCCTAGCTGGCTGCATCTTTTATCACTTGTCTACTTTTGGTTTCTGTGATAACTAACAGCTCAAGTTTTTGACCAAGAGGATTTAAAAAGTTTGTTGATAAATGTAACGCCATTATCCACAGCAGGCAGGAGTTTTCTGTGGCCCAACACACACAATTCCCCTTCACAGGCATTGTTTAAAAAAAAAAATATCCCAGAAACTATTTCTCTTTTACTAGATATGCATTGATATCTGAGCAATTAAATGATCTAACATGCTGCATTTAATTATGTATTGTTATTAAATATTTCACCACGACTTAAGAACATTCCTGTCTCAAATGTTATTGAAATTTGTTCACATCGACATGACTAGGCAGGAAATGTTATGTACATGGGAGCATGCGTAGCATTAACACCAAATACAATTTCACATGTTGAATTTACACTCATCTCATATATAACACTAATGAGAGCAATATATAAATCCCATTTATTATAACCAAAGGTGTGAACAGATTTGGTCTGAAACTGCATCATGATGTTGTTTCCTAATAAATCTGAAGTTGAAGTCTACTCCTCATCTTGTTTCTAATATGACGCTTTGTCTAAATCTGCCTCTTGGTATACTTTTACCCACACCAGATATGATTAAATCAGTCTGGTAAATCAAGACTGCAGAGAATATCGCAACCACAAAGAATATTTAACAAGGAACACATCCTCTAATGTTTTAAAAATGTGTTACATTTATTCATTATCAAACCAAAATAAACAATGACAACAATCTCAAAATACATTGTAGACAAAGAAAAATTAGCTTTATAGTGTCTATTAGCATTTTTGGGGCACCACACTGATGGATTGGGTTTTAAAGCACAAACATGGAGGAACTTTATTGTTTTCCTGTCCTGAATGGCACGATTAGTCTCAAAAAGAGTGACTGAAGATGTACACTCACTGATTTCCAGATTATGAGCTTGTTTATATCTCCTGGTGTTAATAGCAGGATTTTTTAATTAAACCAGAGAGGAGATTTCCATCCCCGCCTGGTTTCAGCCACAGAGGAGTTTCATCTGCTTGTGTAATTACGTTAAGAAGACTGGGAACAATGTCAATGTTTGATGAGAGAAAGCCAGCTTTTAAGGATGAAAATGCATATTTTAACACACAAAGAATACATCTATGGTTCATTTGTCAGGAGTTTTACCTTGAATATGCAACTGTAAACCATCAGAGACATCATTAAAGTAGCTGAGAGAGAAACTCATCATCTGCTTGCAGATTTGCTTCACAGGACTTCAGTCAAGCATGTCTTTTTTTCCTTGTATAGTTTTAGAGAATAGTCGATCAGATATGAACAGTACAAAGCAGTCAAATCACAGTTCATAATAATCAATAAATCATACATTCTGTGAGGAATATTAGTCCTTAAAGGACAAAAACGGCAGCTGAATCAACATGGAATGTGGAGGTTTTCTCACCATAATAAAAACCGACATACGGTCAGCAGGGTTCTCAAAGTAAAACCGCAGGCGACTTTGATGTTTATATCATGTCTAGTAACACAAAACAATAATCCAATAATATTTGCTAAAACTTAATATAGAATAGAAACAAGAAAGGCTGTACATTACAACTGTAACTAACAATTATTATTTAACACACAATTCTATTCAAACATAACTAATTCAACACACATAATCACTCTAAAATGTTTTATATTCATGTTGAATATACATGCAACATTCAAGCTAATATAAATTAATTACATATGAACAAATTAGGCATGCTTAAAGAACAAAGTACAGAATAAAAAATATTTACAGAAATTTATTTTTTTGTTCACCCTAAAGAAATACATTGTTAATGTATTCATTTTAAGGAATTACTTTTATTATATGAAATTATACTATATTAAACAGTATATAAAAGTTCTATGATTTTATATGATAAGGGTAGCTATTTTAATAATAAAAATGGGACTTATTGCATTATCTGAAGTCTAATTTGAAGCAAATTAACCTTTTCACATTTTAAATATAGTCAGATAACATCATTCAGAGATACTAGCACTGAAGTAGAGCAGGACCAAATAATTTTAATGATAGCTGTACAACTGACACACATTAAAATTTAAATGTTTTGCGTTTGAAGCAAATACATCTACAGAAAAAAATCTATAAAACTAATTAAAAAGCAAACCTAGAGTTACAGCAGAGACAGTATAAGTAAAAGAAAGTGTGAAAAGTGTGAGAAGTCATACATTATCTTTTTAAATAGACATTATCCCATAAATAATGTCTTTTTTGTCCCTGCCCCTCTTGTCTGCTTTCTCATTACTCCTCAGTTCTATTACCTGTTCTGCTGCTCACCTGCTGTAATCCCCCCTTTTATATTCTTCTCTTTTTATTCCTTGCTCTGAGAAGTATTATGTGAATCCTTCTGTTAGCATTTATCTCTTGTTCTTTTTGGCAAATAGTCTTTAGTTTACCCTCATTGTGGGTTTTTTGGTTTTGAAGCCATTTGTCTATAAACTTGTTTTTTTTTATGACACACATTTCAATGATCATTCTGCTCCAGCCCATCTAACAAACAGAATAAAATGATTAAAGTACAGTCGGCATGGGGGTTTAAGCTAAAACCCAGGATGGCTAGATTCCATTTGTTTCTATTTATTAGTTTTTACTTAAAGAGCAGGGTCTGCAGTGTCAGAACTTTTTGAGTGTAATACGAGTGCTTCTTTACCTCGAAGCAAAACACGGAGAGGATAATCGACCCACTTTCAAGCACTCTCAAATAAGATGAGTTGTCCTGCCTCACATTTCCGTCTCAATATAGACACACAAATGAAATCACATTTCTTATGCTAGACCTTTTTTTTATATCCTTGATATTTCTCTGTGCTGTTGAGGAATGCATATAATTTTCACCACACACATTAAGATGTGGGTTTCTTTTAAAACAACTTGAATGAATCAGAGCTGATGATTAGTCCTCTTTTTTTCATTGAGCGTGTGACACCAGATATTAAACCAGCTAATGTCAAAATGATGCATCATTTGAAAATCAAAGCAGATTAAGCTATTGAGAGAGAAATTAGCTTACATTTGTTATGTGAATCAATAAAATTGGCAATTATACTGTAGTGATATAAGTATTAAAGATCAAGCTATTCAACACACATAATCCCTCTAACATGTTTTATATTCATGTCAAATGTGCATTCAATATTCAAGCCAATATAAATGAATTACAGATTAACAAATTAGACATGCTTTAATGTACTAACAAATTAAGAAAAACAATATAAGAAAATATTTCTATTAAGGAATTACTTTGAAATGAAGTTCCAGTTCGATTGACCAAATACAAAATGGATATTTGGTAGAAATGTATTTTGTAATGTGCACAATAAAAGCTTTTGCTCGAGATATAAAATTCCTCACCAAAAAGTAAGTTTTATTGTCATCTATATTTCAGTGAGGAAATTTAGTGAAGAATATATGTTCGTTTGTTAGTGTTTACACTATTTAGAGCTTTAGTTAGAGCTGTCCATGTCATAAGAATCAGCAAGTCACATTTTCAGTGGAACGGATGAGTCATGGTGGATTTGGCATTGCTTGTTTATTCATGTGGGCATTGTGTTTTATGCCATACTTTTGTAAAGTTCTTTCTGGATGAATGTGTCTCTCATTGATCTGCTGTTATTGACTTTGGCTTATAAATCAATGCTAAATAATATAAATGCCTGATAAAAAAAAGAACTTGAAGCCAAGCAGAGAGATTACAGAATGAGATGAATGTAAAAATGAAATGCATCCTTTTTTGTTGATTTTTTTATATGAATATATATCCACATTCTTTTATTTGTGTGCATCTGCGTGTGTGCTTGTGTGTGCGTGCGTGTGCGTGCGTGTGCGTGTGCTTGTGTGTGTGGAAAAACACTGATTCGTAGATAAGAGAAGAGAGTTTCTTTTTACACTGTTAACCCATTTTTGATTCTGATTCAAGAGTTTGCAGCATGAGTCAAACTGTCAGATTTGAAACCACAAGAGACAGGCTTTGAGAGAATAGAACTAGAGAGGCAAAAATAAGAGATGCAAAACTGGGACACAGGGTGGTCAGAAAAGAAAAGCGGGGGAATGAAAAGAAGGAGAGAGGAGAATGACTTATAGTCAGCTCGAGCTGGAGGAACCGGGTGAGACAGAAATGCATGGGGGAATTTGCTGAAACATTTGATGTCTTGTTAGCCTCCACCTCTCATGCACTGCGATTGGCTAAAAATATCACAACAGTCTTGTTGAACAAGGCACACACTGGTCTATGGCTCTGGAACATTTATCATAACAGGGCCCCAGAAGAGGCAAACACAGCAGATTTCTCTTTAGTTCTTTGCCTCTCTTTCTATTTATATCTCCATCCAAAATTCAAGACATGGTCGTCTACTTTTTCTTATAATTCACTTTACAGATCTTTAAATATTGACCAGAAAACAGTAACAATTGCTTGTACAGCTCCATCCTCGACTGAGGGGTCACATGGATGTGCATGTGGATGCCAACAGTAGAGACAGAAGTGATTGGTAAATGCATTTAGCTCACAAATGACAGATGAGAGGGCTAATGCTGATACAAACTGAATAAATGAGATGGATAACTTGTGACATCAACCATGCTGGATAAGTAAACAGTTACAAAGACATGCAACACAAACACCAGCTGAAGTGGAAAATAAATTATTAGATTATGATTATTTCAGTTAACCAAAGAAGCTGATATGAAATGTAATTTCTATGTTTTATTCCTGTGTTTCAGTGAGTTTCTGGATGGAGGAATGTGTCTTTATGACTATTGACTCGCAAAGGAATGTGAAGGCAGACCAAACAGAAATTCACCATAGCTTGTATCGCTTTTTTCCATCTTGAGGGAATTATTTAAACGGAAAGACATTAACATAAGATGGTTTTGTTGACACAGTTTGCGCAATGTATTTTCATATCTGTGTCTTTGTTGAAAGTAAGTAGAGAAGAGGCCTAGGAATACAGACCCAGGCCCTGCATGAACAGACACACTCTCAGCCATGGGTTGAGAGCTGATATTGACTTTTCAATAAAACCTGATTTTGACTGCTCCATGAAACCACCACAGAGAGAAACCAAACACAGTCCATAAAAACAAACACTTTTGCTGGTCATGGGATATTACTCAGATCAAATAACAGACAACAAAACCAAAATTGCATAAAAATCGCACAGTGTGAGAAAACACTCAACCAGTAAACTTCAACAAAAACCAAAAACGAGACTTTCAGGACTCGTGGCATGAACTGAATGTGACAGAGACCCTGATACAATCTTTTATTTAGGCATAATTCACTGCTGAAAGCCAAATCAGCACATTTCCTTTGTATTACTCATTGATGTTTAATGACTTGCAACTAAACAAAGGGAATAAACATGTGCTTGCTTTTTAATGCACAAAAAATGTGAAACCTAAATTTCTTTTCAACAAAGGAGATACTTTTCATTACTTTTACGTCACATAAAACACTGGTCAACTAAGATTAGCATCAATGCTTAATCTAGCTGAATTTACATGAAAAACAAGAGTACATAAAGAACAGAGTAGCTTCAAGTTCTCAACACAAAATGAGCGTTGAGAAGAGAGTGGAGTACACCTTGCTAATATATTTAAGAAGTGAGTGAACATTTCTCTCCTTCAGTACAAACAGGTAAGAGTTAAATGCACTTGAATGAAAATCCTCTAGAGCAGGGATTGCATTGTTATAGTTAAAAATAATGCAATACAAATACAAAAGAAAACAATCTTACTTGTCGTAAGTTGATTACTTGTGAGTAATATTACACTACCTGCTACATCTCTTCTTCAGATCCCTGTGAATCTAATCAGGACTATGTGGTTTGCTGAACATGGATGAATGGAACTCATTTGTTGAGTCTCTTTCCAACTTCTACAAAATAAACAATTATTATGTTTAAACATAAAAAGTAAAATTATTGATGCTGTTAACTTTTAAAATTTTTCTCACAAGCTTTTTATTTGCTTCCGTAAACATCTAAATCTAGCCTGAATACCCCTCATTTCTTTTTTTTTTTTGTTTCGGTTTGTCTCTTATCTGTAATAAAATACTCTGTTTTATGTTTCTTCTATCTGGTTCTTTGTACTTTTATTTTCACCTTTCAAATCTTCCCTCCAGCATCATGCAACTCAGCCTCTCTAAACGCTCTGATTGGTAGGATGGGAAAAAGCTCTCATTTCTCCCCACAGAGAGCCCGAAATTCTCAAAGGCAACAGTTTCCTTTTCCTTCAGTTGATGACAAGACTAATGTGTTTACTGCCAAAGCAAAAATGTCTGAGGCCACCATCCAAATATCATCTCCAATTATTTTTTCTTAGCTTTACAATGACGTTAAAAAACTTAATACATTTGTTTAAATCGTTAATTATAAAGATGAACTAAAACAAGATTTACAATAACTACATACATACAAACTAAATTGTTATTCTACTTGTGTAAAAATATTCTCTTAACACTGATAAAGAGATAGCAAAAAATGCATTAAGTGACTAATAAAATAAAGCTTAGCTTAGTAATGTCTGACAATCACATATAAATAAACAAAAACAAAAACTCTCTGATACTAAATGTATTTTTAAACTAATCAATACATTTGCTTTAATTAATAAATCTTGATGGACACTTTCAATTTGTTTTGGAAGGTTATAGGAAAGTTACAAAAACGCTCCATTACCAAATTTGGCTCGAAATTTCCAAGTAAACCGATGAACATTAAGTAATTTTGAACATTAAATGAGTAAAAAATAAAACCATCCTCACTTATCAGGATGACAAATACAAATCCTCCTCCCAATTAAAACTTAGACACAAACTTGGCCAACACCCAAGAAAGCATATGAAACTCCTGGCAAAGGCATTCCCATCTCGCCACAGTTAGCTACAGAGGATCTGTCGGAACATTGAGTTAAAGATAAAAAAAGAAGAGAGGAAGTGGCTTCCAACCTGGCTCTTCTTGTTCTTCATTGCTCATCACCTTTCCAATCTATTCTGTCCAGCTTTTTCCCACCATCATTCAAATCCATTCTCAAAAGAGCCAAGTAAACGAATGAGTGAGGCAACGACAAGGAGAAGGAGAGATTGAGCGCGAGGAGGGAGGAAAAGAGAGAGAGAGAGAGAGAGAGAGGATGTGCTGGCTTGCTGAATGGTTCCTGGCAATCGCTCTCTCCCTCACGCTCTCTCGTTATCCACAGTTCACTGCAAGAACGATAAATAGGAAGAAAAAATCTTTTGCTCCCTCAAACTCTGGTAAAATGTGAATTTGCTTGTGCGTGAAGAAAAGGGATTAAGTTTGTGTCGCTCCCTGTCTGTGTGTGTGCTGTGTGTGTGCTGTGTGTGTGCGTGTGCGTGCGTGTGTGTGGGTGTGTGTGTCTGAGAAAGAAACTGAGCAGAAGGTGCTGTTGTTCAGTCAGTAGGTGATGGAGATTGAGCAAGGTGTCACTGAGGCAGCAGTAATATCTAACCTGGCTACCCGGCGGTCCTGCCAAGAAATCTCTTACACACATACACCCTTCCTCCCACACACTGTATGCATTCTGTCATAGAGGGTATTCTCCATTGATGTGTGCCTAAAAAAAGAGGTTTGCAAATGCGAGTGAATTAGTTTTAGTCCATAAGCTGATTTTAGACATTTGTAAACAGCTAACCAATCTGTTACACCTGCAACAGAAAGAGATTGTATAATAGTGATGATGGATTTTCTTCTTTGTGGAAGTGTGTGTGGCCTTTTAGCGCCAAAGTAAATGCCTTTGAGTTCATACAGTATGTTATATATAACCAGTGGCATACTCAGAGGGGTGGCTAATGCTGTCCGTATCACCCTTAAAATGTTATTGGCCACCGCCAAGTGCCACCCCTGATTTTTCAACTTTTTTTTTTTTTAAATAAAATAAAATAATAATACGTCTTCACAAAACTAGCACATGAGTAATTCAAACTGCAATAAGCTAACATTACAGCTTCTTTACAGTAGTTTTATATAGCTCGCAAGAAAAAGCAGGCCAGAACTAACTAAGATTTTGCACATTTTATTCATTCCTATTGTTAGTCATGATGCAGTTCCATCATTTAGACATTTATAAAAATGCTGTTACGCTGTTTTTGAAGTTATTATTCTGTATTGTTTCTATCACCAATGAAACATAATATATATATATATATATATATATATATATATATATATATATATATATATATATATATATTAAATGAATGAATGATATGTCTTATATATTTGCTTCATCAGTTACTATTTGCTCTGTAACAAACTGCATTTCAAAGTATTAATTGAACTCACCACTAGAACATCAAATTAATATTGCAATGTCTCTATATGGACAATGGACAAATATGCCTTTAATAAATACTGGCCTTTAAGGCACTAAATGCCTTGACTCCGGCCTACCTGAGCAGTCTCCTATCACGATATATTCCAGTTGGCTCTCTTCGATCACAAAAAGCAGGACTACTAATTAGTCTGAAGATTAGTAAACCCAAAGAGGAACGTTCTCAGATTAGTAAATCCAAGGAAGAGCTTTCTCATATAGAGCCCCGAAGCTCTGGAACAAACTCCGGGATGTTGTCCGGAGCTCTGCTACCTTTACAAAGTTAAAAACTAAATTAAAAACATATCTGTTTGATCTAGCATTCAAATTAATGGCTTCTGGTATTTGTTTAAACGAATATGGTGTCTCAGCGCTATAAATATACAAATTATTGAAAAAACAAAATGTTTAACCTATCCCCACATTTATCTCTCATCCTGCAGCTGATGCTGATCACCTATTATCATTTGTTTGTTTCAGTTTGTCTTTGTTTTAGTTTTTTTGTGTGCTCTTTTTTCAGGTGCTGTCCAGCAAAGTTTTCATTGATGGATCTTAAGTTTGTATATTCTTTATGGTAGAGATGACTAGCACCTGCCTCGGTCAACTTTTTAAACTTTAGATTATAAAAACATTTTATTTCTTCAAAAAAATAAATAATTATTGTGACGTGAAAATTGATTGTTAAAATTTAACCATCGATAGAGAGAGAGAGGGAGAGAGGGAGTGAGAGAGAGGGGGAGGGGGGGGGGGTTCCATGATCCATAACAAAAGTCTGACAGGTTTGAAACAACAAAAGATGACTCATTTGTTCTTTATGGCTAAAATAAGCATGCTGATAAAGTCTCTCTCGGCGCTGTACAGAAAGCCTCTGAAGCACTGAGTGAACATATGTAAGAGTTGACATTAATAAGGAGAAATATTTCTAAGAAGCAATTAATTTCCCTTGAGAACGGGAGCACTGAGCATTTATTAACAAAGACAAATGCAACCCTTTCACTCGGAATGCCACAAAATCTGTTCAAAGACCAAATCTTTATTTCAGTTTCATTTTCCCCGCAGGTGGCAGCTCCTCAGGGGGTTTTCCCCCCATTTGTCAACTGTTGCATTGGCAAAACAATTTTGATTTTAAATTAAAGATTGTTATCTTGAAAGCATATAGAGTTCTGGACATATACAGTCTTTCTGGTCAGCACAGTTTCTTTTCTAGGCCAAGAGAAATTCTGCTAAGCATGAGTGCACAGACAGCTCCCATTCTGAGCTTTAGACCTCTGGTTCATCAGTGCTGGGTTTTAATTGGCCATTGTCAAGGCCTCTGCACCAAGGACACCACATTTAATTGTGCATTAGGTAGTTAGTGTGAATTGAGAAGCCTTTTTAAACAAGTTATAACAATGACTGAGATTAGGTCTCAACATGAGAGTGTGCTTTCTGGAGATGCTTTAGACTCAAAGAGGTATTTTATTTCTAACATATTCATAGTCATGTAGATTAAGGACAGATAAAATCCTCAACTTTGAAAAAAATTTATTGTAGAAAAAAATATCTAGCTCTCTCTCTCTCTCTCTCTCTCTCTCTCTCTCTCTCTCTCTCTCTCTCTCTCTCTCTTTTTTTGTCTCGCTCTCTCTCTGTCTTTCTTTCTTACTTTTGCTCTCTCTCTCTCTATTTTTGTTTCGCTCTCTTTGTCTCTTTGTCTACCTCTATCTCTTTCTTTCTCACCCTCTCTGTCTCTCTTCTTCTCTGTCTCTCTCTCTCTCTCTGTCTCTCTCTCTCTCTCTCTCTCTCTCTCTCTCTCTCTCTCTCTCTCTCTCTGTCTCTCTCTCTCTCTCTCTCTCCCTCTCTCTCTTTGTGAGGTCAGATAATTTTTTGCCACCATTTTCTCTCACAGTGAGGGTTTGAGGTTCATTGGATAATCTTGTGATTTTACAGAAAGGAATGGTTCTGAGTTTGAAACTTTGAATATTCATCCAGTGATATCCATCAAGCAGCCCTGAGTGAATTTATGTAATTGATCCACACACTGCTGGTGAGTTCTTAGATCAGCAGAGTTAACAGATGATTTTTTAATTATTGCACTCCTGAATCAGTGTGAGTCCTAAGCAACAGCCATTTAATTACCACCTACTGACACGCTGCACTGATGTTTAATGAATCGAGAGAAAGAAAATATTTCTATATGGAATTACGCAAAGCTCCAAGAAAATCTGCAAAAAATGGGTACACAGTGAAATTTTAAACTATTGACTAGAGATAAATAGCTTTGTTAGGATCTTTCTAGGTCAGAGGTTTATTCCAATGATGAGACTTAAAACTAGGAGGGTCAGCAGGGCTTTTCTGTGTTGAGTCCGAGATTGTGGAATGCACTGCTTCCCCTTGGTAAAACGGCTCCTAGAGTGTTTTAAGTCTCAAAACCCATTTTACTCTGGCTTTTAACTCGGCATTAGCTAGTGTGAACCTTTCTGTTTTTTTTAATACTAAGCTCTTTGGGAACTTTTCTGTTGTGGATTGGTTTAGAGAATCATATGCTCACAAGTCATCCCACTTCTTCACATAATTTAATTTCTTGCTGTGTATTTCAAGTAAAATACTTGCAAACCTTGCTAAACAAAAGTGATAATTGTATGAAAACCAAACAGACGAGTGTAAGGACTAGCTGTAGGTAACAGTAAGCTTAAATCTGTAAAAGCTAAGATCTTAAAGAAAGCTCATGGAATGCCCCTGAAACACCAAAAATCACATCATCCCAAGTGTAAATGAAGTCCTATGTAAGAAGCTAAATAGTTTCCTTAAGGATTCATAAAAATCCTACTCATGTGTGGGTGAAAAAAAAAGTACTCATTTAGGAGTAGACTGAATTCATTTTAGGGGTAATGACTTAATATCAATAATTTAAAATTAAATAGAAGTAAGAAATATTAAAAATTCTAACTGTATATGTGTTTGACTAAGGGAAAATAAACAGTCGACTATGAGAAAATCAAAAGTGTTTACTAGTTAAAAACTTTCAAATGCATATTAGCGCTCATTTCATGATCCTTAGTTTAATAATTCGTTTAATAATGAAAAGATATGCTTCAAATGATGATCCTTTCCAAAAATCAATGAATTAGCGTGTACATGCACAAGTAAAACAGTTTATTTACTCATTAATAAAATAATGCTTGAAACAATCATAGCAGAGGAAAATCTGTTTAAAAAAATAAACAAGAAAGACAAAAAGAAAAACAAACAAAGACACTTCCTGTGTTGCATCTTAAATTGAATGTTTTTCCTTTCGCTGTTTTCCTTCCTTCAAGTTCTCAGCACTGCTAAACTGGGAGATGCACCCACATTCACACTCCGGGAGACAACACTGTGAAAGCATGAAGACTCCCAGTCAACCCAGGCGTCTAGCTCTGAAACTCAGCTGAATAATTCAAAAGCTACACATGGTGAGCAAGGCCTGGCTCTTCTCTGGACTACAGTGAAGCCCTTGAGAAAATATGGTCTTGTAGCAACAATAGATGATGGAAGGAACAGATCCATAATAAACTATGGTCAACATTTTTTACTTAAACATAAATAGCCAAAGAACACTATAATCATTAACTAATGATTATGAAGTATGTAGTTAAACACATGGTTTTTGTATTTATTTAAAAACAAAAAATAGGTAACCACTTGACACAATTGGCTTAAAAATGTATGATGTAGATTTGCAAAAAACAAAGTCCTGGTTGCACAGTTATGAGTTACAAGGTCCCTCAGAGACTTTTTTCAGCATTCTTTCTTTGAGATGATCGGATTAAGCAATGCACTGAAATGCCTCCTATGAGCGCAAAATAGATTATACTTCAAAAATATAAAAAATATCAGAAAAAGCAGGATTACACTGTTTTCATTTTTCAGTTTGTCATGAGTCCATGGGGAAATTAGGGATTGAGATGCAAACTTTGTAGGGTTTTTTCTCATGACTCCTTTCAGTAGAAGCCAATAGTGAACACTAAGGCATTTTACAGAAATGTTCTCTTTTTCACAGTACAAAATTATTGTTCCAGAAACAACTAACATTTTTATAGCCTGTGAGGAGATTTAAATTGTGAAGTAAATTGTAAATTAAATTGTAAACTTTCATTAATATTATTTTTAGACGAATAAAATGGATATATAAAACCGCAGATAATTTAAAAAAAAGTTTTTTAAATGTTCAAGATCAATGTTTGTACAAGAAGCTTTGGAACTAAGTAGGTTCAACCTTGCAGAAAACTTTAAAACTGAGCTGCCACTGTAATTAAGGTCCCTAAATCAGTGCAGTAGAAAACTTAAAGCGAGGTAGCAACATAAACCCAGAATAAGCAAACAAACTACAACAAAAATATTGCAGTAATAAAATCAATTCAACATTTTTATTGAAAGCAAGCACTCAAACAAACATAATAGCACTCATTAGACTATTAAATTTTAATCAATAAATGCGGGCCCAATGGACGAAATAACAATTAGAAATGTTGTATTATCTCACTGTTTATGCAAGCACACGCTAAATGTATGATTCTAATTGAGACATAAACTAAACTAGATAAACAAGGAGTTTAGGTAGACCAGCAGCACCTTTGCATTAAAAGCAAAGAAAATTTTAATTTCTGGAAAAATGTAGCATAAAAACAACTTGTGATTATCTAGAGCTGCCAGGCACTATTATCTTCCCATTCAGCAATTACAAAGGAAATCAGCAAAGTTTAAATGGCAAAATTTCCTGTGCGTATCTGCAGGTGCTGGTGCATTATGGATATGTCCCTTGGCTGGTACAGATAAGCCCAATGTATTCTGTGAAGTTCCCTAGGAATGTTGTTGAATTAGCATGAAACTTTAATAGTGAGTTGTACGGGTAGAGACAAAAAAAATGCAGAGAATAACAGAGATACAGCACAGAAAACGAACGCCACACATGCAAATCTGTCATGTAATGCTTCAGTTCAACATCTATCTATTTTCACATGCACACACATACACAGAAATCAGGATGAGATTGGAGGCATTTCAAAATGGCATGGAGATGGAGTCTGAATACATAAATAGAGAGTCAAACAGAACACGTTATACCTATACTCATAAAAAAATGTCTAAAACGATTTGATTCAGGAAATATTCATTTATTCAGTCTAGAGATGATCACTTTTCAGTCTTCGCACCTAGACACTGAAAAGGTCAGGTTGCTGTTACAGAATCTGTATGTGGGTGTTTGTGGACAAAGCTATTTCAGAGTGTCCATGTGTTTGATGAAATATAAGGCCATCTGCTCATCATAAACACACAAACGCTGAAGCCTACAGGCTTGTGCAGGAGAACAATGTGTCTAGAAATCATTGCTTCTCACATTTTGCAAACACAGACACCCCTGAGTGTTGAAAAATCACAGACTCAATAAACCTAAAGATGTCAAATAATTAGACTGAACTGAAGGACCAAAATAACCCAAACTAGAGCTGGTGATTGTGCTAGACAGGCTTGCACCCATGACAAAAATATAATTTATCTTACTCTTCTAGAAAATGTAAAACTTGCTTGGTCAAGCTTAAACAAGCTCAGTCATAAACCCAATCACCATTCTTCAAATCATGAATTATTGCTGTGGGAAGGTGTTACAGACTATTCTAGAGATTTGGGAGTCGACTTTTTCTATGGAAGACATGCCCAAAAAAGTTATCCAGAAAGTTTTCAAAGACTCATAAGGGTTGGATCACAGTCTGAAGGGAATATACCAGCCAATTATCCCTTTCTGCCACAAACCCAGCATTGACAACAACCTATCACAGCAAAAGAGGAGCAAGTACCTTTAAAAAATGACTAACCACTCCCTAGCATCCACTTTGTTTTCCCTAGCACCTGTTTAAAAAAATTTATCTCTGCATTGGAAAACATTTGGCCTCACTGCAAGCTGCTCAATTCATGTGTGCACTTTAAAGAAATTGTCTATAGAACACGCAAGTGTTGTTGCTGTAACAGACAAGCTGTCCGAGAGCGGTACTGGAGAGTGAAAATGAGCCCCAGAGACCCCCCTCCCCATAAAAAAGTTATGGAGAAGGGAAAGTGGAGAATTGCAAGTTGCTCGTCTGAGGGATGCAGGTTGACAGTTTATCTAGGGAGGATGATGAAGTTCCTTTAGTGTACTGCTCATACTAATGAATTCCAAAATCTAGCCTGACGACATGATTTCTAATTTGATGCCAATATTTTCACCTTCTGTTTATATGTTTGTTACATTGTGACTCAAACTGTGACTAAAATTTTTTATGCTATAACAACATGTATTGGCACATTTAAAAAGGAGGTAACATTGAAGCACAAATTAGAAAAGATGGAATATGAATATAAAACAAGATACACGAAAAATTCTCAAACTCACTACATGATGTTGAAACAGAGAGGAGAAAAAGCTTATCTGCTTTATCAAAATATGTTCACATTCATTGCTAATGAATTTTGCCAGGAAAACCCTTTAAAACCACCTTAGCGTTGCTCTCTAATGGCTTGCAACAGGTGCTGGGCATCCACAAGCACTTCCTGCATGATGTTGTTAAACCACTATTTTATGAATACTATACTATGTAAATACTAGATTATGGAATTGTCACAATTTATTAGCGATAAGTTTGCAATGCATTAAAACATTGGATTTGCCTTGTCACATGACAGTAGCAATGGCACATATCTGAGTTATTCTTATACGAACAAAACCCTGGATCCACAGGTGTCACAATGAAACACAAAGGAAGTTTATGAGCAAAAAACATGAACAAAAAGCTATAATTGAGTCTAATTTAGCTCGAAGTGCAAACTGAGCCATAGAGACATGGTGTTCGGTTTTTCTCAATTTTTAATTATAATCTTTTAGTCTGATCAATACACACATCTCCTCTTGCACATATCCAAAAATGTTAATCATGCTTTAAGCAAAATTCAGTACATGAGTATAGAGAAAGTATTTTTTGATTATTTCCCATTTGTGGACATCACATTTTTAGCCTGAGCTAATCAAACTTAAATAAAAGTAATCAGCAAACAATCAGGAACTATGAGGAATAAAGACTCACTTCGCAACCAGTGTTATTTGATATTTGCATAGAAAACTACACCTTAACAATTTATCATCAGACATACCTGCTTTACTTCTGCTCTATTTTACTTACTCCAGATTTTATTATGACTATTAATTATTATGTACTTGAATGCACTATTAGCTACTTGATGCACTTCTGAATTGCCCTTCAGGGACTAATAAAGTTATTTCAGTTTAATTTATTCAAACAGGATGTAATATAACCTATGATAAGGTCTACTACTATACACTACTACCTACATAATCTCTGAAGATACATAGGTATTTTTGAAAAAAAAGATTAAAATCACAAAATCAGACCTGTAAAATAATGTTATCAAAATATCCAAAATTACATATTGAAAAAAAAGCACTCACACGAAGATCTGTCAACTGATCAGCTCTGCTAGTGTTTAAGTAAAAGAGTTCCAGTCAAAAGGATCCATTATTACAGCTGTGTCCAGTGTACTATAGAGCTCTACTCTTATGAGAGAATATTGCTGGTGCAAGAGCATGTGAAGAGGGTTGAATGTGACACCAGCGGGACAAACAGCCAATCAGAGAGTCTGTTCAGACACACTTGGCAGTCAGTATTTTTTTTTCTTGTTCCATTTCTTTCCACTTTCTCACCTGCTTCCCAGCCCTTGTCTTGTACATGTTTGCTTTAGGGCACAAGAGCAGAGGGTGGTAATGGGAGGCTGACCATCATGCAAGTAAGTGGATGACCCAGATTCAGAACAAGAGATGGGACTTAGAGAAACAGAGAGAGAGAGAGAGAGTGAAGAAGGTAGGATGACTGCATTAACAGAGATGACCACAAAGTGGAAGAGATGAGAGATCTGAGGACAAGAGCAACGGACAGAGTTTTTAGAGAGTTTAGAGATCTTTCATGATGCACAGTGCCTCAGTGTGGCAGACGAACACACTCGTTTGTAATTACACATAGACTCTGTTAAAGCTTTTACATATTTTAGCAGTATTGTGTATCTCCAAAAAAGACAAATCACAAAAAACTATAGGTACTATACTGCACAAGTTCTGCAGAACATAATCAGCATGTGTAAAGACATAAACAGCACTTATTTTCAATTATTTGCGCTTAAAAGTGGCAAAGGTTCACACAGACTTGTCATGCCCGTTGAAAAAGAAATGTCCCATTTATTCCTATTAATCACTGATCTCTTAGGAGACAACTGAGTATGCTCAGCTAAGTCAATCACTGCTTAAACATTTCAAGAACCCTAGCAACCAACTGAATATGTAAATGAACCCATAAACTCCAAAATGCTCAAGTGAGTAGTTTTGGATAGTAACACCATTGACAGATGCAGGCTCTTACCCTAGCCATATTTCTTGCCACTAGTACTGCCCACCAATGGCTCATATAACTTAACACTTAACCCTCATTAAACTTGACTTTACCTCTGTAGAGACATGGAATTTTGTTCCTGTTAAAAAATACCATGTAACCAAACGATTTACCCTAGCAGTCTTTTTAGCAAAAATGTAGCAACTTACTAATAAATATATGAACACAATTAAATGATAACTTAATTTTAGCCTGGTGTACAATGAAATGTTTATTGTCTACCCACAAAAAACAATTTGTCAAAAAACTATATCTTCACATCAGAAAAATCATTGAGACATTGATTTTGGGTTTAGTTCACATCATTTATACAGTAAAGGAGACCTTTGTTTGACATCACCAATGACATTCTTGTCACCAATTTGTTAATTGATGTATAAAATAACAGAAGCGATAGAGAAAACAAGCCCTGATTTTTGTATCTGCACAGTTATTTTTAACATTTATCGAAACAGTTTCAAATTCAAGCGTTATAACATCTCAGAACCATGGACAGCTCCAGATGTTCTCTCTTTAGCTAAATGCTACCAAAACAGAGCTGAAATAAAGAAATAAACATCTGGAAGAGCAGCTTCATGCCAATGTAAATAAGCAATTGGGCCATTTTCCACATCCAGTACAAACCACACTATCTGCTTATTTCACGTGTAATGTGAGAAATGAATAAAACAGTTTGTATGAGGCAAGCTTTGGATAATTTTAAGACTACTAATTGAACAGATGTGAAAAAGGAAGAGCACAATCTTTCACACGTATTGTCCTTCATTTGCCCTTCAACTAACAGCATTTGAGCTGTTTCCTCAAGCGTTTTTAAGCGGTTTTAGGGGTGTGTTTGTTGAAAAGGATTTTCCCTGCTCCTTTGAAAATAAGCTGGCTGATGAACAAGGACAACAAACGTCCCAGAGCACAATTTCCGCCTATCATGACAATTAGCATAAATTTGTAATTCAGCAACATTTACACACATGTGCAGTATTTAAAAAAAAAGAAGAGAATTATGTCATCATTTACACACAAAGGATTATGCTTGTTTTATTGACCTCATTTGAAATCATCACCGATTTTTATATGGCTGTAACATTTTGCATTTAATTTATTGCCATGTTTCTGGCCTTGCCTTCAATTTTTTTCTTGAAAGTAAAAAGAAAACAAAACAGATCAGATGCAAAAATCATAATCTTTGTTTTTCCCCACCAGTCAAAGTGTTTTAAACCAAAACTCACACATTCAAAGTGAATAGTAAGTGATCCTGCCCCAAAGAAGGCTGTTAGAAGGAAAAGACCACTGGTTGCGCACTTGTGAAGATAAATAAGATGACATCAGATTCAAGTCATCTTCAATTAGATATTTCACAACTGAAGTTGTAAATATAAAAAAAAACTCATCACAAACATTTTAGGGCAATAAACATGAAACATCTTAAGTTCTGCATCAGACTAAGAAACTCTACACTTCAAATGCCAGCCTCTTCACACTTCATACTCAATAAAAAGTGTTATTTTGAGAAAAAATTTTTAAGTCTAAATACTAAAACTGTTAATCATGACAATGAAGCCTGAATTTGATCAAACTAAAATATATATGAAATCTCTCTCTCTCTCCCTCCCTCTCTCTCTCCATACTTCATGCTTATGTGTTATAGAATAACAGTATATATATATATATATAACTATATATATATATATATATATATATATATATATATATATATATATATATATATATATATATATATATACTGTTATTCTATAACACATATTTCTACCTTCTCCCCTTCCCTTCAGACTTTCTCTCCCACGATATGATTTCCCTCTCTCTCTCTCTCTCTCGCTCTTTGTTTTTGTTCACTTTGTTCACTTTTGTAGATGGAGAAGAAGTAATCTCTGAATCTTTTCAATCTGTCACTCAGCTAAAAACGGCAGAGGAGCGGAAGAGAGGGATGGGATCTTTTGATTTGTGAGGGCTTGTTCATATTCCCCAGCTGTCGTTTATTCTGATAGACACACATTCAGCTAAACATAGATGCCAGTTTGGTTCCATCCGGCTTTTTACTCGAGTCGATTGGCAGAAAGACTACATAAAAAGCCAACAAAACTTAAAGGTGCGGTATGCAATTTTTCAAGGAAAGACTGTGTTTCGTGTTTTTTTCTTCAACAAACCTAAACTTAATTTCAAGTTTAAGTTTTAAACTAACAAAACATATCTGTCTAAGAACTTCCAATTAGTTTTTAAAATGAATACCAAAATCAAAAGTGTTGTTAGTTTGACTTTTTGTTTTTGTTTTTGTGTTTTCTATCAGTTTATGACTTTTGATATTTATGTGAATACAAATTGTGTCAAAAAGGCTATGTAAAATGGAAAGCCTAACCAAAATAACTAACACCTAAATACTCTTGAAGAATAAACAAGATCCCCTCAGAGGGTCTGTTGGAATTTGACAATGTCTCTTCTATCTGGCATTTGAATGCCATTAGAAAACCAGGTTTCAAGTCAAAATTCAAAGCATTTAAAATGTAGATGAAGGGGGATATTCACATAATAGTAGATCTAGTTTTCATTTTATTATTTATTAATTGCATAATAAGCACTATTATGATTATTATGTACTTTAGATTTAAAATGCAGTACAATCCATAATAGTAGTCCATTATAGCTGGAGCAGGAGTGAGCAAATTTCATCTCAAAACACAAATTATAATATTATGTAAAAATGGCATTTTAAGGACATGCTGCTTCATATGTAAATTTGTTGCTCAGATCTTCTTAGAATGGAGTTACAACTTGACTAACTGTGATCAAACATCTAATATAAATGTTGTTAAAAATTAATCTTTAATCTTTTACACCCTCAACATTTTTATTTATTATTCTAAGGTTAGACTAAGCAAGTCGAATCTGCCCTAAATTCTAAGCTTTAAAAGCTTAGAGCTTGGTCAGAATACTCCTTTGTGGTCAGTTCTTTCTCTTCTGCTTTTATTTTTAAAAATCTTTAAAAAAATGTAAATAAAAAAATTGATAGTCAGTAATTGCAATCAATTCAATTTGATTCAAATACATTACAAAACATAATAATCACCATAAAATTAAATAGTACTCATCCAATGTGGATACAAGTTTGTTGATTCTCAAAGTCTTTTAAGTTTTCTCGTTGTGCTCGTCCGTCATACGCTGTCTCTCTCTGGCTGCGGAGATGGCCACTGCCTTCTGTCCTGTCTGTTTACTCAGTGCATGTCTTCATCTTTGATACATACCCCTTATGACGCATTCCAAACTCAACAGTTCATTGGTTCCTCATCCATGTTTTCTCTTCATGCCATGGCATGTCCAGCTCGAGTCATGTACATGATAATACGCACTCCCTCTTTTGTCCACCAGGCAGGCTCACAGATGTCCAGAGTTAACATTTGCCCTACTTGCTTCCCCTTTCCCCTACATCTGCTCTTTGGATGCACAATGCAGCCCAACAATACCTCTCTTGCAAGGCAACACCAGCACATCTTAATTTAGTACCATAATGCATGTAATGTCTATAAATTAGGCATGAGAACAAAGTTATAAAAGGAAGAAGTATTGCAAATTCTTGAAATCATACAACAATGTTCAAATGCTAATGATAATAGGGCAAGCAAGTGAAAGTCAAAGGCAAAACTCAAACACCTGGTCATACTTTGCCCAGTTACGCTAATAATGCGTTCAATGTATATAGGGCTTCTCCAGACACTTTATAATCAGAATATTATTCATTCGCTCCACATTCACACTCTGGTGGTGATAAGCTACCTTGTAAGTTTTTAGCTGCCCTGGGGCAGTCTGATAGGACGTGGCTACCAATTCAAGCCTACAGCCTCCTGCCACCACCAACACCCCCCACCAGTCTCACACATCCACACACGGCAAAGTGGGTGAAGTGGCTTTCCCTGTGTTAACACGACAAAATGGACCTGGTGGGGATCGAACCGCCAACCCAAGACAACCAACTCCACCACTGCCCGAAATACTGAATTTTTTTAAGACTGTGCTTTCTGTGAGATCCGAATGTTGTGGTTTAAATTTTAGAATATCAAATTTGATGTGTTAAATTTCTTCAATCTGAAAAGTTGAAACTGTATTTTTACAAACTGGATAATCCAGTTGTTTTAAAATTCAGTTTTTTAATGCCATGTAATATTCAAGTTTATTAAATTACAATTGTCAATTATTAAAATCAAAACAATTCAAGCTCAGATTGTTTTGGCATATCTCTAGCTCCATTGAAGTGGCTTTGATCAGGGGGCTTAATGTTTTGTAAAATTTATAATTAGCATATATATATATATATATATATATATATATATATATATATATATATATATATATATATATATATATATATATATATATATATATATATATATATATATATATATATAATTATCAAAAAAAGAAAATCTATTGAACCATTATCTTTAATGGGTTATAATAGTAAGCTAAAGTGTAAATGATCTTTTCCTGTAATTTTGTATATATAGACTTGTATAATCAGGTTACATCAGATTTTTATAACAATACAGATGTACTGCTTTTTCTGACTTCATTAATAATTGTATCGTGGTAAAGAAAAAAAATCTACAATTCTTTGTTGATGCCAGAGGCTGCAGTAGAAAGACCTGATTTGAACTGAAAAAAGTAAAGCATTCTCTTGAACACCCAAAATGTCAAATATTGAAGCAGATATGCTTCAGCAGAAAAAGAAAATCAAAACGCTGCTACTAATGTTTGGACTACTCACTGACCAAAATGCCAGGGTCTAGCAGCGTGAACAAAGTCGACCGCTTAAAGCCTTTTAAATGCTGAACCTCACTCCGTTAATGTCAACGCATCATTAGATAAAATGTGTCTGTAAAATACTGCATATCTCCACCTGTCCTTTCATCAAGAGCCTGTTATACCACAGATTCTCACACAGGCCAGTCTCATGGACATTGACTCACTACCATGTTAGTCATAGCAGGGCTCAAAAAAATCAATAATTGAAGAATGTGAAAAGGTTTCATGGTCTGAGAAGTCGTGACTTCTTTGATGAAATCTGAATAAGGATGTCAAAATTCTAAAAAAGCTCCTTGAAAGCATGGGTCGTGCCTGCCAACGGTTCAGGCTGATGGAGGTGTAATGGTTGTGGCATTTAAATGTCACATTCAACCAAGGATCGTGGCTGACCACGTCTGTCGTTTGATGACCAAAGTAACCTCATCTTCTTCAGACACGATAACAGACCACATCCCACACAAGTCACTACACCCAAAACATCAGCACAAGTTCCAGAAACATCAGAACACAGAAACATAATCTCTAAACAATGCCTGCAGCACTAACTCAACTTTAAAACTGTAGTGAGATGCTCTGAATAAAGTGACTGGTGGGAGAAAATATTATAGAAATCAAATCTACATTTACACATGCAAAGACTGCCGCTCCCCGAGTATCCAAACTCGATCAGAAGCGCTGCATTGCTTCATGACTCCCCATGGCGGTTTGTTCTTCTGATGTGCTGCACTAATTGGCCTGTGCTGTCAAAGGCCACAGAGCGTAATATGAAAGAGGAATCAAGAGACATGAGCAAGAGAAACTATTCCATCTCTCCTCCCTGCCACATTCAGTCCATCGTTCTTTCTTCTGCATTACTACTGCAAAGCATGCTTCCACACTGAAGTCCACCTACATGTTAAACAGGTTTTTCAATACTTTATATTGGATTACATTAGCTATTTCAGTTCAATTAACAAGGAAATCAGTTTTTGTCTCTGTAATTTTAATTCCAGTAATAAGTTATCAAATAAAATGATTTTCTGCTACCTGTATTTAAATAAAAAGTTTTCTATATCTATGTAAAAAAAATGTGCCTACTCAATACTTTACTCTTTTAGTACAACTGCTGTTAACATTATAACATCAGCAGGGAATTGAACCAAGAAACTCCATGCATAGGGGCAGATGCACCAACCACCTACAATATATCAATTTACAATGATCAATAATCATTCAGCAATTTGTCATAGAAACTAAATTCAATAAGTAGTGTATTCGTGTATTTTTTTGTTATAAATATCAATTAATTTGTGTTTTCTATTTATTTATGGAAAATAAAAACTTAGTTCAATGCAAAATAAAACTGTGTTCCTGTAGATTTGGGACAAAACATATTTTTGACAAAAGTCAAGATCAAATCTATTTGTGTTTTCTCAGTTATATGTGAAAGAATATAACTTATACTTTGTTTGTTGGTGCTTTGTTCAGTTTTCCCATGTGAAATTCCTGTTTTCTTTTTTTCACCAGTCATGTGAGCGCTATTCAATTTTATGACTGGCTGCTGTTCATGTTCTGTTTCTGTTTTCTAATATGTCAGCTCGTTCTTGTTTGTCACCCTTCCAATTTAGTTACCTTGTCTGTTGTTCATAAGCTTTTTTAAAGTTTTACTTTATTTAGTTGGATTATGTTGAATTTTTATGCTGTCTTTAGTTGGCAGCCCTTTGCAGATTGATTACTTTTTTTTTTTCGTATAAGCTAAAAAAAATACCATTAGTTTGTTTCCTGCTTGCATTCCTGGTTTTAGTCTACCATCCATCTTCATGTCGGCTTTATTCCCTTTCAGGGTCGCCACAGCGGAATGAACCGCCAACTCTCTGGCATATGTTTTACGCAGCGGATGCCCTTCCAACCGCAACCCAACGCTGGGAAAAATATAAATAAATATAAATATATTTAACACTAAATTTCATACTGTAAAAAAAAATGCCTTGGACATAAAGACAGTAAAAAAATTATGTATGAAGGTGAAGTAAAACCAAAGGTGACATACCAAATTAATAAAAAAACAATTATGTAAAATGAATTGAAACAACGTAATACTTTCAATAATGTATTCCCCAGTCACCTGACATTTCAGAAAGGTCTTATATTGCATCAACTGCACACAGAAAACTACCCACCCTACATGCACATGCACACTTAAATAACGTCGCCGAGCAAAACATTTATCTCTGGCTTTCGAACAATGTGTGCAAACAATTAACAAAAGGACAAAAGCTTTTCATTCCTTTGTCTCTCTAACCAAACATTGTGCAATCTAATCCCCACAGCTGACGGACCGAGAGAATAAAGCTGCTGTCTGCATTAAAATTCTTCTAAAGGACGAATTTAAACAATATGACACGTTCCAGCATCAAATCACAATAAAAGCTTACTCTTTGCATACGTCTGGAACTGATTTATGCACATCAGGAAACAAAATAAAACTTACAGCATGGAGGTGAGTCTGGGGAAGAAAAGACCTCGTTGTCTCCATCAAATAACAGGAAGTGTTCCTCTATCATGATGTACAGTGTATGATATAAGCTCGTCAAATTCTCATATTTGACATACCAGCCCCGATTTGAGTGTTCGTCATATACTCTGTCTGGCCATGTGGAACAGGAAGTGCAAGCATTGAATAGGAACTGTATTCTGACCAGAAACAAGCCCCGTAGGGCACAGAAGCACTTAGGGTTAAACCATCTTCTTCTCTTAAGAAGTAGAAAAAATGACAAAAGCAAGAAAAAAACAAACGTGTGATAATAATGGAAATCTATAATGTATGTACACAGATAATCACTCTGGCTAAAGTCACTGAGGCAGCTCTCCATCTTCCTAAGCTCTGGTTGTTGATGAGACCTATCCTTAGTAAGTCTGTGGCTGTTAGGGCTGTCACGAGTGGCATTCTCTTGCAATGGATAGTCTATCTAGAGGAAATTAAAGTAAAGAATTTTTTTACTGGTATGTGGACCTCTGGAACACTAGATCTCCAGGAAAAATTAATGCAGCCATGTCTATGCAGGATTCTTAGAGTGTGGGACTGTTTGTCATAAAACGGGAGCTTGATTTATTTGACTTTAGTAGGTCAAAACCTTACCCAGTGCATTTTGAACTCTGATTCTGTTCAATGATATTACAGACAGAATTTCTAGGTAGAGACAAAGGCTGGATCAAAAGTTTGAAGACTAAAGAATTTCTTTTCTGCTTGTTGTGGATGATTGCCCTGTTAGTAGGACTTACAGCAGGTAGTTTGTAGCCGTTTGTAGCAGAGCGCTTTCAACAAGAAAAGTCTAGCTGGTTCAATCCAGGTTTAAAGAGTTCCTGTCTGAAGTATCTTAGGATTATATTTATGAGCGAGGGAGAAATGGTATGTGATTGATTGGCAGATCGGTGCAGCAAATATAGTTATCCAACGAAAGGTGTGGCTCCCAAGTAACAAGTTAACTTATGCTCCTAATCTCACTTTTGATCACGAACTCTTGGTCGTGACTGAAAAAATAAGATCTTGGTTTCATCTGCAGGGTGATGTGACACTCACTTAGATAGATTTCTATACCTTCCCATTGAGAGGAGCCAGCTGAGGGGGCTAATACATCTATTACAGATGCCTTCATGGTGTCCAATGTGGGAGGTCTTTCAGCATCTCCATTTGAGAAGAGGCCCGTGGGAAGATCCTCTGTAAAAATTTCTCCGTATTCTCCATTGGCTGTACATAACATGGATGTATCACTCATAGTTTTCAGCAGAAATAAATGAGGCTCTTCAAAGCATTACAACAACAGAGTCAAAAACGGGCAAAAATTATGAAAATAAAACCTCAGCACTTGGTTAGTATCTTGCTCATTTAGTCCAGCTCTTTATTACGCAAAACTTAACGTTTTTTTTTTAGTCTGGGTTTCCTTGCAGACTGCTGCTCCAGTGATCCAGCCCCAGAAATGGAGAGATATATCGCTGGATATTCATTTAAAAAATCTACATTTTCAAATGGGTTCAAATGTGTTAAATATTTGAATGTTTGTTAACAGCCCAAAATCCAAACTTACACTCCCAGACTATAAATGTGTTTCTTAAAGGTCAATTGAAGCATTTAAATAACTGAATTGACCTCTGTTCAACCCCTTGAATAGACATGAACATCATCTTGAAAAAACAGACTCAAAAACCCAGTCATCAGAACCTCAATTTAAACAGCTCTTCAATTCTGCTCGGTCTCTTCTCTTCCGCTTGCTGCCAAATTACATCCTTTCTGCTGGTTCCAATTAAAGTGATTATGAGACTGTGGTGAGCTGTCTGTTTGTATGCAGAGCGAAAAACGGAATAACATGCTGATTATACCTAATAGAAAGTGTGCTTGCAACCCCAGTCAACATCTAAAGGTAACGTTAACAGATGCCAATGCATTCTAAGATTTAAATGCACTTCTGAGTACCCAGTTACATTCTTTACTGTGTGTGTGTGTGTGTGTGTGTGTGTGTGTGCGTGTGTGTGCGTGCGTGCGTGTGTGTGCGCGTGCGTGCGTGTGTGTGTGTGCGATTGTGTGCAGGGGGGGTGTTCATATTGAGCTCAACATAATAACATTAGCAGTGAATCCATAATGTGATATGAATCTGAAAGAAACAAAATGTTTTATAGAATTTTCATTTAATCCATTGGCAAGCCATTGCTTCAAGGCATTTCATTAGTTATGAAATGATGTAGTAATTTCTTCTGTATTAAAGTAGCAATGAAGCAAAGAAAAAAAAGAATTGCATTATTCATAATTAGCCTTTCACAGATTGTTTGGGTATACATGTGGACATGTCAGTAAAATGTTATTTCCAGTAGTGTATTTTTACACTTGCATTATAGTTAGAGGTTATGCCAGGAGTACATTCACTCTACTTCTCCTGTCAGGTAACCAATCAGGCTCAATTGCTGCTGATCATGAATGATGTGTGGTGACCACTTCCTAGTTTACTTGTCTCTATGACATTTGGGTCAGTTCTTGTACAGTCTGTGCAAGTTTCTCCCTCAACATACTCAGAAAACAACTGTTTTCCTGTCCAGTCGAGTCTCTGGTCCTAACTTCTAAATAAGTAGATAGAAGCCTGAGTTAAAGGGGGTTCATTCACTCTTCCGATCTACTGCTTCCACCCAAAATTAGGTGTCCTTGGATTCCATTTTGTTCTTGACTGTTTGCTTTTTCTGTTTTTCCCTTTAAATGTATATTGATGCTGTATGATAGGAAACCAGTAAACCACTGTTGGTTTCTTTCAATGTGGATGTATTTTTTTAATCAGCTTAAGGCAAAACGTAGGCCTAAACATTGTAAAATTACAGATTTAAGTGTCATTGTAACTGAAGCCAAACACCCCAGTGCACAGATTAGGAAAAGATGAGACATGAAGACAGTAATACACTTCAACAGGAACGTGATAAACTGAACTGAACAACTGAACAAAATCAAGGTAATGAGGGGAAAAAATGAACACTGACAAAACAAATGTGGGTATCTACAATAAGGAGCATAGAAATATAAACAATTGAGCATTGATTCACTTAGGCAGCCTTAAAATCAGACAGAACAATCAACAGAACAGCTCAAATTATTTATGACAACGACCAGGGTGGAGACAGAAACAAGGTTAACAAGGTCTCCAAGGGCATGTTAAGAACAGATCTAAAAGCAACTGAAAAGCCAAATGACACAAGAAAAACCATAAGTGTGTGACAATGTGAACACAATGGAACATAAGTCATATGCATGAGAAGACATGTAGAGAAAGTACAGAAACATTTCAAATTTGATGAAAAATGTAAAAAAAAAACTGATTCACTTAAAAAGCGGAAATCCATATGCTTGAAGTTGCAGATCCTTCCAGTAGCAACACCCAGTGCCCATAAACTGTCTAAAATATTTTGACCAATGGGAGACCCTATCAGGCACAGAGAAGACATCCAAACTCCACTAAGAATAGGTTCAACATTCACTTGCAAACCAATAATCCACTTATTTAACCCTTGTTACTTAATTTTTTTTTTCACAAAAAATAAGAAATAATTATTTTAGCATATAAAGTCACAACAGCCAATGTTTTATTATATTTACTTTTTAAATAATAAAATAAGAACGCTTCAGGATTGAAAATGTTTTTTTCTTTTCTTTTAAAAACTGCCAAGGCAGCTTTTCATGTGCAAATCCAGTAACAACACTGCAGAAGCATCGGAGAACTGCAGGAGCTGCTGCTCTGGGCTCACTACTAAAGAGAGGGCAGGCACTAGCTGTCAACATGGTCTTTATGTACAGTGAACAAAAGATGGAAGGAATAATCTAAAGGGAGAGGGAGAAGAGAAACTGCAATATCGCAGCAATTCATGGGACAGTGAGTGAAGAGCAGGAAGGAAGGAGAAGAGAGGAAAAAGGACTGCAATCAATACTGTTTGATATGCAGCGCATGTAAAAGTCAGATGATGGAGGACAGTGCAAGGGATGGGTAAAGAAAAAAAGAGCAGGGGAGAGATTGGCTGAAGCATAAATACAGTGCACTTGTGTCCTCTTTGATAGAAGGGATTTTTTCTCATTCTGTCTCTGAAATAAGCACAGAGTGGGAATCAAATAAGAAAAGGTATTGATTGACACTGAATCATTCATAAAGCTCTGAACACTAAATGTGGACTGGCTTTCTGAAACAACTGCCTTAAATTATCTCAAAGTATATTGTTAAAAAACAAAGTTATATGTTTGGATTTTAACCATTGGGTTCAAGATGGATTCTTAAATAAATGGCTAATGTACTCTTGATAGATATTTTGTTATGTTTAGCTCAACTGTGAGTCTTTGGGATTAATTCAGAAACATTACCAGTGACCAGGTTCTTCCATTAGTAAATATCTTCCTCCCTTGGTCAACTGTCCTTCATCAAGAGAGGTTTGAATCATAAGATTAGGGGTGTTTAAGGAAGCAAGGAACTTGAGTTGTCATGGTTGGCATAGCTTGTGTAAAACACTCGGATGTTACATGGCACTTTAGGATAGAATAATCCCCAAAGCACATAAGGTGGCACTATGGTTTAAGTGAAACTTTACATATGTGATAGAGTTTCATTTACACCAAAGAAGAAGAAGCGCAAAAGTTTTTCATGCTTTTCTAAGGTACTGAATAGAGTTCATCTCCCAACTCATTAAATTCAGAGTGATGTTTATAAAGTCAGCAGCTCCACACTCATCTTTTCACAATGCATCTGTTTTAGCATTTGGACTTAATCTAAACCCTTTTGAGCTTGAACAACACAGGCAGGGGGGTCGGTAAGTTGGGGGAAGTGTGGATGATTCAGGGGACCCAGCAGTCCATGGGGGCCCCAGAAGACTACAAATACACCCATCCATCAGTTGATGGAGTAAAATATTCAAAAACACACTGATTATTATATCTGCAGTCTTTAGTTTATTCACCATAATACCCAAACTTAATTAGTATATTATTCATTTTTAGATTTAATAAAAGGTTTTTCTATACAGATTTCCCCAGCCTATACCTATACTTGGAATGGTGCAGCTTGCTTCCATTGCAATACCTCCCATTATATATTACTCATATTTTACTCCTGTAACAGCTTTGTAACCACACTGCAAAAATGCCCTCTTGGAACAAAAAGAAAAGCTCAAATGTAGCTAAACTCTTCCTAGATCAAGCAAAAAATCTGTCAATGGATGTCAATTGTCACGCTGATAACAAATGCTGTTGGATCCTAAAAGTCTCAAAACAAGTCTTTCCAAACTGTGAAACTGCTCTGAAACTAGAATATTTCAACTTGTATCTAGTCACTAGTGGTCTTTAAACTAGGATGTTTTCTCTATTAAGTAAGACTAAAGACTAAGATTTAAAGAAAAGTTACCATTAAAATAAGTAAATATGACCTTAATTTAAGAAAGTAATAATTCAATTGGGTCTTGGCATTTTTGCTAATATTTTAGGGGAAACATCATTCATTCAAGAATGTTTGTGCTTAATTTTAGTTACTAAATTATAGCATAGGGTCTTAATACTAGAAACTCTAGTTTCTAAAAAACACTCACTGCTATTTTTAGGGAGACACTGGAAATTAAGGTGGACACGTTAGTAAGTATCCTTAGTTTAGTCACTAGGCATCTGACAGCTCATTTGGGAATGAGTGAAAAATATCTGCACATGCCTCTAGTGGAAAATCTGATTGTGTGCCGCTTGTGAGTAATATATGTTTTTGTGCATTCTTGGAAAAAAATCTTGATTGAGTTTTGTTCTCCCTTGGAATCAAATCCATGACCTTTACATTAATAGCAACTAGCTCTTCTGACTCCCATTTAGAGTCGCAGCAAACCACCATGAACATATTTAGGATTCAAAAGCAGCAAAAGACATTGAATAAATATTTGCAATATGATCACCAGATCAGTATAGTATTCATACATTTAGGGTAAAATGAGTATTCCGTTTTAGTCAGTTACATATTATTAAGATTAAATGGTAAAGAGGAAACCACTCTTCTGTCTATTGCATTATCCTTGCTTTGGCTCAGAAACTCTGACAAACAGACCTTTTTTTTCGTTCTTACTTGTGCATGACTGTTTAATTGTGCTAAAGCGGCTGCAGATGTAATCTAACAAACTGTGTCTGGCAGGAGCTTGTGAATGCTTAGAGGACAAATGCGAACATTCTCATCACTCGATCACATGCGTTCATACTCTTCAGAACTGCACTCCGATCATAAATTCAAGCATTAATTCAGTTTAAATAAAAAATAAAAAAACAGAAGCCCTCCTATCGGAAACACTCACACCCTGCACCAAACCTTCACTAATCTCACTAATCTTGAATATCTTAACACTGGAAAATGACAAGAACAAAGAATGGAAGCAGAAGATTTGAATCCAAGAGATGATAAGTAACCACTGGTACCATTTCAAATAAGATGGTTTCAACTTTTACAAAGTTTCAAAAAGTTCACAGAGAATGCCCTGAGCTGCTTGCCCAGGCAGATGCCAGGCAGCAGAGAAGACATCCCTTTGATTCCCATCCAACTGCTCTGACATCACTTCCAGTCCACACAGCATGGGGCAACAGATGGTTTGTGTCATCTGCTATCAGCATTCTGTGCTTTCTAAAACACCCCCTCCCCAACTCTGCAAAAGATGCAGTGACAACAGAAGATGAACAGATGAACACATAAGAGCAGAGATAACTAAAAGTGAAGGCGGATGACAACATCTGTCTAGACAAATACAGTCAATTATTTTATGTGACACATTTAGACCTAGTAAACAATATTTTTTACAGCTAATTTTTTCCATCCTAACTTATTGTGTAGAAAGCAAACGAGCACACTATATGAACGCATCAAAAGTCAATAACAGTTTATAAAAGATATAGTTGTGCTTACTGGAAAAAAAAACTTTTATCATCCACAAACGGTATACTTAACTATTAAAATGGCATCTATTTTACTTAAAATTCAAATAAAATGTTGAGTTTACTTAAAATAGTTAATGTAACATGTTAAATAATATTTATCTGACATAACAAAAAAATATAAAAAATGCTACTGTGTGTCCTAGAGCATGCTCAATGAAGCAAACTCCCCTCCCACACACATCCAAACTTAGCAGAAGCACACATCCCAAAGAACATTTTGAGTATACACCAATTAAGATAATTAATGTATATTTTTGTTTACTTGTTTCTTGATTACAATAATTTTTTGTCCATGAATGTTGGAATGTTTTTTAGAAATTTGACACTAGTCTTTTGAACCATTTGTAATTTGAGCATGCTCTCTATTTGTAGCTAGGTAACTGCTTCACTGCTTTTATAAAATTATGATGGCATATTAAGTTCTTTGAAAGTGTTTCTGATACCCCATGGAACATGATCAACAGAGTTATTTGATTTTAAATGCAGTTATTCACACTAGTCCAAGTTCCCGTGTGGTTTAAATTGAAGCATTGTGTCTATGTTCTTTTGTTGTGTTTGCAATGTTTTAACCCATAAGTGACTGACCTAACAATCGAAATTGATGAGTACTAGAATAGAGGTAAATTACAGAAGTTTCGAGAAAATTTTAATGGCTGGTGACACCTGTGAAGGGTTAAAAACACAGAGTGTCAAAAATCTGTCTGAAGTTGAATTTTTTTTAATAAATAGAGTTTTAGATTTACATTGAGTGTTTGTTGTGATGATAATAAACACTTAGAACAACACTTTCTAGATACAAATTGTTTGAATGTAATCATAATAAAATCCACAAAATAATAAAAGCACACTAGTAAAGCACAACAGAAAATTGAAATCGTTGCCGAGTCTCAGACTGTTAAAAGCCAAGAAGTACAAATTGGAGATTGAATTTTCTTGACAGAAGTGGCGTGGTAAATATTTCAATAAATTTGCACCCAAAAAAAGTCTGTTGCCCTCTGAGATTCCTTTTAGACTTGTGACCCTTCCCAGCTTCCAAAGAGGAGATGGTCAGCCGACTCAAGTATCTAAAGATCGATCCATCAACCTCTAAATCACAACATTATAGCAGTGACAGGAAAATAATCTAGCTTTTTACAAATAGAGCAATTCTCCCCCGTCACCCATCCTATTTCGAAGGAGTAGTCTCACTCACTTTGTTACTTTATTTTTCAAAGTTGATCTGTTTTTTCATGACCCACAGCTCACATCCATTGTAGAAGCCCTTCTACCTACTACACTCTATCTTCACCCAAAATCAACAGTACTTCCAATCCCTCCAAACTCACTCCCAATGCTTAAGGATCCCTTCTTTGACGGAATCATGTGCGAAGACATCCGATAGTCCCTGAAACATTCAGCATCAGACTGTGCCTAAATCATATTCAATATCATTCATGAAAGATAGACAAATTCCATATTTAGACAAGGTATGCAAAAACAAAAGCACAGATCATGGAAATCTTGTGCAAGCTAAATTTGCCTATATGCTGGCTCTCAATTTCCATGTAACTTGAATCCATCTAACTACGTATTCTCCAGTCGTTCCCTGCAACCTTTCAGGTTTGCCTTCAACACCCCCTGAAGTCCTCATTACTAAGCATTAAGACCAGCAATTACGATTGACAATCTGACCTTACAAACAAGCAGAGTCTCCACCTTGCTCTCTTCACTTAATAATTACTACAATGAGATAACCTAGCCTTATCTCAGTAAACAAGTGCACTCCGTTGTATTGATGTTGGGCTTCCAGAGTGCTTCAAACCTTATAAGAAAAGTAGTAACAAACCCGTTTCAAAAAGGGCATTTACATATAGAGATCTGTGATTTTCTTTAAAGGACATCACATTATTGTTTAATTTCTTTAATAATAGTGTTTAATTGTCAATGAAATTAATTTAAAATTCAACATTTGAACATTCAATATTTGACTAAATATGGGTTAATCACTCGCACGCCATTGAGATGAATCCAACATGTTAATAATCTTAAAGCAGAAATAGTCCATAGTCACAAAAAGCAGTGGTCAGAAAGTAACTTGTGGCTTTTTATTGACTTGGAAAGTTAGTGAAATAACATCCAAAATTGTGAAAATACATTGTGAAACAAACATGGGATCAACCAGTTCACATTGGGTTCTATTTGAGGTTTCACCCATTAAAAATGTCCACATCTCCACAATTGAAGACATTCAAGAACAACCTGCTGAGCTACAAAAATTAACATCACCAACTAACCAACCAACCAACCAACCAAGTAACTATAACTAGGAAATGCATTCAATTTTAAGCATGTGGTCAGGCCATTTAAGAAAGGATCCAAAATAATCAACAACTCATAGATTAAAGATCAAATGTACTGTAACTAAAACAGCACATTAAATACTAAACTGATACTTATCTATTACAAACAAAACATCAATGGCTCATCATGTTTACATTTCCTTACTAACTAATCACAGTTGGTTCCTTTTAATATCCTGTTAGTGTGAATTTAAATAGTATTTCTCTTCCTGTTTATGCCCTTTGGCACACCTGACCTGGGCACACACAACACATGTGCTGTCCTGCTCCCTTATTTCTTAAGTCATTGGCCATCACAGTCATGACCTCAAAAAGACAAATCTGACCCCTGATTGAAGAAAGAGAAAGTTCAGATACCCCCGATAGAATATATTGATGAGAAAATAAATAAGAATTAACCAAAAGCACTCAATATTTATCTCAGAATTTCAATGAAAGTAGCTTACCGATTAAACCAAAGGTGATTTATGTAAAACAAGATAAATTAGCAAACATTTCACTTTTAACTTTACTGAAGTATTATTATCTTACTATTTTACTTCTCAGATGTAGACATTCACATTCAGTCTTATACAGTAATTTTAACATCTAAGATTGAACAAAAATCTATATATAATTAACAATACGTCCATCCATCTTTTGGCTTAAATAAAGCCTTCAGAGTTCAGAGAAGAGGCTGGGGCTTTGTTTGGCAGTGTCTTTATGGCAAGCTCCTCTGAATGTGTTCATTCAATTAAGTGATGGCATGTGCTGAGATGGAGCCTCATTGTCTGCTACTAATGGCTAAAAGCTAACAAGTGTAGCTCCTCAGGCCAGTCTGAGAGCTGATGGCTAGCTCGTGTCTCCAGACTCAGACACACGCTCCGGTTTGACACAGTTCTGTTTTTGCTGCTATGAGACAAAATCTTGGAGCAGCCCAGAAACAAGTCAAAGCTATATTCGCTCATGACTGACAGAATTATAAAGAAAGAGGGCTGGATAGAACTGATTAAAACAGATAAGATTCACATTAGTGCCAATAAAAAATACAATGACAATATATGATTCCAGGAGAATTTGACAAAAATGGTGACATATAAAGTTTTAATTGAGTTTCAAAATCTAAATGAATACTAAAATGTGAAAATTGCAGTGAATTGAGGGAATATTGTTTTAAATAAAACTGTGCGGTTTCCAGTAAGTTTGAAAATGTAAATGTGTTATTAAAATGGCTAGTTTAAAGATTTTTCATCCCTTTGGGCAGAAGATGTCCTCTCGTGACTAGTCTCAGCTCATGACTAGACGAGCTCATGGGGCTGTTTGACTTACATGACAAACAACCAATCCCATGTCCTTTTGACACCATCATGTTTCGGGGTGCGAAAATGTTACCACAACAACTGACCGACAGCCTTCGCATACTTTAGTGAATCCTATGTATATCTGTTCTTTAAAATCATACATTTTCAATAAACACAATGAATATTTCCCGGATAAGTTTAACCAATCACACCATGACTTCAGAGTTCTTAGTGATAAATGTAATAATTAATATAGTATAATAATAAATATATAATACATTTATTTTATTTAATTCTTGACAAATTTCTGTACCAAACTCATCAGATGTTTAATTCACACTCTGCATGAAAAACCAATGTCAGCAAGATCATGTTAGAAAACTATTTAATTCAATATTTTTTTGACCTCTATATTTTCTGATCATCCGCCTGTATGTTTGTATAGTCCACAGTTTATTTGTTTTTTATTTTATTACTGAAGAGTAACCAAGCAACATTAAAATAGTTCCAATTGTGAAGTACAGGTGCATAAGCAGACCTTGTCTCATTGTTTCAATGCTTGAATTAAGTCTGGCAATGATAAGAATTACTTAAGAGTGGCATGAAGTGAATATTTGCACATATTAACAGCTTCTGAAACCCAGTGAAATAACAGAGGCCCCTTGAACTGGAGCAGTAAAGCTTTGCGCATGCATAATTACTTTTCATGAGTGGCTGATTCTTCGATTATTAAAGGCTCTTATCCTCTAGGAGGATTTAAAGAAACTGTCTGATAAGGAGTTGAATTGTCTTTGTGGGTTTTTCTTTAGTGAATCTTTATTAATCTTATTGTAAGTATGAAGGTGTGTCACAAATTAATGTAAGTTTGTATGTTTATTTAAGTTTTGGATGAATTGCAAGCTGTGGGTCGACTCCAAGATTAGAGGCTATACCATCTTTCATCCAATCTGAGCAGGACATGGCCACCTAGTTAACTAGATTCAACTCAGGGCATGGCAGGTCATGAGAATGAAAATTTAGATAAATCTAAGATGTATAATGAATATATAACTATGAAGAACAAGAAAAAGAACAAGAAAACCTCATTAGGAAAAACTATTGATAATTTATATGTGGCTTTAAATGAGCTTGAATGGAAAAACATACAAGAAGAAAAAAAGAAAGAACGTCAGGATTGACACAGACCCAGGTAAGACGGGCGGTCTTTGAAGATGAGCGAGATCATTCATAAAGCCTAATCGATTGACAGAGGGAAAGTGCTAAGAAAGCATCTGCAGGCATCTGTGCTCTCCAGCAAATTAAACGCTGATTGATATGGATCCTACAGCCACCAAGAGTCCAACTTACAAGGGGAATCTGTAAAATTGGACACACACACACACACGCACGCAAACACACGCACACAGAGCACACATAGTGCACAGCTGTGTACAAAGGTGTAATGTTCTGATTTATTTTATGGCTTATCTTGTGAGCCAAGACCTAAAGCCTTCCAGTAAATCCTCTTTTATGCACAAAAAGCAAACACACACACACTGAAATTGACTGACTGTTGCTGACAACTTAGTAAAGGATTTTCAGCCCTAAATTAGCCATTAGCATGCTAAGACTGAAACAACTACGGGTAAAATCCTTCAGCTGCAGAAAACAACCGTGCTCCAATTAATTCAGATTGAGCTTGCAAAGAAATAAATGTCAGTTAAAAGATTCAACAAAAGAGTTCCTGTTGTTAAAAAGCCCCAAAGGACAGAATATTGCACCTGTGTGTGCATGTATGTGTATGTGTGTGTTACTAAGAGAAAAATGAAGGAGAGAGAGAGAGAGAGAGAGAGAGAGAGAGAGAGAGAGAGAGAGAGAGAGAGAGAGAGAGAGAGAGAGAGAGAGAGAGAGAGAGATGGACAGGCCTCAAGGTTACTCAACACAGCAATGTCATTGCTGGAGGCTGGTGTATTCCATGATGTCTTTTGCAATACTGTGCATGTATTCTGGTGTTGCGTGTAACAGCAGCAGGAGTTTCCCTTCACGGCAAAAGCCACTGCCCAATCACCAACCATTACATCATCATCAGCCAATCACACTAGAGTTCAAATAATAATTTGTAAAGAGCACTATTGTGGGAAAAAAAATTCCACAATAGTGGAAAGGTGCCAGTAAAATACATCCAAAAGATGACAGTAAAAATTTTATTTACTGGCACCTTTTAAGCAACCGAAGGTCACCTCATAGAACAATTAAAACAACATTGTAAAACATTGAAAAGAAATTTAAAACAACAGTGTAACATGAACAAGAGGCAAAGGAACACACAGCTAAAGATTAAAAAAAACTTTACCATGTTTCCCAATTTTTTCAAACAGTGGCCCTATAATAACTGCTTCACTTTTTTAGAGGTAATTTTATTTTGTGAATATGTTTTAAACTTCCGTAAAACAATATAAATGTAAATATAAATGATTCAATAAATGACACGCATAAAAACTTTTTAAGACTATTTAAAATAATAAGTTGTTAAAAAACACTGCTATTTAAAAATGCCAAAAAACAAACAAATAAACACTGGCACTAACGCTCATGAAATAGATGGTTTGAGCCTTGATTTTTGGGTTTAGGGGTGGCTAATGTAGTACTGAATAGTTTGTGTCAGTAGAGATATGCTGTGTTCTAGTTTTTAGTTTTGCCTAATAACAGAAACCTAATGACTTCAGCCTGCTTCATAACAATGTTGAGAACGCTGCAACAGATATTTAGCCTACAATTCCTTTAAAACCAGGAATAGCAAACTCACCTGAAAAACAAAAAAATATTCATTTAAAATTTAAAGGTTCAGGTTAGAGTACCTCAACAAAGTTTCAAGTGAGAGGCTTTAAATAAGTTTACCAACCTTAAACTCGATCTGATCATATAAATTAATATCTTGTCCATTCAAATTAAACACTCTTTCATTTTTTTATTATTGTATTTCATTGTCATATTAAGTTTTGGTAGAGAAGCTTTCTGTAATCTGTTTGCTATAATAACTAGCTATACATGTTTATTCATTTCTCTTTTATCATTCTACAGTTTACTGCTTCTATCCTATCCTAATAAAGACTATCTTTTGCACAATGTGATTAGAATCTCACCATTAAACTACTCCTCTGTCTGTCTTAAACAAAAATTACAATGAAATTCGCATCGCTAACAAATGACGGACGTAATAAAAATCCTAGTTCACTCCATATTTGGTTCTATGCAAATACACACAATGAAAGGCATCCAGAGCATCAGCAGCACCTCGGGTTATAGTCGCAGAGGAGAAGAAAACAGCTGTTTGAAGTGCTAATGCTGCTCTCTACATTCATATTTCACTACCCAAATACATTTATACTCAGTCAGACTCGTAACCTTGCATTTCACAAGTCAAGACCAGATTTTCTCAACAAGCAGAGATGGCAAATAAGCTGCACTTCCATCACTGAGCTGGCAGAGATGTGAAGGGTAATGTGTGACATTATGAGGGATGTTTTGAGCTTTAGAGCACTGGAACATGCCTACTTTTATCCCTTGTTGAATCCAGTGGGTAGGTTAAAAAATGATTGTGAACAGCTGGTCAGTTCTACGAAATTGAAGATTAAATCAGACTCATTTATTCCTGCTGTGTCACAAAGAGTTTGCAGAGTCTAGCACAAAATTAGAGCAAAGTGTTAACTAGACAGCTAATTCATATTCAATTAAAAGACACTTTCAATTCTGACAGGGCGTTGTCGTATAACTTCAAGAATTTGCAATTCTCCTTTGCAATTTAATTTCTATGTTAGTTTTAAGGATAGTACAGTAATTTAATTACTTATACAAAATCATGGTTATCTGCCTAGAAGTGTATTTAAACTGTATTCAAAGGAGATGTAGGAGAAAGGTCAGACGTTACATCTGTGAAACTGCCTAATGGACAGAGGGGGCTCTAGTGAGCAACCCATGAGCTTGGCATACTTTGAACATGCACCTCCATGGGGGACAGTAGTTAGAGCAGAAGCTGAAGAACTCTTGAGTTCAGACTGCATTATAAGGAGTGAAGACATTGAGACGAAGGAGGTGGAGCAGCTCGTCTCCAGCGCCAGAGAAGCAGCTGGTAATGGACCAACAGAACTTTGAGCGAAGAAAATATTAATGCTTTGAATATCAACAACAAAATTGATTCTACAGTGTTCGGTACTGTTTTACTTTATGATGACTATTGTGTTTATAATACATGAGATACAACAGTATAATAAGTATTCTGACCCAGTGTCAAGCAACTATATGTTTAAGACTTAAAGCAGATTTGACTTACTTATAGTAACATAATATGACAATAATAAATAAAAAGTTTGAAGGTGTGAAGGAATAATTTAACACAATAAAACACCCTGCCTTAAATGGCTTCCAGTTGCCGTTAGTCTAAATATTTAGAAAATGACTTCCCAATCATTAAGAACTCGCAATAATTTTACAGCAAAAAAAATTCAGACAAGAAGTGGGACAGTTTATTTTTTGCAGACATATATATCCGAATCTGGCCAAGCTTTCAGGCATTCCTCTTTCAGCTCCAACTGTACAGTACAGACCGTACGGCACACAGAGTGAAATTATTTATCAGAATACACTCCGACTGTGAGACAAGATCCATGGTGAGGAGCAGAGAACACTAAGAGTCAGAGCACGTCAAAGAAAAACCCTCAGAGAGATTAAATTCTGAAAAACTGATCAACCTCTTGAGCTCAAAAATGAGTAAATTAGACTTTTAACCTGCTCTACTGTCTACATGTTGTTCATTTAAAAACAGTTATTCAGAGTGGACTCTTAAATCAGGCACAAATCACATCAACAACACTCAACCAATCAGGTGTGCTGTTGCATAGAAATGCCTTCACCCAAGGTCACAAAAAAGTTTATAGTATTTTTATAGACAGATGGTATCCACAAATGAATGAAATTGTGCTGCAAAAAGTCCCATTTGAAACAAGTTCAAATTTCTTACATGTAAGTGGATGTAAGAGCCATGGTTTCAACTAGCTAGTTGTTGTATAATCTATGTTGAAAGGAGATAACTTCAAGAGACAGAGACTTGTCTCATCATAAATACGGAAGTGGCCACTCCCACAGTACTACTGGTGCCTATAGCAGCTGACCTGGGAACAAGTACTCTCTAGCCAAATGCTAGTCAGAATACAGCTATTGCTCATGCTTTTGTTTGGTTGTTTTTGCTGTAACTTTGCCTATTTGAGTTGTTTTCGGTTTTAAAATGGAGCTTGGAACATCTTTACACAGCATGCCAAAAGCTCCAAACACTTTCAGATGCAGCAAACACACTAACATAATATCCTACAGATCACTCCCACTCAACTCACCTCTTGATGTTACTCACACACTAAAAATGATTCAAAATCCCAGTGTTTAGCTCAGCACTTTCAAGCAGCATCTATAATGCTCTCTCCCACCTCTACATATCTCTATCTTTCATCCTTTTAATCTTTCTTTCTTTAACATCCTCTTTTGGCTTTCACAACATCCACTTGTCTTTCTTGAAATCTGTTTCTTTTTTTATTCCTTAAAGCCTGTAAACATTTATTCCTCTTTTTTCTGCATCATTTTCTACATAAATACAGGAAAAGTTGCATAATGTCATTTTTGAGGCTTGTTAACAAGTTACTGCTGGGTAAACTGTTTTCAGAAGCAACTCTGCAATTACATTTTGCACTTTTCACTCTCTTTCAGAACCCCCAAAATGATCTCCTTTTCCATTTGTTTTTCTTTTTCATTTTAAAATAGAAAGGTCAGACACATTTGACCACTGTTTAACACAGCAGTGGATTGTTAGCACTTTGAAACTTGCAGGTTTAAATTAAACTAATTATATGGTTTGCACTGAATACCATAATTTATGTTAGTTATTTTATCAAGTTCATTCTTGAATGCCTTCTTGAGTTACACCTGTTGTTTCTCTTGTGTGTGTTTTATGTTTTCAATTGACAGATTGATTGATAGAATGATTGCCACCAAATCTGGCAACGCAGTTGAAAAAGCAGCAGAAAGGTGCTCTCAACAAAAATAAAGAGACAACTTTGGCCGTTTGTCAGCAAACAAGACCTTTACAGACACAACATACAAACGGTTCTTGCTCTGAAGAGAGTCTGTGAAGAGGAGGAGAATCTGATGAAATTTAAGTTTTCTATTCCCATTGACAATGTAATGACACTGTTGGTTTAGCCTCTAATCTAGCATTTCATTGTTGAGGAACTGCTGTATTTGTAGTTGAAGTGAGTTGAAAAAAGAGAAAATACTGAGAGAAACTTATTTGAAGGAGAGGAGAACGAAGGCGGAAGGCCCTCCTCCATGCTTCATCAGTTTTGGTGCGTGGTCTGGGTAAAGATTTTCTGCTTTTCAGTTTGAAGAAAGCATTAAGCTTAGCGCGTTAAAACATACATAAAATTGTATCTTATTATGTTTATCAAAGGTGACTGTAAAATATACACTGTTGTACTATTATGTGTTAGACTATCGTGTCATCATCTGATCTACTTTACTAACCCAAATACTTTATATGTTTCCCCAAAAAGGGTAAACTTTGTTGTTTAAAAAGCTCTGAATGAATAGTAACTATCCATCCATCCATCTTCTCCCGCTTATCCGGGGCCGGGTCGCGGGGGCAGCAGTCTAAGCAGGGATGCCCAGACTTCCCTCTCCACAGACACTTCTTCCAACTCCCCGGGAGGGATCCCGAGGCGTTCCCAGGCCAGCTGGGAGACATAGTCCCTCCAGCGCGTCCTGGGTCTTCCCCGGGGCCTCCTCCCAGTGGGACATGCCCGGAACACCTCCCCTGGGAGGCGTCCAGGAGGCATCCGGAACAGATGCCCAAGCCACCTCAGCTGACTCCTCTCGATGTGGAGGAGCAGAGGCTCTACTCCGAGCTCCCCCCGGGTGACGGAGCTTCTCACCCTATCTCTAAGGGAGCGCCCAGCCACCCGGCGGAGGAAGCTCATTTCGGCCGCTTGTATCCGGGATCTTGCCTTTCGGTCATGACCCAGAGCTCATGACCATAGGTGAGAGTAGGGACGTAGATCGACCGGTAAATCGAGAGCTTCGCCTTTCGGCTCAGCTCCCTTTTCACCACAACAGACCGATACAGCAACCGCATCACTGCAGATGCTGCACCGATCCGCCTGTCGATCTCGCGCTCCATCCTCCCCTCACTCGTGAACAGGACCCCGAGATACTTGAACTCCTCCACCTGAGGCAGGAGCACTCCACTGACCTGGAGAGGGCAGGCCACCTTTTTCCGGTCGAGAACCATGGCCTCAGACTTGGAGGTGCTGATCCTCATCCCAGCCGCTTCACACTCGGCTGCAAACCGCCCCAACGCACGCTGCAGGTCCAGGCCCGAAGAAGCCAACAGGACAACATCATCCGCAAACAGCAGCGATGAAATCCTGAGGTCCCCGAACCGGACCCCCTCCGGCCCCCGGCTGCGCCTTGAGATTCTGTCCATAAAAACTATGAACAGAACTGGTGATAAAGGGCAGCCCTGCCGGAGGCCAACGCGCACTGGGAACAGGTCTGACTTTGTGCCGGCAATGCGGACCAAGCTCCTGCTCTGGTTGTACAGGGACCGGACAGCCCTTAGCAGAGTGCCCCGGACCCCATACTCCCAGAGCACCTCCCACAGGACACCACGAGGGACACGGTCGAACGCCTTCTCCAAATCCACAAAGCACATGTGGACCGGTTGGGTGAACTCCCATGACCCCTCGAGGACCCTGCAGAGGGTATAGAGCTGGTCCAGTGGTAACTAGTACTCATATTATAATAGTGATTCCTTTTAAATAAAGCTCAAAAAGACTGGTGTGTTTTACTTCATATAATAAGGTAATTCTACTGTATTACTTGTATTTCAGTATTACATTTTGTATCAGCATGTTACAGTTGCTGATTGAGTAAAGAATTAGAGTCCAACACCTAAAACACCTCCTCAATTACCCTCCCACATCCATCATTTGCGTTTAAGGAAGTGTAACATATATTCAATAAACAATGATAATAAAAAAGTCTTTGAGGTATTTATTATTATTGTTCGCCATTGTTTTTTACATTTGTGCATTTGGCAGACATTTATGCATTTGGCAGACGCTTTTGTCCAAAGCGACTTACATTAGGGGAGAGACATTCCTCTTCATCATTTCCTTTTCCCTTCCTTCCCCTAAGAGGGTTCATGCCTTCAGGAAGTCCTCTACTTGTCTTTAACCCAAAAATGTCTTCCTTAGAACATTAACAACAAAAACGTTTAATCTTCTCACACATTGTTTCTATCTAGATCTTTTCTTTTTCTGCTCTCCCAGCTTACTCTATGCACAAACTCAGCCCTTAATCTACATTTCTTTAGATGTTTTGCTTCTGAAATCTATTTTGGTCTTGTTTGCCAAGCCATGTTGAGACTACAGCTAGAACTTACCTGAAAATGTATGTTATTATGTTTATCACAAAACTGACTGTAAAATATACACTATAGTACTTTTATATGTTACACTATTGTGTCATCATCTGGTCTACTCTATTAACCCAAAAACGTGGTATGTTTTTCCCATCAAGGTGAGGAAAAAAAGTGTTCTGCACTCATCCATCCATCCATTTTCATGTCGGCTTTATTCCCTTTCGGGGTCGCCACAGCGGAATGAACCGCCAACTCACTGGCATATGTTTTACGCAGCGGATGCCCTTCCCTGCCGCAACCCATCGCTGGGAAACATTCACACACACATTCACACTTTAACACTATGGGCAATTGTTCTTATTCAATTCACTTATTCTGCATGTCTTTGGACTTGTGGGGAAACCGGAGCACCCGGAGAAAACCCACGCGATCACGGGGAGAACATGCAAACTCCACACAGAAATGCCACCTGCCCCAGCCGAGCCTAGAACCAGTGACCTTCTTGCTGTGAGACGACCGTGCTACCCACTGCGCCACCGTGACGCTGTTCTGCACTCATATTGCTCAATATATTAACAAAATAAAAATTTCCACATTTTTGTCGTTCAAATGCTCTGTATGACAATTAATAAAGCATCACACTTAAGAGCAAAAATGCACACAATTTATTCTAGTATCATCTCACCATTTCTTTGCTTGATTGAACAATCACACATAGCCAGCAACTGTTTGAATGCACAATCCAAGATACAGAAACTCGCGAATTAAGAAAACTAATGAGTTTATCTCTATTCCATTCCTTCTGTTTCTCCAGGCACAAGTCCCCCAGTACAACCCTGAGCTTCCACACCCACTGAGCCAACCTCATTATAAACGTCCCTGGATACCCTGCTCTCCAGCAGAACCCTTGGATCCCAGGGACACTGAGTAATTATCAGGAATAGCTAACATTTTACACACACTTCCAACCCCACCTTTCAAAACCGCCACCTCAGAATAAAATCAGCCAACACAGCAAAGGACAAACACCTGCTACAGGAGAAGGGATGACGGCCAGGCTGACATACCTTGGGATGGTGCATTTCCCATAATGCCTTCACCGTGCTCCGCTGTCTACAAGAGAGAGCCACAGCTTGCTTCCTGGTCCACCCTCCTGGTCCTCCGCCTCTCTCTCTCGTTACTCCGCCGTTCCGTTCGCCTCTCCCGGAACCGGTCGCACGTTTGCTTTCCTTTCTTTGTCTCGCTCTCTCGCGCTTATCCCCAGTCTCTCTCCCTCTCTCTTTCTCCCTCTCTCTCTCTCTCTCTCTGCCTCTCTGTCAGTGCTATATGGGTTCCTTCTCTCCAGCTGATTCTCAGAGGCGCTGCCGTACGCGTGAGGTGATGTGTGCGTGCGCGCCCGCGTGTGTGGTGTGAGTGTGAATGTGTGTGCGTGCGCGTGAAATTCTGTCAGCGTAGTCGTGTACGATCGTGTACTTTCTCAACTGTGTAGATTTTTAGAGAAGCTAAAAAGAGCTTTTACTAAACATACAGCTGGAATTGGCTTGATAGCCGGTTGAGGGAAAACAGTCGCTGATCAACTAGCACGATTTAGTTTCTCTCTCTCTTTTCGTCTCTCTTAAAGGTACAGCATCTTTTCTGCAGCGATAGATAGGGCTAATCTGCTCTCTGGCTTTCTCTGCGGGTTTACTGAAAAGGAATGAAGAGCTCGAGGGTAGGAGCTCTCCGTGGTGCTGAAAGTCGATGTAGGGCACCGAGAGGGGGAACCGGGCCAGTGTGAAGAGGGGGGAATGCCTCCAATGCTACCTCTATGACCTACCTAGTGACCACCAGGAGAAATTGTAACAAAGTTGGTATAGACACAAAAGATGAAGCGGGTTCATTAGAATTATGTATATTCCCATTAAAACAATTATTACAAATATCTTACTTGTAGTTTGTAAAATCACAAATAACTGTCTTCAGGAAAGTTGCTAGATGGCTATCTGTACTTGGGCAATTAATTTTGACATATTTCTGGGGCACATGCTTTAGTAAAAGTGGTCTAGCGAAGTCCATGCTCTATCCCCACAAAAAAATGTATAATCTACATATAGTACAAAATATCATTACGATTAAATACAAGAATAAGTGGCGTTATCTTCGTTGATTGGATTACAAATGCTTGTCCTGTTTCTATACCTTTACAGAAAACATTAATCGTTGCCTACCAAAGTGTGATTTTTAATATTAATCGCAAGGATTTGAAAAATTATACAATTTTGTGGAAAAGCAAAGAGTGTGAGAGAAATCTAAATATGTTTTAGATAAAAACTGTTTTTTTTTGTAAAAACAAAACAAAACTAAAAAATATCGACTTTGATTATTGCTTTAAGGAGGCGCAGTGGGTAGCACGGTCGTCTCACAGCAAGAACGTCGCTGGTTCGAGCCTCGGCTGGGTCAGTTGGCATTTCTGTGTGGAGTTTGCATGTTCTCCCCGTGATCGCGTGGGTTTTCTCCGGGTGCTCCGGTTTCCCCACAAGTCTAAAGACATGCGGTATAAGTGAATTGAGTAAGAACATTTGTCCATAGTGTTAAAGTGTGAATGAGTCTGTGTGAATGTTTCCCAGCGATGGGTTGTGGCTGGAAGGGCATCCGCTGCGTAAAACATATGCCAGAGAGTTGGCGGTTCATTCCGCTGTGGCGACCCCGAAAGGGAAGAAAGCTGACATGAAGATGAATGAAGCATTGCTTTAACACTCAAAGAGCTCAGTAAGATTCAAACAAAAAAATCTTTTAAGGAGTTCCCCAAGATGCTGATCTTTTAAAGCTTTTTTGACACCTCGATTCCACCCATTTAATCTCAACGATTCAGTAATTGTGGTTACCAGGTCATCTGGCAGATAACACTCAGGTTTTGGTGTTTATTTTCTTGTTGGAAAAAACAAGTAATGTTTCAATTCAATGCAGGATGCCACAGTAGTTACCAGTGTCACCAGCAAAGAAAGCACCCAACACCATCACTCCTTCCTGATTTATTCATTGTAAGACTAAAATTGACCCAAAATGCATCATAATGTCAATTTCATGGTCCAAACTAATTTTCACCTGGCCTAAACTTAACTTTTGAATTCTAACCATTGTCAAACAGGGCAGTCGGGTGTGAACCAAAATACACAGCATAAGTAACAGTCTTAAACTCATCAGAAAGGAAAATAACCTTAAATAAGCCCTAACAAGGTGATTACTTCAGTAAGAAAGGGTCAAGGGTTTTGAAAATAAGAAAAGAAATGTTAGAAGAAAGAAGTGTGTCCTTTAAATAAAAGGAGATAATGACATGAGTAGGAATGAGTGAAAGGTTTTAGCAGGAGAGAATGCGTGTGTGAAGGTGTGAGAGTCAGCATGAGGAAAGCCATTGTGACAGTGATCCTGCGTACTGGAGCTCAGTGTGCAAGTGTCAAGAAAGTGTTGCATGATTGCCATGAAACATGGTGTGGTTGCCATGACAGCACCATGTCCTTCTGCATGCGAGGGGCGGAGGGTGCATTACTCAAGTTAAAAAACGATGGAGAAGGAAAGGAGTAACTGTTTATTAGATGTTTGCCAACAATGGAAGAGGTAGCATTGATTAGTTCACCAAAAAACATTTTGTTATATCATTTTTAAAAATTAGCCTACCCAAAATGTATTCAGAAAGTAAGTTGTAAAAAGGAAAAAAGCTACTTTTAGATAAACACAAACAATTTCCCATCCTTACCCCTCATATATTGGCGACATTGTAGTAAAAGTATTCACAACTTGTATAATATATTGCAGTGCAAAATACATGCTATTCTATTTTGGGGGTTGTATAAAATAAACTAATATTTGTATTTTGTGGATTTTATCTAGTTTTGTAGGAGATTTTATGTAACCGTACTGCAAGCAAGAGGTTTACATCTACTGCTGTGGCATAGAGTCTAGTAATGATAAGATATGGTTAAGTGCTGTAGAGGATTAAGTGCAATACTTGGCCACCTGAGGATTTATTCTGAGTGGAGCTGGCCTCTATGTTGCTGCAAAAAAATTAACTCTCCGGTCAACAAACTGACTGCCACTGTAATGAAGATCAGCCAGAATTCTAGACAGAATGAGAGAATGAACAGTTTGACAACAGGTATGGTGCAGATGATTCATTAATTTGGTGTTCATCTAAATACACTGTAAAAGATTTTGATCGGCTTTCACTGCGGTACTTGGCACAAATATCATCTCTTTGAGATCTACACACTTATAGGATTGGACAGGTTAACTTTATTACAGCGAAAGGAAGGTGAAGTATCTTGCGGGAGACTGGAATATTCTGGCTGCGGGTTGTTTTGAATAATTTTTGAGGAGAAATAAGACAACAATAAAAAACATTAATAAAAAAGAATTCCAGTGGATCATACACAAGCGAATTTAAAGTTGTCAAACACAATCATCAAACATAAAATAAAGAGGAACCCCTTTAGGGCGGAACCAAAATAACTAGACTTGCACAGTCCGAACTTCAGCAAAGGTCTGGGGGTTTTGGCTGCTTTCTTTGGTCAAGACCCCCCATGAGGACATTTGATTGACATGATAGACAATCAATCCCAGCATCAACCGTGTCATGTTTCGGAGTGTGAAAACATCACCACATCAACTGACTGACAAGCAACAACTTAGCTATGGAAAAAAGTCACAGAAGACCACCAGAATAACATAACAGTAATAGATAAATAGCTGAATTTAGTTTGTTGTTGTTTTTTTCTGAAAATACAGACAAATTCAACCAATCAGCTGAGACTACAAAAAAATTACAAACCAACAACAAATTAAAGAAGCAACATATGTAAGGCCTTCACCGCTGGGAACAGACAACACCTACACATGCTTGTTGGGTGACAAGTGTCGCAGTGGTGGATTTGGTCATCCTACAACCAAAAGGTTGGGGGTTCGATCTCTGCCATTTTTGCATTGCCCTGTAAGGATGCGTGTGACTGCTAGGGGATGTTTGGTAGTAGTCAGGAAGCCGTATGTGCGAAATGGCACCCACGTCCTACCAGGGTTGCCCCCAAGGTAACCCATCACCACCAGTATGTGAATGTGGAGTGAATGAATAATGCACTGATAATTAGCAACATACACCATATAAATGAAAGGCATTATGATTCAGAAAGAATTAAGCACAACCCAACTCAATTTAATCAAAGAGAACATGCACTTGGGACAAAACAGGAAAAAAGTTACCACTTTATTTGCAATTTTTTAACCAGTCATTACGGTCTTCACTAATTCCACCACTAGGGTGGAGTCTGAAGGTTGAATTATCAGATCATATTACAGTTGGATGGTAAGCACTGCATTGCACAGCATAGCATAGAGGACAAATTAGTGGCAGAGTAGTTGGCTGAAATGAAGATGAAGTTTATATTGTCCAGCACCTAATCGTGTCATATTTTCTTCATTTTGTGAGTTACCACAAGTGTGAGGGGGCCTGCAGGAGCTCATTACTGCTGATACATGGTTGACTCATAGGTCAAGAATACTTCTAATCATAACTAAAAAACCAGTGCATCAGTAGGAGAGCAGACTGTTGTGCACTTTGTTTTATGGATGCTTCACAGAAAGTGTTCAAGAGATTGACAGATAAAGGGATGACAGGAAGAGAGACAGAGTATTTAATGATTTGTATCATTAATAATTTATGGCCAAGCAAGCGCACGCTCAGGGAACATGAATGCCTGCCTGCAGTCCATCTGGTGAACGACAGAGAAAAGAAAGAAGGAAAGCATTCAACCTGCTGATACTCCTCTATTAAAATGAGAAGGAATGCTGCAGAACTGTGGGATTGTGCCAGGCGTTTATGTATGCTTCAGGAAATTGCTCACAGGTCCAGGATCAGTTAAACTGATTAACTCTTTGAGGTGTAATAATGAGATATTGCAAAATAGTCCTCGTTATGGATTCTATTAGGGGACTTTGCTGTTTAAATGAATTGATGATTCAAATGAGTCAAACACGCTCCTCAACATGCAGACTATGCGATCAAGCTGGACCACGGAGGATTATCTCACTCAAACACAAGCGCATGATTAAACACATTCAAACACACATGCTCAATCACACTGATCTTTTACTGCCACTCTAATAAAGCGCATTGGCAGCTTTGCGATGATGATGATGATAATGATGATGATAATGATGATGATGATGAGGAGGATGATGATGAGGATGAGGATGAAGATGTTGGGGATGATTACAATAGACCAGTTTTTCTCAAGGTCGTCATTATCATGATGGAGACAAGCGAGAAAGGAAAGAGGGTCTGTACTTGGAGGAAGAGAAAGGTGGGTGTGGAAGTAATGGATTTATTGGAAATTACTGAGGGGAAGCTGTGAAAGTGTAAGGTTTGCCCTTGAATCCAGATCAAGTGTGTGAAGTAGAATATAATTCAATTATGTACTGAGAAAGAATCATTACTTTTATCTTTTGTACTGCCATAATTTAATTATGACATTCTTTATACATTTAAATTATTTCCCAAAATGATTAGCCTACAACACATTAATGATGAACTCATCGAAAACTCTGATGCATTAACAAATCTTGAAAGTAATGCCAGTGTGAACAGCTTTTCTCTTTGAAACGGAACAGATTTTCTAGCAACTTTGACATGATCCTGGATGCATTCATCTGTAAAACGTTTTTTAAATGCATTTTTCTTGTTGGTCCAATAGATACATTTCAGAGCTCAACTGTTTTAAATTCATTTTTAATGCTAGGTTTGCATTATTGGACACAGTATTACTCATAAAAAATGTGTTTATATTTGTTTTACTGACATCTGGTTAAAAATAATGTCATTTACAAAACTCAACTTGTCTTTTCAAGCTATTTTGAGACAAAAATAACAATTACAGTGAATGTAACCCCAGTATTGTTGCTTATTTTATAGTTGTTAACAATGGCTTGCAGAAGTGTAGCGCTGTCTGAATGTTTGTCTGTTTCTAAATAGGTTTAAGTGACAAAGATAAAGGTTAAAGCGTTTTGAACGAAAATAGGAAATGAAAATGAAAATACCTGGAAGAATGTGTTATCAGAACTCTGCTAGATTTGATTTCATTTGATCTTTCACACCTAAATGAAGGGTCAACCCCCAACCCCAACCCCCCCCCACACCCACCCACCCACCCACCAATAAATTGCAGGTATACACATGGAAAATGGTAACAATTCTGGCAGTGACTGATAAGTTACAGTAAAACACTATTTCTATTTTAAAGAAAAAAAATTCACAGCCATTTAGTCATCATTTAAATAGCCAGTTCCACACAGAAACTTTGCACCGTGTGTAAACTAATTTTGAGTATTATTTTCACTCTATTCGGAGTTTATTTGGTCCTTCTTAGAATAAAGGACATTTTATTCTCTAGATTTTACTGTGTAATTTATTCATTTATATGTTATAGAAAAATGTAATCCATGTATAACTTGCATTTGAAACTGTTGAAGCATCACAATGCTATGAACAGCATTAGATTACCTTTAAAGCAGAATCATTGATTTAAAAAATAATTACACACAGGGCCCCATTAGATTATAGATGCTTAGTAAGCATTTTCATGAAAAAAAGTATTACTGTTGTCCACTTTAAGTGAGGGTAGGCAAATTTCACATGGTAGTAACAATCTATAAAATTCCATTACCATAAGCCCCAAAACATTGAAAGAGTCTTAAGTTTTCCAATAATGGAAAAAGTGCCCAGGTGAGGGAGACAACAGAATTCTTGGCAGAGGCCAATTGCAAAATTACACCAGTTTGATATCAATATGTCTTGTTTGACTATTGTTTTGTTTTAATATTGAAGACGTTTCCTAATTCTGAAGACCTAGCCAGCTGTTCAAACTTCATGAGATATTCTTTCTAATATATTGCAAAGAAATATATTCCCATGCTTATTTCAGTCTATTTGATTCTGGACAGTAATTTGTTCGCTTAAAAAGCTTCTGAGAGTGGTAATCAGCAGAGGCATGCTGAGACCAACTGTGGGATTTGATTACTGCAATTTAAGTATCACCAGGGCTTTTGAGTTCCACCACCAAGCACAGAAATGATTTACACTGAGAGTAAGATACTGAGTGGTGATGACTTTCTTTTCTGAGGCAGAATGTGCACTTTCAGAGTTTTTAATCCCTTGCCTCCAGCCAGACACAAATTATCTGTATGTGCAGAGCTAGGGACGCTTGACTGCCAGAGACTGACCGCTGCAAACAAACTTTATTTCCCATGCTGCTCTTCAACTCCTTACAACATCTTTTGACAATACAAATGTCTTATGGGGTATTTAATCAAATATCTTGTTTGTGTTCTTCTATGCATGCTTTTTCTCAACTTTTTAAACCTGCTATTTTTTTTAAATATATATGTCATCACATTTTGTTTCTGTAATAGATGCCCTCTTGGCACAAAGTTTCTTAATATTGACAAATGGAAAATAGCCTTTTCTTGAGTCAATGGAAAATCTACAGAGTACAAAATTTCAGAGTGGTTCTGAAAGAGCTGCTTTTAAGTGTTATTAAAAATAGTATCTCATGTTATGTGAAACAAAATTTTAGATTTGAGCAACACCCTGCTGGAGTTTTACAACTGGAAATGTGTTGTCTATCAAACTATAGTTTTTAACAAGAAAGAGTCAACTCAAGATTTGCTGAAACAAGTCCTAGTTGAAAGCTAATCTTTTAGCCTGTGAACTCACTCGTTACGCCATACAACCTCTCACGTAACGCATTTATGGCAAGGCAAGTTTATTTGTATAGCACAACTAGATAATCTAAACAGAGATTATCATGCGGGAAGATAAATGATATAGTTTACCTGTGTCTGACTGGAGAATTAATGTATTCTCTGTGAGGTAAAGAACTGGAACCATATTTCACCTGGGAACCTGCATGCTGAACCCTCTCATGATGAGGGGAAGCAGGGTGATGCAAACCTTTCACAGAGAATATCATGCAGGAAGGGAAAACATTATAGTTATATGCGACTGACTCACCCAGGAACAGTAATGCTGAACACTCTCGTGACCTGTTATGGAAGACCTCCAAATCAAACAAGGAACCTTCACAATAGGGGCATTTTAATGAAAACTCAGGGTTACTAAAACTTGGTACATCATAACAGAATTGACCAGTAAGTGAAAATGAATTCAAGTATGTACTACTCTGATCCTGATGTTCATTTTTTGCTTGATTGGATTTGTTTCCATAACTCAGTCTCCTGTTCACTTGTAAATATAATGTCAATAATTAAAGATGGAGAAAAAAAACATAAAATATTTATTTCATTAACTGAATTTCGTCAATGGCATTAAAGTTAACCTAAATGTGTATGGCGACAATTCCTCTCATGTTTTTATATTATTGGGATTTACTCAACACTACAACACTTAACGATGTTTATAATTGCGTGACTATTCGCTTGCTTGTGCCTAAACATCCCTTCTTCTTAACCTTGAGTTCTTTAGTGTCGTGACTTTTGTTGGAGTGAATGTGCGAGTGTGTGTCTCATTAGTGAGGTGGTTGTGTTCTATAAAGCGGGTTCCAGTGCTCCCTCTCTCTTCCCTCAGGCAGTGTACTGCACTCTCTTTTCTCTCCTGCCTTCTAATAACATGTCATCCCTCCTTCACCGCTCTGAAGGCAGGTTGAGGCTGATGAGGACCGATTTGAGAGCCTGTGTTTCTTTAACCTTCCTCATCTCTGCTCTCGTCCTCCACCTGCCATTTCCTTCAGAAAGGCCAGAAGTGCCTTGATGCATATGCTCTTTGTGGATGTGCTCATTCACCAGCATCTGTTTTTGACTAGTCCTCTGCTTCTAGAGGCTCTGAAGACTGTTGAAGCTTTGCAACAGATTTAGGCAGTTTAGCAAAATAAAATGCCTGACTGGGTTTTTAAAAAGTGCGTCAGTGATTGATAGCCTTCGGAAAGCTTGATAAGGAGATTGCGATCAGGAGGGGGAAATTGATGAGGTAAACACAGTGGGGCAAAGAAATATTTAGCTAGTCACCAATTATCCAAGTTCTCCCACTTAAGAAGATGAGAGTACAATCTTAAGAAATTTAACACTAAATGAATACCTTAACACTAAATCCTTTGATAATTACCCTCGAAGATTACTTGAATAAGAAAGATCTTTCCTATAAATCATGTTTTTGGACAGACATTTATACATTTTTCACAGTGACTCTTGATAAGTTGATAACTATGTGGTAACTATCTAATACATATTCAGTAGTATCATGTGTTTTTACTTTACAATACACTTCTAAATTCCTAGTAATTACTGGACAACTATGTCGTAAAGTCAGTAGTTAATTATTTAGTTAATTAATTATCATGGTAGTTACTAGTAGTTATTGTTTCTGATAGGTAATGGTAATTACTAAGCAGTAATTACGAATTATTTAAGGCTAACTACTTAGTAACTACCAGTAACTATGACATAGTTAATGAATAGTCATCTGCTAGTTCTGTGGAACTTCCTTGTTAGTGATAACATAACTAAGGAAGAGTATTGTAAAGTGTTACCTATTTTCATCAAATGTATACTCCAACTATGATCAAAAATAAGAAAAAAATCCATTAAATCACATTTAGGGATTTTAAAGAATGCATTTTCAAATGATGGTGAAAAATAAGTATTTTGTTATTAACTCAATTTAATTTCAACACTCATAGTGTCCCCCTTGTTGGAAAATTAACATGTTCTGTAAATCTTCATGAGGTTTTTCTGGCACTGTTTCTGTGATTTTGGGCAATTGTTTTATGCTGATCTCCACTAGAGCAGTGTTTTGGGGCTGTCGCAGAACAACTAAGAGTCTATCCAAAGATCGTCAGTGGGGTTGAGATCTGGAGACTGGCTAAGCCACTCCAAGACCTTGAAATGCTTCTTTATTGGCCAGTAGGTGTTGCATTCTTATATTTTTATGTACAACACTCTGTGAGTTTGCTTACAAGTTGTGGCTTCCTAACATTTTTGAGAAACTAAAGACATAATTGTATACAAATATACAATTGAGTTTAAAATAAGAGTTTAGGGAAAATATATCACATCGTACATCTATCACAGCTTTTCCTTGTTATCAGTCTCGTACCTCAACATCCATGCATTTGTTTTTTACACATCTTTAAAAGACATTTAATGAAAAACTTCATGGAGAGGTACACAAACATTCTCCTTATGCTGTTAAGACCTTATTGCCTTCTGTCAGGTTACTGTGATGAAGAGTCGAAATGATGGATAACTGTTGAAAAGCACAATGAGGCACAGAGGTTTCAATAAACTCAATTCTTCATCACATATTGACTTCCACTGGAATCACTTTCTCCATGATCAATAAAACACCCTAAAACCACCTTCAAAAACAGCTGAAAGCAGTTCCCTTTAGACCCTTGAAATTTCAAAACCAGTGGTAAAGAATGTTTTTATAGCATATTTTCAGAATGACAGCTGTGTGTCATTCCTTGTGGACAAACAAAGCAAATTATAATCATTATGATGCGCATATTTTACACCATTTCAGTCTCAAGTCATTTGCAGATGATAATGATCTCTATTTAAGGCTCTTGTATGCAGTCCTCCTCTTTGCTGCATTGTAGGCATCACATTAGAAATAAAATAGAAATGTGGATTTAGATTTCAGACATTTTTGACTTTGTTGTATAAAACATGGATTTTCTGTTAAAATCATAACCCTGCAAAGCACAACACATATGAGCGCTCAGCAGCCCAGACCTTTAGGTTTCCATGGTGACCGTGATGATGGTGGAGGGTTGCTGTATTTTTGCATTGTTGTGTGAGATGTAGAGACCAAGGGACGCTGTGAGAAGCTGTGTTTACAGGGTACTGATGAGGTACTAAGTATTTCAGGGATGGAAATAAATAAACTGGGAGAATAAGATTTAACACAGCTGCATCTGCTTCATATGCATATTTCTCCAGAAAACAAAAGAATAGAGGATCCAGATACATCACACAAGTGGCCTAATAATTAGCAACATTGTTCAGCTTTGTAGTTTAAAAGTTATTCATAAAGATGGGGCTGGTTTTCTCAAAAACTAAGTTTTTTGTTTGCTTTCATCTCTATTAAATTTTGATGTTACAGACTAACATTGACTTTTCAACTGCTTTTTGTTTTGGGATCTTGAGTACAATGAAAAGTGCTTTTAAAGAAATGTATTGTTATTGTTGTTCAATTGTTTTTGTCTCATAATAATTACAGATAATGTTAATAATTTTAGAACCAGTTAACTCTGCCAGACAATCCCGTTCTGCAGGAACAATTTAAGATAACATGGTCTTTACAGGATGAGCTAAATTAAGTTGCCAGTAATGTCTATAAAAATGTGTTAAACACTTTCATGCCACACACACTCTCACAAGTTGTCAAAAGCATTAATGGTAGAGTGTTAAATAACTATCACATAATGTCCTTGGTGTGCTGGCTTGCCTGCAAGGCTGAATGTGAGCGGTCAACTGCTTTGGGTCACATGACAAACAACAAAGAATAGGCTTTCCAAAAAGCTCGAACCCTTATAGAACACATGTAAATGAGGCATTAACATCTTTACTAAAATCAGTAGTTACTGAACGTTAATGGTAGTTACCACAGTAGTTATTGAATATAAGATATTATATACTGACCATTTGTCAGGTACGCAATACACCTCTGGTTAAAATTAACTACCTAATAAGTAACAAAAGTTAGACATAGTTAGATGACAGTTGCTTGTTTGTTCTGCAGTAACTCACTTTTAGTTATTTAACTACGGAACGGTGTTCTAAAGTTTTTTTAATTAGCAATATTTTAATATTTCCCAGCGATGGGTTGTGGCTGGAAGGGCATCCGCTGCGTAAAACACATGCCAGAGAGTTGGCGGTTCATTCTGCTGTGGCGACCCTGAAAGGGAAGAAAGCCGACATGAAGATGAATGAATATTTTAATAGTTTGCCTATAGTTTTAGGCAACAGGATCATGTAGTGGTGGAGTTGGTCTAAAATTGCAGGAATTTAAAATTTGTAAAGCATCTTTTATCATATTATTCATTTCCACCACTTGTTACTCAAAGAAAGCGTTATTTCTTGATTCATGAGCAATGCGCAGATATGATAACAAGACTCTTCAAGCCTGGCTTTCAAAAAAAAAATTGTGCAGAGAATGGAATACAGTTGATCATTTACAGTGTTGTGAGAAAGCATTTGTGAAAGTATTTCTGTTTTTTTCCATATTTGTAACTCAAAAAAGATTTCAGATCATCAAACCAATTTTAATCTTACAAAGAAACAACCCAAGGAAAGACAAAATGCAGTTTTTGAATTATCTCAAGAACAAATGCATCATGCCATGATCCAAAGAAATTCAAGAACAAATGAGTGAACAAAAAGTGATAAAAAAAATCTATCAGTCTGGAAAAGGTTACAAAGCCATTTACAAGGCTCCAGAGAACCACTGTCAGAGCCATTATCCACAAATGGAGAAAACTGTGAACAGTATCAAACCTTCCCAGGAGTGGTCGACCAACTAAGAACTCCAAGAAGTGCATCCAAAGAACTACAGCATAGAAATGGCACAGCATTTGATAAAAAGTGCATTATACCTACAGTAAAGCATGGTGGTGGCAATGTGATGGTCTTGGCCTGATTTGCTGCTTTAGGTTTAGGACATCTTGCTGTCATTGAGGAAAAAAATGAATATTTTCTCACAACACTATACAAGGCTGTGTATTTTTATTATCATTATTATTATTATTTGTAATACCTACCCAGACAGCAGGTTAGCTGATTTAAGGCACTGATAAAGCCACTGCTTATCAACGGTATGATAACTGATAATTTTACAGAAACTTTAAGAGCCTAAAACATTAGTTTACAGGTTGTTATTTCAAACAAATGTTCACTATGCTGAGTTTGCAGCTCTCTCTTTCCATAAATGTAATAGAATTTCCTGTCACAATGATTATAATGTTTGTAAATATGGACAAGTCCACAACATTTTTGTTTTGTCAGAATGTCCTCCCCACGTTTAATCTATCCAGTTGGCTGGCTATTCATGATAAATAATTCTGAAATGTTTAAACAGGTGAGTGAACAGTCACACTGAAAAAAGACAGATGCCTCATCTTGTAAAAAAAGGATGTATGGCAGGTTGTAACATTCTGAACAGCTTTCACACTGAAAAAATACAGGCACCTAATCTTCTAAAATAAAAGGATGTATGGCAAGTTGAAATATTCTAAACAGCTGTATAACAAGAAAGCCAAAGAACCGTTATTGATAAAAAAATAAAAAATAAAAGACAAAAAACTAAACTTTCCTCAATGCATGATGGCATGCAAAAAGTGCTTTGGGATTTTTCAGGAGGAGAGAGGGAGGGGAACTGTATAGACTGGAGATGTCGAGCTTGTCAAACGAGAAAAAAAGAAGAAAAAGTCGAATCTGAAAGGCCCCACAGGTTCAGTGATCAATCTGATTAATGCTGGACAAGTGCATGTGTCCATGCATGCATGTGTAATGCATGTGCCGGTTTTCTCTCTAGGGAGCCATAGAGGGAAATCTTTAGGATGGTGCGGTGGGTGGGGTTACTACTGGGCTGAACTGAGGAGTGTGATGCTCTTTATGAATATTTAAAAGACGTGCCACACAGTTCAAACAGCACCCAGATGTGAAAGAAAGAGTATGATAGGATAATTCTCTTTCTTATCTGTTCTTGCTCTTTTTTCCATTCAGTCTCTATAAATAAGTAAGGTTCTGTTTCCAAGGTAACACGTCTCCAGAGAATGTGTCCTTTCTGCTGTTCAGGGGTGAGTTTCAACATGACAGTCTGGTGCAACAGGTCTCAGAGTACACTCAGCTACTCATTATAAACACTCAAATCTATAATCAAGCCCAAGATACAGTCATATACGAATACTCACAGCATCACACATCATTCCTAGCTGCTCTGTACGTGTTGCAGGTAATACATCGTTCCCCAACAACAGCTCCTTAAATGACAGCATATGGAGATGGTTTTGAGATGCATGAATAAGTGCTCGTAAACTGAGAGAGATATTTACAAATGCTCTGGAACAGCATGTCAGTGATAACAGGAACAGATGTAAAGCCATAGAGATTTGATAACTGGTCCTGCAGCCATCTTAATGCTGACTTTGCTCAAAGACGCTCATGTGTTAAATGTAAACCAGGTGAAACCGACTTTGTTTTGTTAGAATAAAATAGTTGTCTAGGTTACTCATCTGGATTTTTGGAAATGGCTCCATATTGTGGTGGTTTTTCAAGGCTAACAATAGAACACTGGCTGGAATGTTTGTTTTTTTTGCAGTCAGATTTAGCACTTTACTTATTATATTGTACTTTGATTAAGGCTTTAAATGAAATAAACCATCAATTGTTATTTACATTGGATTACTATTTATTTATGCGTACACTCTTTTATGTTAGCTTAAGTTCAGTACAATTGTAATTGCTTTATTTGAAATTGAGAGTTGAAATTTGAAAAAAAAAAAAAGAGTAAAAAAAACAAATTATTTACCGGTACTTTAAAATGCACATTTAAAATGAAAATTACACAAAATTGCAGCTAGCTTCAAAGCCCTCTATTTTTTTTTTTTACTCTTTCAATGTGGAAATTTAAACATTTATTCTGAAATTTCAGGGATGTAATGAGACCACAAACCAGAGTACATTCTGCTCATAAAGGTAGCAAAATTAAGAATTTAACCTTCAATTTCCAAAAACGTCTCTGCAACAATAACAATGTTCTCAAAATGAAACCATTTTAGCAATTAACCTAAAAATAAATACATTGCTATGCAGACCCCACTTAAAAAAGTAATTTGTTACATATTTTGTATCAAATAAATAAAAATAGGGAGTCCTGGGTATTTGTTTGCCTTGCACCCCAAAATGACAAAATGCCCCTATAATGAGAGACTTCTATGGTAGAAGAATAATTAGAATGTAAACGGATGCAATAGCTGTAAGTGTTTTCACAGCTTACTTGCTTAATTTTAACAGCATTTTTCTATATTGACAAGTTTCAACCGGAGCTCCATAAGGGAGCTCCAACAGTTATGATCATTAGCTGCAACAGATGATTTTTAAAAATGGGAGCTACGCTCTTTAGGTATACACTCCAAAAAAATTAGTTGACTGAATTGCACAATTGTAAGCAAATCATATCTCAGTAATTTTACATTGAGTCAAACTTCTCTTCCCAAAATTGACTCACTATGCATTTTTGACACTATACATTTCAGACACAGCTTGACATATTTACTGTACATACTTTTAAAAATCCAATCAAAAACAGCCACTGAGAATGTGAGTTCAGTCTCAAAATATTCAGTAAACAACTCAACAAAAATTGAGCCAATTAAAAAATAATTAATTAACCGAATTTCACCTTTAAAAAATAGTTTTTGTTTTCATGCACAATCAATATTTCGCATTTTTGGTTTTGTACACGAATGGGCGAAAAATTGGTCACTTGTTTATCATAATGTATCCTTATATCCAGCGATTGCTTGAACTCCTTTGGGTTTACTTATCTCCATAACTGTCGGTTACCTCAATTGGAGTATATGAAGGTGTTAATGGAAGACACCAGGGAGTGTGAAAATCCAGTGTCAACCATACCTTTTCCAAGCAGCAGAGTCCAAGAGACATCAAAGGTTCTGACTAAATGATCACAATTAGTTGCCTGGAAGCAATCATCTTGTAATCACCATCCCAAAACCCAGTCCTGCAGGTTGAAAATGGAAGGAGGAGAAAAGGGTGGAGCACAATATGAGGGTATAAAACAACACAGCAGAATAATGAGCAAGAAGGAACGTGAATAAAAATTCTCCTTGCAATGATGCAGGCCCTATTAAAAGGAAATAAGCTTTAGAAGTCCTCCAGAAGAGGAATTCTATCCTCTAGTCCTTTCCTCTCAATCCATGTTTTACAACACCTGTCTATGGGGGTATAAATGAGTCAAATGAATTACTAAATAATTTTATGATCACAAAAAGCATGAAGAGATGCTCAGATTCCCAAACAAATAAATATACATCTCTTAATTAAAACACAATCCATCACTGTGTGGTACGGAGCCTGGACCGAAGAAACCATCGGATAACGACCATCGGCATTCCTCTCCTCCCTCCAAAAGCTCTATGACAGCCATCTCACCCGAAAGCCCTCCGCATCACAGGAGACCCCACCCACCCTTCTCACCGCTTCTTCAGTCTGCTTCCATCAGGAAAGAGTCTGCGAGGCCTCCGGGTCGGAACCAACAGACTGAGGGATAGATTTATCCACCATGCTGTCAGGAAGCTGAACTCTCCCCCCACTGTTCCTCACTTTCTCAGCCTAAGGACACTTTACACTTTTAATTTATTGTTTATTCTTAAGTTTGCTAGGTTTATGCTATATGTTGTAGAGTTGAGAGTAATGTAATTTCGATTTTGATGTCTAGCACATATATTAGTTTTGACAATAAAGTTGACTCAAAACTCCTGTCAAGAGAGAGATCCACAACTAAGTAAGCATAATTAACTATATAAAATAACATATGAATATATATTTATTTTATGTGAATCTGGTTTACTTTTAAACATGTCTTTTTTCATTTGTAAATCATGGTTATTTATGAATTAAATTTTACCCAATTATACCCCCATACCTTTCTGTCAGGGACCTAGAGTTCAATACTGATGAGGTAAACTGTTATTCATTTACCCATTTCTTGCAAATAGTTGAAAGTATTTTTGCCTGTTTTAGAATGAAATACCACAATTGAAAAAGATTATCAATCTCAGTGCTGTTTAACTTAAAGTGCCACTCAAATCCATGTTTTGTTGATCGCTTCCCTTATTCTGAGCAAGGGGATACATCATTCAATTCATTATTGTATATTGCCAATGCATAATTCACATTAGAAATACTCCTTCAATCTTCATTTCTCAGAAAGATCCATGATGCAGTAATGGGCTGAGTAAACAAATCAATAATTAGAAAAACAATCTTTCTTGTGTGAAGCAAGTGACAGGTTTACAAATTAAATATGTCAGCTCTTACATTGAGCCAGCGCAAACGGAACTAAATATTGTGTAAACAGAAATCTATCAAAACGTGTTATAAACCTTTTATTCAAACTATTTAAAGGCACAAAATATTTTTAATATTCTACTTCAAATTCTGTGGTGACCTTTTTTGAACTCGACTGAATATATTTCTAACTTCATGTTTTAGACAAAACTTTGGTAGAAAAAAATGAAAATAGTTAAATAGTGTATTTACATAACTTTTTTTTCAGTCTCAATTTATAATTATAGAAGCCCAATGATAATACTAATCATAAAACCATTTATTCCCACAACTACCAATTCAGATTTATTCTGATCTTACTATTACATGTCAAGAGTTCATTCAAATCCCCAAAATACAAATTGAAAATGATGATAGAAAATGAGCCATAATTACACATGTAAAGCTTTTAGTTTTCAAAATGAGAAACAGGGAACAAACAGGGCACTAAATGCTAACACACATTTCTGCATGTTTTCTCAAACATAATGTTAACAATATTCAAAACGACACATCTGAGCTCATTCTGTGATCCCAGTTGAAAAGTGCAACAAAGAAGACAATAATTCAGTCATAATAGAGATCTCTTTATTATAGTGCATTTATCAACGTTACAAGATGGGTTTAAAAAAAAAGCAAAAACAAAAGCCAATTCAATAAAATAAAACACGAACCAACACGTTCATTGCTTTTATTATTTTACAGGATTTTCAAATTAAAGCTTCACAACTGAACAAAGGATTGCTAAACGAAATTTGCGAGCTTAATACACTTTTATACTCGAGTTCATACGCTTTCATTATGTCATAGATTATGCTAATTCAAATAAATCTTTGTCTACTACAGTAAATTCGTATAACTAAAAGGCCAACAAAAAACAGACAGAAAAAAAATCATGACAAAGAAAAAAAAAGAAAAAAAAAAACAATTGTTGCCATCAAGTTCCACACAATGTAAAACGTCATCTATATTCTCAATGGAGGTCTTCTTTTACAGCAGAATGTTTAAAAATGTAGTTTTAAGGGAAATGTCAATAAACAATTAATTTTGAATCATAAAAATGTTTACATATTATCAAAGCAAACTTCTCTGCTGATGCTCGTTTCCATCAGTGGCTCATTTTTAATTGGAATGGAGAACAAGGGAAAGAGTAAAAGTAAGACCACACTGATGTGCTTCGATTGAGTAGTTGTCATTTTTTTTTTACTTCAAGAGGGAGACTAAGAGCATCCTAAAAAGCCCTTGCTCGCCTGAATGCTCACGAGATTCTGACACATCACACGGAACACCTTGAAAGAAACCATAACAAAAACAATCAACACCTCAATAAAATAAAGAGCTAAAAGAATCACTGGAGTGGGAGCAGCTTGTGAAAGGCCTCGCTGCTCCAGCAGAGGGCGCTCACTCCCTCTAAACGGTCACTAACCCGCATAACTTCTGTTGTCTCAGCTTACATGCCATTAAAACAGGCTCCCTAGTGCTGGAATCTGAGGGATGATCTCACTACAGCAGACAAGATTTCTCCCCACATGCAATAGTTTAAGACATCAAAGCAGCAACTAAATGTGTGTAAACGAAAGCCATCACAAAGAAAGCCAGCTGCTGTTCACATGAAGAGAGCCATTGTTTTCAAATAACGCAAAGAAGAATGGATGGAAAAAAATCACTTTATTGTCAGATTTAACCTTATTTTTTCCCCAACCTGATGCAGGTTACAATGAGTTTTATCAAATGTGGGGTCAAAGGATGCCAACTCATTCCTTGTAACATTTAGTCATGCGTGATTGCTTTAAACATTGGGAAAGGGAAAATCAGGCGAATAGTCTGGTCTTGGTATATTAGGGAACAAAATGAACATCCGGAATCATTCCTTGCGTGCAGAAAACCACAGGTAGAGGAGGGAGAAGAGAAAGAGAGAACCGTGCTGTACGCTGAGTGTCTATTATGAAAGGCACAGCAAGGCTACTCCCACTCTCAGTTCACACGTACACACTCACACTTGCATGTGTATTTGAAACAGCACTGGCCAGAGCCTCTAATGTTTACAAGACTAGATAAAAGAAAGAACTGAATAAACTGGGCATTCGAGTGAGACTCAAACCAGTGCTGCCATCCTTTACATACACTCACTTACACAAACACACAGCGCAGACAGAAGAAGAAAAGTGGAATGGATCATTTAGCGTTTTTCAGCTGATTGGAGAGCCAGTCAAGGCCTTCATATAGACCATCACCGCTGGTGGCGCAGGTGGCCTGGATGTACCAGTTGCGATGGCGCAGGGAGTGCAGACCCAGCTTATCAGTAATCTCGGCTGCATTCATCGCATTGGGCAGGTCCTTTAGTACAATTGAACAGAAGAGCATTGCAATTAAATATTGAGCATTTTAAATATAAACAGATTATTTTTAATCTGTGATTCATATACACTGATATGGCATGGTCTCTCTGAATACTAGATTCTGATTGGATGGCAGGTGTTTATATTTGTCAGTATCAGCACTGGTAGTCCAGATGGCTTTGTTCACTCTACGGTTTTATGCTTGTATTGAGTGATCGGTTACTTAAGTTGCGCAAGGATACACAATTAACATAACTCAGATTTTGCAGCAACAGTAATATTTAAACAATCTGTTGTGGAGCTCTGCTGAACTGGATCTAAGGGATATTTAATCGAGTGACTAATTTCCCTCAGGTAAACATCCACGTTTGGTGAGTAATTATAAGCGGAGCCTACTATGGGAAGGGTATCACCAGCTCTGAGTAAATGTTCAGTGTGTTAAGTAAGTTTCACACTTTCATAGTGGATTTAGAAATAATGTATAAACTACAACTATTCTACCAAAAGTGAACGATCAACTCTGATGTGCTTTTTGTGCAGGAAGTTAGCGAGCACTGTAGACACTGTAGCTCCTAGACACAATAATCCGTTGTATGACCATTGAATCCCATAGAATATATATATATAATATATATATATATATATATATATATATATATATATATATATATAAACACGCGCATGCACACATGACCAGTTTGCATAGCTGATGCTAGTTTTAGTTTTATTAGGGTGCTTTTTCAATTAAGATGATCAAAATAATCCCCAATCCATATTTCATTTTTGAAGCAAAACTCCAGAAATATGTATGTTTATTACCTGTTTGTTGGCAAAGACGAGAAGAACAGCATCTCTCAACTCGTCCTCCGCCAGCATCCTTGTCAATTCCTCTCTGGCCTCATTCACTCGCTCCCTATCGTTACTGTCCACAACAAAAATAAGCCCTGTGGAAGAGATGGTGGGAGAGTGAGTGCTTTCTAAAGAGTCTGTTCTTGTTACCTGTGCGAGTAGACACTGACCTTGTGTGTTCTGGAAATAATGCCTCCAGAGAGGTCGAATCTTATCCTGACCACCCACATCCCACACAGTGAAGCTGATGTTCTTGTACTCTACTGTCTCAACATTAAAGCCTGGGGAAAAGAACAAGGGGGCACGTTAAAGCCTGGGTTTCACAAAAGGCAATGAATTGAGCATTAAAGGGCATGAACTTGTGTTTCTTGCTGGCGCCCCTTTATAAAAACACTGTGGACTAAGGATAAAGAATGGCTCTGTTATACAAAAAGAGCAGAGAAGTAGATGTGATGCAATTTTAGACAAAAAAATACAGAAACATCCGAATCCTAAGAAAAACATGTTTCTCAAATATAAACTAAAATGTTTGTGGTTTACATAAAAATATCAAAATATATACTGCCAAACTGTTGAATCTGTCTAGTACTCGCTCATTTGAGTTAAATTTAAAAATATTTGATTAATACTTAATTGAAAACTAATTACATGAGACATTAGTAAAGCTAGTGCAATTACGCAAGATATAACCACTAATAGGGAACATACAAAAGCTTTTTGTAATATGAAAAAAGTGCAGCAATCTTGTAATTAGTTTTCGCATTTTTTGTGTTGATCGCGGAATTCTTTTTTTTTTTTATCTAAAAATGGAAAAAAAACCTCAAAAATTGTCTTTAAACAAACACTGGAGACTACAATCCAAGTTGAGCATCGATTAAAAGTTAAAAAAAAATTCAGTCTGTGCAAAACTCCAGAACCAATACCAATTTTATTTAAGAATCAATCAAAAATGAAAATATTGAAACCCATTGAATATATCCTCCAGATACTGGTTGATTTACACATCAGAATGACTAAACCAAATGGACAGCAATGCAAAAAAATTGCTTGTTCCCAACCCGGCACTGAGCAATGTCTTAACAGTAGATATTGTGCGTGTTCACTAGTTGCTTTTTTAAAATGTAGCCAAAATGAGGAAGGTTAAAAAAGTAGCGTAAACACATTTAAGTGTAGGTGCCAAAATGTCAAATAAATTATTGGTTTCTCAGTTCATGTCCTCTATTATTAGGCATGTTAATGAAAAGGCCTCTGACATGACAAGAATGATGGCTGAAAAAGACCAGCAAGAATTAAATAAGCAACTCACCGATAGTGGGAATGGTGGTGACAATTTCTCCAAGTTTTAGTTTGTACAGGATTGTGGTTTTTCCAGCTGCATCCAAGCCAACCATCAGAATTCTCATCTCTTTCTTTCCAAAGAGATTCTTAAAGAGGCCTGCAAACATATTCCCCATGGTGACAGATCTAGAAGAAACATAGAAGTTAGATGCTATAAAAACATTTAACCAGAAATAAAAGAAATGTTAACATTTATTATCTGCATCTCAGTTCAAAGTTAGCTTTTCAAATAGTTTGTACAATGAATGAAAAAATATTGTACTTTTACAAACATTCCTGAGTCCTGAGGCTTAAACAATGCTGCTTTTCCACCAGATTTAGTAAAATAAAAAATAAAAAAAAAAACATTGAACTAGAAAATTCTAGTACCATTTTACAAAAAAATCATAATGGCTAAAGTTCGCTACACTTCTTTCTGACCAAACAGCAAGCTCAGCGATTGACCAATCAGTAATTAACAGCCTTGTTTAGGGTGTCACTTTGGCTTAACCCAATGTTTATTTGTAAATTGTTTCTTACTAGACAAAGCAAGGTAAGGTAAGGCGCTAAGTTTCACTGCAAAAATGAGCTAGGCATGCTCAACGATTTGCTTTTCATTTCCAAACAATGGCCGCAGACAGATCACCGGCAAAAAGTGAAAAAGTTTGCCGCAGCCTTACTGCCATGGTCTGACAACAGGCGAAGTTCCACGCTTTACCAATGGATGACGATCTTTTGCTGACATGCGAGAAAGTGCTGATGTTACATAAATGCAAAACTTAAGGGCACTCTTCACTCTCTCATGACTAGCTTCCTTGACGCAGCAGCGTAAAAGAAGAGCCAGAAGAACAAATGCAGACCTCTGGAAGCAAAACGTTTTTTTTTTATTAAACTTTTTAACTCATTGTTGGGTATTTTATTACTTGTCTTGCAGCATGTATCCAAGTCATGGAAAGGTTTGAAATATTTAATGTATATAATAAAAATGACCTCCCATTTAGAGCATGCTGTGATAAAATGTCGGCAGGTGAAATATTTCACTATTTAACTATAATCAATTGGCTCACATCTTGCCACATTGTGCTATCGATTCAATATATTTGTCTCATCATAAGTGTTATTAAAAAAAAGAGATTATTTATCTAATTGTACTAGAACAATGCAACAAGTTGCATATTAAAATTGTAAATTGGGTGATTTATGTAGAGATGCAGAGCATGTAGGTAAGAAAACTGTTTATAGATCCATTCAGACAGCATGTATGACAGTTTATATGTAGTGAAAAAGCTCATTCAGTTTCAGCTACAACCCTCAGCAGGTGCCCCAATGAGGGGCAGCTGATAGAAGACCAGAAATGGCAGAATGTTATTATTTTCAGAATTATTTTCATTGCAATTTTGTGTTTGTGTGACGTGCACCCTCATTTCTGAAAGAAAAGCAACGATTGATTAAACCCTATAACTTTGTAGTTAATAATAATTTATATAATAATAATATCTTCTTAAATAAACATCTACACGGCTTCTGTCAAATAATAGATTAACCTCGGGTTTACACAAGAGATCTTTGGTTTGCTGATCTCTTTGACATGTCGTTATATAAGCTGCCTGGCACCATCACACAACAGCACCATTACATCTCTATTTCACTCCACCTGGGCGAAGGGTACCCTGTTGTCCAGGACTGCAAAAATGCCAGTGAATATAATTTCCTATGTGGGCGGACCTTAGCACCGCATTTTTTGTTACAGGTGGAGTTTGGAGGAGTTTGCCATTGATGTGGGAGCTTTTGCTCTCTGGGGGTCAGACAGACTGATAGCATATCTTCTGAAACAGGAAGTGTGCAGGACTACAAGCTAGAACAAGTACTAGTTGATTAAATGTTTTTAACAACACATTTAAATCAAAGAACAGATGCCACAACAATATGCTGCAGACACATTACACTCGAGATATACTATACAACACAAAACAATAATATCGCAGACACACACACACACAACTGACCACAGATGCAAAGAGTGCCAGTTTTGAACAAGACCTGATTAAGCTTTAGAAAGAGTTTGAGAGCAAAATAGTTGTTGGTTAAGATTGGCAAGATCATTTTTGTTTCTAAAAGATTTAAGTGAGCTGTATTTCGCAGGCATTGAAGGGAAGTGCTGATGTGCCTCAGAGCTGAGAGTGGCTTCTGATTGGTATAACTTCAGAGTTGAGGCTTTTTTTTTATACCCGTGCTCATGTGGACACGATTATTTTGTAAATGGGGTAAGATTAAAAAAATAACCAGGTACATCTTGAAATGGTCTAAATGCTTTCATTCCCTGCTCATTCAAATCCAAGTCACTTTGGTTTAAAGTATCGCAAAAAAATACACAGAACATTAAAGCATAACAATCCTTGAGAGAAAGGTACAAGGTTGAAATGCAGGCTTGGAAAAATGCTTTAATCACAACGGCAACAATCCAATAAACAACTGCCTTAATGTCAATTCACTAGTAGCGATTCATTAAAAATTATGAGAGTAGTACATCATTGGCACAGAAAAAAGAAGGATGCAGTAAAACAAAAGGTTCAGTGACGAGGTGAACGCAAGATTCCACCAGTGGAAAGAGGAGTACAGGAGGTAACCAGAAACCTGATTAAAATGTAAGAGGACCTGTGCTTTGAATTAATCAGACAGTGAGACACAACAACAAAGGAGTGGAGAGCATGAAACCCATTGATAGAGTTACACTAGGATCCGTACTGCTAGACAGGATACTAGAAATGTATACTTTTTTATTTAAAAATAACACAACTCATATCTTTGGATTCTATAACAAAACAATTATACAATTCTAAACACTGCTGAAAAAATAGAATGATTCTCCCATGATGAATAAATCATTTCCTGGATTAGAAACCAGATGGGTAGGCGTGACCCGTAATTGTGAGAGAGATCCCTACAAAACGCATGCAAAACAGGCAACATTTCCACCAGTGAAATTATACATACATTAAACTACTCAAATTCTAAGACTACATTTAGACTGTAGCCCAAAGCTATACAAATCAATTTTGTTGGCCTATGTGACACGTATTAGTTATTTTTATAACAGTTTTAACTGCTCAATTCTGAATCTTTACAAATTCAACACATGTTTTTTACCTCTAGGAACAGGTCCTGAATCTCATGCATATCCAAATTTTGCAATGGAATAATAAAATATTCACCAAATGTAGGAGACTGTTTTTGTTCATGAAAACACCGGCAAAAGGCATGCAGTGGAGTTTGTCATTCATGGTTTTTATTATATTTTTAACATTGACAAAATGAACAGAATATTTAGAGTTTCTCCATGTTTGAAGTCTCAGGCACATGTCTCGGCTGGTGTGTGAACCAGAGAACTGATTCTGATTGCTGGGTACAACCCTCAAAAATCCACTGCATGGTTAAACTGAGGAAGACACTCAGCCTTATGTTGCTTGGCCAAATGCAGTGGTGAAAATCTACTTAAAGACTGTGGTGTTTATGTTTGAAAGTGAAGTGGCAGTGATGTGATTTTGTAGCTCGCGTCCAGTACATTGAGGAGACAGAGGCAGAGTTAGAATTGGGTAGCGGAACCGGTACCTCTAGAACCGGTTTGGACCGGACCAAAACAGACTGTGAAAACTGGTTCCCCATTTCAGTGTCACTTAGGAACTGAGCTGTTGGAGCCGTGCCGATGATCTTTATTTTATTCGTCAGTCCAGTTACAAGGACACGGATAATCCAATGAATGATTCCCTTTGTCATCCAGCCTTTATCTCCCCTTTTAACAAATCAACAGCAAATTAAGACCCACAGATAAGCACCTGAAAGTGTGGATACATTACACTCGAAAGAATTGACATCGCAATGTGGTACAGATTGTGGAATCAAATCAAATTTAATGAAAATTTTGACCCACACTTTAAAGCAGTGGGATGCAACGTGTTTACTGTTTTGATGTAATAAATAATAATAATAATAAATTCCTGTTTAGGAAATTTTACAGGAGTCACTGGTTATGATTACAGCAGCAGCCTTTCCACAGGTTAGGCAGACTAAGCTAATTTAATGTTAATTGTAAAACTTACATTCATGTAAACAAATGGGTAAACAATTTTAACTGGTTACTTGTTTTGTTTTGTTGTAATTTCGTTTTACTTATTTATTCAAATAAATTTTAAATGTTTTTGTTAAATTTTAAGCATTTAACTTGCGGTATTTGTAAAGTATCTGTTCAGCCACTGGTTTTCATTTTATAAATATCGGTTTGGCACCGGTATTGGAAAAACTCCAAATGAAACCCAACCTTAGGCAGAATAGAATTATGAATTTTTCATAAATCTTTAGGATCACATGATGATGCTCTCATTGACTGACTAACTTTAAAAAAATATTCAGAATAGTTTTTGAACCGTTTTAATCTCATTATACATTGGTAAATAAGTTTTGATGTTATGAAACATCCATACTAATTATTCAGTATCTACACTAGTTTGTCTGACAGTTCCAACAAAAACACTGTTAACAGAAATGTTTTGCTTTAGCAGAAGGGGGTTGCACCAAACAGCATTCCTGGCATTTAGGAAGGGAATGAAAGCTACTCCAGACAGTGTGCAAACGGTCAAAGAACCTACAACGAACTGTTGAGCAAAAGAACCCCTTGCAAAATCCAAGATCCACACTAAATACGTATATTACAGAATAAAACAAAGATAAACTTCTGATCAAAAAATGTATCTATGATCTATATGGAAAAACTAATGCTAATAAAGAGCAATAATGGAATTTGATTGATTAGCCAAAGGACCTGTAAACTTCTGAAGTGGCAAATTGACTGTTTCAATAATGACCCGCTATCAATTCCCACATTCCTGTAACTTAGTATTCTAGTAGTACTGACATTTACTTTACTATTTATAAATTTAGCAGATGCTTTGTCCGAAGCAACTTAACAGAAGGGAGAGACAATATGCAATTTGTTACTTACATACAAGTCTATTCTGTTGCTCATAGAAGTTGTATCAGCCGATTATTAAGCATAGAAGGAAGAAAAGAAGAGGAAGAGGAAAAAATTAATTTTTTCATAGTAAGGGTTCTGAAGAGAAGTGTTTAGTTGCTTCTTGAAGGCTGTTAGTGTTACTGGCTTTCCTACTGGATCAGGGAGTTTGATCCACCAGCCAGGGACAGTGAGCAGAGAAGGTTCTGCTGAGAGATTTTCTGCCTTTGTGGGATGGAACCACACGGTGCTGTTCCTTTTCTGAGCACAGACTTGCGGAGGTAAACAGGGGTCCTACTACATGGGTCCTAATAGAACAAGAGCCATTTATCCCACCTGGTCCCCCTTTGGCCTCTAGATGGTACTAGATGGTACTGACATATTATATATAGGGGGCCCCTATAGGTCTTTAAGCGGGTAAAAAATGGACTTTACATGGATTTCAAAAGGTTCTATAATGGCAAACAGCAACCCAAATATTGATGTAACATAGTCTTGTTGAACTACAAAGGTATTGTAACTAACTGGATTGGAGACACTAATCCCATCTAGGTCTCATTTTTGGGCCTTGGATGGGATGTGGACATTTTCCCCTCCCGTGTATTCCTCAGCTTTGTTTTACCTCATCATATCATTTATAAGGTCCTGCATTGGCCACATGTATGTTCTTTACTTAACAACTCAACCTCCCTCCACCCATTCTCACTAACTAACTCTCTTCTTGCTCCTTTCGCTCACTCTGTTTCTCTCTCTCCCACTTTCTTTTCAAAAGAAAGTAATAGTTTCAATAGAAAAAGGCAGAAATAGACATAGGATTAAAACAGAAATGAGAGTTATTTGTAATGTAGAAATGTATTTGTACATTATTGTCTGTTAAAAGTAGGAATAATAAGTAATTGCTAAAAAGTAGTCCAATGTTTTATTACCAAAATCCCTGCCAATTTGTATTTCATTTATTTTATTAAATGTAATTATGCTAAGCATACAAAAATACTTTTCAAAAGTGATATGTTTTTGCGGTATGTTTTCTTCTCTGGAGAAAGGAACAGAGTAGACCTAATAAAATTACTTTAAATAATCATGGGCTTATGTGAGGAAAAGAAAAAAAGGAAGTCGGCTAGAAAATGTCAGCTAAGGCGCTGTGAGGATTACCTGGGGAGCGGAGTTTATTTGGCTGGCGGGCGGGACAAGTGGCAGGCTCTGGCGGAAGCGGTTCAGCGGTTGAAAGCCCAGCGGTATGTCAGCCTCAGACATGGTCTCTAGAGACTCGGCCGAGGCGAAGGACAATTTGGACGCTGATCTGCCAATCCTGACTGAGTGGAATTGAGAGTGACGAGGACTGCGGTCTAAAACACACACAGAGAGAGGGAATTCAGCTTTTGACAGGATATACCCCATAAAAAGCAAATTACACTTGCTAAAAGATAGAATAGTATATTTATAAGATGAAAAGAAAATATAAATTATCTCTCAACACAAGATATGAAATATATGCAACTGATTTCATTCATGTGTTATCTGAAATTGTACATTCAGATTCTGATAGTAAAGTACTCAAACACAGTCTGAACATGGGAGGGTTGCAAAACAGCAGAAAACAAAGCCGTTACTTCAATTATTTTTACTTATATTACCGTTACTTGGATCTTCACGAATGCTCGGAAACAATAGTTTCCAGTATACAGTGCCAAATGGGGAGTTTACAGAGGATACTAAATTAGCATATTATAGCAAAGAATCATGGATTTATTCTTTATTTATTTTTATATTTACTTAAAACTGTGTGTAGTTAAAGTGTGTGTGTTTTTGATCACACATGTTAATATGAAATATTTTTTAAAGACCACTATATAACTAGTATTTTTCATCAGTTTGCATCAACTCAATCAATATTTTTAAATTGTTAATGATTTGATGATAAATCTATGATTATGATTAACATAATTTCAGGATGTCATCTTTAGTGTTGAATGGCAAATTATGATAACTCTTTTATCTTAAATAAAATCAGCTGCTGCTCTGGACGCATCATCAATTAGCTTGACTTGAGGCGGTCAGGTCAGTGCAGGTCATCATAGAACCTCCTTAAGGTGACCCCAGCCAGATCAAACCCTGACATCATAGTTCTCTCTTGAGTTCTACTGACAAAAAAAAGCAGTTGTGCCGTGTAACGTTTTATATGGTCATCTTTGACCACCAGCACAAGTGTCTGAACTGAATGAGGAATTGCTTAGTACCTTTAACAAGGAAAGACCTCAAATTATTAGATTAAATAATTGTTAAACGTATCCTATTTAAAACCAGGATGCAAGCTCATAAATGCACACAAGATTTTATAACAAACATGAGAGCACTGAGGGCACAAAAACACATCTGATGGATGACCCCCAGTGGAAGAATAATGAGGTTATTTATCACAACAGCGAGCATGTAGAGGATAAATGCACATAAAATACACATAATCCGTTTAAAAAAAGAGCTGTGGTCTACAAACAGAGACACACATAGCATTCAGCCATGAATCAGAAGCTCACTGATGATGTGTTAGGGGGAGCAGCTGAGTTAAAATACCTTTTAGTTTGAAGGGGTGCTAGATAAAATTGGTCAACAACCAGCAGAAGCCATAAAGTATTTAGCATTTTGTAGATTTTGGATTAAACACTATTAACAAATGTCACCTTTTAATGGCACAGTCATATTATTGAATTCTTCTTTTTAGGTGGGTAAATCAGCTTTTGTGTCACACCGATGTGAACGACTCATGGGAAGTTTGACCAATGGACCAATGGATGTTTTACGTCTTAATAGCATTTTCGTAGAATTAGCATAGACAAATGACACTATAACAGAGAATGGAGGCTCCAAAACTTAATTTTGAAAAATCTTGTAACTTTACATTACTAATTAAACTGCATGTCAGAAGTAATGAGCTCAAATATAAAATACATTAATTTTGAAAAAAATATTTTGATGTAAATATTTTTCTGCCAGAAGAGCGACTGCCCTTTGTACTATAAAGAATAATATCAAAAAGTGTTTTATAACATATTTATGTCCATTTTTATTTAATTCAACACAAATAAAAGTATTATCCCTTTTAATTTTGCTGTATAACTTAAATATTTGGAAAAGAAGTATAATTTTTAACATTATTTTTATGCCTATTTAAGGATATACGATATTGTACTACTACTCAAAGCATATTAAAGTATCTGCCAAGAAATGTATTTAAATAGCATTCAAAGGAGTTGTAGGGCAAGGTCAGATATGTAGTAAAAGTAGCTATGGATCCGTCATATTGGAATAAAGATGAAGACACACAGTTTGCTTTGGGCGAGCAGCTGATGGGGACGAACAGAAGTTGAGATAGTTTGATGTGTGTTATTAAAAGAAATATAATTTGAATGCAAACTGATATTTTAAGACTTTAAAATCTTTAGAGAACACCCAAAAGAGGTTTCTGACCAAGTTTTAAGCAATTAAAAGCTTGGACTCGGGACAGATTGGACTTATTTTACTAGCCTGAAATAATCCATTGAAATAACTGTAGGTTCATCAGTATCATATCAATAACTTGCCAAAAAGTCTGTTACTGCACTATGGATGAAATTTCTCGTACTAATCTTTGCAATTTTTTTTTTATTATTTTCTAGGTTTATTTGCCTATTTAAGTCATGAAACAGGATCTTTTCAGATTAGCAAAGCTTCCAGCATAACATAATAAACTTTTTGTTCATCAACAGCTTTTATTTTAGAATGTTTTACATTTCATTGAGGCATTGATGCATGCAGCCCTCTGAAGACATTGAGAGATACTTTCATAACTTCTTTGATTAGTTTAATCAGGTCATTTAACTCCTGGAAAGGTACTCAGCTGTTCCATGCTTTCTCCACTTAAAGATAATGCCTCTCACTGTGGCCCCTGTAGTGCCCAAAACTTAAGAAGTGGTTTTATAACAATTTCCTGACCGATGGATGATTCTTCCTTCTGTGTGTCTTTTGGTCACTTCACTTGGACTCCACTTTGGCCTATTTATTTATTTATTTTTATGAGGAACAGATATCGCAGTAATCTCACCTGCCATATGTGACAAACATGCTAATTCACTGTGTAGCTCATAAAATTTCACATGGTTGGAATGCACTCATTCACAACTATCGCAATATCTCACTGAGATGAAATTTGAGCTGGATGGAACTTTGACATGTGATGAAACGTCCATGACTCTATTAAGCAAGCAATCTGGAGCTTATGCTAACTCACTTCAAAGCGAAACATATCTGTATTTAGGACTTGTGTTTGCTATACTAGTAGATTAGAGTGATCCTATTACACTTGTGATATCTAGAATGGCATCCCTAGTTTAACTCTGCTGGGTATCAGATATATATTAGAAAGTAGCAGAATGATGGAGAGAGAGAGAGAGAGCGAGAGAGATAGAAAATAATGCTCTGATAATCTCTCTCTCGTGCTATTGTTAGGACATGCAGGCTGAAGTCAGAGTAGAAATTGCTAAAGTAATTGCAGGAGATTGTTGGGCTATTCACTCCTCTTGCTGAGATGGCATGGCAAGAAACCAAGGAACATCACAGTGGTGCAGATCAGAAACGTGGCAATTATTGCTAGGGCCAATAGCGATGCTAAAGAGGAAAAGGTGCAAGGATGAGATGACATTGGTTAGTTTGCATGCTGGAAGATATGAAGTTCCTCCTCAAAAACTGTAGGAGTACAATAAATTATAACAAAAAAGAGGATTCAATTGCATCTCTCCAGTATTGGTACAGATTGTGTGACACATAAGCTCTGAATTGTTGGGATGAAATCAGAGGTTCCTTGTGGGACACAGAGACTGAGCATGTGTTGTGGACTCGAGGAGCGTAAAGGGAATAATAAGAGCCTAGATGTGTATGAATGAACAGAATCAGGAGGATCAGATGACGCTCTCATTCAGAGCCCAAGGCCATTTCCTGTGTCCTTGTACAATTACACTCTCTGCGTCCATATTTTATATTGACAAAAATTTTTCCCGCCAGACTCAAAATCATTCAGCGCAGTTTAAACTCTGGAATTGATCAAGGACATATGTAATTCTTCATATCAGCTTCCCTTTCAATGGAATAACATTTCAAAAACTGCCCTTTTTTACAATTTTACTCGAGCTGATTCTTGAGCATTGAATTGATAACATAAAGCTCTGGATGTTGTAATGTAACAAAAAATTATGAGGAAAATCTGGGAGCTAGGAACAGTTACATGGTGCATGTTGTTACAACTTTGTTTAGTTTTACAACTTTGAAAAAGAAGTCATGTAAGGTACATTATCTTGTTTAAATAAAAACTTTAATTTAATTCAACAAATTAAGGAGAAAAGCCACATGTTATCAACCAAAATTGAGTCGAACACTGTGAAAGAAACTTTTCTGAGCTTGAAACATGAAGAAAGCAAATCACACTGACCTAAAGCTCCGTAGTTTTGGCTGTTGCTAAGGAAAGAAAGAGGAATACACCAGAGTGTTAAACATTTATCTCAGATGTGGTGGCAAAACACATTTCCAAACATCTACATCTCTTAAGAAAAAGAGTGAAAGAAGAAACAGAAACACATCAGGAAGATAATTAAAAGAAGAGTGAGAATATTGACCGACCATTCTATTGATTCCACTAAACAATATAACTTTCCTCTAAAATACATTTTTCTCATAATCATATCTATGTGTTTCCATTTTTTCAATCCAGAGTTGAGATTTTGGGAGGAAAACATTAAGATAATAAAAGAGAAATAAATGTATTTTAAAGACAACTATGTATATTTTTTACATGATTAATTCATCTATGTCATTTCATGAGGTCATTTCCATCTACCTCTACAATCCCATAACACAGACATCCGTTTGCACCTCAAATGCCCTTGAACTAGTACTATACAGAAAACTTTTTTTCCATTAAAAAATAAATAAATAATATAAACATAAAAATAAAAAAGTCTGCTAAAACAGTGTTGAAAACGTTCATTGTTATGGGAACCATTGTATGAAATGCATGCTTGCCGTGCAACATGGAGTTTCACATATTGATTTGAAAGCTTTAAACCCATGTAGAGACAATGACTTATTAATAATTCCTCTGGTCTGGAGTTATATTTAGCTGCCTCTCAATTGCCTAGCCCTCTCAATGACTCTGCAAGAAAGTTTTCAAGGTTCTTTCTTATCCCTCAATCACCACGTATCCAGCCCAGTGTTGAAAGGAAAATAATGATTTATTAAAAACGCATCATATATAAAAACATCCCTTTGTCTCTTGATAGTCCTCTGTCAAAAAGAGAAGCCCACGGTCTATATCTTGTTCTTCTATGTTTTCTCACTGTCACTTTTTCAAAGGAACAGAGAACATCCATCTATATCAGGGGTCTCAAACTCAATTACTGGAAAGTCGCAGACCCTGCAGGTTTGTGTTCCAACCCTGTTTCAGGAGATAAACCAGTAGCTTCAACCAAACTCAGGAAGCTAATCAGTTAGATTCAGGTGTGTCAGTTAAAATTGAGAGTAACAATGCAGAGCCCTCCTGGAATCGAGTTTGAGAGCCCTGTTCGGACTCAAACATGTTCTCTGTAAGGAGTAATTATTAATTTAAGAAATTAAATTGTGGTTATTTATGTAAAAAAAAACATTGTTAAATGTAGATGTGTGAATGAGTGAATCGTTTTTGGAGTGTGTATCATACAAAGGTTAAATCATCATAATTAGCAAACGTCCAGATGTAATGCAAGTTTTAATCCATCCATCCATTTTCATGTCAGCTTTTTTCCCTTTCGGGGTCGCACAGTGGAATGAACCGCCAATCTCTGGCATATGTTTTAATGCGGCGGATGCCCCTTCCAGCCGCAACCCATCACTGGAAAAATTCACACACACTCATTCACACATAAACACTAGGACAATCATAAAGAATGTATTCAACAATAAGATCAAAATTTTCTCTTTGGATAAGAATGATAGAATAGACCTAGAAAAAAGTAAATTTGATTATGTTTAGAAATGTTTAATGCTGAATGACAGCAATACTAATCATGATGAAAAACAAAAAATGTACATTTCTTGACATATTTAGAAAGAAACATTTCAGGGTTTTTAGAGCCTAGATTATTTTGAACATTAGTAATAGTTTTTAATTATTAAAAAGATATTTTTTTTGGATACATTTTTTGTTTTGTTATTTTGACATAAATGTTAAGTTATGATGTTTAAAACTAAGAGATTCAGGGGGAATAAGCATGATAATTAGCATCCACATCCAGAGCACATTCTATCTAATCAGTAGACCCATATTATATTATACGGATTATTGTAGGAAAGCCGTGGTTTTCACTGAGATTTAATTTGATGGAATTCATCCTGTCTGAGTTTGAGAACCTGTTCTAACCCTGTCAATATACCATGGGTAAGTGAAGACACGTAATCTAACTTCTCCATGCGTGTGTTAAAGAGAAACAGTAGAACTGAAAAGCCAAATAAATAATTGAAGGAAAAAAATCTGTAATATGTTCAGGTCAAAAAACGTGTTTAAACAAATCCCTTAAAGCGATGTTGAAATGAATACTGTATAATATCAATGTTGTCATGGAACTGCAGCTCTAGAGTGTGATGTGTGTTCTATAAATAGAATTCTGAGTAGCAGTTCATCCTGCTAATGAACATTGCCCTGGGCTTAACACAATGAAAAACACAAGCAGTCTCCAACCTTTTTTCTTCAGACTGATAAATACAAAAAAAAAACTAATAAAAACAGAGCTGAGATTATGACATCAGCATGTGAACTTTAAAGCAAGTATTTCCAAAACTGAAAATGCCCTTTCTCATTGTAACCTGCACAGCATATCTCGTGTGAACAGAGCGGGCATTCTAAGGTGGTCCATGTGTGTTGGTTCTAATCAGGTTTAACTGGTTTCAGGCGCTTCAAGTAAGGTCTCAGGGCAGCTCTGCCACAGAAAACACTGATTCTGGGGTACCTCATGTCAGGTTTTCAGAGCAGCAGTAGATCGATGTAGACCTGGCAGAGGCGGTCAGATACCAAAGTAGAGCAAAAGCTTGAGTGGAATTTTTGGGCATTGTTGTGAATAAAAAGTGCTCTGGAGATCTTGACATTTAAATAGTGCACAAGCAAAAGAATGTTGGATAATAGTTCACTTGACTTGCTCATATTTGGTTACAGGATATTCCAAACAACATGGAATGGAGCTTTATGTAAAAATGTCAATTACATTTAAAGTATTTTTTTCTGTTTTTTGTCATGAAGCATACAAGCAGGATTCAGTACAGCGTCCTCTCAGCCAGAAGGCTCTACAGTTACAATCTAGGCTGGCGAACTTTGTGAATAGGTTTCCTGTTTTCCTGGTACCAGATATCTTCTGGGCATATTTGGTTTTCACTCACAGGGAATAGTGAGTGTCTGTGAACCTGTGAGGGCATACCAGTTGGACCCAAACTATGTCTACTTTACAAAAAAATCACACATGCATTTCGATGTCAGACATAGATATTCAGCAAAATATACATATAAATAGATATATTATATATATATATATATATATATATATATATATATATATATATATTATATATATATGTTTTTTTTTTTTTTTTTTTTTTTGTTTTTTTTGTTTTATTACAAGTCAAAGTTTATTATTTGTTGTGTGTGATGTCCACAATGTGCATGCTTTTAAATTGCATTTTTGTAATTCATTACTGGTACTTTTTGACATTAAAGAAAACGACATATAAAAGGTGAAAAGAAAAATAATTAACTTTTTGGAGGTTTTGGACTTTACTAAAGCATATTTCTGCTATTGTCAAGGTAAAATGTTGAAAAGCTGCCAGAGTGAAAAGATCTCAAAAACACAATTTGTAAAATAGAACTTAATGTCAAAAAGTGAGGAAAGATACTAAAGATCTGATTTTTAAATTAACTACAATTTGAATTAAATGTGTTTTAAAAATTGTATTGTTGTAGTTTGCATATATGTATAGTAAAGTGATGAGTGAGGAGCCCAAAAGAGTAAAAAATAACAAAAAGGAAAGTCTCTTCAAACCTTTTTCAAAGCCCTTTACAGGTATTTTCATTGTAACATATCTTTCTTTTAACAAGTTGATAAAATATCCTAATTCCAATTATCACCCTTGATCATTACTCATGTGTGCTTGACTTGTGATTTAAAACCCTCTAACAAACAATATTCCACAGAGTGGCATGAGCCCGGCGTCCTCGGTTGCTAAGAAACAACATCAATGGGGATAATGGCTTTATTAGGAGCCTTACGAAATCAACAGCATTTGCAAGGGGTTATAATACGCTGCAGCGAAAGCAAATTAAATGATATCTCAGTAAGACACCAGTAGCATAATCTTCTCAATAAAGCTCAGTACAAGTTTCAAATACAACTACAAATTAATGACATTTTGAAGGAGCTGTAAATCCATCCTTTTTACAAGTTAGGGTAGTGTTGTAATGAAGGATTCATATTAACAAAACATTTAAAGACATGTATTTAGGTCACTTTAAAAACACTTTCAATTAAAGGGGTCATGACTTGGACATTGGACATTTTACATTTACTGTTATGTGAGGAATAATAATGTTTGCATCATAAAAACATTGATGTTTTAGTAAAATCACATAATGTTGCTTTTTTTACTCACTGGACTTTCACCTGGTTTTTCTCAGTTCAAAGTATAGAATATACTGCTGCTCACTGTCACAGAGCCAATGAAAGCTTTTGCTTATCAGCAGCTTACTCTCGTTAATACAATCCTCTTCTCCAGACATACTATGGTTTTTATACACCAAGTGTGATGGCTTTACCTAGAGCTGAAGATTTCAGGTGCTTTTTAGGTACTTCAGGTGCTAACAGAAAATCCAGATCTCACAAATAATTGAAAGTACCTAATTGAAGACCTCTTTGGTCATTTGAACCTGTTATTGAAGTTTCATGATTTGTCCAGTTATTGAATGTATCATGCTCAAACCAGATTTAGGCTCTCTCTAGTTATATATTAATATATAATAGAACCTGGTCCTGAATCTCCTATGTTTTGAGCAATTTTAAGTTAAGGAGTTTTGCAACTTTCGTTTTTATTAACTGTCTGTTAATAGTCTGTTAATGCCTCCTCCTCTTTGAAATATTGGCTAGCGAGCTTCTCAACAAACAAGCATTAAGAGTTAGCCCTAATGCTTCAGGTTCTACTTTTGTCTGTAAAATGTTCGTTGTAAAAAGAAGAATCACATTTTGGTTTCTCAGTTCATGACCACTAAATAGTGCAAAATATGTTTGTGTGATAGAGTAAAATGCTTTCAACTTTTGGAACCAACTGATTTGTTTTTATTCAAAGTTTTTCAAATCTGAAAATGCAAGAATTCTAATGCAAAGTGAAAATAACAAGAATGCTTTCTATTCTATGCTATTCTATTCTATTCTATTCTATTCATTCTATTCTATTCTATTCTATTCTATTCTATTCTATCTATTCTTTCTATTCTATTCTATTCTATTATTTAATTGCATTGACACAAGCAGCCCATGAAAATAAATCTATAACAGAAGTTCCATAACCAAACACAGCCAGCTACAATAACACACAAAACAAAATACTGACATAAAGTCATTTCTATGCAATTTTTTGACAACTCAGGTCTTCCCCTCATGTTCCCCTCTGGACATCTAAAGCGTATCAAAGCATGTCTCCTTATATCCACCTCCTGAGTGCACAGAAACATAGTAGCATTTGTTTGCAAGTTATATGACCCAGTGTACCAACATAGCAGCATTACAACCAGCCAAAGTCATCTGCAATGAAACCAACTCAAAAGAATTAAGTCTGATTCTGTGGTTGATATTAACATCCACTGAGAAACATGTGTCAGCCCAGCAAGCCAACTGTAGCTAACCCTACCTGATCTGCATGCAAAGTAGCTTGCACCTAGCTTCACTCAAACACACAATCATCTACAGATACAAAATTCTCTACACGCCATGCATCCTGACATGCACCTGTCAAGATGACAGAGCATCCAACTATCTGCACGCAGCCAGCACATGAATCCTCTTCACAAAACGAAAACAAATGAAGCCATCAGGTTTGAATCCACCTGCTGCTGCACACACGTGCTAGTGAGGGTTCATCCTAAAACACACCGGCCACTCGCTGGATGCCTTTAGTCTTGGCATCAAGCTGTAAGGTGTGCAGAATTCTCTTATCCGTTTCCTCCCTCCACTCTCTTCTCTCTCCGGCACATGCGACGGAGAATTCTTTATTTATTTCATTACAGCATCGGCTGGCTACGGCCGGCTGCTTTGACTTTCAGTGCTGGAGACTGCTAGCGCTGGGAAATGAACTCTCCTTTACACACACTGTTGCAATCATCTAAACCTCTTTCTTGTCCTCCTCTTCCCCTCCTTCTATCCATTATTCCAGACAGGTTGATGAATAAGCAGGAATTCCGGTTATGGGTCCTCATCAGTGGTTAGGATATTCCAATAACCCTCTTTCAGTCCTTGTTTTCTTTCTTGTCTCTCTCTTTATTCTCTCATTCTCTCCAGCCTGACCTTTGCAATATGATATCACCATTCTCCATATAAGGGCGTTGTTGTCTTGGCAACCATGGACTCCACCGTCTCTAACCAACCTGCCTCTCTCACACACAATCACATGCACATTTGATCCCCCTCTCTTCCTCTCCCTCTCTCTCAAACACAAACGCATGACACACTATACACACACTCCACCAGGTATCCATGTCTCACTCAGGTCTATGCTGTGATGGGAATCACACACATAAACTGGACAGTAAAACGACCTCAACAGGACTTAAATACCAATCATTTGAGATACAGGATTCTGGGGTTTGTTTCAGTTGTCTGGAATTGACATATTATAACCCTGACACAGCTGTAACTTACACTTCAAATATTGTATTGGATGATGCTGCAGAAAAGTGAATTAGAAGAATAAATGTAATCAATTAAAAATTATAAAATACATTTCCAATAAGAGGTTCAATGTCAAAGCAGGGTTTTGAAAAGCCTAATGTGCATTCAGATTGTGATCTGTTTAAGGGTTATTTTGTGCATTTAAAATTTAAATTATTAGGTCATTCAAAAATGTAAAATAGAAAATCAAGATTCTAATCTTTCGGCGTGTTGTCAGAGTAACCCTTTGTCAAAGTAACCCCTACAGACCAGACCAGTGAACACCACATTTATCAGCTGTTTCTTGTTTGGAAAAATTGTCTATTTTCTGATAATTGACGTTTTTACAGTATTATGTCGGAAAGCTCAGGATGTGGATATCTGGAAATGAAGGGAAAATAAACTAAATCCACCCAGAGCAGCAATTTTCTCCAAACACAAAATGGAACATTTGTGGTACTTCCATGCATTGATATTTTGTTGCATAAGATAAAACTTTGGATTGAACAGCATTTATTTTATAACACCTTGCATGTTTTCAGAAATTAACATTTGTTTGACAGTGTAATTAATAAAATAAATAAAAATTATTTTACTAGACTATAATTCAGGTCTGAAAGGGTTAAGGAAATCCAGCAAGTTTGGGATTGAAATTTTACAGTTTACAAATCAAATGCCACTGTAAATTTAGTATGAGTTTGAAAGATTTATTCTTTATAATATGCATTTATCCAATTATTACAAATGTTTCATCTATTGACTTGCTTGTCCAAACTTCTCCCTTATGTGATGCTAATCTGCGGTGACTGGTACAGCATTTAGACCCAGTCTGTTGTGATTGGATACGGCTTGCCACAGATCCACAGAGAAAAATTGAAGCCCTGGCTTAATTTGAACAAACGTATTCACAACGTGCTGTAAGATGGTGACCGGTTCTGCAGATTATTTCAAAAGGAAAAATCCTTATTTTGGGGAGATAATGGATAGATTGGTTCAACATAATTTAAATATTGACTCTAATTCAACAGTACTCTATGTAAAATATTGCCACTGCAGATATTGAAAAACAAATTGGAACAAATGTGCTTTGTATCTTCTCTCTCTTTCTCTCTCTCCCTCCTCTCTCTACTCTTCCCTCTCTCTCTCTCTCGAGAGAGAAAGAGATAGAGGAAAGAGATAGAGAGAGAAGAGAGAGAGAAAGAGAGAGAGAGAGAGAATGGTAACGAGAAGAAGGGGGTGCCGGGGGGAGCAGCAGAAGAGAAGAGAGGGAGATGAGGCAGAGGAGAGAGAGAGAGAGATAATGAGAGCTCCGAGAAGAGAGAGAGAGTTGATGGAGGAGAGTGACGAGGGAGAGAGAGAGGAAAGGAGAGAGAGAGAGAGAGAGAGAGGAGGGAGGAGAGAGAGAGAGAGAGAGAGAGAGGAGAGGAGAGAGAGAGAGAGAGAGAGATAGCAAAGCACATTTGTTCCCAATTTGTTTTTCAATATCTGCATGTGGCAATATTTTACATAGAGTACTGTTGAATTAGAGTCAATATTTAAATTATGTTGAACCAATCTATCCATTATCTCCCCAAAATAAGGATTTTTCTTTTTGAAATAATCTGCAGAACCGGTCACCATCTTACAGCACGTTGTGAATACGTTTGTTCAAATTAAGCCAGGGCTTCAAATTTTTCTCTGTGGATCTGTGGCAAGCCGTATCCAATCACAACAGACTGGGTCTAAATGCTGTACCAGTCACCGCAGATTAGCATCACATAAGGGAGAAGTTTGGACAAGCAAGTCAATAGATGAAACATTTGTAATAATTGGATAAATGCATATTATAAAAGAATAAATCTTTCAAACTCATACTAAATTTACAGTGGCATTTGATTTGTAAACTGTAAAATTTCAATCCCAAACTTGCTGGATTTCCTTAACCCTTTCAGACCTGAATTATAGTCTAGTAAAATAATATTTTATTATATTATATTATTAATTACACTGTCAAACAAATGTAATTTTCTGAAAACATGCAAGGTGTTATAAAAATAAATGCTGTTCAATCCAAAGTTTAATCTTATGCAACAAAAATATCAATGCATGGAAGTAACAACAAATGTTCCATTTTGTGTTTGGAGAAAATTGCTGCTCTGGGTGGATTTTAGGTTATTTTCCCTTCATTTCCAGATATCCACATCCTGAGCTTTCCAGACATAATACTGTAAAAACATCAATTATCAGAAAATAGACAATTGTTCCAAAAGCAAGAAACAGCTGATAAAATGTGGTGTTCACTGGTCTGGTCTGTAGGGGTTACTTTGACAAGGGGTTACTCTGACAACACGCCGAAAGATTAGAATCTTGATTTTCTATTTTACATTTTTGAATGACCTAATAATTTAAATATTTAAATGCACAAAAATAACCCTTAAACAGATCACAATCTGAATGCGACATTATGCTTTTCAAAACCCTGCTTTGACATTGAACCTCTTATTGGAAATGTATTTTATAATTTTTAATTGATTACATTTATTCTTCTAATTCACTTTTCTGCAGCATCATCCAATACAATATTTGAAGTGTAAGTTAAAGCTGTGTCAGGGTTATAATATGTCAATTCCAGACCAACTGAAACAAACCCCAGAATCCTGTATCTCAAAATGATTGGTATTTAAGTCCTGTTGAGGTCGTTTTACTGTCCAGTTTATGTGTGTGATTCCCATCACAGCATAGACCTGAGTGAGACATTGATACCTGGTGAGAGTGTGTGTATAGTGGTGCATGCGTTTGTGTTTGAGAGAGAGGGAGAGAGAGAGAGGGGGATCAAATGTGCATGTGATTGTGTGTGAGAGAGGCAGGTTGGTTGAGAGACAGGTGGAGTCCATGGTTGCCAAGACAACAACTCCCTTATATGGAGAATGGTGATATCATATTGCAAAGGTCAGGCTGGAGAGAATGAGAGAATAAAGAGAGAGACAGAGAAAGAAACGAAGGACGTGAAAAGAGGGTTATTGGAATATCCTAACCACTGATGAGGACCCATAACCGGAATTCCTGCTTATTCATCAACCTGTCTGGAATAATGGATAGAAGGAGGGGAAGAGGAGGACAAGAAAGAGGGTTAGATGAGTGCAGCAGTGTGTAAAGGAGAGTTAATTTCCCAGCGCTAGCGAGTCTCCAGCACTGAAGAGTCAAAGCAGCCGGCCGTAGCCAGCCGATGCTGTAATGAAATAAATAAAGAATTCTCCGTCGCATGTGCCGGAGAGAGAGAGAGAGAGTGAGAGGGAGGAAACGGATAAGAGAATTCTGCACACCTTACAGCTTGATGCCAAGACTAAAGGCATCCAGCGAGTGTGCCGGTGTGTTTTAGGATGAACCCTCACTAGCACGTGTGTGCAGCAGCAGGTGAGATTCAAACCTGATGGCTTCATTTGTTTTCTGTTTGTGAAGAGGATTCATGTGCTGGCTGCGTGCAGATGTAGTTGATGCTCTGTCATCTTTGACAGGTGCATGTCAGGATGCATGGCGTGTAGAGAATGTTTGTATCTGTAGATGATTGTGTGTTTGAGTGAAGCTAGGTGCAAGCTACTTTGCATGCAGATCATGTGAGGGTTAGCTACAGTTGGCTTGCTGGGCTGACACATGTTTCTCAGGTGGATGTTAATATCAACCACAGAATCAGACTTAATTCTTTTGAGTTGGTTTCATTGCAGATGACTTTGGCTGGTTGTAATGCTGCTATGTTGGTACACATGGGTCATATAACTTGCAAACAAATGCTACTATGTTTCTGATGCACTCAGGAGGTGGATATAAAGGAGACATGCTTTGATACGCTTTAGATGTCCAGAGGGGAACATGAGGGGAAGACCTGAGTTGTCAAAAAATTGCATAGAAATGACTTTATGTCATGTATTTTGTTTGTGTGTTATTGTAAGCTGGCTGTGTTTGGTTATGGAACTTCTGTTATAGATTTATTTTCATGGGCTGCTTGTGTCAATGCAATTAGAATAGAATAGAATAGAATAGAATAGAATAGAATAGAAGAGAAGAGAAGAGAAGAGAAGAGAAGAGAATAGAAGAGAAGAGAATAGAATAGAATAGAATAGAATAGAATAGAATAGAACATATCTTGTTATTTTCACTTTGCATTAGAATTCTTGCATTTTCAGATTTGAAAAACTTTGAATAAAAACAAATCAGTTGGTTCCAAAAGTTGAAAGCATTTTACTCTATCACACAAACATATTTTGCACTATTTAGTGGTCATGAACTGAGAAACCAAAATGTGATTCTTCTTTTTACAACGAACATTTTACAGACAAAAGTAGAACCTGAAAGCATTAGGGCTAGACTCTTAATGCTTGTTTGTTGAGAAGCTCGCTAGCCAATATTTCAAAGAGGAGGAGGCATTAACAGACTATTAACAGACAGTTGAATAAAAACGAAAGTTGCAAAACTCCTTAACTTAAAAATTGCTCAAAACATAGGAGATTCAGGACCAGGGTTCTATTATATATATTAATATATAACTAGAGAGAGCCTAAATCTGGTTTGAGCATGATACATTCAATAACTGGACAAATCAATGAAAATCTTCAATAACAGGTTCAAATGACCAAAGAGGTCTTCAATTAGGTACTTTCAATTATTTGTGAGATCTGGATTTTCTGTTAGCACCTGAAAAGTACCTAAAAAGCACCTGAAATCTTCAGCTCTAGGTAAAGCCATCACACCTTGTGTATAAAAACCATAGTAATGTCTGGAAGAAAGAGGACTGTATTAACGAGAGTAAGCTGCTGATAAGCAAAAGCTTTCATTGGCTCTGTGACAGTGAGCAGCAGTATAGTGTCTAATATCTTTGAACTGAGAAAAACCAGGTGAAAAGTACCAAGTGAGTAAAAAAAGCAACATTAAATGTGATTTTACTTAAAACATCAATGTTTATGATGCAAACATTATTATTCCTCACATAACAGTAAAATGTAAAAATGTCCAATGTCCAAGTCATGACCCCTTTAATTGAAAGTGTTTTAAAGTGACCTAAATACATGTCTTTAAATGTTATTGTTAATATGAATCCTTCATTAACAACACTACCCTCTTTAAAAACAATGTTCTGCCTGCAGTTTGAGGAAGTTTAGCATTTTACAGGATTTATCATCTTAATTTTTTGCTTTCTGCTGCAGCTGTGCCATCTATTAACCCCCTTGAAAATGCTGTTGATTTTCTTCTGGTAAGAGCTGCCTAAGCTTAGAAAGCCAATTATCCCCCATTTGATGTTGTTTCTTAGCAACCGAGGACGCCGGGCTCATGCCACTCTGTGGAATATTGTTTGTTAGAGGGGTTTAAATCACAAGTCAAAGCACACATGAGTAATGATCAAGGGTGATAGAATTGGAATTTAGGATATTTTATCAACTTGTTAAAAGAAAGATATGTTAACAATGAAAATACCTGTAAAGGGCTTTTGAAAAAGGTTGAAGAGACTTTTCCTTTTTGTTATTTTTTACTTCTTTTGGGGTCTCCTCACTCAATCACTTTACTATACATATATGCAAACTACAACAAATACAATTTTTGAAACACATTTAATTCAAAATTGTAGTTAAATTTTAAAAATCAGATCTTTAGTATCTTTCCTCACTTTTTGACATTAAGTTCTATTTTACAAATGTGTGTTTTTGAGATCTTTTCACTCTGGCAGCTTTTCAACCATGTTTACCTTGACAATAGCATAAAATATGCTTTAGTAAAGTCCAAAACCTCCAAAAAGTTAATTATTTTTTCTTTTCACCTTTTAATTGTCGTTTTCTTTTAATGTCAAAAAGTACCAGTAATGAATTACAAAAATGCAATTTAAAAGCATGCACATTGTGACATCAACACACAACAAATAATAAACTTTGACTTGTAATTAAAACAAAAAAAAAAAAAAAAAAAAAAAAAAAAAAAAAAAAAAATATATATATATATATATATATATATATATATATATATATATATATATATATATATATATATATATTTATATGTATATTTTGCTGAAATCTATGTCTGACAATCGAAATGCATGTAGTGATTTTTTTTGTAAAGTAGACATAGTTTGGGTCACACTGGTATGCCCTCACAGGTTCACAGACACTCACTATTCACTGTGAGTGAAAACCAAATATGCCCAGAAGATATCTGGTACCAGGAAAACAAGGAAACCTATTCACAAAGTTCGCCAGCCTAGATTGAACTGAGAGCCTTCTGGCTGAGAGGCGCTGTACTGAATCCTGCTTTGTATGCTTCATGACAAAAAACAGAAAAAAATACTTTAAATGTAATTGACATTTTTACATAAAGCTCCCATTCCATGTGTTTGGAATATCCTGTAACCAAATATGAGCAAGTCAAGTGAACTATTATCCAACATTCTTTTGCTTGTGCACTATTTAAATGTCAAGATACTCCAGAGCACTTTTTATTTCACAATGATGCCCAAAAATTCCACTCAAGGCTTTATGCTCTACTTTGGTATCTGACCGCCTTCTGCCAGTCCTACACTCGATCTATCTGCTGCTCTGAAATACCTGACATGAGGTACCCCAGAATCAGTGTTTTTCTGTGCAGAGCTGTCCTGAGAACCCATTACTTAAGCGCCTGAACCAGTTAAACCTGATTTAGAACCAAACACACATGGACCACCTTAGAATGCCCGCTCTGTTCACAGAGATATGCTGTGCAGGTTACAATGAGAAAAGGGCATTTTCAGTTTTGGAAATACGTTGCTTTAAAGTTCACATGCTGATGTCATAATCTCAGCTCTGTTTTTATTAGTTTTTTTTTTGTATTTATCAATCTGAAGAAAAAAGGTTGGAGTACTGCTTGTGTTTTTCATTGTGTTGAAGCCCAGGGCAATGTTCAGTAGCAGGATGAACTGCTACTCAGAATTCTATTTTACTAGAAACACATCACACTCTAGAGCTGCAGTTCCATGAGCAACATGATATTATACAGTATTCATTTCAACATCCTGCTTTAAGGGATTTGTTTAAACACGTTTTTTGACCTGAACATTATCAGATTTTTTTGTCCTTCAATTATTTATTTGGCTTTTCAGTTCTACTGTTTCTCTTTAAACACACGCATGGAGAAGTTAGATTATGTGTCTTCACTTACCCATGGTATATTGACAGGGTTAGAACAGGTTCTCAAACTCAAGACTAGGATGAAATTCGTCAAATTGAAATCTCAGTGAAAACCACGGCTTTACTACAATAATACAGTATAATATAATATGGGTCTACTGATTAGATAGAATGTGCTCTGGATGTGGATGGCTAATTATCATGCTTATTCCCCCTGAATCTCTTTAGTTTTAAACATCATAACATAACATTTATTTCAAAATAACATAAAACTAAAAATTTATCCAATAAAATATCTTTTAATTAATTAAAAACTATTACTAATGTTCAAAATAATATATAGGCTCTAAAAAACCCTGAAATGTTTCTTTCTAAATAATGCAAGAAATTGTTACATTTTTGTTTTTCATCATGATTAGTATTGCTGTCATTCAGCATTAAACATTTCTAAACATAATCAAATTTACTTTTTTCTAAGTCTATTCTATCATTCTTAATTCAAAAGAGAAAATTTTGATCTTATTGTTGAATACATTCTTTATGATTGTCCATAGTGTTTATGTGTGAATGAGTGTGTGTGAATGTTTCCCAGCGATGGGTTGCGGCTGGAAGGGCATCCGCTGCGTAAAACATATGCCAGAGAGTTGGCGGTTCATTCCGCTGTGGCGACCCCGAAAGGGAAAAAAGCTGACATGAAAATGGATGGATGGATGTAAACTTGCATTACATCTGGACGTTTGCTAATTTATGATGATTAAAACCTTTGTATGATCACACTCCAAAAACGATTCACTCATTTCACACATCTAACATTTAACAATGTTTTTTTTACATAAATAACCACAATTTAATTTTCTTAAATGAATAATTACTCCTTACAGAGAACATGTTTGAATCCAGAACAGGGCTCTCAAACTCGATTTCAGGAGGGCTCTGCATTGTTTAACTCCAATTTTAACTGAACACACCTGAATCTACTGATTAAGCTTCTCTGAGTTTGGTTGAAGCTACTGGTTTATCTCCTGAAACAGGGTTGGAACAAAACCTGCAGGGTCTGCGACTTTCCAGTAATTGAGTTTGAGACCCCTGATATAGATGGATGTCTCTGTTCCTTTGAAAAAGTGACAGTGAGAAAACATAGAAGAACAAGATATAGACCGTGGGCTTCTCTTTTTGACAGATGACTAATCAGAGACAAAGGGGATGTTTTTAATTATGATGCGTTTTTAATAAATCATTATTTTCCTTTCAACACTGTGGCTGGGATACGTGGTGATTGAGGGATAAGAAAGCAACCTTGAAATACTTTCTTGCAGAGTCATTGAGAGGGCTAGGCAATTGAGAGCAGCTAAATATAACTCCAGACCAGAGGAATTATTAATAAGTCATTGTCTCTACATGGGTTTAAAGCTTTCTAATCATATGTGAAACTCCATGTTGCACGGCAAGCATGCATTTCATACAAGGGTTCCCATAACAATGAACTGTTTTCAACACTGTTTTTAGCAGACTTTTTTTATTTTTATTGTTTATATTTATTTATTTATTTTTTAATGGTAAAAAAAGTTTTCTGTATAGTACTAGTCAAGGGCATTTGTAGGTGGCAAACGGATGTCTGTGTTATGGGATTGTAGAGGTAGATGAAATGACCTCATGAAATGACATAGATGAAATTAATCATGTAAAAAATAATACATACAGTGTCATTTAAAAATACATTTATTTCTCTTTTATTATCTTAATTGTTTTCCTCCCAAAATCTCAACTCTGGATTGAAAAAAATGGAAACACATAGATATGATTATTGAGAAAACATGTATTTTATCAGTGGATAAGTTATATTGTTTAGTGGAATCAATAGAATGTCGGTTCAATATTCTCACTCTTCTTTTAATTATCTTCCTGATGTGTTCTGTTTCTTCTTTCACTCTTTTTTCTTAAGAGATGTGAGATGTTTGGAAATGTGTTTGCCACCACATGCTGAGATAAATGTTTAACACTCTGTGTATTCTCTTTATTTCCTTAGCAACAGCCAAACTACTGGAGCTTTAAGGTCAGTGTGATTTGCTTTCTTCATGTTTCAAGCTCAGAAAAGTTATCTTTCACAGTGTTCGACTCATATTTTGGTTGATAACATGTGGCGTTTTCTCCTTAATTTGTTGAATTAAATTAAAGTTTTATTTAAACAAGATAATGTACTTACATGACTTATTTTTCAAAGTTGTAAAACATAAACAAAGATGTAAACACATGCACCCATGTAAACTGTTTCCTAGCTCCCAGATTTTCCTCATAATTTGTTGTTACATTACAACATCCAGAGCTTTTATGTTATCAATTCAATGCTCAAGAATCAGTTCGAGTAAAATTGTCAAAAAAGGACAGTTGTTGAAATGTTATTTCCATTGAAAGGGAAGCATGATATGAAGAATTAAATATGTCCTTGATCAATTCCAGAGTTTAAACTACGCTGAATGATTTTGAGTCTGGCAGGGAAAACATTTTGTCAATATATAAATATGGACGCAGAGAGTGTAATTGTACAAGGACACAGGAAATGGCCTTGGGCTCTGAATGAGAGCGTTATCTGATCCTCCTGATTCTGTTCATTCATACACATCTTGGCTCTTGATTATTCCCTTTACGCTCCTCCAGTCCACAGACACATGCTCAGTCTCTGTGTCCCCAAAGGAACCTCTTGATTTCACCCCAGACAATTCAGGAGCTATATGTTGTCACACAATCTGTACCAATACTGGAGAGATGCAATTGAGATCCTTCTTTTTTGTTATTTATTTATTTACTTCCTACAGTTTTTGAGGAGGTAACTCATATCTTCCAGCATACAAAACTAACCAATGTCATCCTCATCCTTTCACCTTTTCCTCTTTAGCATCGCTATTGGTCCCTAGCAATAATTGCCACCGTTTTCTGATCATGCACCACTGTGATGTTTCCTTGGTTTCCTTGCCATGCACTCTCAGCAGAGGAGTGAATAGCCCAACAATCTCCTGCAATTTACTTTAGCAATTTCTACTCTGACTTCAGCCTGCATGTCCTAACAATAGCACGAGAGAGAGATTATCAAGAGCAATTATTTTCTATCTCTCTCGCTCTCTCTCTCTCTCTCCATCATTCTGCTACTTTCTAATATATATCTGATAACCCAGGCAGAGTTAAACTTAGGGATGCAATTCTAGATATCACAAAGTGTAATAGGATCCACTCTAACCTACTATATAGCAAGACACAAGTCCTAAATACAGATATGTTTCGCTTTGAAGTGAGTCAGCATAAAGCTCACAGATGTGCTTGCTTAATAGAGTCATGTGACGTTTCATCACATGTCAAAGTTCCATCCAGCTCAAATTTCATCTCAGTGAGATATTGGCGATAGTTGTGAATGAGTGCATTACAACCATGTGAAATTATTATGAGCTACACAGTGAATTAGCATGTTTGTCACATATGTCAGGTGAGATTACTGCGATATCTGTTCCTCATAAAAAATAAATAAATAAATAGGGCCAAAGTGGAGTCCAAGTGAAGTGACCAAAAGACACACAGAAGGAAGAAATCATCCATCGGTCAGGAAAGTGTTATAAAACCACTTCTTAAGTTTTGGCACTACAGGGGCCCACAGTGAGAGGCATTATCTTTAAGTGGAGAAAGCATGGAACAGCTGAGTACCTTTCCAGGAGTTAAATGACCTGATTAAACTAATCAAAGAAGTTATGAAAGTATCTCTCAATGTCTTCCAGAGGGCTGCATGCATCAATTGCCTCAATAGAAAATGTAAAAACATTCTAAAATAAAAGCTGTTGATGAACAAAAAGTTTATTATGTTATGCTGGAAAGCTTTGCTAATCTGAAAGAGATCCTGTTTCATGACTTAAATAGGCAAATAATGCCTAGAAAATATAAAAAAAAAATATGCAAAGATTAGTAAGAGAAATTTCATCCATAGTGCAGTAACAGACTTTTTGCAAGTTATTGATATGATACTGATGAACCTACCAGTTATTTCAATTGATTATTCTCAGGCTAGGTAAAATAAGTCCAATCTGCCCGGAGTCCAAAGCTTTTTAATTGCTTAAAACTTGGTCAGAAACCTCTTTTGGGTGTTCTCTAAAAGATTTTTAAAGTCTTAAAATATCAGTTTGCATTCAAATTATATTTCTTTTAATTAATCACACATCAAATATCTCAAACTTCTGTTCGTCCACCATCAGCTGCTCGTCCCAAAGCAAACTGTGTGTCTTCATCTTTTATTCCAATTATGACGGATCCATAGCTGACTTTTACCTACATATCTGACCTTTGCCCTACAACTCCTTTGAATGCGATTTAAATACATTTCTTGGCAGATACCTTTAATATGCTTTGAGGTAGTAGTACAATATCTGTAATATCCTTAAGATAGGCATAAAAATAATGTTTAAAAATTATACTTTCTTTTACAAATATTTAAAGTTATACAGCAAAATTAAAAGGGATAATACTTTTATTTGTGTTAGATTTAAATAAAAATGGACATATAATTATGTTATAAAACACTTTTTGATATTATTCTTTATAGTACAAGGGCAGTCGCTCTTCTGGCAGAAAAAATATTTACATCAAAATAATTTTTTCAAAATTAATGTATCTTATATTTGAGCTCAGTTTAACTATCTGACATGCAGTTTAATTGTAGATGTAAGTTACAAGATGTTTTCAAAATTAAGTTTTGGAGCCTCCATTCTCTGTTATAGTGTCATTTGTGCTATGCTTAATCTACGAAAAATGCTATTAAGACGTAAAACATCCATTGGTCCATTGGTCAAACTTCCCATGAGCGTTCACATCTTTGACACAAATAGCTTATTTTACCCTACCTAAAAAGAAGAATTTCAATAATATGACTGTTGCCATTAAAGGTGACATTTAGGTTAAATAGTATTTAATCCAAAATCTACAAAAATGCTAAATACTTTAGTGCTTCTGCTGGTTGTTGACCAATATTTATCATAGCACCCCTTCAAACCTAAAAGTATTTTAACTCAGCTGCTCCCCCTAACACATCATCAGTGAGCTTCTGATTCAGTGGCTGAATGCTATGTGTGTCTCTGTTTGTAGACACACAGCTTCTTTTTTATAAACAGGATTTATGTGTATTTTATGTGCATTTAGATCCTCTACTGCTCGCTGTTGTGAATAAATAACCTCATTATTCTTCCACTGGGGGTCATCCATCAGATGTGTTTTGTGCCCTCAGTGCTCTCATGTTTGTGTATAAAATCTTGTGTGCATTTATGAGCTTGCATCCTGGTTTTAAATAGGATACGTTTAACAGATTATTTAATCTATAATTTGAGGTCTTTGCCTTTGTTAAAGGTATTAAGCAATTCCTCATTCAGTTCAGACACATTGCGCTGGTGGTCAAAGATGACCATATAAAACGTTACACGGCACAACTGCTTTTTTTTGTCAGTAGAACTCAAGAGAGAACTATGATGTCAGGGTTTGATCTGGCTTGGTCACCTTAATGAGGGTCTATGATGACCTGCAACTGACCTGAAACGCCCTCAAGCAAGCTAATTGATGATGCGTCCAGAGGCAGCAGCTGATTTTATTTAAGATAAAAAGAGTTATCATAATTTGCCATTCAACACTAAAGATGACATCCTGAAAATTATGTTAATCATAATCATAGATTTTATCATCAAATCAGTAACAGATTTAAAAATATTGATTGATTGATGAAACTGATGAAAATACTAGTTATATAGTGGTCTTTAAAAAATATTTCATATTAAAATGTGTGATCAAAAAACACACACAACTTTAACTACACACAGTTTTAAGTAAATATAAAAAATAAATAAAAGAATAAATCCATGGATTCTTTGCTAGAATATGCTAATTTGTATCCTTCTGTAAACTCCCATGTGCACTGTATACTGGGAACTATTGTTTCCGAGCATCTCGTGAAGAATTCCAAGTAACGGTAATATAAAGTAAAAAATAATTGAAGTAAAGGCTTTGTTTTCTGCTGTTTGCAAACCTCCCACGTCCAGACTTGTGTTTGAGTACTTTACTATCAGAATCTGAATGTACAAATATTCAGATAACACATGAAATGAAATCAGTTGCATATATTTCATATCTTGTGTTGAGAGATAATTTATATTTTCTTTTCATCTTATAAATATACTATTCTATCTTTTTAGCAAGTGTAATTTGCCTTTTATGGGTCATATCCTGTCAAAAGCTGAAATTCCCTCTCTCTGTGTGTGTTTTAGAGCCGCAGTCCTCGTCACTCTCAATCCACTCAGTCAGGATTGGCAGATCAGGCATCCAAATTGTCCTTCGCCTCGGCCGAGTCTCTAGAGACCATGTCTGAGGCTGACATACCGCTGGGCTTCAACCGCATGAACCGCTTCCGCCAGAGCCTGCCACTGTCCCGCTCCGCCAGCCAGAATAAACTCCGCTCCCCAGGTAATCCTCACAGCCATTAGCTGACATTTCTAGCCGACTTCTTTTTTTCTTTTCCTCACTAAAGCCCATGATTATTTAAAGTAAGTTTATTAGGTCTACTCTGTTCCTTTCTTCCAGAGAAGAAAACATACCGCAAAAACATATCACTTTTGAAAAGTATTTTTGTATGCTTAGACATAATTACATTTAATAAAATAAATGAAATACAAATTGGCAAGGATTTTGGTAATAAAATACATTGGACTACTTTTTAGCAATTACTTATTATTCCTACTTTTAACAGACAAATAATGTACAAATACATTTCTACATTACAAATAACTCTCATTTCTGTTTTAATCCTATGTCTATTTCTGCTTTTTCTATTGAACTATTACTTTCTTTTGAAAAGAAAGTGGGAGAGAGAGAAACAGAGTGAGAGAAAGGGAGCAAGAGAGAGAGTTAGGTAGTGAGAATGGGTGGAGGGAGGTTGAAGTTGTTTAAGTAACTAGAACAATACATGTGGCCAATGCAGGACCTTATAAATGAATATGAGTGAGGTAAAACAAAAGCATGAGGAATACACGGGAGGGGAAAATGTACACACATCCCATCCAAGGCCCAAAAATGAGACCTAGATGGGATTAGTGTCTCCAATCCAGTTAGTTACAATACCTTTGTAGTATCAACAAGAATACTATGTTACATCAATATGGGGGGTTGCTGTTGTGCCATTATAGAACCTTTGAAAATCCATGTAAAGTCCATTTTTTACCCCAGTAAAGACCTATAGGGGCCCCCTATATATAAATATGTCAGTTACCATCTAGTACCCATCTAAGAGCCAAAGGGGGGACCAGGTGGGATAAATGGCTCTTGTTCTATTAGGACCCATGTAGTAGGACCCCTGTTTACCTCCGCAAGTCTGTGCTCAGAAAAGGAACAGCACCGTGTGGTTCCATCCCACAAAGGCAGAAAATCTCTTAGCAGAACCTTCTCTCTCACTGTCCCTGACTGGTGGATCAAACTCCCTGATCCAGTAAGGAAAGCAGTAACACTAACAGCCTTCAAGAAGCAACTGAAAACTCTTCTCTTCAGGAAACACTTACTATGAAAAAAATATAATTTTTTCCTCTTCTCTTTCTTTTCTTCCTTCTATGCTTAATAGATCGGCTGATACAACTTCTATGAGCAAACAGAGATAGACTTTGACTATGTAACAAATTGCATATTGTCTCTCCCCTTCTGTAAGTTGCTTCGGACAAAAGCATCTGCTAAATGTATAAATGTAAAAGTAAATGTAGTACTAACTAGAATACTAAGTTACAGGAATGTGGGGAATTGATAGCGGGTCATTATTGAAACAGTTGAGAATCCCATATGGGCCCCACAAAAAATGTTGACAGGGATGTTGCACTCAAGTGGTGAAACTACTTCACAATTTCAGTGAAATTATACTCAATTACAAACGAAAGTACCAGTCGAAAAAAACCAAGTTCGTTAAAAGTTTATTCAGAGTACTTGAGCTCTGAGCAACTTTTTACAGTTTTTGTTTTCTAGCCACTCGGAGTCATCTCTCTTGTTTCGGTGATGCTTAATAAACATAGGAATCCATATCATAACATTATTGGAGTGCAAGGAAGTCCTGTTATCAAATGAGTTCAATCAAATTGAAAATATTTTTTATATTTCTATTACCAAGTCACCCAATGATTGTCTGTGGGCAAATCAGGGGAGGAAGATAGAAAAAAAAAACATCAGATTTGATGCCTGACTCTGTGTTCAAACCAAGAATGGAACTGACAAAATGTCAAGACAATGAGAACGCACAATCTTGATTCATGCAAATACGGAGGAGAAGATAATGGAGTTTCATGTTTTTTAACCACAGAACTTCAAAAACTGAAGATGCTGACAGCAGCTGCACAATAAAAAAAAAATTCAACAGCCTCAAAATGTGAAAAGTGTCTGTATTACCTATATTAGAGGTTTATCTGTAAAATGTTTTCAGCGATAAATGGCTGAAAACAACAACAAATAAACAAACTAAAACAAATAAATACATAGATAATAGGTTGCTTTTCTATGTTCTTTTTATTATGACAATGTTTTCTCTGTTTGCCTGTACTCAGGTGTGCTGTTCCTTCAGTTTGGAGATGAGACACGACGTGTCCACATCACTCATGAGCTCAACAGTCTGGAGACGCTACACGCTCTCATCGTGCACATGTTTCCTCAGAAGCTTACTGCAGGGATGCTCAAGTCTCCCAACACAGCCATCCTGATCAAAGACGAGGCCAGGAATGTGTTCTATGAGCTGGAGGACGTGAGGGACATCCAGGACCGTAGCATTATCAAAATCTATCGCAAAGAGCCTATCTATGCCTCCTATCCCGCAGCACATCTGGCCAATGGAGATCTCAGGGTGAGCGATTCTTCTAGAAAGTGATGATTCGGTTAGCTTCTTGCTACATGTCTTAGTATACATAAAAAGTTATTCTCCAGCGTTAAAATAAGAAATCATAAGCTGATTGATGAGGAACATCAGAGGCAAGCTAAGCTTTCAAAGTGACATCATGCTGCTCTTTGTGTGTACTCGTTTTAAAGGCAAAAACTCATTTTTTGATCCATTGAGCTTCAGATTTAGATGTTCTTGAACTCTGAGGATTTTTGCACGCTTGTTGCCGTGTCTCTTGGGAATGTGTTTGATGCTAAGAGCTGCGTGAGCTGCTGCAGGAGCTTGATTTGCCTTGACTTTGAAATGCAATCGTGTGGCGTCACTCTTTTGGCCATGTCTTAATTTTTACATCCCAGCTGTGTGAGCCTTTACTTGTCTTGCCATCTCCAAGGATCTGTCTGTGATCATTTGTTAATCCAAACTTTCAAGCTTTCATCTTACATTTTAAGAGGATAAAAAGCTATAAATGAACATTCTTGCAGGGTATTGGTTTTAAATTGTAAAATTCAATCAAAAAAAGTTTTTTATTTATATAAACTATAATAAAACCTTTTAAACAAGAGCCTTAACCTACTGGTAGTTTGTTAATTTGTTGTCTTTACTTTTACTTAGAAAGTTGTAGTGGACACACACTAAACACTGCCACTCCCACATTACTACCTGTTGCCATGGCAACTGCTCTAGGATTGTTCATTATCCATGCAGGGAGGCTCTCCTTTGCAAGTGAGACTTCGATTAAAACATGTTCTATTCAATCAAGTTATTTTGTGTTACGTCATCTGTCAGCATAGTTGTGCTCAGAATGAGAGCTAGTAAATCTAGAGAAAAAAATTATGAGTTGCCGGTGATTAAATTAACATGAGTTAATATGTTAGTACATTCTGAACTTTGTGATTTCTTTCCAATTGGATTTTTGTAGTTTGAAAAATGAAAGCTTTCTCAATGGCAGGCTCCAGAGTAATTTTTGGCCAACAGTTTTGCATCATTTTCACTCAAGATGTTATTTTAGTTCCTGAGAAATTATATTATATATTTGTTAACTTAAACCCATACACAAAAACATGCATGTCCAGAAACCGAAGATTACGGCCACAAACATTCCATATTGAACCAAATTGCTTTACTGAAACATGAAGTCTATGAACATTGTGTTCCCATATATTTATCAGAAGATGATTCAATGAACAATCAGAATTAGTTTGAGACCTCTTTGTGATCTCCAATACTGAAAACTTTCTTTTTAGTTAGTTACCCAAATACACAACACTTTGCAATGATTTTTTTAAAGGTTGTGTTTCTCTTTAAAATTAGTTAGATTTATTCCATGGCACTGTTCAAAACCAATGTTTTTAGTATGTGCCTTAATGACACACATAATATAAACAAATTAATGTGTGTGCCCAAAATAAAACGACCTGTCAGCCTCTCTTTATGCAGTTCCTTGACTTAAAACATAGACAACTATACTTCAAAAACATAACAAAAAATTAATAAAACTATATAAAAAAGGTTTTATTGGTTTTAGACTTTTAAGCAAATTCTATTTGAAGAAAACATGTATTTGTCTATTTTCATTAATTTCAAGAAACATGTTCTACAAACATACTCTTGTAAACAGTCAACAAGATATATCAGATGTTAATTTGCATCTTATTTTCAGAGTGGCAGCTTGTAGTAAAGCATGTTTAGATGTCTTGAGCAGAAAAGAACATGTCAACTGCTTCCTGAACTGTGGCCTTGCTCTTACGCCAGTGTGTTTAAGCATGCTTGCTCACAAGCCCAATCCCAGGCTTTCATAAGTAATCCCACTGCATTTGATGAAAAGAGTAGAACTAACAATAACATTTACATGCATGAAATTAGGTTAAAATCTGAATTAGGCTGAAAAGATTAGTGTGAATTTCCTGGTATTTGTGAATGAAGTATTCCTGTTAGTTTAGTAGTTCATTCGGTGAAGTATTTTATATCTGCTCACTTAGAAGTGGAGGGGAAATCTGAATACAGTGTCATGTAATCCAATGTTCTGCCAGTAGCTTTAGCTAAGCATGAAAAAAAGAGTGAATGGGATGAATAGAGCTCCCAGGAGTTGCCTTACATCCCGGTGAAAGAATGAGCAAAGGAGAAGGAGAAAATGGGAGCAGTCTGAAACTCTTCTCAGAACCTCGGTGGATTGCTCTTGCTTTGAGCTGTTTGATTTGTCAGCAGCACATTTGCACTTCTGAATGACTTTGAGCACATCTGCTTTTAACAGCTATACGATGATTGTCTGTATCATTATTGAATGAAGTATCATGAAAGAAAGGATTGGTCTCACACTAAAATAAAATAAAAAGAAGTTTTACATTTACATTTTCACTGCACATGTACATAACCCATAAAATATAATTACCAGTCAGGGAAAGATGTATTTAACCCCCTGTTTATTTTGAATGTTTGTTCATTGAACCACAAACATAGAAACATCTATTAAAAGAGTAAATCATTAATAAAGCTATTATTTATAGTGCTAACTATAATAAAATATTGAATCGACATCATCACAAAACATGAGTTCACATGTAATTACCTAGTATCTTAAGGGAAGTGGTGCGCAACAAGAAAAGTGCTAGACAAGCTGTCTGAATAAGGGGTCTGGGGCTAAGAAGTGACAAAATTTAGTTTGTTTTGGTTTGTGCTTACATATTCTAGCTGATTATAAGATAAGCTCCTCCCTAACTTTGTCCAAACACTAGTTGATGAAGTAAGATCATAAGTGGAGGCACGATGCTGGCAACCACAAAGGTCTGGCATATTTTGTTGTTAACTAGGCGTTTTGAGCACATCTCAGCAAGAATTGTGGTTTTGGTAAGTGCACACAAATTAAACACATTAATTATTAAACACATGAATTAAGCTTGACACATCCTCATGATTTTTTATTAATTACACATGATCCTGATGTTTTCAACATTCACCATTCAACATTCATATCTTTACAATCCTCTGTGATTTAAAGTTACGCTTTAAAGGATCACAAATTCTGTTGCAGTCTTTTTTTGCAGACTGTTTTCTTTGTGACCCAAAGAAATTGTATTAAGAATAAAAACCCTCTCACTGTTGAAATTAATCTACCATAAATGTATGCACTTAATGTTTATTTTCTGTGTGCAACTTTCTAAATGAACATGGGATCAAATACTTGAGCAAGATTCTAGTCTTGTATGAAATTTTTATTTGTATCATCTCTGATCCCTTTAGGCTGATTCATCAGATTTCAAATATGTGAGATGAGATATCCTTCACCTGCATGCCTAGCACTAGAAAATATTTTTATATTTTTATCTAACCAAACACTCCGTTTAAAGCATTAAAATCAGAGACGAAAATGTGTTAGCTTTTTTGTTTTAACTCACATTGTTCTCGGCTCGATTTTAGAATTTCAACGTTGCTTTCAGCCTCAGTCTCATCAGTCTCCATGAACTCAATCTTTGACTCTTCTTATTGCAGAGAGAGATGGTGTACACATCCCGGGACTCTTCACCCACGCGCAGACTCAACACTCTTCCATCCTCCTCTGCCTCACACTCCTCCGGCTCCCCATCGCGATCCCGCCTCTCCTACAGCGGGAGTCGCCCACCATCATTTGCAGGCCCAGGACACCCCCATCCTCAAGGCCCACAGCACCAGACACACCACTCTTCTCCTTCTCACAACCAGACTCAGGGCATGACCCCCTCCTCTTCAGCCATCCTGGAGCGCCGTGATGTCAAACCAGACGAGGAGATGTCTGCGAAAAACATGGTCCTACTGAAAAATGAAGGTCTTTACGCTGACCCTTATAGTTTGGTACATGAGGGGCGGCTCAGTATCGCCTCCACTCAATCCTTGGCCACCATCGCTGACCCGTTTGGCTTCCCGGTGTCTGGAGGTCTTTACCGCAGGGGGTCTGTTCGCTCCCTTAGTACATACTCGGCGGCAGCGCTTCAGAATGACCTGGAGGACAGCATGTACAAACCTGGAGGATCGCTGTACTCTGATGCTTACAACAGCTCCACGCTGGGAATGGGCTTTCGTTTGCCGCCCTCATCCCCGCAGAAGATTCCAGACGTTCAGCTACGAGACCGGGACTCCTTCACTGGGTCTCCTAGCAGAGGGTCACCTGTTAGAACCACCTTCCGAAAGGACTCTGCTTCATCCTCAGTGTTTGTAGAAAGCCCCAAGTCCAGGCCCAGTTCTAGTTCAGAACCCTTGGGAGATCTCAGTAAACCGGGTTTTGGTTCTCCACTGTCTGGAGGAGAAACAGACTCACGGTAAACTTGCTAATAATGATAAATAAACAATTTGCTAGACATTTATGTTATTTGAGAAAATCTTAAATGCAGTTATATATTTAGTCTCTGTGTGCGCTCTGTTAGCAGGGATCGTATGGAGGCGATGGAGAAGCAGATAGCCAGTCTGACTGGACTGGTTCAGAGCGTCCTAACTCGAGCACCAGACAGTGACAGCACGTAAGACATACACAGAACCATCTGTGAACCATCTAGATAACTCCTGAACCAATCACATGCTCACTTTCACAGCTGAAAACCCCCTCTCTCATCTGCCGATCAGGTTATCATTAAAAGTACTGCTTCAGGAAATGTTTTCCCACTGTACACAGTATTAGGTCACATTTTTAAAGAACTCAAACAATAAATAGTTTCTATTCTACAAAAATGTAGTTTAAACTTTATCAAAGAAAAATTGACATCCATTTAAATAAAAATTATGTTTTAGCACATTATCATATTTTGTTGCTTTTTCGCACCAAAATAAAAACTATTTGTACCTACTGTGTACCGTGTGAATAGTACTGAACTCTCAAGGTCGTGTTTACAAGTATTCTTGTACATATTCACATCTCCTGTCATCTGATTAAACCCTACGGAAGAAATTGATTGTTGAATTAAATTAATGTCAATATAATAATATTTTATTGATTTTTTTACATGGAATTAGGTCAATAGCACTGGTTCCTTTAAGATAAATTAATAAGTAATAAACTAAAAGGAGTGTCAAAATAAATGTAATAAAATCCAACAATCACTTTTTTCATGAATGTAATGTTCCCATATTTGCAAAACCATTGGCTTTTCTTGTGTGTCTTCTACTTGATGAAAGAAGATTAAAGAAATCTATACTGTTGCTTAATGATGTTGTTTTTGTATGTGCTGATATTTTGTCCCGTTGTCCTGGCCATACGTCTCGTCGCGACAGGTGTTTGATGTTGCTGGACATTTATTGCCATTCATTATTGGTGTAGCAAATCATCAGAATTACTTACACAGTATTTATGAAAGGAAAAATGTATTTAGTTGTTTATAGAAAGAGCCAAATAAAGACAGTTGTTGGAGATTTAAAGATGGGAGAGTCAGAAGATAATAGTGTTTATTTAGGACCTAAAAAGAGATGCATTAGATTAGTACCACTGCTGATGCTACCACAGTCTAGTGTTTGTTTGCTTTTTCAATCAAAAGTTGCTATGTAATCAAAATGAAAAGTAATTATAAAGTACCTTAACTGAATATTGAACTGTATTTGAAAAGGCTTTGAATAACTTTCTATTAACGTTTTTTAGATCGCATCGCTTGCTTTGATCACTTTTGTCTGATACACTATCGATGTTTCAGGTAAGGTAAACATTGCCTTTCCTGTTTTTAAGTGACTGAAATGTTTTTTTTTTTTCAGTTTTAATTTATTATTTTAATTAATTTATTATTTTAATATTATTTTAAATAGTAGTATATCGGTTTTTTTGTTTTGACCGCTGTGAAATGAACCATTCAGCAGATTTAGCCAGACAGACCGCTGATCCAGTGTAGTGAGTGCACTTGGCAGTGTAGTGCCAGAGTAGCGCTAGGTGCTGTAGTACAGTGTTAGTATCACGGCTGTATGATCCTCAGATGCGGCCTGCTGCGTCTCTGCATGATGGCGGGCTGCCCTCCGGACCAAGGCCCCGACTTCTCACGGCCCTTCCCTTTCTCTTCCAGCGACAAGACCGAGTCCAACAGCGACGGCTCAGCCACCGGAAGTGAGTCCATCTGCTTCTTTATGCATGGCTGGTGATATTATAAGGGAGGCTGTGAAAATGTTTAAAAGCTGATGATCTTTATCAGGATATAAACTTATTTTTATCTGAGTGCTCTTGAATGAAGTGCTTTCTTCATTCTCTTGTGGTCCTTTATCAGGGTAACCATGGTGGTCCTTACATTTTTGGTGACTTTATTTTTCGTCCTCAATTTGATGAAATATACACCAAAGGCTTTCAAATGACATTTGATTTGCTAGGTCTCTGAAGACTTTCCAAGGTTGCGAGAAGTAAGTGTTAATAAAAACAATGTAGCAGACCAGCAGAAGTACATAGATCAGTCTTTAGTAAACCTGGTTGAGTAAATTTTGACTGTAGCACTCCACTTAATATTATTATGTATAATGAAATGTTTACTGGAGTCAGCTGACAGCTTTTAATGTACATTACAGCTGGCAGGTTGAAGAAGAAAGGTATTTTTGTCCTCTTGTCATGTTAGATGTGGATTGGTGTCTACTTCCTGATTGTTGTTGCTTCTGTGTGTAATTGTGTGTGCTTTTTAAGAATAAAAAGGTTTATTTATGTTCAATCAAAGGGTACAAGCACCCTAGAAAACTATTTTGTCATCATATTTACTCTCATAAAACATATTCTGCCAATAAAGAACATTTTCCAAATTGTGATGTTTATACAGAATATTTTAAAAATAATTCAGCACATTTTTTGTGTTTTTTGTTCAAACCCAGAAACCACTTTAACTAGAAGTATTTAGCATATATGGGTAATTTTGGAAGGTTTTTATTATATGTTTGCATTATGTGTACATATTTGAGGGAGGTCTCACATACTTAGCGTGGAAGCTGGACTGATGTCAGTAATTGATTTCTTAAATAAAACTAAACTTTTCTTCTTTAAAAAAACAAAATTACTTAATGTATGAACATAAATGGAAGACTCCTGCAGAACATTTTACAGCAGAATTTACACTTATTAATTAAACAGTAACGTCGCCATTTTGCTTCCCTCATTTTTTCGTTTATGACAAGTAAATGTAAACAAACAAGTACAAGTAAATACTTCACCAATAATCCCCCTTGTGCTAAGTCACTCTCATGCTTTATCATCTCTAAGGCCAGCTTTAAATTATTTGTCGTTTTCCTTCACTTCACTCTTTAGCCACTCAAATCAACATGTATCTATTTGGTCTTGACACGAATCGTGCAAATGGAGACAATATAGAAGATCTGGATCGATGACAAATGTGTCAATGAAGCTTTTGTGTCTACTTAAATGTTTTAATAAAAATTCAGAAAACAATGCAACGTTGTCCCTTCATGTCAAGCAAAAGTAGGTTAACTTAAATAGCTGTATATTCATTATTTGCAAAAATAGCCAATACCTAATCAGTCCTACAATGTTCTCACCACTAGTCAATTGTCCAACTTATATACCAAGTTCTTCATACACCATATACTGTTCCCCATGTGCCATACACCTTCGTATCAGTAAACACTCTCCAACTCCGCTTAATCATGCTTAATGGGGGTTTTGGTTGCTCTGCTCAATATATGTGAGTAAATGATGACAGAATTTCCATTTTGAACAAAATAACTATTGAAAAGCTATTCTCTCCATATAACCTGTCTGCACCTGATGTTTCTCTCCCTCAGTCTGTTTTCACCCCTAAACCGAACACACACTATGATTTTGTGAAGGAGGATTCCACTTTCCTGAAACTTGAATGTACTACTTGTACCCTTTTGTCAACACACACTGACTGGAGAGTCTTTTCCACTAACAGCATGTTTCTGAATTGCTACTTTAGGGGCCAACATTTTTTTTGTATTGTATGGATTTTTGTATCTCTGAAAACATTAGGGATCATGTTGAGAGTGCTTCATTCAGCTTCTAAAGATCTTCCTTCAAACAGAGTAAAGCAGAAATCATGATCAAACATCTGATTTGATCACTTTGATTATATCTTGGTTAATGATAACTCAGCATTGTTTGCTGAAACAAGGCTAAATCCATGACTCTCTGTAAAGTAGGCATGCATTGATACCAGTATCGGTATCGGAAATCGGTCTCGATAACACATTTTCAAAAGTACTCATACTTGTTAAAAGTGCTCGATACTGGGGGCCAATACCATCGTCTAAGAAATGTCTATGTTTGAGCGGTGTGTAAGGGGTTAATCACAGGCACAGGCACAGGCACAGGCACAGTGTGTAAGGGGTTAATCACAATCTGGGAGCGATGCAGACAAATGCTTTCAGATCTTTGTTGAATAAATTAATAAATATCTACTAAATTGTGTAGGGAGCCTAGATATACAACAAATATTAGCTGTAGGATGCCTTAAAAAGAAGTAAACTACTTTGACTGTTAGAGCTTCTCAGATCTAACTTCTTTGTAATGTGTCGTGACTTTGTGGTTGTGTTCATGCACAATTATTTTTAAAAAGCATTGATTATTGCTGGATTTGCAGCAGAACAAGCTCTTCCTGTAGTATGATCTCTTGGAGCTGGACTAAGCCAGTCTGATGTAAAACACTTTAAATATTGACTGTTTCTCCTGTGTTGTTGCAATAGCGCTGACTCCATCTGGCCCTCTGGCCCTAATGCCTCCTCCTTCATCTGGGGGCTCTCAGGCCTCCACCGTTTCCAGGCTCCAGATGCAGCTTCACCTGCATGACCTACAGCAAAATGCCACTGATCTCCGTAAACAGCTCTCACAGCTCCGCAAGATGCAGGTAACTCATACATAAAGAAACACACTGATACTAAAGGTAGAAGGTTGATGCGTTATTCATTTGAGTATCAATAGACGGCCTTTCCACATATAAAACATTTACATTTTAGTAAAATCAGATTCTGTTAAAATGTCTGATTTGTGTGACATGGAGTCTGAGAAGCGATTGTTTAGTTGGACAACATTCAGTAAACTACAGTAAATACTGAATTTCTATACAAATGTAGTACATATGTTATATATATATATATATATATATATATATATATATATATATATATATATATATATATATATATATATATATATATATATATATATATATATATATATATATATATATACACACACACATATATATATATATATATATATATATATATATATATATATATATATATATATAGTGTGTGTGATTAAATGTACTAAAAATCTAAAAATTATTTTAGTTTAAAAATGAATTTAAAAACTTTTAGTTATTACTTTAATCAAGCAAGTTAAATAGATTTGTAAAAACCTTCAGTGACGCACTGAATGGACAATCAGTTTCATTTTGGAATCTTGAGAGGTTAGTGAGGCCTGGAGCTCTGAAATTGATTGGGCCTCTTTGAAAAGCTGTTATTGCTTTAGGTGCAGTTTTACTCAGTCAATCATTGTTATGTGCCGTCTCCATTTAAAGACACAGCTCTTGCTGTTCAGTCCCCAAAACTCAAATCTGATGAACCCTTATTTAATTTTTTGTTTTACTCTTGGAATGATATCCACCTTTTGTGGATCAAACAGGGTCTATATAACTGATTTCTTGAAACAGGTGTAAACCTATTAACAACTTAAAGTGCTTTGAGAAATTGAACCTAGGATAAGTTATATAGACACTGTCTCGTATAGGGGCATATCATATTGGATTAAACCTTGATTTAAAAGGGATTACTAGTAATATCTTATATATATTTCAATTAACCATACATAGTTTTTAATCTGCACTGTTTCATGGGCCTGATTGCAGGCTTTGGAATTGTTACAGAAAATTGTAACTAAACTTGGGCTTTTAAAAACTTTACATTATGATATTTAAATCTGCTGGGTCCCAGGACACTCGGGGATCCTGGAAAACGAATGTGCTGATGTTGGAGCCAATAGAGCCCTTAAAGAAGAAATTAGCAAATTTGAAATACCGCCTTCAGGCCAGTTATTGCCAAGTATATACTTAAAAAAATGGCAGGCAGAATGGGATGGATAAATAACAAGCTGCATAAGCTCAAGCCTTTATTTAACAGTAGAACTATTTTCAATTTTAAATCCTGACACGAAAAACATGTTTTTACTAAATGCAGAATTGCTCACTCAAGACTTACACATGACCTACATTAGAACTGACTTTTATACTCAAACGTCTTTAAATTATATTAAATCAAAGAATGTTTTAGCATTTTTATCTACAATCTACATTTTAACTACAATTATCTAAACAAATGTTGTTTTTATAATTTTATTTGAATTAAATCTTATGACTTTTAATGTTTTATAAGTGTCGAGCCATGCTGGCATGGCTTAAATATCAAACAACACACAAACACACTTATATTTAAATTAAATTGATTATCCGGAACATTAAAGTGGGACAAACATGCTAAAAAAAGAAACAAGGAAAGAGGAAACCATTTGTTTTATACCACTGTACATTTAAAACGGGGGAAAAATCCTTTAGTATAAATAAGATTCTGTGGTGTGTTGGCAACCTGTGCAGGGTACAAACTGTTTCCTCCAATTTAAGTTGGAGATAGGAACCAGAAGAGCCCTGACACAAACCAGGATTAAACGAGTAAGGAAAATAGATAGATGGAGGGAAAACAAGATTTGTGAGCATCTGTTCAGCTAGTCACTGATGGCTGTTGTGAGTGATTCTCTTCTATAGCAGCACAACCCATAACTCTTCATATCAATACTCAATGATGAGATGCTATGGGCCAAAAGAGATTCACAGGAAGAATAGAAAGCCTCATATCAGGGCAGGCTTTCAGCTTGCTGTGTTGTAATAAAGATGTACTGCACAATAGAAGTTTGATTCACTGGAGAAAGGCCGCACCCTACCATAAACCCTCTGACCGAATAGAAAACAAGATCTCTTCCCCTGTTTTAACATTAGGTGACTTATGAAATAAAAAAATATCAAAGTTAAAACCCTTACTCATCATGCATTAAAATACAAGTATCCCCGCAGAAATGATAAAAATGAAAAAATGTAAGTCCCGCCTACTCTGTTGATTGACATAATAAAATCAATACACGACACAACATATCGCAACAGTTTCTCAAGAATAGTAAAAGTACAATATTTCTAAACCAAACTTTGAAGGGAGCCAAAGGTGTGTTGATTTGGACCAAAAAGTGTGCTGAAAGAGCAAAAGGCAAAAGGCGGTAATAGCGGATGTAATGTTGCATCAGTATGTAGCGAATGGTGCATGGTGAGGGCGAGATTGATGTCAATTGCTCTGTGTATGGAGCCAAGTTGCTGAATTCAGGACGAGTGCGTATTGCTGACACCAACAATTACCTGCCTGAATGCCATTGCTCGAGGAATGGCCCCTGCCCTTGTGCTGTTACCTAGGAGACATGGAGACGTTGAATAATGCATTAGGCTTATAAATAATTCTTCTCTGGGAAAAAACTGCCTCCAACAACTATCAAACAGGCTTGTACGCACACTTGTGGAGTAAAAAAAAGGTCTCTCACACGTTTCTCATTATCAGGGGATGGTAAGTAACAAAGTCTCCAAAGTTTCTTGTCCCAGGAGAGAACAAACCGCATCCTTAGATTGCATAAACATCACAAAACCATGGTCATACATAGCTCCACATTTTGCACTTGACCATCAACTTACAAAAAAAAAATTGAAAATAAACCCAAGGGCAGAAATGTTTTTCAAAGCATTCAAGAGCCCTTAAATGATCGCCATCCATCATTGACAAGGACAGAAAGTGTGTATAGATATTTGCCCTCAAACACACATTCTGAAGATATGTTATTTCTCCACATTCAGGTCAAATGCAGGTCAGTGTAACGAATGTGCTGTAACAGATCTAAGTCGCCTGATGAATCGTGACAGATGACCTTCTAGAAAATGCTGATCACTCAAAGACTGGGATGAAAGTCCACAATTTGGTTGTTTGTAGTCACTTGGTTTTATGATGCACAAACACTACTCGGCGGGAAGTAAATAGAATTAAATTCCTGTTCCTCCAACAGAATTTGCAGTAGTTGCTGCTGCTCTGCCACATATAGTATTTATTTAGAGGTATCTTTTCTTTTTTAACCAAACTTTGTGGAACAGATGCTTTCTTCATTTAAATGAAAAAGTAATACATCAGTTTTAGCCCCTATTGTATCTCCTATTGGAAGGGGTTGTGACCGATGGTAATCCTTGCAAACTATACTGGTCACTACACCAAAAGTTTTTAATTAAAAACAACATTAGATAAATGTATTTCAAATTGCTACGCAAGTGTTGCTATACAAAGTTTTATTTTTAAAATGTGCCATATTTAGTTTTTTTTTTACTACACTCAAAAAGCAGAATTAATGGTCAACAATATCTTTGAAGCACCTAAAATGTGCTGTTTCGTTCCACATTGACATAGGCTGTGTTAGTGCTTCGTCTGATTGGTAACTGAGTCGGGACTATTTTAATGGGGGTGCTTTGAGTATTGAGTCATTTTGAGCTTCTGGAAAAAGCATATTACACAAATATGCATAAATGATTCGGAATACTTCTTGAGGCATATTGTTAATGAGCAAACAACTCTAAAACATGATGTAAATGTTGGAGAAGTTGAGTGTGAACCTTTAAGCAATATAGAATAAAGAACCTTTAAGCAATAGTAATCAATCAAAACTGACTGTTCGTTCTGTCAGCAACACCCTGAATCCATTACACACTTATTTTGGAACTGTTCTTTAATATCATTCTGGAGTAAATAACGACGTTTTCCTTTTACATTTAAAAATGTAATATTTGGTTTTTATAAAGAAACTTAATACTTTTGTGTCTTGCAATTTACTTAAGTTAGAAAGCCAATGGAATGCCTCGCACCAGCTCTGGATTAAAAATGTGTTTTTGCTTTCACGATTATTTTTTCATAGTCAATTATTGTATTATTAAAAGTGATACATAATGAAAGAAGTAGAGAAAAGTTTGTAGTTTAGCTGTTTAGACCATAAAATAACAATGAACTGTGAATATGTTGGACAGAATATCAATTTTAGGATTTTTGATTGTTCTTTGCTATGAGTTGAAAGATTTTCCCCCATCAAGGCGGTAGCCATTAACTATAATGTGCTCCAGATGTTCTACTCATTATAGATTATTTTCCGAGAGCGTCTTCCTTCTCAACGTTTTCTTTGTGTGTGCAGTTGCAAAACCAGGACTCTGTGCGCAGTTTGCTGAAACGGGCTGAGACAGAGCTGAGTCTGCGTCTGTCAGATGCACTTAGGAAACAGGAAGACCCTCTGCAGAGACAGCGCCTCCTGGTGGAGGAGGAAAGACTCAAGTACCTTAACCAGGAAGAGCTCATCATTCAACAACTGCAGTGCGTCTTCACTTTTTCTCCCTCTCTCTCTCTCTAATAATGTGCGGAGAATGCTGGCACAGTGACTTTTCTACATAATTGGCTGGAATTATTTCCCTTCTACTTATATTACACGGCTTCAACGCTGATCTAATGACTAAATACAACATAACAAGGCTAACAAATGGTCTCAGTTGAGGACCTGCAGACACATAGCTCACCTTTTTCATGTAGAAACAACAAACCTCATCTCATTGATTTCATTTTGCCCAATTAAAAGCAGCAGGAGGCTTAACCCGCCTCTAAAGCTTGTTGCCAGATTTGTCGAGAGGCTTTTAATTGATAGAAGCTATTAAGAATAGCTAACAACCATTTGATGCGATTCAATTATTAAAGGGACAAACTGTTTGTGGGGGGTGGATTTATTTGACATGGTTAAATTGGATTTTGAGAGTAAACACTCAGACTGTGTCTCAGTCGTTTAGGGATAATGCATCCTGCTGCTCCGACACTGTTTCAGATGCATGTTGACATCTCAACACAAGCAAGATGGACTCCTGATGTTCAAACTCATCGCAATCAATGATTTTCAAAACCTTGTTCAATTTAAATGAAGTTATTGAAGACGTCTTCATGAATAACAAAGCTTAGATAATTATGTCAATGCTAGATGTTGTGATAAAAAAGATAGATTTAAACATATTGATTCGGAATGGTTTTCTTAGAAGAATATTCAGTATTCACTGACCCTAATGTGTGATGATGTTAAGTTAGCAGTTTTGGGGATTTTTCATACCTGAATTATTTTCTTGCCATTATTAAATTTTTTTAAAATGTATTAAAATCTAGAGCATCACGGTGGCGCAGTGGGTAGCACGGTCGTCTCACAGCAAGAAGGTTGCTGGTTCGAGCCGCGGCTGGGTCGGTTGGCATTTCTGTGTGGAGTTTGCATGTTCTCCCCGTGATCGCGTGGGTTTTCTCCTGGTGCTCCGGATTCCCCACAAGTCCAAAGACATGTGGTATAAGTGAATTGAGTAAGAACAATTGTCCATAGTGTTGAAGTGTCTGTGAGAATGTTTCCCAGCGATGGGTTGCGGCTGGAAGGGCATCCGCTGCATAAAACATATGCCAGAGAGTTGGCGGTTCATTCCTCTGTGGCGACCCCGAAAGGGAAGAAAGCCGACATGAAGATGAATGAATGATATTAAAAATATATGCAAAATATAATGATAAAATAAAAAATGTTTTCGTTGTTATTTATGTACACCAGTGAAATGAACATATATACTTTTTTCTAAATGAAAATACTGCATCAAATACATTTAAGGTGAGGAAAAACCAGCAGTAACTTGAGTGAAATTAAGTGTCTGGATTGTGATGTTCAATTTAATACATGGTCTAAAAGGGTAACTGGTGCTGCCAGGATTGAAGAGAAATTGTGTGCAATTAGAGATTTTTGCATGCAATGTTTAACATTTTTTATCATGGAGGTAATTTAAAAAGCAGGTTAATAAAAATTATTAGAAATGTTTAATTATTACAACATCTAACAAACCTCTTGTTTGGATTGATTGCCAGAGGACCTAAGGGGACAAACTGTGGAGATCCAGGGTTTGTTTGCTCATACTGGATGCTGTGATTCTTTTCCTACATTGAGATTACCGATTTAAATGTTTAAATGTGCATAATTTCTGAAAGATTGTGGTTGCAATTATGAAAACCACATGTTGTGTCTGACTTTATGAATTAATTTTATAGAATGCAAAACACAGTGAATTTGCTCCGTTTTGTATTTTTAGTCTTAAGTGTCACTTGATTTTAGGACATTTTGTAGATGATTTTATGTCTATTTTATAAAAAACAGGATCTGATATGACAAATGTATGCAGTAAAGCTGAAGGCATTTTCTGTGTTATCAGTGATCTGGAGAAGTCTGTGGACGAAATCCAAAAGGAGATGTCAGTCAATCACAGACACGTGACGGTGCAGGAGCTGGAGGAGAAAGCCTCAATGCTGAGGAAACTGGGCGAGACTCTGACTGAGCTGAAGAGTGAGACACATTTACATTCACTCCTATCAATCGCATTGAGACTCTTCAACCCCAGCTCTGTTGATTTGCTCCAGAGAATCAGCTGTTCTCGTTCACTTCGCTGCTTGTATTGTTTTCTCTCTCTCTCTTTCCCTGCAGATCAGTTCCCTGGGCTTCAGAGTAAAATGCGGGTGGTGTTACGTGTCGAAGTAGAAGCTGTTAAATTCTTAAAAGAGGAGCCTCACCGGTTGGATGCTCTGCTGAAACGCTGCAAATCCATTACAGACACCCTCAGTACGATTAAGAGGTATTGTTGTTATAAACTGATCGCTGAAAATAAATCCCATTTTGAGATCAAAATTTTCCAAATCAATTTTGCTACAAAATCATTTTCACAAGTCATTTTCAACTCTTCAATATTTTTTTCTATTAAGAAGAACCATTTAGGAGTGTGTATAAAGTGCTACAGAAATTAATGTGACTTAATATCAGTGAAAAAAAAAACAGAGGAGATCATTTATAAGAAATGAGGCGAGTGACTTTTCATCTCTTTGGCAACCATGTGATGCTTTATTCAGGCAGGTCAATGAAGGAGTGTGGAAATCCCAGGATGAGTTTTCCAGCTCCACTGGTAAGCTGGGTGGAGGCGATGACTTCAAAAAGAACTCAGACTTTGAGATTCCCACAAGCCCCCCACTGAGCCTCAACGACAGCAACATGGCCAACTGGAGCCCTCACTCTGGCCAAAGCCATGGACACACTCAGCGAGAGAAGGATGGTCATGGGCTGATGGGTTCACTAAAGATGCGGGGCTTAGAAGAGCTGGCAGGAAGAGGCGGGTCTGACAGCAAAGCTTCATCTGTGGAAGTCAGGCTGGTGAGTTTTTAGGCAAAACGGTTGTTGGAGTGCTACATCTACGACCATTTTACCTTCAAACTTCATAAAACACACTTGATTTTGTCTGGTTTGAGTGTTTTAAATCAGTGTTAAAGTTTTAATTGGCAGGACAATGGCAACAAGGTTGACTTTTTTACATTTTGTACGGTGGATAATTTAAGAAAGTATTTCCAAACTAGAACTATGACTAATAACTCTGTTTTACACATAAACGGTGGCCGAGAGGTGCAAAGCAATATAAATGAACACAATTACAAATCGAACAACAAAATAACAATTCAGAAAACACTACAGCATTTAAGAAAGCAAATTAACAGTTGAGAAAATACAACAAATTCTAAAACAAATTGACAATTCAGAAAACACAACTACATTTGACCAAAAAGGAAAGGGACTTTACCCCTTCAGAACCAATAACTTGGTGCTGATTGGACGAGTCAATTACTGCAAGTGCTTCATACAAAGTTTTTAGTAGTTTGGCTAAAAATATGGCTATAATTGATTAAACATTTTGAAGAAATACATTCTTGTCAGCACTCCATGGAGTAAATCGTTTGAAAGAAGCTGTGCCTTTGCTAAGTCATTTTCATTAAGAATAGTAAATGCAGCTTCCTCTGTAGTTTGATTGACTGAAGTTGTGTCCTATCAGCATCAAGTCATTGATTATTAATTTGCACAATCCTTTCCATTTTAGTCAGTATGTTGTCGTTTTCTCAGATTTTTTTCTTTTTTTTCAATTTGTCCTTGTTTTTTGTAAATTGTTCATTTGTTTTTTTAAATCTCAAAATTTAATTTTTATTTACGCTTGTATTTTAACTTTTTTTTGCTTTCATAATTGTGACTTGTTTTGCACATCTCGGGCCACCGCAGTTTTAAATATTAGAATTACTAGTCATTGTCATTTTGTGTTATATATAATGACCTGTTTGTGAATATTTTCTTAAATTATAATCACTAAATACAGTTAAATGTGTGCAATGCATAAAATAATGACAAATTTGCATTTGAATATTTCTAGGCTCAGTAGTGAATTGTACAAAGACTCCATTAAACACTGAAGAAAAGAATCTAATAATTCAAATTCCTTTTAAAGGATTTGGTCAGCTAATTAAAGACTAATTAATTTGATTTTCATTAACATATCAATACGTTTTTTTAGTTAGATTTTTACATACACCAGTTGTGGTGAAAAGCCATGTTGTACAATGAGGTGACAGTTTGGTACAACATCAATATCTGTACAATTAAAGATACAGAATATGTTCATGTGGTATTTTACTCCAATTAATTACTTCTTTTTGAATAATTTTGCATATTTTACCATTCCATTTACACATAAATCACTCGCAAAACAAGCAACTTTCATTCCTCGCATCCTTTTTTACCAAAATCAGAATATACATGATATTTTGTATCAAGCGCAGAAGGCTTGAAGTATAAAACAAGCTCACATTTGACACAGCAAAAGTCCAATTGTTTAGAACCTGGAACGAAACATTTAAGTCCATCAATAATCCAGCTGAAGATGTTAAATGGAGTTCGTTAAAATGCCTTTAGTAAATGTAACCTTTTGTTTTATTAGGCGGCAGAACGGGACTGGGAAGAGAAGAGGGCCAGTTTAACACAATACAGTGCTCAGGACATTAACCGACTGCTGGAGGAGACACAAGCTGAGCTCATGAAGGCCATTCCTGACTTGGACTTTGCAGCCAAGCAGATCAAACCTGCTCAGAATCAGATTCAAAACCAAAACCAGATTCAAAACCAGAATGCTAATCCATCCAGTACCAACGGCACACCTGAGCACAGGTCGAATAAACCTCAGCATAAACTCAACAGCAAAGAGGGCGGCTCTCGAAGAGGTTCGGATGAGCTGACTGTGGCGAGGTATCGAACAGAGAAGCCTTCCAAATCCCCTCCTCCACCCCCACCCCGTCGGAGCTTTCCATCCTCGCCTGGACTGACCACACGCAGCGGAGAAATCCTCATCCCTGGGAAGAGCATCAAGGTTGTATCTTCTCATATCATCACACACTGTTTCGCATGATATCTGTTTATGTTTCCAATCTTGCTTGAAGTCTCATTTGCAAGCTATTCTTGAAGGGAAGCCCAAGAGCTGTCAGGAGAATCAGGGAGCACACTACATCACTTTTATTTAAGTGTAGGGTCTCAGAAATGTCAGGCTTCTCATAAAAGCCAGTCGTGTTTGTGGCTGGGTTTTGTCATGCCTGAAACGAGCTTCATCACCTCTGCTGTTTCTCTGGTGATAGATTGCTTGCTGATCCTCTGTGACTTTGAAAGAAATACTATATATGATGTCATTTACCAAAAGGTTTCAATTTGATATGGATTTTTTGGATATTTTTGTCCATTAATTAATTAATGCATTCCTTCATTGATCCAGCATTTATAGTTTTAATGTATTCCTTACACCTTCAACCTTTATATATATTTAGTTTATGTCTATATATAGAGTAGCCTACGTAAGTAAAATAAAAAATTCAGTTTTTTGTTTGTTGATACATTTATTTACTTTATATTCAATCTTTTATTGATTGATATGTCTATTCTTTAATTGTATTTGTTTATTTTTGTGTTTATTAGTTTGATCACAAGTTAGGGGATGGTTGTATTTGTTTAATTCATTATTCATTTAACTTTACACTAATAATCTGCACTCAATAACCCTCACACTCACACATTCATCAATATGCAAACTTCACTCCACATGAACCAGATATCTTCTAGCTTTGAGTCACTGCTTCAAAAACCTTCTAAATCATTTATTGTTGTTTATGCTTCCTCAATCGTCTAATTTATTAAATTAAAACCAAACCATGACTCCTCTCTAGAGCCTTCTTGTGATGTTTTTTAGTAAACAGTATTGTAACAACACTCATTCTTGTGTGTTCAATCAGAAATGTGAATCCGAAGAGGCTGAGTGTCATCAGAAACCTCATGTAAAGCTGCGAAGGAGCATATCTGAAGCCCCCCGATCAGCCTCCACACCCCCCAGCACTGGCAGTACAGAACGAGAGGAAAGTGACAGTGACAAGGCAGACATAGAGGTGAGCATACTGCTTCAGAGAGCTCTGCCCAGGTGCTTCAGATGTGCTGATGAATGGCCAGATGTCACAAACGCCAGATGTGTCTGCTGTAGACCAAGCTCAAAGCTGTGCAATTACATCTATAGGCACTCATCAGTTCACTCATTCATTAAGCTCACATTAGAACATAAGACATTATGTGTGTGCTCTCCAGCTCATAAACCATTACCTCAAATGAGTGTTTTGACAGGGTCTTCTGTTGTGCTTTACTGAGTACAATTTAGGAACCTGTTTGTGTCTGTAATGGGAATTTACTGGCATAATAAATTATATAAATCCATTAATGTTTGGAAAAACAAGCTGATAAAGAAAAGACACCAACCACCGAAAGCCAATCAAATTCTAGTTTAATTCCAAGTTAGAGAACAAACAAATTTGGTAGCTATTTTTACCCAGGGAGACACTAAGTATGGAGACCAAACATTCACCATTAAAAGACCACAGCACAGGGACATTTTAGTTTCGCCAAAACAAGATAATATTTTGGACATCTAAAGGACTTACCCATCACAGTTACCCATACGATAACATTTATATAAAACATAACAAATCACAAATTAACAATTAGTCACATACATAAAAATTGCTTTCTGCATTATTTGATTTAAAAAAGCACATTAACAGGACTATCAAAACAATAATATTGAATCAAATAGATTTTGTGCAGAATATAAAGGATGTTAAGGATAAATCTTGTTTGAAATAGCAACGTGAAACAATATCTGTAAAGTATACGATAAATGTTTAAAATCATTGTTTTCATTTCAATTTCACATAATAAATAGCATTGAAAAGGATAAATACTCACATCTATATATATATATATATATATATATATATATATATATATATATATATATATATATATATATATATATATATATATATAGATGTGAGTATTTATCCTTTTCAATGCTATTTATTATGTGAAATTGAAAACAATGATTCACATCTATATATATATATATATATATATATATATATAGATGTGAGTATTTATCCTTTTCAATTGAAAAGGATAAATACTCACATCTATATATATATATATATATATATATATATATATATATATATATATATATATATATATATATATATAGATGTGAGTATTTATCCTTTTCAATGCTATTTATTATGTGAAATTGAAAACAATGATTCACATCTATATATATATATATATATATATATATATATATATATATATATATATATATATATATATATATATATATATATAGATGTGAGTATTTATCCTTTTCAATGCTATTTATTATGTGAAATTGAAAACACTGATTTTAAACATTTATCGTATGCTTTACAATAAAATCAATAATAGCTTTATAAAGGTAACTTGTATATACCTATCCATACTAAAAAAGTTTGTATAACTACAAACCCTACCTCAAGAAAATTACATCAATTGCTCACGGTTTGTCTGGGAAATATAGTGCCAAGGAAAGTGTAAGTTATAAAATTGTAATTAAAATTGAAAAGGGTAACGTTTTAATCTAATACTGTCTGAACTGCTCCTGGAACAATTCAAATTCCTACATATACATCTAAGAATAAAACATTTCAATAGTACATTTTTGTTGAATATATACACTTAAAGTAAAGCTCAAGCTCTCTTGGTTTACAGATCATCGTTTAGCCAGGAGCTCACCACAGTGTGTTCATGGGCTCACTTTCTGTACTGTTTTTAGCATTCATTGATTTGCTCCAGGGCAAACTCTCAGACTCAAAAACATCCTGCGTGGCTCATTAACATCCCTAAGCTAACATATTTAGATGTTTGGTTGAGTTGGTTACTGAGCGAACAAGCAGTTGTCTCTTGCCTCAGCACCCCCCAAAGTCAGCTGAGCCTCACAGCAACAAAACAATGTTTCGGATATTAATTAATAAATATTAACATAATACAGTTAATTTGTATGGCTTAAATAAATGGTGATCTCCCTAAGACAAGTATTGCTCAGTCTAATGTACCTGATTTACGTATGTGTGATGGTTCATGCTACACTACAAGAACTGATTTTGTTAATCCGTTCACTCTTTACAACCTCCCTGATGCTCAGCTCTTTGAGCGCTGCCTGACGGCTCCCATGCCCTTCCCCAGAAAATTCCCTCCTCCTTCTAGCTTACTGCTGGTGTCCCAAATCTTCTCAGCTGATCAGGTAAAATGCTTGCTGCTCCAAACTGGTGTGGACTGTGGTGGAACACTGATACACACACACACACACATGCATCTGTTGTTTACCACAACGATCAATGAGTCCTTGCGGCACAGGTTAAAACAACCTCACCTTACTCAAACTAAAACTTTAAGATTCTGAACTCACATAAAAACAGAACCCACAAATCACAGTTTGCATGTTCAGAATGAAATATTCCATGTTTTCAAATTGCAAGTGTGGTGACACCAGTGCATGTCTGTTTTGAGTGTTAAGCTTTGTTTTCTTCACTGAAACTAAGAATGTTTCAAAATTGTTACTCTGTCTTAAATTTCTAAAGTTATTCACATTTAATGAAACTCCTGTCATACAAAACCCATGTGACTGATTTAGTATAAAATATGTGGTACCACATATATAAACAATAAGGTGACATGAATCATCATTAGTTAATGCATACATGATCATTAATTTATGATGATCTAATGTTTCATTAAAGGGAGGGTGAACAAAGGAACAACAAAGTGCCTAATATTGTCACATTTGAAATGTTAACTTTCTTGCAGCCAGCAACAATGACTTATGAGCTCTGAAACAAGGTTTTATTACGTCAGGAGACATTTCCCTGGGTTATTAGACTGAAAATAGTTAAAAACTCCTTTGTGCACTTGAGCTGAAAATACTAAGTTGCAAAAAAATAAAATAAAATCCAAACTATTCCAGCTGTCCAGAAGAGTCTGTGTAGAAATCCCATCACAAGTCTTAAAAAACAGCTCACATTCAGATTCTTCCTAACAGCTCAGTGTCCTGATAGGTGTTGAAGAGCAGTATAGCGGCTATGAAAATGATCAAATCTGACCAGTCCTGCTATTCTAGTAAAAATACAATGTCAAGCTGATCCATATAAACTGCTCTCTGCACCCTGATAAGTTTATGTTTGTTATGCTGCTCATTTTCTTCTAATCTCAGCCGTGATATCATTAGCGATAGCGTTCCATTCCAAACATAGCTCTGGGGAGTTCCAGTCAGCATCTTCTCTCTCTGTCTTAGGTCTCCTTCTAATAACTTATATATGATGTTGGTGCAGTACCCCAAACAGATGTTACGACTTACCTCATCCTCCAAACGCAGAAACAAAATGTAATTTTGATCCTCAAATGTTTTTTTGTTAGCAGAGGACAGAGCTTGGGATCGAGTCACTGAAGGCGAGCTAGTTGTGTTTTTATCTGTTAATTTAGAGCTCGAGGAAACTCCAAGTTAACTTTACATAAAGTTAGAACAGATGTTGCTTTTTTAATATGTGTGAATAAACCGTTCATTTAAGTGTTTTTATTATATCCATAATATGTTGGAATATTGCATATCAAATCTACAATTTTATATACAAATATGTTTTTAACAATGTAACGTTAGCAATTGTATTTAAATTTTTTATGGGCAAAAATATTTTATTTTATGTGTCCCATCAAGCTTGTACAACAATCCCCATGATATGCTATATTAAGTAATGAATGGAAAAAAAAGATTACATTAATAATAAAAAATATTAGGTAGCCATAATTTGTTATATGTGTTTAATCAAGAATTTGTGGAGCGTACTCAATACGAAATCGAGGTCTTGCATTGTATGCACTCAGCTAATGTGCTATTTGTTTAGTGATTAAACAGTCTCTGAAACGTCTCTTTATTGGTTGATAATGAGACAGAGGGAGGCAGGTTATCATCAGTGTGTTATTCCATCACTACAAGAAAATGAGGAAGACCTGAGCTTGTTGAAATGTGGGAGGCTTAAAGATTACCTTGGATTTTATTTTTCTGCTTTTGGCTTCAGGGGCACACTGGGTCGAAGTTTAAAAGCAGCTGCTGATGTCATGCCTGCTGCTGTTGGATTTTCATTCCAATGTTTTTAGTCTATAGCCAAGTAATCCTAACGATGACCACGTACACATTTTTAATTGCTTTTAAATAGAAGTTTTCCTGCAGTGCTTCTGTCTGGCTCTTAAAGTAACATTAGCTAATGACTAGACTTTTTGTAATACAATTAATATTAATTTTTCAGACACGGCATAGGATATCCTCTACTCCAGTGCCTCAGATAATTTTAACTGAATGTGCATCTCTCCCCACATCCCCCTCTGAGGAACCGGCAAAGGACATTGAGTCTGCAGTTAAAAACACAAACACTGGAAGCGACACCCAGGTTAGCTACTTCAGCCACATAGTGAGGACTCCAAGTCTGTTGCCATGGAAACATGACTTGACAAGCAGCCAAATAGTCCCTCAGTTACAAGCCTTGGATGAGTCCCAGAGGAAGCCCCATAGTCCGGTTCATGATGTGACCCAGTCGTGCCTGGCTTTAACAAGAAAGAAAGTGATTAAACAGTCTCCGAGGAGGGAAACCAGGGATCAGGAAGCTGCGGTGGAGACAAACGACAAGGTAACAAGAAAGTCAGATACAATATTGTCTGGCTCGCAGCAAAATGGGCCCTTTGAGATGAATCGGGTGTGTGGTACGCGCACTCAAGGTGTTGGAGGGGAGGACATCTGCCACAGTACGTACCGTCAGCTTGACAGCCTGGAGGAAACCATCCGCGAGCTGGAATTGAGCTTGATGGAGTTTAGCACTGACCCTCAAACATCAGGCCAGATGCTAACACCCAAAATTACTCAACAAATTTCACATACGCCTGGAGATGAAGAAGGAACAAGCAGACCCAAGGTCCCACCCAAACCGGCCAGCATCTCTTCATCTACAGCTAAGGTTCAGCCTGGGCTTCAGTATCTCCTGCTTTATCATCTCAGCTCTCTTTACTGCTTTCATAATAATGGTTCTTCCACTTTGGGGTGCACAAATCGATCAGTTTCTTCTGTAGTTTTATGAATATCTTTCAGCCTATGTAGAAACGCTATCTTTCACATAATACATTTATGTGATGATTCTCCTCTTCATAAGCCTGCTTTTCTTACTTACTTTGCTATTTGCCAGATTTTTTTTTACCGTACAAACACATTTTTTTCCTAAGGTTTAAGATAACAGAAAAAGGGAAATAAGCATACAAAAAAGACGCATACTTACGATAAAAACATTAAAGCTATTCAGGTGATTTTAGTTCAAGGGAAACATATTGTGCAATTTGATAATGTAATAGAGTTTGGAATTAAAGAAATATTGGCAATGAAAATTTTGGGTAATTTTTTTTTGTATTTTATTTTATTTTATTGAATAGTAATATCAAATGTTTTTTTTCTATTACATCCTTAATGAATCCCAATCTACACATTAAATTCCTTACGTCATTAATTGTCCTGAGACTATGATGAAATAGTTTCATATAATTTTGGGAAAAGTACGCCTTAAGGACAATTTATGGATTGTCACAATTTATGGAAAGTGGAAATGAAAAATGTATACAATTTTATGGAAAGTACAGACCTTTATTTTAAATCAATTAAACTAATCAGTCCATTTATTTACAAACTGTAACTAAACAACTGCATGCTGAATTAGACACTCTAACAGCCAGGTTTTAGCCATATGTTTGACTATCCCTGAACTGAAATCTTTTGTCAGTGTCTTGGCAAATCACTACAAGTGTGCTACGAAGCACTGAACTGCCAGATGTCATGTGTATTAGTCTGCTCATCAGAGAACACGGCTGTTCTCTTAACGTGAAGAGAACAATTTGGATGGCGCATAAGCTAGCAATACATCTCCTTTCCAACCACAGCGAACCAGCCCCAGCTCTAGCTCAAAGCACTGGACGGAAAAAGCCTGCTAATAACTTCACCTGATTGCAAGCAATAGATCCTCTTACAAAACCCTCTGTTCTGTGGCGTGGACATTTGCATAAATCATCTAATGGCCCTTCTCAAAGCTTTAAAAGCACAGTTAGCTGAGTACAACTGTAGACTTTGCATATATCTCCAGTATAAAAATCAAACACTAGAACAAGGAAAAGTGTTCATTACATTGGATTGCAGCTAAAAGTTTTTTCAACATTGTGCAGAGGTGTATAATTGATCTTTTATTAATTCAATACAAGACGTTAAACTATTTTTTTGTCCCGGTGTTTTAAAAAAAAGATTTTTAAGACTGTGCTCAAATACTTGGGAAGTTTTATTTAAAGGACACAGCTCTACTGCTTGTCTGGCACACTGTTCCCCTTGTTTTCCTCTGCTTGCGACTGGCTAAAAATTGTCTCTTGAAAATTTGGTAGAAAATAGACTAAAGTTAGTGTTCTTTGTTCTTGGTCTCAGACTGGGGGTGGAAAGGCACTGTCTCGTCTCAAGCACCTTCAGCAGAGTGGAGTAGAAAAGATCAAAACTAGCAAACAGAGAGAAGACTTCCTCAAGAATCAGAGTCAACAGCAGGTATGACATTTCTCTCAGCTCTTCAACATTCTCAGTCATCATTGTCAAATTTGTTTGGATGTAGAATTGTGTGTAGTAATATTTGGTTCTAAATGACGTTCAGTCAGTATTTGGGTTGTGTGCTTTCTGTTCATTTTATTGTTATGTTTTATACACAGGTTTGTATTTACTTACTCTGATGTTAAACTATTTTTATTTAATCTTTATTTAGGTTTTCCTGTGATTCAATCATTTCATTTTGTTTATACAAGTTTTGGAAATAGACAATGAACACCATAAAATCCTAATCCTGTATTCTTTATAAACACCTATTTTAGAAAAGATTTGGTTTCACGATACAGTTTTATGACATCAGCAAACAATAGTTTTCTTTATTTCCAAAAAACTATATCCATAAAAAACTGTGATATATTTTGTTATATGAACCACATTGGTAATTTTTTTTCTTTGTTTTATTTAGGTCTTATTGCTAGATAATTTGAGACGTTTTTTTATATTTTTGTATAAATACATAAAAATACAAAAAAAAGTTTGTACTTGTTCAGTAATACAGTTGCAAAAAAGTGCCATGAATGTTTCCAACATCTGTGTGCAACAACGTTGCAGGGGTACTCCACCCCGAGACCTGAACTTGTGCTTTAGTGAGACAATCAAATTGAGTCATGCATTTTGTGATTAGAAAGTGTTTCTGTCATGGTAATAAAATTCATATCCAGCCCCTGGTGTTTTAAATGCTGTTTAAAGGCTCTAAAATCCATGTGACATGAGTATACTTGGGCAGTCACAAAACTCTACAATTATATCCAAAATAGCAAAAACCTGGAAAGGTGGAATGAAGCCATAACAGGTCTGGAAAGACATTGGAATAAGTTATTCATGACGAAATATTCTTTTCATATTGTGGAGTTTCTCTTTTAAGTGCGGTGTAAATTATGAAATTAATTTAGTAAATTATTGCTAGCTAAAACATTAATTCCAATTAGCTTGCTAAGAAAATTCCAACCAGAACTTTAGCATTGAGGAAAGCTTTGAAAAGAAAAACCCTGAATTACTGCGTATCGCAGAGCATTTGGGACTCTCCCTCAAAAGCCTGTACTAGAACAAAGATTCCAGAGACAAGGAAGTCTCAGGGGAATCACGGTAGAATGGAAGCATGAATTAGAAGCTGGGGGAATCAGAAATGAGTGAGAGAGGGGAAGGAAACAGTGGAAGGCTTGGAAGGTATACTCAAAGAAGGAAAAGATCAATGCACAGTCAGCTGAGTGTCACTAGGTAAGGATAAAGTAGTTATGCTGCTGCTATGTGAATATCGTCACTCTGTTCATTACATCTGGCTTCTGTTTAACAAACCATGAATATTAGAAAATAATCTAATCCTTTATGAAGAGAAAGAAAGAAGCAGATATTGTCAAGAGGGCAAGATCAGAGAGTTCACTGCGGCTAGCATTAGAGGAGAGCACATTTGCTGTTATTAGCACTTCTTCTAAGCTGGATATGATCAGGACCTAATCTTGTCAGTATCACAGCTGATTATTCACTTTGAAGTGGACTGCAGGTCCTATTAATGTCTTAACTGTCAATGCAGCAAATGGATTCTAAAGTTTATCTTTTCAGCCGCTTTGATGATTCTATTTCTGCTTGCTGGGCTTCCACAGCTCCTCTCACCTTAATCTACATTGGATTTAATTTCATACTTGAGCATTTTCTCAAAAGCTTTACCTTTCAATTGATAGCTCTCTGTGTCTCCATGGTTTCTCGCATAGATGAAAATAGAATCACCGCTTCATTGCTCAAGCAACAAAACCCAGTGATAATGAGCAATGGGCTGATTTACCTCAGGCGCCTCATCTTTGACTTTATTCAGTAAAATAGAAATTCAATTGTATAATTATTCATTCAAAAGTATGGTTATGGTGTAATTTTTGTAGAACCTTATTTCATATAATTTTATTAAGGGATTTCCTTCTGGAAGTGCTTGAATTCGCACAACGTATTACTTCCATGACCACCATTAACATCTTATTAAAAAAAATTTAAAAAGCCTCCCTCGTTAAAAACAACATTATAGCGACTTTATAGTATGACAGGGGTGCGAAAGTCTTTCCAGGGGAGCCAAAGCCTTTGCAGGGTTAGATCCAGCCCTGCTCCGATGTACAAACTTGAACCTCAAAATAAACCAAGAGTACCTAAATTGGTGCTATCAGGTGTGATATTGAGGGTTTAAACTAAACTCTGCTCAACCCTACGGTACATTATTACATTATCCAAGTTTTGAATAATAAAAATTTTATACCTTGACTATTTAAAAACATTACATTTTAGTTTAATTTTAGTTTACTCTAGAACCTTTTCACATGCACCTGAATATATTTTAGATGAGAACTTCTTCATGTCTGTCTATCCACATGTAAACACAACCCCCCCCCCCCCATTCAGCAGGGTTCACATCTCAGTCTAGAAAATCACAGAGAAAGGGGTGTGGTCAGCCAGGACTTTATGGAATATCAGGGACTGGGACTTGCATAAAAAGAATAGTGTACAGCACATGAACACTGACCATTTGAATAGTAACTGTAGTAAGTGAAGTAATCTTACTGTGCAATGAAACCAATACTTTCATACTGCCAGATTTACAAAGTGTTCATATGCAAGTCATGTCTCACACAAATTTGAATCTGACTGCATGTACAGGAAGACTGTCTTCTAGTTCATATTTAAACAGTTTCAAAAGCTGTCAGTTTTAGACTTGAACATCAACAGAAACCTAGTGATGTCAGCCATTTCAAAACTAGCTGCTAGGTACAATTGGCCGACATTTCTTTTCAAACCAGAAAGTGCAAAAACATCCCGAAAAAAAGGAGAGAAATCACTTTATCTTATTGACAATTAATTCAACTCTTCAGGTTACCCTCTTCCTCAAACAGAGTTCAATGGATGAGAGTTTTTGGCCTTCTACGAAACCTGTCAAAAACCCTTTGATGGCCTAAAGCCCCATATGCTCCGAAGATCAATATTACGTATCCAAATTTTTGGTTGGTATTCTCTATACAGCCCTTTACTAGAACTATGTATATTGCTTCTAAGTTAATGTATCTTTTAAATGATTTATATGTGGCTAAAAGCAAGCTAATGGTAATGTCTGACCATTAATATTTGTTCATTCTTCAAGATAAATTCTCAACAGTTTTCATTTGTTAAACAGTTCTGAAGTATATTAGATTAATAAAATCTTACCCTGTGGTGGAGTAACAATGCTAATCTTAAGTGTTAATCTTGAATAATAATATGATTTTCTGTTTCGATGTCTCCTGTAAGCTGGAACCTCAAATGTAATTTATCTTGTTAAAAATGGGTACATTTTTTGTTCTAGGACCTTCTCACAGATTTGAAATGGTTATTTAGAAGCATGGCTTGGTAATAGGTCAACTGGCCAACAGGGGAATCTCTAGAAGAAGGTATTAAAGGGATATGAGCCAGAACGTTGTGAAAGAGTGAGAGAGAGAGAATGTCGATGGGAAGAGAGAATCGGGGCATTGGAGAGAATCCCTTTCTGCTCTATTAGGGTGGAATAATTGGCACTTCATGTGGAAAGACCAGGCTCTCTCTTCACGCCATCACTCTCTCCTCTTCTCCTCTTGTCACTGTGCTGTCCATCCATCACAACAGATTTGTGTTTGGCCAGATCTCAATGGAATACTGTCACACAGAATACTGAAAGAGTAGGCCCTATAGATTGATTCTAATAGACACATTAAACTCAGATTCATAAATCCACCAAGATCTTGTTTAATGGCCAGTTTCTTTTGCATTGTGTAACTGTTATAATCAAGGATTTGCCCTCTGGTGTTCCATTCATAACTTTATTTATGTACCAGGTTGTCATTGAACATATAAAATCCTAACCCAAATAACATTGCCCTGTGTTTGTTTCATCCTCCTCCCATCCTCCCCTACCTACTACATTTGCCTTTCTTTCACTGCTTCCTGCCTATGAACATCACCTACCATCCATCGATGCCCTCTGTGGAACCAATCATGTCTAACCCTTTGATCCAGTGAGGAAAAGCAAGAGACCCAATCCAACCTGACATGACCGATGCTTGTCAACCTCCTCTGATGCTGTCTCCACCACCGCTTCATCAGCACCTCCTGACTGAAGCCTTCAATCCTTTACCCTATTCATTACCCAATCAACCCTGTGTGTGGTTAAAGAAGTGCCCAAAACTAGTAAAAAAAACTCTCCATAGCCTTGTCTGTCTCTTGGGAATAATCCAAGAGGGATTACAGTCACCAAAACAAATAACAAACAACTGTTTAGTTCATGTTTTTAACATTTGATTCTTCTCCACCTTGCTCAATCCTTTATCTCCCTACATTTCCCCCACCATCCAAACCCTCAGACTTTAAGTCTGAACATCAGCAGAGCCAGAGCAACCGAGTCACTCCTTGCAAGCACCAGAGCTGCTAGTTTCTCTGGCACACTGCCCTCCAGGTTGAGAAAGTACCCCCAGGATGGGGCTCTGTCCTCCATGACGGCTTCCTCTAACCAGACTAAAGCGCTTCTTGCTAGCCTGTCTACAGAGGCCCTTCTTCTTTCATCCACCTTCAGACAGCACAGGTTACTAAGAGAACAGAGCTTCAACTACTCAACACTCCCAGTCTCCAATGGCCGTTCTCCTCCTTCACCAAGCTCACCGACTTCTTCTTCCTCGCCCTCATCACCTCCTGCTCTCACCTCGCTGAACCTATCCTCACTGACTCTGAAACCATCTACCATCCGCAGCCTGGATTTCAAAAAGGCTGAGCCAAAAGTAGTCTCCCCAGATAATGCTGATTAATTAATACCTGTGCCCTAATTTCGTGGAGTAATTTTTGTTGCTGCATTTACCATTTCTTTGAGCATCTTTCCTTATAAAAAAGACCCTTTAAGGAGAAAAGGGAGATGAATGGAGTTAGAGAACATTTGCATAACATGTCCGTGAGTCGAGGAACTTTCCTCAAGTTGAATTTTGGCCAGTTCGCCAAATTAAAGTAGCAACAGATGGGCTTGGACACTCGGCATCAGCCTGTTCCCAGATCCACAACGCAGCCAGCATCACACCACCCACAAGAGGCTATTGAGAAGAACTCTTCACCCAGAGCCTCATTCATTTGCCAAATCGTATATGTTGGAGACTATGTTCCGTAGATTTCCATCAAGAGTAAAATCAAGACTGTAAGACTATGTAACAAAGTAGATTTGCAATAATCGGAAGTGAGTTGTAGTCTGTGTTTGTTGAGATGTTTTATTGTTCAAATCTATATCAATTGAAGGAATGTTTAAAAAAATACTGCAAAACCTTAAAGAGGAGGTAGCGTTAGCTATTCAAATGTAGAAGTTGAGTCAGTACTGCTAGAGGAAGTAACTGAAATGGGTGCTACGATGAACACTTCACTTATTATACACAACCTTAAATGGATTGATGACCCTGAAAAAGAACTGCATGATTCATTCATTTTTTATTGTTTCAATCCCATGAAGTGTTGAACTAGTTTAAAAAAAGTCTCACTCGTTTCAGTGAGTAAATACCCCCGCTAACTTTTTAGATGCAATTAAATAGATTTTTTTGTTAATTTAAAGGTGCAAAATGTTGATATACCACTGTTGGAGTGAGCATCATAATTTAAAGAGGGAAACATATGGTGCTGAAAAAAAATGGTTTACTTTTTATTGAAAAGTATTTCTTCACCCAATATTAATGTTTATTTTATGTATTTTGCTAGGTGTTTTCAAAGATCAGCATTTGAAGTTCCATCATCAAATCAGCCTTAAAACATCAATCAATATTATTTATAAGTTTAAGGTCTGTCTTTTGGCAGTTTGGTTAGTATTGTTATTAGGTTAACTGTACCATTAAGATATTCATATACAGCCTAAGTCAGGTTTGTTCTCATTTGCACTCAGATTCATCTTAATTAAACGATATATGTAACTTGTATAACGGCACAATTTTTCATGGCAACAGAGCGAAACAAAGTGCATCTGTCATCTCAATATTTAATATGCGCAATCTATCTTAAAAGTCACAATGTGAACAATTAAGTTCAAAATGAACAATTACGAAGCACAAAAGTAACAAATCTGACAATCACCAAAAGTTTGGCACAAGTTGACTTGTAAATGTACATGAAAATTAACAAACAGTTTCAAATGTCATTGGCTTGATTATCAGGTAAAAATTCTTCAATGCAAAATAAGTTGCAAATCACGGAATAAGATGAAGCAACATTGGAAGACATCAGCACAGTGAAGCATTACAGCTAATTTTTTTCCAATAAACCAATTGTTGCCTCCTCTCACATTTCTAAAACAACAAATGAGTTGCTCTTCTTTTTAAAGTAAATTATGAGCCAATAAACAGTCACCTAGATTGCAGATACAAATATGAGTGTCACATATAAGTTGTGTTTCATTGCAAACTATTTGATCATGCAATCATCCTCTCCAGGTTTCTGGCAAATTTCTTTGGCAACTCTTGAACTTTTGATTAAAATGATTAAAAATATTTTTCAAGGTCAGAGGCAGCTGAGAATGCATTCACTTATTTGTAAATTCCTCCCCCAAACATGATGTCATTGGAACGAATGTATTGCTGTTTCCGTTTTTACTGGAGCTGGAATGAGAATGTTGAGCTCCTTGACTTGTGCCAATGAGTGTAACGTCTCTGACGTGTTGACTTACTCTCGACAAGGGGCGAAGGAGAACCAGGAACTGGACTCCATTCAAAATAAAAGTGAAATCAGGCTGAAAGTAAAATTGAAAATAAAGTCTTTCCGAATTAAAAAAACCCCTGAAGAGTGGTTTTTGCGCACTAATTTATGACTATTTGGTTCAACCTACAAGCTTTTTTAGATAAATAGCTCTGAAGACACCTGCTAAATACATGGAATGTGTAAAATTAGCTAAAGCATCAGTCTGACAATGGGAGGAGATAATTAGAGCGAGATTAACTGTGTTGCCTCATGAATCACAACCAAACATGCTTGTTCAGTCTTACGTTCTTAGAGATTCACATGGATTAAGTAACAGAGGCAAGGTGGTAAATAAAATTGAGTCGCATTTTTGTCAATCTTGAACTAAGGCAGACGAAGGCTTTGATCTCTGTTGCAGTTATTCATTTTTATAGACCTGTTGGTTAAAATAAAAGCTAAGATACTCCATATTGTGCTTAATAATGTACTGTACAAGATGAATGCATATAATTAAAAATATTCATAAACCAAATTTTAGAACAACACAGGTAAAATGCCAGTTAAATCATATTTTTCTACAAAGGTGCTCAAAGTATACATGAAATATATAAAATATTCAATTTTCTGTACCTGATAGAAAGTTTGTTTAGAAGAGACTAGCTGTTAAATGGCAGCATTTAAGATGAATTCCGAAAATTCTGCGTAGACCTTTACTGGAGGCCATTGGAAAGGATTTAAAATTTTATATGACTTAATAATGACAACATGCCCATATACAACTATATTTTAGTCCCATTAACTTGCATACAATAAATAAACAATTTTAGTTGTTTAAATTTGCTTCCAGATTTTAGAATGTGTAGCACCGCAAATGATTCATGAGGCACTTTAAATGTTATCATGCCATTTTAAATGCATTGTCCATCATTATTAACACCATTTCAATAGTCAGTCTGTGTTCTTTTTTTCTGGCAGCTGACCTACAAATGAGTCCCATTTAGTTTAAGGGAAACCTTGTAAAGGATATGATAAACCCTATCACCATGCCTACTTAAAATAAAGAATATTCTGTTTCTCGTGAAGATTAAATGACTAGTGCGAGCTGCCAGTAGATGAAGCAGGTACTTATTGTCGCATTTGCAGATTGTTGTGCCATGAAGAGGATATCATAGCATCAAAAATGAGAGGTTTTGCTACATTTTTAATAGAAACACCATTTTAAAAAATACCCAGTAGTACAAACTAATACAACACTCATTAGATGCTGCTGTTGAAGAAGACTTTAAGAAACACTCAGAAGGTAGTAACAGTTTTGTAAAAACTCAGATTTTGTGTTTGAATAGAAGTGCTAAGATTGAACATAACTTCCTGTCTGAAAAGTCAATTACTCTTGGTAACGCTTTTGTTGGAATATTGTGAGCTACAGACTCTCCCTTTTAAAGTAGGATCATACACTCTCTCTCACACAACACAGTACAACATGAGCTCTGACATGATATGCATAGCTTTTCAAAAGTCGTTTATTTTTTTGCTCTGTGTTCAAGGTACAATTTCTAAAATGCCAGATTTATGTTGGTATATTTTTTGGTCAGTTGATTTTATATTGAAATTTATTTGTACATAATTTTGTTTTTGTAACCTAGAGGAAATATCTGGCAGACTGTAACTTATTTATTCATGTATGATACGTTTTATATGTTAGAGTTGCAAATGTGTCTCTGTAAAGCACAACCCACGTAAATTTATCGCTGCATCTTGATTTTTGTTTATCATGTTGTTAATGTTGGATGATTCTTTAAAAAGTTCTCAACGATAAACTCAATGTATGAATGTAACTTTAAACTGTACTTTTTATTGTTTTAGATGCCATTTGAAACATGATAGCTGAGAAATGTAAAAGAAGAAGCCATGGCTCTTCTCTGCCCTCTAGTGAAAGGGAGTAACTCTTCAACAGCCAAAGTGATGTTTAAATTGAAATTGATACACAATTTCCATGGTCCAGTCCAAGTCCCCCTCAGAAGGACTGCATAGCATTGGGGTCGTTGGTTATTTCTACAACATATGTTTATTTGTATTTCAAATAAATGGTCTGTGACAAAACTTATGTAGAATAATTTAACTGGGCATCTTTGTTAACCCAAGTCAGATTTTCTATATCACAATTCTGATATAATAAATATCAAAACAGTGCAAAGACAATAAAGATACTAACGTGTAAATAAACCAGAATTATTAGAGTCCTATAAAAAAAAATCCAGAGAAGTTTATTTAAAAGATGGAGTTATACGATATTATAAGATAGTAAAAATTTTAAAATGATAATAACAGGTTAAATAGCAATGCATGTACATTCTAAAGGCAATCGCACGGTGCAGATTCTATCGAAAAACAAAGTTATCTACATGTGTTAACAGAGAATTGTGAGGTCAAGTCCACTGTGTATGAGGCTCACAGCTGTAGAGACTAAGTAGAGAAATGATTTTGACTCTATGTTTGATTTCTCTGTGGCTCAGGCATGTCCAGTCTTATCTTACTGTAACCTGTGATGATGATGATGATGATGATGATGTGGTCAGCAGATTGGATTACCACCTCTGAGTACGTTTTACTGATCAACATGCTCTGACCCACCATCTCTAGACTAGAGGAATATTCCAACTCGAGAATCACTCTATATACAAATAAGATATATAAGGTTATATATAAACACTTATAGGTACTGAAGAAAAAGAGATGAATTTGTCTGTGTGGATGCCATGATAACTTTGTGAGAAATGTGATTTATTTTTTTTCCTGTGAGAAAAGGTCGAGAGCTGAGACATTTTGTACATACTTACTGTGGTTGTGTGTCTAATAAAGTACAGCTCTCTTCTACATTTTCCTCTTGTTTGTGTGATCAATACAAAATGGTCGTTTACTGTGCGATGCACAATTTATTCACAATACATAACTAAAACCTGTTCTTATTTAATGTATTTTTGAATAAAGGTAAGTTTAAGCCTGCATCATCAAATGCTTTATGTACACTATTCTGGTATGAAGTCAGTGAACACAGATGCCAAACGTTTGCTTGGTTTCTGTTGATGTGACTCATTGTTTGTGGACATTATATCTGCTGCTAGTACGTTTGTGTAGGTGCCATGTTGTCAATGTTAAATGTCTTCTCAATGAAGATGTTTTTACTGATATAAAAATAAGATCTGAGATTTCTGTGGAGACATGCAGTTTGAAGAATACTATCTCTGGGTAACCCTCAGTTATCCTGTCGTGGAGCTGGTCTCCGACCATCACCTCTTCTGTAGGGAGCGTTTCTCAAATCTAATATGAAGCACAAACAAGAAAGAAATCCGAACAAAAATTATGATTTTGAACGATTATTAAATACATGCAAAAAGGACAGGACTCGTATTATCTTCAATTGTTGGTTTCCTGCCTTTTATTTCAGGAAACACTTTGGCATAAGGTGGCATTAATGATCCTTAGTAAATACATCATTAAAAAGATCATCATTATATTTGCCTTATTGACAATTTCTACAAGAGTATTTTTTATTTAGTTTACCACAAAATGTCAATTAATACATTTATAAAAATCAAGTAATTAATAAATAAGTTACTAATTGGTGATTAATTCATTTGACTAATGTACAGGTTTAATAACTAATACATATGTTAAGCCATCATTAATACATCATTAACTCATGATACATTATTGGTTAATTTTTTTTAATTGACATTATATAATTTGTATCCTCTTGTTGTACAGAGTTATCTTGTTTAGGTTTAAAAAGACAAAACATTTCTGGGCAAAATGGCAATTTACAAAATAAAAAAAATCTTTACATGTACACGTTCCATATGCTATCTATGGGTTTATCATCTCCAAATGTCTACATATTGAACTTTCCAGGTGTCAAGAAACTGAAGATTTGGCAGCTCAAATCTGCCCATCACTCTTGAGCCCAACCAATAGCAAGTGTTTGGGGTGTGGCTACTAATCGGACGAGGAAGTCAAGCAAGGGGGCTATCTTAATAGCTTGAGGCTGACTTCAGAAGGTTCTCATTCACTTCGATGTTAAAACTGACCAACTTGGTCGATTTAAGTTGGTTTCTTTAGATCACTTGTTTTGACCTTAGTGAATCTGTTTTTTTAAGATATATTAAAAATTAAACCTTAAGCCAATCAGACGCCTTAATTACAGTCATGTCCCACTTCCAAATTTTTGATTACTGGCTGCACTCACTCTGAGTCTTTTTTAACTTGGCTAGAAACCTATGGGTGAAATCCTGGACACAACGTCCACGTTAATTTAAGTCAAAGAAGTCAACATTTGAAAACTTTATAGTTTGAATCCAGACGCTAAATTTTCATGGCAACCAAATCTTGTTTTCATTTGTTGTTAGCGTATACTATAGTATAACAATTTAATGTTTCCATGTCACTTAAAGTGCCTCAAAATAGCAGTTAATTGTGTTTTGTGACCTTTAGATGTCAAACAGCTTCTGCTCTCTGGTACGTTTACCTGTGATAATGTCATCAATGGCTCCATCTGTAACTTGAGGCTTGACCTGTCTCTTCTTCAGCTCAGCGATCAGGTCCATCTGAGGCATTTTGGGAGTCATGGGACCCTTTTTAGAGGATGAAAATGTTTGCGGGTGAATTCTTCAAGTGCTTAGATAGGATCAGTTTCAACATTGAAATGCTTTAGCAAACCTTTTGAGGGGTCCCTTCTTTCTTCTTTGGGGAAGGGACAGTCTGTTCTTCTGCTGCCAGTTCCTGTTTCTTCTTCTGCTCATTGTCTTGATCGGCTTGCTGTTGTGGGACACACACACAGCTTCTTTGTGTACCCCTCAAGATGCAGATTTAATGTTTTCCATTACATGCACCGCTTGACATAATTGAAATGAGCAGCTTTTATCACCTCTAAATGTGTGTTTGTATTGGTTAATTGTATTTGTTTGTTTGAAGAGCCTTATGACACTTCCACCCAACAAAAATTGTATGCCTTCCATGAAAGCTCAAGTCACAACATGCATTCAGTTTTTACACACGCTTAATAGTGGGCGTACTGAAATATCCTACCTTATAAGCTTTGATGAACCTTACGAACAGTGGGAAGAACATGGATGGCTGCGTGGTCTTTGGGTTTTCTCCATAATACTCCACCACTGATGTGTAGGCCTCCTGAAATACACAGCACAAAAATTCACTAAGAAACAACCTTAGCTTTTGTGTTTCTATGAGTGTGGTATTTAAGTCTCACCAAGGCTGTCTTGCCATCTTTAATCAGAGAGGTTAAGCGATCACTGTTGGCCTTCACAAACTCTTTCAGTGATGGGATGTCATCTTGCACCATGAACTCTTTTTTGGTGACTTCCATGCCTCTCTCCAGAGATTTCACATCCTGCAGCACACTGTCCAATGAAACTGAGAGGGGAAAAAAGATAAGAAATAGCTCAAAACCTCTACCTGAAGAACTCTGTATGCTACAGCAGATGTTTTATGCACAGGATTGACTTTGAATGAACAGTAGGTATTACCCAGAGCTGCCTTGTCGATAAAGCTGAGTTCAGTGTGAAAGGAGATAAGTTCAGGGTACTTCTCATGGACCATGCTAGCAATGAAGTGAAGTAAGGTTTGAGTGCGGTCAGTGGACTTAGTGTCCAGCAGCTGAAAGAGACGAGGGGGAAAATCATCGCAAAAAATCGAGACAGAATATAGCAGATATTTTATTACTGTAGAGTGATAATTGTGAAACTTTGCAAATGCTCAAGTTTAGATTCAATTTCCCAATATCCCTTAATTGGTTTAAGTGTCCCCTTAATAACCTCCAGAAGTTTCCATATATCCTGCATTACAGCCTCTACACCACATGTCAAACTGCATTCCTGGAGGGCCACGCTTCTGCACAGTTTAGCTGAAACCTTAATAAAGATCACATGACCCATCCATTCACTCTTGAACAAAGTTGCAAAAACTATTCTGCTCTGTATCCCTTGAGCAACATTGATCAAATCTGTCAAACTCTAGTGTATTAACACCCAACATGTTTTATCTGCAACCTTAATGACACACTGATAAAAGATTGTTTAATAAAAGAGGTGCAGTGTGGCACCAACAGAGAATGTGACACTGTCGTGCCAATGAAGTTGGATTTTTATTTATTTATTTATTTTTTATTGCAACTTGGAACTGCTATTGATGGCGTGTTTTTATGTAGGACTGTAAAAACAAACAAACATGCCTGACAAGATAAAAGACTTAGCGCCATTTGTCTTGAGAAAAGCTTTCTGGAAGCTCTTCCCCCAGCCCTCACATCATTGGTCCAGCACGGTAGACACAATCGTTTCCTTATTTCAATGCGCATTAAAATTCATATCTTCTGCCGTTGATTCAGCAATGATTTGAGCGTTTACCAATTCCCAGTGTAAACGCGGCATTAGACAAAAAAGTAAAAGTGCAAACTAAAAAAATAAGAGTGACTTGGAGCCTGGCGTGTTGAAAGAGTTAATGGGCTTTGTAGAGCTTCAGATCAAACTATTGAGAAAGAAGCTTGTTGGAAGTCAGTTCAATGTTCACGCCCATTTCATTCAAATACACAATAACTAAAAGTTACGACAAAAGCAGGCATTTGAGCTATGTGGAATGTAGGGGCCTATCAGAACACATAATAGCTATTCTTTCCATTCATTTACTTTACCAGTGTACTCTTTGTAAGTGGCACAAGCTTGAATTGGGTCACCAGTCCATTCTAAGCCCTCTTTCATTCTTACATTCCCAGCTAGATGCAATTAAGAGTCTTAATTTCATCCAAATAAGGTCTTATTCAAACTCCAGTCTTGAACTGAGAACCCATTAACTCAGAGGCAACAGTGATACCCAGTTTGGAAGAGATGATAGATCTTTGTAAGCATCCAGCATATGAACTGAAGAACTTTTTTTGTTCTAATGCCTAGACTTGACCTCGTTTGTGTTTTTGGATTTGGTGGGAACTAATCTACTGAAATATTTTACACTTATCAGTTAGAATTGCATTTTTATTCCTTTTTACTATCTTAATACATCAGTGAATTCAACATTTGATGACTTTAATGTCTACGTTAGATGAACTCTACAAGCTGCTTATTAACAAAAAACATTGAAACTCTCACTTTCACTCCTCATCCAGGCCAAGAACTCTGTGATAAGCTAAACTCCTAAAAAAATGCTTCAGCCCTAAAATTCACTCACCAGATCCAGACTCTGCAACCGAAAGCCACAAGCTGCTCCTCTTTTGCTGCTGTTCATGTAGTTCCCAAAGGCCAGGATGATCTGAACCAGGACACTAATGAATCACACTGAATCATTACAACCAAGGTTCTCCGAATGAGCTCCACTCACCTCCAGCATCTTCTTCAGCTTTATAGAAGACTTAATGGACACCGACGCTGCAATGATGGCATCCAGTTGCTACAGAAACAAGACCAGTTGAAGAAAAACTGTTTGTTGAGAATAACAGAGAAAAATAGGGAGTCATCTGACCGGCTGGAGGCGCTTCAGGCTCTCTGGGAAGTTGCCCATGAAGGTGAGAGTGTTGATGCGCTGGGCTAAACGAGGGATTCTACCAAAGTTGTAGATGAAACGATCCTCCTCACTCAGCTCCTCTAGGGGACGTCCTTCTTTCTCGTAGTTCTGAAGCAGCTTCATCTCAAACTCTGATGGGATGAAGCGCTCTAGAAGCTCCAAGAAGTCTAGACTCAGAGATTGCTGATCGTATCTGAGAGGCAATCAGAGAAGAGAATAAGTTTATGTATGTTTGCTGGGCTTAATGTTTAAATGTGCCTACGTTCACCTCTCAATTGCAGAGCAGATGTTGTTGGGCCTCATGCCTCCCTTGCGGAGGGTGATCGCAAGATTTTTGGCTTTATTGGCTTCTAGTAGAGAAACCTTACTAGGGGTCTTTTCAGCCACTTTTACTTTGATTTTTGAGAGATCCGCAGGGGGCCCTTGTGCCTTGGTCTTAAACAGCTCTGCAAACTGATCCATATTCAACTCCTGATACAGAAGAAAGAATAATTGATGAACTAATGGAATTTCTCAAAAAGTAGTTATATTTTTTACATGTTTAACTTTCCTCTATTTTTAAATCAATAACGAGAAAGATGGCAGGAGACTTCACACTTAAATTGTGGCTGCATGATGATTGGATTTAGTCATTATCTTGTTTAACAAGTCATGCTTGGAAAAATTTCATGTAGCAAAATTTCAAGTATTTATTTATTTAGAATTGTGTGCATGTTACTCCCTTTGCATGTTTCTGTCTTACTATGTAAATGGTTGAGTAATAACGATTCCGTGAACATATATCTTGATCCATAAATGTTTCCTTTAATCTTGAAACCTACCAATATTGCAGCAAGAAACACTCCGAGCTAGTTTCTGCGTGTAAATACTTCCCTGTGGCTGCTTAATTTCACATTTTAACATAGATTGTAGGTGTCCGTATACACTGAGTGGTTTGCGCCATCTGGTGGTGGGGGGCCAGCTTACAATAAAAATTTTAATATTCTGTTATTGTTAAACATTCTCAATTCTGATTAAGGATTTAAGACTTTCTGTGTGTGGCACATATTTATAGACTGATTCCCGGGTGTATTTCTCCATCAAGACACAGGTCGGTGACCTATATAATGATTGATAATGTAAAAAAAAAAAACATGCAATAAATTTAAGTAAAAAAACCACTTTTATATATTTCCGTTAGCAATTTCTATTGGTGTCAGGGTTTATATGATTTTTTTTAATAGTCTTGATTCTACAAAGAAACACAGACATATTAGTTTACCAAACATTAAACAAAATTCTTGTTGTCTAAGGTTACAAATAAATTATTGTAAAAAAAAAATTATAATAAAAATCATCTGGTCATATATCTGATCTTGTCCAAAAAGTCTGTTGCAACTTTAGATTTTTTATTAATCAGAATTCATGCTTATTTAATTTAAAAAAATCTTTACTACAAAGTTCTACAGAGTGTATTATTTGTCATGCTTTTGTGGTTACCCTATTTAAAAGTTTCATGAGACTACGATTCTTCAATTAATTAAAAATGTTAGAAATAGGATAGAATATTCTCTTATGAAAAAGAGGTGGAAACTATCCATTTAAATGAACATATACAGCCAATTTAACATGTTTGTAGTATTTGTTCTATTTTATGTATTTTATTCCATAGCACCAAAACTTATGTCACTCACTTACACATTTAAAGATTGAAATAGAGATTTGGAGGATAAGGAAATGCTTGATGCACGCTAATGATTTGACCCTTCTTAAACAGACTAATATCTTTTCCAAGACCGTGCAATGTGTTTAAGAAATAAGAAGAAACTCATTGGTGGGGCTAAATAACGTGATTAGCTTAGTAATATGTATGTATTGCTTATAAAATAACCTCCTACAACTGTAGCACTGTGCCTATAATTCTTTGCCTATAAAACCATAGGAAGATTGCTAACTTTTTATAACATTTTGATGTTGATGGTTTGATTAACCTGGGACTTGACCTGCTTATAGTCACAAGCCTCCAAGGCAAGTAGTGTCAAAAAACATTTATATGTGTTCTTTTGTGAGCTCAAATCTATGAATCAAATAGTTCATTTTCTTACCTCTAACAGTTGCTCATCATTCAGCTCACTAAACACTGTTCCTGTGACTTGATTAGACTTCAACGCTTGCCAGTTCAACAAAGGCATCTTAAACTTGGTCTGAATTGGTTTTCTTGACTTTGATTCTGTGCAAAACGATTAAAAGATATTTCAGGGGTCACCCATAAATAGATCGCTTGATCCTTTAAATGTATAGTTTAGTACCATCACCTGCTGCTGCTCCCAGAGGTGGAGGGGCTCCTGGTGGAGGAGGAGCTCCAGGTGGGAGTGGTTGGCCCACAACCAGGAGGTGGTGGAGGAGCTGGGGGTGGTCCTCCACAAGTCGGAGGTGGGGGTGGAGGTGGAGGAATACTCCCACTTCCAACAGAAGGATTAGGTGGGGGAGGAGGGGGAGGAGGAATTACTGTGGCAGTGGGTGGAGGAGGGTGGAGGAGGAGGAGGGAGGAGGAGGAGCTTGACCAAGTGCTCCTGCTGGAGTAGATGGAGCTTGTGATTCTGAAACAGGAGAAAATGCACACATTTAAAACATTATTATTGAATTAAAGTGAAACAAAGGAAAACATCAATTCAGATAATGTCATGCTCTTACCGGTTTGAATTTCAATTTTTTCCACTTTGACTGGAAGGACTTCAACATCCAGGCTCCCAGAGGCTGTGCGTTCCAGTCGAACCAAGCCTTTGCTCTCCAGTTCTCTTAGTTTTATCTCCAGTTTGGATTGGTCTTTACCTGGCTCATCTCTGTCTAACTGTGGGGACTGGGACAGATACTCCTGCTCTCGTTCCCGCTCTCTCTGGATCTCTCGCTCCTCGTTCTCTCTGCTGCAGGGTACTCACCTGGGCACAAGACTCTCGCAAGCTCTCCTGGAATATTTAAGACATAGAGTGAGATGATGACCAACTTTTCTTGATATGAATTTAATGATTTTTCTGTATGTCTGTGTGGGTGTTTCACTCTGCATTAATAAAAAATAAGTGTCTTTGTTGCTCTATTTGACCAAAAATTAGTTTAAACCAAGCTTTTACAATAAGTCAGTAATTACTTGTCAGTTTAAATCAACAACTCCCCTCAAACAAATAAACCTGCACCAAATCAGTACTGAGAGCTTTGGGGAGTAAATATAATATGAGCAACTAAGGATGCCTTTTTAAAAGAAGCATAGCTTGAATAAATGCATCGCAGTACCTTAAGCAATGCTGACTCTTTGGTGGCCTGTAGGAGCTGTTTTTCCAGTTCTGATATTTTTTCCACTGCTCCATTTTCATATTCCTTCAGTCTGTCATTCAGCTACAGAAAAAGAATCCATGGAAAACAGTCAGTGCCTTTGCTTTGAGCCATGCAGCAGATGAGTTTGAGCATGTTCCAGATACTGAACCTGTGCATTGGTCTCCTGCAGATCTGTGATATGATCCATAAAGTCTCCCTTATTCTCAGCATCTTCTAGCAGAGCTCCAACATCAATCACGTTATCCAAATATGCCTGGATCTGGACTTGCAACTTCTCGCTTTCCAACTCCTTTAGAGACTGGGAGGATTATGGAGTGGTATCGAAAATCCTGTGTTAGATGTGTGACGAATGTTTGCTTTAAATAAATGCTGTGTACTGGATTGACCTCTAGGTACTTGTCTAATCCCAGTTGAGTGAACTGATATTGAAGATGAACACGGAAGTTCATGTTCTCAACCGAGTGAACCACAATGTTTACGAACTGCATGCAAGCCACCTGTGAAGAAAAACTTTTAACTGATTAGTAGTGTTTAGTGTGGTAACACATTACAATAAGGTAACATGAATCATCATTAGTTAAAGCAGACATGAACCATAACAATGAAGAATACTTTCATTTTACTTAGTTTGTTTCCAGAGCTCCAAGACGCTTTATAATTGTTCAGAGCATTATTCGTGCAGACTGCTCACCACCAAATACATCCCACCAGTCACACACATCAATGCACATACCGTTAATTTATGATGAGTTAATGATGCATTCATGTTGAGGTAACATACTTATGGAACGCATTAAACTTTCATCATGAATGAGAACATCAACAACTGCCTTGATTAATCTTCAGTTTCTGACTGCCAAAAAATGTTATTGTATAATTGAAATTCAAAACTAATGAATTATGAGTTCATAATGATGTCTATCCCTCTAGTAAATTCCCAAGTTCATGGTAATTAAGTAATTAATGTATTAAATGACTGGTATGTTTAATGAGTTCCTGATAAATACATATGTTACCTCAACATTATAAATTGATGCAACTCATCATACATTAATAGAATACATTTATTATGTGCATGGATGTGTGTGACTGGTGTTGAACAGTTTGAACGATACACTGTGAACTGCACGTAATCCTCTGATCAATTGTTAAGAGTCTTTGAGCTCTGAAAAAGCAATATATAAAATGAAAGCATTATTCATTATTAAGGTTACTGCATGCATTCATGTCACCTTATTGTAAAATGGTACCAAATACATGTAAAAAAAAATATTATTATTTTTTTTATCTGGCTGGGGTTTTGTGCTCACCATAAAATCTACATTGCTGTCATCGTTCATGAAATACTCCATGAGCTTTTCAAATTGGTTCTTCTCTCTGCTCACCTGTGAGACAGTGGGTAATACAACACATAAGTGAGTTTTAAAAAAAAGTTATTGTAAGTTTAATTTAACTCTGGATGTTTCTATTTTGTTTTGGGTGTGGTTTTGTAACAGAATGTATAACTGGCAACTTCTCCAGGGTGTAACCCTGACTTTCACTACTTTATGATATTTTGCAGCATAGTAATGCAGGGGTTAGCATTGTAACAGTTATATACATATGGAGGATTTTGAGCATGAAATAACTGTTTGCGAATTGTGTGTCATAGCTGAATCGGTGAGTTAAGAGTTTAGCAAACTTGTTTAAATGTATTAAAGTAGCACTCATCGCTATTGTGAAAACTTGTAATATGCTAGACCCCCTCATCCTCACCAAATTCTGGAGGCTTCCAACAACAGGTGCTTTAAAGGGGATGATATTAACCTTTAACATTACAGGGAAAAAATACACTTTTAAATGGAAAAGCAAAAGCAAATGTGAGCAAAAATATAACATTAATGAAAAAAGAATGTTATTTAGTTATTTAACCCTACGATATAACAAAAATAAAAACATTTATTTAAAAATAAATGGAGGTTATTTAAATCCACAATATTTCAGCAACATTTCTCATATTTGCCAACATTTCTCATATCTTGAAATGTCTTTTCAGTCACCCTGTAAAGATCTATGTATACTGTAAGAGTGAAAGAATTGACTGCTCACATCTTTGAAGTTGTCAAAGGCAGAGATGATGATGTCATGACCTCCTCTTACCAGACACACAGCTGCCAACAGCTCCAAAACAAGCGCTTTAGTCCTACAGAGAGAAGACAGCAGTGTACCAAAAAAACGATGCATGCTAAAAACTCTTTCTAATCCAGAAAAAGCGTCACAGACCTGGGGTTTCTGTTGTTAAGACTAAGAGTGATTTCATTAACACATCGGGGGTGGCTCATCACTAGGTTGAACCCAGACTGCAATAAACAGATGAGTCAGGAAGAGATCATCTGTATCGACACCAGAGCTTGGTGCGTTTCTCATACCTGGTAGTTCATGATGGCACGCAAACACATGATGCAGAGGTGGACATCGTCTCTCTGGGTTGCCAATCGAGCATTGCGCATGGTTTTTCTGATGTGTGACAATGAAGTAATTCTGATTTTGAAAAGCAAAGCAGAGATTAGCACAGGGTAAGCAGTTGTTTCTTCGATTAGTAACACTGACCGGACGGTGAGGGCCCTTGCTGCTCTGGACATCCCGAGTGTGTGAGAATGGTTGACAGCTTTGCCAAGATCTTCCACTGATCTCTCTGATAACCTCCTGTTGTCTGATACAGAGCCACCATTTTCCACAAATTCCACATCGAAGCTGAGAAGCACATCGGCACAGGGTCAGAAACCTGATTAAAGAGGTGAGTGATGTTTTTCAGAAATAAAACCCACAGTAAAACCATTCCCTGGTTCTTGTGAGATAGAATTCCGCTGAATGAAGTGAAGATTGGGTTGGTAAAGGAGAGAGAGAGTGGTGAAGAGAGGCAAATATCTGGAGATGAGCTTAACTAGGACAGCAAGATGATGGTTGTCTACTTATAAGATACACTCCCCTGGAAACTAGAGGTGTATAGAGTTTGAGTGTTGAGTACTTCCGACTACTTTCAGTCTTTTATTTACTTGAGTAAAAAGAAAAACAATCTGGTGACAAATCTACTTAGGTGCTTACATCAGCTTAGCTGCTAAATAAAAAAATGCAAAAACAAGTAACCAGTAACTAAGTAATTAAGAACTTTTTTCTGTTTTTTACTTGAGTAAATGAAATCTGAGCAAAGCAAATCAGAAGAGCTCAATAGTCATATATCTCTGCCCGAAACTATCCAAAAGTTTACGTAAATACATTAGTGTTGTGGTGACAAACATACGGAGCGTCACTCTGAGCATAGGATAAGTAATCCACCAGAACATCTAATCCTTGGTTTTCCTTATTCAGAAACTCCTGAGCCCACCTGTGAACAACAAAATGAATCGTGAGAGAGCCTACCATGATTCTGTTGAACCAAAAGCTGGTTATTGACACACAAACTGACAAAAACTCACCAATCACAATATCAAGTCCCTCTTTAGTTTCAATATGCCTACACAATTAAATATTGTTTATACATCCTGTAGTTTAACCTGTTTATTGTTACATTTCAATGTTTTTTTTTTAAAGAAATTATGTTTTGATAGGGGTAAAATAAAAAGTTGTTTAAGAAGATAAAGTCGAAAGCAAAAGTCTGATTGGTTATATAGAAGGTAATTTAAATAATTTTCATTTCAAATAAGGTTGTCCTGCTCAGGTTTTTTACTCCAGATCCGATCCTGATCATTTGAATTTGAGAATTACAATACTGTAATTTCCGTCTTTTGAATATCCTCCAATCCTTTTTGTCATTTCAATTTTTTTTCCTGATTAGATACAGTTTGGTATTAGGAATAAAATAGGACTATAAGTTTCTTTTTTCGAAGTTTCTTTTTTCTTCAAGGATATGGACAAACATATATTTCTTTTTTTATTGCATAAATTAATCAACATGTATTAACACTGATGCACCACAAAATATTTTTTAAAATGTGAAGAATAGTGCACCTCCAGCCTTTGTCATATAGCAAATATCACCATCATATGACAAATTGTTTTGCTCAGTAAATAAAAAAAATGAGGAGGTTATTTTATTAACATTCACATATAAAACTGACTGTACTGCTATCACAAACATAATTAAGTCCTCAGTAGGGTTGGGTGATACATTATTATATATCAGTCGAAATTTATAATTAAATCCATCTTTGACTGACCCGATGTGATTGGTCCTCAGGGAGATTTCCAGCTCTCTTAGTACTTTAGTTGATTCCTGCACTCGTTTCTTAAACTGTTGAGAAGGACACAGGGTTACTGACAGACAGATAATCGTTATTCCGAGTTCCACCTCAAGTTGTGGTGAAAAATAGAAGAGTGTTTGTGTCTGTATGTTGATGAAAACGAATAGAACTGAAACAATTTAAGCCACTGACCCTGCCAGTCACTCCTCCCTGGTCCTGATAGAAGCTCTTGATCTTACTCAAGTACGCTGATGGAGGGTTTTTCACCTGGAAGCGCTCCTAGAACAGAGTGAAAAAGCAAATACAAGCATTTAATCGATATCATATACGTATTGTATAACTGGAGTCCTCTTCAAACCCAAACACTTATGTTTTGTCAAATAACTTTTTTATGTTCACAAAATCTACTTTTATTTAGTAAAATTTAACCTGAAGCACTGCATGTTAATGACACTACAACAATAGTTTAGGAAAGTCTATTGAAAGCATTTTGGAAGAAAAACATTACATTAATTAAACATTTACAAAACATTCTTGTAAATCAAGATACGCAGATTGAAGCACACATTAGAATGCAAGAAAAATAAAAAAAAGTTCACAAAATCCACAGTTATATGCATTATATTGCCTCATACAACTGTAACCTTTAATTAACAATCCACAATTTGTTTCTGTTATTTGTGGTTCCATACAAAATGACGCAAAACTATAGGAATTTGTCATAGTTTATATGTTAAAATGGGCAAAACATGGTTAAACCCCTTGACAGGTTGGCAGTACATCACTTGGCACACGTTTTTTTTATCTAATCTGAAAAATATAATAAAATATGTCCATGCTGTATCTAAACAGCTTTCCTTCCCACCACAAACTGCTATAACGTTTGCATCCTGCAGTTGTCATAGAAATGTCAATACTAACACAGGAAGCGTGCAAACTCAGTTTCACCATATTAAGTGTCTGACCTCACAGTGGTGTCTTCATTTCCTCTCAAGTTCTCTATCCCTGTGTCATACAAACATTGTTTTTTTAATGATTACCAAAGTAACAAAATAAAACAAAATTTAAGTTATGAAAACCAAGAGATAAAATAACACTATATAACACATTGTGCACCTATTGTGTTTTTCCATGTTAGACACACATTACTCCAAAATAAATGTCCCTTGCTTGTTTATAATGATGTGTATACATTTCTATACATTCAAAGTAAGAGGTTGCAATTCTCTTTACACTCAAAAAGCAACTGAAAACTCTTCTCTTCAGGGAATACCTAATATTAAAAAAAAAAAACTTTCTTTTTTCCTCCTCTTTCTTTATCTTCTCCCTCTACTTCCTCACTGCTTTTGTTTATTGATCAGTTGATACAATTTCTATTATGAGAAGCTGAGATAGACTTTGACGGTGTAACAGATTGCATATTGTCTCTCCCCTAATGTAAGTCACTTTGGACAAAAGCATCTGCCAAATGCATAAATGTAAATTTAAATGTAGGTGTAAAACCTCCTTTCAAATTTCACGCCTGCACCACAAAAAGACGCTAACCTGAAAATTCAAAGTGCTATCCACAGATTATTTCACAATAACTTGTGTTATAGTCTACATGCAGATATTGGGCAATACAATGCGTCTCTCACCTGATCACAGACAAGCTCCCATTTCTTTTCATTGTCATACAGACTCAGAAGCTTCATCTTATCAGGTGGCAGATTCATGGTGCTCTGAGAAGAGATACAAATGGTTTTAAAGAAACACACACACACAAAAAAAACAATGATTTTGAAAATAAATGTAAGATTGTAAGGTGTATGAATCCAAAGAATCTTTAAATGAGACTGGATGATCCAATTAGATTACACTTCCATTTGAAAACGTCAACGAATCACTTTTTAAATGACAGGATGTTAGTGTGTTGAACAGTATATAGTGTTTCATTTTAATGTAATAAACATTACATAGTAGTAAATATTTTGAGTCTATTCCAAGTGCACATCGGGCAAGGAACACTTTTCAGGTGCTGTGACTCCAATTTGAGTTCCATTGTTGAGCATAGTCAGCTCACGTTAGCATCATGCTAGCAAGGCACTAGTGTCAGCCTCAGACCTCATGCCCACGGATGTTTGCTAAAAGTCTGATGGGTTTGGTGCTTTTTTGGCAGGCCCCTCAGCAATACTGAAGTCAGGATCTGATTGGTTGAATTTGTCTGTACTTACAGAAAAATCTAGTGTCACATTTGTTTTCGTTCTGCTCAGAAACTAAGTTCAGCCATTCAAGCGAAGAAACATGAGTTACTAGCTGTGTGCCACCTTGATTCGATTATGAAAGACTGTTGTTCTATTCTTGTAACTTTATGTTATCTCTCATCTTCAGTGACCTTTTTTTCTTATGTTTTTTTCAGTCACCTGATGTGGTGACACTTTCACACTCAAAACATGACACTATGCAAAACAACATGGGATTGGTTCCGATCTGATATGGCAGATGGTAAGGAGCTTGTGGATTCAGAAGAGTATATGATGTGGGTAGGCTAACATAAGGAGTGGAGCCTGATGGTGGTTGTGCCAGTGATTAGTCCATTATCAGCCAAGCTCCTCTCGAACCTATGTTAATTGGATGATTAACCTCATTCAAACATAAGAAAACTATTTGCACAACAATAGTCCCCTTGTAATTATTATTAGGTTCTATTAGGTTCAGAGGGGTTTTGAGATAACGACCTTCAACGTTTCATGCAGCGAATGCTGACAGAGGGGTGTCGAACTGAATTTTTGGAAGGACAACACCTTGCACGTTTTTGTTCCAACCCTGCTTCAACAGATAGATCTTTAGTTTTCAATCAAGTATTAAATGCGATAAGAGGATTAAAAAAAGTGAAAACTTGCAAGGTGTTAGCCCCCCAGTGATTCCGTTTGAAACCTGTGGTTTAGGCTTTTTGGGGAAAAGTATTATCCAATGAAAACCATAAGGGATTCAGAGAATCAAACAATCTAACATGTTTTCAAAAAGGGGCACCATTATTGCATTATATTTTCCTTCATATGCCACTGTGTCAGTTGTCAGTGTGACTCTAAGTAACTTCCTGAAATTTTGTCACAAGGTCGAGTTTCTGCTTATCTGAATCACATTGGCAACAGCAAGATCAAACTGTTGCTATTTTGAAAACTCTCACATCATGCCTAGTGTTGTTAACAAAAACCAGAAGGTTTGGTTTGTGTTTAAAGACCAATGGTTTAAACGTCAATTTAAAACAGTTAAGGGTTTGGGTGTTTCCTTCCAAAAGCATGAAGACGTTTCCGCTTTGAGCATGTTTTTTTTTTTCTTCTTTTAGAGGCTATGTACACAAAGAACGAAAGTGCATTTAGAAACACATTGTGCAAGTGCTGGAGGAACAGAGAAAAATAGTATGGGTTGTCACTAAAAAATAAAATAAAGTAAAATTTCATTTAAATGTGTAACAGCTTAAACAGTACATCCAGTAAAGAGGTTAAGGAAAATATAGTTGAAAAGGAGACATACAATGTAATATCAAGCTTAATAAAGATAAGGCCAAAGTTAATAATATAAATATAATGTAAATATAAAAGTTTTAATGTAGGGTAATGAACTGAAAAAAATACTTTGATATACTTCGATAAAATAATTGATCAAAATAATTCTTAATTATGAATCATTATTTTGATTTGATCAAATAAGAGCTGATGCAGAAGATTCAGAATTGTTGAGATGGTGCTAACAATTTCACAGTGCTGAAAGCAACTTAATATTCTTAATATGGCTCAGAATGTACAATTCAACATTCCTATCTTTAAATCACAATCTAAAAAAAAAGGATAGAGCTAATGTTTTAAGATTATGGAATAACACTATTTTTTTTGATCGCTTACTTTCAAAGAAGAAACAATATGGGACTGAATTCTCTCGGAAGTTGAACTTTGCAGCTGCTCAAAATATCATGTAGTTAACAAAATGTTTTACTAATTCTGTAATCCTCTTTCATTCTGTTAAGCAATACACTAACTATATTTTGGAAAACTGATTCACTGCCCAGATTAAATAAGCTCACTTACATACTTCTCAGTCCTGGTTATGTCCCTCAAAGATGTGGGATTCCTTCAGTACTGGGGCTCTCTGGTAAAGTTAGTTACTCAGGGGACAAAAATGTGCTTTCTCTCTCATGTCAAAGTGATCTGATCTTTGATTGGTCAATTGCTGAACTCACCATTTGGATAGAAATAATGTAGCAAACCATCAGTCTTTTAAACAAAGACTTTCATTTGAGCATTATAATTCACCACATACTCCGCTTAAAGACACAACATCTTCCATACTCATTATTTCACATTATTTCATTTATTTATTTCCGATCAGCTTTTTACACTTTGTTTTTCAAACTCAGTTTTAACCAAGTTTCAGTGATGAGTCTAAAACAAACTCCACTCAGAACTGATATTGAAACCTAATACAAATATATTTACAAGCATAAATCATGGTGAGTCGAGCACAACCAAAACCAAGCAGTCTCATTACTAAAATCTGGTGTAAAAGCAGCATAACAGAACATTGACTGAAATGCCAGGCACCTAACAATCCTGGGTTCAAAAACAAACATCAAGCTTTTATTCAAACGACAGCATTTTAGATCGCATGACTGCACTCCAACAAACACTACACGTTTGTGGATGGAAATGTGAAATTAAGTTAAAATTAGAGGCAGGTTTTTGGTCTGAGGATATACTTAAAACAGAGTTGAAGCTGACTGAACAAAACATATCTTGGTGGAAATTAAATGCAAGTTAAAAACAATTATAAATATACACATTCATTAAATTCATTTGTTAAATAAGTTCCAATTATGTTTGTAGCCTTATATAAATAATTTATATTATCTAAACCAAATGTGCTGGTTAGTTGAAGACAAAATGTTCAAACTCACTCACTCAAAAAAGAGGCATACCCAAGAGGGACATAATTAGTTGTAAAAGTACAATAAAATGGTATTTTGTTAAACACATTTCCCCATCAGGTTAGCGATTTGAAATGTGTTGTCATCATTTTAAGTGTCTATAGTGTTTGATGAAATGGGGTTATTAGTAGTTACTTTAAACAAACTAATTAAGGTTTGTGAATCTCATGGGATTTTCAGACCCTGATGAACACACTCTTGATGAAACACCAGACCAAAAGTCAGTCAGCTTCTGGAGGGGCTTTTCTTGAGGAGTTTCCTAATGACACAAAGGCCCACTTTGAAATTACTGTATGTGACAGAAACATAACTGAATAATGTCACAAGCGTTATTCCATATCTGCTTTTTAATGTTTGCAATTAATTTAAAATATAGCATATTGATCCGTGATGCAAAAAGCCAGAATGTTCCCTTTTACTAAATTTAGCCAAAAATCTTTCCAAGCAAAAAGACAAACCAGTAACAGGAAATGTCGGGATTAACCTGATGTGATGTTTACATGTCTAGTACTGTTGTGTAAAGTACTCACCAATACAACGTTAAAACGTTCCTCCAGCTCTTCCTCTGGGGGCATGGGGAGTTTCTGAGGGACACATTTCTTCTTGGGTGGTGTAGAAGCAGGGCTTGAGCCTTTGGCTTCCTGCACCTCCACCTGCTCCAGACCTCCGCCAGCGTTACCCATCACAAGTTTCCTGAGGAATTCCAGGATACTCGACTGCTTCTGAGCAACCACTGACAATGATTATTAAAGGCCAAACCCTTGAGAAACAGATGAATCTTGTAATCAATCCTCTTGTCCGTCTGATCCAGTGAAGATGGAAGTGCATGGACTCCGTTAGGGCATTAAGTCAGATTGAAAAAATCATTTTAACGCTAAGACGATTATGAAGGTTATCTTTAAAACACACTCAATTTTAGTAACTTGAATTATGACGCTCAAAATAAAAAATGATCAAGTAAAAGCAACTACTACAAAAAAGTACAAAAGAAGGCCTCCAAATAATCTGACACAAAAGGTTCACCTCCTGTAGTACACCCGAGTGTTCTTCAACAAGGCTTTTCAGTAGTTGTCTCCATCTCCTTTGGTTGTTGAAGCATCTTTTTCAGCCTCTCAAATAAAGTCAAGATATAGCTTCCAATAGAAATGGCAGTGAACATATGAAGGTAGTCGTCTGAAAACACAATTACAGAAATGAACCAGAAGCTGTCATGAGAGCAGGAGGAAACCACAGAGAAAAGCAGAAGCATCAGAGCTTCCTGAACACCTCGCTTTAGAGAGAGAGCAAGACACACTGAGAGAAACTGAGACAGTGGGTGTGTCAGTTGACTTCTGTTTAGATTTGAAAATTAAGAAGTCTTAACACTTCCGCACATGTAAAGAACTGCATGTTATACTATGTTGTACAAAAAGGACCACACCATCTTTGTTCCTCTTGTTGTGTTTTTGTAATGGTAAAATATAAGATATATTTAATTAAAATGTACTGTTTTACTGTTGTTAACCTAAAGTACATGAAATAACTTAAGGCATATGCTGGTGAAAGTAAATAAAAGCCCAAAAATAAATATGGTTTTCTTATTCAGTGTTTTTGTATTCTTGCACACCAATGAATGTAAGGCAATGTTTCTTGAAAGAAGACCCTATTTTTGTTTAACAATTCTTTGAATTGGTCTCATTCTTTTTCAAAGGTGACCATTGTTGTTCACTTTTTCGCCTCAATTAGGTGCGAGTGCCACACCAAGGAACAGGCTTTTCCCCCCTCTATGATAATTTAGTGGTTTAACTAGAATAGTTCATTCTGATTAGGGATTGTGAAACTCTAGTCTGGGTGGGTTGCTCTGCATGTTTTGTAAAGCGACTCCGTCCTCTCCTCCTGGGTTCTGTACGGCCTCCTAAACGAAGATCAGTAATCCTTTTTAGACTCTGATAACTCTGACTTCAATAGCATTCTTTTTTACTAGATGTAACAAATGTGAGACTGTATTTATCTGCAGATAGATTTCCCAACTTGTTGAGACTAACAGAAACAGTGCCATTTTCCATTTTTTGCAAGTGTACTGCTGTGATCGCAAGAAACTGTTTAGTTTGGAGGAAGCCCTCTGAGGGAGAACGTGTGCGATGTTTCACGCAGGGTTTCCCCTTCAAGATGAGAGTTGACCGTGATGACCACAGCGACATCAAGCTGTGTAATCAGCTCTTCGTATATATAGAAATAATTGAAATATAATGAAAATTTTCAATATTTGTTGTCAATTTCATCAGAAAGGGACATCCTTTTATTTGTCGAATTTCGAATATTATGTTCTAGCAATAAAAAGGTGACTTTAACGTCAAGTTGTTGTTTGTTTTTGTGTGTGTGCGGTCAATACATTGTTTAGGACTCTTTTTTTCAGTAAATTGTACAATCTGTGTGCTCTGGTTAATAATTAATACGGAGACAGTAAAATCCTTTATATTTTTCAGTGTATTTTCCAGACAACCCTCTCAATAAAGAAAGTGGTTTCCCTATTGCTGGAGTTCCTTTTCCAACCAATCATTTTGCTTCCTCTCAACTTTAAACATGTAATGATGTTTCTGGCTCACCTATTAATGATTTTTTGCTAGGCATCTGTCAGGAAAGGCTTAGGAAAAATTTGACGAGTTTCAAAAAAGTACTTTTCCCACATCATTAGTTTTCTTAATGTTCTCCCTGTGATCGCGTGGGTTTTCTCCGGGTGCTCTGGTTTCCCCACAAGTCCAAAGACATGCGGAATAAGTGAATTGAGTAAGAACGATTGTCCATAGTGTTAAAGTGTGAATGTGTGTGTGAAAGTTTCCCAGCGATGGGTTGCGGCTGGAAGGGCATCCGCCGTGTAAAACATATGCCAGAGAGTTGGCGGTTCATTCCGCTGTGGCGACCCCGAAAGGGAAGAAAGCCGACATGAAGATGAATGAATGAATGAATGAATGAGTTTTCTTAATTGTTTGTTTATTTATGCTTTTATTGTTTTCTAGGTAAATGTTTGTATGTTAAGTTGTTCCAGCACTTTTGTGTTGCATGAATTATTTTGTGTATAGCACTTTGGTCAACTTTGTTGTTTTAAAGTGCTATATAAATAAATTATATTGTATTGTTTTGTAGCTATAATTCATTTGTAAAAAAAAAAAAAAAAAAAAAAATCATTGTTTACATTTTTCTATTTATATTCATGTTTTAAAATATGTTTCATATTATACTGTTTTATATTTCACTCTATAACTATTTAGCCTTTTCTTTATATTCTTTTTTATTCAGGGTTAATCAAGGTATCTCTACAAAGACCTGATGTGGAATATCATAGTTTAATAAGAATTATATTGGATAATTCCATTTGGTAGAATTATAATTACATATACTGGTGGTCTTAAGAGTTACTTTGGTTGTAATTACACTAAAGTGTTGTAATAATATTTTATAAGCTTAGTTTACTCTAATATTAAAGTAAATAATGTATCTAATTTAAATATTGTTATGTTGTAGTGGAAAAATGAGAACCTTGAAAAACGCATACAAAAAAAAGCGCTATATAAATACATTTTAATTTCCCCTGTATTTTATGCTTATTCGATTTTTTTAAATCCATGCACTGATGTTCTCTTGGACAAAGACTTCCCTGACAGAGATCAATTCGGAACTTGGCCACTGGGAGGCGCTTCGCCTCTGAATATACAGTCATTGTTTATTCCAAAATGACGGAAAACAGCGCGTCGCCAGAAGATCCCTGGTTAAAAGTAAGCAAAACTATATAGATTCAGATATTTTGATGATTTTAAAAGCTATCCTACGACTATCCGCTGTAAAGTCTGTTTGCTTGGGTCTGTACTGGTCAGCGGTGTTTAGTTTTCTCTAGCTCAGCTGGCTAGCTGTAAAGTTCAGCAAGTCAGTAGGACAATTACCTTGCGACTCACATGATCCAGACATGTCCTTCTAGTGCTGTGTAGTACCCACAAAGATGCAAAAAATACCGATAACCTAGGCAAACGCAGATAATTAGCGGGATTTGACGTTAAAAGTATGTAAAGGAACCAACGTTATGTGATAGTTGATAGGTGAGCTTGCTAAGCTAGCTTGTTTGCTTGCTACATTGACTTTCTGCATGTTACAAAACCTATTACTGTCCACTATAACGTGATGTTAATTTTGTAGATATCGTCCAAACAAAAAAAATATATTGCTACAAAGCAACAGTTTCAAGCTGTCAGTTTTGTTTATATCTTTTATACCCTTTATTTCCTTCTTAGTTTTTTTTGCATTCATTTGTTAACATAAAAAAATCTCTTTTACTCAGGCTGTAATGAAGACAGCTTAACAATGTGTCAATGATTGCTCATTGTGAGAGTTTGAGGACACATTATGGGTGTTGATTAAACATCACATTTTAAGGTGCTTATTTGTGACACATCACAGTGGGGGTCTGAAGTGTCCCAGATAAAGCCAGCACAGGTCAGGTTCTGCTTAGATTGATTTTGTCTCTCTTGGTTTTTCCTGTCACCATGTCCCAGCAGACAGATGGTACCTTCAGTGACAACGGTTTCGACCACAGTGAGTACATTTACTTTCTAAAAGGTTTAAATAAGTTAAGTTTTAAGTTCCCGGTGGAGCAGCTCATTATAGCATTGACCAGCTAATAACTAGCTTAAACCAGTTATCATGTTTCAAAACAGCTTGATTTGGTCACGCTGAATTTTAAGTCCGGGTTTGTAAACGATAAAACTATACAAGTTCAAAGTGTTAGACCATTTTTTCCCTTAATTTTATGATAAATTTGTGCTTCATCAAATCAGTACTTATTTACTAGATAAATAAGTGTGTTTAATAGTGTTCATGGTGTAAATATACCCTTTAAACGTTTAGTTGTAATTATTTGTGTTTGCAACTTCATGAACATGACTATCTACAAAAACAAGAAATATTATATATTTCTCTGAACAACTAATTTGCTTATTAGCATACTCGTTATGACAATTAAAAATGCAGTAGGGCTGGAGCTATCAATTATTTTGATAATCGATTAATCGGATAAACGCGTCCATAACTTCTATCATTTTTCCAGAGAGCCTTCACAAGCTTGCTTTTTGTCTTCACTCATCCTCTGCAGCGTTTTAATAAATTATTTAAAGCTTGAAATTATACTGCATCTGAGGACTTATGCCATTTTGTCTAAGAGCCTTCACAGACTTGCTCTGCCTACTTTAAATAACTTGCGTGCCTTGATGCTTGTGAACGATGAATTGGAAGTAGATTATACACACACCAGAAATTTATTATTTTTTTTTTTATTAAACAAGGCTTTGGTTGACAAAAATAGATTTTTTTTGTAATAAATTAATTCCAATTGGATAAAAAAAGTGCTAGTGCTTATCACCAGTAAAACTTGAATGATAATACATTTACTATGATGATTAAATTATATTTGCATCTTCTTCTTCCAATATTTTCAGGTTTCTTTGCTGAGAGTTCTCGCAAAGGAAATTTGGTCTCTAGAGCGAACAGTATTGGTTCCACAAGTGCCTCATCAGTACCAAACACAGGTCAGGACGAAATAGATAGTAATTTTTTTTTTTCATTCAAAATGGTAATTAATTCCTCTTCTGAGGTTTTTTTAACCAGTAAGAAGTCATTGATGAAAGTATACATGAGATTGAATAATCTTTTTCGACTGTTTAAATACATAGAAACAAAAACAAAGCAAAAGCAGATTGTATTGTCAAGCAGTTCATGTATTTCTAAATCTTGTTTCACAAATACATTTAGCAAATAGCTTTTGTGCTTGTGTAAAACATGATTATTTTTCATTCACTGCCAATATAAAACCATGACCTACATTGTGTGCTTTCATGAATAATGACTTTTAGTGCACAGAAGGAACACAGTCATCTTGCTTTCTGGGATTTGAATCCAGATCTTTAATGTTGCAAGTGCCATGCCTAGTCACAGAATTATTAAAACCTATAATAAGTAACAAATTGTTCATCTTCCCATCGGTTTAGATGATGAAGATAGCGATAACAGACATGAGACGCCCTATAAGGAGTCTTATAAAGACCGAAGGAGACAGGCACACACACAGGCTGAGCAAAAACGCAGGGATGCCATTAAGGTATGTTAGAAAATTTATTTTGGAAAACTGGTTTAAAAAAGCTAGAACAAATTATTTTATGTGGCCATTTTTTCATTTGAGGCGTGTAAATTTTAACTGCTAACAATACAAATGTATCTGTATTCCACAGAAAGGCTATGATGATTTGCAGTCCATAGTGCCTACATGCCAGCAGCAATCTGACTTCACCATGGCTACACAAAAGATGAGCAAAGCTACCGTCCTGCAAAAGAGTGGGTACTTTTATTACATATTTATTGAAAATTGTCACAAGACTGGAATGACACAGCTTAGCTGTTTGTGTGTGCAGCAATCGACTACATTCAGTTTCTCCACAAAGAAAAGAAGAAGCAGGAAGAGGATGTTTCTACACTCAGGAAGGAGGTGATGGCGCTGAAAATCATGAAAACGTGAGTTTATGATAATAGCCGGGGGTTGTAAATATTTCTAACACCTTAAAAAGATCCTCAGATCCTTCAGCAGAGCTGTTCTAAAAGGTTTATCTAACGCGCACGCTCTTCTGCCAAGCTAGATAACATGCTTGAAGCCCTTCGAGGGAAGGAAGAAAGTCTTTTTCGGCTCCAATCCGTCTAACAGTCAGTTTGTGGGTTTTGTTTCAGGAACTATGAGCAGATTGTGAAGGCCCATCAGAGTAACCCTCAGCAGGGCAGCGGGCAGGTTTCAGATCAGGTCAAGTTCAGTGTGTTTCAGAGCATCATGGACTCTCTATTCCAGTCCTTTAGTGCCTCTGTGTCGGTCAACAGCTTTCAGGAACTCTCCGCTTGCGTTTTCAGTTGGATTGAGGAACACTGCAAGCCACAGGTAGCAACTACTTACACTCAAATAGTATTCAAAACCTTTGGAATTGGAACATGCTTAACTGTAACTGTTCTCACCTGAGTAACTTGTGACCCAATAGCTTTTCTTTAGCTACTGACCAACCTCATTCACAAATTCATCATAGAGGTTGATTCATCAGATACAGGGGTGGGGTACTGTTTTTTTTCTTTCTTCTTCTTCCTCAAAGCGATTCTAGGTGCATGTTAAAGTACATCTGAGTGCCATTTTTGGCAATGTGGGAACATTTGGGTTACATTAGTAGAATTGTGATATTAGAAAGTTACGAATGCATTTGGTCTGCCAAGCAATTGAGTGACATGGGTTCAATGGACCTGTAAGAACCCTCTGTTTGGCCCAATGACCGATACCAATAGGAACCGTAAGCTCCTGTTTCCTGTCTTGAAACTTCAGCTAAAAGATAATGGATTTTGTGAAACGTTTCACATTTACCATTATACAAAAAGAATTAGAAAGTGATTTGTTAATAATAATGTTATGTTTTAAATAATTCATCGACCCATAGGCGCTGGTCCTATTTACCCAGCCTTTGTTTTTGGAAACAGCATCTTTGCCAGCCATTTTCAAAAATACCTGATTATGATGAAATGCTGCTGCATGTACTTGTGCAGGTATAGTGTTAGGGTTGGGGCGATAGACAATGCCATCCTCCAGCTTTTCTCTCACTCCAGGTGACAGACTCGCGCAGGGCGTGAGTAAACAAACCGACTCGCCATTTCAGCAACCAGTTTTTGTGGCACTTAGGCTTATAGCTCAAGTGGTTTTATGTGATCCTGTCTGTATCTTGGGTCAAGCTTTGGCCATCTAGAGCCAACTTATTGCCAGAAAGGTGAATGTACAATTTGCATTGCATCCCTATATCCAACTAAAACCAGCCCCCCCCACTACATTTCATCAAATTTTATAATAAGGGTCTGGAGTTGTTCCACTGACAATCATTAACTGCGAATGACACAAAGCTTTAAAACAAAGTAGAGAGCAAAATTATCATAACATTTCTTCTTACAGACAATACCGATGAGAGCTTTCATCCTCAGTTTCGTCTCACTCACTATTTGTATGTAAATGTATGTTTATGCCGAACTCAATAAAGCCTCAGATAAATTGGAGCATTTTGAGAGCAAATTAGTTGTTGGTAAAGACTGCTATGAGAATTTTCATTTGTTCTAGACGTTGTTATTATCTTTGTGGGATCTGCTTTGCCCAGGAATTGTAACCACAAAACAGCAACCAGACAAAAATGAATAAGTTTGGAAGCTTCTTATTGGCCGCTATAACTTAAAGGTTAAATGTATGTGCCGGTTTCCTGGATTGGAATATTCTTTACTGTTCTTTCCAAAACATTTTTAAACAGTGCTTGTGTGAAAATCATATACAGATGCAGCACAAAGACCTCTGATTGACTATGTTTTGTGTATTTGACAGACGCTGAGAGAGTTTATGGTGACTATCCTTCAGCAGGTGAATGGGCAGTTCTACTGAAGCACTCTCTCAGGCTATAAAGACACACTCTCGTTGACAAACACTCACAATACCAAACTGGAGTTTGTATCAGAACTCAGAAGATGCAGCAAGTATAGACTGATGTTGTGAAGTGTACATTGCAGAAAATGCAATACCTTTTTCATGCTTTGTTTCGGTTTCCTCTGGTTTAGAAAGTGGTGTACACTTCCAAAATCTCTTGCATCCTTAAGAGAAACTTTTTTTCTTCAACATCAAGTTTTAATCACGTTAACACAGGGGTGTCAAACTCAATTCCTGGAGGGCCACAGCCCTGCACAGTTTTGCTCCAACCTTAACTGAACACACCTGATTCCACTGATTAAGCTCCTCTGGGTTTGTTTGAAGCTATTTGTGTGTCTCCTGAAACAGGGTTGGAACAAAAACCTGCAGGGTCTGCGGCCCTCTAAGAATTGAGTTTGACACCCATGCGTTAACACTTCTGGAAGTGAGATAAAAGAATTCTGACACAAGAAGCATGTTTTCTCCACTGACGGACAGAGGTGTGAGAAGAACCCGAGTTTGTTACTTTAAAACCAGGCAGCAATTGTACTACATTTCCGTTTTTATCCCATGTTCTAATACATTTTTCAAAGCACAAGTTCCTTGCCACCTCAGCAATATGCCTGGTGTTGGGAGGAGGAGCTGAGAGATCTCGTTACAACCTTCTACATGTTTAAAAAAAAAAGCGATGTTTGCATGCTTTTACGAAGCAATATTTCCATTTCAAGCGTCTTAGTTCCTCTTTTAAGCCACTCTTTTTTTTTTTCTTTTTGAGATGCTGTGACCAAAGATTGCAGTGTCCACGCACAAAAAAAATAATTGAATAGAAACCTCTGAAAATGTTTTCAGCTGCATGTAGCAAAATTTGCGTTTTATTCTGCCCTGATGTTTTGGCTTGAACTTTTGTGATTAGTTTGTCATTTTAGACATGCAGTTACACGAGTGACCATCCAATTTTATTTATATTTGAATAAAAATGTTAATTAATGTTTGATTTCAATTGAAGGCTACTCAGGACAATTTTAAGATGAGGTGATATTTGTACTGTGCAGCAAGAAGGGACATCTTTTAGCCATATTCTGAAATGCTAACACTTGATTCTGTGCCTCAGCATTTCAGATTTTAATGAGAATCTGCCTTAATTGTTTGTTTAAAAAAATCAGATTTGTGTTAATTTTTGAAACTGTTTTAATTGAAATAAACAATGCTTAAATGTATTTACAGTGTTTGTGTTTTTTTTCAACATAACATATTTAAATAGCATTCAATTTTACATCCCAGAATACTTGGCATTCCAACCTTTCCGAAGGTCGGCTGTCTGAACGACCGCGTTTGATTCTGATCAGTGTGTTCTTCAGATATTAGGTATGGTCACTTTATGGTCCTCATCTGTTTCAATTCCAGCTTCTTCCTGTTTTTAAACACAGACATTTCAAATCTCAGCAAAAAAAAAAGACAGTTCACGCCAATACATTTAATCTTTCGGTCAAGACTACATGACTGCAAATGAAATCATGTGTACTGACATCAGAAGAATTTTAAAGAAAGCAGTTTCATTCGTGTCATCTGAAATTCTTAACCATTGACATTATTGCCTTTAGTTTATTAACCATTTTGACCAGTTGTGACGTCAGTAGAATGATAGTATGCGCTTCAGTCTAAAAATCAAGTTAATATACAAGACATGCATGTTTAAAGGGTCACAAATCCTTAAGGTACGTATTGCTAAGATTTTGAGTGATGTATGTGTGTGTGAAAATATTTTGGGGTATTTTAGTACTTGTTAGTTTTATTAGAAAAGTTGTTGCTTTCCATATTCTCCTCATTATCTTTGATGTATTAGTGTAGGAGTCTACTTTTACAAATGCCTGTCAATGATGCATCAGTATCTGACGATCATTCACGCGCTGGATTTCTCTCCAATAAAAATAATTTATCGACTGCATGTGAAACTTTCAATCTATCTACTCTACCTTCACCTCAATGCTGTCCACCCCAATCCAGGTGCATCATTGAAAAATAATTGTGTTGAGCTGAAACTTTTTGGATGATTTAAACTGTTTTTGTGGGTTTTTAATGGTGTATTGCACAAAAAGTGTTTTGTGTATTTATTTATATTATGTTTTGTCACTTTAATACTTCCGTAATAGCAGATATCAGACATTTAAACAATGAATGAAAAATAGTTTTAGCCTTCTCTTAGCGAGTTGCTTACATTTACTCCTGGAAAAATTCCATTTAAACCTTGGGATACATCTAAAAGATGCTGTGTTTGTTCATCTGACTAGGCAAGACATGCAGCTGGGATGATTTTTAATGAGGAACAAACACTACTGTTTTAAAAGATATTCTTTGTATTTTTGATTGTGATAAAATCATTTGCTGTAACATTTGCCTTTTGGGATCTTTAAATGGCTAAATTAAGAAGAGAATCCGTGCATGAAGTTATCCAAATAAATTCTACCCACTACAGTCATTGTCACCAAAACAAGAAAACCAGAAGTAAGTTTTAATGAGCAAAAAAAAAAACATGTTAGCGTGGAAAAGCATAAAACATCGCCAGATTATATTCAAAAATGTTTTCCATTTGGTCAGTAAGCATGATTTTATTAGTAATATAAGCAAGCCCTGTGTAAAGAATTTACTGTTAGAACAGCTTGAAAAAACTGATAGCCTGTAGATAGCGTGAGACCAAATTGACAGACCAACTGTTCTCTTTCTGCTTTATACTTGAAGTATCAACTTCCCTACTCAATTTACCAAAGGCAACAAAAATAGCATTGTACAAATCTATTCTCTAACAAAACACATCAATCAAGTGTTGATTTTGAAAAGCAGACAAAAATCCTGACAGTCGTATGTGTATTCATAACAAGAGAGCCGACTCACCAGGAACTGCTTCTTGCTCTTTGGATAGCCCTCCAAAATGGCTTCAATCATATCAGAGGCCTAGAAGGAACAGAGCAAAAACTCAGCGGTTAACAGCTGCATAAAACATATAAGATATGCAATTATATTAAAGGAACACTCGGAGTTAGACTCATTCACCATCTCTCCTAGTTGTAAGTGTTTCCCATCTTAGAATATCTCTCTCTGATCCTGGCAATAGTACTTTGAGCATAGCTTAGCATAAATCATTGAATCGGATTAGACCAGTAACATGTTTGAACTACTTACAGTAAAATAGAAGAAATTTACAGCAAAAAAATAAACATAACTACTCAATGGCAGTGGCAGATCTTGGACTTTCAAACAGGGGAAATTTTTTTATATTATTATTCTACAAAAGTCATTATTAAGTGTTAGTTTACAGTAGTTTATAAATTACGGGGCTTCATGCAGATTAGACTTTTTCTCTTTCTAAACCCCTCATGTGGGATTTAATTGGAAAGTTCTTATTTTGGGCTCTTATTTTAATAATGTCGTATTTTGTCTGAAACTTTAGGGGATGCTCAGGTTCCCTTGCTGTTTTAGAGAAGCCATCCATGGGTTACTAATGTACTATGATCAATATAAAAAAAAGTTAAAGTTTTCAAGGCCAATGTTGTTAGGAACTATACTCGCTAGTATAATATAATAAGTAAAATAATCTCAGAGCTGTACTATGGCTGCATATGGGATTAAACACAAAATAGTACATAAAAAGGCTACATAAATGAGAGGGGAAACATCCCAACTGTCATAGTTCTGCTACCATCATTAAAACAAAAATGCTACAGGTCTAATGCGGTTCAGTTATCTATGCTAAGCTAAAGTGTCAAATTAAGGAAAACAACCCTATGAGATCAAGCCTAACTCAAAAAGTGGGAGTGTTTCTTGAGTAAAACACCCAGCTAAAATGTAAGTAGCATTAAACCTTGTTGGAATTTTGACTACAGGGAAGAAGCAACAAACTAAAGTTATCCAGCATCATTACCAGTCTCTTCCTCTTCCGCCATTCCTTCACATAGGTATCTCTCTCTTTGTAAACCTGAGGGACCAGAAATATATTTGTCAACACCATAAACCAACATCCCTGCCCCGAGACAACAACATTTTCTGTAACAACTTCGGCTAATGAAGCGAGCACATGGGAGAGAAGCTAGAAAAACTCCTCTAAAAAAAAAAAACACGCACAAAGCATGGCCTGGAGCATACCTGAATCCAGACAGTAAAAGATATTATAGCTTGAACTTATTTCAACGGTAGATATTATGTTCATTAATCATGCTTTGAGCTAGGAAAAGCTACCTCATTTTTCTTTTTTCGTCAGAAACCCAATTTTAAACGACTATTTCGGTTTCACATTTCTTGGCTTTACAACAATAAAGAGTGGAATTCAAACTAGTAATCAGTTATTAAGTATTTTAACATATAATGCAAAAACAACAGTTAATACAGTGATTCAAACCTTCTCTTTCTCCTCAGGGGTCACAAGATTGGTAGCTGACTTTATTTTCTCCAGCCGCTCTCTATACCCTGAGCACTCCGTCTGCAGCTCCTGGATCTGGACCTTCATTTCTTCTGTGGTTAATGAGCTGTTCAACTCTTTCAGTGCTGTGTGTGAGCGTAACAGCTGTCACATCTTTACCAAACAGTGAATGTTCAAACAACACAGGGATAATTCCCACCTGACTCCATCTGCCGGCAGCTCTGTGAAATGGTCTGTACTTCAGCGCTGTGACCTCTGAAATCTGGACATCCATCTTCTTTAGTTCAGCATCACTCACATCTGGAAACTGAGACTGAAGGAGCAAGAGACCAAGCAGTCAGGACGAGTAGTTAATTGGGCTCAGGTCTAGAGTAATCATATTTTTACTCAAAACATCTAGCATGGTAAGTTTAATTTAGTTTTGTTTTATAGTAATAAGTTTGTTAAATTAATCTTTTTTTTTTTTTTTTTTACTTTTTGGGGTTGTGCTATCAAATGCCCTTTTACTTTTTTAAGTAACATCTTCAGTTGGTGATGAATCACAGCTTTAACCACAACATTTTCTGTCGCTATGGTGACATCTATTAGTCATTTTATGGGTCACCCTGGAATAGTGTTAAAGATGAATGAAAAGCATTACTAGTTAAGTAATTAGTCCTCAATCCTGGGTTTATTATCTGCATCCACAGTATCGTACAAAACAATACAAATCTGTTGCGTTTGGGAATTTGATACATTTCTCTCAAATTTCAAGCTCGATGTTAAAACAAGTATACTCTTTGTATGCTTGAGCATCCCATAAAAACATTACAATGAAAGTTTTGCATTCATGACAGGACAATTCAGCAATCCACCTCTTCCTTTTTCTGAGCACAGTGTAGGAAGAATAAAAGTCCCATTTAAATGCCACGATCCAAAATATTTTCTGAAACTTAATCTTACATTGTATTTTATGAATGCTTTTGGAGGCACTTCTCAGGGAGAAGAACACGATCACCTTAACAAAGCCATTTTATAGACTGATTGAGGCCTTGGCAGATTCAATTGAGCTTTCTTTCTTAACCTAGCAAAATTTTATAGCTCACAAGGCATATCCGATCAAGTTAGACCATGAAACATCTTACTAGGTTGCTTGAGAGGCAAATACTTTCTGCTTGGTAAAATCATTCCGTGAAGTACGAGATATGCCAAATTCAAATTCGACACCTGACTTTTTGCTGATTTTCAAAATTTGTAGAATAAAATTTATAACAAGCATAGTTCTCACATTTGTAAACCGACAACAGCAACGTCAATTGTGTCATCTTCTAATTATATTTTCTGGCATTGTCTAAGACTTAATTTGTAATTTTTATGTTGTGTTTTTTTATTATATTGCTTCTGAGAAAGACATTACCTGATCTGCAAAATATATTTTCTGTTTTCCATAGACTTTCTCTTTAATCTTTCCCTGCTGGGCCAGCTGCTCCATTGCTTTGACAACCGCCTGTGAGAATACAGACAAAAAAAATAGAAGACTAGAAGAGAATACCATAGGTATGAAAACTTATAGATGCTAATGCTGCATTTTATGTTTATGCGTGTGTGTATTGTGTTTTTATGTTTTTTTTTTTAATCTCATTCTACTTCCAGATATGACCTTTTTATAATAAAAAAAATACTAACCATTTAAAGAAATTACACAGCATGTTATTTAAAGTAATTACTGTACACTATCAAAAAATCTGAGTTTGTGAATAACTATCAAAATAGCATATGGAACCTTGTAAAGAGTACATCAATGATGTTTTAAAATAAAACCACTGCTAATTGTGTAAAATGTACTCAAGTGAGGTTACTTTTCACCTCCAGGAGTTGTGGGATTAAAATGAATTGTCATCAATTGAAGGCAACACAAACACCAGACTTTCAGAAGAAGAAAAAATTAACAAACATTTGAGACTATATGCAGAAAATACCACTTGGTGATTACATAACAGTTTCCAGGAGAATCTATACCAACATCTTCACGAGAACGTTGATTTGAAAAACACTGCAGCGACCTATTTCTCAGTTCTTTTAAGCTTTAATACAGATTTCACAACCGTCAACGTTGGAATGAGTTTAATGGAATGACTCTTTTACCGTTTTTCCCAGACCACACTTCTTCTGTAGGTTAGTAAAGACATCCTGTGCACTGTAAGGTCTGTTTTTTTCGTTTATGTATGTGAGGATCTGTTCTGTCGCTGTGTGCGAGAAAAATGCATAACGTTACATTTGACATTGTACAGGCTGTGTGCTGTGTGCCTTATCGAGTAAATGCTAGAAATAAAGATGTTAATGGTTACTTGGGGAAAATATTGCGTACCTGCACTGTCTTTTTTACTCATTCTACATGTAATCTCGAACTGTTGTCGACGTTTAAAGCCTTTAGTTGAATACTTCAGTAAACTTTACGCGCCGAGAGTTCAATATTCGGTCTCTTTATAATGACGCAATATACGTAATCACAAAAGGCCCCAATCGCAATAGGGCTTGAGCAAGGGCAACCTCCTCCTTTCCCGCTTGAAGCTCGATAGGAAGCCACAACGGTCATGTCCCGCCCCTGTGGACGCGTTTTCGGGCTCTGGTTACGCCCATTTTGAGATTCTTTCGACCTATGACTGACGCCACGAACCCTCTGTCCATGTTATATACAATCAATGGTTAATAAAAATAAATGAAAAAGAAATAAATACAATAAAAACAGTTGATGATTAAAAACCAACTTCACGGCTGAAAATATAACATGTTTAACGTTTAAGTCCTCGAGGTTGTTGCTAGTTTTGACTGATTAACTAAATTATTTTTTGTCCGCTAAAACCATGGTGCTGTCATGCACGTTACATCCATGTTATATACAATCAACGCCTATGATGCAAAGAAGGGATGGTAAATTATTTATAAAAACATAAATTACCTTGATTGTAATGATCATTCAGAACAACGAAAGCCTTTGGAAAAAAACATGCAAATTCGAAATAATCTCATTTAATTGTTGAGGACTAAATATTCATAGAATGAGAGAAATAATAATATGATAAAAAATAATGTAAGCCTACAATGTAAATATTTTGATAGACTAAAAGCCAGAGACAAGGTCAATGTTAAACATTACTTTTTTTAAATTGAATGTGTATTACATACAACAATACAAAAACAAATCACACATTAAATCAAGAGTATATTCATTCAACAGTTTATTGTCTTGCAAATCAAAAATGATCAAAAAAGATTTAGAATGAAAAAAATAAATGCTTCAATACAGAAATCTGGGACAAAATTTAAGCATATAATCAATATTTTAATTTGGTTACACAGGAGCGACTTTATACTGATTTCAACCCTAAGTATTCCATTTCTGTATAGACTGAATTGCTGGTCACTGAATCTTAAATTAAACAAAATAGTTTGTTGTACAGAAAAAGATAATAAGACTAGAACACAATTCTATTGAATGGTAATCCCTCTGACTTGTATTGTATGATAGATTATTTACATTATTTTAAAAGACTTGTCGAGGTTATCAATCAATTAAAATGTTTTTTTTCCAAATTAAATTCCTTGCTAAATGAATTGGTTATGAAATTATTTGAAAGCAAAAAATAAAATGGGAAAAGTCAAAAAATCAATAAAATCAAAATACTAAACACCAACAACAAATTATACTAAAAAAACACCACACAGCAACCCGCAACCAACAGCAAATGGGATGAAAGAAAGATTTTAAAAAGGCTTGGAAATTTACAGCAAAACAACTCAACTAACTGGATAAACAAACACCTGGGTTTTCGAAATGTGATCAACTGGAAGAGCAGGTACAGGCTGTACATACAGGAACTATGCTTCCTTAACTTTCATCCCTGTAAATGAAAATGACAGATGCAATAAACACATTCACTTCATTCTCGTTACACCAGCTGTCTCGTGGTAATGCCTTCAATGCTTACCAGAGTACTATAATAAAAGCTCCTATACAGCAATGTTTCACCAGCAACAGTCAGGAACAGTAAAGAGCTTTTAAAAAAATGCCAAGCGAATCTACAAGGCATCTACTAAAACATAAATTAAACAGCTATTTGACACAGAAACAATCACTTTAGAAAAGAGGAAGTAAAACGAATGCTAAATGTTGTTGTTCATCAAATATAGCATTGCTGGTTTCCTTTCACTTTGGAACAGAACAAAACAGAAAAAAATGGAATTTGAATAACCAAACCTTAAAAAGTACAATTTCTACCATAGAAATGTAAAATATAATTTAGCTAGAATTTTCTTTTTAATACAAACATCACATTGAGTTAGAGAGTTTTGGAGGCAAACATTATAATTTAAGGACAAAATTAGTAAGTAGACCAAACTTAGTCAATTAAACGTTTTACTGATACCAAATAAAACTGATTAAATATGCCAGGAAGAAATGTAATATTTAACATGCAAATGTATAGCAAAGTGACAAACTGAGCAAAACAGACCTCTTTCTTCTGGGGAACACGAATGATAATTCAATCAATGAAGTTTTTATTGCTCTTTTTTAGTAGTTGCTTTAAAAGTAGCTTCACAAAGTCCTGGTGTGGGTCAGGTAGGGTAAATAGGAGTTCCCTCTGTGAGGACCCTGGGTGCCTCGCCGACTGAGGCAGGTACTAGTCACTTCCCCAGCAAAAAGAATACACAAACTTAATATCCAAATTGGACAATTGAAATAATGTTTCACAGTTTCTGTTCAGATGTGGCTTCAGACATTTAGCCTCATTTTTGCACACCTCACTGATCTCTGATCAGTGCTGCAAGATGTTGGAATGTCTGATTTGGTCCCATGTGACATTTTCAAATCCAGAAACAAAACACTATAGCAAGCCTGGGATAGCTGGTTTATTTTAATGAAAAAGAAAAGCATTATTTCAGTAAAAAATGTTTCTTTAGCTGGCAATTCACATATTCCAAATTCCAAAAAAGATTCAATATTTTTAAATGAACAAGAGAGTAACTTAACACCTCCAGCTTGCCATTTCTGAATTACAAGATTTAAATATCTTCTTTAAGGTTTTTAATGACATGCTGAATTTGCATGTTTCTATAAGCCATGGTTTATTGCTCTTGCCTATATGTTCAAGCCTTTAACACCCAGGATTCAGAGACCTCAAACAATAGATAAAATAGTTAGTGTGCAGAATGTAACTGAAGAAGATTTAAACTAGAAACAGAATTGAGTCACAGTGTAGCTTGTTTAGAAAACTAATGACTTAAAGGATAGTCCCACTTTTAAAGCAGTAGTTCTGTCTTCTCTTGAAACAGTAGCAAATTATATTTTGAAGAAACTTATTTTGTGTTTAACGAAAGAAAACAGCTAACGGTTTGTATATTCAGTTATTAAAACATTAGTAAAACAAACACACTCTGTCTCAGTCACCCAAAAAAATGGAAAGCATTACAGCAGAAAAAGCAAATGTCTACTTGGACCAAGATGCAAAGAATACAGAGATCTCACAGATTGAAGGGAATCAGGCTCACTGAGGCTTCCCCAGGAAGTTAGACAAAAAGCCGGAACCCTGACCTCTGTTCTGACCCCCTTGACCTCCTCCAAACGGATCCAACTGACTCAACTCGGACTGATCCAACATCTCAAAGTCATCTCCGTCAAAGTCCAGGTCTGTGTCTAGCTCTGCGCTGGACTGCTTCCTGTGACCCCTAGGAGCCCGTGGACCGCTCTCTCTGCGTGGGCCTGAAGGTGGCCGTGGCTGCATGGCTCCTGCAATGGCTGCCTGGATCATATTGCTGGCTATGACCCCTGCGAGGTTACTAGCGAGGTCAGAGGTAGCGTTTAGGGAGCCGAGGGAGAGTTCTGGGTCGAGGTCATCCTGGTCAGAGTCCATCTGAGTGTCCAGGTCCAGCAGGGCAGAGGTAGAGTCGCGATGGGCAGAAAGTGCAGCTGAGTTAAGACTAGGCAGCCCGATGCTGGCATCATCATCATCCTCCATCAGTGTGGCATCTGGGTTTATCGATGGAAAGTCTGGAAGCCCACAGGCGAAGGACTCCTCTGGATCACTGTGTCTGTCCAGATCTACAAAATGATGGTTTGGAGAGTATTGGAATAAAAATGCATTACTAAAAGAAGCATGCAAGATCTTGACCCACACTGTATAGAGCTCCATCCTGAAGGAAATTTGAGATATAGCTCAGATTATAATCTGCTCCCAGCATTCATCTGACTGTTTAAATGTATAATTTAATCTGATTGGATTATTGAAATGAATTAATATAAAAATGCTATATGTAATATATTAATAATGGATTTCAGTTGTTTGGTGTTTTTCTAGACACTCAAAGACACCTTACAGTAAAATATGAAAACAAGTAACTTAGATAAAACTCATAGAATACAGAAAATACTTAAAAGATAATAGAAAAACACAACAGGTTAACAGCAGAACGCTTAACTCAAGACAATTATGAAGCATGGCTGGCAATTTGTTGGAGCTGCTTGACAACATTTTTTGAACCCCAGTTTGGAATTTGGAGAACTCAGGAGAACTAACGGAAGGGAGGAAGAAGATCCTAACGTACGAAGGATGGTGGACATTAAGCAGGTCAGTGATAAAGTAAGTTGCAGAGTACAATCTGTTTTCCTTTTTGTTATACCACAGAACTGTGATAAATCTCTGAATTTCACAATAACATTAGCGACTGTGTTCAAGTCCAAACTGAACCAAAAAAACTGTTTCTTTCAGCATGAAATTCTGTCCTGTGCGCACTCTAATTACACAGACACCAAGGGAATCTAATTTCTAATAACAAACAATGCTCAGCTCATATTCCATCTACTTAGCTCTGCTTTATCAAAACATCTATCTTCTTGCACATGCTCTGACTAGTAAGGTATTATCTAAACATTGGGTGAAATTCTGGGACAAAAAAAAAATTCTGACCTGCAGTCAGGACCGAACCATGTAATGTGATTTATATAAGGTTTTCCACAAATTTTAGAGAAAAAAAATGTATTACCATATTTATATACCATATAACCCCCACCAACCCCCCTTTAACCAGTCATCCCTGAAGGCTGCCAACAAATAACTGTGAATAATTGTTTAAAAAGAGAGAGAGAAATTGTAGGTCCCTTACCCTCTGAGCCTTCTGTGAGAGGAGTTTGTCCCCTGGAAATGTTAAAGGTGCCATTATCCATGTATGACATCTCAGCATCTGAGTGTTCTGAGTCAGTCAGCGCCAGTTCCTTAGCAACAACTGCTTCATCAAACTACAAGACCAAATTATTACTACAGATCAGTCTTACAGTGATCTTTTGTATCTTGAAATTCGCAAATGATTAAACTCAACGACCAGGCAGATGCTTTAAATTCCTATCTTATAAATAAGCACCGTTTCTGGGCTCACCGTTGGGCAGAATTGTGCTAGTTCCTCTTCACTGTCACTGCAGTCATCTGAGGTCCTACTCCTGATGGGCTTATGGAGAACTGAACAATCACAAATCTCAACATTAGGATTCGGGGAAAACGATCTATGTCTCTATATTTAGAAAATTACTTTGAGCAGTCACAGAAATGTACAAGTAAATCTTCCATCTAAAGATATTTATAATTATTGATTTAAATAAAGAACACATTTTTTTTTTGAATAATTAATTTTATTATAAATATAAGCATACTACTCATAAAATCATATTTACCATTTTGTTATTAAAAGTATTCAACATTTTAAACACTTTGTTCATATTTTTAAAAATTAATGTCAATTAGTTTTTTTAAGAATGTGTTTGTAAAAAGAAATTATTAACTTGTTCTTGCTCTTATTATTATTTTTTTCATCCCAGCAAATACACTTACACTGGTTGTCTATGGGCTTTGACATCATGTATCCTTTGCTACTGAAGTCCAGCCACTGCAGGGCTGGCTCCAGCTTGAAACACACACGGTGCCACAGCCGATAATACAACGCCAACGGAAACAACAATCCACTCAACACTGAGGAGAGGAGAGGAGAGGAGAGGAGAAGAGAGGAGAGGAGAGGAGAGGAGAGGAGAGGAGAGGAGAGGAGAGGAGAGGAGAGGAGAGGAGAGGAGAGGAGAGGAGAGGAGAGGAGAGGAAGGTGAAGAGTCAATATTTTTCAGTTGTCATGATACTGGAATTGATGAGTAAGCGTTAAAAGATTTCTGATACTCACAAGCCACATATGATAGCACAAGTCCTGGGATGTAGCGCCCCACCATGGCCAACAAACTGAACAACCCACAAACCAGCAAACAAAACTGCATAAAAATAACAACAAACACAAATAACTTTTTTCTTATTTTAACCATATAAAATATTTTTAAAATACAACCTTTTACAGGCTTTTGATGGAAAAAAATTTAAATGCGAAGCCGTGTACCATTCGTTCATTTGACTTTCGTTTAAAAAGTGAAAACAAAAATAGCGAAAGGCAAACTTGATTTTCCAATATTTATTTTCAAAACAAAAATGAAAAAAGGAAAAACTATTTCTATTCTGAACTATTCTGTGTTAAAATTGAAAATTGCAAAAATAAATTATGAGTGAGTATTGCATTTTGAATGTATTTATTTTTTTTACTTTTGAGGACACTTAGCGTGACCGAGAAGTGCATTGACGTCAACAATTATGTTTTTGGTTTGTAACAGGAGTGTTGAAATGACTGACTGTGAAAACTGAAGTGAAATAAGTGAGGCCAATGCTCGATGAAAATGCGAATATAGCTAAAGATTTCTTTTCCCATGCTGGCCATACATAATTTCTAAGAAGTTGGAGCAAATGAGTATTGAGAGATGCACTGAAATGAGTGTGAGAAGATTTTGTGTTTTCAATCTAAAAAAAAAAAAAAAACCTGATGGACACAGAATTCGAGAGATTTGTTACTCGGTCAAGTTGCCCATTCCTAAAAATTACTTTCCAACCATAGATAATTGTGTGTATCAAACATGTTTCACCATCTCATCCATTGACTGTTTGATCTTATGAAGCATGGTGTGCGTGAATGAATGAAGAACTTCCAGGTCATGCTAAAAGTCCCCAAAAGAAAAATTCTAAATCAAAAAGTGATGCACGCTTGAAATTTGTTCTTGCATTTTTTCGATATGAACACAGAATTTAAAAAATTATAATAAAAAGGTTTTCATTTTCTTTATGAAAATAAATCATGGAAAAACAAATTCGCTTTGCATTTTTTAATTTTTTTTTATTGAAAATCAAATGAACGATTGGTACACAGATTACACTGGCTCATCTCCTCTGAACTTTCAATTAAATTATGAATCTAACGCAAACATTCTAACCACGTTAACATAGGCATTTTCACATAAATTAGAACATATTCATCTGTATTTATATCCATTCAGATTATTTTATCAGAATATTCACAAGTGATCATACCTTTCCAGGATTTCGACGTTTGAACTGCATCACGTCAGTTGCCCAGCATGACCCGGTGACCCATACGTTCGCCAAGTAGTGACATAGTTCTGGAACACTCAACGTCCCAGGCTGCACCAGACCCCAGCTGTAAGAGAATAGGGGGAAAAACCTGAATGAATCAACCAGGATTCAAAGTTGCATTTGAAACCCTTAAAAAATTATTGAGTAGCAAGAAGACATACCTTTCATTTAAACTCTCATTTTCTTTTTTAACTGAAGGAGAGAAAAAAACTGCATCAGAAGGAGCTGTACAGTGTACTGGTCAAAGAAATTCATGTGCATGTTATCATCTATAGATGATAAGTCATGGAACATACACATTTGCTTAAAAAAGTTATAATGATAATGATACAAAAATGATTTTACCACATTAAACTACAACTAAATCTACCACCCTTTATAATATATAATCAACTCAATTCTCTAAAAACAGAATAGGGTCACCATGATATTGTTTTATACAATATGGAAAGAATAACAGTTTTTGTAAAAATAAGAGAGTTTTATTTTATATGAATTTAAAGTTTAAATGTGTTAAAAGCTGTCCTTAGAGTTGATTGAATGATGAATTAACTGCTGTATGAATGGGAGGAATACAAGATTAACTTGTGAGGGAAAAGTAAATATTGAGCTTTTAATGTTGAAATATTTCTAAATATCAAAAAGAAATGAGACTGCAAGGTGTCATGTTAGATCAGTCAAATGTCGAGCTTTACCTCTGATCTTAGGCCAGATCTTATTTCTCCATGTATCTACACAAACAGCCAAAGCCAAACTTGACGCCAACAGAAAGACCAACCTCAAAGAGCTCAGAGCCAAAAACCTGAGAAGAGATAGATGCGAGTTAGGGACAATAAGTATTCTTAAAAAAAAAAAAAAAAAAACTCTAATCAAACCAGCATGGCATCACAGATAGTGCATACATCCTGACAAATGTACAAGGAAACATTTGTGTACAGATGTTTCCTAAACCATTATCTTCCTGTGTAATTCTCATGGATGAAACTGTTGTGATTTCCTTCATTTCTGAAAAAGGTACTCACATTTATTGTAATTAAATATGCCATAGTAGTGCTGAGTAATGAGAGTTTAATTCAGTATCCATTCACCATTTAAGTTAACTTCAAAGAAAAAAAGCTAAAGCAGTTTTTCTCTACAGTTCAACGAGATGAATAAAACGAGAGATGGTGAAAGAAGACTGCTTGACTGCAGTGAGAAATGGATTTTCTAGACGAAAAGGTTTTGTCTAAAACCTTTTCCAGACTGTCAAGATGTGTGCCTTTAAATACAAACCCAAATGTCCTTTATAACCTATTTTACTAAAAGATGCCGTATCATGTCAACTCGACTTTTCTCGAGTCATATTCAGATTGGTTCATGAATGTTTGCTTAATCCTATTTTCATTTTCTGTGAGCTCAAAATAATTTAATGGCCATAGGCATGGAAATTGACCATATCGCCTGAATCAGATGAACCACTAATGCAGCTTAATGAAGAACGTACACACCGCATCGATAAGCAATGAAAAGAACGCATGTTATTGGACGGCCTGGGCCAAAACTGCTTTTTGGCTTACCAATAGATGAATGTATTCACTTAAAATCTGCAGATTTTCCATGTGCCAACAAAAAAAAAACAGCAGAAAGTGTGGCGGAGACATGGCAGTGGGAGGAACCACAGATACACTTGCTTGGTGGAGCACAAACATTTGAGGTGATTTAAATACATTGTTTAAAACCATTACTGCCTTTTGGAGGTTATTAAGGGTGCAGAAATAGTCTGGGGTCAAATATTTGTATTATAAATTGTTTAAAAAGGGTGTGATATGGCACATTTAAGTATGCAAGATGAGGAGTGCAAAATTTGTTTGAAAATTAGATTGGACATCATTAATCAGACAGAATTTAAAAAATACTATTGATTTAATCAATGTATTTTCATCTGTGACAAAGCAAAACCTTGCAGATACTTTGATGTTTTCAACTAAAGAAAAATCATTTGGGATTAGCAAGATTACACCCAACACTATACCAACCCATTTGTTTTATTAATGCAACAGAATGCTGCCGGTATAATTAGTACACAATATAATCAGTCCATGTACCCATTGACCAAAAGTTGACTGGCAACAAAAACAAAACAACGTCCCTTTATCGGTCAAAAGCATTACACCCTATTTCACTTGACAGTTTGGGCAAGTGAAGATCATTTTTACATTGAACTGTCCTGTTTTTCTTTTAGTAGCTGGTAACTAAACCACTATTTTAGTTTAATTCTTAGATAATGCTCACAAGAACAGCATGATGTTGATTGAATTTATGTTGCCTCTAGATCATACTAAGCCCATTTACCTACATTGCACTGAATGCAAAGAATAGAGTATGGGTTGATTTTAAAAAACGTAAGTAGCTGCGACGTTATAATAATATATATTATGTTATGTTATATTAATATATATTCTGTCTTCAATTAATTCTCTTTTACATTTCCACTTGATTCGTGTTAAAACTGCGGCACTACACAATGCAGTGTTAATTAGTAAAAACAAAAAAAGATTGCCAATATTTACATTTAATTCGAGGCTGAAGGACTCATAAGTTTCATGCACACACAGTCAATAAGTTGCACACAGTGTGTTTACAGTAGCACCAGTTGAGCCAGAGCTCGTTCTAAATATAGACTCCAAGCCTAGCCATGCGTTTTCTATCTTACCTTATTTTATCCAACTTATTTGCCTTAATCACACATAGACTTAGTTCAAACAAAAAAAAGACTAGTTCATGATGCAGATGGGTTTATGAATAATGTTCAGGTTTCGACTGAAGCTACAAGGACATAAACAGAGCTTGAGATAAATCCATGGAGATAAAGCTCATCCACTCACCAGAACGTGACGTTAGTGACCGAGAAGAGCAGAATGCTATGAAATGGTCTCTCCCAGAGTAGAACCGACTGTAGGTAGGTGAGCAGCCGCTCGTGACCTCCAAGGCGTTCCAGAAGCATCGCTTTGACGGCGCGGAGCTGTTCGACTCTCTCACCCGAGCAGCACGAGCCTCTCCGTGGGCCGCCGCTGGAGCGCAGCCGCCTCGCACAGCCGCTATCTTCTGCCATGTCTTCCGCTCCGCTCGCCATTGTCGTGAGCTTTATTAAGTGTCAGCGGAACGAAACACGGTATTTGTTGTTTAGCGCTACAGTCCGCTCCAGAGGTTAAGAGATACAGTGGATGTGTTAAGCTCTAGCTAGCTTAGCCTGAAGCCTCTCAGAGCATAACAGCTGCCGCTGAAGGAAGACCTCGTGCGCTCAGCAGAGAGCCACTGTTAATAGACAACGACTTAAACTTACAACCCATTATTAGACCAAACGCTCTATTACAGTAAACTTAAGAGCCTGCACTCATGTCTGTTTGGTTGTTACCGTCCCAGTGTCAAATCCAGTTGTTGTTTTTAGCAACCGAGAGAATAAGACGACCGAGAGCAGCTGAACTGAAGTAGAGGACGGGCTTGGTCTGATTCTAGCCAATCAGCGGGATTAGAGAGAGAGAGAGAGAGAGAGAGAGAGAGAGAGAGAGAGAGAGAGAGAGCGCGAGAGAGAGAGAGAGAGAGAGAGAGAGCGCGAGAGAGAGAGAGAGAGAGAGAGAGGGAGAGAGAGAAAGAGAGAGAGCGAAGTGGTGTTATATATCTATAATGTATTTTAGAAAGACAGTAGCAGAAAGAAAATACTATTTACACGCATACATAACGCAAGTTTAGGCATTTAACGAAAATCATAAAGTATTTGCACATTAGTGATATATTTCACATATACATGAGAACATTTTTCAAAATACAACAGTTGGTAAAAACAATTTAGATAGAAAAAAAGACATTATGTTCAACATTTTTCTTTAAACAAGCTTAAAAATTTTGAAAGTGGTATTTGTACAAATAAAGCATTATTCTAGGCGATGTAGTCACTTTTCGTTATTCTGCGTGTTTATTTTCAGTCGTTCTTAAAAATATAAATTTCCTTTAGGCAAACGATTCCCATACATGTGTTTATGGATAAGATATTTACCGTGCATGATATAGAAGCTTTAAAATGTTTGTGTTTTCAGAAAATTCCATTTCTGTGTTTGTGTAATTGAGCCACAGCTTTTTATTTATTTATTTATTATTTTTTTTTATTATTATTATTTTTTTAATTATTAACAGAATGTCAATAACAGATTAAATACAGTGAGCCACAGCTTTTTAGACCAACGCAAACACACGCAATTTACGTCACATCATACGTCAACATTAAAGTCCTGCAGCTCAAAATTAATTTAGTTTTTTAATCAAAAAAAATTTAGTAAAACTAAATTATAAGCAAATCATATGTTTAAATATATTAAAAATGAAATAAAATAATTGTAAATTTTTAAATGTAAAAAAAATTCTGACTCACTGGAGTCTGCTCATGCGCAGTACGCGTCCTACTGCATAAGAAGACGTAAAGGCCAAACCATCCGACAGAGAAATGTGCGATATGTGATGAAGATGAGACTGTGGAACATGTGCAAAATGCAAATGTTATGAAGAAAAAAGAAAAGATCTGAAGGAAATTGCAGTAAACAATAAGAGACAACAGTTTACAGCAACAAACCTATTAAGAGATGTCAGGGTGTATAAGGGAATACTAATCTTTTCAAAATATAAAAGTAATATGTAATAAAAAATTATAAAAAAAAATAAGAAGAAGAAGGAGAAAAAAATTGAATTTCCTTTCTTCATTCTCCTGATCTGAACTGAACTACATCGCAAGTAGATGGCGGTAATGCACCAATAGTCAGGTTTGCAAACTGCCAATAAACAAAACAGAAGAAGAAGAAGAAGAAGAAGAGGCCGTTCCTTTTGGAGCGGGAACACGCACCAAGTGCTCGCCGACTGTCAACGGTGCATTTGTCCCCAGTAACGGTATTACAGGAGAAACTAACAAGACAGGATGCCTCGAGAAATCATTACTCTTCAACTCGGACAGTGCGGGAATCAGAGTGAGCTACTAGCATATTTATGTTCTGTCTCTTTGACTGCTAACGTAATACGAGAGGCACATAAACAATTAGCCTGCTAGCCAGCTAACGTTAACCCACCGGGCTTGAAATTACTCATTCAGAGAATTTACACTGTCAACAGATGAAGACTTTAGTTATTTTGACCAAAGTAATCAGTTTATTTAATTGTTATAATAGTTCTTTTATTTGTAGAAATAAAGCGATCTGTCGATAGAAACAGGACAGTATGCCTGTTTTTACAATTTAACGTTACTTCTATAATGTTTAATATTGATGTCATAACCTTATTTACATTAATTATGAACACATTTTTTGTGTAACTAGCAGCTGGGATGCTGATAGGATTGATGTATAGATTTGGTAACAACAGTATCAATATTTTAATAAATACTAATTTCCCTTCAGTCGGATTTGAGTTCTGGAAGCAGCTGTGTGCTGAGCATGGCATCAGTCCAGAGGGCATCGTGGAGGAGTTTGCTACTGAGGGCACGGACCGAAAAGATGTCTTCTTCTATCAGGTACAAGAATGTAGATCAGCGGTGGGCATTTTTTTTTCCATGGGGTCAGATGAGAAACAGAAAATATGTTTTTGCCGAGCCAAAATGTTGAACTCATATCCGCATAATCATAATTGTATTTCTTTATAAAAAGCTGTAAATAGCTTTATTTTGACAAGCTTGCACGAGCAGGCTCTTTGTTATAAATAAACTAGGAAAAATGAGGTTGCCTTATATTTAAAAAAATAATTTATTCAATAAAATTCCAGAAACAAATGACACACAAAATATGCACTTTTTATGTCCTATATTGGTGAACATTTTCACATTCACTCCAAAAATTATGGATAATTCTTTGCTATTCATTGATTAAATAAATATGCCATTAATGAATTAAAAGTGGAATCATTTTTTTAGATGTGTAAATAATTAATAAAACAATATTTCTCTATTAAATTAATGCATGGTCCCTGTGAAGACAGTTTTAGGAATTTATTTTATCTGTCAGTCACCCATTAAAGTCTGGTAGACAGGGCTAAAGCGGATCTATTACTTGACTTTATGAGTGACAGATAAAAGAAATAATGAAACGGTGCAACACGGAGACCATGTATTAATTAATTTAATAGCTAAATAATTTTTAATAAAGAAAATTTGTATGGATTTCATTAATTACACATCTAATAACACATGTTTGTATTTAATAATTTATTGGAATTAATGAATGGCATATTTATTTATTCAGTTGTGGCAATTGTCGTCCAATGCCAAAGAATAGGATGTAAATGACTCTTTTTTTTTTGTGTGTGTGTAGAATGTTAGCTAAGTGTTCGTCAATTACTTCAATACGGCGAGTCACTGGCTTGTGTGAGGAGCTAATTTTTTCACATTTGTTCTTGCTCTCAGGGTAAAAAATACTTGTTGTCTCTACCATGCACTCTTTAAGAAACCCCCCTTCAGAGAAAGTCTTGCTGGCTTTTGCGAGTTTGACTGCCAGTAAATAACTTGTCTTCGTGCTGGCTTCTTTGATGAAAGTTGCTTGAATAAAGATGTTTTGCTGAGCCTGGAAGCTAGATCCCAACCTGTCAGCGGTAAACGTATGTTCTTGTGCTGAAAGGTTGCTGTTGTAATTGGCATGCTTGGTGGACAAACGGCGGTTGATTGTATTCTATTAAAACCGAAACGGTTTCAGCCTTGGACCGGACTTCATTTAAAAATGGCTCTGGTTCTGCAAAATCGAGTCACTGCGCCACCTGATGTTGAAATACCTGTTTTTTCAAGTCAATTTGAAACGAATGCAATGGTCCATATATGCAATGGTCCTTCATTCTGTACCTTTCATAACTGGCTTATTTTGTTTTTGTTATTTGTTAGCGTTTGAGTTTATTATAGATGCATTTAAATGTGTAACTGCAGAGTAATATTGATAATGTGTTTCTTCAAGGGTTGTTTAATTTATTGTGGAAACCTACGTACATCCATTGTTCTAATGCTTTGTATAATGGAGGGTGAACCATTCATGATTACAAATTTAATAAAATATTGAGAAAATGTTTTGAACGCAAATTATCTACAGAGTTCAAATGAAACAGCATGTAAGTTTCATCTGATATGTTCTTATATAAATAAGCAGTATTCTTTAAATGTGTAATTTATTATTGGTTACATACCAAGAAGTGCCAGAAGGACATATTTAGAAATTTACCTTCATTGGAGTAGTTCAGTTGAAATATAAAGTATACCTTTTATAGAGGTTGACTGATAGGAGGCTTTCTCTTGGTGATGCCAATATTTTAAAATCTTGGTAGTCAATGTTTAAAGCTGATGTTTAAAACAATTTATACTCACACATTTTTAAATAGTTTTGCAATGCAACAATTTTTTGAACTCATTTCCATCACTGCCCTTACATAATTTAAAGAGACCTATTAATTGATCACAAATAAATTGTCTAATCAACAAATATTTAAAGGATTTTCAAACAAAATATCTCTTTTGTTTGAAAGGGTAAAATATTGTTCTTTGGGTTTCCAGACACAAATGCGCATACATATTAGGTCAAATTTTCATATTACGATGGCTGTTACCGGTTAAAAAAATCAACTATCCACCCGACCGATTAAACTCGTTAAGCAATTGTACATTTTTAAATCAAATTGAGGAAACAGTTTACCACCAGATGGAGCCACATTCCAATTTTTGCCTTTGTTGAAACTGTCGGTTCTAGTCAAGAACTGTGTGGTCATTCCATCTTTAAAACTGTGCAAGTCAGTTTGAGTTGGAAGGCACATCGTTCCATTTTCTTCAGATGTAAAAAAAACAAAAACAAAAAACATATGCTAACATCAAACAATATATATATATATATACACGTGTGTGTGTGTGTGTGTGTGTGTTATTAAATATCACGCACACACACACACACTGTGTAAATTAAATGGGAAGAATGTCAGAAGCACCTTTTACAGATTGAGACTGCGTCTAATCTAGGAAAGGCTCAATTCTGAAGAGCTTCTGTAAATGTTTTGCTCTGCCTGGCCTTCTTTAGGCAGATGATGAGCACTATATTCCTCGTGCTGTGCTGCTGGATCTGGAGCCAAGGGTCATCCATACAATCCTGAACTCTCCATACGCCAACCTCTACAACCCAGAGAACATCTACTTGTCTGAGCATGGAGGTGGGGCGGGGAACAACTGGGCCAGTGGATTCTCCCAGGTACATGAAACTAGAATAAAAACAGGATAAATAAATGAAATGTTGCGATGAACTGAAAAATAAACAAGTTTGAAACTATTATACCTTTGTGTATTTTAAATTGTATTATACTTATAGTTCTCACATTACTTTTATGCAAGTGTTCTTCGTGTGAGTCGATGACTAAAAAATTGCGTGAATGAAGAAAAATTTGAAAAAGCTTTTGGTCAGTTTCGCAAACTGGAGCGAGTAAAAAAAGCTGAAGGATTACGCATTTGTTCATTTCGAAGATTAAGAAGATTAAGAATAAGGGAAAAATGGTATATGGTACTTTGAGTCTGGGAATAGTGTTGAGGGAATTAATCATTCATCAAGGCTATATTACTGAAGAAGAAGCTCCAATACTCAGTGAACATGTGAATATTGGTTTCGTTGGTTTCAGTTATTGAGTCTTTTCAATCTTTATTTGTAGCCACTTTGACACATCAGTTGCCTTGCTAAAGTAGTGCTGCACCCTTCTTATTGGATGATTAGGATGTAATGGAATGCGTGCTAGCCATGATGCCTATTGCATGAGAGGTCATTTTAATTTGTTCGTGAGATATTTGTATAACTTGACCATTAAAAATAATAGTTGTTGTCTTGGCTATAAATAAACTTCCTTGTTGCCAGAGCACGTAAAGGTTTTATTTTATGTACTTTTCTTGCTCTTTCCAATGAATGTTCCAGGAATTTACAAATTTCTGCTGTTTTCAATGGACTCTATGCACTATTTTTGCATTACATCTCAATGTTCCTCAACTGCCAGTTCAGCGCTGGAAGTTTTTTTTGCCCACTCATATGCGATTGCCATGGAAATTTACAGTTGTATACTTGTTTTGAGGCAAAGTGGATCTAACCTCCAAATTAAACCGTGTCGATTTATCACACAATGGGACACAGCAGTATAGCACACTTTCAGAACGGAGTAAATTACAGCTTTTAGAATTCCTTAGAAATTTTAATTTGAAAAAAAATTTTGTGGAAAAAAAACACTGCATCAACACAACACTTCTATCTGAAAGCTCAGACTGGAAGCAGAGGAAGTACGTTACTTTCATTAGCTTAATTTTTATAAAGTAAAATGAGTACGTAAAATACAGTAAACCATAAGGTTGCTATTTATTTTAGTATGTTATTAAAAATACACAAGGAAATTTTAGGACTAGAAGTTGTATTTGTAAAGCAATCAAAAACCTTTGTTCATGATCACTGTAACTGTTTGGTTTGCTGGCATGATCTGTGCTATTTTTGTTCTTTTGAGTTTTTTTTAGAGTTTTTTTTTTAGCAGTTGCTTCAAAGCAGCTTCACAAAAGTCACAATTGCATGACCATGATAGTGATAACATAGCATGATGTAACAGCTGTGTACTTAAAATTTTATATCTGAGAGGGTACCAAACAGCAGACATTTTCATTTATAATTGCTACAGCTTAGAATATACATAATAATACATGTAATTTATTATTGTTTTTACAACTTTGATATATTGTTCTATAGGGAGAAAAAATCCATGAGGACATCTTTGATATCATCGACAGAGAAGCGGATGGCAGTGACAGCCTGGAGGTTTGAGTATTATTACAAATTTTAATCCTTAAAAAGTCTTCAGTACCTTTTCTGGGTCTTAAATAATTTCTTATATAATGAAATTGGCTCAATATGTCAATGACCATATAAAGCTCGTTTGAATTCTGTTTTTGTTGTTGCTTGGTTGATTCTGTGGTGGTGTAGGTTTTGACTAGTCCCAATATAATTAGCTCTACTACTGTACTGTACTGCTACAAAAGAGACCAACCACTTTCTGTTATTATATCTCTGGTATGGTAGTCATCACAGATACATGTTAGCTGTGGTGAAATGCAGCTTTACCAAAACTTGGTTCAAAAAAGCAGAATGCTGGGCTTGGTTGAGGCAGGTTCCTAACAATGTATTTAAAGAACACTACAAAAATCTATTAAATTGGGAATGTACGAGCCCTGGTATCTCATTTGAAAAGAGAGAAATATTAAACTCCAGCAAACAACCAAGTTTGCCTAAAATAAAGATTGGAGTTGCCCTGATTCCAATACCAATGTTGGGTATCAGCCCAATTCTGTGTTCCAGAGCAATACCCTTACTCGTCAAAAGCTCCCTGATACCAGTCACCGATACCACTTTATGGTGGCAGGATTCAGTTGAGAAGACGTGCTTAACTGCTTAAAAAATTTACAGAAAATGGACCGAAATTATTTTAGCATCATTGCGGGTGATGAAAGCTTCTATTAACAGCAATCTGATCAAATATATTAAAAAATCAGCTGACTACAAAGATTTCCCTGTTGGCAAATAAAGGCAACAGCCAACTTTGCAGCCTCCTTCTCGTCTCGTCTGAGAACATGCACTGAACACTGCGTGTCGTGGACGCTCACCGATAATGTTGAGCTGAACGGGACAGAGGAGTGCGGAGAAAGCTGAAGCGAAAAACAGTTGTAAATACAGAAATGTTGTTTTTCATAAGCAAAAAAGCTCCCTCTTACATTTCATGAATAGTTTATGCTTGAGTAATAGTAATGAAAATAAAATGTCATAGAAATAAAAGTGAAAATATACCGGTATTGGTAAGTACTCGTTTTGGTACTTAGTATCAGCAAGTACTTAAATGAAAGTACTTGTATTGAAAAAAAAATATGTATTTTTGCATTCCTAATAAAGGTCTTAATTGTATTTCTTAAAGGTCTGAACAATTCTTAAATGTGACCTTATCAAACCTGTTTTCCTGGTTAAATGCATTATTTTTCCTTTATAAAGGGCTTTGTGCTTTGCCACTCCATTGCTGGAGGCACGGGATCTGGTCTGGGCTCCTACCTTCTTGAGCGACTGAACGACAGGTGCCACAGCCACACTCATCTCTGACACCAGTTTTCACTCCCTCTTTTAAAGGAACATTAGTCAGCAGTCATAAAGACTTTGGGTGGCATTTGTAGTAATTGGAGGGAGGAGCACCAGTCTTCCCACGTGAGTTTGGTTTTTAACCAGTACAATTATTCTTCCTTTATTTCAGGTATCCTAAAAAACTGGTTCAGACCTATTCAGTGTTTCCTAACCAGGATGAGATGAGTGATGTTGTTGTGCAGCCCTATAATTCTCTTCTGACACTAAAGAGATTGACCCAGAATGCAGACTGCGTGGTAAGTACACATAACGTTCTCGTAACTTGTTGGCTTGTACTTCAGCAGAACTCACACAAACACCATCCAGGGTAGTGAATGTTAAAAGAGCGTTTGTCCATTGGAAACAGAGCTCCTCTCATCTACAGCATGCTATTCTTAACAGCACATTTCCTCAGTTACACAATCCACCTCCTTGAACAGACATTCTTTCTTGCTTTTCTCTGAACAGCAGCAGATGGAGGAAAGAAGTGCATTCTTAAGTGATTATCCACTTCTGCCTTTCCATTTCCTCTTAATTAACAATAGTTGGCTGTCCGAGCGTATTCCATAAACCCTGGAGAGCTTGGTCCACATTTGAACATCTGGAAAGCTCATAGGTGTGTCGACATTACTTTCTGAATGTTTTCCTTGGCACGTGATCGTTTCAGTTTGTTCAGCAAAAACTGCTAAAGTTTCCAAGGAGTCAGTATTTAAGTGACTCCTTATTTGAGTTTTGAATGATTGTGTTTTTTCACCATAGTAAAGGCTGAAGCGTTTGATCTTTCTCCAACTCTCTAGCTATTTTCCTTTTGTTGAAGTTTTAATGGAGCAAATTTTGCTTTGAACGGTAAAAACATTTTATTAATTTTAATTCAGTCATAATATATTTATGGAGGAGTACAACTATTGTCTTTGAGTTATGAGAACACACTACACTTTCACAACACTAGAAAACTGGCACTTATTGCCTGTGTGCTTGGACTATGTTGATCAGAAGATCTACTTGAGATCTGAAGGTCGCCAATTTGATCCCTGGATCCACAGAGTTCAAGTTGGTATGAGGAATGAGACACTTGCTCTCCTATCTTCTACAACAACAGCTGTGGTGCCCTTGAGCAAGGCACCAGTTTCCTGACTGCTCCCCGGGCGCCACATCCATGGCTGCCCACTTCTCTGGGGTGTGTGTTCACAGTGTTTGTTCACTGCTGTGTGTGTACACTGGTATGGGTTAACTGCAGAGCACAAATTTCGGGTATGGGTAACTCCGTATTTGGCCAACTGGTCACTTTTACTTCACTTCACATTTCCATGTTTAACTCATAAGTCAAAGTTCTAAGTTGACGTTAGATTTAAAATAGTTCTAACATTCTACATCAAAAGTACATTGCTATCAGAATGGAACAAATGTTTACATACTAAGATACAGGCTATCAATTCTTTGGACAACATTGGAGGGAAACAGATTTCACGAGTTCGCTTACATAGAATTAGCCCAGAAAATGCAAGCGTATGTGGCGAGATTAAGATAAGCATACTGGGCGAGCTGTCCACGGGAGGCCCTCGAGGTGAGAAGCGATCTGGGCCCGAGAACCCCTCCCAACCCCCCTCCCCCCCATGAGATGTGGAGACAGGGGTGGCGGAGGGAATTTTGCATTTCATCGTCGAATTGGAAGTGGAGTGGTTACGGTTTTATCTTGAGCGAGCAGAGGGATTGGAAACACCTGTAGATTTTTCGCTAATTATCTGATCGCTCCTCCCGAAATTGCGTTCACGGAACTTTACTTCATTCAACAATCAATTCTCATGAGGCACAATCCAGACTTACTTCAAAATTCTTATAAACTGGAGACGGTCCACTTGAATGTCCATTATGCTCAATGGGATTGTCTATTAAAGGTGCCGTATCATTGAAACTCAACTTTCAAAGAATTTTAGCATGTTTTAGTCCTGTTTCTTAGCTAGTTTTCTTTTTCTGGGACCAGAAAATGGCTTGATGGTTGTAGTGGCACTCATTGTACCTAGCAGTGCCCGCTAACCAATCAGATGAACCACTAATGCATCTCAATGAAGAACATATGTGCTGATTGGCTCGGTTGTGTAACTGTAGTAGAACTTCGTCAAACAACGATTTTGGATTTCCAAAACAAAAATGTTATGTTCACTAAAAGATTAATCTGTTCATCGGAAGTAAGTAGATTTTCTGTGTGCCGATAAACTGGGTTTAGCAAGGGTCATGGCAGCATCATGACATTGTGAAGAAGAGGGGTACACTGCTGGTTGTGCAGCGCACAACCATTTGAGGAGATTCAAAGACATTGTTTATGATAAATACTGTCTTTTTAATGTTTTTAAGGGTTGCAGTGATGGTCTAGAGGGGTCAAATATTTATTATCAATGATTTAAAAGAGGAACAATAAGGTACTTTTATTTATATACATATTGTAACAGGTTGTGACACTTTTTAACACTATTGGAAAACTTATTCTGTTTTAACTGTGAAAATGCAGTTTAAAATATTTAGAATAAGTTGGTATGTATATGTAGATAACTTGTATCTAAATTTTAAAACCAAAATAGATTGAACTATTCTCACAGAAACTGCCATAGGGTTAAACAACATAGAAAATGAGAAAGAAACAGAGCTGGAGTTGAGGCTAGTGATATTTTAAAAGACTTTTTTACAGAGTTCGGATGGGTTGAATATTAACGGTGGCTTTTAATGGTTTAAAAAGGGCTGGATTCCCTAAATAGAGCTCCAACTTCTTGAAAATATTCTGTATGAGATTGTTCAGAAGATTTAGGAATGTAATATAAGGCTTGAATAAAATCTGTTTGAAATTGTCTGTAGTTTATATTAAGGAAGACCAGTAGCTTTTGAAAATGAACTGTAAGATTATACCGTTTACAATAAAACTCAAATATTTGCAACCTTTACTTTGTTATATCTTGTTTAAGCTGAGTTGAGCTCAGAAAATTGCATTTACTTCAGTTTCTATAAGGGGATGTTGGAACTGTTTAAACTAGTTGTTTTTAACGTATTGTTTTTTTTTTTTGAACATTGAATTTGCTGATAATAATGAAAAACAGGCATTTTGGAAGAAAAAAAAATATATATAAAAAGACTATCCAGTATTGTTTAGTCAAGCCACAGGACTTTAAATGTAGATGCATCATACATACAAGGATTATGTAGACGTCAGTTTAAATAGTTTTTAATATATTCACCGTAATTGTGATGAGACACTGTCACTTATAATCACTATCCAGACAGCACAAGTCCTGAAAACAACGGGGCAGAAAACAACCACATATTCAATGACAAAACAACATAAAAAAAACCTCTATCATGCTGGCCCTAGAATTGAAACTAAGTTCCTGCATATTGTTTCCTCTGCTGTTTCTTTCAGGTGGTGCTGGATAATACTGCTTTAAACAGAATTGCCACAGACCGGCTGCATATTCAGAATCCCTCCTTCTCTCAGATCAATCAGCTGGTGAGTGAAAGGCATCTTATTGAACAGTTGAAGATGTTACACATACCACAGAGTAATATCTCTGGTGGAAGCAAATATTAGAACTTAAACACAGGAACTGGCAGCTACAGGTAAAAGGGAGGCATCTCCATAGCCTCCTAATGCTAAAATGCCCAAGTTTGATGCATAATATTTTACAGGCTGTTGCAAATGTGTAACTCTGCTTTAAGGTATATTAAGACTTACAATTGTGCATTGTTATTAGAGCATTATTGCCATGGGCCAAAACCAACTTCAAGTGTCGGTTTTGGAAAAGTCACAGTCTGAGCCATAACCATTTTCTGTGATTCTATCCGCAATATTTAAGTTTCTCTGTAGCCTGTATGCATCACATTTAAGACTCCTTTTTGTGTATTTGTCACAACGTTTCTTTATTTTTAAGTTGCAACATTTTTTTGCAAGATTTACTGAGTGAAGAATTGAATTTTTTCCCTAAAAAATACAACCTTTACAAGTTTGTCAGCACATAGCTTTTCTTACCATGGTGTCATAATTTTTGTTTTAGTTTTTTTTAATAAAGAACATCTTGCCATCAGAATCTCAAACCATCTATAGAACTATACACCAGCAATGAAAAGTACACCCATAGGTTAATATAGAAATGTTATAGTAAGTAAGTTAAATTTTTTCTATATCACATTTAACAGCAGCAGGAACGTCACCAAATTTCTGCTCTGGGAATTAAAATACACAGAACTCGATCAACACTTTAGAATGCATAATTATAAAATATAAAATACATAACACAGCATCTGGGGAACAACATCACTTCTCACTATTGAGCAATAAATGCTTGGAAAGAACTATGATAATATTCATTCTTGCTTTAAAAGGTTACAACTGAAGTTTGCTGTAGCTTAGGGTACAAAAAAAGTCATGGTGAAATTAAACCATGTTTCAAGATGTGATGCAACGAAGCTTTTAGTTTACCAATGTAGCTCTTTTGGGAAGAAGTGGTTTCTAACCACCAAGTGCGTCTGTATTAAAGGTCAGGTCAGAATCATTTATAACCCATACATTGCTAACCTGAGATGCAGTCAGGAAGTGCTGAAGAAGTGATTCTCATGTGATGTCAAAGAGCTATGACACATCCTCTCTATTTTAGATTAGTTTAGTTTTAGAAAACTAGTAGACAGTCAGTTCTTAGTGTCTTTCAGGCACCGGAGAAAAGGATTCAAAGACTGTCCTGTCTTGAGGTTGAGTTGGATATAATCAATATTTGATGAAAATAGGAAGGTAAATAGAATAAAGCCTTGAGGCAGAAGAAGAATGTAAAACTCACTGAGAGTGAAATGTTCCTTAAAGTAGAAATAAAACCATTTAAACTATGACTGTAATTCTGAAGCCACAGCTGTACATCATGGATTCATTATGTACACAAACACATTAACCCCCCCCCCCTTATTTTGTTAGAATGTATATCTAAAGATGCTTTTTTAAATATGATATTTTATGGTTAACTTTCACTTCAGTCTGGAGCTTGCACAGCATCTTGACTTCAAGCTTATCACCTTAAATCACACTATCCATGAATTGAATTGTAAATTTGTGATCTCAAAAACAAAACATAGAGAAATGTTAAATTGGTGGAGGATATTCCTAAAAGCTGAGTTTTCTTGCCATGCATCTCTTCTTTTGGTGCTTACAGGATGAGAGAGTCTGTGTTAACACACTGGGAGGTGCTGGTTCTGAAAGGTGTAATCAGCTGCATGACATGTTGCCCTGTCACATTCTAATGAGGAGCTACATGATACTGCGCGGGGCTCGTCTTAAAGCCTATTGTTACAGCACCCTTCTCTGATATGAGCAGCTCACTTTGTTGACTCATCCATCACTGTCTAAATAACTGACTTGTTTGAAGTAGATCATATGTAAGGCTATTGAATAGAAGCCAGATTGTCTTGAAAGGAAACCTGTTTGGTCTGTCATCAGCACCAGATGCTTTTCCAATTAAGACAAGTTTCAAGAATACCCTTTGCTAATCTTTAAAGTGAAAAAAATAGGAAACGTTTGCTACATTTCATCTTTCCCCTAGGTGTCCACCATAATGTCAGCAAGCACAACAACCCTCCGTTACCCTGGATACATGAACAATGATCTGATTGGCCTGATTGCCTCACTCATCCCCACTCCTCGTCTTCACTTCCTCATGACTGGATACACTCCACTGACAACTGATCAGTCTGTAAGTTTTTTTAATTAAAGATCATTTATCCCAGAAGATCATATCTGAGTTTTTGTGAGTTAATATGAAGCTCACTTGTGACCCTTCAATAAAATGTTTTTTTTTTCAGTTATAAACCAACTTTTGTATTTAGATTTAAACTGCGTTTTTGAAAGCTATTGAAACCAGATGTCCAAGGTTTAAAGTTAAAGAAAAAGCAATTAAACACATGAAGTTTGGTTTAATGGGTTGTCAAAGTTTAGTTTTCAAGCATTCAAAGATAACTCAACAACACTAACTTCCTAACGAGATCAAATAGAAAGCAAGATTTGTTATTTTCTCAGCAAAGTAAAGTTTTTGTTTAAATAATTAAAGCTAATATAGCTAATAGACTATGTAACAAAAATATGAACAATTATCTTTTGAATAATCTTTTGAAATCCCAAATCCACTTGGAATTTTGTGCTGTGTCTGAATGTATGGCAACTCTACGCTTCCTCATGCTGAGACAGAATCTAAACAAACTGAGAACACAGACGAAGCTAGTTTATTTTGCTTCAGTTTGTTGTCATTTTCAAAACTAAACTGACCAAACATTGAGCATTAGACAAGGACTGCAGTGAAATGGTTTTAACATACCTTGATTTACCAAAAATTTCCATGACTCTGAATTGGGCTAATTCTCTTAAACTAATGAGTTTGGAAGCAGTCACAGCTAAGCTGTTTTAGAGATTTTACTATTTTGGCTCTTCTCTTTATATCATTCGCATACAGCAGAATCACTTTACCAATTCTGTAAAATGTTGTAAACTTGTATCTTTCATAAGATATTCCAAATGTAAGACTTATTTGAAATAAAATTGATGACAGTACTGTAAAGGTACTTTAGTGCAATATGGGATTGGCTAAAACATTTTATTTGACTTTATTTAAAGAGTCATATACAGTGAGTGAGCGTCTTTCTGTAACAATTTCATTGAATGATGGTCACCTCCAGCGACTTTTATCCAAATAGTTGATGTAATAGCCAGAAAATGAGACATGGCCATTCAGACTGAAGTTAGCGAAAAATCTTGATCGTATCAAATACAAAACTTCATTTAAACGCAGCCCATAGCTGAACCTGCTTCGTGTAGCGATTGGAGGGGTTGAAACATAAGATAATTTAAATCATAGCTCAAAAATATTGATCTGAATATACATTCTCTGATGAATGCAATTTCTTATTTTGCATTTTAATCATTGTTGATGTTACTGTTTAAACTGTACTGAGTAATCCATCAGGGGTGGAAAAAGTAATCTAGACCTGAGAGTAGCTTCAAACAACCCAAGAGGAGCTTAATTAGTGGAATCAGGTGGGGTGCTTAAAAGTTGAAGCTAAATGTGGCCTTTCTTGCCCACCTCTGGTTTATATTTAACTATTTTAATCTAGTTTAAGATCTATGTTTCATTTCTATCTTTGTAAAGTATTGTGATAAGTGCTCTAGATGTAAACTTTGCCAGCACAAACTTTTTAATCTAGCTATTAGAACTGATCTCTCCTGTGTTTCCAGGTGGCGAGTGTGAGGAAGACTACTGTGCTGGATGTGATGAGGAGGCTCTTACAGCCGAAGAACGTGATGGTGTCAACAGGTCGAGATCGGCAGACCAACCACTGCTACATTGCCATCCTCAACATCATCCAAGGAGAAGTGGACCCCACGCAGGTGAGCTAGCAGGTTTGATGCAGAGCAGTCTTTATACTATGTTCTTATGTTTTAACATGTTTCCCTTGCAGGTCCATAAGAGCCTGCAGAGGATCAGGGAGAGAAAACTGGCTAATTTCATTCCCTGGGGTCCTGCTAGTATCCAGGTGGCTCTGTCACGGAGATCTCCCTACCTGCCCTCAGCTCACCGCGTCAGTGGCCTGATGATGGCTAACCACACCAGCATCTCCTCAGTAAGAAATCAATAGTCTCTGTACTGCACTATATCAAAATAATTTAGTTTTTGACAAGTAAAATCTGAAAGTTTCAGAACTAAAACTATTATTTTAAACTCGTAATATTACAGCCAGCGATGTATCCTAACATGACCTTGAGATCTAAAACGATGTTGTATAAGGCAGTGTTGGGCAGTAATGCGTTACTAATAAAGCGTTAACATAACGTCACAGCTTTTTGCAGTGACTAATGCTGTAATGAAACGCAAAACTTTTGAAGAAAAAAACAACACTGTTATCGTTACTACTGTCTGCACTATTACGTTACTGTTTACATTAAATGCTGGAAGTAAAGAGGAAAATGCTTCATGGGGTTGGTGAATGGCACTCAAGTTCAGAAGAAGAAAATGCATTTTCGGATTGTAAATGCCGACTGATTGTTAGTGTATGTCTATCATCTCACGAGAGCAAAACCAGTTTTTCTGAGTGGAAATACTCTATCATGTCAGGTTAGTTTAACGTAAAGAAACATTTCAGTGAGAGCTCAACAGAGCAACAGGTATGTCGTTGATAACTCTACGAATATTTTTAAATAGAAAATGAGCTAAAGATGACATTAGGGGCAAGAGGGCAAATAACTTTTTATGTTCTGAATATATTATTCAAGCTGGTTTGTGTTGTTTTTTTATATGTTCAGTTTCTGCTGATCTGAATTAAATGCAATAACATTCATAATTATGTAATGTTTGTCAGTTTACATTGACCATAACGTTTAGCATAGCAGTGAACTTATATAAGGGCGTTAATAGAGCATCAAAACATGTTATTTAAAAGTAACTCATTACTTTTTAGTGTAAGCAATCATTTTGGGTTTTCAAGTGTAAACACATTTAGTTTTTACGTGTGTTCATTTAATTAACTAATTTTTAATTAAAGTAGAGATTTCTATTTTTCTATTGACAGTTCACTCAGAACCATAAAAACTAGTGTTGGCATGCTATCCTGTTCGTTTAGTGCATCACAGTCTTTTCACTGTTTTTGAGTGCCATAAACATGTTTTATTTAGAAAGAGTATTTGTGTTGTCAGTGTGCAATTCAAAGGTCAAATCAAGCATTACAAAATGGTCTTGATTAGAGAACACCTCTGCACATGGTATTGTTTATGGCCTGTATGGAGCGATCCTCTCTGCTATTATCTACATTACTGTGTTTGGTAACCTATAACTGAACAACGGGTGTTCTAGATACATTGCCCTGCTGCGGGGGAATAATGTAGGTGGAAATCCCAGAATTAACTGTTACTCTGAGGACAACAACCAACGGTTCATAGTTCAGTGAAGTAACTACAAAGTTGAATTTGGATCCAAAGAAGAGGCAAGAAATCAAATGAACTGATTCTTTTAATAAGAGGCAAATACAAGTGGGGAAAAACAGTTCGCATACAGATTACAAACAGAATCAAAATTCCAAAATTAGTTTGACAGAGTATGTCTTGAAGCAGTGATCAAAAACAAAAATTTTCAGCAGGAAAGATAAGTACAATAAACTTGAGAGTAACTCACTTGAAACAAAACAGAGCAGTTGCTAGAACAAAAACTGAGCTTAGAATTAGGTGACAGGCAAACTTAAGTTACTCTCAAACAGAACGGGATACATGTGACAAATTAACATGAGTGAAAAACTAGACAGTAAAATAAAAAATAGTGACATCTGGTGTCCAAGGCTTAAAGTCCTTACAATTAACATTGTCACTATATAAACACGCTCGAGACTGACCAAGCACAGAGAACGGAATTTGCGCGGTTAGCAAGCGAATTCGGGAGTGTGCGGTGTAGTGTCAATGGAGAATGAGGCAGTAAGCGTACATGTCCAACATAGATGGACTTTGTGCACTTTTGACGCCCATTCGTGACGTGTATTAATTTTGGGATTTGCGCCAGCCAACAAGAAGCTTCTGTCTGATCCTCTCCAGAAAAAATAACATAACAAACATGGGGGACAATTTAAAAGATTTGCTCTGCTGGTAAACTAGAAACCTGCAGTTAGTAAACAGCCGGCATATCCTCAGTATTTCTGCCTTCAATGAACATAAAAAGCATTTTTTCTCTCTACTCTGCCATGTTGCCTTGAGAAAAAGTGTACTATAAGCTCCGCCCTCAACACTCACATCGCTGATCCAGCACAGTATGTGAACAGGAATAAAATGCATATTAAACGCAATAATAATTTTTTTTCTCGATTAGATTTTTTTATGATTGTTAAGGCCAAAATTGATATCAAAAGTCCATTAATTGCACAGACCTACTGACACGTGTTTAATTCTGTTTTTATCTTTTTAGCCATCAGACAGCCAGAGGTGTTGACATTGCTTAAATAATAATCTACTACTATCCTTCCATAAAATAACACCTTAAACTGATACAACATCCGAACTCGCATACTGTATGTTCTCGTCACATGCGTCAGTGACAGGAGGCAGTGATTCATCGATCCACCTCTCACACCCATCATTGAAACTAATCGCTCCTCTGTGCCTCTTGCAGTTGTTTGAGAGAACCTGTCGTCAGTATGACAAGCTGAGGAAGAGGGAGGCCTTCCTCGAGCAGTTCAGGAAGGAAGACATGTTCAAGGATAACTTTGATGAGCTGGATAACTCTCGTGAAGTGGTTCAACAGCTCGTGGACGAGTACAGTGCGGCCACACGCCCCGACTACATCTCCTGGGGCACGCAGGAGCAGTGAAGTACTCCTAAAACTCCTGTACATTATGATAAGGGCTCTTTAAAGCCTTGTGTCTCTTCGGATGTATATACTTGGAAACCTCAGAACCCGGTGCCTCGTTAGTGAGCTAGATTCTTCATCTCTCCCTGATTCCTTTATTTCAGCAATGAAAGACTCCATCTTAATCTATTTTTGTACTGCACTTTGCACTCTTCAGCACAAAACCTCCATAAGGCGGCCTCCACACACACACTGAAAGACTGGGTGGTCTGGGATGAATGTAACTGTTAGAGGGGAGGAGAAAGCCTCTTAGAAAAGATCAGACTAGAAGCAGCTTTTGAACGCTCCGTCTCTCTCCCTCACATTTATGCATGCATGCTTTTAGACAAAGGGGAGCTACTTTGAGGGGAGAGATGATGATGATGGGTGTGTGATTGAATCCCGTTTCCTCTTTTGAGAAGCAATCTGTAAAGTCAAGTGTAATGCTGTTACGCAGTCCATCCAATCAGTGAGCCTCAATCGGCTTGTACTTAGTCAATCAGATCATTACTGTTACCTCAAAGTCTGCCAGACTCAATTGTCCAAAGCAAATCTAAAGGATCACATTTCTTCCCGAGTCATTTCTGCTCCAGAAGCTGAACCTGCATGTGTCAGATGCGCTTCTCCTGCTTTCTTTTCCTCTCACCGCAGTGTTCTTGTTAAAATCATGCTGTGTATATAGTTGGCTGTTAGACTTGATGCATTTACTTGAAGTTTGTGTGACTGAATAAATGTTTTTCTGCAAGATTTCCATCTGCTGTAGAGTCATTATTCCTGAAATCACCTGAAATCCTCAGATGCGGTATTTTTTTTGCAATTCTGGATTTGAAAATGCATCATATAACAATACCTGGTGTCCATATTTTACGAAGTAAATCAATATAATAAACAATACATACTATGGAAGCACAAGCTTTGGAAAATGTTTAGGCATAAATGTGTGTATGAATGATGCGAACACACTCATGTATTTATAAAATTAGTAAAAGCTAAAGTAATTCCAAGGCGTTTACTGACGGATCGGTGCATGGGAAGTCCAAACAATGGCAAAATAATGTGAAATTTTTTTAGGTATATTCTTGTTTTGTGCATATGTTTACACAATTGTTTTGGCATGTTTATATTTATTAAAAAAACTCATAAAATTCCAATTTATAAGGGACATGTTTAAATAGATTGTATTAGGCACGAGAATGGTGGCTCAGGGGTTTGTACCAGGAAGAATTAAAAGATTTCCTCCACTTAAACATAACATCAATATTAGTGGAGTTTTGCAACGAGTTAACACCATGTGAAGTCTGTCCAGAAACCTCTACAGAGATTGTACATCGCGAACATCAGCCAGCAGATAGGTAGTAAGACTTTTTCCACTACCCCTTCGTTGCGTAGTTGGTTTAGTGTATGTGTAGTGTAATTTTTAGTCTGTGACATTATTTGAAAGCAATACATAAGACGTAGCTTATTTACAGGTAAAGGTTTAAAGTTTGCAGCTACAATGATTAGATTTACATCTCAAACTCTTTGCTCGATCTGGAACAAGTTTCAAAACTGTCAGCAAGAGCTCTACACTTAATCATTTCAAAATTAATCTGATGACCTTATCTTCATGTTCACTTGTTCTTTTTATATTGCTTTAGAATTTGTGTATGGTATCGTCAAGTGGCGATGTTTTTTTTTCTTCGTTTTTAGGCAGAACAAACTAGATAGAATATTAAAAACATGTTTGATGTAAAAAAAACTGATGGCATGTTGTCACATTTTTTGCATTTTCAGTAATGTCACTTTTTTCCTTTTATTAGATTCAATATTTTATTTGTTTATTTATCGTAGGGTCATTCATGTAAATTTTTTCCTTTTCATTTGTTTCAGTAATGTATTCGTTTTTGCAGGGTCAGTAATTGAAACCTTTTCCCTTTCATTAGGTTCAGTAATGTATTTATTTATTTTAAGCAGATCAAGTATAGTCACTTGTTTCCTTATTATTAAGTTGAGAATTTATTTATTCACCTTTTATCTTTTCATTAGGTACAGTAATTACAGTTATAACTAAAGGTGTAACTTGTTACAGCTAATGACCAGACCAGTGAAAAAATAGTTTTGATGCATGTCGGAGGTTTAAATTGTAGTTGGCACTTAGCAGCTTTTGCATCCAAACTCTTTACACACTTTACATATGAATACAATATACAGACACAAAAACTCAATCATGTAATGGTGCTGCTTTTATTACATACGTTATTTATAATTTTGCATAATTTCACATTTAAGTTAGCTGTACAAACAATAGTGCAATAGACTATGACATCTGTAACATAATAAATGTACCATGCAGAGTACAATCTGGAAAGCATCAGGGGCTATTTTTAGAGTTTCTTACAAGTTTATCGATGGGTAGAGCTGCCTGCAGCTTAAGAGAAACATAAAATGAGCATGAGATATCTACTGGCATCACAGGGACCAACAGGAGCACACGATGGCCTAAAAACAAAGCTTAAAGCAAGGAAACAGATTTAAAAAAAGCTTTGAGTTTTAATTTCTATATTAAAGATGAGTGCTGGAGAAGAGTACTGTAGAATCATAATAACAGAAACAAATGAGGCTGGTTCTGAAATGTGGCTGCTTTAAGATGGTTCATCAGGCACTGGCGGCACTTTGAAGGCATGGGCTCAAGCACAGGATTACTGGGCAAGTATTATTGCTTCAGCAAAGGTTTGGCAGTTATTCAAGGGAAAATCAAAAACAGGGAAACAAGAACTCTACCTCTAAGTATTTGGTCCAAGTGACTTTAAATATGAAGTAACAAATGACTTTGGTTGTGGGCACAAGACATTTTTGATCAATCCCATTTGGTCAATGAAACCCAGGGCTGGGAACAAATTTGTTGACCACTAATGATTGGGGAAGTTAATAACAACAAATAGAAATGTAAATATGATGTCATCCTTTGTCCATGATGTCATCTGATCTCTAGTAAATATTTCAAAGCAAGCACTAAAATGCAAATAAAGGTCTTTATGAAAGATATATAAAACAAAACTAAAATGGCAATAAAAAAAATCTCACACTTTTTACAACACACATCCATAAATAACATTTTTAGAAAGACACAGACTGAAAAAAAGAAGTACAAACTCTCAGCACATTAAAAATAAAAGAGCAGTTAAAACAAAGCAAGGCAGGTTACTCTACAGGCTAGATTAAGAGATGCTCATCCAGAAAACTGAATAGTTTAGTATTACACAAGCTGATATCATTGGGATGCAAATAGTATTCTTCCATAGCCCACTAACTTTCAAGTCTCAGAAGAAGAAAAGAAGCTTTTATATTGGCATTTTTGGTGGAACTCTTCCATTGATGGGAGTGAATTTATCTGATAAAGTTTGCAGTTATGTTCACGATGACTGGCAGGTGCCAAATCAAATTAAATGTTTTATTTGTCTCTACCTTCAGAGTAAGATAACAGTAGTGCATTAGTCCCTTTTTAAAGACTATTTTAGGGGAGGCAATGTTTTCTTAATTAGGGTAGGAAGGCAAAGGTATAGATAGGAAGAGAAGTGGGGATAGTGCCAGTTATACGGTTATACCAACAAACAGGAAGCATTCGAAATGCATCTGAAGATCTGAGGTACAGAGGTTAACCTTAGTTAAAAGCACTTAGTGTTTCACAGACTCTCTTTAAACAGACCAGTGAAAGATGCTCTGGTTTCGACTGGAGTCTGGAAAGCAACGGTTTAAGCTAAGCCAGTGTGTACATGTGAATATGTTTGTGTCTGTTTTCTGTGAGGCCCCAATGATTTTCTCTAGATAAACAAACTATTTTGTTACAAAACATCCTTAAAACAGGATTAGTTTAGAAGAGAAGCAAGGAAAGAAAATATATTTTGTTCAAGATAATTAACTTGAAATTGATATCCAAATGGGTCAATATTTTAGAAATAACTAAGGTTTGAAGGGAGTCTTTGAAGTAAAGTCAAGGTAAAGATATATTTTAGTATCCTTCAGTTTTTATATTTTATGTTGAGGCTAATAGGGATTTCTAACAGTTAATTGATCATATACAGGTATTTGCTGTTATATATTGTTATCATTTTTTACAGAACCTTCATGCTCTGTTTTCTTATTTCAGTTTTCGCTATTTCTAAAATGCATTTTTACTCTCTGAACTATCATCTTCTGAACTTTTTCAAGAGAAAACCATGATTTACAACCAGTTACAAAGAACTTGAAGACTGTATTTTCAGGTATAGGTGAATTAGTTCAATGAAATCCGGGTTTGTGCCGTACATCTTTTTTTCCATCTCTGTGGTATTAGACTCTCGGGTGGCAGAGACCGCTGTTCCGGATTTGGCGGGAAGTCGAGCAGCTGCTCCTCTCAGTCTGATCTGGGGTCAGCCTCTCCTCACAGGGAAGCAATCTGCAAGGAGTACACCTCTTGAAAGAACTCTTTCATTAGAACTCTTCACACTGGGTGAGAGGGCAGCTCAAGTAGGGAGTGATGAAGTTTGGCATTTGTTTCCATGGAGATGCAGTCATCTTTTCTTAGCTGGCGATGAGTGGCACTGAAGTAAGCGTTCATCAACTGCATGATCTCAGTCAGCTGAGAGAGAAAGAGAGAGAAGAAGAAAAAGAAGAGAGAGAGAGAGAGATAGAGAAAGAAAAAAAGAGAGAAGGAGATAAGTGAGACAGAGAAGAAGAGAGGGATGAGAGAGAGAAAGAAAAGAGAGAGAAGAGAGAGGGATGAGAGAGAATGAATAAAAGAGAAGAGAGAGATGAGAGAAAGAAAAGAGAGAGAGAGAAGAAGACGAGAGAATGAGAGAGAAAAAGAAGAGAGAGAGAGAAGAAGAAGAGAGGGATGAGAAAGAAAAGAGAATAAGGAGAGAGAGAGAGAGAGAGAGAAGAAAGAAAGCATTGGGATGAGAGAGAAAGGGATTTATATAAGAAAAAATAAAGACAGAAAGATGGAAATAGATGAGAGAAAGAGAGGAGAGAGAGTATTTACAAAAGCTTCATAGTTCAGTTGTCAAGCATTTAGTCTTTTAGATTACATCTTAGTTAACATAAAGCATAAATCCTGATCCAGATACTATGATGTGTTTGAAATGAGATTTAGTTTGTAGAAGACCAGCAGTGTTTAGAAAAGTATTCCAATGGTTTACTATTTCTGGTCAGCTCCCGAAGTGCAGAACACTGGCCGTATAAACCGTGGACGTAGTGTCCTCATAGGTTTCTCAAGAGAGTGAGTTAACTGGAGGGCAGAACAAACCTGAGCGCTGAGGAAGGTGAAAGGGACTCATCCTCGTTTGTGCATGATTTAAAGACTTAAAGTAACTAACACAAAAGTAGATTTAAACTTGAGAATTATAGGGAAAAATTGTAAAGACGTGTAAAATTATGCGTAAACAATCTGTAAACAATACTTTGTATGACAAAATAATGGCAAAATGTTCAACAATGTTTTTAACAACTCAGGGTATCTGCAGGTTTGATCATATAAATTACTTTTTAAGACAGTTTGAATAAAATTTAGGCCTATAATATAACAAAAACATACAAAACTATTTTTGTGTAATAAACAGTATACTTCAAATACGTTTGAATCAAAACCATCGCTTTTACGTTTTAAGCAAAAAAAAATTCTGAAGGCAACCCTACAATTACTTTTTTTTTTTTTTTACATTTAAAATTGTCTAATGAGAGTTTTGTCAATATCTGGCATCCCAAACTTTAACTGTGAGCATTTTGGCAAATGGTAGCAACTCTAACCAGAAATTTTCCACTGTTTTTTTTTATCATGTAGAAGCATTTTCTTTGTCTCAACAGCAAAAACATATCAAATGAGCTTTACATGGACGTTCAAGATCAAAACAGTGAAATTAAGACTTTTTAAAACCTAAATTTTTTACTTTTTATGACTGTGGAAACCCTGACAACTGTACACACAACAAGTGTCAACTTTTTTGGAATAAAAAACATGCATTATACATTAAAATATAGAACAGAACACAGTATAAAACAATAAACAAAATGTCCTGCTAATATTCAGGTAAATATCAAATGATTATACTCACAAGGAAATTATAGAATTTTCCATCTGCATGATGCAGATTTTAGCAAAAATATAAAAATTTTGAAAAGTCGTACAAGTAAAAAAAAAGGTGTTAATGAGTATTTCAAGAACTTATCTATCAAGAGTTTAGTTAGCATAGGTTTCCAAGATATGAAGATTCTATGGGTTTATTACATGGATTGCAGTTATTTTAGTGTAAATAAAATATTTGTAGAATAGAGGGTGCATTTCCAAAACAATATGAAACACTTGTTTTCATGATCACTGAAGAAGACCAGGACTGTGCATTATTTATAAACCAATTTTGAAAAATTGAAATAAAAATAAATCTTACATTTTGAATTCCCTTATCTTTTTATTACTATGTTATGCTAACATTACCTTCATCTGATCAACTACTTTTTCATGTAAAATAAATACTCAAAACATTGCATCACATGTATTATGTAACAATGACCTACCCTCATATTCTTAGATTCTTAGACCACATTTTTAGCCCTGCCCCTTATCACTGATCGAAGAGGTCGTTCTAAACTCAGACCATAATGATGCCGTAGCGATCACTTGGGGTGTTCCGACTCACCTTACTGGTTTCGAGGAGCAGATCTCGGTCTCCAGCTGTGATCCTGAAGGTGTTGCTATCAGACACACCGTACGAGCAGATCTGGCCTATCGGTAGACACTCAAGAGCTTCGGCCTCTCCCTGGCGATATAGAGTCACACAAGAAGCAGCTACACCAAGCCACAACTTCTGAGAGAAGCTTCCTGTAGAGCTCTGGGGAAAACACAAGGGTGTTCAGAACAGTACTCTGAATAGATCAGCACTTTAAATGTTTATAACAATGAAAGGTATGCTGAAAGTATTTCACCTCAGCATTGTATTTACAAATCAATTAGGAAGCAGTGACCAATAGGGCCAAGTTCGCCGGAATGCGGATATCATAAGCTAATGACTGGCTCTGTTCGATTAAATTATGTCACATGACATTGAAAGGATGGATATATAAAATACCTACCTTTACAAATGCATCAGTACAGTTAACAATTCAATTGAATGAAGGGTTGCTATCTATTTTTTGATGATCTTGTCTATTTTGATTCTTGGTAGGAACCATACTAAATTCTTTGTAGTTTTGGTGCACAAAATAGATTTTTAAGATGATTTTATCAATACACCAGGCAGTACTCAAAACATCTAGTTTGATTCTTGATAAATAGCAAATCAACCCCATTCTTTGAGTTTTTAACTTTTTTGTTACATTTTTTTAAACATTTAGAATGTTTGTTTCTTCGTTAATTTTCACATAGTTTTTGTATAAATTGAAGACATGGTGTCTTAAAAACTACAGAAGCTGAAACAACATTTACTTAACATGAAACACTTTTACAAGTTACAAAACAATTTGCAATTTCCGAAACACAAATACATTTCAGGAACCAGAAGGGCTAGGTACCATTGAGAACTGTCAACTTGGCAATGATTGGACGAGACTTCTGAAAGGGTTGAAACAATCTACACAGACAAAAACAACTAATAATTTAAGAAAATCTATCATTCATTAACTGTCTCTATCTCTAAACTCTCTCCTTCTGACAGACTGTCACTTCCTCAGTACTTTGATTGACAGAAATGTCATCCAACGGTTTCATAAAATGTATGTGTGTTTCGGGATTTGTAAAGTGTTTTGTAACTTGTAAATGTCTTTTCTAAAATGTACATTTCTTTTGTAACTTGTAAAAGTGTTTCTGGTTATGAAAATGTGTATAGCACCTCTCGGCCATCGTAAAAACAGAACAAACTATTATAGAGAAATCGCTTATGCAGAGATAGCTTCTGAACAGCAAAAAGGTTTGGCAGCCACACAGTTCATTTTCTAAAAGGATTGAAAAGGGCCGAGGAAAGTCTAAATAAAAACAGAATTTCCTTTCAACAGCAAACAGTGAAATACATCCAAAGCATAATGTATATGCAGTCAATATGCAAACAGATCATACCCTGGGGTTATATCTGAGATTTTGCTAAAATACTCTGATTATTTGACCTCTTGTGTACATTATGTGATGTGTTTTGTAAAGTTAGTAACATCTTTTGACTACTTATTTAAAAACGGAAAGGTTCTATCTGTATTTGCTATGTGAAAACTTTGAAGCTCAATATCTCAAAACTCATTTGAACAAGATAGAGCCTTAGCATTCCCAGGGGAATGAGATCCTATTCCGTGCTATTTCCTAAAAACTAACCAAGAAACTAAATAACTCAGACATTTTGAGAAAATCAGAAAACAAAGCTTTAAATAGTTTTTAACCCTTCACTCACAATATAGAAGTCCACCTCATAGAGAGTGCAACCGAAACCCGACCACTGCCGGGCGATGGTGAGATAGGCCGCCATGCTGTCCCGCCCACTGTATCCTGCCAGGGGTTTCCAGTGCTCCAAAATGGCTGACATCACCACAGCGCTTTCCTCCCTCAGCCTGGCCCGTAGTCTCTGGTCCTGTTCCTGGCGCCGCTTGAGTCCCCAGAGCGTGCCAGCCAGCAGCCCTGCGGGGAACGAAGGGCATCCAGGGGGCTCGAGGGGGGCCAGCAGAGCACGTGCCTCCAAAACTCCAGATGGGAAGAGCTGTTCCAGAGGTGGGTACGGAGAGAGGGCGCTGAAGTCACCCAGCAGGTACTGTAGTCGCAGAGCCGCCAGCGAGAGCAGATCTTCCTCGCCTGCTGGGAGCTGTCCCCGCACTACCATCTCATGACACTGAGAGAGAGAGAGAGAGAGTGTGTGTGAAGGATTCATTTCTAGTTATATAATAGTTTAAGGTAAACAATAATTGATATGCTAAACAATTAAGAGGCAGTTACATACGAACATGATTGTTTCATGCAGGTTAATTGTACAAATTGGCATTATTAGCTGGTATATGATTAGTAGATTGAATTATTAGCTTATTCTTCTAAATGTATGTCAAATCACTCAAGAAGTTTGATCATTAATGCAAATGTAACTCACCTTTGAGCATTGTTAATAAATATATAAATGGTAAGCACTGTGAACATTATGGATGTGTAAAATTTTTATGAACATGCATTAACAAATGTTATGTTAAAGTGTAAAAAAGTGCAAAATGTCCAAAATCAGAGTTGAAGGAAGTCCAGCAAAGGAAGAGTAAAGTATATTTGATCTGTTGACCATCACAGAACTAATGATTTGGATTCATCTGCCCACGTCGTCAGTGAGGAAACAGCCCAAATAAAACATAAAGAAAAAGAGAGATGTGGAAAATCCCTCTTTGCCTCTTTCTTTGACCCCTGAGTCACTCCTCTATTTTCAGACTATGTAGCTTGGCAGCACTTGTGTGTATAACCTCGCAGGAATAATTGGCTGGTGATAGAAACTCTCAGAGGAAGAGATCCCTTTTTAGTCTTGATTTTGAAAAGTTCCCATCAAAAGGCATTTTGTGTACAGTTTATGTATGTTTAAAACACATTTTGTCCCATCGCAATTCCATCACGAGAAAGATGACAAACAGTATTCAAAACAAACACATGCCTTATCCCTTATTTGATTTAAAAAACAATTATTTGACCAATTTGGCAATTTGACCAAACCAGCAACAATTTTTTTTTTTACTTGAATAAATATAACTTGCAATACTTATTGCTAAAATTTCGATATGAGTACTGTTGTGTTTTTATGGTACAAATGTTTTGAAGCATGCTTTTAGTTGATGTTTTACCTGCTCGAAGAGGAAGAGGTACTCAATGCTCTCTGTACTGATGTTGTCGGTGTCCAGCAGACAGTAGAGCTTGAAGCACAGTCTCCACGGACAGCCTGAGTCTGGATCTTTTGCTGACAAACTAAACATAGACAGATGTTAATAATCAATAAAATAAATGAATGCAGACCCAAATGCTAAATCTGCATCAAACATGTGTTTGTTTCATTTTAGTGCTAATGCTAGAAATCATAGGAAGATTTGAACAGCATCAATAATGCTAAAGTTTCTCTGGTAATTGAATCTTGCCATAGACTAAATATATAAATTTGTATTTTATGTTAGACACACAATATATACTGTAAATTATCATTATTTATAATTGAAATATGAACAAGATAATAGTTTCAAGTTTCAAACTAAAAATTATACATTCAGAAAATGTAGCCAAGCAAGATAATATAGTCTTTAATAAGTAATAAATGATTAATCATATTAATAAAATAGTTAAAAAGATAAAACATTGTAAAATAAAAGTTGACTTATTCACTGTGACTTGTGGCACTAAGTGTGCCATATTAAGTAAACTCAACTTTTGTTTCGTTTCCTCATCAAAACATGCCTCATTCAAATTGGTTCATGCATGTTTGTGTAATCCTATTTTCCTTTTCTGGGAGCTTAAAAGGGCTCGATGGATGTAGCCAAACCTATTGGCCACATCACCGCCCACTAACCAATCAGAAGAACCACTAACTGACCCAGAAGTCTAACCGTAGTAGAAACTCAATGATAAAAAGTATGTTTTGGATGTTTTTTTTAACCAAAACTTCAAAATATTTGTCAGCAATGGGGGGGGTTATTAAGGTTGCAGGTATAGTCAAGAAGGGTCAAATATTTTATAATATATTTTATAATATATTTCAAATATAAGTTATTTAAAATGGGCATAATATGGCATCTTTAACATCTTTTTCTGGTTTACTTAAATATGAAAATAATCACATTAAAATAAACTAACAAATGCTAAATATTTTACTAACACAACTTCAACGGAATCTAAACACAGTCATGTTTAAAGTAGCTTGTGGCATTAACATATCAAATCCACAAGCCGTTTAAACAAGTCTCTACAAATCCCTCCAACAGAATGATGTCATCTTCAAACTCATGACTCAACCGGATTTCTGCTGCATGTGCACTTTGGCACAGCAAGGTCTTCTGCTTGCATGTGTACACAAACACACAAGGGTGAGAGAAAGACTCTGCGTGTGCCCATGAACCCTGTTCTGGGAACAATTGGCACCAAGATGTGCAAAAGTGCACTCAGACGAATACAAACACAGTTCCCAGAAGGAAGGATACGTTGAAATCTGTCTGGTTGAGCTTATCTGTGCTTCAGTTTGCTTTTCACATCAGTTCATGCCGGTGACATCACTCTCACCTTGAACACTGAATCCCTGAAGATTAATGAAGAGCTGCTTGTTCGTTCTCACAGGGCTACTATAGGGTTTGTGCCGGGCTGGTTAAAGTGTTCTTAAGTGCTGGGAAATTGAGTTTACCAAAGATAAAATAAGGCTTTTACTGTTAAACTTCATTACGGTTAAACATTGTGGAATTTTATTGACCTGTTCTGTAGTATGTTTGGTTTGTTAGTACAATTGGACCAGTGAGCTTTAGTGTAAAACATAATGTAAAAAGTGTAAATGATAGTTACTTTTCAAATCTTGTCATGACATCAGCGACTATTGTGCTGCCACCGACAGCAATTTCCCAGCATCCATTCTGCTCAAAAAGAGCAAAGGTATTTGGGCTGTCCTGCAGCCCGAGACGTTCTGCCATTTTCCTCACGACCTAGACAGAGAGAAAATTAAACCAAAGCATTATTTTTTTGTAAATGAATACATAAATTTTTCTTTACATAATTAATGCTGGTGTATTGTTTGCACTTCCTGAGGTACATAAAGCCCAGTTTACAATCTGGGTTCGTTGGGACTTGAAGAGGCTCAGTTTTGAGTTTTGATTTCTATTATTTTACTCAATTATGGTTCTGGTGGAGTAAAGGAGGAGTAGTGTGATGTCCTTGGTGTGAGAGAGACACATAAATGGATAGAGAGGCTTGTCTCTGGGGTAGAGACCTGTTTGCCCGCAGGAACACCCAGATATATATATTCTCTTTAAACAATACCTTTCAGTTAACTGTTTTTATTCCGAAACCGGTTTCCTCAGTTTAACACAAAGTTATTTAAGAGTCTTGTGAACTGTAAAGTTTTTATTTTTTATGATTAGTAAACATAGATTTTATGTGTACTTCTACAAAAATTTGCATTGCAAACCTAAATATCCAATTCAACAATGCGAGTAAGTAGTACATTTACATACTAAAGCACTAACTTCTACATAAGCCATAATCTAAATGGAAAATGAACCTGTTATCAATGTGTTTTTTTAAGTATTATAATGGTGACTTTAGAACAAACAGGGTTTTTTTTAACATAAAAGAATTAAAGATAAAACAAATATGCTACTGAAATGAATCTGTCTGGTTTGTGATTGTCAGTGCTTATCACTACTAATGATTATCTTCTTTGTTTAGCAGTGGTCATCAAAGGTCAAGTCAATACCTCGTTAGCCGTAGTGTGCGAGGTGATGGGAACCTGGCAACAGCCTGATCCAGGGTAGTGCACAGTGCACAGGATCTCCTGCCTTCCCATTAGCCCCTGGATCTCCTCCCAGGACGGCACACACTCCCGTCCTCGCGTCTTCTCCAGAGCCTGTGCGATGAAGGACGCATAGCTTTCCACCTCTGCATCCACACTCAAACTCTGAACTCTGAAACACAGAGGAACGTTCTTCTTTCAGCATTGACAACTTATCAGAACGACATTGACAACCAATAAATTATTCGTCCAAAGAGAGTCTCTAAATGTTTACTTGCACACCTTTTGAGAAAGATGAGAAATAATTTATTATATTGTTTACATAAGCATGAGAAGGAACCAAATATCATACCATAGTTATGCTGATGACACACAAATTTAACTAGCTATCTCCCCGAATGACTACAATTCCATAAACTATCCCTTTTATTGTCTTGAGATCAAAAACTGGATGTAAAACTACTTTCTTCAATTAAAGAAGTACAAAACTGAAGTCATTGTATTCGGAAGCAAAGCGAGGTTGTTAAGGTTAACATGATCAGTAATAACTACAAATCAAATCAGATCAGGAATCTTGGAGTGATTCTGGACAAAGTAAAGCACTTTGAATTACCCTGTGTACGAAATGTGCTATAAAAATAAACTTGCCTTGCCTTGTATAAAGTTGTTGAGTAGCTATTTTCTTTCACATTAGACAGCATTAAACACATTAAACATTAGGCAGCACAATGCAGGATTCAAATTCAACCTTTTGTTTTCTTTTGCAACACAGCAGCTAATTAAAATATAAAAGAATATATAGTGTGTTCAATCAGTGCAAGATTGTACAAAATAACACTTTTCATGGTAAAAAATTGGAAGAAGCATTTTCAGAATCCTTGGTGGTAATTAACAACACGTGTTCTTTTCTATATAGATTATTTTATCTGATTTGTTTAAATTACAGTCATTGCATTTTAAGCAACGAGTCAGAACTGTCTACTATTGCACACAAACAGTGGTTATGAGATTTTTCACTCAGATTACTGTATATTTAAATTAACACAAACAATGCACCAGACTTCATCATATTTAATCGAATTAAGAATAAAAAATGTATAATCTGTTTACTCTTGCTGTAGTCAGATTATTAGGATTTAATTAAGCCCAGCTTCTGTTTACTTTGACTGTTTGCTATCTAATTAGCCAGGCACTTGCTAATCACATGGTCGAAATGAGTTAAGTAAACACATGCGGGAAGCTTCAGTGTCTCCGGAGAACTGAAAGTCCTCTGTCTCAATTACAGCAGCTCTAATCAAAGCCCTGTGGTCGACGCATCATTTCCTCACAGAACACTCACTTGTTTAGCGTTTCAGCCAAACTTCTCTGACTGCTGTTTCTCCTCTTCTGTCCTGTCCTCCCAGGCCAGGAGTACTCTCAGATTCAATTAGCCATGGCATGCAGAACGCATCATGCTATATTCAAATCCCTCGAGGAGGGAAATGGAAGGAGTGAACAGGAAGTGCTCTTTTCAGTCCAGCCATGCACAGGCAGGCCAGGTTTCCTACACACTCAACCGCAGCAGCGGAGGTAGTTGCGAGTGTTTATACTCAGGAGGACTTCAAGGTATCAGTTACGTGCTCAGATCCGGCTGCACTGACAGAAATCCTGTTCTGAAACCAGTTTGTTGAACAGTTTAATTTGAAATGTAAAACCGTTGACCTCACTGTATTATATAATAGGATATAAAATGGATAAAATGTCCTTAAAACATTTAATTGATGTTCCTCCGCTATCAACCAAAGCATTTCAACATTGTAGGACAAACTTATAATGATTAGCCAAAATTGGGGAATAAACTAAGGACCAATCCTCCAGAAACCAATCCTTTCACTTAAAACCATTCCAATCTCTTGACTGCCATAAATTCCAACACCTAAATTCATCAGAGAATCTTTTAAAAATTATGCTTTTTGTCACATTCACAGTTTGTTAAAAAAAATGCTCCAGTTTTCTCCAACGAATTAAAACAAAAATTACGTTCCATATTAGCATCCTGAGCATGAACGAACCGCTTTAGGTGGAATCTCAAGTAGCGAAGAACACCGGCGCTGGGCAGGAAGCTGCAGCTCATGCAGGTCAGCAGCTGCCAGTACCGGTGCTGCGTCTGCATCTGCACCTGAGAGTTTGATTGGACACTGGTTTGCTTGATGAGCTGGCAGTAGAGCTCATCCCGAAGCGGCCGTAGATCTAGACATGTCTGTAGGACACCCTGAATTAGAGGCACAGGCTGCTGAGTTGACTCTAGTGCCTGCAGGCAGTGGAAGAGCCTCACTGCTTCCTCCCGGACAGATGTGTAGCCTTTACCTGTCATGTCTAACAAGAGAAGAACAAGAAGAGAATAAGTAAAAAACAAACAAAAAAATTATTAAATAAATCCCTGCATTTACACAAAATACTAAAGAAATCACAAAGAATCAGATCAAAAGTAGGTGTGTTAAGACTCACGTGTTTGGTGGAAACTGCCATAAGGGAAAGGCAGCAGTGGAGCATACAGGGGGCTCTGTGTGTACCTCAGGATAGGATTATGCTGATAGATGTGCTCCACAACTTCTGGATTGAATTTATTCTCCTGTAGGAAAAGACGATGGCTGTATTTTTTGAGATGTTTAGAGTTAAACACCTGACATTTCTTCAGTAGAGGCTGCAATAATTAATAAAATGACTTTATAAAGAAACAGTGTTGTGTCTGAGGAAACGGATGTGCTGGACGAGTGAGTGAATGAAGGGGAAACACATTTCAGTTTACAGATGGAGGCGTCCACCCTGGTCAAGGTCTGCTTTGTCAGTGTGTGCATAATGAGAGCGGCTGTGTACATATCCAGGGTGAATAAGGCCAGTTTCTGTTGTAAACTGCTGGCTATAAGGAAACTGATAAACCAACCCAAGAGCTTGTTAAATGTGACCGGCCACAATTTGCTGCATTTGTGTATAGATTAGTGGAAAGACATATAGAGCATCCTGTTGATACACCATTCTTCTAATTAACTAAAGGAAATGTCTATTTGTCTTTGCTATAAAGTCGAAGCTAAGGCAACTAAACAGTCATAAAGATTCATCAACATGACCAAAAATAAATTCATAGTGTACAGTAATAATCAGACATTATATTAAAACAATATTCCAAAAACTACCATGTCATGCTAATTTAAACGTTTACTTTACTGTTTTTCCCCAACACAGTATTTTTCCCAGTACGGTAGCTGCCAGTTAAAGGTCATTTCGAGGTTTAGGCACTCTGCATTTAAATGTTTGTGGTTTGCATGCCTACATCTCTGTCTGTCTGTCAGATGGACTGTCTATGTGGAACCTCAATGGGATTCCAGAGAGTTCTGTGGGCTAGCAACTAGAATCCTATTAATACAGATCTCCCCGAGAGCGGTTGACATTACATCATAACAACAGGGTTATTCTGAAGAGCTACTGGCTACCGTCTAAACTAAATCGAGACACGGAGATACGGAGACGTACATCTATTAATGTAAAACCACTAGCCAACAAACTAATAATATGGTGGTGCAGAGAGAAGATTTTGGGAGGCGTTTTGATGATTTGGAGCCAGTAGAGCTGTGTGGTCTACATTGAGCAAGACTGATGTTTTTGGATGGCATGATGGTCTGTTGGACATGTCTGGATTTTAAAGAACTTTAGTTCCTCTTATTGCATGCCTCTTATTTACTTTGTTCTGGTTTCTTGTGGCACAATCGTCCTTGTCTAACATCCTGATTTCTCCGATCTTATTAACTGACCATTCGTTTCACTCTACTTAGGGCTGGTGCTGGGTGGTTTTACTGTTTTTTTTTTTTTTATTAGAGTAATTTGAATGTCCGTCATGGGACGGTTTAAAAATTTAAATCTGCCCATAGCACCGCCCACTAATGAACTAGATGAACCACTAATACATCTCATTGTGAAGAACGTATGTGCTGACCCAGAAGTGACCTACATGAGAACCACATCAGATAAACAATGCAGACAAAGTGTGTTTTTGGATGTCCTGGGCCAACAGATGAGCATTTTCATTGCAAAAGGGTGGATTTTCTGTGTGCCCAGAAAAACCCAAACAGGAGGCATGACTGAAGCATTGCAGTGAGAGGAACAGAACGTTTTATTATAAATGATTTAAATGGGGAATAATGTGGCCAATTTACCAAATCTGAAGCTCTGTTGTCCAACTGCATGCTTAATTTTCCTTAGGTCACCTGATCGTTTTACTTTAATCAGACATATTTTACTCAAAAAATCTGGCGACTTTTTCTTGAGTACTTGGAGACCTTTATCAGTTTCTAATGGCTGTTCAGAGAAGGCTCTACATAAATATGATGTTTATTATTGTTTCCCTACCATGGATGCTAAGAGTTTAGGCCTTAAACTGGTCTGTCTGTTCCCTTAAGATAGAAAGCTTTAGTAGATTTTTCTGGCACTATATTTGTACTCAGTCAACCTACAAAAACTTTTTTTTATTGACATTGTTGAAACTTGGGCATCTTGAAACATTTTTCTCTCCATTTATTTACCACAAATAACTTCTCAATGTTCACAAAGATTATTTTAAGGTATAGTAGGATCATAAAATATAATGTTTGGCTCTTTGTATGCATGATGAAAATCTAAACCTCTGGAAGACTAATAAATGCTGCCCATCAAAGAGGCTTGTTTTACATGATTTGAATCTTGAGAGGAAATTAATTACAACCCATGATTTACAGTGTGTACATGCATGCTAACTTGACCATGTCTTTATGAACAGAGGTAAATAAATACATATAGTGCATTTACTTTTACACCTATATCAATGGCACTGTAAATCATCCCTCATAAACGGCATGTAACAGATATATGGTGGTGCTAATGTGGGTGTGTTCTGTCACCTCAATGTCTCGAATGAGGAGCTGTGTTGGCGTCTCAACTGGTGCTTTGCTGTCGATAACTTTCTGAATGGCGCACGCCCAGTGAACAGCCTCATTATAGTGCTTGCTGAATAATCTGTAGCAGTGCTTCCTCCCATACACAGTCAGACTCCAATAACCTGTCTCACACAAACATATCAAGGGAACAATGTGAGCAAATCAGTCTCCCTGTTTAAAAGCAGAGTTTCTAAATGAAAATCTCTTCATACAGTTTCTGTACGTTCACAAAACCACATATTTCCCAACACTACCCAGCAGTAACTGTGCTCAGATGTTCTGCATCTAGACGTTTTATGAGGATTCGGCTAACAACTAGCTTCTCCCCAGCCATTAAGTTTGGCAGTCACAAGAACAAAACTTTGGTCAGAAATCTGTTTAAGAGCATAATCTCATTTTAAATTGCCACTATTGTGGATTTTTGAAAATGATCTTCCTTGTAGTATGCGACATGGTTCTGTGCTTAAAGAACATTCCATCAGAGTTTTATATCTGAAAGTCCTCCCCGTGTGTGGTTATAACCTTAAAATGAACTCAAGAGTCACTGAAATGAAACACCATTCAAAAAAATATGTTTCAAGGCAAGTTGTGATGTATGAACATTCTCCAAAAAACATTAGCTGCGCAGCTACTCTTGGAAAGCTTCCCCTGCAGAAATTCCAATTGTCAACTCAATTGTATTCAAGTGAGTAGCACTTTCTCAACTGTGTCTCTATTTTGATTTTGAGTGCTTATCTGATATAAGACTTTGGAAACTAGTGCCACCAATAAGAATGCTGCTAATGTGTTCAGTGGAACATATTTAATTGGCTTCTTCCTGGCCACGAATCAATCCAATCACAAAAGACTCTTAATCACTGCAAGGAGAATCACAAAAACAAGTACAGACATGTATAAAACCTATATTTTGCAGGCCATTAAACACCTAGATTAATGTTCGGTCAAAAGTTTTGCGTGTGAAAGTGACCCGAGACAAAACATCAGAGGCCGACGTGATTATACACATATGTCCAAGCATTAGGCGCAGGCGAAACCATTTTGGCCCTGCCAAGTAACCATTGTTTTTCGTCAGCTTAAAAATCACAGTGGACCAATGAATAGTAGCTCTTTGATAACATGTTCAAAGTACAACATGTTTAGCCAAAAAGCACCTGAGCGGTGCTTTATCCACACTCTAAGAGTAAGAGTAACAATGGGAAGAAGAGCAGAAGAAGAGAGATATAGAACAGCAGACACTTCTTTGCCAGAGGAGCTGCTTAAGCTGGAGCTACCCATTGTTTGTTTGCTTGCTAAACATCTATAGCCAAATGTATTATTTGATACTGCACAATACTTAGTATGCAAAAACTTTCTTCTTCTGTGTTTAAAAGTAAGGATTAGATGCAAACAGTTGTTTAGCGCATTGTGTGGGTTGGTGTACCATCCAAGGCCAAGGAGTGTCACCCAATCAACCTTAAACAGCAGAGATGTGAAGCTAGCAAAAAATCCCCTGTGTGAGAAAGCATCTGAGTGAGACAGCGAATTTCCATCTGTTTAGGTGTGTTGGTCTCCAGAGAATAAAAGGGTTTATATGAACCCTTATAGAGCTTTAGCACTTGAAATAGAGTTACTTACTATCATTAAACAAATAAACTGCAATAGTTTCCAGTGTTTCCCCTATAATTAAAAAAAGTATTTTTTCTAATCATAACGAACTGAATGCAACCAAGGAGTCCAGGAGTCCCTAAAACATGTAAAACTCAAAAAAACATTTATTTTAGATTTCCATTTTTATGTCTATGTTACTCGTACTCTATAAACATAGTTCCTAAAATCTACATTTTCTTTGCTCAGTAATAATACTGTTTTATTGATCCAAGTAGCAGAGGATAAACTCTTAAAACAGTCAAAGAATGTTAATTAATTAGATTACTGTTGCAGAAAAATGCTCCTGCCAAAAAAAAAAGAAAATTCTATAACAACTCTTTGTCTTTTGTATAAATAGCTGAATTTGTTGAAAAATCAGTATCAAATGATTTAAACTCCAGGTTTAAACAAGAATGTGTCTCCTGGATTAAAACACTTCCCGGTACCTGTGACTCGCAGAAGATTTGTTTTGCTCCAGAAGCCAAAGCATTTATGTCAAGTCATCCGTTGCAAGAAAACCCCTTTATCTCACGTCTGTACTCCTTGATAATGAATGACTCCTGAGACAAAGAGTTGTGTTCACAAAACCTTTTATCTGCAGTAGGAAATTCCCTAAAGTTAATCTAGGAAAAATCTGGATGAGCGAATAGAGGGTTAAAAATGACATGTTTTGATGGGAACTACAGTTGAAACGTGCCATGTGAACATACGCTCAACTCAGTATGACTCAGCATGTCTGGTCATTGCCCACCCCAGACAACTAGGCATCTCTTTCTCCATCTTATTATCTGCTTCTGTTTTCTGCTAGCGAACAAGCAAGCATTTTATTGTGGACAAAAGCATTAAATCGAAACATTGCCTCAGTTTCTCCCTCAAGCTGTCATTGTGAGTGCAAATCTTCACATAAAGAGAAAATTGTTGTGTTAGTTTTTCAGTGGACACTACAGTGAAGTTATGACCATTTAAAAAAAAAAGAAGTCACAGAAGGAACATTTTTAAGCAAATTCCTTTACAAAGTCCAAAGGAGTAGAATAACCCAATTATGAAAAAAGCAGATATTATCTTTAAATATTTATGTTACATATTGATTTGATGTAACAGCTTAAGCATTTTCAAGATTTTGCTTGGCATTGAGATCCTTTGGTTTTAATAGTTCGCTTAGTTTTTGTGAGAATTTGCCAAGTTGTATGGTAAATTTTGTGATCAAAAACTGTTGAAGACAAATAAAAGAGAACTTATTTTAAGACCACTTATGATGTGACCTTTCTTGGAATAAGAAAACAACAACAGTCCAATGTCATATTTTTAAAGCTCTTGTTTAAGAGCAAACAAGTACATAAAAAGAGAAAAGACGGCCCATCTCACAAACGTTAAGAGCAGAGGAAAAACTATTCCACAACACTTCTGATTGGATAACAGGTAGGTAATGGCAAAGATTAAATTGTGAGTCAATGCATTACCTGTCTGTTTATAAGTGTGTTTATCAGGCCACAGAACTGAGCAGAGGGATGTTAAAACCAGTGTTCCCAATCTGCGAGCATCTCGCTCGGGGCCGCTGTAGTAGTCAAGAGACTCTGAGGTTAAGAGAAACCAGAACCTCCTCTGCCGCAACCAGCCCCCCTGCACCTCTCGGAGGAGCCAGCCTGAGAAACAAAAACATATCACACACCATTAATACTTCGATACACCAAACCAAGCAGAATCTAAAGTTTCCACTTCCAAAAGCTGACAGTAACAAACAATGTGTAACTTGAAATATGCCTAATCACATCGTGAGTGCACAGGAAAATTGATCACAGCACAAACAATCCTCTCCAAGTCTCTTTTCAAGCCTTAAAAGCATCAAGCACCAAGCATTGTGCTAAGGTTACTATGAGGAACAAAACTTCTCACCAGATCATCGCACAATCTGCTGCTGTACGTTAACTTTATATCATACTTCATAATCAACAAACATTCCATGGGAAAAGCACTTTTTGTTGGTAAACACCCGGACCATGTTACCTTCTTTCCACTGCGGTTGCAGATATATGCCACCTATCTTTTCTCTGAATAGGCAGTTTGTTCGTGTGTACGCCTGCATGTGTGCGTGCCAGACGAAGCTGAGAAAAGCTCTCATTTAGCAGCTTCTAGAGCCAGCCTGGCGGAGTATTTGAACCTACTATACTAATATTACTCTGTGCTGTTTATTATTGCTCTTTACATGTGATTGAGTAGATCACACTGACGGTGCACACATTTACACACTCTGAGATCATGATGACTGAATAACACTTGCACCCTCTGCTCAGCACCTTAAGAAGTCCTACAGCAGGTTCCTGAGGCTTTTATTGGGAAGTGTGTCTGAATGTGAGCGAAAAAAAACACACCATTGTAAACAGTTTCACAGTTTCTTCATGAGAAAAAAAATCAGATTAATCACTGTGTGTGATTATTTTTTATATCAAATGCTTTTAAACTTTCTGTTAAACCATAAAACATTGAGGAAATATGACCCTAATTATTTTCCCTATGAATAAGATTTTTTGTGAAGGATAATGTCAAACTGCAAACTTGGAGATGGATGTCGTTTTTTTTAAGACCAATAATATTTATTTTTGTTTTAACATGTATTATATAATCATTTGATCAGCTACAATCATTGATTGATCAGCTGATACAACATCTACTACAAGCAACCCAAATTAGACTTTGATTGTGTAACATACTGCCTTTTGTCTCTCCCCTACTTTAAGTCGCTTTAGACAAAAATGTCTGCTAAATGCATGAATGTAAATGTAATGTAAATTATGCAAAACAGCCTTGTAAAATCAAGTTAAACAAAAAACTGATTGTAAAGTTTGAAACTAGATTTTAACTAAATATTTTTGCAAAGTTGGAAAAGACCAGAGCATCTACACCCACATTGACAGACTTTGGAATGAATTCCATCTAGAGCGAGCAACAATCTTTGGAGTAATTCAGACCAAGACTACATACATCGCTAAGGAACTTTCCTGCTTCTTAGTTTATTAATAATGTCTCCCAGCGTCTTAGAAAGGAAGAAATCTGCCAGCTTGTGAAGTACTGACTTGGTGAAGAAAAAAAAACATCACAGCTAGTTCCATTTGTAGTTGGTTTTGCAGGGTAATTTCTACAGACAATCACAGAAAATTAAAAAAAAATTGGTGCAAAATTAATTGAGCATATATGGTAAAAAAAAAAAGGCAGGATTTTTTTTTCCAGGGCAATTTTTATATAATAACCAAACAATTAAATCAGAGTGACACCTATAGATAAAATCGTATGAGCTTTTGATGGGACGTGTGTCTGAATGTACATAAATAACCACAGCATTACAAACCACATTGTTCCTTTTTGAGACAAAATAGAAAATTAATTAATATGAGTGTGATGTAAAACATTTTCTACATCAAATGATTTTTACCTTTCTGTTCATCTATAAAAATCTGGGAATCTAGATTTTTTTCTGAAGGACTGTGTGCAACTACCAACTTGAAGACATTTTTAAAAGGATAAATTATATTCATTTTGAGATTTTTATTTTTATGTATTATATATTTATTGTATGCAAAATAGCCTCATAAAAGGTTAAGTTAAGTTGCTTTACAGACAAGTAATCAAATATATTATATATTCTTGGATAGTTGAATGAAACCAGAGCACCCGGTGTGGATCCACGTTCACATTGAGAGACTCTGGAATGAATTAAATTCTTTGCAGATTTCCCTACTAAGAGACCATCCTGATTGTGAGTTTATTAGCAAAGACCTTAATAAAAGACTTAACTGTCAGCTATTATATGGTGTCTTGGTGGAAGAAAATACACCTTATACTAGTTCTAGATTTTTCCATGTAATTTCTATAGCCAAGAATTGAAACTGTTTTACACCATTTTAAACTTTTTGAGTGTAAAAGGTAAATAAATGTTGAATTTATTTTACCCCAGTGTTGTTTTTTTTACAACAATCCATCAAACAATTAACTATTGACACCTGCAGACACATAGATAAATATACATACCTGCAGATAAATAAGCTTTTCAACAAAAATGCATAATATAAGTAAAATACCATTTTAATCAGTCCATATATCGTAAATTAACATATATCAATATTAACATACATTGACTATGTTAATTCTTCAAACACAATCCATAATACTATTAAGGTAATTCAGAACAGAATACAACATCCTGTTATCCTGGTTGATCCATTAAATCAGATTCCAAATGAGTCAGCATTAGCAATGGACCAGCAGATGAGTTTGAACAGTTGTTTTTAATTTCAGTAGGAGCCAATGACTTGCAGCCTTTTGTTTTCTGATTTAATTTTATTAGCTTATCTCTGTTCCTAATCACAACTTCAATGGAACTGGGCAGGCATGCGAGTTTGTGTATAGATTACCTTGTCGCATCCTTGCTCAATAAAATACATTTGAAAATAATAGTATGGTTCAAACTAATCAGCTGAATAAAAATACATTTTTGTAAAACACAGAATTGTAAACACATGCAACGCTAATGAAAATAAAACAGTTAAACCAATAATCAAATAGCACAAGGGTTTCCTCACCCTTAACAAGTAGCTCTGATTCTTCAGCCATTGTCATCTTCCCTTTTTGAATGATAAGACTCCTCTTCTCTTCTGAAACTCCAGACAGACTGAAAAACATGAAACAACGCAGATGTCAGCAATCTGTCGACTGTAGCCAAGTACTGTACCCCCAGCCCCCCCGAAACACATATACATGTACATATACATATACTAACACCATTGAGGGAAGCAATGGAGTCATCATCTCACGTCTGCTTCTAACTTAGCACAAACCACATTGCATATCCAGACATTTCAGATCACACATGCACACACACATATCCCTCTACCCTCCAGCACTATGCTGAAGCAGGGCAGAGCTTTATCGGTCTGGCAGACATGGAAGAGACTGAAAATAAACGTGACTAAGAGACGCCAAGGACACTTGCACGCAAAGAAAGAGCTGACATGAGGAAGGACAGGCCAAGGGTACGTGACCAAAGAAAATATTACCAAGTAAAAATATTCCAATACAAACCATTGAGCAGAGGGAAAGCTCTTATTAGAGGGTGGGTTCAACATCCTCAGGGTTTAATAGATCTTAAAACCTAAAGGTATTTTCACAGTTACACACTGTTCTTTATTAGCAGAAAGTGTCCAAATGTGTTATGGTAGACGCTTGAGTTGAGCCCAGAACCAGTTATTTAGTGCCAGTGGACAATTCTGTTAGTTCTTGAAGCAAGAAAACTTTCATTCTTCCCACAGAGACTCAAAAAATAATTTGTTAACATGTTACACAAGCTGTGAACCAAAACTAACAGCTACACAGAGAATGCAAACATTTCAAATGTTGTTTTTGTAACGGACATTCACAGAGTTCTTTTCAGGAAGGCTGTCCATAATTAAATCACAACATTTCTGCAAATTTCATAAGGTCGATGCTTTTCAGCATTTATGTGTGTTTTCTTAATCTCTATCAATCCTTGCAATCACATTTACATTTTGAATGTATGAGTTTTATGTCAATATTTGGTAACTCTAACATTCACTTTTAAGATTTTGAGCATTTTTTAGTGTTCACGAACATTTTCTTTAACTCTGGCAATCCTAGCCACCACTTTTACGATTTAGAGTGTATATGAGCCTTTTCTCAAAGTATGGCATAGCTAAATATCACTTTTATCTTTTTGAGGAATTACAAAAAGTTCTCAAACTCTGGTAACCCTAACCCTACGTTTTTAAGTTTTTAAGCATTTATGAGCATTTCTCAGCCTATGGCAATCCTAACGATCATTGTCATATTCCATTTTTGGCGTTTAAGAGCATTATCTCTGGCAACTCCAGGCAGCAACAAAAACACAAAGCAAATGAGCTTCACATAAACTTCATTAAAAAAGACATGTCGAAATTATTTAAGACCTAGAACAGTGAAATTAGGACTTTTTAAGGCCTAAAATTAGTTTTTTTAAAATTGTACCCTTTTTAAAGACCATGCAAAACCCTTTAATCTGAATAGCAACATTGATGTGCAGCTGACAAATCTGCAGCAAAAGTGTGATGCAATCATGTTACTCTGGACCAAACTCTCTGTTTCCAGTACCTCGCTGAATCAGTATCACAAAGGATTAAGGCATTTCTGAAAACAAAAGAGGGTCCAACACGGTCCTAGCAAAGTTGCCTGTGACATGAGTTTCAATTGCTAAACATAAGCAATTTTTTTTTCAGAATGCTGCTAAAGCTAGATTTATCAACTAAAACAGCATGGATTCTACAAGAACCTCAAGAGAAAATTTGTATTTTAAACAGAAACTAATTTGACACTTCCAAGACACACATGATTAATATAGCATCGTGTTCAAAAGGCAGAACAGTTACTATTTAAAATCTGGTTCACATGTTGAATATAGGTTAACTGCATTTGGCACTTTGACTAAAAACGTTAAAAACCTCAAATAATTGTAAATTAGGAAATTATGGATTATTTGAATGCGTTGCTAATTAAGTTAGACATTTATGTTATCTGACGATCAAATTTAATTTGGCAGTAACTGCTCGACACAAATGTAGTCAAAGTTTAACCTATTTAGAATCCTGAAAACCCATTTCAAGCAGAGAAGTGTTTTTAAAACGAGATATTTTTGAATCAGGAAATTATCCAAGACAGCAAAGGGACATGTCGTTGTTAGTATGTAGCATGTAAATCCTTGCTGTACCTTAAATATGGTGTGTATGACGCAACACACAGAATAGCAAAAGTGAGCCAATCCCTGTTCTAAGTACATATATTTTAAAGCCTGCCAATCATCCATAAGTATGCATTGCTTCATCGTTGACCTCAAATACGATTGTGCATCAGTATGTCTATGCTCTTTGAATGGCCTTGCTCATTTCAATGTGCTCTACATTTACATTTATTTGTAGGTCTGTTTACAAGTGAATGCCTGTAACTGAGATCCCCTGTATTTCTGCATCAGTCTCTAAATTAAGCTGAATCCCAGACAGTCAAGAGTTTACAGACACCCCTCCAAAACATCGATAGAGGGAGAAAGTGAGAGATGAAACAAGGCAGCACGGAAAGAGGAAGCCTCTGCTTGCAAGACCTGCGAGGACTAGAATCAACCGGTCAGAACTTGCCAGAACCAGTTTCCAGGATGAGAGCAGAATAAAATCAACAATAAGGTTTTAACAAATAAAACCATCTCTGTCCCACCGGCCTGAGAATAACCCTCATCCTAATCTAGACAGCATTAACTCCCACACATACACACCCACTGATAAAACAAGCCACAGTCTACAGTATTTCTGCTTGAGGCCGGTGGAATGGGACAAGCACACAGATTCAGATAAACATGCTGTTCTATATGGAATACTTTAGTCAAGATATCTTATGGATGGAATCTAGGATATGAATGAAGAGATGGGTGCTATGACTCACCTAGCCCAGAAGTATTTTACTATCAGTCTGGACCATCAGAAAAACTAAAAACATTGTAATACACACGAGTCTCAGATGAGGGTGACCTTAAGAAGGTCTGAAGCAACATTGCCCCTTTATGCTAGAAGCCAATCGGGGGAACAATAAATCTCAGCATAATGTGCAGTAACTCGCTAAAAATGATTGTGTAAGGTAGTACTAATAATCTCTACTTAGTATCTACATAAGACAGACAAACCAGCAGAGTCAGTCAATTGTTTGAAAATTCCCAATTAACCATCTTGTACAAGACCATGGAACTCTCCAAGGATATGAAGAACATGGCTATATAGACACAGGCCTAATAATCCTACAACTTGACACAATCAAAAAATCTTGAATTTGTCAAATCTTTAAAACTATGCGATAAAAATGCTTGCTATTCTAGATTCTAGGTGCTTGCATTCGCTTTCAGAAAAGAAATCTATTTTAATGTTGCACTTCGTTTAGAAGTAGATACAAATATCTCCACTCCTCTTGTCTTTTCCACACCCATTAGTTCAACGTGTAGCCAATCCTTACCTTACATATCTTGTGCAAAATGTGCAGTAATAAATAGGCGTGTGGAAAACATGGATGTTTAGGAAAAGTTGCCCATAATTATTTTGGCGCAAATGTAAATGCAAGTAGCCAATATCATGAGACCAGTTTTCATGAGGAATCACCAGAGATTTACACAAGGGGATATCATTATAGGGTAGAAGCCAGCAAAACAACTGGTAATATGGACACATATTAAAAAGATCTGAACCCCTGAGTTACTTGTGTAAAAGTTATCTGGGAGTCAGAGAGTTTGCTAGGAATTTTGCTAGGTTTGTTGATAAGGAATGAGTCTGAATTTTTTTGGCATTCACTTCTTAAGCATTTTATTACTGACAATTTTTTGGTCATTAAAAAAATCATCTAAAACAAACTGCCTTCCTCCACTGTTCCCTAGATGGCCAGTCAAATTGACTATTTTTTTAATATTTTTTTTTCCCCGTATCAGAAACTCCCTCCTAAATATTTGATCTAGTGTATCAGCTCTGGTTCTTACTCTGATCTGAGCTTAGGGTATAAAGAAAGAGTCCATCAAAACTATCCATCTTTTTAGGAGATGTTCTAGGAACATGGGCATTAAATTTCCCAATATTATCTATGATATAAAAGGCCTGGCAAAATGGAATTGCTGCAAAAATTTACTTGGGGCTGTTGTACTGAGTAACTCTAACTGTCTGGTAAAACGTTTGCGTCATTTACTGCACATAATAAATACAGAAACAGATTGGAAAATAACGCAAATTAACTAAATGTTTAGTGACCTGGACAAAACCGATACAAACTAAGAATAACAAGCACTAAATTATTGGCGATTGCCGTATCTGTCAAGACATTTTTGGGTGATGGTAAGCAGAACTCCAACGACAGGAGATGTTTTCTTTTTTTAAACTAACTATAATAAACAAGAGCATAAAGACTCCACAAGTGGGACAATCTCCATAATCAAACACTGGAAACAAATAAATCATCTGGAACATAAAAACCATTGAGAGGGGGAAAAATGCAAATATTAAAAGCACTCGCTCATATGAAAACAATAACAAAACTAAATCCCAAGAGGTTGAGAAAAAGAACAAAAAAGCTCTTACCAAATGTATAAAAGATAATCACAGAAGACTAAAATCTGCACTCTTCCAGGAATAAGGCAGACAAAACACAGAAGCAGCAAATGTGTGTGAGTGACAAATAATGCACAGCCCAAAAACAGAGGAAACAAAGAATATAAGTAAAACATGACCAGAAGTTCACAAGCATGACAGGTGCAGGTACTTAACTCCTGATCACATAGACAATAGCACTAATAGACCCTAATAAACAACATGCAACTAGATGGGAATACTAAACCCATCAAGAGAGTGAGAGAAAAATAGTAACATGAGTAGCCTTAAAAACTTAAATAAAGGAAACTAAAACTATTGCCAGGATTTTAGAACTGTCAGAAAATAATGCAGCTAAATAGACAGAACTTTGCCATTACCATGACGCGTCCTTGAAAAAATAAACAATTAAAGCACTAAAGACAATCATCTGGTCCAACACACCTATAATAACCAAAGATAAGAACCAAAGATCAGCATCAGGATGCTCATAGGGAACAATTGCTTATGAAAGCTAAGGAACCTCTGTTGAAAGTGAACTATGAAACCAGAAGCACGTTATCTGTCCTTTTCTTCAGAGAAACAGTAGGTAGTGAAAGCAAAGAGAAAAGCAGGAAGTGGGAGTTCCAGTAGTTGGCCTTTGGCTGTCTAAACAGTGATGCCCTTTTGCATGAATGAGCCATTCTTGAACTACCTTCAACTCTGGAAGGTAGATAACAAGCAACGCACATACAGAATGTGCTGTTGATTACCTAACAATACCAGCCACCAATCAACACAAAACGGGTCACGTCTCTTTAAAAGTCATCAATGTATATGTACACATGTCTCTGTATTCATAGTGTATCAAACCTTTGAGTGCCACACCTACATGCACAGACACTGATAAAGCAGAGGGTTTGGCATGGTGATGCTGCTTGTGTAACAGTCAGATATATGATAAAGTACTACAGAACAAGACATACCATATATTTGGCAAGCCTTAAAGGATGACAGACATATGCTTCATCAGTATAACTGTAATAAAGAGAAATAGTGATGAATTATTGCAGAAATTATTAATGGCATGGTCAAACTCAATAGTTTGAGCATGCCATTAAAAATAAATGCAATATAGTTTGAGCATGCCATTAATAATATCTGCAATAACTACAAAGATACTCCAGGCTTTACACTTGAAATTTGGAAGTCCCAACATAATTCCTTCTTGCAACTATAAGTGCATTTAAGTGTTAGTGTACAAGTAACCTTACAGAACAGAGAACAGAGAATGAAAAAGATATACATTTTCTTTAGTTCAGCATTCAGATAATTTAGAACCTAACATATTATTGTTTTTAGCTGTATGAAACTAATACTGTTGCCGGATTTAGATTTGGAATGTAGTATGTTTTTTTTATTTGAAAAATTATAAATAACTTTTAAACAAGGGTGTGCAAAAACTCAATAGTTTTTTTTTAATGTAGAAATAGTTGCATATTATTGTGCACTAACTGAACATTTGCCCATAAAGGGATAGTTGTACAAAAGGCAGAATTTTACAAGCATGAAAATGACGAGAAGAGAAAAGGCGTCTGTACAATTAAACAGTTAAAACTGATTTCTGGAGTTTAGTTTTGAAAGATCATAAAAACGATTCAATTTACTATTTGTGGCAAAAAAGTATTGCTTTTCAAATTACACATTTAAAATAAACAAATAAACAAAATAGTAAAAAAAAAAATCTTTAACTCATTTAATACATTCCAAAACAAATTGTATTACCAAGTCCATTTTGAATGAATGAATGAAGCTAAAACATCATCAAATATATTTATTCTGAAAAAAAAAATATTACAATATAATTTTTGTGAAAATTCCACACCCTTAATTTGGTATGCAGCAAGCAGCCTCTAATTCTCTATTTCTTCCTTTTTTACACTGTTTGAACTACTTAAGCTAATTAATCTGCAGTGTATGACAACGAAATAGGAATTATTCCCTCTGGGTCACTAACGTCTGAAATTTAGTTGTCTTTTTTTGTTTCAGGTTTTTTTTTTTTTTTAGGTTGATTTCTTTGGGACAGTAAGTACTGGACATGTGGGCACGTTTAGAGTTTACACCTTAAAACTGTAAAGAAGAGGTTTATTCAATGCTCACAGCTGGAACACAGGTTTGGCCTGTTGCAGGGGGTGGGGGTGATGGGGGTCAGGTTAATGCATCTACGGAGGAGAGGGGGAGCACAAGGGATTACACAGCTGTCCAATCAAACCCAATCCTGCCCACTCTTTTCCCAGAGTCCAGAGCAGCAGCCCCTGTGAGGGGCCTTCGAGTCGACTTCCTCTAAGACTTAGAGCAGAGCAGGAAGCAATTTGTCACACAGGATTAAACGACAGAAATAAAAGAGAGAAAAGTGATTGTGCTTTTTTCCCAAATCTAGACATGGGGTGAACAATAGGAGAAAAGTACAAATAAGAGGAAATGTACATGTTAAAGCAGCCTATAGAAAAATTTTAAATCAAGCGTATATCAAGATGTTGACTTGTGCACACATGTGGAGCAGATATGGCTTTTCGCTCACTGTAAGAGTGGCTAATGAGAGAGAGGAAGAGAGGACAGGAAGACAGGAAAAAGTCCCCTCGAGAGTGATGGCTGTTTCATGAGAGAAGTCAAGTACAACACCTTGTCTATACACAATGTTTTGATGAAGCCAGTGAGGAAAACGATGTTGTTTGTAGACATGAAACTTCCTGACAAGTAAAATCTCCCTCTCGTGCTTGTATTCTGTATTTGTAGAATGGATTCAGGCACTTAAGAGTGATTGATTCAGGCCAATTTTAAAATGGATATTTTAGTTCAAGTACATTTTTCTCTTATATTACCACTGTGCAACCTTCAGCTCTCTCTCGAGATGCTTGATTGGAAGTGACTGAAATCTAGGTAATCATCTGAATTATTGAGGCTAAATTGACTGCAATGTTACACCTCTTAAAAACATAGCTTAAAAACATATTTACACCCCTAGGTCCATTAGCTTTTCAGATACATATTGCTTGAATTGACCTCCATTTGTTATTACTCTTTTGTTTAAGGTTTTCAGTTGTTCAAGATTTTATGTTTTTCCTAAAAAAAGGATGACACTTACCAACCCTCACATTCTTGTCGTTTACGATCCACTAAATAGCTTCGTTTTGCTAAACTTTGCCTCTTTGGAAATGACTATTTGCCAAAAATGAAGTTATATTAGGGCAAAAGAGACTTACTTTAACAAAACAACAAACAAAATAAATTAATTGTATTATTTAATTTCTGTAGGAGCAAATACACAGCAGCTACTTTACAAATAGGATCAAGGAGTATGTTGACGACTTTAAAATCAAAATGAAAGTGATGTGTGATTTTTGGTTTTAGATTTTATATGATTGTTTTTTTTTTTCAGTTTTTTTTTTCTCCCAGAAAACTTTATAATCATATCATAATTAAAAACTTGCCTGTATTCTAACTAAAACATAGAATACTCACAATATTTCAACAGAAAATCTAACTATTAGCATGCGGGGAGCCCATATTAAAAGCATCTTCCGGTCGGATACCTTGAACCCATATGTTTTCAGCGGAAAAGCGTCATGGAACTGGAAACTCTGGGGTCGGTAACAGTGCCAGCCAAAACGCTTAATATGAAGGCAATGTAGCAGTTAGTGTGTGTGCATGTGTGAATATAAGAGAGAGAGCCTCCCTCTCTTGACGCTCTCTGTGGCCAAAGCTCACTAACTGAAACCATCTGTGTGGCCCACACTGACAGGAAACTGATAAAAGAAATGAAGGGATTCAGGAGAGGTAGAAAGAAAGCCTGTTTTATGCACCCCTCAATAAATTTTCACTAAAGGGATTTTTATTGTTAGATTGTGTGCATGCATGTGTGCACATGTGTGCGCGTGCATGTGTGTGTGTGTGTGTGCGTGCACTAAGGGGAATCTTTAATGAAAGTCCATGTGACTCACAGTAACACAGTCAGAGACATCAATGGCCTGATTAATCAATAGTTAACACAATAAAAACAAAGCTACAATCCATTCTTCACTCTAATACTATATTTAAACACCTTGTCTGTTTAAATAAAACATTCTGGACTTTAAAAGAAGTCATTTTTAAAAGTGGCAAATAATAGAAAATAACAAAAACATCATCAAACTCTCTAAATAGACTGGACTCACCGACGATAGCTTAAAGCGAGCAACAAATGACTGCCAACACCGCAGCAAAAGGAAAGATTATTTGACTAGTAAAAGCTTTTTTGCTCTGTTTAGAGGAAGATATTGCTCTGGGGTGCACTATTGAGTGAGTCACTCTTACTACAACATTTAACTATTGTTCACTTTGTAGCATTTTGAACCAATGTCGATAGAGGATTGATCTGAACCCAATTACAACTCAGGGCTGCTTATTTATTAACTAAACAATGCCCTTGCTGGAAGGCTTCCATACAGTTGACAGCATGTGAACTGTGTGCGTGTGTGTGTGCGCGTGTGTGTGCGTGTGTGGGGGTGTGTGCGTGTGCGTGTGTGTGGTAGAGTCCACACTATAGTGAGTGCATGAGAGGAAATATCCAGCCTCAATCATAAAAATTACATTTTATTACAGGTGGTATTTCACATATTTAATTACATTTAAAGATTAAATGTATTAAATTAAACATTTCCTAAGTGAAGATTAATTTTTCTAAACAAACAGGAAGCATCGTATGTTTGAGTAGGAGTGTGAGGGTACCAAGAGAACAGGATTTATTCGAATTGTCTTATCTGGTCTTGATTCTTACTTTTTCCTCAAACTATAAACATTAGTAAATTTGATATTTTATTTCACAACATAATTAAGATGTTTACTGGTCAGTGTCATGGCAACAATTTCTTCATACTATTAAGACTTTCCTATTTGACTAAACAAGGATAATTACTTTACAGTTCCTAAGTTAACAGTATATGATAGTTCTATTTCCATCTCATATGATTAGCACATAGGAATTCCAATTAAAATAATTTTTGGGCCTTTGGAAAGTGATATATAAATACAATTTGATTTGTTGATTGAATCAAGTATTTTACCAATCCAAGCCCATCCTTGTACTATGCATGCGTACCAAATCCACCTTGCAATAAAGAGGCTTAATTCTAAACAAATGTGAACCCAGAAACACAGTTCAAATAAATGTTAACTTTTTCAATATCGTGACCAACGAGGACACAACAAAACATTGAAACTGTTTTCAAAATGCAAAATCATCAGTACAACCCAAAATCTAGATTTACAAAAAACTATTCTATAAAAGTTTCATAATAACCACGAAAACCTTAGGAAAAGTGACATTATTTTCTATACATACATGATTCCAGAAAAGAAACATTGAAAGTGCTCAGCTGTGGAAACGTGGGAAAGAAATTAGCACCGAGCTGTGACCCATCAGGTTAACCCACTAATGGATTGACAGAGCAGAACAGCTGGCCAACAGACGAGTGAACTGAAACTAATTGTCAAACTTGAGCAAAATGTTCCTTTTGTTTCTGAGAGTTAGCTGGGACACACATGCATCAAGAAAGATACTGCTGCTATTTGTACATGGCGGAGAACACAATGATGGAGTGACCTTTGCTATAAATAAAAGTGTTTATTCAAGAATAACTTCAAGACTTTAGGTATCCATTCAGCTGAGCAAGACAGAAAGCACTCAGTATGACGGAATGTATGTCTAATCGCTGACAGTACCCACCAACCTCTGCACACCATAAACGAGACTGAGTCACTGTCTGACTGAAGGTTTCAAGCAAATCTCACCCTGCTATGACATGTGTGCTTCCAGCAGGATCCGCTATCAGATAATCACTTGTTTAAGGGTTATAAAACATAAATCCTGTCATAAATTGATTGGATGTTTTTGTGCACATGATACAGTTGGCTACACCAACCTTCCCATTGTCCACATTATGCATTAAAAACAATCTGCTTTACTGGACTCATTTGGTTCTCACAATGTTGCATAAAATAGCGTTTACAATGAAATGCAAACAATATATGCACAGCACGCTCCATACAGCCACATGTATCGTTTTTAACATAATTAATCTCTTAACTCACCAGGGTGTGCCGTTGGCTGATGGAGTGGGCTGAGATAGAGTGACCTCTAGCTGCCCCTGTAACAGAGAGAGGACAGAACACATGGGCATCTGGCAGCTATTGATCTGATATTTTACTTCCAGTAAACCCTGCTACACTACATTTAACAGGAAGTTATAAGAATAGAACCTACAAACAAACATATGCTTATATTAGCTACATCAGTTATGGGGGCTCTGCATCTGATTTCAAGCAGTGGATAACCAAACAAAAAGGATAGTCATTTACAGAAAAAGATTATGATTTTTAGTGTAACTAAACGTTACCACATTCCAAACCACAGATTATTAAATCTAGATTAACAGCTTGTATATTGTAGTTTGATAAGAGTCTTTTTCCTCAAAGAAGAAAGTAGACTAGACACAATTTTTTATATTGATTAAGAAAATCCCAATTTGTGATGGCCCACTGATGTAAAATGTAATGGTGAGAAATTAAGAAAGCATATGATGTCTGTAAAACTAAGATTTCACACAAGACCAACATCAGGGCTGTAATAAACTAAAGTTAAATTATAGACTAATTAAAAAAAAGGTAAATATTGTTACCAGACTATTAAATAGCAGATGTAAAAGTTTGGCCCCAACAAATCAGGACAATTCTACAATTGACCCCACTTGAAATCACACACCAAACAAATGTTTTAACCAGACCAGTACTTTAAGAGAAGTTTGACTGCTGGCTGTGCAGATGGAGAACAAGCTACATGGTTCAGTGGGATATCCGGATTCTTTTGAACATTCCTCAGTCCAGTTTTCCCTTCTCAATCTCAGAGCTCATATTAAAAAAGAAAAGAGGGAGTCAGAAAACAGCTCGAGACTTCAGGGGGGTGCAGCAAAGGTCAAGATGAATAACCTGGAAACTCCTTTGAAGGTACTTAACTAAACCGGCCACAATATGCAGAGACTGGCATTCTTGAGATATGTCATTTCAACTTTCACAGCAATAAATTTAAAACAAGTGACAGTGAGGTGCTTTTCATAACCAAACTCAGTCTCCTGCTGTGAGTCAGGGGTCATTGACTGAACTCTCTGTGGATATAAAGCAGATGGGTGTAAAACTGACCACACTTCCTCTTTGCTACATGATATAGAGAAACGTTTTGAAACCACATACTAGCATGCCCTGTAAGCATGCCCTTTTCATTAAATTATACTGATCTTACATTAAACAGACAAGACAAGTTTGCTTTAGTTTTGCTTTAAATAGATGTATTCTTATTTTATTAAATAGATTGATCATAGTAGTTGTCAAACCAAGAAACATAGAAATGCTTGTGCAATCATTTTCAAATCATTGGCCTCTGCAGGAATACAGTAGTATATTTAGGGTGAGTGCCTTTTTCAGACACTCTTCAAAATGAGTAAGCACTTTACTTAAACATGGCTGCATGAGAAAATAATAATTTTAAAAAACTATTTTGAAAGATGAATGTGTTCATTTTTGCAAATGTATTGATTGTACTAGACGTGATTCATAAAGACCAGTTTAAGGTGGAATTTAAAGACTGCACAATTAAATAACACATTGCTAAAGCTGGGTTTATAGTTGAGCCTCAAGTTTGTGATTTTGTCTTCGTGACGGCTACGCACATGCCCATTGGTCATCGAGAGCTTATAAACAGTCAACGAGCACAACACAAGACAAAGTGGGGAAAGTTCATATGACATCGACGTTTCATATACACAGAAGAGCAGGCTAAAATGGGTGTCGCCAGGCATCGCCTTCATGGAAGTGCATCATTTCCTCGTAACCAATATTGGGTCGAGAGAGGTGGGGCATATGGGTAACGAAGGAATCGTATTGGCTGAAAGTTTAAATCTTCAACAAGAAAAATGACAAATAATTAACCCCCTCAGAGTGTTCATGATGGGATAAAACTAGAGATCTAAATAAATTAACATTGCAGAACCAAGGGTGTGTTTTATTTATCGTTCTAAAGTTGAGCAGTTTAAACACTGGAGTGAACAAGAACCTGCTAACTTCTGATCGAGGTCGAGATATTACAGCTCAGTCACTTCCTATTGCTCACAGGCAGGGAGAGCAGGAGGTTGTCCCCCTTGGTTATGCTGCAATGACATGTCTTAAATGCTAGTTGGTGACTGCTAGTTTTTAAATGTTCTGCTGTAAGGACTTCCACTCTGGTTTGTTTTTCTGGAGTAGAAACAATGGAGACTCAAACTGAGAGGATTTTTTTTGCAATTGAGGTTGAACTTTCAATGAAGTTTGCAATTGTTGACCTTTCAATGTTCAACAGTTACTCCAAGCAAGAATATCAATATATTGCTGATTATTTCACACTTTTCCAATGGAAGAAATATTTTAACAACTTACTAGTTGGAAATCATCCAATAAGAAAAAGCTGTGTTCTGACTGGCTCAGAGAGTTAGTGCAAAATCAATGTTCTCATTAGCTCACAGAGTTTGGTGGAAGTAGTGTTGAAACTGCCTCACAGCACACTGCCCTTATGTGAATCACTTGGTAAAATGGCGTCCATCTGACAGTCTTTGTAGTCTCGTGAACTACTGTCATACAAGTCGGTGTATTACAACATCTCTTCAATCAGATCAGTTTAGTAACCTAGAGCATGTGTGTTCCACTTCTTCATTGATGTGTTCACAATGGAGACAACTAGATATGTATACACCTCTACACAGGAAGTGCTTGCTTAGCACCATGTCGACCAATCACAGTGCTTGTGGTTTGTGAGGCTTTGGTGTAAGGTTCATGTTGGGCTTTGCGCAGGGATCAGCGTGGGGTTATATATCTGCAGCCTTAACAGCGGGCAATTCTTAGGCTTGACAATGAAATATACAAGTATAAACTTGACAAATAACACCTTGCAAGACTTGATGTGCAACTTTTCAAAATAGCAATCATTTGGCGCAGCAACAGGCTGAAAGATCTTTGTTATTAGGTGTGGAGCTTGTGATGTATTTCCTCATCATCACAACAAAATGGGCCAACACGAGGAGGTAAATGACTGAAGAAGTATAGAAGAAATATAACCAACTGTACTAATTTACAGAAATGTACATTAAATCTATTTGATCAATAAAAATATACAATATTGAGATGTCAATAAATATTTTATATAAATATATATATATATATAGAGATATATAAAAAAATTATGTTTTCAATTATAGCTAAGATTTTAGTCAGTAAAAATAGTCAGTAGGTCATAACCTCAAACTCACTTCTCCGAACACATGTACTTAGTAACAGCGCCTCAGTTTGAACGACTTGGGAGGATTCAAGCACATCCACACACATGCACACACAAGCACACAACTGCTGCAGGCAGATCATAACGTTCAAAATGAGAGCTGTTCTCAGAACTGACAAAAACACAGAGGGCTTTTATACTCTATCCGTCTACAAGCAGCTCTAATCCAGCTTGGCCCCACCCAGCCCCTTTGGAACAAATCTGGAACAAATCTGCCCCAAAGCCAGCCCTCAAAGCCTTCACACCCAGCGGACAGTAAACACACACCGTCCTTCCACCCTAGCAGATCTACTTGACAGGCATGCAAACGTAACTTTTAAAAGTTTAGTTGAGCCCTTCGTGCAAATTCTGTCATCTAATACCATTTCATGTATTGGTTTAAAATATTATATAATAGAAATATCTTGTTTTAGAGTACTTATGATGACAAAGAATGGACGGAATAACAAATACTAAAGTTTGTATTTAGTACCAACAAAAAAGGATATGCAGGCAAATGTTTTGCGATGAAATCAATAGTGCCCAATACGGTGGCAAGAAATGTTGGATATAGAGTTCTGCTACATGCCTTTTGTAAACCCTTTAAAAGTAATGGTGAACCCCTCTAGAACATAATCTATTAAAAATTACAAAATTATTTTTTAAGCTAGTTTAAAAGGATTTATTTGCAGCCTCCTTCACACTCATTGTTTCTCCCTTTGCTACCATGACCATGATTAAGCCACACCCCCTTTAGTGCAAACCCATTTGACTTGGTCCCACTGGGCCACCATATAGGGGAATTAATTGACATGCATAGAAAATAATCATTAAATGGAGACTAGCATTACATTACATTTTAATTTTACTGTAGCACACAATTCACTGTATCACTGTATGCTTTGGATCAAGTGTATTTATTACTGGTTGACTTCGGAGTTCAGTGACTCTTACACTCTTAAAGACTTTGAATCTGATCTGGTAAATGGGAGGCAATATTTTATAGGTGGAGATCTTTACCTTGAGCCATTTGAAGCTCCCAGTAGAGAAACATAAGGGATTACACATACTGTAAATGCAGAGGTTATTGATAAGGTATTTTCCAAGGAAACAACATGGTACAAATCGCAAAAGGCAAGGCTGCATTATAGGGCCCCTTTAATAGCTCTTAAGAAAAGAGTTCCGACTCATTCTAACTATGTACTTAATTGTATATTCTATTTGATTACAATACAAAATAATTTTGAAAACAATACTTGGATAGCCTGCCATTTCCATCACTCAATGATTCATTCATTTATTTTTCAGCTTAGTCCCTTTGTTAATCTGGGGTCGCCACAGCAGAATAAACCGCCAACCTGTACCACATGTCTTTGGACTCGTGGGGAATGCTTGAGCACTAAGAAGAAACTTAAGTGACATGGGGAGAACACACAAACTGCCAACACAAAATACAGAGGGTGGAATTTTACAGTACTGAACTTGATATGAGGCCATCATCACCAGATCTTGTAAACCAGTTCCTCTCTTGGCCAGTTCCTCCCATCAATTACCCCAAAGTCAATCTCATATATAATATCCGTGCTATTATTATATTGCAATAAAGTAATTATGGTATAAAAAATGACATATTTCTATTGCTTGATCTTGTATCAACAAAAGTTATTGATAAGGCAGCACAAGTCACCATCTCACCTCCACTGAACTGTGCGGGTTTCCTCCGAAACATGTAGTAACGTTAAAACTACAGTATTAGAGTGTAATCACTGATTGAAGCGTTATGCATGTATTATACATTATGTATTTAAAGTATGCAATTTACAGGAAAGTCTAATGGTGCACATCCAAGCAGATTTGAGAGACGTCTTTTGATTAGGATATTTGGCACCTTTAATGTCAAGAAAAACACACAACAGTAAAAGGTTTGTATTTCCTGTATAGTTTATTGAAACCTTCTTCAACATTTTAAAACTTAAGTGCGTACAGTGAAGCCTCTGATATATTCTGGGAGGTGATCACCGCAAAAATGTGCAAAAGTCTTCATTTTGCCAGGAATTTTTTTTGTGAATGGACCTGTCATCAATAAGAGTAGTGTTGTGCCATTCAGGTAGCAAGCAGCCCACAATTTGCAATAAATACTATTTATAAGCAGATTCTAGTTAAATTTGAATTCCAGGAAAATTACAAGAAGGATCTTTGCACAGTTGTATATTTCTGCCCACTGCGATGACCATATGACCCCTGTTTTACTGCCCACCCACTGACAGGCTCTGGAACGTAGTCTTTCTTGGCTTGACAGCGGGTTGCTGTTAATGCCAGCTATGGGTTGGCTCTGATTCTGCCCTTTGGTCTGGTGAGGCTTATCAGAATCGATCTCGACTGCAAACTGACTCAGTCGGACTCCCCCCTCATCAGCGATAACTCTAGCCCCCCTCACCTTCACCTCTTTCGCAGACACACAGCTAAATGTGTGCCTGTGTGTGTGTGCGTGTGTGTGCACTAGACGTGTTTGCTCTGTGTTGCTGTGTGGCATCATGTTACAGAGCTCTGGCACAGCCTAGAAGGAACGTTCCGTCCTGAGCTGGGGGCTCCTGAGGGTCATGAGGCTAAAGAGTCAGGAGGCCACTTTTTTCCCTTACACAAACACTCCCAAGTTGTTGGACCAAAATAATTAATTCCATTTTCTATGTCTTCAAAAAAATTTAATTTAAACATTTTTATTTACTGATTTTTAAACATATTTTTACTGAAACATTCGGATCCTGTAGATTAATCGGAACAATGCTAAACAGAGGAAGAATAAAATATTATTGTTTTATTCTGAGGTCTGTTGGACACTTTTTTTAGCAGTAAATCTAAGAAACGTCTTCCAGGTCAGTGGGGAGATACTCAGCAACTAACATAACACGATTTACAACTAGCTGCTAAGTTTAAGACACACACCTACCCACACACATGCACACATACACAGACACTAATGATGTTTTAGAGCTAGTTAATCTCTCAGAGTACTAAATATGGGTTTGATGAAGGTAAAGTGAGTTGCAGAGCAGTCAAGGTGTGTGAAATGGTGAGACATACTTAACATTTATCTGGGCTGGAAGACACCAGACATGCTGGACAGTCTCAAGAGAGTGATAGTTGCCTACTCTCCTGCCTGCAGTCTCTTCAATTTCAGTTGTCAGCCTTCCTCTTTCATTTACTAATCTATAGAAGGAGCAGTATTTCAGATTTTTAAGATGTAATTTTAACCCATAATTATTTCCCAGATTTCAAGTTCTAATTATTTTTAGGAAATAATGAATTCTTCTGAAATACATTTTAAATTGAACTAACTTCAAATAAATGTTTATCTTTATTCAATTTCATTTTTGTCAGCTAACCACTAAAAGAAATACAGGACAAAATCTCTGTTAATTTTATGGAACTGGCATTCTTGGACAGTTTGCTGATTGAATAGTTGTTAAAGTACACCGAACACCTGCCGGCTAATGTCATCTTTTTTTAAGTTGGTCAGTTTAGAAGGTTTGTGCTTACTTACATCTAAATGTTTCTGTCTAAATAGTGTCTGTGTTGAGTTTATGATATATTGGGTAGCGCATTTAAATGAACAAATTATTAACTAACCAGCTTTCATTAAATTAACAAATGTTCTGTAAAAATATGAAGATTTCTGTTTTTAAGTTGCAAAGTTCCCTTTAATACTGTGCAGATGTGTTTTTTGTTCAACGTCATGAGTAGTCCTGCAAGGTTTCAATATGTAAACTTAAATTTTTTCAGCATTTGGATTTCTGCAGCCCTACCAACCAATCAAATTTCTAGAGAAGTGACGTGTATAGTATGTAAAGAAAAGACTGCTGGTTAAGCAGCGAGTGAAGTGAGATTTTTAAGCCTTAACTCAGGGTTAGAAATTGTGCATTATGAAGGTAACAGCAAATTAACCGAGCCATAGAGTAGTGCTGTTTTGTCATCTTAACACTACAAATTATTAACTCTATGTTTCGTACCTCTCTCAAGGACTTGAATCATGATACATGACACTTTCTTCTGTTTCCTTGGTGTTTCAATCATGTGTAACTCTTGTTTAAAATAACAACTTTTATTATTTACAATAGACAAAGTTTGAAGTTTCCCCCGGGAAAAAAAATCACTTCTGCACATGTCTGTCTGTCTGTCTGTCTGTCGAAAAACAATAGAAAAAGTTATGTTTCCTGTATCACAATAAATCACAATCTAATCCTCCATAGTGTTTGGATCATTACACAGGATTTGAGGGGAAAATGCCATAACAAATCTCTCTCTTTTTAGTGTTATACATTAACAACATCAGGTCTGTGCCAGACACTCAACCCTTTTTGAATTTCTTTCCCAATATATGAACAGCTCCTCAACCATACAGCAAGTTTGAGCACTAGTTTTGATGTAATAACATCTTCAAGGCTGAGGATGAACATCAAAAACAAAAGAAAATACAGTTTTGTGTCTCCAAAGAACAAAGAAGAGTGGAGCATGGGGATTTTGAGGCACTAAAGTAAGAAAGAGGGGGGAGAGCAAGATAAACAGAAGCGCTCTTTCAGCTTCTGCTCTGTTTGGCCAGCTTGATGAGGAGCCTTTGCTGACGTCAAAGTCTCATGCATAGGGGAACATATCTCTAGTCTCATGTATAACAGTCCATAATCTGGGAAAAACTATCTAGAACATTTTCATAGCCAGAATCATCGGTTTGTAAATGAGGAGGGTGTCATTGCCTGAGCCGTCTTGATATGAGATTTAGCTGAGGATGATGTCCAGAGGCATTAAAGAGGCCGTTAACGGTCACTGACGAGAGGAAGTATCTAAAAAAACACACATCTGTGGGGTCTAACCACCTGCTTGAGAGTGTGGCTTAAAGGGAGTGGGGAGCATTAGAGGAGATCTTTGTGTAAACACATAAATGGATGTTTCCAGAGCAAGCTGTCCCAGACATCAGCCAAACCAGTTCTCTCTTTTCCCTTCCAAGAAGACATTTTCTCATCATAAAATGAGTTGAAAAGGAAATCCAACAACTTTTAAAAACTATTTTGTTTTAAACCTGAATTCAGGCAAGAAGTTGCAAATATGTTTTGACGTCAAGCAAAAACATGGAAATGAGTACAGAAATATATTTGCAGATTTTTTTCTTGATCGAAAGCAACTGTAGCCTTGGTTATGCTGGTTTAAAGGGATCATGACTCAGGAACTGGAATATTTTGACTTTAAACTGTTCATGGATGTTTATACAGATTTAGTCATTTTGTCACTTTTATTAAAATACTTTGTGTAGCGTTTCAAATGCACTTTTCATGTATGTAAATTCTGTAATGTGGAGTTTGACCTGCATGATTTTTAGCCCGGATTTTATCTTGCTGATAGGTTTACAGCATTCTCTGAAAAATCACAGGCAAATTGGTGCTCATGCACGCAAGTGACAGTGTGAACGATCAAAGATGCGATTTGAGTAAAACGAGGAAGATTCATCGACACGTCCAGATATTTGGCACATCAAATATCTTGCAGAATCAAACAGCGTGAAACCCCCTAACTCTGATACATTGTGCCGAGCACAGCAGGGACTGAATGCAACCCCAGATAATCAAGCGGAGTGAAAACATCTGTGACATGATTACAATAAATATCATGCAGTCTGAACTCCACCCAAAGATCACAAGGGTCCCAGACTGGGACACTAATGCTTAAACAAGAGCATTATAGTTCTTACATTTGAGCAAAATTTTTAAATAGATCCATTTAATAATCATAGAAGTAAGTTAATACATTGTAGTCTTCACACCAAATGACAAACAAGGGAACAGAACGCCTATCTGAAAACTTTCAAATCCAGTGTTCACTTGTGTAATTCGCATAAAGACACCCACTGCCTTCAGTTATGAGAATGACGCAGATCTAGAAAATGATAATTTTTTGAGGTCTCGTTTAGAAATTTTGAGTGAACTATTTTGGCAAGTTTGCCCAGAAACTAAATATCCTTCAACACTACAGCTCATTAGGCAGATGGCTTAGTGGGGCAAAGAATCGTGTTATTTATTAACTGAGACATGCGTGTTACACACAGACATTAACATAAAGGTTGTTTCTCTGACTATTGATCCTAGAAGGCTTGGCAAACCAGATGTTCTACAAATATCAATGCATTTCATCAACAATCAATTGCAGCACTGCTGTCATGCATCACCAATAAAGGGTCTATAAATCTTAATAACTGTTCTGGCTTTCCATTACCTTAAACAACGACTCTGTGAATGGCACTTGGAATTGAAATCCTCATTCCAACAGACCAGAGCAGATAATCAAGCCATTAAAGACACTTCATTGCTGTATATATGATACCTTAAAGATGTGGCACACTGGCAGGAAGGCGTTGAGTTAACTATGTAACACTATCTATTGCTTACATCACAAACCTGAGACCAGTGTGCAATGGATCCACTTCATACAACTTATCAAAGTTACTATAAAATTGGATCGCTTTACTACGTTTTTTTAACTTTGTACATGCGTCTTTTTACCAACTGCTCCAGTTGTTCTTTAAAATGTAGTCATATGGTGACCCTAGAGAGAAGGGGGATGCGGTGACCTATTAACCTACTATATTCGACTTCCATTAGTGTGACGAATGCACATGCAGAGAATCCTTCACAAAGCCATAAATGGGTTAATGGCACAAGACCTCACCAAGAAAATTTGAAGATTATTGATTCCAGGACAATTAGTCTACAGAGGATGGATGGGGCTGGGATAAAGCAAGTGGAGAGATAAGAGGTCAGTCCATAGGATATCGGTGTAAAAGGTCCCTCTGGCTGTTTTATATTGATTGGAACAGAGGATGGAGTGCTATTTCACAATATGGGACTGATTAGAAATGTGTATGTGTACTTCAGACATGCCAAAATCTACTTGTGCCCATTGCTCTGAAAACAACTCTAGACAGTGGCTTTCGGGTAAGCACAACATGTGGGTTCTAGGTTATAAAAGGGAGTGGAATAATTAGACTTCAGGTCTAGGTCTAAGGGTGATCTGTAAATATTTTTCTTCTGTTTTTTTTTTCAAAAATAAAATAAAAACAATTTGTAAGTTTGAGAAATTCTTGCTGGCTATTGTCAGGATACAGGAATCAATAGCAGAAATTTAACAGACAGAGGAGACACTACTTCATTCTGTGTTCAGTTTCACAGAGAAGTAAAAGAGATGGAGAAACTTAGGGCTGGTTTCATTGTTCATTACATTTTACATCACAGCTTTAGAGGATGCTGATGATTAACACCTTCCCTTCCATACAAACATGCCCTAAACATCAGAGATCCAAAGAATAATTTCCTGAATGTTAGAGAAGGTGAATATACTTGAAGACAAGTCCTACAACTTACATAAGACTGATAACAATTCAATCCGTACTTTTGTAAACGCTGTCACTAAAATTCCGAACACAGTGTTAACTGTACATGACAACTTGCCAATATGTGCCATTACATCCAAAGTCTGCTTATTTTCATTCTCAAACTATCACCTGTAGAACTAGTTGTGCAAGAATCAGACAGGTGTTGTCATCACAGTACATGTTAAACAGCAGTCGTGTAAGTGGCTTTTCTTGTGTTTTCATCCCAAAGTTTTAGAATGTGTTTAAATCAGTCTTTTCAATTTTTGTCACAGATTTAAAAGGTTGTCTATCATATTGATCAATAACATTAAAGTCACTAAAAATAAGTTTGTGGTTATTTTTTTATTCATCCTTTTCACACTAAAACTGTCTTTTAGACTATGGACTGTTGAAACACAAATCAATTTCTTACAACTTATTATGATTATTTTTTTTTAGGTGGAAAACATTTTTAGTAACAAGCTAAAGAACATACTAACTATGTGTCACATCCTCACCCGGGTCAACCTCACAGTGCACAGTCACACGACCACAATCACCAGAATACTGAACACGTGCGTCTTCACCAATGATCCCCAGCTACATCTCGTCACCACTGCTACAAAGACTCAGTTCTCACTCAGTTCACCGATTGGTCCTCAAGGTTACAAACCTGATGATGATCGCTTAACCGCCCATGAGACTCCTTCCTCCTTTGCCAGCTAGCCTTCTCCTGCCCCTCTCCAGCCCCTCAATACACGGCTTGACTATCTCCTTGTCGGACTTTTAAGTTTCCTATGCAAGCCTGTTCTCCTTGTTTGATAACAGTGGCATTCCTCTGTTCTTCCTACCTGAGTTATTTTCATTAAATCCAAACCCTAATATCCGTGTCTTGTCTATCTCTACTACGAAAGATGGCATCGCACCAGTCTTACATACTGTAAATGTAGGTAGGCAAGACCATATGATTGAATGGTCAATTATAAGCCAAGCTCCTCCTGAAATTATGTTAATTTATGATTAACCTCTTTTGGTCATCCTCTAGACCTCCTGGCAGGCAGCTCAGCCTCAGCATCTTTCGACCGATATATTCACTATTACTTCTCTTAACATGTCCAAACCACCTCAGTCTGGCCTCTGACTATCACCAAAACCTCCAAAATGAGCTATTCCCTCCTGCTCCCTGATCTCACCACAGATCATAATGTCATCCACAAACATCACAATCACAATCAGTCTGTCCATCAACAAATCAAACAAGAAGGGGCTCAGAGCCAATTCCTGATGCAGACCCCCCTCCCCCTTGAACTCGATACCACAATAAATTAAAATGAGTTCTGCAAGTTTGTCAGTTGTCATAATAACCATTTACATGATGTATACCTTGTATGCCTCCTCCTTACTCCCCCTGTACCAGAGACTGACCGACAATTCACATCAGCGCATCACTCTCAATGGGTTCCTCTTGTTTCCTTGGCATAATTAGGACTCTAATTAGGTGCCCATTAACACTTTTTTTTCAGGATACCAAGCCAACTATCTGATCAAACACCTGGAAACATGATTTTTTTTTTCTCTGACGTACCTTTCAACACATGAGACCCTAACCTTTTTCCATAAAGAAGTTATATGAATGCAAAAAACAGAGAAAAAAATGGAGCTAAATAAGAACATTCCCAGAAAATTGTGATGGCTGGCAACACCTGTGTCACCATGGGTTCTTATGGGTAAATGCATTACTTTATTCTAGATCTAAAATAAACTGAACATAGTTTTCCAACCAGCCCATAATCTAGTTGAACAATACCAAACGTACAATAAGGACTTAGCCTTGTTCTTTTGGATTGGACAGATTTTGTTTAAGTACTGATTACATTTCCTTTGAAAAGTAACGTTACCATATATACATGTGTGAATCATGCGAGCTATATTAATAATTTTATTACCCCTCAAAGTTAGTAATGTAACTAAAATGTAAGTAAGTTAAGCAAAGAAAGGTTAGCTAATGGGTAAAAACAGCTAGCAAAGAGCAAAAACACAAGCTTCTGATTTATGAATATTTCATAAATTCCTTATATTCAGCTTCTCGGACAAGTTTAACCAATGTGTAAAAAGTGTGTATAAAATAACTTAACATTAAATGTAAACTGTCACTTTACTGGGTTCTGGGCTCAGCTTTAATTGTGTCCACATACCCGTCCAGAGAGTGTGTGCTGGTCCTGATTGCGTAACTCGAAAGACTCTTCCTCCTCTTTCTCCCCATGTTCCCGAGCTAGCAAGCTGAAGCCTTGTCTGCAGCACAACAGCCAGCAAAGTCCCTGCAAAGGCATTCAAATCACGGCGTGTCGTCCAGTCTTTATCCGTAAAAGTCCGGAGACGTCTCCAGTCCCGCTGTGGTGGTGCAGATGGGACAGATGGAGAATGTCTAGTCACATGAAAAGGAAGATAAACTCCTCGACAACTGATATGTGTGGCGTATTAGTAAACGGAAACCATACAGATATATATCCAACTGCAAAAGAGGAAACCGGTGAGATATGTTCATCCCAAAGTTACTTCTCGAATGACAGTTTAAGGAAACGTGTCGTTTCGTATCCAGGCGCGTCTCTGGTTTTGCTGAACATGAGCATGCAAACTCTTTCAGTACCATCACTAGATGGGCGGAGCGAATCACCCCATGCGTTTGAACGCGCACGCTGATAGGTTCATCGCGCACACTCCCAAAACAAGCCCCACCCCTTGTCTGCTCTGCTGCTGCACATGTGAAAAGGCATTTCAGGAAATGGAAGTCGTTGATGAGGGTTGAAATGTTTGTCTGGGATCATAAAGACGCAGCAGATGCCAAATTACTGTTATTAAACATCAAGTTTGGACATGCAAAGTTTAATAAACAGTCGGTTCGAATAGATGTCAACTCTGGTTAATTTCTAGACATTATACCAAACTGCTTTTACGTTTGCTGTGACGTCACAACAAATGGATATCTGGAGGCAGCAATTTCTTTATCAAGTGAGTGTGCAGTAAAGTGGTGAACGCGTGTGTTTGGGGGTATATTGTGGTCTCCTGAAACATATTATGTGCCTGAATGGAAAGCAGATGGACTCCTTTATTCCAGGAAACTCCTGTTATGAAAAAGAGACACTGACAGAACTGAGAAGGTGAAAACTCTAAAAAGACTGTGTTTGTGTGTGTGCGTGTGTGTGTGTGTGTGTGTGTGTGTGCGCGTGCGTTTGTGTGTGTGTGTGACTACCAAAAGGTTTGATGGTCCCTCACCCTCCTTTTTTGTAAAAAAATAAAACTAAAAAAGGTGGTTCTCCAAATGGGAACCCATTAACTATCAATTCATTTGCGTATGTTTTTTACACTAAATTTCTAAGAAATAACATGCAGGGTACTTAGTTTTGCAAACTGTTGGCTTGAGACTTTGAGTGAAAGGTCTTCTAACCCTGCTGAACTTCACTGTTAAGCTGGTCCGAGCTTAAAGATCACTGCAGATCCCATGTGTTACATTTAGAAATGGTTCTAGAACATTTTTTGGAAACATAGAAGCTATTTTGGCAGTGTTCTGACTTAAATTTACAAAATATTTCTGGCACAATCTTGAAACCAACTTGAGGTGTTGCAGTGTTTGACCAAAGGTGTGTTTTGTGGAGGACATCTGAGCTTGAGCAAATGATACTTCACAGCTGTGGAAGGTGAAAGAGGCCAATGCTGTGTAAACAGACTGTTGAAATCTGACCAATTAAAAACTGCACCCCACCCAAGCCAAAGGCTGTTGGTTAAAAGTAATCCAAAAACCTTTGGGGAAGGTCAAGCAATGCTAACTATAAAATCCATGCAGGGTCCAGTTAACGAGATATTGAAAAATAAGTTGTGAAAATTAACACTATTGGACATTTATTGCTTGAATTATATATGGTTTTTTTTAATGGTTATTATAAAATAACTCTATGGAACTTAAATTGACTTCTGAAATTCTATTCTTTCTTTTTTTTAATCATTTTCAATAGATAAATTTAAATTTAAAAAGAGTTTTGCAACTATTTTGAGCTACTTTTAACCAAGTGTTTGTGAAGCTGTTTTAAAGTTGTTGAAAAAACAAATATTTTATTTTGCCTTATTGTATTAAGGTTTGAAATTTAAAATTCTAATTGAAACTAAAATGTTTAATTTTTGTGCATGGATTTGCTGAAAAACACAAGTATAATGTGTGTTATTGTATACAAATCTGTTCCTCAAAATAGGTTGAAGCATATTTTACATTGTGGGATTGATAGTGTGAATTACAGTATAAACATAAATACCCTTTCGATTAATACATGTTTTTCTTTTTCATTACATAAATGTACAGTTTCATAATTATGGAAATACCTGTTTTTAATAGAGGACAAAAGTATTAGATTTTTTCAAGTAAATTTTAAAAGCTATAATTAAACCTTGAATGAAAGAACCAAGATCATTTTAAAAATACTGTGTAGACTAGGGGTTTCCAAATCCAGGCCTGGAGGGAGATTTTTGGTTTAATCGTCATGAAACACAACTGTTGCTAATTGAAACACAAATTAAGGTCATCTGATTGTCTGAAGCTAGTATGAAGAGTAGTATGCATACTAGAGCAAAGTTGCAACTAAGATGTGCAGGGTTATGGCCAGCCGGGACCGGATTTGGAGGACCCTTGTATAAACCGTGATTTATTATTTTGGATCCTGCTAAAACTGAGAGAAATGAGGTCTAACAGAACTTTCTGAAGTCTAATCATTTCTTCAGTGCGTGCGACTTCATAATTTTCACCATTCTGGAGCTTAAATTTTCCTTCACACACACCCTCTATCAGTCTTTCCACTCTAATCCGTCTTTTCCTGAAGTCTCAACCAGAACGCAGCTCACTCGCTCATGTATGCCATAAATCAAGCTTCAGAAAGCACACCAAACACACTTTGGCTCACGCACACACACACGCTGATGACACATGATATTTTCAGGGCCCCTCTGCTCTTTCTCTCTCCCTCTGCCTTCATTTCCTCTCGTTTGCTCTGCTCTTTCTCTGCATTCATCATTCCTCAAGCTGGCCCTGGTGTTTGTCTTTAAGTCTGCCTGTGGCTTTCCAAACATGCACACACAAACCCACTTACTCACGCAGGGGCATAGCTGGCATCCTGTGCCATGAATATAATCACTGTCTTGTCAGTCTCTCCTTCATCATCTCCCTCCCTCGCTGTCCGGTAGATCATAGTATCATCTTCCTCAAGCTCATAGCTCTGTTTTCCTCTCTTCTCATTTTCCTTGAGATGGCGCTTTGGTCTCAACTCCCACCTGATATGCTCCTGGAACAGATGTTTTATTTTTAGACTGCACTCTTTCTCAGCCCCCGCTAAGATGAAAAGGGAGTCTATTCATGGCTTTTGATAGGCTGAGGTTTTTAGAAAGAAAAGCTGAATTTTCATACTCCTTCTTTATTTTTGAAACTAAAGGTGTGAGAGGATTTTTTTTTACAATCGTATGTTCATTACTGCATTGTGAAACTTGAGAGCTAATTAAATCCACTTTTTTGTTTTTATACTAAAAGATTAATGTTCCCTCCAGGCTTTTTGCGCATCAAGAATTTAGTATTTTCGGTTAACCTGAAAGTCATATTATTGAATAAAACCAAAATATATACATTTTGTTATCTGAAGAAAATTTTAAGTCATAATATAAGTTAAACTATTGTTTAACATTAAAAACAAGGAAACATTTTAGATGACAAACATCCATGAGAACTTTATCGGCGCAGGTTTGTTTTTCTTTGGTGTTTTTCTTACACATAGAAAATCAGATTAAACATTTTAAAGAAATGTTGACTTGTATTTATAACATTTTTTAAATGTTATAATGTTTTATTTCAGAAACAATAAAACTGTCATGATAAAAAAAAAACTAAAGCATAAATTTCTATAGAATCAAGTCTCAACTGACATTTTGTAAGTATGTTTAGACTTTAAAATGGTTGTTGCTACTTGACAGAATAAATTATTTTGGAGATAAAAACAGAATAATTTTGTGAATTGTTCTACTGAGATGCAAATCCTTTCATTCCAAGGCATGTTTTATGACTTTAAGTTTTATAATCACATTTTGAGACATCTAACAGACTCAAAGGAAGATACCAAAAACAAAATGTGTAGAATCACTGAACTTAACTCTTCTGGATATTATGTACAACTTGTATGAGATAAGCTATCTTGGTAACATTTAGTTTTGAGATGGAGTTTCAGTTTGGAAAAACTAGATAATCTCTTATCATAAAATAGTCAGGTTAAAGCCTGGGTCACAAGATAGAGTTACATTCTGAGGCAAGATATTGTCAGACCTGCACTTAACAAAATTTCCTCCCTTGATGGTTTGGAGATCAGGCATCAGCAAGAGAAATGGCTAAAAAATGTTTTTTAGTCACCTCTCCCCTCTTATTATCCTGTTTTCCACATTATTTTCCACTAGTTTAGTTCTCGTTTTGAGGAACTGTGTTCCTTTGTAAGTTTTTTTTTTCTATTTTCAAAAGCTCTAAAACGATTATCTTCTCTTTTTTGCTACATTACGCTGTAAATGTTCTTCAGGTTCTTGTTTTACCCTTATCTTGTGTTTGTTTGATTAGCCTGTAAGAAGTCTGGTATATTTTCTGTTATATGAATGAGTGTTTTTGCAATAGGGGTGCCGAAATGTCTGAATTTTAAGTTAGATTATTGATATTTTTACTCAGTATATTGCTACACTGAGAGAAACAATGCATATATTCACACTCAAACCCTATACCTTTTTATATAAACACCGTTAATGTGAAATATTTTAAAATATAATTAAAAAGAGGAAAGGGAAATTTCAGTCCTTTGAATGGGTTGTGTACCTTTTACAAAAGTTGTTTGGTTTTTATTTATTCATTTAATAGGAGAACTTTTTAATTATCTTCATGTCTGATTGCATTGTCTTGAGTGCTGAATGCAAGAAGAAAGTTGAAGAAGTGAATGTGTAAATTTCTCTTTTATTTGTTTTCTCTTTGTAAATGAGTGCGTCTTTTCTCTTCTCTGAAAGGAAGGGTGTGAAGGAGAGGGCGCATAAGAGGAAAAAGTATTTATTTCCATAAACTTCTGACCTCTCTTCCCAGCCCCCTCTCACCTCCCTTCCCAGTATCCATTACTCTATCTTTATCCCTACTTCCTCACCCAAACCCCCCTCATATTTCCAAATTTCTTCTTTAAATCACGAAAAAACACCTACAGCCCATTTAATTTTCTTAAAGCGGGTTTTATGTGTTCATATTCATCTCCCTTGTGGACGCATTCTTCTGCTCTTTTACAGGAAGTTGTTTTCCTTTGCAGAAATTAAGCCAGTGCCCACCGGCTTCTTCATATCAACGCCATTCAAGTTGAACTCCCTGGTATTTCCTTCAGCCAAACGTTCCGCTCACGTTCACCGCAGTGATGGAACAGGATCTGAGACACTTCCCTGCTATCTGATAGTCGCTGATTTCTTTCCATTGTGAACTGGCCTAGAAGTTTATGGAGCAAAAAGGGGCCATAAACAAAAGCTGAGCTTATCGTGTCTTGCATCAGAGTGATATAACAATAACCAGGAAGAACTGTGCAGATCCGTGAATGCATATGTAAACACAGACACATATATTCATACAGGGCTGGTTAGAACTCTGTTATTATTTTGTCTTGTTCCTCCAAAGTTAAGAGAAACGAGAGAACTGTGACCCAGACACCCTCATACTCCATGGTATGTTGATAAAGAGGTTGCGAGATAAGAACCACTAGAATGTTTATAATCTTCCTCTCTTCTCCTCAGGCCCCGATCAGAAGTAGTGCAAATCTTCTATTGCTTTTGTAGAACGTCAATTGAAGTTGACGTTCTTAGTACGTATAGCTATTTTTAACCCCATTTTAATATGTAATTTGGGAGATCAGAGCTTGAAGTGGCTTGGTTGTCGATTTCCAATAGTGTGCATCTTCCAAAAATGTCTATTCGACAGTGACATTAGGAATTTTAGGCATAACCACATGTATCTATACAAGAATGTGCCTTTAAAAGGTGATGATAAAATTAGAAGGACCCTGGGTTTTGGGGGAGAGTCAGTGAAAGGAGACGACAAGTTCAACTCGACAGAAAGACAACCCCTCGAAATCAAAGCCACCACAAAAAATCTTGGAAAAGACTCTGCCTGATCAGATAACCCTTGCTGCAGCATTTAGATGGAGGAGTTCCAATATGGGCAAACATCAAAGCCCTGATGCATCCATCCATGCTCGTGTTAATGTTTCTCTCTTGTGTGAGTTTAATGGTATGGGAGATATTTCCTTGGCATACTCTGAGAATAGTTGTAGGTCCTGTCAATAAGCTTTATTTAAACAAACACATAGTTTAAATTGGTGCTACCGTGTCTAAAACAACTCAAATTTCAAATTTAAACTTTTAATTATTGCATGTCTGTGGGATACTTCTAAAAGAGGGTTTCTTTCAGGTTTGCGTGTGAGCAAAAGAACACAGGCCCTAACTGTTGGGTAAACCCTCTGGTTATTAAGAGTTAAGGAAGGGTGGGCAGTCATCCAGAGGACTTACTCTATTTATAGCCTCCAGACTGTGTGAAAGTACTCAGAAGTCATACAGACCTGCCAAAATCCCCGAAATCCCTCTCTCTCTTTAAACGCAATGAGATTCAAGCCATGATAGTTCCAAGAAAAGATTCAAACTTTTTTGCATGTTCTGAAGGTGGTATTGTCATGAAATCAAAATTTCCTATAATGCACACAGGGTTACGCTTCGAATAGCCAATCACAGATCGTCACATCAAACTTCATTTAAATAGCTGTGCAGAAGGAAGCACCAGTCATAACATGTAAACACAGAACACAGTTTTTTCTTTGTCATCCTATCTTTTAATTAAGCAAATTTGTATTGTGTTCCTTTTAGAAGCAAGTGCATGTTAATAATCAATCAATCGATATGTGATTTTGTTTTTCGAATCATGAAAGGAAATATTTTTCATGTGACCTTTCGTATATTGTATATTATGGATCAAGAAGTATTCGTATCTCGAGGTACCACTGTACATTATAATGCAACCTTAGAGATTGTAAAGTAAAGTTTATTAGAATGCGGGAATTGTTGATTTAAGCTGACACATATTTTATGACTTACTATAAAAGCCAGGTTTAAACTGATTTTGGGGAGAAGAAAAACAACCAAGGCACTTAAATTTTTCGTGATGTGGAGGGGAATAACCCGGAATAAAACATCCACACACACATGCAGAGAGAAAATCTCCACCAGTGAAGAAATTCTCTGTGAGGTCACAGGGAGCCTCTCTGACCGAGACAGGTGCTAATCACCTCCCCAGCATAAAGACTATTTGAATTTAACATCGACAAACAGATCCCCGGACAACACCTGGGAAACAGACAAGAAAAAAAACAAACTAACAGTAATTTGAAAGTTGTAACACAAACAACAAACTGGTGATTAGCCTCAGCTGCAGTATGTGTGATATGATAGACAGGTTAGATAGGTACATAGATAGGTACATTGAACCACATAGTTTTTTTTTTCCAACAAGATGTAAGCTTAACGCAGCAAGTTGGAACACAAATCAGTGACCAGGTACATATAAATATATGTTAGAGAAAGACCTTTGGAAAATAAATGTTGTTATCATTAGAATGCAAAATAGCTATGCCTATCATTTCATGTTGCTGCTAATGTAGCTTTATGAGAAATGTTGCTACGTCAGCATCATTTTTCATTTTCTGCACTCCCTTCAGCTGTCTCTTGGTTTGTTTCTCAGCCCATCAAAACATTTAAATATGTTTAATCAACAGCTTCTGATCAAGATTGGATTTTTGCCAACTTGTCTGATCATGTCTTAAGTTCATCACTTGAAATTACGGTCTCAGGATTAAAAAAAAACTAACTCAGGATGTGCTATCTTTTCCCAAAGGCCCCAGACAAACCAATGCTGTGTTTTAGGGTAAGGTTTAGGGAAAAATCATAAAAACTTGCAATTTCTCCCCAAAACACACACATACTCACATAAATGATAGGGTGAAGGAAATTCTATCTCCACACTAAGATAGAACAGGACTGTTAACCACCCGACCACTGTGTTGAACTTACAAGCTTCTGTGGTCAAATGCCTGGGCATTTCTGGCTGTTAATGAAAGGCATTAGCTTGCTGCTTAGCATTCTGACACGCATGCAGTTCCACAGACACATATATTATGGATATGTAACCATACAGAAAGTGTACCGAGTCTTTCACAACGCCACGCACAGAGGAGCCAAGAATAAGAATTTGTGGGTCAAAGGGTTGGCAGGTCGTCCGCATGCACATTGGATCAGTTTGCGTTTGAGAGCTCTGTAAATCTTCCAGCACACACAGACAGTCACACTGTACTCACAATATACAGTCCATTCGTCAAATTGACGCTTTTACAAAGCCTTAAGCAACTGGAATGAATTTTGGCAGTGGTGGCTGAGAGTGTGGATTAAAGCTAGGACCCTTGAATTTCAAATATTTACTTGGCATGCCATGTCACATATATCATATGTACACATTGTCCCTCGAGGCAAAAAGTATAGGTGTTTGTTGAGCCTCAGACAGAATGGCAACACGGCAGAATAGTTGGAGCTGAATTTATTCTTGTCATTAAGTTTGAATGTGGAATTTCAGGTTGTTGTACTATCTTAGGAAGAGTTCTGCAGAGCTTATTATTCAGAGCTTTTTAATCTTTTGGTCTTATGAACATCATACAAATTTTATGTCCGTTGACTACTCATACTCGTATACTATTTTATATATTTTTGTTACTCTATTCTATATTAGTTATTCAATTTTATTCTTGCTTATTTTGATTTTTCCTGTTCCTGTGTGACTTATAAAGACCAATTTTTGACTTGCTGACCTGCAGACAAGCAAAACAAGCAAAATTTCTTGCTTCAGAGGGGTTTATGCGCAGCTTCATTCAGTGATCAAGGAAGCCCTTAAGATCCAGGACTCGCAGCAAAAGTTTGTATAAACTTCGAACATAAATTCTGCTTGTTTGCTGCTCTTCTCTCACTGATTCTGAGAACAGGATATTGGGAAGAGTTACAGAAAAATGCCAGAAAACTGTAGACACAAAAGACTCCTAACGATAGACTGTCCTAATTCCCTATAAAAACTTTCAGTTGTAATCATACTGAAGCCACATTTGAGAATTGACTATAATTGTGAAACGGCAAATGCTGATTCTGAACAGTGAAAAGCTTAGCTGAGCATTATGACATGCATATGTATTTGTTTGAGTTTTGAACATGGTAATTTGATTTAAAAGTAATATAAAATCTATTTACATTCCCTTAAAACATTTTGTTAAGGAGGTGGACAAACCGCAACAGATCAAAAAGATACTTCTCTCCCCCTAGCAACAGAAGAATATAGACTAGAAAGTCACAAAGAGCTTAAGCTCTCGTGTCTGACAGGCCTCGCGTGTTTGGTCTGCCCATTTGTTTGCACGCCAAAGTGTTTGTTTGATACTGACAGGACTGTGCTGACTATCATTTGTTAACAGGATTTCATTTCAGAGTCACATGTGGTTGCTTGTTCTTCTGTGAGTTTGCAAATATCATTTTGCGTTACGCCATAAACTTTTGCAAATATGCCCAAAATGCATCTCCATAGGCTTGGACAGTTATTGTAGTAATTTCATGGAAAGCATGGATGGGTGCTAACTTCATTTCAGAGGTGCTGGTTGATGGCCATTGACACCCTGATAAGGCAAACACTATTCTAGCCTGGGAGTTGAGCTGCAGTCATGGTTATTTAAAACTGTAAAGTGGAACTTGATGACAGGACTAGTCTGGGCTCTGTAAAATACAATACTTGCTTACACCGCTTGCAGTCTAATGTGCCTGCTATTGAAACTCTTGTTGACAGAGCTAGCACGCCAACCCCTGCAGTAACTGTGTGTGTGGTGGGCTAACTCTACGAAACTATTTTATTTCCTTATTTAAATAGTTGTCATTTGCTTAAATGAATGTGAAGCATTGTCCTTTGTTCACAGACAGGTTTAAACATGTACTAAATGCATTTGTTTATTTACTCAGTCTTCTTGTTTTAGCAGCTGTCCTTCAGGGAATGAAGAAGGATGGAGAGGCTGCAGGTGACGCCAACAAAACTTTGAAAAACATGCATGCTGGGAAGCAAAGCAGGTGTAGTCTTAAAATGACAGAGAAGGACAAAAATAACTGTCTGAACAGCAAATCAATTTAATATTTTAGGAAGAGGTGACAGACATCTATATGCTCTTTTAATAGTGCTGCATGATTTCCCGACTTGATTAAAGGGGTTTGTATAAAACAGAAGATTATAATTAATTATTTAAAGTGAGCACTGGGTTTGCTTTAATAGCTAGATAGAGTTCTTCCTCAGGAAGTACTTGATGTGTTAATTTATGGGTTCTAAGAATAAGCCCATACCTCATTCCCATTTTACATCAATGGATACAAACTTCAGAGTAGTTCAGAAAAACCTCTCATCAGAACAGTACATGGAAGCAGTCCATGTAATAAATCCAGGACACCTTTGCACTAAATATATTCTTTAAAAATCCATTCAATAGTTTTTCATGACACTGAGATGCATGAATCCAACTGAGACCGGTTGTGTTAAATTTATCCATTGCTAGCTAAGATGATTATCGTCTGAGGCCTAATATCTAAGACTGGTAGCCACTAAAAAAAACCTTTTTATAAAATAGGCAGGAAATGGGACCTTGAAGGCCAGCATCACATTGGGGTCTACATGTCTCTAATGTCGGATAGTAATGTCTAAATGTCTGATAGTTTGGAATGAAAACCTGTTAAAACAAGTTAACATGAACAGCAAACAATCAAGCTTTTTAATATTATAATTTATCTTCCTAGTTTTTAATAAAACACAAATTATATATAAACATTTAATTGTGAATGTGTAAAATTGTTTTATCAGATTAACAGAGAAGCGCCCATCAGATTAAACTTTTTCACAGTGTGATGCAGAGATGAGGGAATTATTGGCAGACCTTTAAAAAGAGGAATTGGGTTTATGTGTACAGGTTTAACAGTACTGGGTGAGGCCTCGACAAGAAACTTTCCTGGATGTAAGTTGAAATATGATGCTCTCCAAACACCTAAACCAAATCACACTTTTAGTTTGCCTTTTTTTCTTCCCCTCTTTTCCAGGGTGATAGCTGGCTTGAAAAACAGTTAGAAGTTTGTCTCAGTTGCTCACTTTACTTAGTTTTTAACCTGGCTTTCCATGCTGTGGCTTGTGTTCGCCATCTAGTGCTCGCTAGAGGTATTTCATGGCCTGCCCTTTGATGTTTAAGGATGGAAGAGTATATATTTTGAATAATGTTGCTGTGTTAATTTGGCAACTATGATGAAATGCACACAACAGGATTCTGTTTGTTCTACTGAGGAAATGACAAACAACGACTCCAAAGATAATAACAAATATTTAAGGAGGAAAATAGAATTTGTATATTTATAAGGCAATCCCAGTTTACACAGGTTAAGAAATGAAGGAACATGTAATAAAAATTGCTAGCCAATGTGGTACTCTGCTGGGTAAATTGACAGTTTAAATTGGCATTATTCCTTCATTCAAGGAATTAAATTTGTTTTGTATGATCTCAATGAACTACCAAAAAAAGAAGCCCATGCCTTCACATCTTGCCAATATTTTTTTACCAAAAATGTGAAAAATTGCAGCAGGTTATCAGCTGTCTTTTTTGCAAACTTCCCTTTGAATAGGCTTATATTGATTAATGCAAGCTTTTATCACTTAGAACCAAGGCTGGGCATCCTTGTTTGAAGTCTGAAAGCATATAGTTTTTCTTCTTAATTGTCTGCAAGTCTTTATATGGTTTCATGGTAAAACATTTTACAGCAGTACCATGGGTTTTCACTCAAGAAGCACTGAGTCTGTGTCTGTCTGTTAGAAGGGTTAAGGATGCTTATTACACTTGATAAAAAATGAATACAAGATAAATATAATACTGGTCACTATTCTTAAAAATGTTCATGTACTATTGGCTGAGGGGTATTGTTTTATTCACACCAACAAGCAGAAAAGTGGACACGACAGATGTTTTACATTTTAAGTCAATGAGAAGATGGGATTATGCTGCAAAAGCATGATTGATTTCCTGCAGCTTGCTACAAGTGTTCTTGCTGTGTTTCTGCTTTTAGCATAAACTTGCCTCCCCAACAGTTGGCTCTAAACTAGTGAGACATATTGTCTAGAGGGAGGTCTTTCAGCTAAAAAGTAAAGAAGGGAAATTAGAACTTTAGAAAATATAGAGTCTTCAAGACGCAGTTCTTTTTAGAGCAGATGAAATCTGGAGCATTAATGGTAACCTCAGAGCAGTAATGTCTTTCTACTTTTCTGTGATAACAAAGCTTGCTATTGCAAGAAAGCTTGCAGCTAGCTGCAGGAAATCAATATAAGTGCTGCAGTTAAGCTTTTGCTGCATGGTTGCATCTCCTCGTTGACTTAACATGTAAAACATCTGCCATCTTTTCATTATAAATCTTTGATTCATGTAAAGAGTTTGATTTCAAATGTAGAGAAATACTTTACTTCAAATAAAATCGGCTTGAGTGAAAGTTAATATTTTGAAAACTACTCAGTAGAAGAATATGAAATACAACTCAATTACTGTAGTGCATGTACATTTAATCCTCTACTTTTCATGTCTGAGATGGAAGGATGATTAATAGCCATTCCCCGTTAAGCAAAATCGATCATGTTATTATTGCATTTTACAGCTGTGTATTAAATCCTTTTTTTGGAAATGGTAACGAATGCATCGTCCACTCCATCGTTGAAAAAAATATTGTCTTGAATTTAAAGAAGAATAGACAGTGCATTCCTTTATTTTAGTTTATAACAAAACACAACATCTGTTTTTTCGTTTTGTTCTCAAACTACACAAAGATTAGGAAGAGTTGCATTTCATTTGGGTCTTGAGAGTGAATTTTCCTACATATTTTCACCTCTGGCATTACCGAATTGTTCCTCGATATTCATGATATTCATGTTAGTGTGCGAGATGCTAGTTGGAACACGTGTATGTCCAATCTATTTTGATTAGAAACACACAAATCCCTCTTGATCTCTCCCTGTAGCTCCCCTGCTCCCACCCTGCTTGGCCGCTGCCCTACAAACCCACTTCTTAATCCCAAAGCCTTTACATCACAGAATGCTCAGACAGAGGCCTCACTCCTCCAGTATAAATCCAGCTTTTCCACGCTTATAGTGTACAAACAACCCCCAACAAATCACAATTGGATTGATGTTCTTGTGCTCTCCAGGCGAATAATGAGAATGATGACACCAAAAGTGTGGATAAAAGCTAGTAGAAATAGGCTTTTAAAAAAATGTATAATAATAGCTGTTATTATGATTATAGGCTCTTTTAATCAACGGTTCTGTTCAAAAGAATCGATTCCCAGAAAGATTTGAACTCATACAAATGACGAACCTCTTGAGTTCAAAACTTTTTTCTTCTCTTCTTGCGCCCCCTCCCTGTCTGCAAATCCATGCTGGCTAAAGTAGCGTCTCTCTCCCTGTCTCTGTCCGTACAAAATCCCTAGATTCTTTTCCTTCATCATAAAACACACACATCTAAATACACATCTAAACAACCCCACTGTCACAGGTTTTCGAGAATCGACGAATATCATTCAATCAAAGAATGCGCGCTCCCGTCAAAGCGCAGCATCAGCACCGGAGTCTGGCGCGCGCCCGCCTAGCGAGCCAGTAAATCGCCATCCCGACCGAGAGAGTTAAAGTTGGCCGAAAGGACGCGTTAACAATGCTCACAGACGGGTAACGAAGACAGGATACTATTCTTTTAAACAACCTTTGCTGCTCCGCATCCCAGAGAAGATGGATCTCAAAATTCTCGCCCCAAGCCTTTTGTTTTTCCTTGCCTTTCATCATTGTTCGTCACGTAAGTCCAACAGCAGGAGCAAACTGCTGGATTTTATCCTGTTTGAGATAAATATTGCTCATCATAGGTCAAAAGTGCATCAGGTTTATTATTTATTTAACGAGTTTAAATCGCGCAAAATAAAAGCCGATTTGGATATAAATAAGATATTAATTCCTTCATGTTTTGCTAATCTTGAGGATTTGTTTTACATTAATAATTGTACTGAGAGTGAACGACCGGCTCGCGTCAGTCTCTTTCTGCATTGCGGTGCATCCGCGTGCTCGGCCGGGCAAGTTTCTGCATGGAGTCTTGCGCAGGGGACACGCGGAAGGACACTCTGCCGTACCGACAGCCTGGAAATGCATGCTGGTGTAGACGGAACGGGGTCTTTTGAGGAAGAAAGTTGTGTCTCTCGGTGTCTGGAATGTCTTGGCTAATAATAGCCAAATGCTGCGAAGTTGCTGGTGGGAGCAGCCCTATGCGGAGACAGATAGAGGGAGGGTGCAGCAACTAGCAGAACTCCCAAATTATTGTGACGTAGAGCACTGCATGAGAATGCTCACGTAAGGTTACCTTCAGAGTCAGACCAGTCAGAGATTTGCTACACGATACAGGCAAGCCCACATTTTCCCTTTTAATTTACTTATGATTGATTTATTGTAATGAAATAGTTTTTTTTTCATGATGATAATCATAGAACATGCCTTTACAATCTAAGGTCACTATTGCATTTTTTTTTGTTATTTTTTTATTGTTCAGTAAAGGCCTACACAACCTTACAAATGATTTAAAACAATATCCCAATTGTATTTTAAGAGTTTATTCTCCTTGCTCTCTAGAATATATATTAGTTTCTATTTGAAGTGTGAGCATTATGCATTTTAATTAAGATACAGAATATTACAAACACTACAAGTTTTTCATGAAATTCTCAATAGCTAAGTTTTTACAAGGATCACACAGTTTACTGAATTCCAATTTAATTTAACAATTATGAGAATCTGTTTTAGATCTTTATCAATGGCATTCTTTGTAAGAATTATTGTCAACACCATTATTATAGTTTTGTTATTGGCTACTTAAAGGCGAGGGCTGAATAGTTAGTTCTCTCAATACATTCAGAAAATATTATAGATCCTCCATTCTTAAATTGATTTCCTCATGAAGGGATGTTCCAACCAAAAATGTTACTTTTTTCATTTATCAATTATATTTCCATGTATATTGTCTTCTCGAAATACAGTTTGAGATTTTTGGGATATAAACAATTCATTGACCTCTGTGGAATTTTACATTTTAAGGTTTAATATATTTGAATAAACTGTTCATTAAGGTCCCATAGGCCCCAGGCTGCAACTTTGTTTAAGGCCCCTCACTATGTCTGAACAAAAACACACACTCTGAATGCTTTTATGTTTACTGGAGGAATTAGAACAACAAACACACTTAACAAAACAACCAATTACACTTTGAATAGTATGTTTTTTATTTAAAATTCCTTTTGTAATCTGACAATTTTTTGACCTGAGTAGAAAAGTCAAGGCCACAAGACATGTGACACAGCAGGTATGGGGGGAGAGAGAGAGAGAGAGAGGATGGGGAGACAGAGAGAGTGGGAGAGAGTGAAAAGAAAGAGAGAGGATGGGGAGACAGAGAGAGTGGGAGAGAGTGAAAAGAAAGAGAGAGGATGGGGAGACAGAGAGATGGGGAGAGAGAGAGTGGGAGAGAGTGAAAAGAAAGAGAGAGTATGGGGAGACAGAGAGATGGGGAGAGAGAGTGGGAGAGAGTGAAAAGAAAGAGGTAACTATTATGTTTATTTTGCAGTATGTTTTTTTTTTATTCTAGTAGTCATGGCAAGACCCTGTAGCTTGGGTACTACCCTTACTCTAACTGTCATTAAGGATCAACCTTTCTGATGAACAATTTATATAGCCTTAAGAAAATACTTAAGAAATTATTAACAATGTAATTGTGTGTGTGTGTGTGTGTGTGCGTGTGCGTGCGCGTGTGTGTGCGCGTGTGTGTGTGTGTGTGTGTGTGTGTGTGCGTGCATGTGTGTGTGTGTGTGAGATCCAGAATACTTTTCACTTATGAGAACTAATAGAAACCAGCAGAATAGAAACCTAGAGCTTGAGGGAGAGATTTAGATTTACAGTTTGAATTCACTGCATTGATTCATTGATTCAGTCAGGTGCAAAACATCCTGAGAGTCTCTGAAATGATGTGGGCTCAGTGTTTGAGCTCCCTTTGAGTTTTGTCTTTTGTTTCACTCAGGCATCTGCCTATACTGTGCTGCTGTCCCTGTTCTGAATAATTGATGCCACTGTGACCTCATAGATTAAGTTCTAGCAAGCCCAATTTGCTACCCACACCCTCTCTATGGTTTGGTTAAGATTCTAGGCAGCACGTGAAGATTGATCCGATGGACCAGAGTCAGACATGATAGGACTAGAGCCATGTGCTTTGAGGCCTCCTGTCACTGAGGAAGGAGAGAACCACGTGATGCACTCTCAGCTCTCCATCTGAAGAAGTGCTGCGTCAGCCTGCAGACGGTGCAGAGACTGGGGGAGAGCAGCCTCTAATTCAAGATACTTGCGTGCATGTGTTAAAAAGAACAGGAAGAAGCTTTTTCATGCTGTATGACACAGGTGTCCTAATCTACAGACTAGATCATGTTAGGAAAGAAAGAAAGAAAATTAAATGTGTGTTGAGCATATGTCTAAAACTCTAGATCAGGGTTCCCAAACCTGGTATTGGGGGGCTGCAGCACTGCACATTTTAGCTGTAACCCTGCTGTAGTATACATGCTACTCTAGCTTCGGCCAATCAGAGGACACTAATTATTACCCACAGGTGTGTTTCATGATGGTTGAACCAAAAATGTGCAGGACTCTGACCCTTCAGGACCAGGTTTGGAGACCCCTGTTCTAGATGTTCAAAATAAATAAAAAAATCAGGCCTAATCATATATTTGTCAGTGCTGTCATGCATTTCTAATCTTGGTAAATGATTGTGCAAAAATAATACCCTATTAATAATTATGCATGTGTTTTTGAGGTGTAGCTAATAATTATTTTTAAAATGTGGTTCTTTGAAAGGTATTGGATTCTGAACCAATCATTTGTGGATGTGGATTGTACCATTTTTCAGTGGTTATTGGTTGTTGTTTTATTGGTGTATGGCAGGTTTGACAATTACAGGCAGTTGTAGTAAGGTGGATAAGGAGATCGACTTGGGATCGGAAGGTCGCCGGTTCGATCCCCCGATCCACCGAGTTGAAGGTGGTGTATGTGATGAAACACTTGCTCTCCCATCTTCAACCACAGCTGTGGTGCTCTCGAGCAAGGCACCAGTTTCCTGAGTCCCGACTGCTCCCCGGGAGCCACAGCAATGGCTGCCTACTGCTCCGGGAGTGTGTTCACTGCTGTGTGTTTACACTGGTATGGGTTAAATGCAGAACACAAACTATGTTTTTTGTAACATTTTCCATTTTACTAGTAAACGTCGTAGTAGATTGTATAAGAGGACACTGCTCAGTTCTCTGTAATGAAAAGAAAACACCATGAGCTGGAAAAGACTTTAAGATAAATGTACATTAAAATGATACATTTAGCATGCAACCTGCGGATTGAGCTATTTGTCTAATGTGAATCAATATTACATTGATGTTATTGCATATTGTAGTGTACTGAAGCGAGGATAATCTGAGAGTAAAAATGTGAAAAGTGCTAGTGTTACAACAGTTCACTAATCAAGTCATTTCATCAGCAGAGAACAGGTTGTGTGCAGTGGTTGTTTGGTAGGATAGCATTCGTTACTGATATCAGTGGAAAATCTTGTCCTATTTTACTCTGTTTTGCTCATAAAAGTTATGTTCCCACATTTCGGATACATTCTGAATACACACTATTCTTTTTTTCTTTTTTCTGTTTACATTTTCTCATGTTCTTTCATTTTTATTCTGTTGATTTTAGCAAGATGTCCCATTCATGAAGCACATAATACATTGTAGCAGTATTGTCATAAATTGATGTTCTTTACGATTTCTATTCACGCTATATGCAATCCGCAAAAAGCACTGGTTTCTTATAATAATCCCTAATAAATTATAAATAAATACTAATTCATCATAGCATTTTTTAAATCTGTGGTTATCTTGAAATTGGAGAATTCTGCAGCATGAATCACAGACACATACACACACCTCCTCTGGTGAGTCAAGGTCAGTCTCGTTCTGGTTATATTTCTGTAAGCAAAGGTGCTCTTCTTTCTGTGGAATGAGCTGGAATAACATTTAATTCCCAAGTTTATTTGTCTCAACCCATTTTTTTCTCAGAAGACTTTAAGAATAACGCTTATGGTGAATCAAGCTCATTATGGTTGAAACAAAACTAAGCAGAGGAGTGTGAAACAGATGAGAGCAAAAATTTCTGGAGTCTGGAGAATAAACAATGACTCACTATTCTCTTATCTTTCCTAGTTTATCTCCCCATCTCTCTCACCTCATCAGCTGTTTGCTTAGTCTCGCTGCAGTCGAAGTGCCCAGAATACTAATAGCTTTGATGATTTGGGCTGTCTGACCCCTACAGTCTTTTTGGTGAAGGTTCAGAAAAAGCCCAAGATTTAGTTAAAACATTTAGTTGCTTTTAAATATATCATTTTAAAATACAATAAACTAATTTTAGCAGATGCTTGTTAATTGGAACTACTTATTTATTAGCGCAACTCACTGGGTCCAAGCATAAAGGTATGAATTTTGACATTCATTTTTAAAAGATAAATTAGCATTTAATCTAGCTATTGAATTCCTCACACAAGTTACAAAAAATGGTAAAAGTCTCAATATGAAGTTGTGGCAGCTGCCACGCCCGCTTCTCTTGCTTCTACTACAGTTTTCACTTCTTCTATAGCTACCTTAGCTGTCATGGTGGCTTTTTTTTAGCTTCCCTAGTTTTTTCACCATAGCTTTGTCTTTTGCATTGTCCTTGTCACTCTTTAGTAAAAATGTAACTTTATTAATTATTTTTACCGATTAACATATGAGGATAGCAAATACAAATGTTGAGCTTCAAGTCGTGAACAGTTTCTGCTTCTCATGTCATCCATTATGTGTACTCCTATTCCTTTTACATGAATTGCAGCAGGATCTATGACATACGTTTTTTTCTCTGTTCTTCATTTGTAGTGAACGTTTGTCTCTGTTTAAAATATTCTTTCTCTTCATTGCTGTTTCATCTTGATACCTTATCTTGTTTCTCCTGCTCTTGCTCATGTATTTATTGGAGAATTGGATGAGCTCTGAGATGTGAGGCAATTTGCACGGAGGGTTTTATTTGAGCTATGTTGAAGGGATTGGATTGAAACAGCTTTATCTGGATGTCGTTTAGGTTAGGCTGAAATAATGTTGAGTCTAATTGAAGTAGGGACTTGTGGAAGCTAGGCACTGATGGAAAGTTATGTTTTGGATTAATTAATCAATTTTACATAGGCTCAAAAGTACAACAAACACAATGAGTGTTTAGACAGTGTTTCAATGCACATATTTCAATTTGACTGTGAGGTTAAAAATGAGGAAACAGTGCATGTTGGATGTGATTAGATTTTCATGCTATATTTATTTAAGTTTATTAATTCCTTTTTCTCTGTTTTCCAGGGCCTTGCACGGATCCGTTGATCTCTCCTCTTTATGCATCCTCTTTCCATGCTTCTTCAAGATATAATTTTTTTTACTCTGCACACTTTGCCAAACTCTATGGTGAGTAGATATTGCACAAAACAATTAATTTGTAATTATCAACAATTGCAAGAATATATCTGACATTCAAATGTCTTGCATTTTTAGACCAAACATAACCCCACCAGACATGACGATAACTTACACTCTCACATTTTTGTCTGTGGATGATCTAGGAAGCAGTGGTTGGTCTCCATCGCCTCGTGACAGGCAGCCCTGGATGCAGATCGACTTGGGAAGGAAGTACCGGATTATGGCCATTGCTACTCAGGGTACTTTCAACTCTTACGACTGGGTCACCAAATACATGGTGCTGTATGGAGACCGTTTTGACTCATGGACTCCATATGTGATGAAAGGAGGCAACATGGTAAAAATAGATTATTCTCTAATATGTCAAAAATAAAAACATTATGATATTCAAAAGCAGTGATGTGCGAAAGTTCAGATCATTAATGTATGTTTAGCTATGACCCTAAACTTGATTCAAGTTGAAGATTTGTAGAACATTTCCCATCAGATGTTTGTCTTTCTCAGACCTTACCGGGGAACTGGAATTACTACCAGGTGAAAAGGAATGTTTTCCACTATGCATTTACTGCCAAACATCTCCGAATCTATCCCATGGGCTGGAATACTGAAAATGGAGGCAAGATCGGCCTTCGTGTAGAGTTCTATGGCTGTCCTTATGGTAAAATCCTAATAATTTGACTTTTTAATGGGCTTTTCTCACATTGTCACAATTATAATCATAGTTATATTAGGTTTTATTATAAAGTAAGCCCATTTTTTAGTTTTACTTAAAGGCAAAATGTTTTGCTTTCAAACAGATGTTTTGCAAACACAAGATATTCATTATCCTACACTGTAGCAAAAATGTCTGGCAGAAAAGTTGTTACACATTTACTGGTCATTTATAGTAAAGATACAAATGGATAATATTTGCATCATGGAATTTCATTCAAAATTTCCCCTGTATTCCCCCTTGTATTAATAGACATATTATAGAAAAACACTATGTTATATTTTCAATATACAAGGATAACTAAATATTTAGCATTTAATACAAGTTTGACAGTACAACTCTGCAATAGTTTTTGTGTTACATAAAATTTTAATTGGGGTAGCAGATACCATCAGGTTTCTCACAAACTGAAATTATAATTAATATGTCCAAAACAAATTAGACAATATGATTTGTAAGAACATACATTTTTCCTCAACACTTAAAATTAATAATTAGCTTTTTTTTTATTCTTAGTCCACTTATTGGATACACTCTTATTTTATTTTTTTTTTACCTGAGTTTGGACCCTCTCTGGAACGTTAGCAATAGCTAACAGAATGACCATCGATCATGTTTTAACTCATAAACTAACAAGTAAGGACTTCATCTGCCACTGTATTGATAATCTAATGAATCTTGGAAGTGGTATATTTGATTTTTAATTTGAGAGCATGCTGGGGAGTTAACATTTAGAAGTAGCCATTTGCATAATCCAATTGTGCGATCATGTCAATCTGCTTTTTCCCTACTCAACTTTTGTCACTAGGCTAATGCTCAATGGTCCTCTGTGGATCGCTGTCATAACATTAAGTGCATGTCAGATGTCCATTTCTTGCAAGTTGATGTAATTTTTTTGTGATAAGGTTAATGGTAATGAAAGTAAAGGGCTAATTTTACTTTTGATTTCAAAATTCAAAAATGTAAAAAAAAACTTTTTACCACATTCTTCCTCAAACGTATAAAAGTATGACTTTCATCTAAGTTCCTTTTAAAATATAGATACATTTCAATAAAAAATTTTGAATGCAGGACATGGTAGAGCTACCTTTCTTTCTTGTCCTCTCATTAAACTAATCAAAGCTGGTGTTTTCATAAGCCAAAAAGCCAAACTGTTGAACCTAACGTTCATACATTACTGTTTTTTTTATGTTTACACAACCAGACTCCTATGTAATGAACTTTGAGGGCGATGATATGGTGGCATATTCGTTCCCACGAGGCAGAATGAGGACTCTGCAGGACCACTATGCGCTGAACTTTAAGACACTGGAGAAGGATGGTATTCTTCTGCACAGTGAAGGTCTACAGGGAGACTCGATCAGTCTTGAGCTGAAGACTGGGCGCCTCTACTTACACATTAGCCTGGGTAACAATGATTCCTGCACACCCATATCAGTTATGATCTACCACCAATAATTACTGCCATTGACTATAACTTACTTTTTAGTTGAGATCATTCATCATTTGGTGGGCTAATGCACTTTTAAATAAAATGTTTTCAATTAAATTCCATTCAAATATTTTCTCCCACTATAGATATGTATTTGCTCTTGCAGTCTTTGGTTTTCATTCGTGTTGATTCAGTAACTACATGCTTTATAGAACCACACAAAGATTAAACACATCCAAGTAAGCAAGACAAGAACATGCAAACTTCACTGAACTGACGTCTCTGCAATTTGAACCAGAGACTTTTTTGCACAGCAGCAATAATGCTGAACACCAAGCCAACATGATGCCGCTGTTAATCTGTTAACCTGTATTCTATATCTATGTCCTTGTGGACTTCTATTCTTGATCTATTCAAGGAACCAGCACTGTCCACAACACAAATGGGATGACCATCATGATGATGGGAAACCTCTTGGATACTCAACACTGGCACTATGTTACAATAAAGCGCGTGGGAAGAGAGGTAAACTTTACACTGGACAGCCAGACTGAGACGACCATCCTCAACGGAGACTTCAAGTACCTTGATCTGGACAAAAAGGTCACCTTTTAATCTATATCTTAAGTATTACTGTTCAAGCATCAGGAGGATGTGGAATAAAGTTCATAAGCAATACAAATAAGTAACTAACTCTAACATTCTCACCACTTAGAAAGATAACCTTTGTACTGAAGGGTTTATATGATAAATCTAACAGCCACAAAACCTGCATCAACATTGCAATTATTGAAGAATCTCTTTTGGTTGGCTAAACAGTTCCACTGGGATTGCAGGTAGTTTCGCATTTATTGAACTCACATCAATGTTCTTTTTTCTGTAGATTTATGTTGGCGGTGTGATTGAAAAGGACTTGCCCCATTTACCCAGTAAGATAAACTTTCGCGGCTGCATGGAGAACGTTTTTATTAATGGAATAAACATCATCTCCATGACACAGAACCAGGAGCCTGAAATTCGTCTGGCTCCTAAAAAGGTATTTACTTTAGTTTTTGGGAATTACAAAACATGAGATGGATGCAAATTACACTTTAAAATATTTGATGTTTCTTTCTTTCTCATTTTCACGTTTTCAGAAAAAAATGGATTATATGTGTCGTGATCTCCTGTGGAAACCCATGACCTTTGCAGGGCCCAATAACTACCTGCAGCTTCCTGGCTTCTTCCGCAAGAACCGTTTGGCAGTGAAGTTTAAGTTCCGCTCGTGGGACTACACAGGGTTACTGATGTTCACTAGGTTTGCAGATGAGCTGGGATCTCTGGAGCTTGGGCTCAGTGAAGGACAGGTCAACGTCACTCTCATGCAGCCTGGAAATAAAAGATTACGCTTCGCTGCAGGTTCGACTGATGACTCTAATAATTTCTGACCTGTTGATTGAAACAGAATGTTTACAAGATTTTGTCCTAAAATAAAATATGACTCATCATGTCTCAGGGTACCGTCTCAATGATGGCTTCTGGCACTCTGTGGACTTGACAGCCAAAGACAACTTGCTAACTATCACAATCGATGAAGATGAAAGCTCACCACTGAAGATCACCAACCCTTTCATGGTTCGAACAGGAGATCGCTACTTCTTTGGGGGTAAGTGACAAATAATGGAATCTAACAGTAATTATGGTGTAGACAGTTTCATGAGAATCCAGGTTGCTTGTCTGTCATGTTGTGAAGCCAGTTGCATTCTGGTTAATATAATTCAAAGCTTGGCTGTTAGTTAGAAATGGTTTGAGCTGGTTCACTGGTTAACAGGTGGATTTTTGTTGGATTTGTGAGATGGTTGACCTCTCTTCTTGTATACCTCAAGAATTTAACCTGTGAAGAACTAGAATACAACAGCTCAAAGCCTAAAAAGCCTAACCAGCAGCATCCAAGTGTTCAGCTTTCAAGAGCATAGTTCCAAACAATACATGCAAATTGACTGGAATAATGGAAAAACTGATTTTTGTATTGTATTGATGGTTGTAAAACATATTTTTATGTATGCTTATAGCATAAGCTTTTATCAAAAGCGACACTAGGAGGAGAGACATTAAGCAACATATGTTTAAAGGATGGCTTCACATCACATGTTTTGCAGGTTGTCCTAAATCCAATAACACGGCTCGCTGTGTGACCAAGCTGTCGCGATTCCACGGATGCATGCAGCAGATCTTTATAGACGATGAGCCAGTGGATATAGATGTCATGCTACAGAGAAAATGGGGCAGATATGCTGAAATTCTGCTGGGTACCTGTGGAATCACTGACAGGTTAATGTTTTTGTGTGTGAGATCACACCAACCTCAACTATAAAAGTCTTGATGATCATGATTTTTTGGTTTCTTATCCATCTCTTGATTTGATAAAGGTGCTCCCCAAACCCATGTGAACATGAAGGCAGGTGTATTCAGTCCTGGAATGACTTCCTGTGTGTGTGTAACAACACAGGCTACAAGGGGGAGGTGTGCCATAACTGTGAGTGTCCTTCACTCAGAATGTTCCTTTGTATTGATTGTTGGTGAAATATGAGAATTGCTCCTGAATCTCTCTGTCTCCTCCTAGCGGTCTACAGAGAGTCGTGTGAGGCTTACAGACTCAATGGGAAGTACTGGTCAGGGAACTATACTATAGATCCTGACCTGAGCGGACCACTGAAACCTTTCACCGTCTACTGCAACATGAGTAGGAACTCTAAGAAGTTATAGGATTTCTTTACATGGCATTGTTGAGTTATGGTTTATTCTTTTGTAATTTAGTGCAAAAAGCATGGACTGTCATCGAGCACAACCACATAAAAAATACCAAAGTGAGCGGATCAACCGTAGATCAACCGTATATAGGGGACGTCCGATACGTAAATGCTTCGTGGGATGAAGTCACTGCTTTAGCGAACACATCCTTGCATTGTGAACAATGGATTGAGTTCTCATGCTACAAATCACGCCTCTTCAATACCCCTAGTAAGTTTACTATTTACTATTATTTATGCTGCTGAGAATGTTTGAACTTTCGAAAGGTTTTACTCCATATATTTTCCAAAGGAGTCAAGTTCAAATTTGTCAAAATGTATTGTGTTTTACCGAGACAATGTTAGATTTAGGTCTTTGGTCTATATAATTTCCACTTGGTGACTCTCTTCTCATTAACTTTAATCAGTCACCTGCAGTTGTCTGTGCTTATGTTTCTGCTATTTAAGATTTTGAGGTTTGCTCTACATTGCAGATTGACTTTTGCAGCCCACACTGGCAAAAAAACTGAATCTAAATAAAGCTGTAAATGCTTGCATTTACATTGAAAATCTTGATTTTCATATTTTAGGAAGATTTTTCTAGTTTAAACGTTTAGGGTGTAGATGTAGCTCATTGTGAGAAAATATGACTTAAACCATCTTTAGGAGAAAAACATACTTATTATGATAATTTCATTCATTCATCTTCATGTCGGCTTTCTTCCCTTTCGGGGTCGCCACAGCGGAATGAACCACCAACTCTCTGGCATATGTTTTACGCGGCAATTGCCCTTCCAGCCGCAACCCATCGCTGGGAAATATTATGATAATTTACTTTCTTGAAATTAGAAACTTATGTATAGAAGTAGTAAAACAAGCTATTGGTTTTGCCACTGATCTTAATACAAGAATATTTTAGAGTTTTGTCTATTTTTAAGATCAAAAACATTTTTGTCAGTTAGAAATTATAGCTACTTTTATGAATTCTTTTTTTTTCTTTTTTTTTTTGTTGTTCCAAGAGCGTATTTTGCAGTGCTCATAGCGATAATTGCTCAAGAACTGTAACTCTAAAGACTGTATGTGCTCTGTTGTCTCATGAGTACTACTAGGCCTGAGAATGTAACCTCTGGTCTCTCCGTAGACCATCGGCACTGTTTGACTCATTAATTGCTCGTCAATAAGGATTCATTTAGTTTTTTCCCCTGGGTGGGTGATGTTTTGGTCCTCATATTTTCAAATTCGTGTTTATTTTGGAACTTGCACTTGGGTCAGTTACTGATCAGAAACCAGTGATCAGACAATTGTTTTTAAGTGTTCAAACACCACAGAAATACACAATAAACCAATAAAAAAAACTGAAAGTCAACTAGACAAAATGAAGAGGAATCCAAACAACAATTAAACCAAACAAGAGTAAAACCAGGCAAAAAAGTGAGTATCTAAATAGGAAACAATTTGTGTTGGACACAAACAAGACAGACAGTTCTTGGAACCATGTGCTCCAAACAAAAACACAAAGCAGAGGATGACAGCTACCAGTCATGTGATGGTAACATGACTGGTCAAAGAAAAAACCAACAAGGGTGGCTGGAATACAAATAAAAACCTCATAGCACAATGAAATAACAAAAGCAGACATGAGTAAACTGTCAGAAATCTGGTGCAAAGATCAGGGAAAGCATAACTTGAAGGTGACAGACCATGACAGTGACTTACAAAACTTTATGAAATGTACAAAATAATTCTCCTAAAAAATCTTTCTCATTCTCCAAAATATTTCTACTCTGAAAGTGTTCAACGACTGTTGAAATGTTGATTTAAATATGCATCTTTTTGACCCGGAAATGCAATAGTCAACAGAACATGATCCATCATCATTTTATGAACTCCTGTTTATAGACGGAAGACCTTACTCTTACTGGATTGGTCGACATAACGAGAGTCATGAGTACTGGGGTGGAGCCTTCCCTGAGAGTGGAAAATGTGGATGTGCTGTCAATCAAACTTGCATTGACTCCAAGTACTGGTGCAACTGTGATGCAGACTATCGTCAGTGGTGAGAATTATTGTTTAAAAGGAGATGATAATTTTTTTTTCTTAATATATACATTTGCATATAGTGTGTTTAAAAAACTAAATATAGATAAAAAATACCATTGTTGATTGGCTGTTGAAATCTATAGAAACTTTCATTCTTTAGCATTATCATTATCATTATGGCTTGAAGATTAAGACGTATCAATATGAATAATTCATATTAATTTCTTATTTTTTTAAAGATAATGCTAAAGCATGAAAGCCGTTTTAAAATGATAGTTAAATTATATGTATTGATGAGGCAAATACAGCAATGCCTTTTAAATGCATAGAGTATTCCCCAACATTCATTTTTTATTTCATCATTTTGAGGTTATTGTTTAGAATATCATGATTAATTAACTCTTTTAAAAATTAACCAGGCACTCAGATAAAGGCTACCTATCTTTCCGGGACCATCTGCCAGTTAGACGAATTGTCATAGGGGACACAAATCGTTCTGGTTCTGAAGCACAATACAATGTTGGGCCACTGTACTGCCACGGAGACCGTGAGTAGCCATCAAATAGTGTATGATCTTTTTCTCTTAAATAACATTGTAGATTATCCATAATTTGCAAGAATATGAAATTAAGTGTTTTATCCAAACTTAAAAACACAGACTTAAGTTTAGAGATCAGAGATTCATGCAAAACATAAGCTTTTTTTCATACAAATGAGGTGCTAAAATACAATTTTTTATCAAACTAATTTTAAAATTGATTCATCTGAAATGTATTGCCTTAAGATCACCATCTTGTTTTGACACATAAAGCATGATTTTTAAGGTGTATTTGGGATCATCGTCATTTAAAATCTTATTTTTCTCACTCAGCTGCACATACAATTTGCTCATGAGGGATACTTATCTTACAGGAAGCATCTGGAACACCATAGCCTTCACTAAGCCGACATATCTGACATTCCCAACCTTCAAACCTGGCACCAGCGCTGACATCACTTTCCACTTCAGAACCTACAGAACCTATGGAGTGTTTGTGGAGGCCTCGGACGACCACCTCCGTAACTTCTTACGAGTAGAACTCAACTGTGAGCATCAGCTCTTGTTTCAGTTTATGTATTTCATCTCGTTCCCTAAAAACACCATCTAAACATTATTTATTTCTTTGAAAATATTCACAGCTACAACCGAGGTGGTATTTATTTTCATGGTGGGTGACGGGATTCGAAACGTGACCCTACACTCTCCTAAACCTCTCAATGATAACGAATGGCACTATGTTGAAGCTGAAATCAATGTGAAGCTTGCTCGTCTCAAAGTCGATTTCTTCCCTCCTGCTATTCACAAATTCCCAGGCCAGACGTACATCACTATGGACTTCACTCAGCCTCTGCTTGTCGGTGAGATTCTTAAATCAAGAGCGGAAATTTTATAATTCATTCAGTTAAAATCAACAGATACATAAAACGCATTCATTTTCAGGTGCGGCCAATCACACCTTAAGGCCTTTCCTGGGCTGCATGCGTGGCCTTAGAATGAATGGAGTACCTTTAGATTTGGAGGGCAAAGTTGACGAGAGCGCAGGGATACGTAGAAATTGCACCGGGGCCTGTCTGAATGCTTCCATACCTTGTCGAAATGGAGGCCAGTGCATCGATGGCTATGCTTCATATGCCTGTGACTGCAATAACACAGCTTTTGATGGCTATTACTGTCATTTAGGTGAGTAAGTGTTTAGTTGGAAAACATTCATCAGAAATTCAGACTAGATTGAATAGTCTGCATATTTACAAATGCAAGGTTTCAAAATGAGAAAACCCCTCTGAGAAATCGTTGAGTAATTCTTCAAGTCTTGAAATATTGAAAAAGAGGCCTATGTGGGAAAGGAAAGAAAAGGAGGAAAGGAAAGTAACTGCCATGATATATTTTTGTATTGAAATTTTGATATGATTATTTTTACTTTAAATTCTACATTAAACATTTAGTCAATTTGTTTTTGCCAAATGTATGTTTTTCTTTGAAAAAGATTGATAGTCTTTGGATTTTGTTTCTGCTGAATTCATGTCTTGAAATCTTGAAAATTAGGACTATTTTTTATATAATTTTTTATTTAAATTCGGTATTAAACATTTAGTCACCATTATTTGCCAAATATATGAATTTTTGAGAAAATAAAGAGAGTTATCTGAATTCAAGTCTTGAAATCTTGAAAATGAGGTTTGTGGGTGGATATGAAGGACAGGAAAGGGGAACAAATATTTTTTTTTATAATTGTATTTATTATTTAGTCACAGTTCTATGCCAAAGATCTTCAATTGTTAATTAGTGATCATAATTCTGATATTAGGAAAAGATATACAGTATGCAGTACAGAATCGTGGCAGGGCAGGCGAGGTTGCCAGATCAACAAAAGATCAATTTGAAGATGCTTGTCATGCTTTTATAAATCTGATCAGCTTGTAATCTCTATATGTGTGGTATATTTTTAGATATCGGTGCATTCTTTGATGTGGGTGCCTGGCTGCGGTATGACATCCGTAAAGAACCCATTTCCTTCGATGCCTGGTGGGCGCACTTTTGGATAGAGCCTCATTGGCAACACTTTATGCTGGGCTACAACACCACCACAGATGACATCGAGTTCAGCTTCAGCACCTTCCAGGCCCCGGCCGTGCTCCTCTATATCAGCTCCTTCAGCAACGATTATATTGCCGTCCTGCTCAAGAAAGATGGTAACACTTCTTGCACAGAGTAGCATGTGATTCATTCTCGAGATTGGGCATTCATGTCCCTTTTTCTGCAGGTACGCTCTCTCTTCGATACCGTCTCGGGATTCTGAGCTATAAATTTAAGTTGACCGACAGGAATATGGCTGATGGATTTCCACATTTTGTCAACATCACAAGACACAACTATACTGTATGGACGCAGGTGAGAGGTTGCATTCAATAATTCATAACTACTGTGCCATGCAATTTAACCGTTTGTACAAAAGTTTTTTTTTTTTACCTAACATAGACTGTAAAAACTGAGTTCTGGGGAGCAGAAATATATTTGTAAAAAAGAATATTAATTCAGTTTTCATCAAAAGAAAAATTAAACAAGCATTTATTATTTCAAGCTGAGATTCACTGGGCTTGGCTCATTTCCTGTGAAAAACATATATCAGAACAGATTTTATATGATCCCACATGTACACCCCCCTACACATTTATATAACAGACAAGGTGTTCGGGTCTACTGGACTCAGGGCATGTAAAATTGTGAAAATGGTAGATTCATTACCTTAATTCTGTCTTCCCACACAAACATAAATCACACATAAACATAACATTTTAAATTTTAGAATAAAATTGTGTGATTGTGTGAATTAAAAGCGCCAAAATGCAATGGGTCCAGCAGACCCATCAACCCTGCCAAAGTAACACCACACATGGTTCAAATTCTAAACGTGAAGAAAGCAGGTTAAAGAACAATAAATAAAGTATATTTGCTGTTTATATTACTTGTTTCTTGGCTAAAGGAAATATTGTTTAAGTTTTTAACATAAAATGTCTTGATTGGGTGAATTAAAATCCGCAAAAGGCAATGGGTCCACGAGACCCGCAAACACCGCCTGAGTAACAATAATATGAACACCACACAAGGGTTAAAAAAATAAAAGTAGCATATTAAGCTTACTAAATACAATAACTACATGTCAAAATTGTGTTTGCTACATAATGTTGCTGAAAAATGCTGATTTTTAAAGATTTTTTGTAATTACATTTTAAGATACAGAAAACATGTATTCTATGCCTGTGGGCCTCAAATATTTTGCTTTTGTTTTTGTTTTGTAAGTGAAACCTGCAGTAAGGTGAAAGGTAGAGATACAGGGTTTTGTATTTTTCTGAAACATTTTATTGAGGAAACAAACTGTATTTTGGAGACGTTAATTTACAGAAAGCTGCTAAATGGAAAAGCTCATTGCACATATATACAGAACAAAGTCATGTACTCAACCAAACAAGTACTAAGTTTTATGCTTGATTTTATTAAATATACTTTATTTTTATTCCTTGTTTCCAATGTAAAGCACTTTGTATTACCCTATGTACTAAATGTGCTATTCAAATAAACTTGCCTTGCCTTACCTTAGCCACAACACATACCCACACGAAATAAGAAATTAAATAGGAAAACACTCTAGCCATGTGCACCACAACAAGGCACATGGCTTTGTAAAACAAACCCAAAAAACAGGATTGAATAAGGGTGCTCAATGAAACAAAGCCTAGTTTGAGGGCATCATCACCTGAAAGGCCAAGCCTGTACCTGACATAGTCATAATGTAAAAAATATTAATACATATATTTTCAAATTATGACTAACAAACCCTGTTTGTTTCATCCTTACTGTTGGTATGTGTGAGAATATGTAGGTTTCACAATGTTTGATGACATAATCACATCTCAGGGTTACTAAAAACTTTTTTAGATAAAATAAACATTTTCAATGAAATCAAATAGGTTAAAAAGTATTGAATGAAAAGAAACGAATTTTCAACAACTTAGTCAAAAACGGTGTTAAAGGAACCGCTTTTGCATTGAAGAACATTTATTGCAAGAAGACTAATCTGTAAATGTTTGCAAAAGTTCGAAGGGTTTTATTTTGTCTTTGAACCTGTGTCTAGGTGGATTACATGGATCCATGGATTGAGAAGTTAGTACCTGGAGAGATTCCCAGATTTGACTCCCCAAAGTCCATATTTTTGGGACGAGTCATGGGTAAGACTAAAGGATTTATCGTAACCTGTTTGATAAGCAAGTTAAATTTGGCAGAGAATATGCAGACTGATTTATTTACTTCCAATTTCTGCTAGAGGTGGGAGGAGTAGACTATGAGATTCAGAGGCACAACAGTCCAGGATTTATGGGCTGCATTTCAGGCGTTCGATATAATATCTTCGCCCCACTCAAGGCCTACTTCCGTCCCAATGTCACCAATCCACCCGTGACGACTCAGGGGTATGTGGTGGAGTCCAACTGTGGTGCCTTTCCTCCTGCCTTAGGATATGTACCATGGGAGGATGACCCCTGGTTCACTGGCTTGTGTAAGGAAACCATCTTATGTGCAGTATTTCTTGTTAGTTAATATATAATACTCTAGTTTGATATCTTTTTTAATATTTAACAAACTACTAAATGATACTTACTATTTTTTCTTTTAGTCTTTTATTACATTCATGATGATGTTACCCCACCTTGGATGACGTGTAAGTAGCTTTGTTTTTTTTTTTTTTAATGTTTTCAGCTTTTTTTGTACATACCCTATCTATAACGGTGACCAAAACTGTTAAATGTTAGTGTAAGTATTTTCCTGTCAGGCTATTTTCAGCCATTTTCTCCTGCTGTCTACATCTCTAAAACACAAGATTGCATACAGTTATACCAATTTTAAGCTTCCCTACAAAATATTGTTGGTAGCACTTACCACATAGTACGAATCATTAATTATGCATTACCAAATAGTTATTAAATGATTTATAAAACATTGTATATATGTTAATACTCATTTGTAAGCAGTTTCTAATTTTTATTTAAAGGCATTATTTCTGGTTTATGAACATATACTTAGTAATATTAATTTCATGCTTTATTAAGGGTCAATTAATCATTTATAAATTAAACCGTTCACTGTTTAAAATTGAGTAAGTTATTATTTGTAAGTGGTTGATGAGACCATTTAGAGTGTGTTAATAAATGATTATTAAAAATTTTCTAATCTTGTTATTCAGACGTGTAGTAACAGTTACTTAGTAGGTTAATAAATATGTTATTAACTAATATTCCTACTGTACTCATGATTAATTAAGTTATAAAATATTTACTAGCTGCTGGTAACTGTTTTTGTGCGCTCATCTAAAGTGAGGCGTATTTATGAGGACTTGTATAGCATTAACACATGAGATTTAATACTACACAGGTCTGAGTCTCTCTGCGCTGCCTTTTTCTTTGTCTGGGGGTACTGTGGGAATGAGAAACTAATTTAAGTGTATGGTATTTCTCTCTCTCTGTTTCTCTCCGCAGTAATCGTAAGTGTGTCTGTGCTGCTGCTCTTCCTGATCCTGTACGGCCTCTACATTTACCTGTACAGGTATAAAGGCAGCTATCACACTAATGAACCCAAGCAGCTGGAGTCTCCCAGCTCCTCTCGTCCGCTCACTGACACGCTACGCAAGGATAGAAAAAACATGCCTGAAATACAGGAGGAAAGTCCCAATGAATAACACACAGCTACAGACTAAGGATAAGAGAGGAGCGCTGTTCATTACAAGGGAGGTACAATGCTGAAGACTGACCAATAGGCTGAAACAGATTTTTTTTTGCCTTTATGGTGAATTATTTGTGTATTTATTTTTCTCTCCCGCTATTGTTTTTACAGTGTAATCTGATATTTGGTGCTTTTGGCAGGGCGTTAACAACAAGACTATTTCCCATCAGATCAATATGTGCTGAATCAAGAAGCGCAGGCAGACTGAAGTGCCTCAGAATTATTACAGAAAGCTTTCAGAGATGCATCATGGGTTCCCACGCTATAGACCTTCCAGTGTCAGGGTACTTCAGAAAAACATTACCCAAGCCTGGAAGAAACAGGACAGCTGTGCTTATGGACCTTCAGCATAATCTTTCAGGAATCAACTATAGTTTTCCATTCTGACATTGCCATCTTTTCTTTACTGTTTCTAAAGTAAAAAAAAAAAAATTGTCCATTGGAAAATATTTTTTGGTAGCAGTAAACATTTTAAATCTTTTAGATTTCAGTCTGCTCAAATATAGCTGGTTTATTTATTTATATAAAATATGTTGGTGTTAAAAAATAACTTAAGCAAATCCTGTCAAATGAATCAATGATGAATTGGTCAAGTGCTGCGGAACCCTGTGAAAACTAAGTGAAGTTTTGAGGTGAAATGGTGATGCAATGGCTGAAGCAGTCTAGATTTGAGTCATGCATGTCTTCAAGAAGGAAACTGCACAAACTGAACAAACACTAAGAGTAGATACGTTTACACAATTCCAGATTATGATTCAAACTTCATCCATATGTACTTTGCTCAGAAATTGCTATACGAGGTATGTTTGTGCAAATTACACTTAGAGTTTAAGAAATAAAGAATTTGAATGCTAAAGTCTTTCTTTGTAAAATTCTAAAAGCTTCATCTTCAATTTTATATATAATAAAATATCATAGTTTTAAAGACATTTATTGCTTTTAAAGAAACAAGCTGGATTATTTGGATTGACTGAAAATGTAAAAATGCCACTGGACAAGACTTGTGAAGCTATTTCTCTGTAAGCCATTTACAAAATCACTCTTGGTTAGCTCTCACTTTCAAATTGAGGTCACATTAGATACAGTAAAGACTTTCGAGTCTGCGAAATGTTTTGTTTTACTGTAATACTAGGATTGGCAAAAACTATTTGAACATTTATTGTGTGACTGGTCATATTGAAAGGGGCGTCACGGTGGCGCAATGTGTGTAGTACAGTCGTCTCATAGAAAGAAGGTCGCTGGTTCGAACCTTGGCTGGGTCAGTTGGCATTTCTGTGTGGAGTTTGCATGTTCTCCCCGTGATCGCGTGGGTTTACTTTAGGTGCTCCGGTTTCCCCCACAAGTCCAAAGACATGTGGTAAAAGTCAATTGGGTTAAAACACTTCTACCAGAATCTATCATGTATTTGTAGTTTTATTGCTGTAACTGATCTGTATTGTGTTAAAGTACGTGTGATAAAAATCAAGTCAAGGAAAAAAAAATGTTCCTCCACATTTTTTCCACATTTCCTCTGATGAGGGTCAAAGAGAAAATGACATCTATTTAATATTGGTTCTGTTTGGTCCTAACCCTACTCATGTCATGCAGATCATGTACTGTTGAATCTGTGTTTAGACAAGCAATTCACAAAGTAAAAAGTATTTTCTTTATGTTTAATTAACCCCTATAATTTCCATTTTTCATTCACTTTTGAGAAAAAGTGTAAATGCTATTTTAAAAGCTTCTCCACCAGAAGCTGGTAAATCCTGTAAAAATTGCCGTAAATATGCATAGAAAACATTGAAAATTAACTAAAATGTTGCTGAGACAAATAGAGTGACTCAAAAAACATTGAATTATTAAAAACGTAAATAAACATTTAATTACTTTGATGACAATAAAATGCATTTGAAAATTCATTAGTAAACAAATAAACAATCAAATTATAACTAAATAAGTATTAGAATTTTCAAAGAGTTTATTCATTAACTAAAACTGGACATTTTTCATTAAATTATGTATTTGACTGAGTGAATTTCTCATTAGAATGTCTGATATTTTATATTTTTGTTTCCAAGGCCACTTTATGAACAGAAGTCATTTTGTAATATTTCAATGTGTCAAGTGCATGTTTTCATAGCACATTTTTCAGTGTTTTGTAAGCATAACTGATGGACCTTTTGGAGTTATGAAAACCTTGTGGTACAGAGACTACAGTTTGTGTTTGTGTTACTATTTTAAAGGTCACAAATATAATTGCAAATGGACATAACAGGAAAAAGAAAGATACATTTAGAAAACAGAGGAACAGCTTCACAAGTGTGCAGTGCTGGTCATCCATTGCAATCAGTTTAAAATTGTTCAAGTTGGAGGTTAGCACTAGTCTGGTCATTGTGCGAATACAAAATGAAGAAAATACCATTTATACAAAGTGTAGTTTAAACCTGTAAATTCTTGTAAAAACACATTCATGTATTTGCAGTGTAAAACACCACAGCTGCTACTCCTTGATTACCTTGAGCTTAGAGCACCTCCATCTTCTGACACGATTTAACCTGAGCTATCAAAACAGAAAAGAAAAAGAAGCTATTTTTGCATGACTGTTGCACTTTTCATCTGAATGCAATAATAAGAATCTGCTGCTTCCAGTGCCACACACGCTACTCTAGTCTTTCCTTCCCCAAAGCCATACAAGCTTATATCAAAGAGAATCTTACTCACTCACAGATTATGCTGTAAATATGTGTATAAATAAAGTGTACTTCTCTTTTTCTTTCCCTGAGTCTAATTTGTACAGAAAATGAAGCCAAGTGAGAATGTTTTGATTAGTTGATCGTTAAGTGAAGCCCAATGTTGACCTCATGAATTCTGGCACATTTTTTTTACCAAAATTTGGTAATATTTACTTTAATCTTTTTTTTCTTCTTTATTTTCTTCTGTTATCCACAGACATCTCAATACATTTGTACTTGTAATGAATGAAGAATGAATGTTGTTGTGTAGAAATATTAAATTTCACAAGGACAAATGCATTTCAAAGTTTCTTCATTCTTGTCATGATACAATTGTAAATCATTCGAGAATAACCAGAACAGATTTCCAAAGTGAGAAATCACCGAGAATTGCATGAACAGATCACGAAGTAGTTGAAATTATTGTTTTGATTGACATGATTGTTTTAGTAGACAAGGAAGAGCTCATATCGAATGAGTCTAAGCCTTTCTGAGTTTAGGGGATGATGAAGGAATGTGCCATTATGAATCCCACAACGTCGAGGGTATGTGAGAGGCCAAGAGAGGCTTTTTCCCATCTTTAGGAAATCATTTAAACTGAAAGAAACAAGCATGAAATTAATTTGATTGGAAATTTTTGCCAATGTATTTGCATATGTGTCTATGTGACCAGAGCTTATAGGGGAGGAGAAGGCACACACTGCCATCGAGGAGAGACAGACATAAGGAGTTAAATTATGCTTTCCCAGTTTTGCTACCTAACCCAAATAAATTCAGCCTTCCCCTTGTACCTATTTAATTAGAACTTCCCCTAACATCCAAATCAATGTCAAACTCAAGTCGCAGGGCCACTAACACTTGGATGAAGCTGGATACCATTGGATATATCTTTGATAATTTCAGAATAACATTGGTAGCATAATTATAGTCTCTGACTGACAGAAAGAAACAAAGTAATCAACTATCAGCTCTTTAGCTTGTTTCAGGGAAATGGTGGTTTGTTTTGAATACATTGTATCTGAGCATTTTCATAGAATTTCATTAGTGATATCTCTATGAGTAGCTGTGTACCAGACTAAACCAACTCAAAAGCAGCTAGACTTTACAACTTTGGAACATGTATCTGAAACAGAACCTGGGAATTAAAAATGCAGTTCAAACTTGTCTTGAGAAACCTAGACTTGTGTTAAAATGATCAATGTGTTTTGAACACAAAACACTCAAAATAAAACAAAATTGTTTCTTAAAGTCAGTGAGATTTGAAATCATCACTACAACAAACTCTCCACTAGACCAATAGAATCATGTCTCTGGTTTGATAGCTCCCATTGACTGGATTCAAGTTTGTTTTGGTTCTGACCGGACACAAATAATTTGACTGAAAATACCATAACTCACTTTTAAAAGGTAAAAAATAACATGTATAAAAATTAAAGTTCCAGAACATTGTAGACATGTTATTTGGATTAGCTCTTTATTTTTCATCAAAAGATACACATAACATAAAAACATTGCCCTCACACCTGTTGGGACAAAAATACACACTTACTCTAAAAAACAAGTTCTTTAGTCAACTCTTTAGCTTAGTTCACATTCAGTCTGTCGGTTTATAGGATTACTTGTTTCGTCTATCTCCACAGAACAATATTTGACTGTATACATTTAAAGCAGAGATTAAGAATTATGGCCTTGATAAGTGCTATATGTTAACTTGAATACTAAACTGTGACAATAGCAGCCAGTTTTGTGCAATAGAGCAAGCGATAGATAGATAGATAGATAGATAGATAGATAGATAGATAGATAGATAGATAGATAGATAGATAGATAGATAGATAGATAGATAGATAGATAGATAGATAGATAGATAGATGACAGTTTTTAACACAGATTTACTAAACTTTTATCTAGATGTACAGATGTAACTATGCAATATTGCTTTTTTTAATACTATTTAGCCAGAATAACACTAAAAGTTATGCTGATGTATTAGAGGTGAAATTACAGTACATAGAGTGGACATACAGGCATTCAGAATGTTCAGACTGGGGGAAAAAACAAAGATAAAATATGAGGGATGCTTTCTACTGCCATCATCTGGTACTAGCCATATAGTGCAAATATGAAAGAGTGGGCTTAGATGACAGCTGATGTTTTTGATCAATTCGCAAAAAATGTCGTGTGAATTGACAAAAATCCTGTTGAGTTTCATTTCCTAGTTTAAGGTAGTAATCTGTCATGACAAGTACTCCCCTTTGGTTATTCAGTTTCCACCTTAATGAAATGCAAACTCTAGTTAGCAGACCGAATTAGTTACATAGAATACATTTTTCTATGCAATTTCAATTTCTCGCTCAATCCCCACATACTTCAATGCATCTGCTTGGCTATACCTACGAGAAAAAAAGGGAAATTGTCATTATAATAAAAATAGCAGTGTATATGGTGTGCTGCTGAACAAATCAGACTTACCTGTAGTCAAAGAAGAGCTCTTCTCCTTGCTGTATGGCTCGCTTGGCAAAGATTCCGATGCGGTGATCACCATTTACCATCACAACTGAAACGGTAACCAACAGCAAATCACTGTCACGCAAATCTTCAGCTCGAGATATCTTCATAGTCTGATACTTATGAAATGGACTAAGTACCTTTAGCGTAACAATTTGGGTTGACTGAGTGGTTGGCAAAGCGTATTTTATTCCCTTTTCGAGTGGCATCTACAACAAAGTCTGCAATGGAATAAAAAGGTGTAAAATGTTGATCTTATATAAAATAGATTTAGACATGCTACTTACTGCTATTCGTACAAATTTCGTATAACTTTGTTTTGAACTTTTTAAAAGAATTTTTAACCACTTTCCAATATTTATACTTGTTTGTTGCTTGTACTAATTCTAATCTATCCACTAAACAGTGGTGTCCAAATCAGCCCTGGACATTTCAGTTGCAACCCTTGCTAGTATGCACACTAATCTGGCTTCAGATGAGCAAAAAGGGTCTTAATTAGTGTTTTATATGTTGGTCGAAGCTAATGTATGCAGGACTGTGGCCCTTCCGGACAGACTTTGGACACCCTTCCACTAAAGCCTTGTTTGATTTCTGTTAAACCTACAGGTGAAGCCCTCTAGGTCCATGTTATTTACAGTCTATGGTTAGAATTCAGAAACAAGACTGCTGTGTTCACTGAAAAAGAAATGCCTTGACGCACTGCATTTGGAGTGCTGGAAAGAATAGTTGTATTGATCTTCTTTATTATTGGTTGTAACTGCCACATATGTGTGTATAAGCCTTTAGAACTGTGTTTTTGTCCAATCAATTACACTGAAGAGCTGAAGTGATTAAAGCATGTTCTTTGACATGTTCACTTACATTTATTCACTTATGACATTTTTGTATATATGAAGCCCAAACGACAGAGGATAGGAGGTTACCAATAAATGAAGATATACCATTGTTCAAGTTGAACAGAAAACTGGACATGTATTTGTCATAGATTCTCCCCCTCCTGTCTGCTTCATCCTGTGAGATAAGCTAGACACACAAATATACAATTTGAAATATTCAAAGAGTTTGGAGGGTAACTTTACTGTAGGTGCTGGTGTGCACAGACCTCTCCGCAGTACTCAGAGATGAATTCATTCTTTTGGACTGCCTCTTTGATGAAAGTACCCCATCCTGCAACATCCGATGGGGCCAGAAGTAGGTGCTGGATTAAAAGTTTTCACAAAATCAGTATCTACATACATCCCTTCGCCTTGTTTAACATCTCAGACACTGAGCAAATTTACAAGTAGAGTAGTTGAAGGCTATTTATTTCTTAACCTTAGGGTGGCACCATACTTATAACTCACAATAGTGACTAAATAGGAATCAAAAACATATAACAAGTAGGTTGCTACCTTTTAAAAGATTACGTGGGATTTTACAACACTCTGGTAGCCATACTCAAATAACTCTGACCTTCTTGAGCCCTCTCTGGATGCTGCAGTTCTTGCAGGAGACTTGCTTGCTATCCCAGTGTTCGGCAGCACCACAGGTCATGCAAAGGTCAGGGTCACACTCCCGTACTGCCAGGTAACATGGGCATTGTTTAGTGTTGCATTGAGTCTTACAGCGACACCCAGGAAACCGGTTCTGACCTGCATTCAACATGGAGACAAAAAATGTTTAGTTTTTTTCCTAATAAATGAATGCCTAAAATATAACCCAATCCAAGCAACCTACTGTATATAAAGTGAAATTATTAATTTACTTGTCCACAGATGCATGACATCTGTATGTTATCCTGAACTGAGAATGTCAAGAATCATTTAACCATTTGACAATAAAATTCAATGTAAAATTATGCTGAAGAATCACAAAATTCCTCTGACTCAGCAGCAAGCTTTCCCTCTTTGCATTGGAAAATATTTGAGAATACATCTGGTTTCTGTTCGGGTTACATAATAACATAATAATAATGCCTTCAATACATATAGCACTTTTCCAGACAATGAAAGACACTTTACAATTTTCAGACCATTATTCATTCACTCCACATTCACACACTGGTGGCGATAGGCTGCCCTGGGGCAGTCTGACAGAACGTGGCTGCCATTCCACACCTACAGCAAAACCCCCCCCCCCCACCCCCCACCCCCCCCAACCAGTCAGACACATCCGTACAGGGCAATACGGGTACAGTGGCTTGCCCAAGGCCACAATGGCAGGATGGACCTAGGGGGGTTCGAACCACCAACCCTCCAGTTATAATAAAATAAAAAATGTAAAAGATTTTTTTGCTTCTCTGTGCCTCATTTGCTCTCTGCTAAATCCTATGAGTGACATCACACTCACTACTCTTTGTTATAAATAGTCAGTGGTTAACACATTAACAAAAAAATGTTTTAGGTTTTGCAATCAAATTGTCAGTGATATTGCGAAAAAATTTGGACAAGGAATAGGTAATTGATTTTGATGAATAATTTCGTCTCGTCTTGTCTTCTCCCACTTATCCGGGGCCGGGTCGCGGGGACAGCAGTCTAAGCAGGGATGCCCAGACTTCCCTCTCCACAGACACTTCTTCCAACTCCCCGGGAGGGATCTCGAGGCGTTCCCTGGCCAGCTGGGAGACATAGTCCCTCCAGCGCGTCCTGGGTCTTCCCCGGGGCCTCCTCCCAGTGGGACATGCCCGGAACACAGAAGCTAGCTCTGAATAATTTGCATCAAATGTAAAACTATTTCATTGAAATATTAATATATAATATATTAATATATAAAATATATATTTATGTATTTATGCGATATCATGTAATAGTTTTGCGGCTGGAAGGGCATCCTCCGTGTAAAACCCCGAAAGGGAATAAAGCCGACATGAAGATGAATGAATGAATGAATGAATGAATGTAATAGTTTGTTAGTTATCCATAACTCACACTCTCGATCGCACTGGCAGAATTTTTCACAAAAGTTTTGAGTCATCACACATGGACAGGAACTATCACATGGGTGGTCAGGGTGGTCGCATGGCTGGTAATTGTACACTTGATTGGATGAGTTGTCTGTAAAACAAATAGTAATGAAAATTAGAAAGACACTATGGATTTACAGGGAAAAAATGCTTTTATAAACCACTCACATCAGAGTTAATAAAATTTACCATGAGATCAGAAGCATTTTACAAACAATACCAATTCATAAAACATATACATATACTCAGCATTACCTTTCTTCAACTGTATTTTTGCCCACAATCTAACAAAAAAAAGAAAGAAGTTGAGCTCTAGCGTCTGTGTTACATCCACTTGGTTTATTTCAGCAGGAGTCTGATTGGTAGCTGGCTGGCATCTTGCCTGTGCTTTCTCTTTTTCTTCTGAGGAGAAATCCCACAATCCTCAAGAGGTACACGGTCAATCAGCACCTCTTTCACAGCAAACTCATATACCTGACACAGATGCAGAAGAGTAATAAATACAACATGGCAGATTGAAAATAAAATTCATATAAGAATTAATGGTCTTTAGTCATCTCTTTGAAACCGCACACACACATTATCAGTGTTGATTTAACCCAGATGAGCTCTCTCTCTCTCTCTCTCTCTCTCTCTCTCTCTCTCTGACACACACACACACTATTAGCGTGCACACATACACAAACTCACAATCAAAACAACACTCTTCTCTAAAAAGACCTGGACAATTTCCTAAGCGAGAGGAAAGCACGTGATTTGAGGTAATCTCATTTCCAGTAAGCAAAACCACAGACTTTCTGGGAAAAATGCATAGGGAAATTCAGACTATCATAGATCTCACACAGATTTTTGTGTTCACATAAAACATCCCACATCTTACAAACAATTGCAGTCACACTTGACCTCTTGTTCACTTGTTCATGTCCATACCTCTCTGCATGTCTTGGTGCCAATGAGTCGTGCGATGGAGCAGAAGTTGTTGTAGTAAGTGCCATGCAAGACTCTGAAGAGGGACTCCTCGGCTGCACTCCACACAGAAAGGGGCTGCACCTCCTCTGCTTCTTCATCTCCTGACCTCAGTTTGATGGGACTGGGACAACGGGAGTTACCCTCTGTGAAAAGTATGTGCATTAAGGAATAAGTTGAACAGATGCAGACTATTCCTCTTAGCAAACATAATAACTACTGCACTACATGTGATGGTGAACAAAAGAAAAACAACAATTAACGGTGACTTATGTTGTTTGGTTTGTATCTTTTTACATGGGTCAGTGTACCTGAGGAGCTGGTGGTCTCATGGTCACTGCCTCCATCTTTTCCCTTCTCAGCAGACTCTGAAGGGGTCTGGCCACATGAGCTTGAGGGGCGGGGCTGTCGACGGCGACGACGATGTCTTTGAGTCCTCAGGATGTTTTGATCAGCAAACTCTTTTGCCCCTTTCTACGATCAAAGCAGGAATATATTTCCCCTTGCTTTGTCCAAGGATTCTCACTTGTCTTTCACAATAACACTTATGTATGCATTTGGCTTACCTGCAAAAGGAAGCAGTTTAGGCCACAGGGCTCTGTCTCAATGTGGATCTCTTTATTCTTCCTCTTATACACATTAGGAGATGAATGGAAGGCTAGAGCAAAAGCAGAATACACTTATAATTCAAAAGCATTACTTGAGGGTAAAACATGTGACGTCAAACTTCTTCAAAAGGGATTGGATAAGCAATTAGGGGAAAAAATTTTTCAAACAAAGTCTTTGAATTCTTACGGTGTAAGAAGCAGTCATATTTAAAGCAGCGGCGACAGAACAGAGTGTGAAAAGAATGCAGACTTTGCTCTCTCTGAACAGATTTGGCAAAGGGGCCGTCCATGTTTGGTGTGCAGAGAGGAGGCAACTTCGAATGGCTGGAGGGCTCCAGCAGATTCATGTACCTGCAGCGAAGGTGCCAGAAAAAACAAAGCAACGTTGAGGAGCATGGTGTCTAAACTGAGGTTGGATGACTACTTAAAAATGCAAACTGTATTAGTCACAGAGTAATTTCTGTGGTGCAGAGAAGGCTGGCAGCTAAATGACGCAAATAGGTGTCTTTAATCTCTGATTTTATCAGTTGTTAAAAAAAAGTAAAGTAATGTCGTGTGGATGCATAAACTGAAGTAAATACATGTATAATCAAATAACATCATTGACAGTAAAAAGTAGGAAACACTTTAAATTTCAATCAATCAATCAATCAATCAATCAATCAATCAATCTGTTTTTATATAGTGCTTTTTTAGCAGTTGCTTTCAAAGCAGCTTCACAAACTCCTAGAGTGAGTTAGGTAGGGCAAATGGCATAGACTGTATATAAAATGGACGTAGTATGCACAACATTTAGTATAATCAGTAAAACAAGCTAAAAATGGCTGTAGCCAACCATCGCCTTCGTGGATGTGTATCACTTCCCGGTAACCAAATATGGGTCCAGAGAGGTGTGACATAAGCGTAGGGCAGATGTCTGATTGGTTGAATGTTTACATTTTATATATCTTAAACAACCAAATTAAAAAATTACTAAATCCCCTCAGTGTGTTCCTGAAGGTTAAAACTATCTATCTAAATAAAACAGAAAAAAATTACAGCACCAAGGGTGTAAACATGGAGCTTTTTTTCAGCTCCAAAGTTGGTCATTTTTAACATTGGAGGGAATGAGAACTTAGTAAGTAGAAATTCCCTATTAACAAAGCAGCAGCATAGAAGGAGGATTAATTGTCCACTAAATATTAATTTAATTTAATAAAAACATACATTTTCAAATCTTTACATGTTGTATGTAATAAAATAAATGACTTAAATGCTTGGTAGTAATCAGCAGCAAAATTGAAGCATTTAAACTAAAAATGTACATTTGTATGCATATGGATACCCCTAAAGAGTCTGGCCCACCTGATCATTTGTGAATACCAGCTGTACACTGTGTATTTAAATCTTCAGAGAGAACAACACACTTAATCAACATTTACCATGGCCTTAACTGTTTCTAAAAGGTCCCCTTTACCGTTTTTCTCCACCACTTAGGTGAATCAGCATGAACATTCGCACAACAGTTAATGCATTTCTCAAGTACAAACTGTAAAACCTGGTGAATGACCAGTTACCGCATGTCACTTGTGTAAAATGGAGAGTCGGTTCCTCAAAATATTTATGTAAATAAAAGTGTCTGCGTCATGAGACACCATCGTTTATGAACAAGATAGTCAAAGGGCTAGACATGTTTGTATTATGACAGTTTACTCTGTAAATATTTTCCAATAAAAAAAAAATGTTTTACTCTATGAAGTAGTTTCCAATCCTATGTAGTGCATTAAAATAACATTACATCAGGGAAACTTTACCTGTCACACTACTGTACAGTACAATACACAATATCTTTGATGCTGTTAGGCAGTAAATCTAAATGTAAAATGTAAAAAACAACAAGTTTTTGTCCCATTATAAGCTTTATGTACGACAGAACAGTAATGCAGATTGCTTGGTGCTGAATGAAAGTCAAATTCAAAGTTAGTATACCCATCGGTTCTCCCATCGAACATTAATTTGTCACAGTACTGAAGAAATGGTACACAAATGGAAATGGAAATGTCGAGCTTGATTTGATTTGATTTATGCTTGTCAAGTGGACTATTAGTCTATTAGGACTATTAGTTTTATTTAAAATGACTATTCAGCATACAAAAGTGTAGTTAATTTTGACTTATGTGACATTATCGAATGACAATCTTATAAAAAGCTGAGATGTCTATTAAAGAAAGTAATGTCCAAAAGAGGGAATACAGCCGACATGAAGATGAATGAATGAATGAATGTCCAAAAGCTTTCCCAGCGATGGGTTGCGGCTGGAAGGGCATCCGCCGCGTAAAACACATGCCAGAGAGTTGGCGGTTCATTCCGCTGTTGGCAGTTCACCCCGAAAGGGAAGAAAGCCGACATGAAGATGAATGAATGAATGAATGTCCAAAAGCATTTGCAATTTGTTGTTAGGAACGAGAAACTGCTATTGTGATGTGCACAACTAAGGTTAGTCAACAGTTAACATTTGTTTGGGAAAAGCTTGGCTAATCATTTGATGCCACCCATAATATTCCAATATATAAGACCCGAAATAAGGGGACACCGTCTATATTGTGCAAGCTATCCCACCTTCCACCCCTCTTCGAAGGCATTCTTCCTGGTTCCAGACTTCACCCTCTGACAGCTCAACTAGTACACTTCTCGATTACTCACCACTCACACTTGTGATACAAGGCAATTATAAGCAAGAGCGAACTCATGAAATGACTAAATGTTATTAAGTTTAAACTAACTGTTGTGCAAATGTAAATACGGTTGAGTAAAACACACCAAAGCAATTGAGGAAAAACAGTAAGAAAGCAAGTAAACTGACCAACACACTGGATGAAGTGATCCTTTAAAGTGCTAAATGAAGCATTGCAGATGACTGACAGTGTATTTAAAGTTACACACAGACACAGCTGGTGGATTGGAACATAATGAAAGTAAACATCTGGCAAATATTAGTTTCCACTGCTGCAGAGGCAGCTGCTTGCACAGCCTAGAGCTTCCCACGAACCTCCATTTATCATTGCTTTAAGAAACCATGATGTAACCAGAGATATATGTCTGAAACTTGTGTATTCTGTCATACCATTAAAGACACATTAATATTTGGAATAATAATGCACCTTTTGAGGAAAGCAGGCTTAAACAAAGCTTGTCTCATGATGCAATTGTGAGTACAGTGAAAGTCTAAATAGAGAGGCATACTTGTCTTTCAGCTCTTCCATTGTGCCTTTATATGGAAACATAGATGCAATCGCAGTGAAAATCTTATCATGGGGGATCTTCTTATTGACTGAGAGATCTGGACCTAGAGGAAAGGCAAGAAAGCAGTCAGTGCTGTCATGCACGCATAATTTGGAGGACGATGTGCAAATTTCCATGGCATTGGTTTGGTCAGGGTGTTCTGTAACTGGACACTGGCCTTAAACAAACTCCATGAACAAACAGATTTGACTCAGATGAAAATACTCAAAATGCTCAAACAACTAAGAGTAAACACACAGAGGTCGATCTGCTCTACCAAACTACTGTCAACATGTATGCATGAGCCATGGATATTTTGGGTATACATCTTGAAACATGTTTTGATTTTGTCATTAAACCAAGTAAAATTCTGGTTTCTTTCCTTGTATTATCAAACACTTCCTGTCATTATGCAAAAACTAACATTGTGTGTTTTTTAATCATCTGCATTATTTTAAATTTTCATTACAACTGACCTGCGGTGGTGGTGGTGGTGGTGGTGGTGGTGGTGGTGGTGGTCCTCCTCTTCATTTTGAAGAAGCCCACCTTTGGCACCTCTGGTCCCTCTGAGGGAGATTTCTGCTTCTCCTGCTCCTCCCCATCCTCCTCCTTCTTCTCTGCTCTCACCGTGAGCTCTTCTTCCTCCTCTTCCTCTGGATCTGAGTACTGGCTGAGTGCATCCACCAGCTCTTTAAAGATCTCATCATTTATGAAGCCTCCTTCTGTAATTAAACCACAAGACTCTGAGTAACGTTCACTTTCATAATCTGCTAGACAAGAATAAACAAATTAGACAAATGTGTAATTTTCAGTATTGATTGTTAATGTTATTTTTTTATTCTGAGTTATTGAATTATGATTAAATATTTGTTAATGATCTTGTAGGCAAATTGAAAATAAATCTTATCGAAAAGTGTTGCTTTTCAAAACAAGCGGCTAAAACTTCAGCTAAATACTGACAGTATCTTGACTGTACACCTTAACAAAAAATAATAATCTCAAACCATATATTCTACCAGAATTGACTTGACAATGAATTCAATGAATTCATTCATTGAATGAATCAATGAATGAATGAATGGATGGGTAGGTAAATTGATGGGTGGATGGATGGATGGATGGATGGATGGATGGATGGATGGATGGATGGATGGATGGATGGATGGATGGATGGATGGATGGATGGATGGATGGATGGATGAATGAATGAACAAATAAATAAATGAATGAATGAATAGGTGGGTGAATGAAAGAATAACTTAATGAATTAATGAAATGGATGGAAGGCTGGAAAATTACCTCTGTCTCCATGCACCCCATCATAATTATCAATGAGCTCTTCCAAGAAAGCTTCATCCTGTTCTAACACTTCATCCCCCATATAAGGGATATTGTGTAGAAACGTCTCATCTTCCACCTGAGATGAAGAAATCAATAAAAAATCTATTAAGATTACATTTTTTTTATTTTACAGAGACAGTTGTATTATGTAAATGAATCAATAATGTTATGTGACTGTGGTTGAGAATGCTTAGATTTCTATAAAATTGTGTGGGAAAGGGTGTAGGCAGGTAAAGATGCTCATACTCTTCAACCAGAGAGATTATTTAAAAACATTCAAAGCAGTGTTCACTGCAGCAGCATGACCCACTTTCAAAATGACCACTTGTCAAACACAGAAACACACCCTTTTCCCTTTCTTTTTACACCTCTCTCATTCTCTTTCTGATGGTGCGTATCACTAAGTGCATTTTATATCTATTTATATGCATATGTGCTTATTATCCACATCCAGTACCATGAAGTTCTGCTGCAAAGGGGACCAGGAGTACATGAATGGTATCCCAGCAACCGTTGTCAAGGGACGCATGGCAACTGTCTGTTTCGGAAAGGACGGAAAGCCAAACTCTACCACGCACAACTGTGATTGGACAAAAAAAAGACAAGAAAACTGATTATATAATGGCTCACTCAAAAATATGAATAGCTGACTACATCATTTATGCTGAAATATCTTAATTAATCCAATCTCGTAACCAGCACTCATATTTAGTAGATATATATTGCTCTGCTCTTATTCTGATGTTGTGTCTGTGCCTTGAAAACATTCCAATTGATATTCAGAAAACAAACACAAAAAAAAATACAATGGTGCAGTTTTTCTCTACTTTAGCAATATTATACATGATAAATAATTATACACAGTCGACTGTGAAGCATATTGATTAATTGGTTGATTGATTGACCATCAGTAGACTTAAATGTCTTTCAAGTAGAAAATGATGAAGTGGCTCACAACGGAAATTAAAGGTGAAGCGTGGCACTTAATCTTGAGTCATTGCAGACGTTTTGTGAAAATAAATGAGGCTGAGGAAATGTTGAGGAAAAGCTGAGTATGTATTGATTCAGCTCATAAATCAGCCTCATGGAACAGTTTTGCTGAGTGAGCATGGTTAATTCACTGTCTAATATCAGAAGATGTCAAAGGCCTGGGCTTGATTGCTCTTGCCTTTTTGTTGGGGAGAGTACCGCTGGATGTGGACAGAGGAATAGATTGGATCCGGAGCTTGGACCATTCTTCATTCAGCAGTTCAGTTCTAACTTCAATCTTTTGACGGTTGGACAGGAACAAGGCCTGTGAGAAATCCACAAATAATTAGACAAAGATTTCCAAAAAAAACTTGAAGTAAATGCTAAATAGTTTCCATTAATAGGAATTATGTTTACAAAGTAGATCACCATTTAATTTACAACACTCTTATTAATGTTGTCCAGAAAAAATTCCATGGTTACAGTATGTGTATATTTCTATTAGCTTTTTTAATCTTATTTTTGCCCATATGTGACCTGTATGTCGATATTTTCAATTCACTTTAAATCTGACCGAGGTTGCCTTTATACGTGATTCTGAATACACATTAGTTTTTTTTCAATGAAACAGTCTGATAAGCCATGTCGCATTTATCTGATGCATTTGATATATCAATCATATCATCATAATAATAATCATGTCAATCATGGCTGACGATGGTGTTGAAAGCAGTCGGTGGAAAGTGAAATAATACAACTAATAAATATTTCTTCTTTGTCTTCTTCTTGCTGTGATTTGATTGAAAAGATGGCGGCTCCACAGCTCGTATTCTAGCCATGTTTACTTTAGTTTTGAATGCACTCCTCACAGCCAGCTGAATTTTGCAAACCGATTTTGCAAAACTAATATAGGTTTTATTAGCAATATCAACCTTAATTAATCATTAATTTAAAACAGAAAAGTATCATATGCATATTTTTCTTGTTTTTGACAGTTATTTACAGTTTTGCTAGATCAAATAAGTGATTGTATTTTATATATATATATTAATAAGAGATTGAAATGAGTAAAAAGAAAGAAGTAAACTAATTACTCAAAAAAGAATAATTCAGTCTACCTTGACCTGCTCAGCTTTGCGGAATCTCTTTAACTGTCTCAACCTCATGTACTCAGACTTCACTCTCTTCTTCCACTCCAGCAGGCCTCGGGGAGGCTTCACAGAGCAGGATCTGGGGCTTGAAACCTCCATCATCTGAACACAGTAATGTAACATGCATATATTAGGGACATATATTCTACAACAGCCAAATCTACTCTCTGGCCATGCATTTCTTTTTGGTTAAATATTCTTTATTGCATTTAATTCTTAAAACTCATTACCAGTCATATCCAAATCATTGTCATTCCCCAGTGTTACCATATATATTCTAGAATTAAACAAAAAATAATTTACTCAATTTAGATTGTCTTTAGAATGCTCAATAGCCAATCAGATGTGTTCAATGACCAGACAGATTCAACCTGAGGTCAGATGCATTCAACCTAACCCTTTCAGACCCTTCGTCCATGTCAATGGTTATCAGATGTCAGGGCTGGATTTTCTTTTCTAAGGACTTTCACTCCAGTTAGAGTTTATTGTCCATTTTGATGTGTGTAGTCCAATCAAATGGCAGCAAAACATTGTAATATGCAAAATGAAGAAATTTCCCTACGCTAAAAAAGCATGGCAGTTCATACCACCAGGTGGAGAAGAAAGCAAGATTTTCAGTTGTATTGCTCACATTATTTACGTTACTTTTAAGATTGTTTACAAAATAGAGAGATTTCTAAGTTTCTAAATAAAGTTAAAAGGTTTTTGTAAAAACCAAAAAATATTTTAACTAGTGAGTTTACTCCTTGAACATAAGATGAAAATTAGCAATAAAAACAAAAACATTTTGCTGTACTTTATCCACAGAATATTCAACTTTGGAGGTTCTTTATCCAATAGCTGGAGGATTTAGCTAAATCATTTTATATAATTTTTTTCTACATTTATTTTAACATTTATTTATTGTAAATTTTCTGCTATGTTTATTTATTAAAGCGTATATATTTTGTATAGTGTTTTATTTTTTATCAGTTATTGATAACGTTATTATTAGTTAACGTACATGTTAAACCAAATGTTGTTGTATAATTATTTTATTTTCGCATACCCTTTGTTGTTTATCCATGTAATTCTGTTAGTGCATTATCTATGTATTTTTGTTCATTTATTTTTCGTCCTTTTAACTATAGAACTACAGAACAGATGACTCAAACTTCAGCATACAGCAGTGACTCCACAGAGGCGAAAACTCGCTTACTGCCCCCTGCAGGTCGCTTAACACAACTAACAGCCCGCAGCAAACAGCGTTCAGCGGTCTCCGCATTCACGTTAGTGTTAGTAGAGGACGAACACGAACCCTCTCGAGAATCACTTACTAGAAAACACAAGCAGTGAAACACGCGACCGCTGTCCGCTAGAAGAACCCGAGCTGGGCTCAGAAGAGCCGAAAGGCTGAACTGGAAAACACGCGCTCGCACTCTCTGGAAGTGGGCGTGTCTCTCGCGAGAGGCTCAGTTCGCCTCGGTACAGTTAAGTGCGTAACGCACTTTTCACCTTTTCTTATTAACCAAACACTGTTTTGTATGCACTGTCAATAAACTAAAAGGCACCATATATTGATATTTCGCAGGAAAACACATTAGAAAGCACGAGCCACTAAGAAATGATGCGTTCAAAACGAACGACGTCAAGCTTCAATAACACCACACAGGCTGAAAATGACACATAAAAGCGATACAAGATGAAATAATGTTTTGCCCACATGTCAGATAATAACTCTGAAGATTAGCGTTGCAGCTTTAAATACCTCAACAGTCCCCGCTTCCTCCTTTTAAAGCCCTCGGGTTTCAGTTGGGCTAGGGCTCAAGTGCGCAGCGAAGAAGTACGTCAGCCTGTCCAAAAGAGCGTGAAACACGGCGTCCACTAGCGCGGGGCCGCGGCGGATGTGGCTGCCGCAGGAGTGCTGTCGAGCCCGGGGGATGCGACGACTCCTCGGCCGAGCCTCAGCATAGCGAGAGAGACGGTAGTTGTTCAGTTAGTACTCGGAGCTGCGCACTCGGCTGGCACGGTCAGACCACAGGGTGACGTCTTTATTATGAATACTCTCTCGCTCTCTCTCTCTCTCTCTCTCTCTCTCTCTCTCTCTCTCTCTCTCTCTCTCTCTCTCTCTCTCCTCTCTCTCTCCCTCTCTCTCTCTCTCTCTCTCTCTCGCGTTTTAAGATATTTGAGATATATATTTTTTAATATTAAATTGTACAATAAAACAGATTATGTATACATATCTGATAATATTAATATAAGGCATGTAGCCGTTTGTTATTAGGGCCCGAGCACGCCAGCGAAGCTGTGCGGCGAAGCCCTATTGTATTTCTAATGATTATTATTATTATTATTATTATTATTCTTCATCCGCCGCAATCGTCGCAGATTTCACCAACTAGGCGTGCTCGAAAACTCACCAAATTCGGCACTAAGGTCAAGCTCGCAAAAAATTGCGATCTGGCACAGTCGCCGTGATCGTAGCATAAGAAATGGCTCTACAGCGCCACCTTTTAACTTTATCAAAAAACATGTTTCAGCTGTTTTGACATCCTTAACATGCTCGAAACCGCACCAAATTTTGCTCAAACCTCATCCTCAATAAATAAAGTAATCTGACAGTGTTTGCGCAACTTTACATTGGACGACAGCTTTGCAGCGCCACCTAGTATGCGAAAAAATCTCATCTCGCATTTTAACGAACTCCTCCTAGGAAAATTGCCAGATTAAGCTGAAAATTGGTGTACTTACTCTGGAGGCATTGGGGATGAAAAGTTATCAAAAGCACAGCAGTTTGTAAAACGGTCTTTGGGTGGTGCCCTCACGAATTTCACCCTTCAAAAATGTGACACAAATTGACATACTTTTGAGTATATCTCCGTTCTAGTTTATCCGTTGTCCACGAAAACGGCCTGACATGATGAGCTTGGAAGGCTGAATAAAATGATAGGCCGCAATGTGACACCGCTCTAAAATTGGCTTCACAGCGCCCCCTTGAATGTTACTAAAATATATGTTTTAGCTGTTTTGACACTCTAAACATGTTAGAAACCCCACCAAATTTCGCCTAAACCTCATCCTCAATAAATATAGTAGTCTGACACTGTTTGTACAACTTTACTTTGGACGACAGCGCTGCAGCGCCACCTAGTATGCAAAAACAGCTCATCTCACATTTTAACGAACTCCTCCTAGGAAAATTGCCAAATCGAGCTGAAAATTTGTCTGGTGACTCTTAAGACAGTATGGACCAAAAGTTATCAAAAACGCAGAAGTTCGTCGCACGGTCTTTCTGTGGCACCGCTTCGAATTTGAGCTTTCTCAAATGTATGGGGATAAATGTACTTGTTACTGTACCTCTCACATCCTTCATCCAATCAATGTCAAAAACGTATGGAATGATGAGCTTACCCCTCAGAACAAGTAGACATGCTTACTTGATGATTCACTCATAGCGCCCCCTGCTGGCTGTATGAATTCCAAGGGATACTAACGTAGTTTTTGCTGTATCTCTTTCATATTTAACTCAATGAACATGACAAAAAATTTGCATGATGAGCTGGTAATTCTACATGGAATAATATGCTCATGGCATGAGACTGTTATAGCGCCACCTGGAGGCTTTATGAAATGTGTTTAAAAAAGCTGTTGTCACTAGGCAGTGAATGTAAAAAATGTATGGAATGATGAGCTTACCCCTCAGAACAAGTAGATATGCTTACTTGATGATACACTCATAGCGCCTCCTGCTGGCTGTATGAATTCCAAGGGATACTAATGTATTTGTTGCTGTATCTCTGATATATTTAACTCAATGTACATGATAAAAAATTTGCATGATGAGCTGGTATTTCTAAATGGAATAATATGCTCATGGCATGAGACTGTTATAGCGCCACCTGGAGGCTTTCTGAAATGTGTTTAAAATAGCTGTTGTCAATAGGCAGTGAATGTAAAAAATGTATGGAATGATGAGCTTACCCCTCAGAACAAGTAGATATGCTTACTAGATGATACACTCATAGCGCCTCCTGCTGGCTGTATGAATTCCAAGGGAAATTCATGTATTTGTTGCTGTATCTCTTACAAATTTTACTTAATGTACATGACAAAAAAAACATAAGGCCAGGGGGCGGCAGCTTTGGATCCCGCGGATGCATCGTGCGAGGGCCCGCCCATCGCTGCTTGCAGCTTTAATTATGGGTTGTTGCTGTAGTAGTAATAATAATGTTGTTGTTGTTGTTATAATTACTTCTACTTAACAGCCACTGCTAATAATAAAAATAATGTATTATATTACAATGCAATATAATATTCAATGACATAATGTTATATAAAATTAATATATTAATATTATATTATATGAAAATCTGATATATAATTAAGATGTCTGTGTATATATATATATATATATATATATATATATATATATATATATATATATATATATATATATATATATATATATATATATATATATATATATATATATATATATATATGTATTCTTTCTTAAATGTCCACGTGGAGTTTAATGTATGCAGAGAGAGGAGTCTCCGTGAAGAGGGGCTTGGCTTCAGGATCCAATGCTGGATGTTTTTCGCAGTGTGCGTGCGCGCGCGCGCGATGCGTACACACTGTTCTCCTCTGAAGGGCTCGAGCACGTGACTGTCGTGAACGGGCACGACGTGAGGAACGCCTACCTATTATTACAATACTACAGCTCCAATATATTACAATTATTACTATTTATTTTATTATTCCTAAATAAATTGCAACTTGAAAAGAAAACATGTAGAATGATTGAGGGGGGTCAATCTCTTGGTGGTTGGTACCTGTTAAATACAGTCAATGGTTGCCATCTTTATTTCTGGACTCATCATGCATTGCCTAGTTTCTTCCCGTGTATTTAGGATGAGTTCAGGCGTTTTTAAGTTTACATCCATAATCTGATATGTAAATATACTATTATAGGAAACAAAAAACGCAATACCTTAATGCAAATCGTTTTAATGAAATAGAAGAAATAAAAAGATGAAAGTGTGAATCCACAAGAGGGCGACAAGTAGCCATTTATTTTTTAAGCCATCTATTTTTTTAATCGTGGTTTGTTTGTTTGTTTGTTTTTCCTCCACCCATCCCTCCAACCCCCCTTCTTTCTTTCATTTGTTCATCCACTCCTTCACCCCTCTTCTTTCTTTCTTTTTTTCTTTCTTTCTTTCTTTATGGCTTTTGTGGCAGTTGTGGTTTGGTGGACAAGGAATTTGACTTTTGATCGAAAGGTCGCAGGTCCGATCCCCAGATCCACCGAGTTGAAGGTGGTAAGAGGGTTCTCCCATTTTTAACAACCACAGCTCCCCGGGCGCCACAGCCATGGCTGCTCACTGCTCTGCGTGTGTGTTCATGGTGTGTTTGTTCACTTGTTCAATGTGTGTACACTGGGTTAAATGCAGAGCTCAAATTCCAGCTATGGGTCACTCCTTATCTGGCCAACTGATCACTTACACTTGAGTTTCACTTCACTTCTTTCTTTCGTTCATTCATCCACCCCTCCATCCCTCTTCTCTCTTTCATACCTGATCGCATATTTATCTTGCCCCTATATTTCAGCTTCAACAGTGAGTTCACCAACTTTCAAACAGCAAATATCAACTTGATAATGTCACATTAGTAATTTTATTTCAATATAAATTAATTTGGTCAAACATGCATTGCGCACTTGCCAATTATGTATTGTGCACTTCCAAACCATTATCAATGGCAGTAATGCAAAAATGTTTGAAGATGCTAACCCCAAAATTACCCACAATGCAACATGTGCTCTAACATTTCACATTACGGAACCTTACTCTTAGTAAAATCAACAACTGAGCATTCTAATCTAGTCGAATTTAGACCACAAGTGAAACACCTGTGTTATTTTAAGTATGGACCATATATCTCAACTATATCGACAGTGAACCAAAAGAAAAATTTCTGCACTTTTAAACATTTGCTAAAAACTGTATGGTGTCTATCTGGGCCAAGTTTCTTCAGTTATGCCACATTTCACCCATAGGGGACAGCTCTCAGCCTAATTTGGCAGCAGCCACAGTTTTTTGTTGCAACCCTGCTCTGGTATGCGTTCGTATCTGGCTTCACACGAGCCAAGAGGAGCTTTGTGACCAGATCAGTGTGAGCGGGTGCTTCATGATGGTTGAGCATTAAATGGTTGTGCAGGACTTGTAAGGTGACTTTGGAGATCTCCTTGGGGAGTTCCTTGAGCTGTAGACTTGCGATTTGATGAGCAAGTGTTAATGGGTGAAATTACATTTACCAGGAAAACAAAACGTTTTGAGGGATGTTTTTCATGTTTAATGCATCTAACACAGGGTTAACAATTCAAGTTGGAGGGTCCCAGGCCAGTCCTCTTCATTAAATTAAACAGGGACAAGTAAAAATGACTTATACACAAATTTGGAATTACTAGAATTGCCCCCTTACAAAGAACACATAAGAAACAACACTGACTTTTGCAAAAACAACAAAAAAAATGCCCTACGTGTCTAGGATAAGGTTAAATATCACTCAGCACTTCACTATGTGGTAGAAAGATAGATATAATCAGAACAGAAATTCGTTTCACACCCTTATGTGTACATCTTAACATGGTTTCCTCAAACTTGGCTGCAGGTTTTTTTTGGCCCTGACTACAGAAACAACTCGTGGAGAATGATAACAGAGCTGTTATCTGAGGAAAGTTTTTAATTATGTGTAGTGTAAACCCTGGATGTTGCTTTTGGCTGCTCAAAGGAAAAGTAGGCTGGGTCAGTGTGTGGGGTAAGGGGCCCACAGAGACCCGCAATTCAGAGCATGATATGAAATAGACGAGGTGTTGATAATAAAAGAAAAGAAACCATTTGCTTATTTAAGTAACGAGTTAAAGAGAATTCAATTACATTTTAGCACAACATGTTGCATTGCAATGGCTAAAAAAAGCTAGTTCATGGACGTTTAATATCATTAGTTTAATTTATTATAACTATGCTTAAGGTACCATGCAGGATTTAGTATGAGATGTGACACATAAAGAGTGACATTGTCATTTGTTTTGTTTTTTTGTCTTTAATTCTTAAATCAAAGAGGTTCACCTAACAAGCACTGACCTATAACAATACCTTCATGGACAATAGAAGGGATATATTTTCAGCCGACAAACCTGTGCGGATCGAATGTTTTAAATCCCACCTGCTGTTGGATTTCTGTTAAAAATCACAATCCTGTTTTACTATTGGCATCTCTTATTCTTTTAAATTGAGTGTTCTGGACTGCTGAAAAGCATTTGTTTTGTGACATCTAAACTGAATCTGCTTCATAAACATTGCAAAGCAGTAACAGTCATAAAACAAGCCAATCTACAAACAAATGTGAACCAAACATGGAAGTCATTTAGCTCCTCAGAACTTCACAATGAACCAGAAACAAGCGGAGACGGTGGGTTTGAGAAAGTGTGGGCTCTTGCATCAGTCATGGTCAGTGGTGGTCCTCCTGTACATTCGTCAATAACAGAGTACGTCAGTCTCGCGTGTGGGGTGTACCGCGAACCCTCCTCTGGGGCAAAGGTCTTTTAGGATGGATTTGTCATCAGACTTTATCACTGGCCTCCCCTCGAGCACCTGGGGAGTAAAAGACCTCCTGTGGAGCCCCAAGAGCAGAACACTGTTTCAGCCAGAAACAGAAAATCATTTTCTCTGAGAGATTGAGAGGAAAACTCTACTCTATCATAATAAACATTGCAGAATCAGCCAAAAACTTGTCTGCAGAAATAGAGAAGGGCTTGAGGAGTTTTGTACAGTTTGAAGTCAGAAAAAAATAGAAAAGAAAAAAATACTGGCCAATCATTTAATCAATTAAAGTTTTTTTTTCATATTGATGATTTTTATAATGGGTCATATTAGAAAGAGAGTGTTTAATCATTAACATGTTGTAAAAGCCTAATTTGAAGATTAAGCAATTCACTTATTTTCATGTTTTTATGTTTAAAAACACATACCAATGAAAAGAACATGAACTCCCCAAGAGAGAGCTCCCACATCGAGGCGGATGCAAGGATCAGGCTAAGCAGGTCTGCATGGCACTGTGCCAAAATCTCAAGCTAATATAGTTTGAAACATTTATCTGAATTTAAATTCAACATAATCAATTCACGTGATTTTAGACAAAAGAAGTTTCAAACTTTTCGAAACAGTTGCGTCACATGGCTGATGCCTCGCCACATTTTACCTGGCGTTTCATCTTTGCACACCTCCCAAAACTGATTTGATTGGTCTGAAGCACAGGATCTGATCGCACATCTGTCTCAGCTGAACTTCCAAAAACTTTAAATGCTTTATTATTAGCAAAGATAAAAATCATTACCCTGTAGGATTTTATTTGCGTCAGAGTTATTTTGTTATTTAGGTTGTTATTTTTAGAGAAATAAACATATCTACATATACTGACATCTTACAGATATATAGGCTTATGAAATCAACTCATATAGAGGAGTTTCAGTATTTTTACTTCATAAAGTTTAGCTTTTTTTCTCTAAAGTGGAAGAAATAATGTTTATGTTAATATAAAAATATTTTAAACACTATCTTCTGAATACAATTATTTATGTTTAATTACTGTTAAAGTAATTAGAGTTCTTGCATGATTTCTTTGTTTATATTTTAAGTCCAAATTCTTTTTAAACTTTTCAAAAAGAGCATTCGAGTTTAACTATTATCATCAAGTCTGTTTGGGAAACTTGAAAAAACCTGGTGGTAACAATAATAAAAACAGCACACAGCAGTAAACAAATCTGTACATTTTTAATTTACACAACATTGTGGATGGAGATATTTCACCCAAAATAGTGAAGAAAGGATCTGAAGTGGTCAGTGTTTCAAGAACATAAGAGGGTTGTGTCGGAGCAGTTTATGCAGATGATCCTTACATGTCCCTGTATAGCACGACCAGGTGTCGGATTGTTTCGAAGCCTGGAACCAATACTGCACATTTGATTCATCTGCTTCGGTGCTTCAGAAAGCCTTGGTTTGCCCATCACTACATGTCTGGTGGTAATCACCTAGCCATCATAGGCCATCATCAGGGCAGACTTAGTGTTAGACAAAGGAAGGCAGTTGCCAAGGGCCCCAACTTTTTAGGGACCCTCTGCCTGAGTTCATATTGAATACTTAAATATGCTTTAGCTATTTTTTCTTCAACAACTTTAGATGCTTGACTGGTGGGAGAATTGCATGGAAATTAAATGTAGACATCAGAAATGCAAGAAATAACAAAGAAGCTAAAAAGTTTGTCTGAAAACTGTCTAAAGTTACAAAATTAAAACTTCAAATGACAAATATCCAAGGAAGAGAATGATAAAGAAAGAGAATGCATGAGGAAATGAAACAACAACACAGCCACTGGACAAGCGAAGGAGAGGGGGCAAAAGATAAGCTATAACAACTCCCATTAATTGAAGTGTCAAATGTGAGGAGTAGAAAATTCATTTTCCGTTTTTAATCATTTTGTTGTTATTGCTATGAACTGTTTCTCTTCTTTAGTAAAGACCGAGGCTCTTTGTTGAGAGTAAGTCCTGTGCATACAATAATTCGGAAATTAAATATTTTTTGTACTACGTTATTTATTCAGATTGTTTTGTTAATGTACTCTGAACTGTAAAATAAATGTTTTTTTTTTCTTCTTCAAATTCAGTTTTGTTGGACTAGTAAAGATGTCAGTGTAACTTACTTGATTATCTTATTTGCAAGTGAAATTTGATTTTGATTAAACATTTCAAAGAAACTCCAAGGGCCCCTATGCCTTTGTTTGCTTCGGGCCCCCAAAATGCATAATCAGCCACTGTATAAGGGTTCTGGCATGATCCTTTGAAGATCAGATCACAGACAACACCTGCAGACAGACTTAAACTGCTTTAGAGCAGTCAGTAAATGTTATTTCTTACTATAATATAAAAACACATTTAAAACACACTCAGCATGTTTTTTTTATGTATTCCCAATACTGCTGTACATAACATAAACGGAATAAAAGCAATATTTCAGCAGTGTTGTTCTACTTACCAAAAATAGTTACTAGTTACTGTTACAAGTTACTTGATTCAAAACTCAATTACTTTACTTATTACTTCCACTAAAAATAATTAGTTAATTTTAAAAGTCATTCATTAGTTACTTTTTAAAAACATGTTTTAATGCCCCATAATGTCCTTATTATTTAATTTCACTGTGTGTAAAATGCATTATTGATCAACTTAACTATCTTTATTTATTTGTTTAATTATTTATTTTACACTTTATGCTAAGCATTATGGTCAATATAAACTGCAAAATACATTATATAATTATGAATGTTAATGCAGCATTAAACCAGCAGAAACTGAAAAAATAAAGAAAATAACGCAAAACAGCTTGAAAAATATTCATTCATTCATTCATCTTCATGTTGGCTTTCTTCCCTTTCGGGGTCGCCACAGCGGAATGAACCGCCAACTCTCTGGCACATGTTTTACGCAGCGGATGCCCTTCCAGCCGCAACCCATCACTGGGAAAGCTTGAAAAAAAATATTCAGAATTATTTGCCCTCTGGCCTCAAAGTCATCTTTAGCTCCTTTTCTATTGTAAAATATTCATTAGCCAAGTATTTTCAGAAAGTTTTATGTCACGTATGCCGTCACAGGTAATGCTTTTGTTTGCTTTGAGTCTTTTCAGTCTAACTCACAGCATACTATCAACAGTTTCTGCAAGAGTCAGAAAACTTCGATTAAAAGCAGAAAAGAAGAAACCACATAATAGCTAATATCCCCAAGAAGAGAATCATGACACAATACAGTTTCTCAAAACCAGCAATCCCAGAAAGCTCCCAAGAGACAGCCACAGTGGAGCAAATGTTGAGTGCAAAAGCAGTTCGGTGAAACAGATGATGGCAACACTGGGATGCACTGGACATCCCTCGTATCTGTAATAACTCTCCATTTCGGACCTACCCTCCTTAAGGAAGTGAGCACATCCTGTTGCTTTAACAGAGTCTTCCTGTCGAAGAGTACATCCATGTGATTTGAGCAAGCTGAGGTGGAGAGACAATCATAACCTGCTATGGATTACAGAACAATGATGCGTAAAATACGTGTTGGGATGCTTCTGTTTTGTGGTGAGTAACATTTAAGAATTAAAAATTTAATCTTCCATTTTTGTGATAAATTAAAAGCAAATGAACTGAACAAGGAACCTCACCTGTGTTTCTAACAATTCTTTGAGTAGATGATGTCTTGTAAACTCATCATGTGTTTAATGTGCAATTAAATTTCAAAGTATATTCCGAAAGCACTGTTCTATATTTTGTCTGGTCATTTTTAAATCAGATAGTATCTCATTTATTCTTAAAGTATATCGACCAGTGCATTTGCGTTAACAACTATATTTATATTATATTGATCATTTCTTCAACAAAGCTGTGTTTCTTCGGAGGAAATGACAGTCAGGATCTGGACAGAACAAAGGGAGGATGTGCACTTTCGATCCCTTTTCATCTCCTCCCTTCCTGCATCTTTTTCTGTGCCGGTCAATTTTATCATAGCTGTCTAATAGTGACAAATGAGTCTGTTGATTTCCAAATGTGAGTGTTATTTTTGATTTATAACACCCAGTTTCTTTTTCGTGACAGTCTATTGGAGTCTCATGGTCTCAACTCTGCATACTCTGGTTCTGAACGAACAAAAAGAAACCGTGGTGAGAAACCGTGTGTAGAGTTTGCATCTATCTTCACATTTAAGGTCCCTAAATATAGCTTTAGCATTTAACAAAGTTGAGATTTTGTTTAGTAAAATAAGATTTTAATTGTTCAACAATTTTACTTTTAAAATCACACATATTTAAGAGCTATACAGGTTTTTAACTATTGCATAATGTTTTTGATAAAGCTTGCATTTTGTCTCTTGGAATTACGTATAAGGTTCTATCTGGTTGAGAAGAGTTTTGAGATATTGCGCTCCAAAGCTTTTCTATTTTGTTTATATATATTGTTTATAAATAGAACCTTTTCTTTTTTTAATTAAACCAGAATATTTGAGCAAATCAGTTTTGACTTTTTCTCTATTTATCAATGAATTTTAATCCAATTTATTTGATTCCCGTTTTTCGCATGATAACTCTAACTTCAATTTAATCTTTCACTTAAAAATTAAATGAAAAACGTTTTTATTTAACTTTGTAAAATGAGCCTCAGTTTTTCTCTTCTGCTCTCTAGAAGGTTGCCACATCAACCATTCCAACTGAAACGCAAACCCCTGCAGAGAGCAGAGCAGGTGAGCAATACAGCTGGACAAATATGATAATACTTTTTCTGGTGTCTGTTTCAAAATGAACCCTACTGTGAGGTTGTTTGCAGTGTTTAGGGTTCAAATGGCTCATTCGGCAGAGGACGTGTGGTATCAAAAGTGTAAACTAAGAACAACTGATAATCTGTTTATCGAAAGGTTACAATGTGGTTTGTTATAGAAAATATTTTTTTATATAACTTTTTATTCTGGTTTGTAACTTTCAGACACAATATGTACTAATTTGAAATCATTTGATAGTTATATATGAAATATATAACAATTTATTTCGTTATTTAGAAGTCAAACATAGGCAGTCAGTGAAGTAAAGTTGTATAAGATTAACCATGCATGCTTGAAAATCCACAAATAACATACATACATGATGAAACCAATAAAACTTTTGTCAGTAATACAAATCAATTAACTATTCTATCAAATGGCTCACATTTTGAGTATTTTGCGAAATGTGTTGATTAATTATAAATATATAATTAAAAATTATCACAACACTGAAAAAATACACTCCTAAGTCTTAAGCAACAATTTCTGTAATGTACATTGAGGCCTGATTTATTTAGTTACCACATTTTAATGATTAGCATCCATCAGATGCTAAAACATTACAAAACAGGAATATTTTCTAAAACAATTGTTTTGTTTATGTTGAAGACCATTTCAGATGGTCAGTTTGAACTAGTCTAGAAGTCTAGAAGTGTTACATAAACTATCTTAGCCCACCCTCATTCACTTCTTTCTCTTCCTTTGAAGTGAGAAAGCTGAGAGTTTGTTTCAATCACAGCTGGGCTCAAACCAAATGTACGGCCCTCTGAGCACAGATGGCAAACTCTGATTATATCAATTCCCGCACTTGATCTGTTTAATATGACCCAGTTATTGTTAAACGTGTCTGTTCCATCAAACCGCCCTGCACTGCCCTTAAATGTTCACGTATGTTTCCTGTTTGGAAACAGATGCTAAAAAGGCAAATAAATCAGAACCACTGAGCCAGCGAAGAATCAACCTGAAAGAGACTGAATGTTTTTTCAAAGGGGGAGACCCATTGCAGATGTGCATCTGGTCTGGGTGTGCTCGGCTCAAAGACCTGTGCCTCAGGGAAACCGCATTTGTTTCATCCCAACAGTGCTTTACTATACCAAGAGTCAGAATCAGAACAGAGAAGAAGTTCCTATGAAGACAGGGTTCAGAACTACCTTCAGATTTGGTCATTTTTTGTGAACATGGATTGGTGTTCTGTTCTGAAATAAGTTATTTCAATACTGTTCACGACAAAGATTCAGAACCAAGATCAGGAAACTGTTCAAAAACAGAAAGTAATTAGTATTGCCAATGTATATGTAAAACCTGATAATGTACTTTTAAATTAATAAAATCCCAGTTAACATTGCACTATACACATCACTGCCTCATAGCCCTCATGGTGATATTTTACTTCGTAGCATCTACAGTATAGTGTCCATCATTGACTGATAACACAACCTGTTTGTTTGTTTGTTTGTTTTTATGTTAAATGACAAATATGGTCCCAGGTTACGAGATTTACTCAGTAAGGAAAAAAAATATTTGAAAGTTTTGCAGCATTCTTAGAACGTTTCACTTGTTTTGAGGTTTAGATTGTTTTGCAAAAATGGTTTAAAACATAGAATCAAACTTTAGAATTACTCTTTGTGGCATTGCATACTTTTATACAGCTATACTGTACTGTACTATACTGTACTGTACCTTACTGTATCCTACCCTATCGTATAGTATCACTTCTTACTGTACCGCACTGGCCTGAACTGTGTTGTACTGTAATGTATCTTACCGTACCGTACTTCACCATACCAGGGTTTACTTTACTAAATTTTACTTTACATTTTACTTTACTACGCTGTATCCTACCGTACCATACCATACCAGGGTTGACCAGATGTAACTGGTTATCTGGTTTGTCCGAGAAATCGAGTATCACGAGACTTCGAAACGGTTCGCAGCATCAAGTGGTATGCACGCTTACTCGCTCACACAACAGGGAGCATTTTAAACAACGGCAAAACAAAACCAGTGTCGGCAAGAGAGATGCTGATAATTCATCAAGGAAGAGATAGAAAAAGAGGAAGTTGCGCCTGATAGAGAGAGGTAAAGATAGGTGCAATTACAAGAGAAGGAGAATCGAGAGACAGATTTCATCTCTGTGAATACACTCTACTGTATTTCTTACCCTCCTGCTGCAACTTAATCATACTTCTCCATGCCTTCCCCGTTTAACTCTCACATATATTGTAGCATGATATCATCAGCTGAAAGCCAATCTGCAGCCGAAGACATCAAGGAAGGTTTTTACCTCTCAAATGCTCTCTCAAATGTGCTGCCAGTCACTCCCATTATTTAGTTTCTATAAGTTAAAAAATAACTTAAATGTTTTGCTAATACAGTATATTAGTATTACTGCTCTGAGGTTTGCAATGCCACAGCTGTTTTCTATAAAATTCTGAACCATCATCTGAATTTCAAAACTGAAATATAATCCAAGCACTCTAATTAATCATTTTCCAGATATCAGTCAAATTTATTCATGTAACCCCTATAACATTTATATATGAACAAATGTGTGTCAATTACTTTAATCTTACATACCGGGTCATTTCAACACACCACATTCTTGACTTTATATAAAAATGCAACCCTTGATTGTTTTTCATCTACTGTGTCCAGAGTTTAGCCATTGTACATCAATTCATTAAACTTTTAAACATTTAATGTCTTTACAATACAATAATATGAGATAAGAGTCCATACGTCCAGCTTTGTATCAACCCATTAAAGGTATCTGTCTAAAACACCAAAACAATAGTATTAACACATTTCATAACAACTAATCATTGTGTAACCTTTATTTTAAACACCCATGATCATCTGTAACCTATTTGTGACGTCTCTCAATCGCTTGAGAAAGTATAGTTTTTAAGAGAGGGACAGAGGGTAGGGAGAAGGTTTGAGAGGAGGAGCTTGCTACGTGGGAAAATTGAAGCGCTCTTCTCAGTCAGTCAGTCAGTAAGTCAGCAGAACAGCTCCGAACATCTGGTAACCGGGTTCCACATGTGGCGCATCTCTCTCACGCTTCCTCCCTTCCCCTGCGTTTCCTGTTATGCCTCTTGCACTTTGGTGTGAAAGTTCAGCCACACTCAGTGGCGGGTTACTCTGATATGAGGCTAACTTTCAGCTTGTTTGGCCTCTTTCTGTCTTTTTTGAGCGGTAAGTTTTGTGTGATCAATGCTTCATTTGTTCCATTTTGTCAGCTTGGCATGCTACAGATTGCAAGAGGAATAGATCTCATTGTAATGCATCTTTTATGCTGGTTATTTTTATTTATGAACACATTTTCCATTGTATATTTCATGTCAGCATACTTTTGTTAAGTGTGTTTTTATATACATTTTAGAAGCTGTGCAGGGATCTGAAGTGGGACCTAGTGAGTTCATTATTAGTTTAAAAGTTTATTCACAAAACCTTGTAAGCGTTAGCCTTCTCACTTTGACACATGAATACCTTTAATTTTCCTTTCAGACTGTGCTGCTAAGGAAGAATGTGGATTGTACTGTGGAATTTGTGGGCATGACACAGCTCAAAGCTGCTATGAGTATATAGTGGATCAATGGTGTCAAAATCTTTTTGTTGCTGCTATGAATGCATTGAACAATACAGACTGGTGCTCTCTGGAAAGAGTGAAGAGGTAAGTTCCAATTATTTCCTATCAAGTGCCTCAAATGTATATAGAGCTGCAAGCATTTATCTGTGTCTGCTTTTCTGATAGTGCTTACAACAATTTCACGGTGTGTACCGAGACTATTGCTGACTGCCTGCTGCTACCCTGGCCTAATCGGTTTGTAGAACGGAAATTTGTGAATATCCATGCAACCTACTTTCAAGAATGTCCTTCTGAGGCACTGAGTGATCCCCCTTCCAGCATCATCCTTGCCCTAGTCATGACCCCCATATGTCTGATCCCTGTCATGGTGGTCCTAGTTGTTCTCAAGACTAAAAATGGAGATAGGAGGTCATAAAGACAATTGCATGGACAAGAACCCTTTCTTTATATTTTATCTTTAGAAACTATTCAACCATGTTTTTTTTTTTTGTTTTTTTTTTCAATTTAATGTGCACTTAGCTGTATAAAAGGAGAGTTCATTTTTTGGCAGACCTCTGACTGGAAGTTTGTGCTTTATTGTAATTACTGTCAATTCATTGCATCATCAACATATAGTGATAATGTGCATTACGAACCATTTACTGCAAAACCTTTGCAGTCACATCTCTAAAAGAAAAGTTCAGTCTCTGTTAACTGAACTATGTAATAACAATGAAGAGAATATTTAAAACTTTTTTGTGTGAAAAAACTAGTCCTACTTTCCTTTTAATGCACTGTAAGAAATATTTAACCCAAGTATAGATGTCTTAGTTAATTGACAATAGCTTTTTAGCTGACAATTTGGCATAGTTTTTATTTTGACAAGGTCTTTTCGACTGACATTTTAATATAAGGAAAATAAGGAAAACAAGTTAACATTAACGCAGAATACGAAAAAACAATGCCAAGTGAAAGTCATTTGTTTCAACAGGCAGCTTATCGACAATATTTTTATTTATTTTAAGTTAACATTTACATATCTCTGAATAGGACATTTTATGATTTTTCTCTTCTCTTGACACTGAACTGCTTTGCTGTATCAATGTTGCCATATGTACATGATTGACATTTTTACACACCCTGTACAGGATATCTGTACCGAGCACTTTGGAAACCAATTTTGAGTTGTAAATTAATGTTTTTACTTGTATTCTTTGCCTATCACTTTAACCAGAGATGTAGTATATAAACTATACTGTTTTACCTGTTGTCATGTGTATCTTTCACATAGAAAAAAGGTTAAGTCCTAATCTTGGGTGATGAAGAAAATTTACAGTTATACCATTAACAACTTTTTCAGTTCTCTATTTTTATAACATGAGTAGAAATTCCACATGACCAGCTCAAGCCAGCTTTGACCCCTTAACAATTAGTTTAAACCAGCTATCAGGTTCCAAAATTCACCTTAAGCTGGTCAAGCTGGAATTATCTCTTTTAAATAACTACTTTTAAAATTAAGGAACACTAACATGTACTGTGTTGTTTTCACCAACACACATCTAAAACAAAGTAAATTAAAAACAAGCTATAATTATTCGTCATCTTTGGGAGGGTTTGATGGGAACAAAAATTCTCAGCCTTCTGGGTTTCGTTTTTCACTTTTCTTCTTTTCCAGACTCATCCTCCTCAACTTTTGTCCAATCAGCTGCTTCTCTCATTGGTCCTAGGGGAGAAGACACACCCCAGATCTTCAGGGATGACCCGCTGTCCTTTTTTTTGCCTTGATTCAAATCTGTACCCTTCTTTGGCTGAAGACTTGCACAATAAGTACATCAGTAACAGTTAAAGTGAATTGTTTTGGCTGAGGTGCTTATGTTAATGGATCTACATTGAATAATCAGGATTACTCCTTTCTCAATTTTAACTGAGTTAAAATTTTTATATTAGTCAAATACATATCCTCAATTTATTGTGTATGTAAAAACAAATGACTAGTGAGCTATATCCATTACATACACAGAGGGCTACCAAAATTAATGTCAAGAGTCTAATTAGTTTGATCAGGAGTGTGGTTTTGACTTGGTTGAAGGCTTGAAACTAACTAAAGTGTGCTGAAGTGGTCAGGAAAGCTCTTAAAATGTAGGTTTACGTTGAAATTACTGCCACCCTGTGGCATGTGTAACAATTTGTTGTTGTGTTACGATGCCTAATGCAAATGTAGGTACATTTTCTTCTTTCACAAATCTCTGACACAGTTCGCGTCACATGAATTAGGTTAAGAAAAAAAATAGAATAAATCTATTAATTTTTACAGTGTTTATTAGCTAACTTGGTAACTTTTCTTATATTGTCTCTTTATGACATAGTTCCTACATTGTTGCTGTTCCCACCAATAGATGGCAGTGTTACTTTAAATTAAACACAACTCAAATGATTGTGGGAACTGCTCTTGTGTCAGGCCACCTACGCTTCTGTTTTTCAAACCTTTAATAAAACTGTTTATGGGTCAGTGACATCAATTCACATTAACATCAGATGCACTTAGGACATTTTACTGTACAGTAAATCCAACAAATAGGTTTTCACAGAGACAGCACAGTCAATTGTGTAATTGGTTTAATAATAATATTATAATTATTATTAAGGGGTGCTGAAGGGTTGGGCTTCTCACTCTGAATGTTTGGGCAGTTTCAGGTAACATTTAATAGTTGAATCTGTGTACCAACTCTCAGAACAAGCTTGTAAACAAAATATATGACTGTGCACACCAGTACAAATGTTACTTACACCTGTACAGTAGTGAAAGACATTCCTACACAAAAATTAAATCTCGAAAAAGCTTGAAAAAGTGAGCTGTTAGCCATCCATGGTACCTCATCATACGCTCATTTCTTTCAAAGACTCCGTCAAACACAGTCTAGGACCTTTAGTTGTTCCAGATCAGCCTTCTATAGAACCGGATGTCTCCTAAACCGGACTTTCTGATTCACAGTGTGTGCTGTCTGAGCCTTGTGTTGAGTGTACGCTGTGAATTGCGCAAGACAGATTCTTCTTTGTCTTTTTTCTTACGCTTCTTCAGCTTGAGAAGACCCATGTTCACGCTGTACACCTACAGGGTTCATGTTTGGAACTTCCAATAGAAATACATAAATATATTAGAAATGCATCCAAATAATTATCCAAAGATTAATTTTTAAAAAGCTGATATTTAATAGGTGCATTTTGGTCTGTTGCTAAAATAATTTGATAAAAGAGAGAAAAAAGTTATTTTCTCTGCCAAACAGGTCGATAATCTAAAGTCTCTGATCATGGCAGGTAAGTTTGTACAACTAAAAAGATAAGCTTCTCTTTTGAGATGATGAGGTACGGGAAGTCAAAAAGCACACCGCATCTTGCACAGTGCATCTGTTCTGACTTGAATCTTTGGGGAATTCTGGAGCACTGAATCAGAATTCAGGGGTGAGGCAATTTTATCCAGAGGACATCCTTCAGAATATGCTACCTGCTGGTGTTCGACTCTACTTTGTGAGGGTGAAAAAAAACTTAACCTCATTAAGGTTTTATCCACACTTTAACTTGAATCTAAATTTCTCTGTCTTCAATAAAAGCTGTTTAAAAACCTTCTGAAATGTTCAGTGATGTTTTATCAACTCTTATGTCAAAAGATCAAGACCTGTATTGTTTCTCAGTTCATGACCCCTTTGACCCCTTCAACAATTAAACGATTTGAATTATAAACAGAGATTTCAAACTCTTCATATAACTGACACTTAGTTTTATTGTTTCAGACTTCCATAAAACCTGTAAAGCCTACATGTGATATAAGGGCCCGAGCTAGTCCATGGAATATAAAAAAGTTTTTTGTTGGGTTATTTTTTTGGCAGGTGTCCATTATTTTAATGAAGTTCACATGTGAGACCAGACTGTTGTTGAAATGGCAAGGAGAAAGAGAGTGTGTCATCACAGGTCTGCTGAAGGAAAGTGTGTTCTGGGACAGCTTGTATCTTTCATTTGGACCGGGGCCAGTGCGTACTGGTCTCAGACAGCCAGTAGTCGGACACAGCTATTGCTCGAGACACCACAATTTTCTAAATGTCTGAGAAGTGGCATTCTGGGAACTGGGAATTCATTCCGGTCTGAAGACAAGAGAATTTAAAAAACACAGTTTTATGTATCTATGAAATGAACTTAACATAAATTAAACTGTGGCTGTAAATAATTATAAATAATTAACTGCAGTAGACCTTGTTATCCTATTTTAAAACAATGCTATCCATCCTCTTTGACAGAGAGTTTTATGATAACTTCAAATACAGGGTTTTTTTTCAGTCAAGGTTTGGCTATTATGTACAAATATGTTTTTATTGGATCCTATTTTGCATTCATATTCATGTATATACATACACACACACACATACACACGCACACGCACACCCACACACACACAAACGCACACACACAGCCTGGGATGCTTCCAGAAACTGATGCAGCACAGATGTCAATATCAAAGAGCACAGCATTTATGGTGAACAGCTTGAGTCTTGCATAGTTTGTCCATTGTGCCGTTTTCATATTTTAATTTAATTAGAGCATTAGAGCCATCAAATCATTTTGATGGTGAAGTTCCTTAGGAGTTGGTTTCCATTTATCAATCACATGGGACTAACTTAATTAAATCTATATGAAACCAATGAACTGAAGCAACCAGAAAAAAATTCTCTCTCAACTCCATCAATTCAAATTTGAAGAAGAATATTTCAAATGAAACTTCAAAACAAAGTTATGAAATTAATTGAAATGCAAATCGATTTCTTGCTAAACCATCTACATCCTCAAATAATTAACATATTAATGAATGTTTAAAATCCCAAATCCCACATCTCTCTTTAATGTTGTGTAATGCATTACAACATATATGTACACAAGTTTTTTATGTACTTTTTCATACAGTAAAAAGTATGTTAGCATAAGGTACTAAAATATAGCAGCAATATTTTTTCCATTGGTTCATAAGGCAATAGAACCATGTCTCTTTTCCTGTCTTGTTTTTAAATGCACCTTACATTTCAGATCTAATATCTTAATATTAATAGAGTATTTAATAGAGTTTACCTACAATAATTTGGTCCACAATTTGCATACAATCTAAACCAAAACAAAGGGAAGTTACAATTGTTGAAATACAGGACAAGTGCCATTTTACATTTTACATCGCCATTTGATGGAATAGTTCAGTAGTGAGTTTAGAAAGTTGGGTTGCAATCTGGGATTGTCTGCTGACTAAGATGTCTGCTGGCTCTCGTTTTCTTCTTTCTCAGTTGTCAGTGGAGAAAGTAAAGCTTGTGCTTGTGCTTTAAAAAACATGTTTCCATCTAAAAGTGACTCTGTTGAGTTAGTAAACTTGCTCATGCTTGCACAAGATGATTTTACTCTTCCTTTCTCTATTTATTAACGTTTACATTTCCAAATTGTAATATAATTAATGTTAAGCATTAAACTCAATACAGAAATATACATTATATGAGTAGTATATATAAGTATTTTCTGTAAAAATAGTTTTAAATGGATAGAAATGTTCATTTTAAAATGGAAGGAAAAATGAAAAATGCACTGCTTTTTCAAGATATTTTTACAGCGTAGATTAGCAAATTGATGAAGCTGTTAATCATATCATATTTTATTAGTTTCTTCCTCTTCTTCTAAGGCAAATTTCTGATAACTAAATGCTACTGACTTCAGTACGAACAGAGCTTTCTTAAAAAGGATTTCATCAAAGATGTAAAAGGTTAATCTCGGTGGAAAGTTTCCCCATCTAAGTGAACAATGATTTTCATTATATTCTGCCTGGTTTGAGGATATTTACACTTTGTCTGCAAACTAGCTTCCTTATTTTGACTAGACTATGTTTGCTGCGGTGCAAGAAGCCAGAGGAAGTGTAGGTGATCTGGGGATGGTTTACCATGCATGACTGCTGCTTACAGCCATCTGTAGTTAGCCACTGTTTCGTGGCCAGCCAGAGGCATCCCAGTCCAGACCATGCTGTAAATGAGAGCGTGGGGTGGCAGGAATCCAACTGGAGGAAGCAGTCCATCTCTTCAGTCCATGAGTCACCCACCATGACAGCTCTTGTAGACAGGCAGCTATTTTTCCTGTCCTATTAATCTTCCGAGGTGCTACTTGTTCATTTCCGATGCTTCCACAGGCCTTGTCTGTCTGCTCTGCTTCCCACCAAAGTTTGATCTGATCCTCACTCACATTCAGCACAGGTCTATTATAAGTCATTTGTAAAAATGTAGATGTCTGTCAATAAATCTTTATCAGAAGAGAAGAGAAGAGAAGAGAAGAGAAGAGAAGAGAAGAGAAGAGAAGAGAAGAGGAGAGGAGAGGAGAGGAGAGGAGAGGAGAGGAGAGGAGAGGAGAGGAGAGGAGAGGAGAGGAGAGGAGAGGAGAGGAGAGGAGAGGAGAGGAGAGGAGAGGAGAGGAGAGGAGAGAAGCTTATGTCATAATTCCACCAGTGGTACAGGAATGACTTGTATGAACATGAGTGGATGTGTGTTGGTTTGGCTGCTTCATAAAAGCACACTTTTCCCAAAAAGAAAATCCCCAGTATTTCTAGCTTACCACAAACAGACATGAACTAAGAGGGAAAGAGCGGTAATGGGATTGGGAAATAAGATTTGGTCACAGGGGATTTGTGACCAGATGTGCACAAATTAAAAATACTAACACATGTTAAAACACACTCAAACCAACAACAGGAAATACAGTTTGTATCAGCACAAAGAAATGCTTTGAGCACAGAAACGTTATATAATCACAAACTCTGGCACATTTGACATGTGACACTTGGATCTCCAGAAGCAGAAACAACTCACTCAGACGCTGGATTCCTCACCCCTGTGTCAGAGGCTCTGATACCTGGTATGAGCATCCCGTTTATGCATTTGTGGCTGTAATGAGGTCTGCTCTGATGTCTGCTTTTCAGCAAAGAAGAACCTCATCTCGCCAACATTTATTGCTTCTAATTATTTTCACCAACATTCATTGCTTATACTTCTAACTATTCATTGCTTCTATTTATGTTTGCTAATATTGACGTTAAGGTGGGTGAGTGGGGACAGTAAGGTTTACAACCTTATGAAGCACCTCTATGAAGCACCTCTTGGCTTATTAGTTACTGTAAAAAGTCAGGTAGCAAAGATGCAAAACAGTTCTCAATATTTACAGCAAAATAGCAAATGTAGTTTAATGTAGTTTGTTGGGCATAGTAAAGCACTGTGTTTTGTGTAGTTTGTGTAAATAAACTGAACATATCTTAAAATGACAGATTGCAACAGTTTTTTTCACAAAATATGATTTAAAACTATAAAGATTAAATGTTTTCTACAAGAATGTAGTTTTAAAATAAAATGAACATGCTTAACAATTATTTTACAGCATGTTTCAAGCGGGATGCAGAAAATTAGGACAAGATTTATTTGTTGGTATTATTTTGTTTAGTTTTTTGTTTTGGGGAGGTAGAAAAAAGTTAATTCACTCTTTTTTTATGTAAAGTTCAACTTAAAAACTGGCTTGTTAAGTTAATAATGCAATTTTAGGATAGAATTATTATACAAATAATTTATTAATAATTCATTACCGATGATGTGTACTTCTCCCATAAATCATCAGTGGGAAAAATTAAATACAAAACTTTTGGGGGCATACTATAATTAACTCATTGTTTTTTAATTATTAAATCAATTTCTAAAAAAGCATTTAGGATTTAACTTACATCAAAGTGTCAATTAATGTTATAATCAATAATAGGAACAAAATCAGTAATCAAGGCAGTTATTGATGTTTCATTCATATGACTCATGTACCGGTTTAATACAATAATAATCAATACTTGCGTTAACTCATCATTAATGCATCATTAACTTGTCATAAATGGTTCATTTATGGATCAACTAATGATGATTTATGCCACCTTCAATAAATCACTGGTCTATGATCTGACACTTTTAAATTCAATTATGTGTAGATTTTAAGTGTCACAAATATTTCACTGACATATTTTCATATGTTTAGACGAGAACCAGCAGCATCACCACCACCACCACGCTGCCTTGTATCTCAAATTAATACATACATACAGATCAACATGAACTTAAGCACTCTAGAGCAAAAAAAATCCCATGGGTACAAAATATAGCAAAAAACACAGCTGTCGTCTTCCCTTTCCATGGAAGAAGAGGCCGGAGAGTGTGAGGGTGGAGTTGCCCAGCGTCTGTGGTGCTGTGGCCTCAAACCCAGCAGGGAAGACAGCTTTACAGAGCCCAAATCTTCCACCCACCGGCAGCCCAGCTCTCATAAACAGGACAGCTACACAGACTTGCTCTCAGACTAAAGCTTTGACCAGACACGAGCAGGAGGCTGGCTCATGAAAAGGGGCTTAAACACACACACTGCATCGGTTACTGTCAACACAAACTTACAGGAGAGAGGGATACTGCCGGGGAACCTGGATGGACACCCTCTGCCATCTCAGTGGCCTGGACCCTCTTTGGGTGAGTCTTTTGTAACAATAAAAGTCTACAGACTCACTTTAAACTTTTTATATCAGTTTCACTAATTTAGGACTATAATTGTAGGAAATTATTCGTTTGATTTTGGATATCTGAGGTGAGTCAAACATTTCTGATAGAGGGATAAAATCCAAGATTAACTGGTATATTCACATAAATTCTGTGCTATGTTCCTTTAGGAGGGTTATTGATAAATAAGACATCAGCAAGAAATCAATGTACTGTAACTGCACACTACATACTGATGGCTGAATGAGAAATAGTTGTTAAAAAGCTAACCATGTATGTATATTTTCAAATAAACATTCTCTGACAAAGCAAAGATGCAATCAGACTTTTTGAGGGCTTCAATAAACCCTTCCACCGGATTCTGTTCATGAAGCAATAGCCTTATTTACATTTCACAATGATGGCACAACCAAAGCTTTTCATCAATGAGTAACTGACAGCATTCTTTATTTCAAATTTCTTAAATTGCATTCCAGCTTCATGTCAGTGGATGTCTTTCAAAACGGTTGTATTTTATCGTAATGTGGGACTGAAATGAGACATTGTTGTCAAAAAACAGTGGTTCTGGTTTAAGAAATTACTTGTGTCATTTCGATTGTGTTCAAAAGCAGTTGTCTTTAAGAGATAATGATGATGAGGATAATGATGATGATAATTGAGTGATAAATGCTTTGAATGTCGTAAAAATGGCCATGAGGTGAACAGGCAATTTTGAAGATGAGATGCAAGGATTTACTTTTCTCCTAATCTATAATCTACAATAAATAATTGTCACATGCAACATCTATAAATGGCAATATTAAACAGAAACTGTTTTTAAACAAATTGAATGCATTATTTAGGCTGTTGTCATCTATGGTTATTATTTCACACCTGTTCAATCTTTTTTTCATGTGACTAATGATCAAAATATCTAAAAAATGTTAAGAGTTGGATGACGTGATTTTATATATTATTTATTTATTAAAGTGTGCTTAACAGGGTATGGTTTAGGATTTAATTCGCTCTTTAATTACATGGTGCTTTGTCGAATTTTCATTGAAAAATTCAGAAATTAACTATTTCTTTCTTCTTTAATCACCACAATCTAGACCATGGATTGTTTGTTTGCGAAGTTTTTCATTATCACATTACATGTACATTGTTGTTTTTCTTTTTAGCCCAGTAAAGACCCAGTCATGCAACCTTAAACAAAGATTCAGAAAATATTGTTACTATATATATTCTTTTTTATTATATGCGATTACATTTATTTAAATTGTATTATTATGTTGGCTTAAAAAATCTATTTAATGATAAACATATTATTATTAGTATTCTCATCAAAATGTTTGACACTATCTCCTTCCAGACACTTAAAGCTATTGACTTCAAACTATTCAATCAGTTCTGACTCAAGTTGCTATATCTTCTCATGCTGGTAGCACTAAGGGATACAAAGAAATCCCTGGGGATGCTGGGAAATTTTTACATTGACTTAACATGGGGTCAAATCTTATCAAACTGTAACTCGAACTCACAACACTCAAGGAACTTATCAGTCTGAGCAAAATCATGCTAAACAAGGTGCAAAACTATTTGACCCCTGGGCTCTAGAGGGGGTCAAATGTCATCATTAACTTAACATTACTATTGAAAATTTATGAAAATGGATTCCAAAATATTTTAATGACAAAACCAGCAGGAGACACAGGGGCTGGCCATGTTGGTCATGGTGGCAAGGTAGGCAATGTGTAATTATATCACCAACCCATCCATATGAACCACTGTTAACCCTATAAACTATTTTCAGATATCTACATCTCAGCTACGGTAAAAGATTTAAGTGTTGGTTTACTAAACTCATATTGACAAAGGGAACATTAAAAGATGTCACAAACACTTCCATAGCAACTAGACTTTTTACCCTGGGAACAATCTTCACAGAACTCTTTCACCAGCTAATAATTCTTTGTGTCTTATTTAAGCTTTGAGCTGCTTCAAGCTTGGAAGTTTTCCAAACTGGATAGATTGGCTTTCTCAAGCCAACATAACTTGGCCAAACTTTAAAATCTAGTTTATTTTTGTTACAGACATTATAACATTATTAACATTGACCAAACTCGATCGACGTAACACCACTTTCTCTCACACAGGCGTTTTAACGACATATTTAGAATTTCTGTCATATGCATTAGCACATCTTAGCAATTTTTTAAATAAACCTCTGAAATGTCTTGAACATGAAGCCCTCGTACATCACAACAGCAGCATTAAATTATTTACATAGTGTATAACATGCTGACAGGCCATCTGAAAACCTACACAAGCAGGAAGGAAAGTTTCTGAATCACTTCCTGTGTTCAGACCAGTGTAAACATATAAGTAGGATTCTCATGTCTCATCCACTGCATGTCTAACACAGCATTTCACGTGATTACAAGCAACACTTCCGATTTCTCACGAACAGAAATTATGATGATGTATTAACAGCATGTGTGCATCAGGAGAAAAGCTAAAAAAAACCTGTGTGCACAATTTCTAAGCACCCCACAATCTCTGTGATACTGTCCAAAACGATGTGGCCTAAATCACAAGTCTCATCTGGATCAACTGGATGGCAGGATCGCACTTAGAAACCCAGTGAATTATTAAGTGGGTAAATACTCTAATAAACTGCTTGACTTTAAACTAAAGAACTCTAAAAAGATCACTACTTGATTTTTTACGATTTTAACACTTTTTAACACGGGTTAGCTGGTTGATCACTCATTCATACTCTTTTCAGTTCAGTATAATCAAATAGGCTTACTTGTCCATTGCCCTCATGAGCCATCCATTATTCTCAGTAACTCTTGCAAACACTGAAGGAATGTGCAACAGTCCAGTCTGTGCAGTAAGTCTTCTTAATATTCGTCTGGGTCAGCAGGGCAACACCAATATTAAAAATCAATTCAATAACTGTGATATAATTAAGGATTACCAACAAGAAAATGTTCTCTTGAAGTGCTATGTTTGAGCTTAGTCTTTTCATGGTGTAGATGAGTTTATACTGTGGCTTGCCAAAGGGGCATTCTTACATACTGCCATGCCACAAGGCCCTTCCAAAGCAGCATGCAGTATTCTCCAGACCTGTGTCATTGCTGAAACAGCCACATCAAACACAAACAAATAGCCTTGACAAAATTTGGAAGCAAAAAGCTCAGCTCTACAGCTACATTTGGATAAACGCCTGGTTTCCATCACTGAAAAGTCTGAAATAAATGAGAAGATACAGTGTGAATTTCTTGATGTCAGAATGAAATAAGCCTGTGAAATTTAACTTGTGACAGGTAGAGAGAGAAGTCTTGGTCATGAACAAGTTAAACGGAATTTAATGTCATCAAGATGTGCAGATCAGTTTTTCTCACATCAGTTGCAAAATGTATTGTGAATTAATTTCCCATGAATAAACTCTAACAATGACATATTTAAGGCTATTACACATGTAAAAATATTATTTCTCACTAAGTATGGTCACAATGTACTTTGAAAATATATGTTGTCACTTATAAGGGGTTTGTAATAGTGTTAATGCTAATTTAATAAAATTTTCCAAATAATTTTTCAAGTAATTTCTAATAGGCTGTGCTGAATCAAGCACATGCATCACGGTGGCGCAGTGGGTAGCACGGTCGTCTCACTGGTTCGAGCCTCGGCTGGTGTTTCTGTGTGGAGTTTGCATGTTCTCCCAATGATTGCATGGGTTTTCTCCGGGTGCTCCGGTTTCCCCACAAGTCCAAAGACATGCGGTATAAGTGAATTGAGTAAGAACAATTGTCCATAGTGTTAAAGAGTGAATGTGTGTGTGAATGTTTCCCAGCGATGGGTTGTGACTGGAAGGGCATCCACCGCATAAAACATATGCCAGAGAGTTGGCGGTTCATTCCGCTGTGGCGACCCCGAAAGGGAAGAAAGCCGACATGAAGATGAATGAATAAATGAATGAATGTTTTAATTGGTAATTTGGATACTTGTGTTTTATTCAAAGTGACTTGTTGTTAGGGAAATAAAAGCAGTTTTTTCATATTTATAGTTTTATCCCCATTTTAACCAAGAATAAGTACCGAATTAAATAAATTAAAAATGTGTCTGATCCCAACTGATTATCAGTATTGAAAGCATTCAGTATATGTATTTACGTTTAACTCTTGTGTTTTCAGGACTGGAACGTCACATGGTACACAGCACATCCTGACCTCACACAGTGCTTCCAAAACACTATACTGGTGTGGTTTCCATGCTTCTATCTGTGGATCTGTGCACCTTTCTACTGCTTGTTTCTCATATTTTATAACAATGGTCGCATATCTATATCCAGCCTCTGCTGTGCTAAAACGGTGAGTCATTACGAACATATTGATACAAATACTCAGCTCCTCTATTTCATTTGATTTAATTGTTTGTCAATGGAATTTTTTAAATGAACTACACAAGTAAAGAGCATTTAAAACATAAATATATGTAGTATTTTATCTTGATAAATCCTTTTAAAACTAATTTACTATAGAATTTAATTTTAAATAGGGCAAGAAAGCCAGGTCATATACTGTAGAAAAAGCAAAAAAAGAAAGAAAGTACACATGCAGACAGATGTTGACTAATAGTTCCTGAACCTACAGTTACTGAATACTTATTTATCTTAGAGGAACATGTCAATTTGCCTCTTAGAGGCTTTTCCATTAAACTAATTTGTTAACCCTGAATGCAAGGCTTAATTAAACATTAAAAAAAAAAAAAAAAAATATATATATATATATATATATATATATATATATATATATATATATATATATATATATATATATATATATTTAAAAATAAATACAAAAAAAATGTGATGCTCATTGCTAAGAACATTATAACTATTATTTGAATATCCCACCTAAAGGATACTGTACACAGACTGATGAGACAAATGTTTAATTGAAGGAAAAGCAATTGTGGAATAAAGACTGTGTTTATGAATGATGCACAGGCGTTGGCTCTCTGTCTGGCCTCGTTTGGTTTCTTGGAGGTCCTCTATCTGCTGGTGGAAAGGAGAAGAGACATCCAAAACAAGATGGTGTTTCTCATCAGCCCAATCATCCGGAGTCTTACCATGGTACAGCTCCCTGACTTTAATTCTTTGTTGTAAAAAAAAAAAAAAGACAGAAACTCCAATTTGTAAATGATTTTTAGCTTGACTGAATAAATGTCTGTGGTCAGACGTCTGGCCGACAGTCCCTGAAAGTCTTAGAATAAATAAACCTCTTTTACCTCTGCTAACCACATACGCAAATGTCCACAGAGGTTTTAGTAAATGACTTTTGTTTTTGCAGCTTTGTCCTATGAGATAAGTCAACTTTAAAGTCCTAACACAGACTAAACATTAACAGGGATCTGTGTATAGCACTGGAATCAACGCAAAAATCTCTGAAGCTAAATGATTCAATTCATTTGCTCTAGTGTGTTAACTGACCCTGGAAGAACACTAAAATAAACTGTGTCCTCAGATGCTCGCAGTGTTGCTGATCCACTTGGAAAGGCTGCGAGGCTGTCGTTCTTCTGTTTTTCTCTTCCTGTTTTGGACATGGACAGTGATCTGTTCTCTAGTGCCTCTCAGAGCCAACATACAAGCCATCATAGATGAGGTGCGTGATTTTATTTACTAAACCTGAATTACTAGTTTGTTTGTTTTTTTTTACACAATCTCTTTAAAGGTGCAATATGGGTGGGATAATACATCTTCTCTGGAATTAGGGCAACATTTTATTCAAATTATGTTGCATATTCCACATTAAAATGATCTTGAGGACAATTATTCAAATTCATACCGAAAAGTTTTACTTCCAATCAGAATCATTCATGAGAATTCTCAAACACAGGATGTGCCACCGTAAACATAATCGATGGCGGAAGTATTGAAAATGGCATGAAAATAATGTGCTGATAAAAATTACTCCATGCATACCTTTTTATTTTTGTTCATTAATATCCATCTCTATGCATATAGCTTTTTTTTATAGCTTGCAATAGCAGCTCATCTGATTGGTTAGCGGGCATTGCTACAGCCAATGGACATCGCTACCGGAAATCAAACTGGACTTGACCTCCAAGAAAATGAAAATAGGATTACACAAACATGCTTAAGCAAATATGAATACGACTTGAGCAATGTTTTTGATGAGGGAACAACAGTAAAACATGCAAAAACAAATGTCTGAAAAGATTTGTTTACATTATACTGCACTATTAATGGAATAAAGTTCTTTAAATTAAAACTATCAAAGCTATGAATTGTATATTAGCATTGATGTAAAAGTGAAGTCTTCCTGGGTTAATATACAAGTACAGATATGATGACGATCCACATGTTCACAAAAGCACAGAAGCTTGGTTTGTGGTTGGATCTGCTCTGACCTAAATGAGCCCTTTGCCAATGTGCTACAGGTCCAACAGCAACAGTAAACAACTAGCTTTTGGTTCTCCCACACCACATGGTGGGAGGATATGTTCCCTGACCAGTCTGAGTATGTTCAGAAAGTTTAAGTGTATGCTGTGGTGGGCAAATAATCACAGTGTCCTGCATTGTAGAGTACGGAGTTTGGACTGAGACCGTTTGAGTAAAAGCAGCTTGTGTTTACATTCTCTTATAGAAATACAGGGCTACCACTTTCCCCTCATAGCTGTGTGCTTGACATCATTTCTCTCCGAACATTTCAGGAAGAGATATCCTTTGTGACCCAGTAAACATTGAAAAGTAGGCCTGCACCTGAGCTGTTGTTTTTAACCCAAAGTCGAGACCTTTAACACATTTTCTAACAAACAATACTTTAATACTTTGTTTTATTCTGATCATTTTGTATCTAAATAAAATAAAAAGATATTGGTTTTATTTACAGAGTGTGAAAAAGATGTACAGAAGAGGTCCGTTTGTGAGCTAGAACTTGGCATACTGTTGTACATCATCACAATCAAAACTCACTAAGCTTGACATGCTTAAGAGTAATATCTCCCAGTTAATCACTTTTTGATGCGTTTCACTGATTAACCCTCACAACAGTTTTTCAGTCAATGTCATAAATCATATTCACAGATGGCTTCTGCGTGTTTCTAATGATTTTGTTTGTAAGGGACTGTTAAGTGTAGGGTTTACAGTATATAAACACAATCAATAATCAATTATTTATTTGTTCATCTCCATTAGCTCAGTTGCCTTCATTATCCAGCTATTCACCATCAGTAACAAATTCAAAAGCCATTATCATTAGGATTTCCATACTTGTTAAAGTGTAATCGTTTAAAATCTTTTCATAAAATCGTTTAGAATCAAATCATAAATTTGTGAACCTAAGAGCAGCTGAAGCAAAGGGAATCTGCTGACTATATAACTTCAACAAATATATATATATATATATATATATATATATATATATATATATATATATATATATATATATATATATATGTCAAATTAACTAATTGCATTGCCATCTTTTTACCTCCATTCAAAGTAAAAAGGTAAATGTCATAAAAGGAAATACTGTCCTTGTATACACAAAAAGTTCTTTAAAATTACTATTTTAAGCAAGTTTAGAGTTTTATGTCTGATTTTTGTTTAATGTTAAACCAGAGTTTTTTTCTTCTAATTATTTCCCAACTCCTCAAAGTCCATACAAACAATATTCCACTGAACCTTCAGCTGCATTTTGAGCATCCAATCCCAGACTCTCACTTTAGCATGATTTTATTTTTGATAATTAAAAAAAAATCAAATGAAAATCAAGTACCTAAGTACAATTAACTTACTTATTAATTTATTAATTTAGTTTTTTACATCTAGCAGCACAGATGTGATCAGCGATCTTGAGTGAGAATATGGGAAAGCTTCAAGTTTAAATTTTGACATCACAACTAAAGCACTCTCAGTAACCGCAGTATTAACAGCGATAAGATTCAAACATCTTGACCTTGACCTCCGTCACTTTGCGTACAAACACCGTGCACTGCATCATGAAGCTGCTTTTCTTTCCATCTCTGAGAGCATATACTCTGAACATGAGGCTATGAGTGATCTACCATCGTTGATGTGAGTGGCTGACAACCTCTTGCTCTTCAAGCTCTTCAACATCTCATGAGCTCAGTGATCCTTCACTCACTTTTTTGTAATTTTGGATTACAGAAAAATACTATAATAGAGCATTATCATCTGGACAGGGCCAGCATTTACATGGACATCGTTGACATCATGCCATCATAACTGCAACTAACATAAATTAGCCAACTGGTAGGAAGCTAACGCAAGTATGAAGTACTGAGATGCCTCAAGATCTAATTTGTTGACTTTAGCATAGCGAGGCTTGTAAAATCAGTTTGTTTCATTATTCGATATAAAAAATTTTAACTTCTTTGAGGTGAACAGCCCAAAAGTTGATGCCCAGAAGTTACCTCCCCTCATAACAAACAATCCTGCTTCCACAAATAAGATATGAGGGCTGATGGAAGACCAAACTACACATGATCCTAAAGGAGCAAGCACCTAGTGTGGTTTATGAGAAATTCTGGCTAGAGTGTCTGCTTTGCCCGAGTGATTGTTTGGTCCTAATGAAAACATTACATTTGGTTGTCCCCTTTTATGGACACTATAATTGTGAGCATTGCACTTCTTAAAACTCACTTGTTTTATTGTGAGTCAGAAGTCGTGATAGTTTTAATCTAAGTTTGTGATATAAAACACTTCACACTGTGCCCCTCACTGTCCACATCCTCCTAATAACTAGTTCCGTGTTTTACAGGGTTTCTCTGCAGATGCGATGAGATTCGTGGCATTTTTCACATTCTTCTCTCTCCAGTTGGCACAACTCATTCTCAGCTGCTTTGCCGACCACTGCCCAGCAACCGTTAAAACAATATATGCAAAGGTAGATCATCTGATAACTGTAATTAATTTAAGTTCAGTCATATCTGGAGAATAGTCATAGAACATGTTACTTGTTTTTTTACCACTAGAATCCGTGTCCAGTTGAAGATGCTTCTTTCCTTTCCAAAGTGTTGTTTTGGTGGTATGGCAGGTAAGGTCATCTTTTCGTTATCCTGGCTGTATTTTTTTTTATATTGAATTCTCATTTATAAATAAAAGTATATCTGAACAAAAATGTCCCAAACAGTGCATACGCCATTTTGCAATGTTTAGTGTTGTTTAGTTACAAAACACAGCTTTTATAAAGCATAGGTATCTGTAACGTTGAGAGGGTTAATATTTGTAACATTGAGAGTGTTACATTCACATCAAGATCATGTTAATTCAACAAGAAGATGCAATGTTGATTCAGTGCGGAGAAAGCGGAGCAGGCTTTGCGAGAACTGTGGTGTGAAGAGTGTGGTGTAGAAGTGCAGAAAAATGCAAAATTCTTTTTCAATACTCCAGAAGTTAAAATATTTCAACTTTGGCAGATATTCACAACAGCATCAAATATTGAGGAGCTTCTTAGAGTAGTCAGCGGGCAGTGTTTTCCACCAGCAAAAAAAAGCAGTCATGTCGAGATTTTCTTGGGTTCATTGGGTTCAACCTTGGCCTGAACATTTGGGCTGCAAGTAGGTACTGTGCTGTGGATTTCTATATGATGATAGATCTGTATACGGGTGGTTTCATAAATCTGACTTTTATTGTGCATGAAATTTTGGATTTACATTTACATTTACATTTATGCATTTGGCAGACGCTTTTGTCCAAAGCGACTTACATTAGGGAGAGACAATATGCAATTTGTTACACCGTCAAAGTCTATCTCAGCTTCTCACAATAGAAATTGTATCAACTGATCAAAAAACATAAGCAGTAGGGGAAGAAGATAAAGACAGAGGAGGGAAAAAGAAGGTAGTAGTTTTTTTTATTATTATTTTTTTTTATAGTAGGTGTTCTCTGAAGAGAAGAGTTTTCAGTTGCTTTTTGAAAGCTGTTAGTGTTGCTGCTTTCCTGACTGGATCAGGGAGTTTGTTCCACCATCCAGGGACAGTGAAAGAGAAGGTTCTGCTGAGAGATCTTCTGCCCTTGTGGGATGGAACCACAAGTCGCTGTTCCTTCTCTGAGCGCAGGCTTCTGGAAGGCATGTAGGAGCGTATGAGCTCATGGAGGTAGACAGGGGCTGATCTGGAGATAGTTTTGTATGCCAGCATTAGCTATTTGAATTTAACCCGAGCTGCAATGGGGAGCCAATGAAGAGTGATGAAGAGGGGAGTAACATGAGCTCGTTTCGGTTCCTTGAAGATAAGACGAGCTGCGGAATTCTGGATCATCTGCAGAGGTTTGAGCGTATTTAATGGAAGTCCTGCTAGGAGAGCGTTGCAGTAGTCCAGAGGTGAGAGGACCAGAGCTTGAACCAGGAGTTGAGTTGCATGCTCAGTTAAGAAGGGCCTGATCTTTCGAATGTTGTGCAATGTTGTGCATGTTGTGCAGTGAACCTATGTTCACTGCTTTACAAGTGAGGCTTTTGCACTAGACAATAAAAGTCTAATAATAAATTGACAATCGTGGAATTTTGTGTTGACAGATTGGTGGTAAAAGGCTACCATTCACCTTTAAAAGCTGAAGACCTCTGGTGTCTGCGAGAAGAAGACACATCTCAGAAAATAATCCAGGATCTAGAGAAAGAGTGGACCAAACAATGGGCCAGTCTGCAGCAGTAGGTTTAAGTTTCTCTTTTTTGAGAAATACCAATTGTATCTTTTAAGGGAGTACTCAATACAGAGGTGCATTGAATGTTATTGTTCCCTATTAAATGTCCATTATCAATTATTGTAATTAATTTTAGGTCAAGTAAGTGCTTATTCCATTTACTGGAAGGCTTTGAAAGTGCATTAGATACTTAGGATTCTATTATAACATAAAAAAGAACATTACCCTCCAGGTTTTTGTACCTCTTAATATATCAAATGTTTTAATAACCACTTATTATCTCATACGGATCGATGTGATAATATCTGTTAAAAAGGTAGAGCAGGTATATTTAAAAAGATTAAAGAAAAGATCACTTTTAAAAGTGTCCGTTGTGGATATATATGTTTTTATTATATTGAAACTGAACCTGCCGGTTTGTAAGAGAGATAGAAGAGATGGAGGAGAGACTGGGAAGAGGGAGAGAGATCAGGAGAGAGAACTGGAATGGGAGAGAGAGAGAGAGAGAGAGAGAGAGAGAGAGAGAGAGAGAGAGAGAGAGAGAGAGTGAGAGAGTGAGAGAAGTGGTATAAGTGGCAAAATCAAGAATCTCAGTAATAAAACAGAACTAAAAAGACCATTTGTGATACTAAACAAGTTAAATTTCTCATGTTTAGACAAAAATTTTGCCAAATAAAAGTGACGTTTGACGTTACAAAACCATAGAAAGGTAATGTAATGATTATCTCCATCAAACCTAACGCTTTTCCTTAAATGACGATTTTGACACGGGGATGAACACTTTAATTATATTTATTACAATTCAGTTCTTCACAAATCGTGATCAATGACTAAGAGACATGCATTTTTAATGCCTAGTAATAGCGATAACTTAATATTGTTGATTAAAAAACAAGATTTTTGCATTTATGTCTATAATTTTTAAGCTACTAATCCATCTTTTTCTGTTTTATATACATTGGTATTGTTCCATATTCAACGGTTGTACATGACAGCCCTTTCTAAACTACACAGGCAGGAGAGTTTTCTGAATGAAACACAAGCTCTTGGTTCCAAGCTGAGTGAGCAGACACAGCTCTTCAGAAAACTACATAAAGAACAGAGCTCAGGCTTCTGTCTGCTCCGGATACTGTCCAAGAACTTTGGGGTTTACTTTCTGACTGGAACTCTTTGCCTGCTCATTCAAGATGCTTTCATGTTCTCCATACCACAGGTGTTAAGGTGAGCAAGGCAATGGAATGTATTAAATCTATTTACTGTTATATTAAACACATACCCAACTCTCCGCCAATTTTAGTTTGTTTTACTAAAACTGAAAATAATTCAGTGGGGGTTGTAACATTATTTCATAGAAAGTCAAGGCTAACTAAATGAGTCCAGTTTCAAGAAAAATGTCACTGCAGACAATCTGTAGTTTACAAATCCTCAAATGTTTTTTTTATAAGAGATAACTATTTAGTGTTCCTGGGCTTATGGGGACAGAGAAAGATTTTGACTTGAAGTAGAAAAAAAAAACTAAAATATGAGCACAAAGGATAAAAAAATTTTTTTTCAAATTTTCTTTTTTTTTTTCAAAATGTTCTACGATTTTGTCATATATAATTTTGAAATGTATGCCTGATGTCAATAAGGGCCCAGGTTTTAATTAAGAAATTATTATTCTCACACATAAATCAAGACAAAAACAAAAACAGTTAGGTTCTGTAACATTATGGACTTTCTCAAAGAGTGAAGCTGAATACCTAGAGTGAAGCTGTGAGAAAAAAATTACAAAACATGCTGCTGTGAAGTTAAACACATCTCCTGCATGCAATAAAATAAAGGAAATTATTGTTTATACATATTTGGGCGTTTGAGCAAATCAAACTTGTCTTCTTGTTCTTCAGCTTGCTGCTTGGCTTTGTGAGAGATGATGGCGCCCCCTTGTGGAAGGGATACTTTTTTGCTGTTGCAATGTTCCTTCTTTCTTGTCTGCAGTCACTGTTCAACCATCAGTATATGTACACCTGTTTCACAGTAGGCATGAGGGTTAAAACGGCAGTTATGGGGCTTGTGTACAGGAAGGTGAGTAACATTTTTATTACTAAACGGAGAGAGCAACTTTATTCTTCTAACCAACTCTCTGATGTCTTCAGTCTCTGGTTATTAACAACGCTGCTCGAAGAACTTGTACTGTTGGGGAGATAGTGAACTTGGTTTCAGCCGACACTCAGAAACTCATGGATTTTGTTGTGTACTTCAATGCCATCTGGATGGCTCCTATTGAGATTGCCTTGTGTCTCTTCTTTCTCTGGCAGGTGAGAATTAAAGATGAAACAGACATGTTTTTATTGTTGATGTGTATTAAAAATTGTTGTTTTAAATCGAATTAAACATTTTATTAAATAACTTTTGATCTGGGTTTCTATCAAATTAATCTTGAACCGTTTCATGCAACACTAACTCGTGTTTTTGTCTTCATTTTATGATAGTTTTTTTACTGAATATCTATTTTTTAAACACACACATACACACATTTCTATTGGTATTATTGATTTTATAAAGAAAAGAGAAAAATTGACTATTACATTTGTTATGAAACTTTTATGAAAAAACAATTGGGTCTGGGTTAAGAACGGTAGTCTTATTTTAATAAAAGGCAGTCATATTCGTTTATACAAAAAGACCACTACAATATATATAATTATATTCTATTTTGAATGCCTTAATTTAAAAAAAGATGCAAATTTTGAGACTAAATGAAATTTTTTATGTTTGAAAAAATTATATAAATTTAATATATAATGATCATATATTATATAATTATATATATATATAAATATATATATATATATTATATTATCTATCTATCTATATATATTATATAGTATAGTATATACTATTATAATTAATTAATTATATAAACTTTTATTCCAAATGACCTACAATCTACTGAAGAAAGTTCCCTTGAAGATCTCCCATCAAGGATAGGATACGAGTTTAATATTGCTACTGAATGGAACATTTCCCGATTGCTAATCTCCATCATCACCTCTATCTTCACGGTCAGAAAGATGAATTTCTTTGGGTGGAGAATCCCTTTAAGGTTCTTACATTTTACATGCGGGACTAGATATCTTGCTAGTTGTGCCTGGCCATATCAATCCACTACACTTACAAGAGAATATAAACAAAATAGATTTCCTGTTGTGTGCGTTAGTTGATTCCCTTTGTTGTGTTCATCCTTTTAAGCACACTGTTTTATTTCCTTACAGCTGCTTGGTCCATCTGCATTGGCTGGTATTGCCACTGTGATTCTCATCTTTCCTTTGAATGGGTTTATTGCTAAAATGCGAAGCAAGCTCCAGGTATTGTCCACGGATTCAAATACAACATGGTCCAATATGCAAGCTGTGGAATCTGATGTTAGGCCATGTTTCTAAATGCTTGTTATCTTTTTCTTTTTTTTTTTTTTTTTTTTTTTTACACTTGTCCTGTCCTACTTCAAAGCAGACCCCATGAGAAGTGAGGTGCTTCGTATGAGTTGGTCAGTTTTGCTCTTTCCAGAGAATTGAAGATATTATATATTGATTATTCCTCTGGATAGAAGCTTTTAATTTATTTCATTCGCATTCATCACAATAATTACATTAATCAATCATATAAACATACATCAGGACAGGACGGTGTTAATAAAAAAAAAGGGGAAAGAGGAGAGAAGTAATTGAGGGGAAAACAGAGGTAGAGAAGTTTTGGAGGGGGAAAGAGAAGGTGAGAGGTAATTGTGGGGGAAGGAGTCAAGATTCAGTTGAAAATGAGAATAAGTAAAATAATAATATTAGATACCTACCTTATTACATCCAAGTAGTTCGCATCTTTCTACAGATATGCATACAAATATAAATATACATACATACAAGCAGATAAACACGCAGAATAATAATAATAATAATAATAATAAAAGATAGAGAGAATATAGAGATATAGAGTATATATATATATATATATCTATTTATATATAATATATATATATATATATAATATATATATATATATAACATACATACATCATACATAAAATATACATACATAAGAACACATATACATAACACACACACATACATACACCGTATAACATATATACAATACATACATACATACATACATACATACACACACACATACATACATACATACATATACCACATATATATATACACATACACATAAGTAATTGAGTGTTACAGGGCAGGTGACCTAAACCTCAAGCATCTAGCAGCGACCAAACATCCCAGGTGTCGTGGACTAACCTTCTATGTCCCAAATGAAATGTGGGATCTGCCACAAGCCAAAGTCCCAATATATGGTCAGGAACTACCCAGATAATCCCAGCCCACCCCCCCACAGAACGACAAGTTTTGGGGCCTGGGACCCGGACGCCGGACCCGCCCCACCTCCCCTGGCCAAAGTCGGCAACCCCAGAGAGTAATGCCCGGGGCCCCAGTGGGCCCGCTGCAGCAGGAGGTCGACCAGCCCAAAGCTAGGCGGGAATGCAGCCCCTGACAGTGCGGGCCAGAGACTGGGAGCCCCACCCACAGCACCGCCCATGCCCATATCCCCCCGCGGTAGGCCCCCAGTCACAGGCACCTCCGTGGACCCGCAAGAAAAAGGGAAGACGGCCAAGGACCAGATGGGTGCGGGTAGGGACAACCACTCCAGAAGCGGCAGGACCCCCCCCCCCCGGCCCACCCCCCAACCCCATGCACACATTCAACAGCAGTCCCCCAACACACACTCACCCCCTACCAGCAGCCCCCCCAAACCTAACCCCACGCCACACCCATACCAGCAACCCCCCCCCCACCACCTAACTCAACCCTTCCAGTCATCCAATCATCCATCCATCCATCTACCCACTCATTCAGTCTTCCTGTCCCGGAAGCAAGCCAGTCCACTCACCTGCCAGCCCGCACCCGCCCCCGGCCAGCCTACCCACACCCCCGCCCGAATGGTGGGCCCTTACCCCCAAGAGGAAGGACCGGGGCAGTCGTCCACCCATTCCCCAACATCTGCTCCCAGTTGTCATGTAATGCAGGTATATGGGGTGTGTTTGGAGAGATAAAATGCAATAAAAGAGGGAATGGTGTCCTGGAGTGTCACCGTCGTTTGGCGGATGATGTCCAGGCACCACCCCCCGCCCTACATATCTAATGTGTATTTAAAATGAGGGTAGCCTTCTCCGTCGTATATTGTGGGAGGTGCCACAGATCTGCAGCCTCCTCCCACCAAGATTTAGACAGAGAGACTAGCCCTCCAGGCCTAAATGTAGTGTGTCCTTGCAAGTGTTGTAAGGGGCCCAGGGGTTGCCCAACCCCGGAAGCGAGGCAGTGGCAGGTGAGATTGGCCTACTGTCCGCTCCGGGAGGAAGGCCCACCTGGTGCCCTGGAGATGTTCTGTGTCCTATGTGATTAAAACTTGTTATCTTTTTCAAACCATGAACACATGGAGAATTCAGCCATCAAGAGTCTGATATCTTGAACACATGAATATTCTTGACAGTTTAAGTAAAATTTATTCATGTACTTTTTTTGTGAACATCCAAAGCAATTGGAAAGATTTGACAAGAACTAAATAAAGGAACACCTTTTCTTGTTTAAGACTAAACGCTCACATATTTACTTCTTTCAGGAGGTCCAGATGAAGTACATGGATGGACGCATTAAGCTCATGAATGAGATCTTGAGTGGCATCAAAATCCTCAAGTTTTACGCTTGGGAGAAGGCCTTCAGAGAGAGAGTCCTTGGTTACAGAGAAAAAGAGCTGAATGCTCTGAAGAAGTCTCAGATCCTTTACTCAATTTCCATTGCCTCCTTCAACTCCTCCACTTTCCTGGTATTTCATCACGCTGAAGTATTGAAAAGCATCACTTTTATACTAATGTAGTATACAAGTAATAGCTTGAAGCATTTTTTGCTTCTAGATTGCTTTTGCCATGTTTGGGCTGTACGTGCTGATTGATGATGCACATGTTCTGGACGCTCAGAAGGTCTTTGTGTCCATGGCACTCATCAACATTCTCAAGGCTCCTCTCAGTCAACTGCCCTTCGCTATGAGCACCACCATGCAGGTGAGGTCATCCCAAAACTGTCACTAGCATTAGTTTTCTTCAAGACAATCTCAAAATAATCTTCACACTCTTCTTGTTCTTTAGACTGTGGTTTCTCTCAAACGTCTTGGGAAGTTTCTCTGTCAAGATGAGCTCAAACTGGACAGTGTAGAAAGAGTTCCCTTCAATCCTAGTGAGTGCACTTTTTGTGTCACTTTTTTCAGACATCGAGAATTTAAAACACTATATTTAGATGTGTTTAGTCAGTATTGGAATTAAAATTACATTGTTATTTATAGTTATTACTTTTAATTGATCTGCAATAAGTTACTATGCTCAGTAATGCTCAGTAACAACTAAGAAACAATGCAGTTTTTGTAGAAAATGTAAAATGTTTAATACAATTTTAATTAAAAAATAAAAATGAAAAAGTATACCTGACCTCTAAAAAGCAACATTTACTGTTTGTGCCTGATCACGATCAGTGAGGATGCAAGATAAAGGAACATCTGCAAAATAGTCTTACTTTAAGTTTATCCAAGATAAGATTGAGGAGAATGTGTTTATAAAGTGCAATTTTGTTCAAATCCTAAAGAAATTTCCATTTTAAAAATAGCCCTTACAAGATTAAGAAAACAGAGGAGAAGAGAGAGAACACAAAGCAACAAAAAAATGTGTTCATTTTATCTGAAACTTTTGAATAAAAATAAAATATAAGAATTAATTGAAATGTATATATTTTAAATACAATTCTGGGTTTATTCAATGTAATACATATTATTTTTGTCACATTTAAACTGTTTTCATTACAAGTAGACTAATGTCATTATTTTGTATATTCTGTATTTATTTGTGAAAGTAACTTAAAATTAATAAGTAGTAAAAAAACTCATTATGTTTCTAAGTAAGTAATATTGCAGTTTAAGGGTTTGCCTTAACATTGCAATAATAAGTAGAATGTAACATATTACAAATGGCTAGAAATTCATTGTTTGAAATTATTTTGTCAATAGAAATGAAACAACCATTCGTATTGAGCGTTGAAGAAAAAGATTTTCTTCTAATTTTGCCCTTTAAATATTCCTTATAAAGGAAACAGAGACATTTTCCCCAAAGGTTTCCAAAACATATATCGCAAAATGGATTAACGTGAGTTCCTACAATGTCCAATGATCCAATTCCATTCATTATGCCAACACAAAACCATTTTGTATGCTTGCAATCAGAGTGAAAGAGAAATTCATTAGAGTGGCAGTTAAAGACACTAATTTAGACTCTGTACTTATCCTAACACATGAATAAAATGATGTGGTTTTGAGGCTGGCTAAAATACAGCTGATGACTTCATGTAACCGTTAATGGAATAGAGTTTCAGCTGTAATTATAGTTATGTAACATATTCCCCACATTTCTCTGTGTGTTAAAGTCTATTTTAAAAATGTGACTGTTTTTACACATAAGCTCAAAGAAAAGCTATTGTGAGAAGGTTGCCCTTTCTGACACGTTATACTTTGACATATCATGAACAACAATCCAATCCTCTTTCATTATGCAAAATTCTTTCATTATAATGTTGAAAAGTCTCATCTTCTTTTCCAGATGTTTATAGTGTCGTTATCAATAATGGCAAGTTTAGTTGGTCTAAAGAGACTCCACCATGTCTTAAGAGGTAGGTTGTTCACTTACCTTACACCATAAACCGTGTGGTCCAGCATTCTCTGGCATCCATGTCTTTCTGCAGGATCGATGTCAGGGTGCAGCAGGGTTCTTTGGTGGCAGTGGTTGGTCATGTGGGCAGTGGAAAATCCTCTCTCCTGTCAGCAATGTTGGGAGAAATGGAAAAGAAAAGCGGCCATATCACAGTTAATGTAAATATTTCAGGATTTTTTTTGAAAACTACATGTAAATTCCCAGACTTCATGGAGTGTGTGTCACTTTCTTCTGTTTGTGGTAGGGCTCGGTGGCGTATGTCCCTCAGCAAGCTTGGATCCAGAACGCCACCCCTGAAAAACAACATTCTATTTGGAAGTGTGAGGAAGGAACACTGGTACCAGAAGGTAGTAGGGGCATGTGCTCTTCTTCCAGACCTGGATATCTTACCTGCGAGAGATGCAACAGAGATTGGAGAGAAGGTCAACATGATACAATTATTGTGCGTTGAATTGAAAAGTGTTGAAAGTGGGCATAACCTGAGCCAAAAATAACCCCCTCTTCCATGTTCACAGGGGTTAAATCTGTCAGGAGGTCAGAAACAGAGAGTCAGTCTGGCACGAGCGGTGTACAGGAAGGCTGATGTTTATCTGTTGGATGATCCCTTATCGGCAGTGGATGCACACGTTGGACAGCATATCTTCGAAAAGGTTATTGGACCTAATGGAGTTCTTAAAAATAAGGTAAAATTTACTCATGTATATTTGGGGAGAAGGGTTTTTTCATCCACCAATGAAGGATTTTGAGTTTTATTTGGCCATAAATTTTTCTGTTTCAGCAAATGGAAGGGTTCTGTGAATAGTCTCATTTCGATACACAATTTGGGTAAATTATATAGGTAAACAAAACTGTGGGCAACTGTGTATACCCTTGTTGTTCATGGTTGAAAAAATGCAAATAAATTAAATATTTTGTGTAAAACCCCAATACTGATCAAACAATAAAATGTTTTGGCTCTGTCAACATCATATATGTTGTGACTAATCTAGAAGGGGGAAAAATACTAAATTGCATATTTTCAAAGGAAAATGTAATAGCACACTAGATTTTATTTTACATATTAAATCACAGTCTTAAACATGAGATTAGTAGCTCCATTGTCTTACTCATTAATGTTTTTATTTTTTTGTGCAGCTTTAGTTATGTGGAAGTGTTTTCCCCTCTCACGGTTGCCCTCATTTCACGGTTTTAATGCAAAGCCACACCTTAAAATCATACATTCCTTGCTGTTGAGGTCAAATATAATTTGTAATGTTGGTCAGCTAGCCCTGTTAGATATTTTGCAAATAAAAGCTTCTGCCTTTCAAATATATTTATTTAGATTGGGGAAGGGGATGAGAAATAAAAATTAACCAAACTACAACATCCTCAACAACTTGTGAATTTGGCCAACTGACCAATCTTCTTTTTCTATTAAACAGACTCGTGTTCTGGTGACCCATGGCCTGAGCTTTCTGCCTCAGGCTGACCTGATCTTGGTGATGGCAGATGGGAAAATCACAGAGATGGGTTCTTATGCTGAGCTTTTGAGCAGGAAGAATGCCTTTGCAGAATTTGTTAAGGCTTTCTCACTTAGTGAACCTAAGGAAAGTTCCTCACACATGAGCAAAGGGATTGATCTGTCCCATGAGCAACTCATCAGGTAAAAGCAAACTGGCTTTAAAACAGTTAATTGAACACCTAAAAAACATTTATTAAAGTGTTGGATTTTTTTGTTGAAGTGGAGATTTAGGGAGTGCTGGAATACAAACCATGAAAGCTGTATCAGATACAGAAGAGGAGGATCTGGAAGAAGCTGGAAAACTCACCCGTGCAGATAAAGCCAATACAGGCCGGGTAAACAATAACGCTGCACTTGATTCGAGTTTCTTGGTTTGAACAATAAACACAAGCTCAAAGTTCCACATTTCACAATCCTCTTCATTGTGGTTCCTATAGGTTAAGCTGGAGATGTATGGGGAATACTTCAGGACCATTGGCTTAGCTCTCGTCATCCCCATCTTCTTCCTATACATTTTCCAGCAAGCAGCCTCACTGGCGTACAACTACTGGCTGAGCTTGTGGGCAGATGATCCAGTTATCAATGGAACACAGATCAACACAGACCTGAAGCTTGGTGTATTTGGTGCTCTTGGCTTTGCTCAAGGTTAGAAATCACAGTAGGTCATGCGTATTGCATCCCTTAACCATGATTAACAGTTACATTTTCTTGTAGGAGTTTTTGTCTTTGTTACTACTGTGGCAATTTCTCTTGGAGGAATAATTGCATCTCGCCATCTTCATCTGGAACTTCTCGATAATATACTTCACTCCCCCATGTCGTTCTTTGAAAGTACACCCAGTGGTAACCTCCTCAACCGTTTCTCTAAAGAGATTGATGCCATTGATTGCATGATCCCTGATGGACTGAAGATGATGCTGGGTTATGTGTTCAAACTTCTGGAAGTTTGCATTATCGTGCTTTTGGCAACTCCATATACAGGAGTGATCATACTGCCATTGACTCTCCTCTACATCTTCATCCAGGTACTTCAGATTATTCAATAGATGTGCCAAAGAGCAATGGCCGTTAAATTTGTCTTTGATTTCAGAGATTCTATGTGGCTACTTCCTGTCAGTTACGTAGGCTGGAATCAGTGAGTCGCTCACCCATTTACACTCACTTCAATGAGACCGTTCAGGGTGCCAGTGTGATTCGGGCTTTTGGTGAACAGTCAAGGTTCATCCAACTTGCTAATATCAGAGTTGACCATAATCAAACATCCTACTTTCCACGATTTGTGGCCACCAGGTGAGATTTGTGAATTTGTTGTCAAATATTATTTTACCTGAAATTGTGTTATTTCAACAGATGGCTTGCAGTGAATCTGGAATTTCTGGGTAATTTGTTGGTTCTGGCTGCTGGTCTCCTGTCAGTTATTGGAAGGGAAACATTAAGCCCTGGAATCGTAGGACTAGCTGTGTCTCACAGTCTCCAGGTAGGCAACTTTTTGGGAATATTACACTATTTTCAGACCAAGTCCCAAATAGTTTGGGAGGAGCACGTCCCATAGTTGCCACAGCAACTGATCCACTGTAGAGAGTATGCAAGTAAACCATTCTACCACTCCATTAAAACTTTATGTTGGGTATTCTGGGCTGGGCTGTCCAGTATGCTTTTCCATCTCAGACTATTCCACCTTGCTAGAGTTGTCATAAATCTCTACAAGTGGATACTCATAACAGTAATTTTGCAGGTAACTGGAATCCTGAGCTGGATTGTGAGAGCATGGACCGATGTAGAAAACAACATTGTGTCTGTCGAAAGAGTAAAAGAATATGCTGAAACAAAAAAAGAGGTATTGGCATACTTTGTGCAAACCGTAAAAGAAATCTTGAGATCATGTCTGTATTTTGCTTGTTGCAGGCACCATGGGAATTGGAGGACAGTGTACCTTCTTCAAATTGGCCAAGCACTGGATCCATTGAATTACAGGAATATGGACTTCAGTACAGGCAGGGTCTCAACTGGGCATTAAAAGAAATTTCCCTCAAAGTTCTTGAAAAAGAAAAAGTAAACACACCACATTTATAATTTTAACATTTTGTGTCACAGATTATTATTCATTCATCCTCATTCCTTCATCGCATTCAAACAGGTTGGAATTGTAGGAAGAACAGGGGCAGGAAAATCCTCTCTTGCTTTAGGAATCTTCCGGATTCTTGAGGCAGCGAAAGGAAAAATATTCTTAGATGACATTGATATTGCAAAGATTGGACTACATGATCTGAGGTCTCGCGTCACAATCATCCCACAGGTACAGCCAACATCAAAACATGTTTATCATCTAATAATTGCACCCTTTAGAAGGAACTTATAAATTCAACCTTTTTATCCAAGGACCCAGTGCTATTCTCTGGTTCCTTGCGCATGAATCTGGATCCCTTCGATGGCTACACGGATGAGGAGGTTTGGAGATCCCTAGAGCTTGCACATCTCAAGAGCTTTGTGTCTGGGCTCCCTGACAAACTCAACCACGAGTGTGCAGAGGGTGGAGAGAATCTCAGGTAGGAGCTCTGCATTTATCTTTTATTCTGAGTTGCTTTCCAGTGGTTTGACAGACCCTGATCTATGGACCTTTGGTTCCATTATTCAGTTTGGGTCAGAGGCAGCTGGTTTGCTTGGCTCGTGCTCTCCTCAGGAAGACCAAGATTCTGGTTTTGGATGAAGCTACAGCTGCAGTGGATCTAGAGACAGACAATCTGATCCAATCCACTATCAGAACTCAGTTTGAGGACTGCACTGTTCTGACCATCGCACACCGCCTCAACACCATCATGGACTATACAAGGTATGATATAGTTACTGAAGTGAGTAAGTGAACAAATAAATAAATACAACTTTGATGAACTGATTTACTTCTGACTTTCAAACAGAGTCATTGTGATGGACAGAGGGCAAATCACAGAAATGGACTCACCATCAAATCTAATTGCTCAGCGTGGTCAGTTCTACCGAATGTGTCAAGAGGCTGGCGTAGTATAAACTTTCCCTACCAAAGCCACCAACAATGATGGCATTATCTCCAAATATGATGGAATTGTTAAATAGTGGTGAACAATTTTAAGAGCATATGCCTAATGCCTAGTTGATCATGAAAAGAACAATTTTCAGGATCAATAAGATCAATAAGGGTAAGAATTCAGCAGCACCAGCATCTTAAAACCGAGTATGGTGTGATTCCAATGGTCAAAAGAGGTTTGTTGGGTTGCTAGAATCTGAAGGTCACTACAGCGTTTATCATCTCATGTTTATATCACAGAGTAACATTGTATAAATATCTGTTGCTGTTTTTTATGTGCATACCCAAGGTCTACATATAGCATTGCTATATAAGTAGTATTCATGATCTATATTGAGAAGAAAAAATCACTACAGCGGTCTTTCCACAAACAGCTACATAGCACATATTTTTTTATTTAAAATACCTTTAAATCAGTATTTATTTATTTTCTACTGGACATAATTGTGTTTTTGTATATTTTTTATATTTTAATGCACACATCATGGTGATTGTCAGACTTGAAAATGTTCTTTTTTTCTACTATGGTGAACTTCAACATAATAAAGATTAATAATCTCAAGCAGCCCATCTCCAACTTTTCCTCAAATGTCAATGCAGTAGTCTGAAAACGCTTCATATACTGACCCCTGGAGGATGGTCCCATTAAAAAATGGAACTAATCTACACTCCATCATACATTGATTTTTTGTATGAAGTCACTCAAAAGTGTGGGTTTTTTTTTTTTTTTGTATTTACATTTTGTATGTTTGATATACAATTTAATGAAACAGCCTTATTGTTTTATCTACATAATTTTTGTATTTCCTACTTATAGATTAGAGAATGAATACAATAAAACAATGTACCTAGTAACAAGTTCAGAACTGGACAAATAAACTAAAATCTCCATCACAGTACAAACTGTTACCAAAGCAACAGATATGGGATTAATCATTACTTGTCAATTCAGAACTTTTACTAATTAACCTCACAAGTCATAATAAATGGCTGAGTCTTAAGGGCTGGCCTTAATATTGTTAATGAAGGGAAAGAGGAATCATACTTAGTGTTTTTTTGTGGCTGAAATAAACAAGTACGTGTTCAATAAACACTGAATGAACACTGAATTTTTTCTTTTGGGGTCATTTAGGTGAGATTTAGAGACAAATGCTGAGACGACAGTCAGATGTTTTGATTTGGTTCTCTCATATACATTCCCTACCTTGTAACCAATTTTCTAGCTTCAGCTTTTGATTCACCGATAACTTCTTCAAAACCTATGGGTGATATCTCTTTTTGTTCAATCTCTCAGAAGATTAGAAACCAAATTTCATACAGCTCCGCATAAAATGGTGAAATAACAAATCATTACTAGACACTTAACAAAAAATATTTTTATTTCCCCTTTACTTATTTGCTTGATTTCTGAAACTAAGCACACTTAAAACTAGTGCAATACAAATATCAAATAATAACTTTATGCTTGCATACAAATCATATAAATATGTCTGAAATCTGATATTTTTTATATCATTCTGTCTTCGTCAGTTCTTATAAACCTTTGAAAAAAAACTTAAACCAGCAAGAGGTACTGATGAATGAAACAATTCTGTGCACTGGAGTGTACATTCAACAGTTCACTGGTACAGAGCACACAGAAAAGAACACAGCAAACAGATCCGCAGGTAGAACAACATACAATACAACCTGCCTTCAAGAACTAATAAGATTTGGGTATTTAATCATTGAATGATATATGACAATTTCAAATTACACTTATTTTAAAAAACTTTATAATCACTCCCTCCAAGATAAAAACAAAACGCTAGTATTTTGACCTTTGTACAGATTTTTAAGTGCATTCATTGTTTTTGGTAAAGTAATTCACTGAAGTTTTTGCAAGAAACATGGAACATAAATCAATCAAATCACCACTAAATACATTCATATTGCAAAGAAAAACAAGTAGTCTTCTGCTACAGAATAATATTGACACAACGAGGCCACCAATTGTGGAGAAACCAATGATAAATAGGATATAATCAAACTATAAATAAATGCTGAAAAAAACTAAACAATGGCTTTTAGAGAGGAAACAGAGTTTTTAACAGTGTTAAAATGGATTGTATCAAAATAAACTTTGGCTCATGTTGGTATTTCAGTCAATAAGCACGATATGTGCATTTTAAATTTTGTTCTCAACTGTTTCTGAAAAAAAAATAATAATAAAGTGAACATTTTATCACCAACACACCAAGAACTAAGAAAACTGACAGATGTAAGCCAGACGTCTACATCTGAATAATGTCAACAAAAAAAAAACTCCAATGAGAACCAAAATCTTTTCAAGCATCCTAAATGTTGGCAACAAATAACCTTCAAAGCAGCATCTGACAGAAAGCCTTAAACAGTGTTCAAATTGAGAGCCAAAGTAGCTGAGTAGTTATTCAAAAGAGTGTACACACAGATTGTTTTTGAGCTCTGGGACAAAAGAAGAGCCTCAGTATGTCCTCTCTCCAAAAGCTTTAGTCAGTATAAGTCCTAGATGAAGAGAGCCTCTTCTCCTATCAGACCAAACCTGAGTCTTTGGCCATTTTGTAGAAAATTCCCTTCTTGGCTATTAAGTTAGATGGAGAATCAAACTCTGCCATCTGACCTTTATCAAGAACAAGCACCCTTTGGAGAAAAAGCACAGCATAGTTTAGATTTGTTTAGCTCTTGAAAATCCGTTCAAAGTCAAAACCACACTCTTTACCTTGTGTAGTCCATGATGGTGTTGAGGCGGTGTGCGATGGTCAGAACAGTGCAGTCCTCAAACTGAGTTCTGATAGTGGATTGGATCAGATTGTCTGTCTCTAGATCCACCGCAGCTGTAGCTTCATCCAAAACCAGAATCTTGGTCTTCCTGAGGAGAGCACGAGCCAAGCAAACCAGCTGCCTCTGACCCAAACTGAATAATGGAACCAAAGGTCCATAGATCAGGGTCTGTCAAACCACTGGAAAGCAACTCAGAATAAAAGATAAATGCAGAGCTCCTACCTGAGATTCTCTCCACCCTCTGCACACTCGTGGTTGAGTTTGTCAGGAAGCCCAGACACAAAGCTCTTGAGATGTGCAAGCTCCAGGGATCTCCAAACCTCCTCATCCGTGTAGCCATCGAAGGGATCCAGATTCATGCGCAAGGAACCGGAGAATAGTACTGGGTCCTGAGAAAGAGTATCAAGGTGAAAAAAGGTTTGTTCTTTAGAGAGAAAACAAATAAAGATATGTTTGGGGGGATTTTTTTAAGGCCTTTATTAGATAGAACAGTAAAGAGGAGACAGGCAAAATATTTGGGAGAGAGATCTAGAGGGAGAGATCAGCAAAGGAGTGGATTCAAAAACCTGACCGCTACACGATCAGTGCTGACTGGAGAAAGGAATTTTATTCATTGTTAAATAAATGACATTAAATATCCAATCAACTTAAGTTTGCGAGGCACTTGGCTGATAATTGACCTAATCACCTGGTCCAACCTACCCATAACAATTCCAGTGAATAAGACATGAACTGAAGGACATCAATGGCTCGGGTTGCTTTCTGGTCCCCGACTCGTCCCTCAGACAACTCACCTAGTACCTAACACTTGCTTGCCAATCACGCTTGCAATATTAAGCAATTATAATACTAAACACCATAAAAGTAAATTCACGAGTTAGCTCTTACTTATAACACTAGTGGTGCGAATCAACCAGAAATGGTTAAAGTAAAGATAAACATTAAGGATAAAAACTATTTTACTATAATGTGGTGATCCTAAAATCACTGCCGTCTCTCAAGATGCGCTCCCTCTGAGAATCCGCTTCAGCTGTGCATTAATGCACATTTGCAGGCACAAAGTAAATAATAAGCTCAACACTCATTTATTCTTAATTAAGAAAAAAATTTGATTTTTAAACAAGAAAAAAAAGTTTCTTGTGATATTTGGTATGGCTATTAGCCCACATTTTACACATGTTTAGCCTGATTCATGAGGAAATTAAATCTACACAACCAGAAATTATGGGAAAAAGTTTTAATTATTTTTGTGTTTTTCCCGTCTCTAGTAGGCTTTAGTAAAAGTTCAACAGTGCGCTGCTAGTTTTTCTTTGACTTGCATGTTTGACTAGTTCTCATAAAAACTACACAAGAATATACTTGAATATGCCACCCAATATTAGGAGAGATTTTCTTTGTGTTACCTGAGGAATGATTGTAATCCTGGATCGTAGCTCATGCAAGCCTAGCTCAGCAATGTCCACTCCATCAATTCTAATCTCCCCCTGAGCAGCTTCTATGATTCGGAATAGCCCTAATGTCAAAGACGACTTTCCTGCTCCAGTTCTACCCACAATTCCCACCTAAGAAAACAGCACAAAGATAGACATGTGCTATTGAAGACTTTTGTTAAAGCAAGAAATTGTATTATCTGCATGATAAAAGACAGCAGAGCTATACCTTTTCCCCTCCTGCAATATTGACAGAGATATCGTAAATAGCCAGTTCCAAGTCCTCTCTGTATCTTAAACCAAAGTTGCGGATTTCAATGTGACCAGTCGTCGGCCAACCAGTGGGAAAAGCAGAGTGCTCCAATCTCCATTCAGCCTGTAAGACATATCAGTACAGACAACTTTAAGATTTGTCTATCTAAGATAGTCTGCCTAATGCAAAAAAAGTCAAGTTATATATATAAATTTTATGTATTTATTTATTTTTAAGAATGAATGTCAAGGGCTATTAAACGGCCAGTTTAACGCAAGCTCGAGGAAAACTTACTGGTCTGTTTAAAGTGAAGAGTGATGGAAATCATTTCTAGAATTGTCTGTAGTTAAATTACAGTAGTGAAAGTAACTGACTGAGCTCATCACAGACTGGACACTAGACAAACACAATTACACAATAACTGCCCACCACCAGGCTCTGACCTCTTTCTCTGTGTCTCCATACTCCTTAACCTTCTCTACCGCCACTATGTTTGTCTCCAGCTCAGAGGACATCCGCACCAGCCAGTTCAGAGATGCTGTGACCTGGCTCAGACAGGAGAAAAGTTAGAAATTGAGCAGACTCTGAGGTTCTTCAACATTTGGCATGTCATACAGCATACCTGAAGAGCATACGAGATAGAGAGTCCCATGATACCTGGACTCAGACTCTCCCTGGCCATCACAGCAAAAAGTGCTGCAAAGGTCACAATACAATTTCCTACAAACTCCAGCCTCACAGCCAGCCATCTGCATAAAACACAAGCAAACAAAAATAGTGATTACCCCTGTTCAGCTAAGGCCTTATTTACATTAATATCTGCACAGACATCTTTTTATCTACTCACATGGTGCAAAAAAAATATAGAAGTGAAGTGAAATTTCATCACAATATGATTTTTTTATATCATATAATTCCTTGGATTTAGATTATCTAGAGACACTAATGCTAATTAAAGGAATCTTAATAAAAAGCAAAACTATTTTCTGAACTGGCTGAAAAGAAATACATTTGCTGGCTATAAGACAATGAACATTTTTGGTCCTGAAACTTGGTTGTTTTACTGTTACTTCATCTCATTTTTCTAAATGTCAGGTTCGTCACGTTGCTGTCTTAATATATATATGGCATCTGCAGCTTTTGAAGACTTAAATTGAATATTACTTATTTTATTTATTTATTTATATTTTAATATATATATTTATTTATATTAATATTTAAGAACAATTTATGTATTTGACTAAAAGGAAGGATGATTACAATGTGATAGTTGATTTTGTGAGGGGGAAAAGCATAAATATATAATAAGTAATAATTTATTCAGAAATAAATTAAATGACCGACAAAAAAATCCCTTTTAAAATAAAACCTTATAAACTAATAAAGTAATACAATGACATATAAAGACAGTTACAGGAAAGTATTTCTGAAATGATCCAGAGAAATTTGGTATTAATTTGAAAATACCTGAAATTCTGCGAGTAGTATTTATTTAAAAGCTGAGGAATTTAACAACTATGTCTGTTTTATCCTCCTAAATTCAAATTTCATTTGATTCTACTTTTTATAATTAAAGCACCATGTAAATACTGTTATTCATCTTCATAAGAAAACTTTTGTCTAATAACTATTATCAAGAAAAACATTTAGGAAGTGTTGATATTCATATCATAAATATTTTATTTGTTTGTTTTTTTTACAAAAACCTTACTCGTTCTTGTTAGTAAATAGCAACAGGGCGCATATTTTACAAAAAAATGTTTGGACCCAAATTCTGCCAGTGAATTTGTTGACTGCATACTAAAATAAATTGTGTAATACAACATTGTCCATAGCAGTTGTTTTTATTTAAATTTTTAAAGCCTTATAACCAGGTGGTTTCATTTTACTGTTTGAAGTTTTAAAACTGATAGCACCCTGCTAATTTGACTTCATAAATAGCAAAGGGATTTCTCACCGGTTGGCTACAATGCTGGGGAAATAGGCTTTTTGGTTATGGTCCACTCTGCCATCACTCTCTCTGATGAAGCGCTGCTGCTCTCCAAAAGCTCTGATCACACTGGTGCCCAGCAGTGTCTCGTTGAAGTGTGTGTAGACTGGAGAGCGGCTCACCGATTCCAGTCTTTTCATTTGGCGAGAAGATGCCACGTAGAAACGCTTAACACAGACAAATAATTTTTATATTTATCTTGAGATTCTAATTTATGGCATTCTATTATTGTGTGTAACAACAGACTAACCTGAACAAAAAAGTACAGGCCACCAAGGGGGGGTATGATGATCGCTACCAAAGGTGTGGCAATAAGGATGACTGCACATGAGCCCAAAACATTAAACATGGAGCCCATAAACATTTTTATGATGCTAGGGATGACTGAGTCAATGGTGTCGGTCTCTTTGGCAAAGCGATTAACCAGATTTCCACTGGGTGTGCGCTCAAAGAAAGACATAGGGGACCTCAGAACATTGTAGAGCATTGTCTGGTGCAGGTAGCGAGAGGCTAAAATTCCACCGATGGAGACAGATACTGAATAGCAGAAGACGGCAAATCCTGTGAGAGGGTAAAAAAAAGGGGAAATCAATAAAATTAGGGGAAGAGCAGAATGCTTTTTAGCATCTTCAGTAGGTATTACAGATTGTATAAATAGTATGGACACCATCAGCCAAGACATTTCAAAGGCAAAGTTTGGTGATATGGTCAGAATATACATCCCTTTTGTTTTCAAAAAAAGCTGATTAATGATTTAAATCGAAACGTATTCTAATGACAAAGAAATAATTTCAAAATAGTTTAATCTTTAACCTTTTTACAGATTAAATCCCATAATAGAAATTGAAATAAAAGACAAAGTGCAATCAGAGACTAGTAAACAGAAAGACATTGTTCTTTTGGCAATACTGAAAAAATGCTTAGATGTTTTAGCGTCAATGCTTTAGTTTGGTGCAATGTAAAAGTTAAAAACAGAGAAGTGCTACATCCCAATCCACGCACTATTCACACTTTTATGTGTGCAAAATGAGAATCAGGGATTCCTAAACCATGGTGTACATAAAAAAATGTCTGAGCAGTACCCGGATGTATACTTTTTCCGGTTAGATTCTGAAGTGCAGATCCATGAATGCTCCACCGGCTATTTTTACCCACAATCCCCAGAGCTTGGGAGGGAGGTGTTTTTTCAGGGATCCAATCTCATTTTTAAAGAAGACGCACATAAATAAATAACATCAACATAGATAATATTTAATTTATTATTAGTATTTTTTTATGAAGTAATGGATGTTTTACATCTTCAGGTTTAGTTCTTAATTTTGGAGCATTTTATGGATGAACAGTTTTAACTAATAGAAAAAAGGGGTCTGTTCCTCTATCCAACTACACCAATAGCTCACTGTTGCAGAAATAATTAGCTACAGAAATAACTCATTCAATAATGATAAATGTTTACAAGTATAATCACAACTCTAACAACTCCACTGAAATTACCTTGAGAAAGTCCCAGGGCTCCATATACCCCTAAGCGCATCTTTCTGTTGGGTTGTGTGTTGTTGACAACAGGGTCGTCTGTCCAGAGACTGAGCCAGTAGTTGGAGCCCAGAGATGACAGATGATGAAAAAAGAACAGAAAGATGCTGAAGATGGACAAGGGTAAACCGATGGCCTTCATGTATTCCCAAAACACAGACAGCTTCACCTGCAAATCAAAAACAATGACATATTTTAACAGAATATAGACTCAAGTTACCCTCAAGCCCTGAGTCCTTTACAAAAAAAAAAAAAAAAAGACACTCGTGTCGCATACCCTGCCAGTATTGGCCTTATCTGCCTCAGTCAGTCGAGCGGATTCTGCAGATTTGATCTTTGCAGTTGCTGCAGTGTCGTTTGTATCAGTCTTCTGTGGGGATTTGCCTGTTCCAGCAGCATTAAGAGAAACCTGACTCTGCCTGGGTCACAAAAAAAGTACACTTGTACATAAAAATCTGAAACTATAATGTTTATATTTTTAAGAACTTTATCATCAAGGACAAAAAAGGAGTGAAAGAACAGTACAAAGCGGAATATTGTTTTTAATGACACAACAAACACATTAAATATCCAATACATTATTAAAATGTAAGATATGTTACGAGTAGGTCTGGGGATGTAACATGTTCATTAGAATATTTAATCATAGATTACAATAATGCATTGATATTATTTTGTTGCACAATCTTTGATGGACCTTATAAACCATATTTGTTTTATTGGTATAATACGTTCATAACAACACATCTATGCTAACGAATATCCCAAGGGGAAACCTCCAGCTTTAAGATGTTTGTTTAAGATATATTAAGAGTTAAACCTTCAGCTAACGGCACATCTATACTATGACTATGTCCCGTCACTCTGGGCTCATTTTTGATTACCGGTAAGTAGCGCACTTTCATGATGACGATGGCTGGCTACGCTCATTTGGCGCCTCTTTTTTCCATTAATTACTTAAGAAAAGTTGCGCATGCCACTTCCCTATTATATACAGTCAATGGAATAAAAAACATGTCCCCTTTGTTTCCCATGAAAAATTAAGTTCCTAGTGAAAAACTGAAACAGATAGACATTTCTGTAGAAATTGAGTCTATATTGTAAATCTATTATAATGTAAGTCAATTCAGGGGCTTTAATCAAGAATGAGCATTTTATAAATTCAATCATTTACTTTATCGGGAAACTTCTGCCTTGCTAACGGGCTGAGGTTGTTGTAGGTGGGAGAGCGAGTGTTTAATCACTCACACCAGCTTCAACTTCTGCGGATTGTGGTGATCAAACCAATGACCTTCTGATCACAAGTCGATCTCTTTATCCACCAGACCATAACTGCCCCAATTCAGCTCAACCATCACCGAAGCGTCCAAAATCGCATCACGTAAGCATGATTTTTCTGTTTCATTTTTACAGTATTGAGGAATGTAAACATAGTATGTTAACAACTTCTCATGAATACCATAATGAATAAAATCACCACGTGAGAAACAGGCACCTGATGTCCCTTATTAAGAACGCTTACCCCAGTAGGACAGTGGATCCTCCATTCTCAATACTTTTCCTTTGCACAGCATCTAAGAATAAGAAAACATTTGATTAAATAATTTCCAACCAAAAGTAGATTTATCTTCCATGTCCTTACTCAAACATGTTGCACAACTGTAACTCACTCTTTTTAACCCTTTCAGACCATGCATCTATTAAAAAAAATATTGCGTGCAATCAAAAAGTAGTTATAAAGCATTATTTTGTGGTTGCTTCAAAGCAGCTTTACAAAAGCTTAGTGCAGATAATCATGGTGCATATCATGCCCTCGTTAAGGCACTTATCAATATTTGAGCCCTCTATACTAGTGCTTCACTATTAGTAATGTTCAAAATGCATTTTTTTTCGTAAAAAACTGTCTTTGATTCAACTCCTATATTTGGCCTGGCAAAATCCCTCCCACAGACGCTCATGTTAGTCCGAATTGAGCAAAAATAAACACAACAAACGCTTTGAAAATGTGTTATTGTTTTAAAACATTATAATCGACAAACAACGGCTACGTGGGATGTAACAGTGCCTTATATGTGTGAAACAGAGTCTGACACTTAGTTTGAGTTCAAAGAATGAACCAGAAACCACAGGAAAAAAGGCTCCTCATTGACGCGTTCACCAGATAAAGAAGACATGCTTACTCTTACACTGTATGATTTTAATGTCGGCGTACTGTTTTATGAATTAATGAGCCTTTTTCAGCTCACAAAAAAGGAATAAAGGATTACTCAAACATGCATGAATTAATCTGAATACTACTTGATGAAGTGTTGTTCACTCATCAACAACATGCAAGATAACAGGATTTCACAAGATCGTCACATGGCACCTTTAAGTCAGTGGTTCTTTTTTCTAAATGTGTTTTATGCAGTAGCTAATAATAAAATGGCTACATATTGAAATCTGAAAAAGCAAAGCTGTTAATCTTTAACCCGAATACTTTAAACACTTAATAAGAAGTCTGAGTGTGCTTTTGATTTATTTTTTATTTTTGCTTTTAACATATTTTTTAAATAATTGTAAGTAGTTTCTGCAGGTCACCAGAAGCAGAAAAAATGGCAAATTTTGCAAATGCCATTAAATAATTCAGGTCTGAAGGGGTTAAGCAATATTAGAAATTGCACTCCAAAATTCTAATCTAAATAGTAAATTAAAGGAAATAAATTCCAATGCAACAGCTTTTAAAGGCAAAAAAAGACAGATACAATTAAAAGGCTAAATGCTTTAAACCCATTGGAAACAAAAGGGCATAATGACCAATTCTATAAAGATTTCCAAACTAAATGTAATACAGAAAAATGTTTTGAAAACTATAGACAAGAAAAAAAATCAGCTTAAAAAAATAATTAACAGTTCAATGAATCACGAAATTTGTCATTCATGTTGAATTACAATGAAGATGAATAGATGGCACTCAATCAAAATCAGGAGTAACTCAAGATTAAACGTAGAAAGTAAATTCATACGTGTTTTCTACAGACATTCAAGCTTTGAGTGAAGCAAACAAACAGTGACACGTCTCATCGCAAACACTGGGCAGAGATGGTGTGAAAAGCACTATTTGCTTCTACCATATCCAAGATAACTTAGTCAATTTTAGAAAGCACTTATTCTCATTTTGGTTATGGAATGCTATTTGGTAGCCTTTAATTGAACAAGGCTTTATTCGAAAGAAAGAATCAACAAACACCAGATGTGATGTGACCTGTCTAAAAACAGTTTGTTTCTCAAAAGTCATGATGGGCAAAACCTACAGAAAAACTACACCAAATCTACACCAAGTTTGAATAGCATTACTGCATCTCAGAACTGATTAAAAAGCTATATTATAACATGCAACTGGTTTTGATCTAGATAACTTCTATGGTCCAGGGACCAAATACACCCGCAAACCTTCAGATTCCCCCATTTCATCCACTGCCTCCCCTCCCTCATCTGAACAGCCGATGGAAGGGACACAAAAATAAGAAGGAAATGAAGATGAAGACAAAGACACAAAGACAACAATAAATGTATCTTAAAAGAATTAGCTGTAATACATTAAGGATCATAGGAAATATTTAGAGCTGACAGTTGAAAGATCCATGAGAGCTTGTTGTACCTTCTGGCACGAGCTCACCTCCAAGTGACTCCTCCATTTCCTCCTGCTCTGTATTGGCATAGGTATGCAGGAACTCTGCAAAGGCACCCTGTCTGCCAAGCAGCTCAGTGTAGGAGCCGGTCTCTGTGATTTCTCCATCCACCATCACCAGGATTAGGTCCGCCTGGGGCAGGAAGCTGAGTCCATGGGTCACCAAAATCCGAGTCTTAAAAGAACACCATCTGTAACTCTTCGAATGTCGAAATAAAATATGGATACAACCCTGGAAGCAGCCTTACTCTGCCCTGGAGCAACCCTTGGGGTCCGATGACCTGGTCAAAGATGTGTTTTCCAACATGAGCATCCACAGCGGAGAGTGGGTCATCCAGAAGGTACACACCACAGTTGCAGTACACAGCCCTGGCCACACTCACACGTTGTTTCTGGCCTCCAGACAGATTCACACCCTGTGATTATAATATAAGATAAGAACATCCTTGAGAATCGGAATCAACTGTTATCTTACTAAATAATCCAAAATAAATCTAGTCTTGCTAAATAATCCAGTTCATGCTCGACAAGAGTTGGGTTCATTTGATTATTAGTGCCACCACTTATTAGCAACAATATAGTTATTTCCTACAACCTGAAATTGTATACCAATAGACTCTTTTTGTGAGTTGAATGTTTTCAGCCTTCGTGTACAAGAGGAATATTTTCTCAAGTAGCAATGTTGCAGTCAGAATGCTTTCTGAGCAGCAGAAACCAATAAGTCAGCCATTAAGGAATTTGGGACCGTCACGCATTCCCTACATAACACAGGACAGGAGAGTGCCAGATGCGGGGCAGAATCGGAAACTCCACCTCACAAGAATGTTGAGATGAGAATGCATAAATACTTTTATCCTTAGCATGGGTCACCGGGGAGATAATCTTGAAAATCCTGAATTCTGTCAAATGTTTGATTAACAAACGCTTGATCAAGGAACAACTGGTTTGTACATCCTCTCGAGTCTTTTATATGAACAGGTGAGAAAAAAAATGTTCAACACATTCTACATACAAGACAAAAACTCTGGTTTCATTGTCTCAAAAATAAAAACCTCAACTAAACATGGACAAGAGATTTCAGAAATGATTGGTAATACTGCATTTACAGTTGGATGTAATCTCTAGTTAAAAAAAACTTGGATAAGTATTCTACTGAACTGACAACAGCTTCAACAGTCTCCATCTAGACCAATTGCACCTTATGTCGACTTTGAAAGCTCGTACTGATTGAAGGCTTCAAAACTATTTGTACGTTGGGCTGCTCACATAACAACTGTTAAACATTTCGTAAAGAGTTAAAATAATGCTAAAGTTTAGCTATAATCTGGCTACCACCAGTTGACGGAAAGATGGTGCAGTGGTGGAGTTGGTTGTTCTGTAACCGGAAGTGGCCCTGGGAAAGCCACTTCACCCACATTGCCTTGTATGGATGTGTGTGACTGGTGGGGAGTGTTTGGTGGTGGGCAGGAGGTCGCAGTCCTGTCAGATAGCCCCAAGGCAGCGGAGGGCTACCAAGGTAGCTTATCACCACCAATATGAATAATGCTCTGATAATTGTAAAGACTCTTTTGAGTGTCTAGAAAACCGCTATCTAAATTTAAGACATTATTAAACTTTATTTAAAAAAAAATGCTTTCAGGACCTTTTTTTGTAACATATGGTGAATTCATTTATGAATGAAGCTAAAATCTGTGCCTCAAAGCAATAGAGTTTGCACATCCTGGTTTGCATAACCAAATTTCTCTTCTCACAGTGTTTCACCGTCCATGTGAAAGCAGAACCAAGCTACTTTCCCATAATATTGAGAACAACTCAGCAAATATTTAGATGACCTTTTCTGCCGGGTTCGATTACATTCTGCTACAGGTTTCAGTTTCAACCAGAAAATCTTGTTTTAGCAGACACAAACTGATGTTTTAGAGTCTCTGAGTGGTACTGCCTGAACTTATTTATTCACAAAAAATAAACCTTTCATCAAATAAAATGGTAATCACATATTGTGAATTTTTTGCTTCCCCTCTTCTGGGCCTTGTCACATCACTGCGGAGGAAGTTTTTTTTTTTTTTTTGTTCAAGTGGAAGTATGTGTGTTGATTACTAGTGATGCGCCTTACATAAAGTTTGACAGTATCAGCAGTGAATCAGTGTGCTTTAAACCAGTGGGCCTCAACCCTCGGTACCGGTCCGTGGATTCAAATTAATTTAATATCTGAGTCTGACAAATTGGTTATTTTGGAAAAAACAAAAACATTTATTTAAAAAATAACCTGATTCTCTCTGCTACATCTCGGACACATTACTGTGTTAAGTTGTGAAAATTACTTTTTAATCAAATCAACAGCTAAAAACGAATCTAACATTGGCTACTTAGTTAGAAACTTAAAAAAAAATTTAATCCTCCTTAAATCCTCAAAAATAATCTGAAACGAAATCATTTTATAGTTGCGATTTACGCAGACTAAAAACATATTAAATATAAATTAAAAATATTATCGGTTTGGTTTTTATGCGCATGTTAAAGAGTAAAATGCATTAGAATTTAATAACGTACAGCTTTAATAAACCGTGCTCTTTTAAACTAGGGTAAGAAGCCTGCTCACCTTCTCCCCAATCTCTGTTGAATCTCCTCCAGGCAGGATCTCTAGGTCTGGGAGGAGAGCACAGGCTTCAACCACTTTCTGGTACCAGTTTTCTTTTGATTCCCGTCCAAACAGAATGTTGTCTTTGAGAGTGGCATTCTGGATCCAGGCTTGTTGAGGGACGTAAGCCACAGAGCCCTGAGAAGCAGTCAGATCCTCATCAAATGGCCATTAAAACAATTTCAAACATAAAGAAATGTATGAATAATATAGAACATGTAAAGGAAGCAGCTGCACCATCAAATCACTAAAGCACATCACAACAGTTCTCAGCAGAGGTTCTCAAACTGGTACTTAAAATCATGAGGTTACTTTTAAAGTAGTACATAGACTGGCTCAGGATTATCTTCTAACTGCATACACCCAAACCGCTCCAAACTAGGGTAAAAATATATATATACCCAATATAAATATATATATATATATATATATATATATATATATATATATATATATATATATATATATATATATATATATCCCCAATAATGTTTTCCATTAATTGTCAAATCTTAATTTCTGTTGCAAATAAAAGCCTCAAAGTCAAAATCTCCTCTTAAGTCAAAGTTGTCTGAAGCAGATGGTGTTGAATCACTTTTTATTGTTATTGTTTTTATTTATTATAATAAAAATTATTACCTAATAGTATGCATCAAGGTTAGATTTTAATTTATCCTTTTTGTAACTTTGTGCTTTTTTATGTGTATACATATGACCTCTACCCATATAGTAGTTGTAACACATTAATAAACATTATACATTTAAATTTAGTATTCAATGATTCTTTTTTAAAATTTAAATCAATGTTTTTTATTTCCATCTCAACTTTGTTCTCTTTTAGAAAAGTCATGATATGAAAGGTCAATAACCGAGCTCAATAAAAAGTGCTTCTGTGGTTAACTCATACAAATTATAAGGTCTCTTGGTGTTTATTAGTCTCTTATAGGTGTATATTGATTTAAGTCATGGAGACTTAGACTAGATTATCAGTTGCGTGTCTCCATAAACTAACAATGACATCGGTTTTTATTTAATTTTGCTTGTACATGCACTAAACTATGGGTAGAGATGACTTCATTTGAGAGAAGCTTGGACGACCTAAAAACTCAACGGTTCCACCCACAGGAGATGTAATCAGCCACCGCATGCAGGATATGCAAATGTGTAGAAATCATAAAGGCCCTTACACTCCAAACCAGTGGAGACATGCAGCTCTTACATGCACTGGCTGTATCTTACGATAGCAAAGAACACTAACGTATTCACACCAGCTCTTCAAACAAGGTGAATCAATGAGTCCCTTCTCAATAAAAACAGCTGCTTTGTTTCTTAGTGTGAATGTTTCCACACTATCAATTCAAATTAAAATATGCTTTGAACATTGCCTGTGGTTTTATTTAATGTGTCTAACACTTACCAATATGCTGCTGTTTAACACTTTTGCTTACCGATGTATTTTACAAAATTATTTAAAAAAAAATTTAAATATATAGAATAGAAATATATAAGAATATAAAAAAGTTAATTATAAAAAATTCCATTTCAGTGCAAAATCTGAAAAAAATATGCAGAGAACTATTGCATAGCGAAGTAACTAAATAGTAGCTTTTGTCTGTACCTTGATTGAGATTGATCCTTCTTGTTTATGCATTTCTCCCAGCAAAGCTGAGAGCAGAGAGGATTTCCCAGAACCCACATGCCCCACCACAGCAACCAGTGCCCCCTCAGGTATACACACATTGATTCTGAAGAAAGAGCAAGAGGCGGAGAGAGAGGGAGAGAGAGAATAGGACTAAGGAAAGTGAGAATACATAAGCAACAAACCCTTCTATTGCCATGATACACATGCAGCTTTGTTTTGACAATTCGTTCCTTATACCGTTTCAATTTCTTTATCATCTCTATTGTTGATTGATCCTGAGTGCACTGATATTATTACCCAAATTTACAGTGAATAACAAATTGAAGACAAATTAGACTCATCAATGCATGATTTGAATTGACGTAGAAGAAATCAGGCATAGATTTAAAGGAATCCAGCAACTAAATTTCATCATCCCTCTCATTAACGTCAAGGGACAATCCCCCAGATCACTGTTCCTCTGTCGAGTGATGCATTCCTGTATCGGAGTTCATGCACATTCACTTACCCCTCATGTCCTCAGGAGCCCGTTCACTGGTTCTGCTTGATGTAACCGCAATGTTTATGTCAATTACAGGGCACTTTAAAGCACTGAGAAGAGTTTACGAACATTTGTCTTTGGTACTTAAACACTGTGGCCCACTAGATGTCAAAAGACTTAAAGAACAGTAAAAATAGTATAGACCTCAATTGTTCAATTGAATTAGTCTCTTTAAATTAAAGCAGTTCTGAAACCATCTTATCAGGGCAATCTAGATGTTTACTTGTGTAGAAAAGTTAAGTCATGACACTTTTATTTATATAACATCATAGTAAACAGCTACAGCCATAAACTTCAACACACAAAAATCACTTGAGTGTTGCCTTTGATTACATTAAAAGGAGCTTTTGGCAGCTGGAAAGGGAGATTACTGCTGGGTTCTTGGTGTTTCAAACCTCAAATGAACTTCCATTTTGACCGGAATTACCAAGAAATTAGGTCATGGCACTTAGTTCTTCATTTTCGCATGAATCTATTGACCTTTTTCTCCATGCGAAACTTCCAGTTTTGATTTAGACACACACTTTGGAAATGGAAATTGCTACTACACACCAAATATGTTAAGTGTGGCTTGTTTTTGTTAGGGCCTGCCAGAACAACTGTGTTAACATAAAATTGTTATATCAACAATGTCACTGAGGTAGTGGGGAAAAAACCTATTAATTGATCCATGAACAAAAATACATGATGTAATGACAAGAGGGGACTTTTAATTTGTAGCGCTTGTCATTAACTACAAGCACAAACAATCTAGTATATGGCACAATGTAAGATTCAACAATCTCCTTGTTCATTGAAATAGGCTGTTTTGTTTTGGCTTTTTTTAAACTCGAGGGTTCAACTGAAGCGTAGCCTACATCGGTGAAATGACATTTTTGTCCATTTATGACAGAGCCAAGATAGAACGACCCATTTTTAAGAGCTGAAAGAAGCAGGCTCTTCATATCTAAACAAGAAGCTATTCAGTGGATCACTAGTACCAGTAGGAACATATTTTACACACTAAGCAAAAGGGGTTACCTCTTCAAAGCAGGGGGGTCATCTTTGGACCAGCTGAAAGCTCCCTCAGCTATCCTGATGGTTTCAGAAGCTGAGTGAAGAGATAACTACAATGAAGTCTCTTAAGTGGACATCAAAAGGAGTGAAATGCCTTTAAACCCACACTCTTCAACCAGCTGCACTATGCTCTCATACAATGTAGTTTAATGTTGATGAGTAGCAACAGTTACAAGACAGTACAGTATTGTTAGCAAAAACTAAGCATCCTGAACACTTAAAGCCACAGAACTTGGGAAACCGAAACTTACGTGCAGAGAGAGCTGGCCGCTCAACATTGTCTTCATCTAACTCTTCATGGGACAGAAACACTCGAAGACGCTTCATTGAAACACTGGCCTGAAAGATAAATAAAAGATGCTCGTACTCACACTTTCCAAATTTCCAAGCATGTTGATTAAATCAAGACAGTAGTACCTGCACCATGCTGCTGATTAACATGGGCAACATATTGAGGGGAAAGCGCAGAATGTTGAAAAGCGCCAAAGAAACAAATGCCTTCTGAGCGTCCAGAACATTTCGTTCATCCATCAAAACATATACAGCAAATGTAGATAGGGCAACCTTTGAGATAAAGATCACATGTGGTAATGTTACATACCGACAATATTAAAGACATAGTTGAAAAGGGTGTGGCCTACCAAAAACGGGGTGCAGACCCAAGTGAAGGTGGAAATGGCACCCAGATAAGCCATTTTCTTTAACACACTTAGTTCATTTTCCCGAATTGAAGATACTTTGTCTTTGAATGCCAATTCCCATGCGTAGAGTTTAAGCACTTTAATGCCATTCAGCACTTCATTCATGAGCTTGATCCTATTGTCCTTGCTTTTCATCTGGGCCACCTGTGAGGGAGATGTTCTGGTTAACCCAAAAGATATGGGTTTGGAATTGAAATTCAATAAACATAAGTGAGAAAAAACTTTTAAAACCTGGTAGGTTTTTGTTTTCAACGCAATTACTGCATTTACAGGAACCATCAGCACCATCACAGCGACTCCAGCAAGCACAGATGGACCCAGATTCTGATTTTAAAAAGGGTGAAGGAGGGAGAAATCTTACTGTTCATAATCAAGGGATCCTACACATTTTGAAAAAACAAATTCAAGCAACTTCAAGGAACATTGTTCAACTTTTCATGAACTAAGAAAGGGTACATAAACACATTTGTACTAATTAAATTCAGTGACTTTTCCAGTTCTTCAGAGTATACTTTCATGATCTATATTACATTTTTATTATTTAGGCATCTACTACCTATGTATTCAAAATAAACACTTCTTCAATTTACACTTCTGAAATCAAATCCTGAGAACTTAGTCATTCATTAACCAAATAATCAAGTGATTTGCAAAGAGTGTGAATCTGTGAAGGCCAGATTAAGGCTAATTTACAGTAAACAACTGCTTGAAATCCATCTCACAACGGAATACAATCGAAGACATGTCAATTTACTTACCTGCCACAGGAAGTATAGGGCCAAGATAACCTGCAAAGGCGCCGACCAAATCATGTTGATGTACGTCATGAGGTCCATAAACCTCTGCGCATCCACAGACATCAGATTTACAATCTCTCCCACAGTGGACGTGCGTCGGGCAGCATTGGTTATGACTAAGGCCTTGAAAAATGAAACATTTTAGTCAGTTTATCAAGCACTTCCAAGAATATATATATATATATTTTTAAATACACACATATATACATACATAAATGTATATATATATATGTATATATATATAGCAAATATAGTTAAACGATAAGAAAGAGAAATCGATAAGGGAACAAAAAAATAATACAGTTCAATCCTCAAATTAATTTATTTCAAAAACTCCATAAAAATACTTTTGTATAAATGTAGTGTGTTTTAATTACGCACTGTTAACAAATACAGTGGTGGCTAAAAGCACTAAGGATTTTTTTTAATTATCAAAGCAATATTATAAAAAATTTAAGTCTTTCTGTATAATTACATAGTCTTCAATCAAATTAAACTTGGGTGTAATAACAGCCCATTTTTTTGCATTTCAAATACCACTTAAATAGGATTTTTTTTTTAGGTTGTCATATTTACACACTAATGCACTATAATATGTTCATACTTTCATAATATCTTCATGTGCAATTAACATTTAGGGTATAAACAAAACACAATATAAAAACATACAGTAATAAAACATTGCCTCAAAATTAATCCTTTGGGTTATGGTGTAAAAATGTGTAAAGATGAGGTAAAAAAAAATTTAACTGTGATTGTAATTAAATTACACAACTAATAATACACCTATTGCATTAATAAGTAGGTAATATAACTACTGATAGAGCTGCAACAGCAGTGTTACAAGGACATCAATTTGAACAAACAAGACCAAAACATAAAATGTGTCTGTAGATCAGGGATCACCAAATCTGGTCCTGAATGTTTAGATTCTTGCACAATTTTGGAATAACCATCATGAAACACACCTGTAGCACTACTTAAAGTCCTCTTGGCTTGTCTGAAGCTAGAGTAGCATGTATGCAATACTAACCTCCGAACCTTCAGGATACTTTTTGGTGATCCCTGCTGTAGAGGTTCATCACATTATTCACAAACGTTATTTGTATTGGAATATAAAAAAGTTAATCATAAAAGGGTTCTTATGTGTCAATAGGCATTAAGGAATTGTTTTCATTTCCAGTACTGATAATAGGGATAGTAGCTGCTTAAAAAGATTTAAATTAAGTGTGTGGATGAAAATGTTTAAGTTTTTGTTGAAAATAATTTCTAACATTAAAGATCTTTTAGTAGCTTTGCCATAGAGATAATACAATTTTAGCATGCCATCCTCTGGTAATGTATCATTGTCAGTAAAAACTTGTATGGTAAAGAGGTGGGTTTTGCCAGAAAAGGTAAGATACAGCACACTTTGACTAACAGAAATATTACCATTATCTTGTACGATGATGTATGTTTATTCATAGTATGTATTGGAGCCATTAATCAAAAAATTTGAAATGTGTTTAAATATCAATATCCAGAAAAGAAAGAGAAAGAAAGATAAGATAATAAAAAACTAGAAATCTAACTATTAATACTATTCTATAATTTGACAACTCACTTTTCTGTAAATAGCACCTACAACGGCTGTTCGCAACCTCATCCCAGTCACAAAGCAAATGTGAAAATATTTCTGAAGAATGAGGGTTTGCAAACAGGTGCAAAAAAACAGCAGGGCGGTGTAGAAGTAGCCATGCCAGGTAGGGTCACTTGTTTGATTCACAAACTGGATAAGCAGCCTAAGATTACAAGAACAAAAACAAAATTAAGTGAAGAAACCTAATATGTTAATCCTTCTACCCCCTCAGAATGTGGTTCTTCTAGAATCAAGTGCTTGAAGAGCTCTCAGCCATTAATTTAGGTAGTATTTCCAGAGGATTAGAGCAGATTTGAACATGGTCCAGTGCACAAATTCATGGCACAACTTTCAGCATGCCAAAACTAACTCTTCACTGGATCGCTTTAAAGAGCCACAGCTGTTGTTATGACATTATGGCCTTCCCACAGAGTTCAAATCCATTCTAACCACATGACTGTGAAAATGCAGAGGAAAGACTTGCACTTTCCCCTTTAAACCACTCTTATTACTGACAACAGCAGTGAAGGCAAGAAAAATAACTTCCAAAGGAGAAGAGAAAGATATACCTGAGAATTTCTGGTCCAACAAACATCAGGACATCATGTATAAATTTATACAGAGCACTGATGAGGAAGTACGGTCCAAAGGTTCGGCAGAGTGCACACAAGAGAGATGGCTCCCTGGTTTTCTGGAGAGTTTTTGCTAGCAAGATCTCAGACTCTTCTACCGGTTGTCTGTCCTTTTTTTCTTCTCTTGATGTTCGTTTGGGGGAGTAGAGCGTTTTATCTACTGGCCTTTCATAAAAAAATAAATAAATAAAAAAAAATTAAGCAAACTTCTTAAAAGGTTGAGATGCTAAAAAAAAAAAAAAAAAAAAACTTGAGTCTGACCTTTTGACTTTGACACATTCCTGGTCCCAACGGCGCACCAGCTGTGGCACCACTCTCTCAGACTTATCCTCTGTATTGAGAGACCACAAATCCTTCTCCTCGAGAGGTCTTTTGAAACCCTTCACCATCAATCTAACAGGAGAAAACACAAGGTTACAAAAGGATACTAAAACTCTTCTTTTGACTGGTTAAATAGCACCAGACAGTGTGCAAATTGTTAATGGGTGAATGAATCTGAAGCACTTTATTCACCATTTGACAATTCTGTTTTAAACTATTTACAAACTGATTTTTGCTCACCCTGTGATCCACCAAAATGTGATTTTTGAAAGGAATGAAGCTCCAGACTCAGGACATGGATTCTGAATGGATAAAATAGCGATAAAAAACATCTGTCAGCTGTTGATCCGCTTAGAAACACTTCCTTCATGATTGATACTGTAAGTCATGGGTTGAGTAAACTAACCGAGTCTTTGACGACCTGTGAGAAGAGTGGAGGCTGGTCTGAGAAACAGGCCAGGATCAGGGAGATGAGCAGTAGTGTGTAGTATATGTAGAAAGTGGTGTATCTAAACACCCCAATGTTTGCAGGCTAAAATAAAAGACCAAAGCATAATTATTGTAGGCAGTAAAACCATACATTTGTTTAAGAGACCAACTATAACTTTGTAACTATCTTATTTTAAGCCACTCCTATACAATCTTGAGCTTCAGAGTGTCCAAATTGCTGCAGTACAACTGCTGACAAACACAAGGAAACATGAGTACATCACACCAATTTTATCTTCAATGCATTGTTTGCTCACTCATTTTAACCGGATGTGTTTTAAGTGTCTAAATGGTACTGAACCATCCTAAATGCTGAAGCTGCTGTCTTTTACCCTATCACAGACTGGATCACTTACTGTTTTAAAACATCTCTCAAGACGAACAAGAATTTTAAGTGCGCCTTAAAGTGTGGAAAATGCGATAAATATCTTTTGCTACCAATGCAATTATTTCAAATTAGAGTATTTATTAAAATGCATGGGTAATTAAAATAAACATCTAAGTACTATAATAAAATCATTCAAACATATCAACACATTTAAAACCAAGACAGTGTTTACTCCAACAGAAACTTTTACCTCACTGAGGGCATGGAGGACCTTTGAGCGAAATGTGACTGTTGCACACACTAAGGCGATCAGCCAAAAATTAAGCATCACCCCTGAGGACTGAACCCCTTTTATCCGCTCATACTGGATCAGAAATGTAGACAGGAGCTGCAAAACAAACACGTACTAAAATCTATTCTGACTAAAACCAAACACTAAAAACAAAAATTATGACTTCAGAGGAAATGTATTTGACTTCACTGCTTTTACGCCAGGGGACATGTTTGAGTGATTTGAATAGAAAATCACGAAGAGCAATGACAAATTTACAAGCACAGCAGTTGAATGTAGTTTCACTTCCTCTAGTAAAAGAACAGGCCTCACCATTGTGACCCCAAGCATTGTGGGGCTGACTAGGTAGACTGGGGCAATAGGAGCCCCATGGCTTCTTTCCCAGAAAGAGTAGAAAACATCTGCCCAGCAGATAAGCCACAGGATAAACCCGATAACCTGATGAAGGAGAGTCACATGACCTTTCAAATGTAGTTGACCTTGGCAGAGTCATCAGGAAAGGCTCTCACAATGCACACTGCCCACTGAAAAGAGAGCTGTTTACTGTTTGTGAACTCACTGTTTTGGCTCTGTTGAGGTGGGTCATGCATATGTACCCACGGTCGTTTCTTTTGAGGTATAGGATGTAGAATGGTGCAAACAGCCACAGGTAGAGACAGGGGATCCAAACCAGCACTGTGTTCTGGAAACATGGTGTTAGGTCTGGATTGTGTGTTTGCCATGTCCGGTTCCAATCCTAAAAAAACATTTTAAAAAAAAATTCTCCATTTGAACTTTCTGGATATTCTTAGAGCGAAACTTAGAAACAAAGCCTTTGCTTGAGTAGACTCTGAAGACCAATAATGGAAACAAGAGCTAGCGACGTGTGCCTGGATTAAACACTCAAGCACTTCTGAGGGTTTACTTCAGAGAATTAAACTCAAGCATCTTTTCTGAGCATCAGAGACAAACTTCAAAATGAGCTAAAGCTCTTGTAGGGAAACTCTCATCTTGTTCTATTAAAATGTCTTCCAAAACTTCTTACTAATAAATCAAGAGAGAAAAGATTAATTGTTTCAAGAAAATATACTAAAGCTGCTCTGTTGGTGCTACATGGCTTTAAAATATAATGTATAGACTATATACATCATATTAATTTCCTCTTTTCTTTCTGATTTGCAGCCTAATGTTTCCACTAGAAATATTCGGATGTAAAGCCTGCTAAATATAACCGAGCAATATTATTTTAAAAGAGCGATTTGAATCAGGAATTTGCAACAAAAAAAAGTGTAAACCCACAAACACATTTGAAAATAATTGCATAACACATTTGAACTAACCTGAAACAATTTAAATGAATGAAATAATGCCACAGTTAGCACATAATAAACACAACAAAAGGCCCAAAATATGCTACAATAACGTGTTTATTTTTACATTTCTCTCAGTAAACAAAATAGGAGCACAAACACAAATTCTCTTCTCCCTCCATTTCTTTACACAGAATGACATTACAAAGTTAAACCCAATCTTCAAAGACATTGTTGTTCACATAGTTTAAGTTATCAAAACAATATCTTTTTGGGTCCTATTTTTATTAGTATTTTATTTACCACGGATGACAGAAAATTGTGTTTTGATAAATTCCCAGGATTTAAAGGTATTTGACAATATTTTTTATAACCCATAATAATGTTTTTTAACTTCCAGAATAACAACAGCCTTTTTACTAAGCACTAAGAGAACCTGTTCAACTTTTGTTTGAAGAAACCAATAAAGTCTATCTTGCTTCATCATTAAAGGCCATATATCGTGCCTTTTGTCATTGTGGCTTCAATCTTGCCTGAGGTGATTTCAAGCTATAAAACTGTATTCTGAATCCTTCCTTTTTCAATGTTTTGGCTCAGAAGAGCACACTATGAACAAAATCGCAAAAAAAGTAAACAACACTATCAAAACAGAACATTAACAAACAAATCAATATACTCGTTATGAAGTTAAAAAATTATGCTCAAGAACGAGAGCAGCTGACGTTTGCTAACCGCACCAAAACAGGTTTGAGCAGTGATAATTACCGCTAAATTCCAATATTCACGCCTTCAAATAAACACTGAATAGATGCCAGTAAAGTTATAACCTTTAATTAATACTGGTCCGTCTTTAAGACCAACATAAACACCGCTGAGACTACGTCCACAGAGACTTGTAAGCATATCGTAAACGATAGTTTATGTCGTGCTAACTGTTTAGCTTAGCGACCGTGGCTGCGTCTCAATTCTATCGTGCATTCTTTCAAGACTGCATTTTGTTTTTGATAACAGTCGAATATAAGCGAAATATATACATAAAATAAACAGAGGATGTCAGGAAATAACCTAAATCTCAAAACGGCCAGTCGTGTGCGCTTAAAGACCCATAATGCCTTCTACCCAGTCAGTTACCTATGTTTTCAGACTCCGCCGGTGTCTCCATACTTGAGAAGCAAAGCCCCGTGAACCTTGGCGTTCTCTTGAAGCCAACACAGCTATCGGCTAAAGATAGTCCGTGACTCTAAATCAGCAAGTTTACTTACCCAAAACGGATCGGAACCGTCCAAACTGCAAAAACTGTCAATACCCATTCGACCCAGGAAAGCCCTAATTAAGTGTGCAGGGTTTCCACTGCCTCCGTTTCATAACCACTGCTCCGTGCGTGATATGGTGATGTTGAGCTGTTTGAAAGCGTGACACCTGCAGTGAGTGAACCATAGAGGGCGCCACAGTTCACCACTTCCTCCAGCTGACGTAAAAGCCTCACGCAAATTAATGTTAAAGAGAACCTTTTTGCTAAATAAAGAACAACTGAAAATACGGATGTAAGCATTACACGAAAATATCATAAATAAACATCTTACTACAACATTTGTGACATTAAAATACGTATTTTTTCCTTTTTAAGACGTCTTTGGACTCACAGTTAGTAGTTAAATTGACGTCATTCAACCCTGGATCTCAGAATGAAAGACGTTCTCGATGTCAGAGATATTCGGTGTCTTGGCTGTTTTCTTGGGTTTTTTTTTAAAGTAAAGACACTAACCCGTTACTTTAAAGAAGCATTGTGAAATTTGACATTTTGATACAAATTTGCCCCATGAATTATATTAACTGCCGCTAAGCGTAAAATAATATTGTGAAGCATTGAGATTGGCAAATTAAAAGACCTTGCCATAAAAAGGCACAAGCTGACCGTACACCTTTCCTAGAGTCCTAACTTCATGATAAATAAGTCTGTGATCACATTTGTTAAATCCATTAAATTTTTTTCAGTTGATTGTCTGATATTTTGTTATAGATTAGTATTTAGTACTGTACATGTATGTATATTGATTAATTTTAAACAGCCATAATTATGGGAGATATTGTTATTTATTTACCAAATAAAACATGTAAAAAGAATGAAAGGATTTTGAACTGATGCTGGTCTTGCCTCACCGTTTCCAGGGAGTAACATAAGACTCCTTACAGATGAACTCTCCAAATTACAAGAGCAGCTCACTTGGCCACAAAAGATGAGAATGTTCTTTTGACTGCAGTGAAAAAAAAAACGTAACGAACAGATGTGTTTTACAATATGGCATCTGGTTTAAACTGTAGCGCTAGTCTATCCAGTTCTATCGGCTAATGTTGTTTGAACCAAAACATGGCTTGAGTTGGTTTTGCTGGACATTCAGTCTTCTTTACATTTCAAGCGGAATGTTTTTTACATGACATAAGAAAACTCAACTGAATTACACTTTTTCAAATGCCCTATGTATATCAGTATATGTATACTCTCAAGCTAATTTTTACAACATAGTAACAGGTTTAAGTTGGTTATCAGCTGGTTTAAGATGCATGGTCCATGTTTAAATACCCAGTTTGTTCTGGCCAGGGAATTCACTTCATTCATGTTAATGAACCTTTTGGTGTTAGTCATAAAATTTCATCAGTTATCAAGTGTGCAGTTCAGGCCAAACATAATTATTAAACAATGGCTTCATTGAGGTTTGCCTTTAAAAGCTGTCTATCAGAAGAAAATACTTATTTCTGATCATTTGCTTAGGCAAATACCGCTGATGAAGTAGGCTGTAGTCCAGAGTCTTTGCTCCACCCACCAAAGCAAAGTCTCTCCGTATATTAAGACCCCAAAATTAATAAGATCATCCCAAGCTTCTCGCTTCTAAGACACTCACCTAAGCTCACAGTCACTGCAGAACCAAAAGGAGGATTTCTTAACATGTAAGTCTTAAAATCATGCTTAAAATTGGTTCGTATTTACTGTTTGTTGGGGCTTGTTGAAATGTAATTTTTTATTAGTTATTTAACACACACACATATGTCTATATTTATATATTCTTTTTGGAAAAAAATTTCATTTTGCAACATAATTATTATTTTGGCATCAGTACAAAACTATTCACAGAAAACATTCCATTTATGGAATAGTATTAAACCATGTAATTATAACCTTTCAACAAGTTCAAAGCTTTAGAGAAGAAAATGTTAATTTGAATATAAAATTTGCCTCTATATCAAATGATGTAATCACACACAGAGGATACAGCAGCTTTTCTTCCATCCCAGAACAACTCGAAGAAGTTCTTCAAGATGTTCATGAAAGAGAACGAGGACAGCAGCAAGTTCCTTTTCCTGGACAATGACTTCAAAAACACTGGCGTGGCGCAGGCCGACTGGTCAACCAAGAAGATGGTGTGGATTCCCTCTGAGAAGGAGGGTTTTCAGGCAGCCAGCATCAAAGAAGAAACCGGGGAAAACGAGGTGGTGGTTGAGCTCAGCAATGGTCAGAAGATGACCGTCACCAAAGATAATGTCCAGAAAATGAACCCACCCAAATTCAACAAGGTAGAGGACATGGCTGCCCTGACCTGCTTGAATGAGGCCTCTGTGCTGCACAACCTCAAGGAGAGGTACTTCTCCGGCCTCATTTATGTAAGTGCTCTGGGTGGGGTAATTGTTTCTTGTAGTAGATTACCACACTGCTTTAAAAAAATTCTACTTATTTTATAACGTATTATTAAATGTAATTATTAGGTTATGTTACTGAAATATGTAGTGAGCAATAGTTTTTATTTTATATCTTTTGCGCTTTGGTAGCGTATAGTTTATGATTTCCAGTTTCACCATATTTTTATCTTTTCGAACGTTTAATTAAAAGTCATCAATTTGTTTTCAAACTAACCAATTTACACAGCTGATTAAAGTCACTCAGTAATTGATCTTGCACAAAGAAAGCTTTAAATTGTAACTTTACAAAAGGGTTCAAATTGGTTGGTGTACTTTCATTTCATTATCAACATTTTCCATCTTTTGATTGATGGCATCTTTTAATTGCTGAATTTAAAACAGTGCATGCCTTCTTTAGATTCATCCAAGGATTAAAAATGTAATTTATGAAGCTAACTATGTTGCGAACTCTCCCAGACCTACTCTGGCCTTTTTTGTGTGGTGGTGAACCCCTACAAGATGTTGCCCATCTACTCTGAGAAGATCATTGAGATGTACAAGGGGAAGAAGCGTCATGAGGTTCCTCCTCACATCTACTCAGTCACTGACAATGCCTACAGGAACATGCTGCAAGGTGACGCACAGGTTTAAAATTCCAGCTTCATTTGGATGATTTGTAATAGATGCATGTTAAAATAATAAATTCTCACAGTTGACTTCTCTGTTCAAGCCTTTAAATCAAATAACAAGGAAACTGTCCAAGTGTGCCATGCTTTATTCCGAGCCCTGTCAGCTGTGAATTGGAGAGTGAATTTTAGCAGAATTACCATACATGGGTTCTTATTATTTTAACAGCTATATTTGGAAAGATGAACTGATGTTAATCTCATCCCTTTCTCAGAATATCTAGGTTATTTGAGACAGTGCCTTCCATTGAACAATAGTGAGGTTTGGTTTGTTTACTGACAGTGAGGCCCCATGTTAATCTGGTTCTGGCTCTTAACTGTGACGACTCATGCATTTCTTGCCCTGTTCTTGCACTACTTAAACCGTTTCTGTCTCTTTCTTTGCAGAGCGTGAGGACCAGTCTATTCTTTGCACGTGAGTCACATTCTTCACGTTTTAAAGCATATCAGATGAGTTTTCACAGAAGAAGTGTCCAATTTGTCCATGAAAGGCCAGTCTGTAAAGATGTTATCATCGTGTTGATTTGCAAGAATCACCAGAGCGTGTGTTTGACTTGTCAAATGTGGCAGAGGCAATAAAACGGTTATCATTTCTGTCTTTTAGTTTGCTCAGCAAATGAATGTAACTAATTATTCAAATTATGATGTGATGTAATATAATAAAATGTATGTTTGCCAGTGGTGAGTCTGGAGCTGGTAAAACTGAAAACACCAAAAAAGTCATCCAGTACCTTGCTGTGGTGGCATCGTCTCATAAAGGGAAGAAAGACACTGCCACTGTGAGTTCTGCTCTCTCGGCAGTGAGGCATGAAGTATGATAAAGCATCACTGACATGAACTGTACCTTTTACAGGGTCTTCTTTACTGTTATGGTATTTACAAGCACATAGTTGTTAACATCATAGTAATTTAATAGCCACATCTATGTTATAGGGGACACAAGGTCTGCATTGTTATTATTGTTAACCTTTACCATTTCATTTGTTTTCACTGAGTTAAATGACTTCTTCTCCTATTTTTGTTTATAATTTAGCAACAAAAGGGAGCCCAGTTAGCTTTTGTGAGTATCTTACCTGCACTTACAATCGACACATCTACATTTTTTGTTCAAGAAATAAAAAATTGTTGACTTTAATAAGTGTTTGGGAAAAATGTTATTAAAAGTATTGTTAATTGTGATTTTATTAGTAATTATTAGTCATGAGTAAATATTAGTCACGTACATTCTATATTTACAAAAACAAATTTAGAAATTAATTTAATGACCCCCTGCAACACAGAGTTCTTGTTGTTGTTTTTTATCATATTTAATTCTTCAAACAATTAGTCACTTTTAGGGATTTATTGACTTAGCTCATAATACGATGCATCATTATTAAAAAAGGCTGAAAAACATCCATTCTGCAAATAATTTTAATCCCATACTTGCACTACATTCAACAAATTTTTAAATATGTTTGAACTTAACGTTCTCTAATACAAATTTAACATTAATGCATTCAGACTGCATCCATCAGACTAAAGTTAGCATTTGAACTGTTATTTGTAGAAAATTTCAGTCCTATTAAAGCCATTTTTTAATTATATTATAAAGCCAGTTTAGGCAAATATCTAGTCAAATGTTTAGAAATGTGTGCACTAGTGCAGGCCTTTGCCAAACACAAACGAAGAAACATTATTTGGTGGTGTACTTACATGTATTGATTAAACTGCACTGTTTTTTACAGTATATTAGATTTTAGATATCTGGGGCAACTAACACAAAATACTTTAAATTTAACCTTTATTTTTTATAAAATCTGTTACTGCAAACCTAATAAGTGAAAAATCGGCTAACATTTTTTGGAAAGTTATCAAACTATTTGGGTTCAGGTTAAAAATAAATCCCTTGTTTTTGTAGAACTAACAACTTCACTCTCTAGTTTGTTTTATTTCAGTGTGTGAATCCGAATAAGGTGAGCTTACTCAAAAACATTTTGACATAATTTGTAACATCAAATGTTTTGAGTAATGAGGGTTCAGTTTCCTATCGTTTAATGATTATAACTAAGGAATAACAAATGAAAACCCCAAATTCAGTTTCCCAGAAAATTAGAACATTCTGACAAGGTTCAATTTTGAAGACACCTCATGGCACACTTTAAACTGCTGAATAGCTCAAAACATAAGGCCAGCACCTATAGTTGCCCTAAACAATATCCTTCCGCACATCTAGTCATTTTTAACATTTTCTTTACCTACTCATCTTTCCAGACTTAAAAAAAAAAACGAAAAATGGCTGCCATTTTTAAACGAAAGCATCAATATTTCATGTGCGTTTGGTTATGATAATGTGCATACAATTGCTTTAATTTGTTTAAACTAATTATTCAGGGAGAGCTAGAAAAGCAGCTCCTACAGGCCAACCCCATTCTGGAAGCATTTGGAAATGCTAAAACCATCAAAAACGACAATTCTTCCAGATTTGTGAGTTAACAAGATAATGCACATAATAATATTTCCTTCTTGTGATGTTGATGAAAAAAAACAAACACATTTCTGTACACATTTTCAATTTCTCAGGGTAAATTCATCAAAATCAACTTTGACAACACAGGATACATCGTTGGAGCAAACATAGAAACTTGTATCCTAATTATCACTTCCACTTGTGATATGAGTTTTCAGATATGAGACATGAATCATACCTGGACAACACATGGAAAGTTTTCACCTTAACCTTTAAATGAATCTAGACCTCCTGGAAAAGTCTCGCTGCATCCGACAGGCCAAAATTGAGCGTGCCTTCCATATCTTCTACTACATGGTAGCTGGGGCCCAAGACAAAATGCGCGGTGAGGGTATTTTCATAGTTATTGTACCACTTTACAATTGTCAAAACAGTTTAAATAATATTTTCAGCTCTCAAAATAAATAAAAACGGATAGCAAAGAAGAAACATGTTCTAACACCCCCAAGATCTGATTCTTTCCTCAAAGATGAGCTATTACTTGAAGATTTTGGTAACTACCGGTTCCTTGTGGCTGGACATATGCAAGTCCAAAACCAACAAGATGATGAGATGCTCATCGAGACTCTGGATGCCATGGAGGTCCTCGGCTTCAACGAAGAGGAACGAATAGGTAAACTGTAAAAAAAAAATAGGTTGGAAAAGTATGCTACCAATTTTGCCAGTCACCAAACAAAACAAAAAATAAATAAATTTTCCATAATATTCAATAAAATAAAAGATTTGTCTAGAATGTTTGTGCATGCAATAAAAACCAAACCACTGTCAGATATTTTATTTGGATGCACAATTATTTACTTTAAATACAGAGTAAAACAACAAAACCCTGTAAAAAAAAATAATAAAATAAAAACTGGTCATAATATAACAGGTATTTTACCTGAACATCTTTTTTAAAAAATCAGGTTAGCAGTATCTTTCATGTGTTTGCTAAATGAAATAAAAAAACATCTTATTTGTTTGCTTAGGCATGCTAAAGGTGTGTTCCACTGTGCTTCAACTGGGCAACATTGAGTTCAAAGCAGAGAAAAACCAGGAGCAGGCCAGTATGCCAGATAACACGGGTACAAAAATCAGAAAGATTCATCTGTATTGTTGTTCTTGTAAAGAATCAGACTAAAACAAAATGTTTTACATTACCACCAGCCGCACAGAAAGTGTGCCATCTGCAGGGGATTAATGTGACTGACTTTACCAAAGCCATGCTCACCCCTCGCATCAAAGTGGGCCGAGAGTTTGTTCAGAAGGCGCAGACCAAAGAACAGGTGCTCAACTCCTTCACATTAAGTCCTTAAAATATTAAGTTTGTTAATTATCCTGTAGTTCGAGTCAACAAATCATCCAACAAAAAAATCATCCACTTTCATCCAACAAAAAAAAACATGTTTTTTCTTTCTCTTGGGATAAATGAAAAACTGTGCTTATCAAGTAATTTTGGAAAGTAATGTTTATTTAATACAAAGATCAACACACCATACCTCACATGAATTATGCTAATTAGCATATATATTCTTTCTTTCATCTTAAATATGTGTTAACCAATCATAATTAACATTGTGAGTGTTTGCTAGTGATCAAGTACATTCATGTTCAACAGAATGTAGAGGAACAACCTGGACAGATTCTACTGTAAAATTTCTCTTTACCCCAGAAGGTTTTTTTGTTGCCTAAATTAAGTCCATGAGAAAAAGATGTACCCAATTTGCTTGTCGTCAATAAGCAGTTTCAAGTAATGGTGTAACATATTTTGTGTCAATAAATCATCCAAGTCAAACAAACGCTGCACAAAGGACCTTTTGTAAAGTGTTCCATCTGTAATGGCATAAATGTTTTTTTTTTTCATCTCATAACAATATCTCTCTTTCTTTCTCAGGCTGACTTTGCAATGGAAGCCTTGGCTAAGGCTATGTATGACCGCCTGTTTCGCTGGATTTTGGGACGCCTCAACAAGGCTCTTGATAAGACAAAGAGGCAAGGAGCTTCCTTCATTGGAATCCTTGACATTGCTGGGTTCGAAATTTTTGAAGTGAGTGTGAAAGTGAAAGAGATTTAATTATAGTGTGCTTAAAAAGTGATGCTCGCGATCCTTGGATTTCAGGATAACTCATTTGAGCAGCTGTGCATCAACTACACCAATGAAAAACTGCAACAGCTTTTCAACCACACCATGTTCATCCTGGAGCAGGAAGAGTATAAGAAAGAAGGCATCGAGTGGAATTTCATCGACTTTGGGCTAGACCTCCAGCCCTGCATTGAGCTGATAGAGAGACCAGTCAGTTTACTTAGAACTACTTTAAGAAAGGAACATTGTTGAAGAAGTTTCACAATTGAGGAATATCTTTTGGTTTCCTCTTCTAGAACAATCCTCCAGGTATCCTAGCCCTGTTAGATGAGGAGTGCTGGTTCCCTAAGGCCACGGATGTTTCTTTTGTTGAAAAACTTTTCAGCACACACTCAAGCCACTGCAAATTATCCAAACCAAAGAATCTGAAGGAGAAGACTTTCTTCACTGTGCAACATTATGCTGGGAAGGCAAGTATTTATGCACTATGGGTGTCAGTGCTTTTTGTCAGGGTCTGCAGGCATATCTTACTCCAGCAAACCTGTTTTAAGTTCATCTTCATTTATAATTCTTTTTGACTCTAGAAAGCCAAAAAGCTGCGTAATCGTATTGTTGATGATCTCATTTGATTTAGGTGGACTATAACGCTACATCATGGCTGACAAAAAACATGGATCCCCTCAATGATAACGTCACAGCCTTGCTAAGTAACTCTTCCAGTGCTTTTGTTCAAGAGATTTGGAAAGATGGTGAGTGCTTGACATCTTAAAAGTTTGTTTAAGGAGAAAATGAGATTTGCAGAGGTTTTGAAATGTGACCAGAATATATTTGAATTTAAATATCTGGGTTCTCATAGTGGAGCGTGTGGTAGGGTTGGAAACAATGGCTAAAATGGCCAAGTCTGACACCTCCTCCCCTGCTGCTTCCAAGTCCAAGAAAGGCATGTTCCGGACTGTGGGACAGCTCTACAAAGAGTCTCTCGGCAAACTCATGACTACTCTTCACAACACGCAACCCAACTTTGTGCGTTGCATCATTCCCAACCATGAAAAAAGGGTATGCACTGACACAACAACAGCATAGTCTCTACAGAGAGAATAAAGGAATTGTATGGCTTTCGATTGCTTATGGATGGCATATTTAAAGTTATTAAATGAATTTAAAAAAAGGTAAATCAGGAATAAACCTACACTTCATTTAAAAAAACTTCATGAAATCATGGTTTTATTCATAGGCTGGAAAGATAGATGCCCATCTAGTTTTAGAGCAGCTGAGCTGTAATGGTGTACTGGAAGGGATCCGTATTTGCCGCCAGGGCTTCCCCAATCGCATTGTCTTCCATGAATTTCGACAACGGTAAAAAAAAAAATTATATATATGATGTAAATAATAATGTTTCTTTTCATTTAAAATGGATACCCCACTCAAAAAATGAAAATTTGGTCATTGATCACTGATGCTGCAGTATTCCAGACCTGTTAGAAATTCGCTCACTCATTCTCATTATGATATATTTCATTATGATATAGCAGTCCAGCGACTGCTTCTTTTGTCCCACACATTTTCATGCCTTAAAAACATTTAAAATGTAAACATTTCTGTGTTGGGAGTTAGATTCAAATTTAAGACAGCAACATAAACCCTTTCAGATCAGATCACAAAAGAAGTAAAACAAATGCTTAAATCCACATTATCTTCTCCTGATTTTCAGTGAGATGTGCTGCACATATGTAAAATTTGAGACATGAGTGCCTCCAGCCAGTCTTTTGGTTTGAGGAGAAGTATTGTCACATTGAAGAGCAGGAAACAATAACATGGCTTTAAGTATTTATTTGGTCCCTTTTGCCATCAAAAATAATTTCTCAAAGAAGGAAGAAGTCTTAACAGGTCTGGAACAACAACAGGATACGTGATTAATTTTTGAGTGTAGTATCCCTTTAATGGTTCACTCACACAGAGTGTACAAGTAGATTATAAGAGATATGACCATGATTGTAGATGTATCTCATCAGTGACCCATTTGTGACAGATATGAGATTCTTGCTGCCGGTGCCATTCCCAAAGGATTCATGGATGGAAAACAAGCCAGTACATTGTTGGTGAGTATTGAACAAATGGTTAACTCTGCCATTTTAAATCATTCATTAAGGACACTTCTCTACTTTTCTTCAATCAGATCAAACAACTAGACTTAGATCCCAACCTCTACCGGATTGGTCTGAGCAAGATATTCTTCCGAACAGGGGTGCTGGCACAGTTGGAAGAGGAACGAGACCTGAAACTGACTGACATTATCATTGCCTTCCAAGCCCAGGCCCGGGGTTTTCTGAGCAGAAAGTGAGTACAAAATGTATTTGGAGCTAAGTCTTAAAATAAACCTACTTTTTTTTTAATATACAGAGCTTTTAGCAAGAAACAGAAGCAGCTGACAGCTATGAAAGTGATTCAGAGAAACTGTGCTGTTTATCTGACTCTGAAGAACTGGCAATGGTGGAGACTCTTCACTAAAGTAAGTAAAAAAAATACCATTGCACAGGCAGACATGGAAGAAATGTCTGTGTCTCACTGTGGTTATTCGGCATTCCTTTTCAGGTCAAACCCCTGCTTCAGGTGACTCGTCAAGAAGAAGAGATGAACCAAATGGAAGAAGAGCTTCAAAAAGCCAAAGAAATTGCACAGAAGTCTGAAAATGAACTAAAGGAGATTGCAGAGAAACACAACCAGGTATCTTTGAGGCACATTCAGTCATAATGGCATTCAAGTAGAGAAATTTACCATTAAGCAATCATGAATGTGTATGTGCAGGTGCTAGAGGAGAAGAACAAGCTACAAGCTAAGCTCCAGGAAGAAGCAGAGCTGTTTGCTGAGTCTGAGGAGATGAGGATCAGGCTGGAGGCTAAGAAGCAAGAGCTAGAGGAGGTGCTACATGAGATGGAGGCTCGATTTGAGGATGAGGAGGAGCGAAGCCAAGCTTTGCAGCAAGAGAAGGCAAACCTGCAACAGCAGCTGAAGGTAAAACATCGATCAAATAGTAAACTGAAATTAGTCACAAACAAAATAGACGCATACAAAAAATTATTTGTGTTTAATTACACAATGTTAAAAAATTGTCATGACATGCCAATAAAGATTTTAATATTTGTTATTTTAGATTTACTAATTAATTAATAGTTGCCATCCATTAGTATGTGACCACCGAGACGAGGCCATGAAATCAATTGTGTACACTAAAAGGATAAATAAATAAAAGTAAACCGTATTAAATCATACAGTCCCAGGGCAGTATCTGAAATTGTATTATTTGAAATGCAACACTGTTTTAGTTAGAGTTCAGTTAAATTTTATAGAGCTATACTTTGGTTTCAAATATTATGCTTCATTTTTATATTAAAACAATAATGAAAATTAATATTACCACTGATTAGGTTTCATGTTTGTCCTTGAAATACTCTGTGTTAAGGATTTACAGAAACATCTGACAGAACAAGAAAATGCCAAGCAGAAGCTTCAGATGGAAAGCGGAGCTGCAGATGGGAAGATTAAAAAACTGGAGGGTGAACTTCTCATAATCGAGGACCAGAAGAGCAAGTTGCAGAAGGTTTCATAGAATTACGACAACATTCTATTTTTAGACATAAACATCCCTTTAAAGAAGACCACAGCAGATTAATCAACTCTTTACATGTAGGAGAAGCAACAGCTGGAAGAGCGATTGGCCGATTTTAGCTCTAACCTTACTGAAGAAGAAGAAAAATCCAAAAACCTTATAAAACTCAAGGCTAAACATGAATCTATGATTTCTGATCTTGAAGGTTGCAATAACTTATGTTTCATTCTTATTAACTGCAACATTTAACACTGTAAACTAGCCACCCATTATGTGTCCCTGCTTGTGCAGTTCGTCTGAAGAAGGAAGAGAAGAGTCGCCAGGATGTAGTGAAAGCCAAATCTAAACTGGAGGCTGAGTATAATGATCTCCAGGAACAAGTGAAAGACCTGCAGAGTCAGGTAGCAGAGTTCAAGACTCAGCAGGCCAGAAGTGAAGTGACAATCCAGGACCTTCTGACAGGGTATGCTTCACCTACATCATTAGTCATTGTTCAACTGCACGCTGTTAACTGTGTATTTTCTAGCTTTGAAGAAGAATCAATTCAGAAGAGTAACGCTGTGAAAAAGATACAAGAAATGGAAGTGGTTATTGCAGAGCTACAAGATGAACTGGAGGCTGAACAAGGAGCTTCTAGAAAGTCAGAAAAGGCTAGAAAGGAGTTGGAAGAAGCACTCTCTGTCTTGAGAATGGAACTCGAAGACTCCATTGACACCACAGCAGCTCAGCAAGAACTAAGGTGATCAATAACAGTTATATTTTTTAACATTTATATTCAAAGGAAAATTATACTTTTCCTATAAGAGAAAAGTACAAGTACAAGTAAACACAACCAGTATTTATTTTTACGCAACAGTGTCAAATTAAAAGTCCAGTTTATCTCTTTTCTCATATATGAAAACAGGGAATTCCTAACAAGATGTGTTTGTTGGACAGGGCTAAAAGGGAGCAGGAGGTGACTATGCTGAAGAAATTGCTTGAAGATGAAGGGCAAAACCACGAGGCTCAAGTTAATGAGATGAAACAAAAAAATACCCAGTCTGTAAATGAACTTACTCAGCAGCTAGAGCAATCCAAGCGGGTGAGAGATTAGCTGATAAATGATCACTTTCAACAGCTTTGTAATGCCCTTCATTTATGGGTTGACTGTGGATGAACATATCTGCAAAGTAGGCAATACATCTTATCTTGAAATCTAGGCAAAAGCTACTCTGGAGAAGGCAAAGCAAGCCCTAGAGAAGGAAGTCGGGGACTTAAATGGAGACCTTCACTCTCTGGGTAATGCTAAGCATGATTTGGAACAGAAGAAGAAAAAGTTAGAGACACAGGTTGCTGACCTTCAGATTCGTTTAAATGAAAGTGAGAGGAAGAAGGATGAACTTGGAGATGCAGTTTCTAAACTTACGGTGAGAGACTGAAATTTTAGACAACAATGTAGGGCGGCTGTGAAATTGATGGGTGAATTGCAAACTTTTTTCAGATGGAGTACAACAATGTAAATAGCATCCTAAATGAGGCAGAGAACAAGAACATCAAGCTTAATAAAGATATTGGCAGCCTGAGCTCACAGTTGCAAGATACACAGGTATCAATAATTCCCACCTCAAGATGGTTCCTCAAAGCACTCCTCTTAACAAAATCTGCTGGCAATAAATATGCGGAGAATGCGGAGAAGAATTTTAGTCTGTGTATTTTGTCTGTTTATTTTTAGGAGTTACTTAGTGAAGAGACTCGTCAAAAATTGCATTTTATCACACGTTTGCGTCAAGCGGAAGATGAACGAAACAATCTCTTGGAGCAAATGGATGAAGAAACAGAGGCCAGGAGAAATGTGGAGAGACAGGTCTCTAGCCTTAATGCACAGGTCTGCCTCTGAATATTTCAAGCAATTTTATGAATAATCTCTGCAATCAATGTCAAAATACAAAAGGACGGTTGAAAAAATGTCCTTTATTGTTTCAAACACAGTTATCAGATGCAAAGAAAAAGCTTGATGAATGCTCCAGCAATTTTCATTTGCTTGAAGAGAGTAAGAAACGGCTTCAGAAGGATCTTGAAGCCACTAAAGGAGAGTTAGAGGAGAAATCTACAATGTCTGAGAAGCTTGAGAAGACCAAAAGCCACCTTCAGCAAGAGCTGGATGACGTGCTGATAGAACTAGAAAGCCAGAGACAACAAGTTTTAAATCTGGAGAAGAAACAACGGAAATTTGACCAGGTTGCATTACAGTTTTACAGCATTTGTCACTTTTTTGTTACTTCTTTTAATGAGTTTTACCTTGTACAGGTGCTTGCAGAGGAGAAAACCATTTCCAGCAAGTATGCTCAGGAGCGTGACTCTGCAGAGACAGAGGTCAGAGAAAAAGATGCAAAATGTTTGGCCCTCACTCGAGCTCTTGAAGAATCCCAGGGTTCCTGTAGAGAGTTGGAGAAACACAACAAGGCACTCCGCACAGAAATGGAAGACCTGATCAGCTCAAAAGATGATGCAGGCAAAAATGTTAGTCATGTTTTTTTGTAACAGACCAATTGTAGAATATGTTGGTTTTCCTAAGTAGCATGTTAACTTATGTGAATGAAACACTAGGTTCACGAACTTGAGAAGGCCAAACGGTCATTTGAGGCTCAAATTGAAGAGATGGCAATTCAGATGGAGGAACTTGAGGATGAACTGCAGACCGCAGAGGATGCTAAACTCCATCTGGAAGTCAATATGCAGGCCCTCAAAGTTCAGTTTCAAAGAGACCTGCAGGTCAAAGAGGAACTAAGTGAAGAGAAGAGGAAACAACTGTTGAAGCAGGTTAAGATCGATATATTTGTTGAGATTTCTTGTCTGAGATTTTCCCCACTGTCTGTCACATGCAACCCTTTTATCTGTTCAAATCAGCAGAAGAATGTAACAACATAATATTTGTAAAACATTTACCCCCAGGTACGTGAGCTTGAGATAGAGTTAGAAGATGAACAGAATATGAAGAATTCTCTGGCAGCTGTAAAGAAGAAACTTGAAGTAGATTTGCAAGATCTTGAGGACCAGATTGACTCAATAAACAGGGCCAGAGATGAAGCCATTAAACAACTCCGCAAGAGCCAGGTCAGGAAGTAAAACATCTTTTAGTGGTCCCCAATCCTTTTCCACTTTCAACTATTTTAGTTGTTTTTCCTGCCACAGATGCAGTTTAAAGATTCCCAGAGGGAACTGGAAGAGGCACGAACTTTGCATAAAGAGGTTCTTTCTGATGCCAGGGAAACTGAGAGAAAGGCCAAAGCTATGGAGACTGACATTTCACACTTGCAGGAGGTAACATTGTCTCAACTTTTAATACGCATCTTGATGAATTTTAAGTTTGATTACTTTACAGGAACTTGAGAGAGCAGAGAGAGCTCGTAAACATGCCGAAAGAGAAAGAGACGAAACAGTGGGAGAGATGGCAAGTGGCACATTTTGGAAGTAAGTAAAGAATTTGTTTTTACAAATCTCACAACAGTAAACTGAAAAGTTATCAATTGTTCTGCCCATAGATCTGGGATCTCTGATGAGAAACGTTGTCTAGAAACCAAGATACAACAGTTGGAAGAGGAACTTGATGATGAGCAGGCTAACATAGAAACACTGAATGAAAGGTTGCGAAGGAGTATGCAGGAGGTGATTGGATGTATCCAGTTAAGTGAAATTCCTTGAGCTTTTGTAGTGAACACACTTTGTTTACATCAACAACCAGGTGGAGCAACTGACCAGTGAGGTGCATATTGAACGCTCCAATGTTCAGATGATGGAGAGCACCTGGCAACAGATGGAAAAGCAGAACAAGGAGCTCAGGGCACGGTTACAGGAGACTGAGGGACAAGTCAAGTCAAAGCAACGCTCCAACATTGCTGCCCTAGAGATGAAGTTACAGAAACTGGAGGATCAGCTGGACCATGAAAGCAGGTGAGGTCATCAGCAGGCCCAGGCGAGATCTGTGGCTGCAGATTAGGATAATACAAAATGTACCTCAAGGGCTGAAATCAAAAGAATTGTAGTGTTGATCTTTCTCTTTGACATTGAATTAATCCATTTAAACTCCTTCTGCCGAAAACCACAGCATTTAGCAGAAAATCTGCACAGAAAGCCTCCAAAATCTTTGTATCTTGATCAGCAATGACAAAGAATCTACTTTATTTTTCTGGTTTCAGAGACAGACAGTCTATTGCGAAGGCCATGCGCCAGAAAGACAAGAGGCTCAAAGAACTAATGAACCAGGTTGAGGATGAAAGGAAACAGTTAGAGACGTACAAGGACCAGGTTTAAACGATTTCAACGATAAATTGCAATTAACTGTTATTGCATGACAGTCATAGTTCCTACTGGCTTTCTCTCATTTTGCAGTCCGAGAAAGCCAATCTTCGTGCAAAGCAGCTGAAGATGCAAATGGAAGAGAGTGATGAAGAGTCTCAGCGTGCCACTGCTGCTCGCCGCAAACTTCAGAAAGAACTGAATGAAGCCATCGAAGCCAATGATGCCCTGACCAGAGAAGTGGCCTCACTCAAGAGCAAACTAAGGTTGTTCTGAAGTGACTCCTTGTTAGAATGTATGTGTAACAAGAATTTTTGTTTCCTGCTCTAGTTTACAGAGAAGGTTTCACATCTAAGTGGACAGGAGACTCAGTTTCTTACTTCTGTGTTCCTCAGGCGTGGCGTTGACTTCAGTAACTCATTGAGGCGTGGCAGTGGAGGGGAGAGTTTTAGAAGAACTACTAGGAGTAAGAAGGAGACTTCTGAGGTCACAGATGAGAGTTCACAAAGAGAACTTCAGAATGAACCAATCAGCGACACACAAGGAAACAACTAAAATAGTGACCAATTGTAGTCACAATTTATTTGTTGTGTATGTTGTGAACTCAACCTTATTTTCCTTAAAAAGTTTGCTACTGTTAATTTTACCTATTAAAAAAAGCAGACACAAATGAGGAAATAATCTCAAATCGATGGAAATTATGAATTTTTCTTTTGTAGAGGTGCCATATTATGCCCTATTTAAAGCAATTAAAATAAATATTTGATCCCTTTACACTAGCACTGTCCCTGAACAACCTAAATAAAAGTGCACATTGTAAACAATGTATTTAAATAATATCGTTTTGACCTCTAAAAAAACAGGTTTTGTCTTGTTCCACTCAAAGCCCCACCACACCCCCTGCTGACCTCACTCACCTGTCCATCTCAATTCACTAAAACATCAACAGTGGCGCTGCTTTCAACAGCTTTTTTAATACAGACTAAATAATATATTCTATCGCAAATGTCTATGCGTGACAATAGCCCCTTATGTATATTAACTAGTCTCTGCTACTCTTACACTTCTGGGCAAAATAGCGTGTGAATTGCTGCATTAGCAGTTCATCTGTTTGGTCAGTGGACGGTGCTAAAACTATTTGTGGAGCCGAATAGGAAAAAAAAGATTACGTAACATACACAAAGCACTCTAAATAAAACTTGCACCATGTTTTTGATAAAGAAACACCACTAAAACATGCAAGAAATTTTAACATTAAATAAAGTTTAAGAGTTATATAATAGGGCACCTTTTAAACATACTAACCTTTCCTCTAGACTTTTAACTCTGAATTTCTTTTTCTGCTAGAAACGCCAGACATAATTAGTTAGATTGAAAAAGGGAAAAATGTCTCTTGCAGCACCAACTAGAAAGAACCAAACAGACTTGTTAAAGTAGCCATTTATTGTGTGGGTTATAAGTTAACCAACAATTTGACTTCAAAGGCAGAATGAACCAGTCACTTTTGCTGTGGAAATGTCTGAACATGTGTTTACATGAGAAGAAGATAATAAACTTCATGTTGATAATTATATTATTGCCATTTTGGGTGTATAATGAATATAGAGAAAGACAACTATTATGAACTGTAAAAACATCTGTATGTGAAGTTATTGCTTACACAAAGCCCTGAGATGGTGCAATAAATTTGACATGTCTTCCTATAAACAACTCTTATCTTTTTCAATAGTTCATCTAAGCAATGAGGATAATTTACACAGTTCTTCCATACATTTCCATTTTTAACATAAAATATATGTATCCTTCACTGAAGTATTCATATTGCTTGTTGCTAGCCTACATCTATGGCTCAAGGAAGAGAGGAACTTGAAGAGTAAGGGATTTCCACTTCCCTTAGAAATCTCTTCCTCCACACCCTGGCAACCCTGAAGAATCAGGGAATTAATACACCAGGAAGACTAGTGAGAAAAGCTGTCATTGCCTCCAGGTTAGTAAGTACAGCCAACTTTTAGGCGAAGCTTAAATAAGCCTCAAACTTAAGGCACACTAAATGTCTCAAGCTCAGGAGAATTCTCAAAACCCAAAAATGGCACAGACGCCTTATCTATTACCTGCAATTAAAAGGCACAAGAGGGAGTCATCATGCATACACATTTTGGTTACTGCTGGTTACTTACATCAACCTCCTTGAGGCAAACATATGAAGCTCAGATCATCTCACAAACCTGGAATAAATTCTAAACTAGAAGCATATTTCTATTTCTATACAACTCTAAACCCTATTCATTAAACTAATTATCTCCAAAATCATTTAAAAAAATAAACCTACTGTCAGTGATGTTTGTATAGTAGGAGTTTCACAGGATATTATTCAGTAGTTTAGTGCTGGAAAGTACAGAGTTGAAGAGAAAAATCTATGTTTACCTGCAAATATCTCCCAAACCATTGAGATACAATAAAATTACAGTGCACATTAGACATTTAAAATAGCTATGGATAACTAGAAACTTAAAAACAACACAAATAGAACTAAACTTATAATGAAAAAACAAAGCATTAGTTCACAAGTCAGCGGGAGTTGGTGAATCTGTTACACAACTGCCAATGAAGGAGTTGATAGCAGTTTGTCATATATGAGCAATAAAATGTGCTTCAGCTGCTGAAAATGAATAATTTTCCTATTAAATGAATTGGAAATACTAGTTTTCTTGATCTTGGATTGGATAACATGCTTGTTCACTGGTAGAGGAGACAGGTTTGCTCACAGCATTATCTTGGATCCTGTTCCAAAGTCCAATCGCTTTACCATTCTGTGTAAGAGAGAGTGTATTAAGAAAAAGCCATGCATTAAGTCTAGGTTCATTTAAACAAAATCAAGTTCTTATCATACAAGCCATTGACATTGGATGGGATTTCTGGGGTTTCTCGTGTAATGCTTGGTGTACTCTGGCCAGTCACTGCTCTGTTGGATGATTTCTCATGGACATGCAACTCTCTGCATGATGCAAGCTTTGACTCCAGGTTCTGAAACAAATGGTCATGATGGAAGATAATGCTTCTAAGCCGCAGGTCCAATATTTGAAGATGTACCACAAACTCACCCCAACTTTCCTTAACAACTCTCCAACAATGTTGAGGGCAGATATTCGTGCTGATGTAGTGAGAGGTGTTCCGGTCAGACCTTCAACTAACATGCCAGGAGAAATTAGAAAACAATCAGAGAAGTTTTTAAGACACAAAGCTTATTTCCTACGTATTTTACCTTCACATGTGTTGCTTTAATCAGAGCTGAAGATCTTTACCCACTCTCAATTTATATAAAAATATAATATTCAACGAGCTTGTGATATGCTTATATTGCTGCAAGAGGCACGTAGATGAACGCTGAGCTGGTAAACAGAGGCCACGTTCAGGCTGCAGTCCAAAATAACCCAAATAAATTTTTTTGCCCATCTGCAACCTGTATCTTATATCTACAGAACTGTATGAACAGCTCGATTCATATTTTTTTCAAATCTGACCCAGGTCGCTTAAATATGTGGTCCTGAATCCGATACATATCCTTTTTTTCAATGCAACCTTAGTCTGAACACCCAGGTTGCATTTATCTGGGTTTTGGGTCATTGACCACAATTTATCCGAGCACTTTTAACATCACTTACAGGAGTATAATGTAATGTGTTCTTCTCTGACTCAATATTTTTATTAATATTGTTTAAACCTAATAAAGTTGGTCTGATCAGATATTTATGCCCACAAAGTTCCATAGAGAAGGCGCTTCAATGTTCTTGGGGAATCATTTCTTCTTCTGTGCATGCATGTCACATTTGAGCTGTAGTTATTAAGAGGTGCCCGTTATTTGTAATGTGAACGAATGCAGCAAAAAAAACAAAACAAAAAAGACAAACGTATTACACCAAAAAAAATCCACATTGGTTATCAAGAACTGCAGTCTGAATGTAGCCAGAGGCTCATTTCTGGAGATCTTTTTGTTGCGCTGCCAACTAGAGCCAAGTCCATATGTCTAATTTAAAAAAAAGCCAGTTGGTTTTGTAAAATGCAACAAAAAAATCCATATGCTATCAAATCACAACAGCAAAACAACAGAAAATTGACGTTGATGAGGCTAGAAATTGATAAGATTATTTTTAAGCCTAAAATAAATAATGCAAATTGATTATATCACAAGACCAGAGCCGCATATTATGGAAGTTCTTTGGAGTCTTTTATTGGTGTTCATTTCAATACTGCCAAATACGCAATTTGTAAAGAAATAAAGCTGAGCCTTTATTTTATTGTTCTTATAGTCGCTTCATTACGGCAAAGTACTAATAAAAAAAAAAAGATTTCCTGTGGAAGCATCACATATTTTATGTTGGCTATGGTAATTTTGTTATTGGTAAATAGCAAATCGTTTTTAATTTCTTTGAATTCAGTTTGTCAAGATTCTGTTTAATTATAAGACCTTGTTGACTTGTGTAAGCTGTGCTGTAACTGTGAATTGTCACCTCCCTACTTTGGCTTATTAAGAGCTGGTGTTGGAGGTTAAATTTTATTGAACTTTCAAGAGGCCTGTACACTTTTCATTTACTAGGCATTAATAAATTGAGTGACAATAAGTATACATTCTTTAACAGCAGTGTTAGCGTGCATTAATTTCAGTTATTTTGGGTCAGAGTGTGTTCAGCCTCATAAATAAGAAAATAAACAAAATCAGGTTTGGGTCAGGCTAAATTCACTCTGGTTAAGGGCAGGGGATTTCTCTCAATTCAAGCTCTTAAAAAGAGCTTTCTTATTTGCTTTTATTTAATCTTTTATGATAAAAAAATATATATGAACAAATGACACATGGACTGTAAAATGTACACAAAATACATTATCCCAGGGGAGGGAGTAATAAGTAATTTTTTGTTAATAAACAGTTTTTACAAATATCCCTGTGTATTTGTGCTTACTTCGGCCGTATGAGGCTGATGGGGTATTGAATGTACTCCCAGACCCTGGAGGTCTGGATGGTGTAGCAAGAAGAGAAGGTAGGACAGAGCTGATAACAGAGGAGGGTCTTGAGGGTGTGGTTTCAGGCTTTTCTGCATCTCTAGAGAGGCTGATGGACGACTTGTGCTCCTGTTTCTGCTGAACATTTAGCTCCTGTCTTAAATCTGCAAAACAGGAGAGCAATACAATTTAAAAAATGAATACAAGAGAGGATAGTAATAGGAAATGTTTTTTTTTTTTACCTCTAGCTTCATCCTTTAATCTCTGTACTGACTCAAGAAGGTTCTCTTTTTCATCAAGTTCACTCTCAAGGAAAGCATTTCTCTCGATCACATGATTCATTCTTTGCTCAAAGTCTTCAAGAGACATTATAGTGGCTCTGAAAAATTTTTTTTTTAAAAATATATTTTGGAGCACAAAGCCTTTTTATTGCACAAAACCAGCATGAGCCACACCTCTTTGCTCGTTCCAGATCATCGTTGGCCTGCTCCAGCTCCCGGATGTACTTGTGCAGTTGGTCCTTGATGGCTGTAGTCTCTGCCAGATCTCCTTCTAGAGCTGAGATCTGCCTGACAGCCTCTGAGTGCTGCGTTTCATACTTCTCCTGCAATTAAATAGCCATCCGAGCACAAACAGAAAAATACAGATGTAATACTGAAACTCAAAAGAAAAAACAAATATGTACAACATTCTTTAGAACTTTATAAACATTGGCATGGTTCAGGATAGCTAAACCAGTTTGTGTGCGTGTATGTGTGTGTGTGTGTGTGTGCAAATAAACAATTTCAAAAGTCTTCACTATTTCAAAATTGTCTGTTGGCCTTCAAGTAAATGAGAGTTCCTCAAAAAATATGTCTGCCAGTTATAGAGAGCCTGCATTTTAAGTAAGCAAACAAATTTTTTTATATATCTCAGAAATTAAAAATTTAATATTTAAGGTACGTATAGCTTAAGCAGTTCCATTTCTCTCCCTTAGCCCTCACCATTACTACTAACCCTTCATTTTGCACATTCGGGTGAGTGACAGGGCAGTAAAGAAACAGTGAGTGATAGGAACAGTAATATTAGACAATAAATTTGCTTATGAGAAGTTCAATGTTGTTATACACAATAGTATTGTATTATACCTTGTAAAAAAATGAACAGCGGATTCGATTTTATGTCATAAGAGCTGATGCAGGTCAGAAATATAAAATATTATATCCTATAATATATATTATAACTATTATAATATAGCCAACAACTATTTTAAGCCAATAGCCACTTTTCAATTAATAATGCATGATTTAACAGTATTAACATAGATGTAACACAGTAGACTTGTGTATGACATGTTTATGTGTAGGTTTTATAGCAGCTTCACTTTGCTGTCTCAATTCAAACATTTTTTCAGCCCCTCAGCACCATGGGTCAGAGGAAAGGGCTAATTGCTAGCAGTCAGGGACAAGGAAGAGAAATGGAACTCAGAATTACATCCCACCCAGAAGTGTTTTGGTGGAACTGAAACTGCTCATCATAAAAATAGCTAAGCCAGCAGGTGGTACGTTGACTAACCAAGCCAAAGAAATACAAAAAAGAATGCTATTGGAATATGTGCAAATGGAAGACAAACCTGACAATTGGGTGGTGAGAAAAGTCCCAACAGAGGACCCTGTCAGTCGAACCAAGTGCATACCGAGAGTTTACACTTACAAGTCATATTCTTGCATTTTCAAAATAGCATGTTTTTACTATAGTTTAAATAAATATGTGTATAGGATATGTAAATATGTGTCAGGAATGCATTTTCTTCTTTGCGAGTTGACAAAAACACATCACTTCATTAAAAGTTATTGCTATAACTTGATTCTTGAATTCGAAAAAAAAAAAAATGTTAATTACATGAGTGTGATGCTGTCATGACCAAAGTGGCATGGCTTATGCTGCTGACAGGAGTACCTCAGAGTTAAATATGTGAGCAGTATAATAGCTGAAAGCAGAGTCTTCATTTATGTCGTTGACCCTGATCATGTTTTTGGTTTGCAGTCAGACAGAATACCTAAAATTTCAGTTGTTAAGCCATTCAGTGATCTAGTTTCTGTTGCTAGTTTTGAACAGGATCTTAGCAGAATAATTACTACTGTTGTATATCCATATGAAAATCAATACTGTGAAATTACTAGAGTTTTACAACCATGTTCCTGCCAAAAGCAAAACACGAACAACCCTCAATGCCCTTTAGATACTGATGCAGAAATAAGCATCAGCTGATCTCCTCGTTCTGAATTGGATCTCTGTTGCTTTTCTATGAACGTGTGACTGTGCCCTCACTAGTATTGATGCAAACAGGCACATAAACTCTGAACGTCTACACAGAGTCAAACAAAGATTAAAATCTCAAAATGTCATGACCAAATTTATATTCAAAGAACAGACGCAATGCTGCTAAAGTGTTTTATGAGACAGCTGACGCTACCAAAATGGATTTGTGTATGCTGATATCTTGCTAATTATTTCAACTAGTGTTGTCAAAAAGTCCTGATACTTTGGTACCAAGTTGGTACTAAAACAAACAAAAAAAAATTTTTTTTATGGTACCAGGATTTCTTAATTACCGGTAGTACCTGGTTAACCCGGTTCATGTCAAAAACATGATGGTGTGATATTTTCACACCCAATGATTTAAATGTGTCCAAAATATACTTGTTATATAATGCATTTAATGTATGGTTAAAGTATATGTGACTAATATTAGTCCATCAGAAAAGCAGTATTAGGCTTTTAAGCATGAACGCAGTTTGATACCAATAAGATACCATTTATTAACATGACTTCATCGTGTATTAGCTTGCATTAACTTACAGTGAGTGAATGAATTAATGAACTATTAATGTAAAACTATTGAATTCATTAATGCATTTTCATATTAAGAAAAATAAATGGCCATTTGCTATACAACAAGTTTTTTGTTATCTAATAAATGCTTCTTTTCGTAAAGTGTTTGAATTACTAGTTTTTCCATCTTTATAGCAATGATATTATATACACTTAATATAATAAATCTTATACAGATTTATTATTAAAAGCTGAGGTATGTATGATACAAATGTTTATTACAATGCTATACTTTTAGTAACAATAATAATAATCTATGATAATAAAGTTCTGTTCAGTCAGGGCATACTTTGTTTAATTTATAAAAGGTTTAAGTTCCTAAATAAAGAGTGAGTTATTTAATCATGTTAAATATTATTCAGCTCTATTAATAAAAGTAGTTTGTTCAATTCATGTTTTTGTGTTTTACTTTGGTAATAAAATTGGTACCAAGAACCGTGGATTTTCACTGGTATCGGTAGAGAATACTAAAATTTGGTACCGTAACAACCCTACTTTCAATTAGTAAATAAAAACATGTAAGCAGTGAGGTTCGAAATAAGCTATTAAAATACAAGGTAAAAAACATAGCCATTAAATGCTGCTCAACTTTATCTGATGACACACACACACAAACACACTTTTTTTGAACACGCTTCGGGGGTGCGTCCACACGTAACCAGAGCCGCGTTTTCACTGTAACCAAGTCAAAAAACTACCGATTGAGCCTTGTAAACAAAAATTAAAACAGTGAGAGTGAATTGTAAAGAGTTATTGGTAAACACTGGCGAGAGTATTGTCGTTTATATAAGACGTTCTTCTTAAGGAAGCACTGCATTCCTAATAGTCTCACAACTTGGAGCTGAAAGAAGCTTCTGATTGGTTGATTTAACTTCAATGGGTGAAGAGTCTGCTGCCATCTACTGGGTAGTCACACTCTCTGCGATGTTTGAAATTGTTTTACCCAGTTTTGTGTGGACGCAGTTTTTTTTCTGCCCGTGCTCATCTGGATGGATTTTTTTGTAAACGCGATAATTTTTTTTTTTAAATATCCGGTACGTGTGGACAGGGTCTTAATCCCTTTATCAGTCTAAGCTTCTGTCAATAAAATTATGCAGTCACAATAACACTGAGAGAAACAGGGCCTTTTCTAAGCAGCAACACTGCTCCAGGTGAGCTCAGGAGTTTTTAAAAGCTGGCTTAATATTGTTGACATTTAATGCTTTTAACTTCATTGTCAGACTAAATGCATTTTGCTTTATTAATTTGATCTCTATTGTTTCATGTACTTTTGTTTTATCTGCTTCTCTGTTCTGTAATTTGGGAATAAATAAAGTTTATTATTATTATTATAAATCAGGGGAACACTGCAAATTTATTGAAGCATTTGTAGACCCATGGAATCTAAAGAAACATGCACTTTTTCTGATGGATGCGAATTCCTTACCTTCTCGGCTATCGTTAAAGTTTCAATGAGTTCATAAATCCTGCTAAATGTATGTTGATTATTTTCGAGTACCACAGGGTGTGTGAAAATGTGTCTAACAGACTAACTGGTAATGCCAAAGTCATCTGTAAAATGTTTGTGTTTTATGCTAAACAGGCTGTGTTAAATGTGTTTTAATAAACCATTTCTGTTTATATGCCTATTGTTAGAAGGAAGTGATCCCATTTATCTAATTAAAAAACCTCTCACATAAGTAATATTGTCAGTAATGTTAGAAGAGTTGGCGTGTGAAAGAATCATCAATTCCTGAGAGTCTTCTCATGTGCTGGCAACACAACCAATGAGGAAAGGTGCTGTATTTTGCCAGAGTAAGTAATGATCCATTTTAACAAGAACACTTAGTTCAAAGAGAACATACATTTTTGTCATGGCTAATCATTTGTGTTCTTGTACAGAAGTGTGTTTAGAAAGTAAATTTTTATACAAACTGTAAAAGAAAATTTAAGTAAAGTTTTTGGACCAATATAGCTTTGAAGCATCGAATTGACACTGGTATCAAATAAAACCCTTTCAATACCCAACCCTATTGACATTCATATTTTTTATAACAGTTTTGAAAATAATTTTTGTGTTTAGTTTCACGTGAAAACATCAGACTCCACCTCACATTTATTTCCTTCTTGCATCTAGCCTGAATCTTCTAAAAAATAGCACTTTATTAGCAATATTTTACCTTGAAATTTTCCAATTCCATCCGGAGTCTGTTATTAGTTGTGAGGAGTTCCCGGTTTCGAGCATCACTCTGCTTCAGCTCGGTCTCCAGCTCCACCTCATAGTCTCGACTCATCTGCTGAAACTCCTGCAGCTCCTCCTGCACCTCCTCAACCCTGAAAATTTAGTGATTGAGAGAAACTACTCAAAGTGCCTTAAACTGACATATTTTGAAACAGTTTAATATCTCTAGAAAGCTTATCTTGAGTTTGCCAGGAGAAAAGCACAAGGGACTTACCTTTGCTTGTGTTTTGAAGCCTGTTCTTTCCAGTAGTCCCGCTCTTGTTCAATGGAGTTGAATGTTGCTGGCTCACGGTCACTCATTGTGGTTCAGTCAAGTATACTGACATAAAACATAAAAAAAACAAACAGGACAAAGTAACACTTCAAATATTCAGCATCTTAATTTTTCTCTAAATAAATAGAATGACCTTGCAGGTACTAAACCAAATAAGGCAATCAGCAAACACCATCAACATTTTGAAGTTATAAGTAAAAACATAGGCAATATAGGTATAGGATTAACTTTGCTTAGAGTATTTAAAATATTAACGCCATACACCAAAATCACCTTTCATTGCAGTGTTCTATAAAATTCTAAACTGTGTATCTTCAGAAGCTGATGGTGTTCTGAATCAAAAATGCAAAAGTACACAATTCCATTATGCATGTTCCTCATTTTATAGAATTTGTTTGTGAAGAATAAGCCACAGTTCAAATTAACAACATTACATGTATACATTCTATGCATGCATAATGACAAAGTCTGGAAAATAATAAATATAATACAAAGTACATTAAAGGGTACCTATTATGTAAACTTAACCTTTATCACAAACTGCTCTTCTGCTAGGCCTTAACCCAAATGATTGACGGGTACACATGATATTCTAGCAATTGTCAAAAAAAAACAAAAAAAAAAAAACAAGCGGACAATTGAAAAAATTAACTGCAGAACACATAGCTTGAGTCCTTGTATCATCCCAAGTGTGAAAATCAGGAGAACCAAATAGCAATACATGTGCAAAGTACATTACATTTGATTGCACTACCTGTGGACACAGACCATTTTTAAAATTGTTTTGATGAATATGCAAAAACTGCTTTTCAACATATTTGTGAGTTTTTAACAAAACAACGGATGTAGATTTTGCTTTATTTCAAAGAGCACATGATACATTAAAGATCCTCACAAGGCAAGCATTCTGAGGAAATACAAAATGAGTTACTGGGCTGCAGTTCATGTGATTAACAGGACCTGTTTTGTTTTATTTCTTGTTTCGGAAAACTAGGGTAAAACTAATTGTCTCCAAGCAATAATTGTGTTAGGGGTTAATCACACACACGATTCTTAAGTTCAGATAAAGACTGAGAAAATGATCATGCGCGCAAGACATGAAAGTTCGTTTACGATAGCAATGCGATTTCCAGGCAGCTATCAAACTCTCTAATTACATCTATTTACCGATGTCGGATCATCACCCAGGCCTACTTGGTATGTCCAAGAAACCCAAAATATCGATATTACATCAGGTAAAAACACTATATTTGGTGCCCTTTAAAACAAAGGTCTCAGACAAGGGATGCCACCACCTATTTAAATCCGCTGTTGTCACACCCACACCTCTGTTATATTGCTTTAATTAATTTATTAAAAATTTGTCTTCATGAAAATGTTGAAAGATTGACTTACTTCAGTTGAAGTTGTTTATTGACAATTCATGCGTAACTGTGACTTCACATTTTATCACAAATCGTGTAGCTGCACGAATTGCTGCAATGAGAACGCACCTAAGAGGAAAGGCGTGTCTTGTAACGTTTTTTGAAAAGTTTTGATGTTTCACCTCAGGCATCCAAATCTCTATTTCACATTTAAACCTATCATCAACATCATCAACCAGAAAGTCACCAATCAGTCAACGCAGGCTTCGTTAACGGCAAAGCTAAGTAACATTTAAGAAAGCATTAGTTTAAGACTGCGTTATAATCCAATAATGAAAGACAAATATTTGTCATGTAAATTTAAATCGAACATTAACGTTACAGAACAGTTGCAGAAAGTACAGCGTTACTGATAAGTTAGCCTTAAGACTAGCGTTAGCCTGCTAACCGTAACCCGACCACTCAAAGTTTTAAGAAGAATTAGCAGACCCCTGCTCATGAAAAGTCGAATTCAACGAGAAAACATGTCACGATAAGAACCGCAGGCATTTTCACTTGTGATTAACAAGTACAAGAGGGTAAAACGTGAGCCGTGCGGGAGATGACTTAGCGGACTAACGTTAAGAAGTCTTGAATCTCAGGCGAACTGATGGAATCCTGACCAAGAGCCTTCATGCTAGCTAGCGACTTACCTCCAGGGTGGTGCTCCGAGTTATTTTCCACGAATTACTTCTTTTGTGCTCGTGAGAAAGTATGTTGAGAAAATTATATTGCTGAGAGTTCAAAATGTAAACATTAAAATTCATTAAATTATTCTCTTTCGCGGTTCACCCGACAATGGGATTCTCTTTCTGTTGTGTAAAAAAAACTCTCAGCTCGTGGTTGTGTCATGCCCTCTTCTCATTGGCTGATTTGTAATGATGCCATCGCTTTACAGGCTACCGGTTGGTTGTGTCAGTTAAAATGCCGTTTCAAGCGAATCCGCTTAAGTTTCTCGAACACCATAGGGCGCATTTTTGTCAAAATATAAAACAATGAAACAAGAGCTAGCTCAAAAATGTTTTTTTATTAATGTTTATTGTACAACAATATGCGTAATTGTTAGAAAAAAAATGTTTGGTTGCTGAATATCTGGAAAACACATTCACCCAAAAGAAAATATGTATACATTACATTCGCTTATTTATTATCTACACAAAGATATTTTATCTTTCCCTAAAATTCCTTAAAATATGGTTTTATCGATAATCTTTATGCTATTTCACTTTTTGTTTTAAACAAGACTGATGTGAAATTCCCTCTTGTTTATTTCAAGCATTAGATACATAATAGATTTTTTATAAGGATGAATTTTTACTTTTTTCTACAGAAATTTCTTAATCTTACTTATAATATTTGACTATAGGCAAAAAATTATGGATACAGCATGTACAAACTCTTAAGGAAATAGACAGTTAGAGACTAAACACATATTTAGTATTATAAAATCTTTAATCGCAATGTGACTATTTAAACTGTATCACAAAATAAAAGTTCCACTCCAAGTCATTATTTGTGTAAAAAAAAGTTATACTGAATTAAAACCAAACTCTCGTTTCCTTTGGGAAAAATAGCAAAAGTATATGTCTAAACAAAGAACCCAAACATATAGTTAGCATGTAATCCTTGCTTAAATACATAAAAAATTGTCTAAAAAAATGAATACATGAAGAAAAAAAAAGCATTGTTTCCTGCTTTCAATCAGAAGCTTTTACCAAGAGTTGACCTAGATCAGTGTTCTGTACAACATTGTCCATGATCTGATTTAATTCTGACCTCTGATGACATCCGCAGTGTGCATTTGCAGCCACTCTAATCCAGCTGCAGGGATTTGGCTGGAACAAAACACAAAAAAAGCACATAGAACAGGATACACAACTGTTGACTGCGCGGATCAAAAGCATTTGTATTGCAGACACAAAAAAAGTACATGTCAAAAATGCCTTTTCATAAAATAATCAAAGCAGTCTACGAAATAGTGACACACGATTGAGAGTGAAGCCTTTCCTCAGGTAGCAGGGGTCTACCTTGGCTCATTGGGGTCATGGCAGCATTGACCATTTTCTGTTTGATGACGGGTACCCAAACCAGTCCAGTCACCAGAAACATCAGCCCCAATGACAAGAATATAGGTCCAAGTAAATAGGGCACATTCCCCACCTGGGTGAAGTAGAACAAGGAGAGAGCAGTCCCTGTGCCAAATAGAAGACCGCCAACAAACATGGCGAGGACAGGCTTGTGAAAATTACTCCAGCCACATTTTACTACTTTGTGGCAAGTCTTTTCAGGGTACAATGTTGCCTCATGCATCTCGGTCTGCACAGCTGATATGTTGACGTGCATCTTGATCTACAGAAATACAAGCAAATTAAATCATTGCATTTCACATTTTAATATTCTGTAAAAAAAAAAACAATCATTAAAAAGGTTACTTACTCAGAATGTCCAAAGCCCATCAATGGTCGTAGGGAAAGTCTGATTCTGCTTCTGTCTGCCTCTTGTGTTACTGTATTTGAACCACAAAGTACAGTGGTGGGAAAGCCACTCCCTGTGGGTGTGTCCCTTTGAACATCTGGCGCAGGACCACAGTGTCCTATTTGTGTCTGGGGCACAAATCAGACCGCTACCACTTTAAGCAAGGGGATAAAGATAGTCTGTCACAAGCCTATGTTTTACCAGGATTTAAACCATAGACAATCTGTTATTGGAGTCAGCACACACTGACTTATAGTGATGAATAGGCCAGTAATTGAACTTAAGATAAACCCAAGCTGAGTTGGATTTTCCTTCAGAACTTCTATGCTGTTAATGCAGTTATCAAGTCAGGTATACATGTTAGACTGTAGTGGAAGATTTACATGAGTGGATGAATAGGTGGTTATTGTTTGTGGATGTTCTTCGCAGATGGAGAAGGGCTTTTTGTCTCATGAGGCAAAAACAGAGGTGACGGAGGATGGGACAAAAGCAGCTTTGGCTACAAGTGTGTGTGAATGTGCTTGTTCAAAATGAGTCAATATAAGCGAGGCGAAAACGTGTGGACTATTTCAGAGCCTACCCAAAAAAAATCAATATTGTCATTGGTAATTTACATGTATGCATTTGGGAGACGAATTTTGTCCAAAGCAACTTACAGAAGGGAAGAGACTATATGCAATTTGTTACACACTCAAATTTGTTACACAATTAGTAGACAGAATCAAGTCTATCTCAGCTCGCTCATAGCAGAAGTTGTATCAACTGATCAATAAACCATAGCAGGAAGAAAATAATCAATCAAGTTTTTATATAGCGCTTCTTTAGCAAATGCTTTCAATGCCGCTTCACAAAGTCCTCGTGAGGACCAGGTAGAGTAAACAGCAGTTCCCTCTGTGAGGCCCCTGGGAGCCTCGCTGACTGAGGCAGGTACTAGTCACCTCCCCAGCATAAAGAATATACAATCTTAAGATCCATCGACGAACGGTTCGATGGACAGAACCTGAAAAAACAAAACAAAAAAACTGACACTAACAAATGAATAAATAACGGTTAGAAAACTGTAACACAAACAACAAACAGGTGGTCAGCATCAGCAGCAGCATGAGAGATAAATGATGAGGATAGGTTAGAGAGGAACATTGAATCACCTTGTTTTTTCAAAAGTTTGTATGTTTATAGTGCTCAGACATCTAATAACAGATAAAATACAAGGTGATTCAAAGATTTTGTTTATGAAAAATATTGCATTTTGAATGTTATTAACAGTACAGTTTTTATATAAAGGGATCAAATATCATTTCTAAGTGCTATAACAAGGGCATAACAAAGGACCTTTAACTCGCACTCTCAGTTTTTCAGGAACTAATGTATTTCTTTCAACACATATTAAAAGAAATCCTTCACACTTCTTATTTTACCTTGTGTTTAAACATAAGACATTTTTTGAAAAGTTTTGATGTTTCACCTCAGGCATCCAAATCTCTATTTCACATTTAAACCTATCATCAACATCATCAACCAGAAAGTCACCAATCAGTCAACGCAGGCTTCGTTAACGGCAAAGCTAAGTAACATTTAAGAAAGCATTAGTTTAAGACTGCGTTATAATCCAATAATGAAAGACAAATATTTGTCATGTAAATTTAAATCGAACATTAACGTTACAGAACAGTTGCAGAAAGTACAGCGTTACTGATAAGTTAGCCTTATCAGTAAATTTTACCTTGTGTTTAAACATAAGACCTATATTTAAAACTATATTTAAGAGTTCATGTGTTCAAATTATACATAATGTACACATTAATGAATCATATAGACACATTATACAATTGTTTTTATGGACAGATTCTCGAAACACGGTATATCCTCTTCGACGATGTTGACCATCTAACCAGGACTTTCAGGAGGCTGTGCTGTGACTGTCTCTCCACCAGTCAGGGAAAGTTTTGTATGAGCCAGTTTCTCAGTTTCAGACCCTCTACAACTAGAAAAAGCCAGGATGCCTTATGAGGGTATTTAAATAAACTTTAATCTTAGCCTCCGTTATTATGTGGAAATTAGAAACAACAATATAATTTATTGCTTTAACCATGGTTTGTGAAGTAACTGATCAATGATTTATCAATGATTTATGATTATGGATACCTGCAGACTGATATATTATCATTTAAGTGAAAGTCTAATAAGCATTCTAAATGGACATAGCTGGGATTAGGGCAGGACAATCATGGAAAATTAAATCATTTTTACCTAATAGTGTGGATTTACAGATACAGATTTATCACATTTTTTACCTAAAGCTTTAGAAATCCAAAAATAACATGTAATAAGTAATTGAAGTCTTAAATGAACAATATTTAAGTGAAGAAAATTGTTAAATAAAATCCTGTGATGTAACAACAGCTATAAATAAAAGTAGCACCATAGTAGTCCTACATTTTAACTTCCAGGTTTTTATGCATTTAAACCTGGTGAAAATGTTAATAAAAAAATCAATAAGTCAAAGAAACTAAAGTGTAAACTAAAGGTATACATGCTCAAACATTAAAATGAAATACATTTCAAAGATATTTTCCCAAAATTCGCAACTGAAAGTTGAATATATTTATTAAATCAAGTAACAATTACATGATAAATGTATAACTTATATTACATTTGTAATTAAAGCATTTAACTATCATATTTTTTTAAAAATAAAGTTTTCAATACAGTTGTGAAGGCCAACAACGGCAATTTATATTCCAAATTTTAGCACTAACAATTTGTTACGTTAACGAATCAATTTATTTCATAAATACAATATACTTGAAGGTTTCTTAATGATGGACCTTATAGCGGTCAACTTAAATAAAAACTATATATACTCAATAGCTAAATAGCTAGAACAACAATTACTTAATATTCAAATAAATTTTTCAAATATTGCATTCCAAACTATTGTCAATATAGTCAATCACAAACTGTATAAAAAAAATCAGCAACAAGAGAACTTGCTTATTTATGTTAAGTTGAGCAGCTCAGCTCAAAGCATAGAGTAGTGACGAGAAGTTCTGCGTTGTTTTATTTACCAAATACATGAAGGCATTTGGTGTGAATCAACCCACCATTCATAATCAAGCATGTAATTCACTTTATGAATTAACTATTTTAAATATTTAATTCCCAATAAAATTACAACAATGTGTGCATCAAAATTACGATGAGGCAGTATTGGTTTTGCATAGGAAGCTCAGTCAATTTTTGGAGAGCCGCAGTCAAGCACAGTTCAGTTCCAAACATAACTGAACACACAGTCATGCTAACGTAGCTTGATTCAAGGCTTATGGCAAGCTTAATCGACATGACCAGATGTGTTCGGTAACCCTAGACAAGAGACACGTTTGTTTTTGTGATTGGGACCTAGCTGTGACCCAGTTTAAAATCCTTTCGCTGATGACAGTCAACTGATGAATGAAAATTTGTTAATACATTATAATGATCATGAGTAACAAATAGAACTGTGTGAACGCTGATGGATAAGGCTCCAGATTCTTACAACCTTATTTATTTCATAAAACATTGTCAGATGAAGTATTATTAAAAAAACATAACAACCTTTTTCCCCAATGTTATATTTATTGTCATAGAAGATGCTTCAATAATGTGACCACGCTCATGCACTTTGCAAGAACGTTCTGTGAACAGAAACCAAAGTGGGAGTAAGCAATGGGACACATGTACTACCGAGATCTCAGCATTTTGGTTTCAGTCGGTTAATCATTCAACTTTAATGCTGATGAATCATATGTTAACAAGCATATCTTGGTCCACATCCATTTACTGTATCTGCTGCCATTATATTTCTCTGATGGAAGCAAAAACAAAAATTATAAAAATAAAAAAGGGAATTGGAAGAGCTAGATCTCTTGCCATATCATGTGTGCAGATTGCTGAGGAAAGAGTCATCGGGGAGATCCTAAAACATTGGCTTTGCTGAGCTCTCAATATGAGAAAGCTGACACATGTGGACTTGATTTCATTTCATTTGCTTAAAAACAGATTTCTGTACGAGAGGTTTTTTTAAGCTGGTCTTCAGGAGGTGGAGGGAGAAAGGACAAGAGGACTGTGAGGTGTGCTGCAGCTGAAGCAGCACCTACCTCCGCCTCAACCAGTCGTTTCAGAACCAACGATCCCCCTTTTCAGTCCTTTTCAGCAACAAGTTTCAACACTTTTCCAATGGCGATGGTTTTCCCTGAAAAGCAAAGAAAAAGACAGAACTCAAAAACAAATTACCACAAAAAAAGAAATTCACGTTAGGCTTCCAAACCCACTCACCTTCATCTCGCAGAGTGAAGCGGCCCATCTGGGGGAAATCTTTGAATGTCTCAAGGCAGATGGTTCCAGCTGTTCTCAGACGAGCAATGCACACCTGGTCTTGTTTGACAAAGCGTGGTCGTGTTTTGCTCTTGTCCCCTGTCTTTTTGTCTACCATACAGATTAAGGCCTGGAACGCAGCCAGATGCACATGTAAACCACTTTGAACGGAACCATCAGTAAACGAGGACACTCACTTAAGCTGACTGTTATGCTTAGGGCTAGTCAGGGATTTACAGAATCATTTCAGCAAAAACACAATATAAACTATCAAGCTACTATACCGAAATTTGCACTTCTTCGATGCAGGTATGGATATGAAGAACTGCGTTGTAACCTGGGCAGATGATTGACTTGTGTTCAATGATTACTATCTAAAAATGGCAGAGAGACACGCAGATATTTAGAGTAATAACTGTGAATTTAACATCAAGTTTACAGTTTTCACTAACCTGAGCGTCGAAGGTACGCCCAGTATGGCAGAGGTTCTCAGCATTGCAGAGGATGAAGCCTGGCAGGATCTCCTCCTCTTCTATTCCTTTGAGCCGCAGTTTCAAGTTCTCTCCTGGACCAACATCATCGGCTTCGACATCATCCGAGAGCAAGCTCAGCACTTCCACGGTGTGCTGCACACAGTGGAAGAGGACACCATTGAGCAACCAAAGCAAATAAGTGATATTTAAAGGATTATGTTTCATAGACCTTACTCTGTTAGGCATCATCACAAGTTGCTGCGCTTTACTGATTGATCCCGACTCCAGTTTCCCTAATATCACAGTGCCCATGTCCTGCAAAACCAAAAACCATGACACCATTTCTGAAATAGCAATGAAGGAAAGTTAAGCTTGCTCTATAAATTAACACCAAAACAACTTTCCTTATCTATTGAAACACTTACAATGAGCCTATTTATTTGATCTCAATTTAGTTGATTTAAAAACGCAACACAATAAGTCCATTACTTGCCTTATATTTGTCGACTATGGGTAATCTGACTGGTCCATCGCTCGATCTGTTGTAGCTTGGCAAACTGTCCAGATGTGGAATGAATGGTAACCCTCTGTTGGGGGAAAATAATCAAATGCATCAACATATTAATGCACATTATCGCTAGTACATTATCATTTTTACAACATATTTGGAATATTAATAATTGTAATATTTTACTTAAGGTGGCTCAACAGAAGTCAAATGCACAACATGAAGACTATAGGAGAATAAAATAGTTGAAAATTGTGAAAATAATGAACATGGTTATTTTTATTTAACATTTATTTTAGAAATATATTTCATCACAATTCCTTATACATGTTTCAAGAGCTATTTACAACTATTTTATATATATATATAACTGATCGCACCTCATTTGAAGTCTGCTTATAGCAACTAGCACTAGCCTGACACTGCATCATGTTTTTTTCCCCACTTTTTGACAGGTAAAAACTGGCATCATTCTAAGAGAAGAGTTTATCTGAAGAAACTTCAAGAGCGTAATGTTACGGAATGGTAAGACTAAAGACAACACCTTTGAACATGTTTATTTTCTGAATAGAACGGCATCTCCACTCAAACACAATATAAAAAATATTGACATCATATCAAGAAGTAATTAATGCGTTCATGTATATGCAAAGTTATAATGTAATTAAGCATAATTCTGAATTATATTGTTTTATTATTGTTAAGAGCTGAAATTGATATTCTAATTATAATTAGACTAATAGCACAGAACCGATCTGTCATGCCATGGATATACATACATATTATTCCTAAATATAAATGTCTAATTTACCTACTAAACAATTATTACAGTAATTTATGTCCTCAGAGTGTTTCTGGAAAACGTAAGACTGGTTTCTTAAAGGGTCAGTGACATTGTGTTATTTTCAATAATATATTGTTCACATTGGTCTAATTGTATGGGAGATGTGATTCTTTTACTTATAAAATCTCTATTTTTAATAAAAATCGCATTCAATCTCATTTTCTAGCCCGGGCTTATTCGGAACTTAGTTGAAATTCTCATTCAGCAAACATCGTAAATACTACCCAGGAAATCACCTATTGGTTAGTGATTTGCATATTCATGACATGCATACAAAGTGTTTGTCTGGCGGTTAAGGTAGACTCAAGAGATATTAGAGGGATTAACTACGAGCAAATTCACTAACCTTAACTCTAACGGCCCCTTCACATGTAACCAAACAGATTTCCACAAATTCTCGGATGCTTCTCTGCAGGGTGCCTTTCATAAGCTAGTGCTAAAAGTGGATGCAGTGACACTCCTTGCCATTGGTTGGTGCCGAGAGAAGGTGTTGCTTTGTGGATAGTGAATCACTACCAGGGGAAGGGTAATCGGCCCTTTCATGTCTCGACGTGATGTTAATTAGTTCCTTTTTTGAACTCTCTTATAAATCACTATAAAAGCCAAAAAAAGGCTCACCATGTCATAAACCCTTTAAAAGACTTCTTTATATAGCTTTATAGACCCCAAATACTTGTTTCTCAGTGTTAAAGTTCTATTATAACTGGACAGGTACATGTAAAAACTTAGCTGGTTAGATGTTTGGGTACTTACGTATACCATGGGCAGAATTCTGCTGGCTCCTTTAGGTTGGCCCCAGTAAGTCCCGAACATGGCATAAAATATATGTCCTTTCGTGGATTAAATCCAACTTTCTTCAAGAAGGGAACGAGTTTCTCCTTACACTCTTCGTACCTACATTCAACAAGTGGAAAGATATGATCAAATATAGTTCTCAATTTCAAAACAGGAAGCTTTGGGTCTATTCAAGTTTTTTTTGAATTTTTTGAAAACTGCAACTCCACTTTTTTTTTTTCTTTGATGAGCAGATTTTAATAAATGCATTTAGCCATCAAATAAAACTATAAATATAGACCATCAATGGAGCTATAAAAATGTTTATTGAAAACAAATTAGTTAACTAAAAAAAAGCAGTTTTAGTTATTTTTTGTATCTTTTCATCTGTCAAAGACACTTTTAGCATAGCTTAACACAGACCATTGAAACTAATTAGACCAGCAGCATTGTTGTATCTGTAGTCTGATTGTCAAAGGAATTAGATTAAAAATGTGATCTGAAGTTGGCCTATTTTATCACACATCCATGGTTTTTACATATACACATTTTCTTGAAAATAGTCACCTGCAGTTTATATTTTACCTTGTAAGTAAATGTCTCTAAAGAAATAAATCTCAGCACCATGCATAAACATAAATGTAAATATAGACGGAGAGAAATTTAGGATTTTCAAAAGCTTTTTCTGCTATATTAAATATAGACGGAGAGAAATTTAGGGTTTTCAAAAGCTTTTTCTGTAACTTAATTTTTGTAGAGATAAAAGTTCCATCACTAGATCAGGAGATTGAATAGATGGTATGCATGGCTGAAAAAAAATTATAAACTCTAAGGGAGTTGGACAATAATCCTAAATCTGAAACAAGTACTGTTCCTATAAAAAAGCTAGGACACACCGACTTGGGTGATGCCAAACATAACTTGTAGGCAAATCAGAAGCCTAAATCATAATTTTAAATTAAGTGCAAAGGGACAACTTATGTAAATCATGTCCTGATTGTTTAATACTGACCTCTCCAGGCTCCAGTTCACCGTTGGGTCATCCATTTTATTTATAAGTACAATCAAATGCTTTACTCCAGCGGTTTTGGCCAACATGGCATGTTCTCGTGTCTGGCCTCCTTTCTCAAAACCTGTTTCAAATTCCCCTTTCCTTGCAGAGATTACCTTCGGAGAGAAACAAGCAGAAAGACAGACTTAAAACCAGTAATTTCTATTTACATTACAACAGTGCCCTCTACTGTCAATCACATCACTAAGGGCAGTATAAAGGAAGAGGCCTAACTCAAGACTATTCAACATGACTCACCAAGACTGCCAGATCGGCTTGAGAAGCACCACCTATCATGTTGGGCACAAAGCTTTTGTGGCCTGGTGCATCAAGAATAGTAAAGTGTTTTTGCTCTGTCTCAAAGTAAGCACGTCCAACTTCAACAGTTTTTCCTTTGTCTCTCTCCTCCTGATTTGTGTCAAGGGCCCATGACAGATACCTGAGGAGAACATCCACCGTAAACGACTACTACTTGAAGCACTGAAATGAGAGTCTTCTCAACAGGTGGGCTATTTACCAAGTTTCCCTGTTCTTCTCCTTGGCTTCTCTCTCATACTTCTCCAGAGTTCGTTTGTCCACCATTCCTGTTAAATACCTGAGGAGGAGCAAGCCATAGTGCTGTCAGTAAACAATGTAGGAACACATTTTTTGCTCAAAATTGCCAGTCAAGCTCAACAACTCACATGATTTGTCCTCCAATGGTTGACTTCCCAGCATCTGGAGATAAGAAAGAAATAGGGTGAGGCCAGAACAGTTACAGATAGCAACTAGACAACTTCAAAAAAACATTTGCCATGTAAGTCTGAAAGAAAGACTATTTTTACATTCAACACAGTAGAAATTAATGTAAACAGGTATTCAACTTCCTCCAATGTTTTGTGGATTGACCATGGGTGCCTAATGCCTTAAACCCCATACGGTTGTAATTTCTTTTGCACAATGTGCTTCAAATGTTTGCCAGAATCGGTTTTATTAAACTCTGATAATAAGATTTTTCTATTCACACTTCGTTACACTAACATGGTTTAAATTGAAACACCCCTAGGTCACTACTAGCATCTTTGCATTGTGTCAAAAAGGCTGTACTTATTTTTTCTTTCATTGTCTTCTACTTATTTTTTTCTTCTTCTTCTTAGGCGTCTTTTTCGTTATCAGCGGTTGTTCAATGTGCTTAAGCCAAATGCAAGGCTTTTATAAAACATTTCAATAAGTTTGAAAATGTTGAGAGAGAATCACAAGCAACAATGTTGATCAGTAGAAAATAAATAAAGCCATAAATCACAAACAAAAAAAATCTTAAACCACTGACCAACATGGCCGATGAAAACCACATTAACATGTTCCTTCTTTGGGGCATTTGGCTGTATGGGGGCTACTTTAGGTGTTGGCACTTCCTCCTCCTCTTCCATTATTTCTTCTCGAGGAGAGTCTTCATCCTGCGGTCTTGCATCTCGCCCTGGACTACCCCCGGGCTCAGCTTCAGGTTCACTGGGCTCGCTGCCTTTCTGGTCCCAGGTGCCGTCTGTCACCATCTCCACATCCCCGTTCTCCAAAGGGGGAGCTGGTGGAGAAAAATAAAAGATCATTCGGCTCCACTTATCAACCAAGCAATAAATCCACAGTGTGAGTCATTTCCTTTTTAATGCCAACACTTTGTTGGATGTCAACATCTCTGTGCTTAACATTGTTTTGAACCAAAACATGGTGATACGTACAGTAAACAGGAAATAGAAAGCAACATGACCACTCTATAAAAACAAAGTTAAAAAAGTAATTGCAGAACCAACCTTGATACATTTCAGAGTCACACACAATAAGTTATTTGAACTAAATAATTGTAGCGCTTGAATTGTCCAACAAGCAAAAGTCAACATGCACATTTGTTTTTACAGAACCATTGCTTTGGCGTTACTGAGTTAAAAAAAATCTCCACACAGCATCAGTTTTGCCCCATGACAACTACAATAAAAAACAACATAATACACTAAAGAGCATTTCAGTTAAAAAGTGGGTAGCTAACTTTAATCATAAAATCATGCAAAGTTGCCAAATAATCTTAACCTTAAGACATTTTCAAAAATATTTGGTTTTTATGAGATAGTTAGCTTTGCATTTGGACAACCAGTCAAAAGTAATAAATTAATACATTGATAGATCAAGATTTTTTGTGGAGTCCTAGTGATTAAACTCATTAAACCTGTGGTCCCGGTCAACAACGCAGCAACATGGTCCATTGGTGCAGTGCAGCTGAGAAAAAATAAAGTCTGAACTTACAATGCTTAGCCACACAACCAGTCTACACTCTGACATTAGGGCCAAAAATGAAACCTCAAGATAACATTAAACAAGTTGTCTGAATTAAATGCATGAAAGAAAATAATTTGATCTCTACAAAAACAATGAGATGTCACCATTTCTGACATTGTGTCTGTGAAGAACAGAATTGTATTTCAGAGGAGACTGGACACTGTACATGCAACACTGTCTCAAATTATTGTCAGCCCAAGACTGCAGCATCGTCTTCAAAAGCAAATGGCTCATCTGTCCTCTTGAGGCAAACTTACAAATTATACAAAAATGTTACAATAGCAACCCAACAGAGCTTGGGGCAGAGATAAAGTTCAAGCTACACTGTTGTCTCGATGACATAAAAACCCTGAGAGAAGATATTGTTATCACAATAATCATTAAATTTTTTTTTACATTTCCGTATAGAATACAATAAAGTACACCCTGTCAAACCTGTCTGTTGCACAAAAACGTTTTAAAACCATTATAAAAGTGTTTTAATAAAATTCAAAGATCCCCCGTTTTGCTTTTATATTAACGCTCTTATATGCATTCATTTCCCTTAACACCATAATTATCAAACACAATGATTTGTTTCAACAGTAATCAATCTAAATGGGCTGATTTTAGTAATGTAAAAGGTTGCACATCACAAAGACATAAGTACAATAATCCATAATAGGACTAACAAATTCAAGTTCATACTAAACCCATATAGCAAAAAAAAAAAATTCTTAGCTTGACATGCACCTAACGACACTGTAAAGGATGAAGAGAAGGTAAAGTGTTCTTTTCGTTATTATGAGGATGAGAAACAAGAAAAGCAATTGTGGTAGTGTCATCATTTAATTACCCTCAGGCTCTGCTACTTCCACACCGCCGTCCGTATCGGTACCTGCACAAATATACAAAGCTAATTTGATGGCAGTTTTAAAAGAAAGGCTTTTTAGCGAGAGAATCCTCAAAACAGGTTATCTATAATTATTAGCAAGAGGACTCACAAAATAGAAATTACAAACCATTGTCGTTAGAAAAACAGACACGGAACAAGATCTAGCTAATTCTAAATATACCACTTCTAAATAAACACATATTTCATACTAATTTTATTACAGTAAAACATCATATAAGTATATTTTGATCATTTTGTTAAAATAAGTTATCTGCTTTAGTACACCGTTTTAAAGACTTTCTGGAATAAATCCAGTCAGTCTCATACATTAAGAGTGGATGGACTAAAATTAAAAAGAGAAAGAGTAACTCTTAACGGTATGTTATATTACTCCATATTCTCAAAAGAAAAAAGCACTCATCACATTTTTTTCTACTAAGTTTATGTTTAGTCCAAAATTATACATTGGTTTATTAATGTTTTACATTTCTGATCTACTTACATTAAAGTTATACTACATTACATGTTTTATGTATGGAAAAAATGTCCTTCCATGTCATTGTCATTGTTTACCACCACATACGTTTAGGTTCAACAAAGAGAACTGTAAAGTTCCCAAAACATGTGACGAAGGTGAACTGCACAGCTTTGCATTTAAACTTCCTCTTCATTATGTACTTTTTCTTTTAATAATAGGTCTGAAGCAGGTGTGATTATCAGGTTAACAGCATCACAAACTACAAAGACAGTTGGGAGTGTGCTCCGTAAACCAATTATTTTGGATTTGGATGAAATAGAAGACAAGTGTGGGGGAATATTTACGCTCCTCATTCAGCCACTTGCACCAGAGAAATAAACTCGTACCAGGTCCAAGGCAACAAATGATTATTTCTACAAAAAGTTGACCGGGCATAATAATGTATGTTTGCTGTAAACCAGCAAAGGGCACATGTCAAGCTTTCACTACAATCCAGCCAAAAGAGGCCCCCTCAAACAAAGCCATCAGGGAAGAAAAGAGACTGTTGATTATTAGGAAACCCAGGCCTCGGTAGAGTACGTAGAGTTCAGACGACATTCCCATACAGTTCGAGTGATCAAGTGTACTTACGACAGTTCACACCACGACAAACCCATCGATTTGTAGCAAAGCAAACGTTAAACGAATGATTAACGGAAAAAATATCAACTATGGGGATTTTAAAGATATTACAACTATCACTTAAAAAGTTCCGAGTAGCGTTTAAGAAACACACGTGTGAACACCTCTAAAACAAGTAGTTTATATTTTAGAACGAGAGTAATTGAAACCAGATGAAACCTTTTAGACAACACAAAACAAGTTAATAAAGTTAAACCACGTTGAAATTACACGTTAGCCTAGTTTCCGCTTTGGTGAGTAACTAGTTAGCATCAGCGCTAGCTCTTGGGAACAAGCGTGTGTGCGGCTAACAGCTAAGGCGGCTAACTGGCGTTAAATAACCAGGAACTTACCCGCAGACTCCACGGTTTCCGTCGAACCCTTCGCTCGGAATGTCGGGACAAACTCTGCAGCGTGCACATTAGGGACAAACGGCTTGGCCTCCACGTTCAGAGCGGTGTTAAAAGCCTTGGAAAGTTGTACGTCGACCTGGGCCTCGCCATCGTCCTCCTGATCCCAGGAATCAGGGGCAGTGTCTATCGCGTCCATCGCCGCACACACGCGCGTTTCAACGCCGCTGACTTGATATCTTTCGGGTCCTCGAAAGGTCACCCTGGACGCGGTTAAAACTTGCCGTGAGGCCTTCCCCCGGTCGGTTGAAATCAGACAGCCGGTGTCTCTCGACAAGGGGCGACGGAAAGGGAGGTTTGACTAAGCACTCGGAATGAATCCTCGTGTGTGCTTACGACTCTCGTGACCTCGTAGAGCAACATCCCAAGGGCAGATGGGAAATGTAGTGCATTTATAACTGTTGTTAACTGAAGGTGTTGATGGGAAAACTACATTTCCGTTCTGAACTCTAGCATACAAAATACAAGCCAAGGCAGTCGTTTTCGTATTTTCCGGGTAAATAAAGTAGATAAAAGTACCAAAAGCTTAAAAAAAACTAGGTAGTCTTTTGAAAAAAGGTAGTCAATTGAAAACCCTCAAAACAGAAAATCACACAATAATGATTTTTGTTCCGTAATTTGAAACAAGTTTTTAACAACAATACAAATATAAAAACAAATAATGTATATACAATTATATATTTCAAATAAAATAAATAATAAAAAATAGTCCTAAATGAATACCGAAGAGCTCATTTTTTATTTTGTAACATTTCTTTATTTCCATATACATCATTGTTCAAGGTAAAGCAAAATATAATAAAAATAATTCTACTCTTACTTTACACAATGATTAAAGCTGGTAGTAAGGGTAGCCCAAAATTTCCAGTGATTTATTGCACAAGTTAAAACAAAATACAAGTAGAAATCAATCAGCATTTATATAATTACACGACTTGGCAAGGAATCCCAATTATAAATACATTATTTAATACACCTAAAAAGGATGGATTTAAGTTTCCTCTCATAAACAATTGACAGAGTATTCGTATAGCAAACAAACTAACTTCATTTCCCAACCAGGAAAAATCTCACTCAAAACACATGGTGTAAACCACAAACAGTTATTTTTATTTCACTACACTCTATTATACCAACGTAAACATCCCAAAAATGTAACAAGAGGTTTTTAAGGTACATCTGGAATATTTTATTCACAGTGAGAACTGTTTTTACCAGTTCATTAATGACAACGCCAAACATCCTGGAGGGAAGTAAATTTTCTTAGAACTGCTTTAGACCTAAAGCAAACATTTATATCACCTTGTCCTACAATATTTCAAGAATAAAAAGCTATTTCATCATTCTTGTCAAGTTTTACTACTCTATACATAAAAGTGCAATAAACAGCTGCATGAACCTTCAAACGTCATCCTTCCTTCACAAACCCCATCGTACATACAGCAGCTTTGGCAAACAAGACACTAATAAACCATGATGGTAAGGCCACTACTGTCCTTTCCCTATGTAAAAAAGTGAAAAGGGATCAGAAAATCTGCAGGAAAGAAACGCAGATGACCAGCATCAGAAACATCTTTTGTAATGGATTAATATACTGGGATTGAGCATAAGGAACTGTAATGAGATTCTTAGAACTTTAACTAAATAAGTTAAAATGTGCAACTAACCAATATAAAGAGATGATCATTTAGACCAATAATCAAACATTGCTTTTATGAAGCTTCAGTGATTTGCATTTAAAGCTGCTTCTTAATATCAAGAGTGTTAAACTCAAGGCATCAAGGACATGGACCATTAGAAAGTGTTTCTATCTGAGGGCATCCGCACTCTCTGCCTCTTGTCCCTCGGGCACACGCTGGTCTAAAGATGTCGTTTCCTCTGGCATTTGGGCAGGCTGTTCCTGAGGAACCTCTGCCTCTTCTAGAGCTTCCGGCGGTGTGGTTTCCTTGTAGGATTCTTCTAGCTGTCCTACTGAGCTACAGTCACTCGTGGAGTCTGAACCCACTCCCTGCCTCCGGAACAGTTTTTGGCCTAAAAGTACATTAGAGTTAGTTGCCTAGATCATTCTAGGTCATCATGGGTGTAGACTGAGTAATTAACAGTCATAAAGGCCATGCTGGTTAAACGAGCATGTGATTCTTACCTGGGAAGCGTTTGGTAATGGTTCTGGGGGAATCAGGGGAAGTTTCTTTACTCCTCTGCGTTTTTACTGAATACACCGGCTCAGTGCTGTCCAGACAACCTTAGGAAAGACGAACAGAAACTGTAAAAAACACAACACTATTTCCTTTTATTCTTTAAATCTGCATGGACTGTTTATGATCTGAAAGCGTGCATACCTTCAGCTAGGTTGAACGTGCTTCCTTTGACAGAGGCCTGAACTGGGGAGAACCAGTTCAGTACAGAGCCCACCAGAGGGATTTGCCGCAGTACACCCTGCATTATAAAAAAGAAAGAAAACAAAATGCAAATATGTTGTAAAATAAAATGTTTTGGATATTTTTTTCATCTAATCTTTCGTGTAAAGGAAAAAAACTGACTCAAAGATGACCTCAGACACACTTCTCCAGGTGTGTGAGTAGGAATGTAGCGTATTAGCATAAGGGAACAACCCTCATTAAGGATCAAAAAAGTTAACTATAATAAGTAACTCCCCATAAAAGCCTGAGAAACCAAAACAGGGGTTGACCTTAGATTTACATAAGTTCCATGACAAACCAGATGAAGAAAACCAATGCAAGTCATAATAAAAGCTCTATATCACCACAGCTTACGGTTATAAGTTTGAGTATCAAAACTCTAAGCCAATCGCAGAAGAGAACTTGCCCTTAACACCTTATTGCATCCAGAAGAGCTAAAAACAAACCATAATTGACATATTTCGTACAAATTAAGGTTTTATCATGCCTTCTACATAGACTTCAAAGAACATTGCAACATAAATAAATAAATAAAAAAGTAACCACACATAAAAAACAATTTCTTTGAGGGATTTTTAAAAAAGTTCTTATTTAAAAATCCAAAGTTGTTAAAAATTAGTCGTTCATTCATTAATCATGTTGAAGCATGTTAATACAGCACAAGGGATAAGATGCTGATTTTAATTCAAAAGTGGCTTGAAGCATGGAATTCTTCAAATCTGTAGCTCATGTCCTACAGATGTCTGTATGTGGTGAATCATGATGTAATCACACCTGTCTCAGTCCACTCTTTTTGAAGAATCTCATTTTTTTAGAATCGTCCTTGCTTCATCAACCTCTCATAGCCGTGGCCATCCCTTACCCATTTATCACTTACCCACAATTTTCCAGTCTAAGTGTATTAGCACGTTGTTGATATACTTAGATACAATTCTCGGTAAAATCCCAGATTCTTTTGTAATTCACTTTTCGGACAGTTACTCTTTATGGGGCATTGGTGATTGTATTTTGTATTTTTCATTCAGCGTGATTCTGAAGCTTTGTCATGACATTCCAATTTTGGAAAACCCTGGATATGTTTTTTTAAATATTTATTAATCTATAATAATCAACATCAAAAGAAGTCATCTTGTGTGTAGTGAACTAATGTACTTCACTTTTGAAACAAATTTGGGAGATAAATAATCTTCCCAATGATGCTTCAATTTGTTTTGCATATTTATTGAAGTGCATAAAAGTAGTTGTGTTTAAAGTACATTCTAAACTGTTCTTTAACTCACCTCTTCCATAAGTTTCTCTTCGTTTGCTTTCTGAAGCTGTAGTTCAGCTTCCTGGATGCCTCTTCTCACTACCTCAGTCATGTTCTCAAACAACTACACATAAACACATATGTGTGTTCGATTATTTAGTTTTTCAAAGGTTTGCACATGTTCACAAAGAGAAAATCTTACCTTTCCACTTTCCTCAACATCTCTTCCCAAAGACACAATAGTTTCCACGATCTCACGCACATCCAGGTCTTCTGTGGCCAGCCCGATAAATATACAATTTTTCTCTTCATTAAACTCAGGACCTACAAGCAGATTTCAGGGTTTTAGGAAGAGCCGATTATTAAAAGATGCTTCCGAAGACAATAATTTACCACAAGAGAAGCAGAGGTCTGTTTCCAGCTCCATCAGCTTCTTCAACAACTCACTGTTGATCTTCTCCACCCGCTCTTGTCTCTTGTCTTCCTCTAGCTCTGTGCTTCTGGGCTCATACCTGATTTGAACAACAATAAATACAACAAGGAGATTTTTGAACGTCTTCAACTGAAAGAATTTATTTAAAATAGAATTTATTTATATTAAATATGTAGTTTATCTATTGTTGTGGCTACTTTTAGTTATTTTTATATTAATTCCAAGAATAAATAACTAACTTTGTCTTCACATTAAAGAAAAGAAAAATGTAACATTTTCCAACATCAGCAACTAAACCATATCATGACTTATAATTTAGTATAAAAAGGCACATCAGTTTTATCGCCTGCCTTGAGGTTTACTGATTATTAAGGCAATAATTTATCCATACAAGTTTTTTGTCATTATTAAATTGGTTCAACTGGGAGTCAATGATGATATCCCCAAAACCAACATCTCTGCCTAGACCAAGAGTACCTCACCAGACCTTAAAAAAAATGTTTGGGTCTGCTAAGTCGCTTTGGTTTTTCGCCAGTCAAATTAATAATTTGACCAATGAAATGTTGACCAATGATGGCTATTTTGAAAACATTTTTAAATAGGTCATGAACTGAGAAATTAAAAAACTTGATTTTTTAATTTTATGAGCCCATCAAACAATAAAGTAAACCTCATAGTCTTTTTAAACGGCTTTTAATTTAACTAGGCTAAAATACGCTACTTGGCGCACATGTGTCTCCTGTCTACTAGCTGGTATCCCATCATTCAAATGAAAGTTGCACAATGGTAATGGTTTAAAAGACGCCATCTGTCAATATGTAGCAAGTCCCTTAGATTCCAAACAGTTTTCAAGTAAAAAAAAAAAAAAAAAAAAGCCCCATCCTAAAAAAGCTAAATGTCAGCATTCTCATTTTTAAATAAGAACCAAGACTATAGTCTATTAATAATGTGCATATGTCTCAGACATCTGGGTCAAGTTATCAGCTGTAATCTGAGATTTTATTGAAATGAAAATCCTGAAAATGAAACCCATGTCCCTGTAGGTCATGTCTTGCTGACCTAACATGAGGGTGGGGCTTTTGAAATATACTGCAGTTGCTCACCAATTTATGCAATATTGACAGCATTTAATCCACACTAAATATTAAAAATGTATCGAGGCCAGGATCTCACCTCACAACTCCAAGCCCAGGCCAGCTGAGGTCGTCGATGTAAGAGAGTGAAGCATGCTGGAACACCTCATCCCTGAAATCCTGTCTGAAGTTTAGAGTGAAACTTAGAAGCGGGATCAGCTCTGTCAGCTTCTCCAGCAGTGCAGCCACATCGTTCTCCTGCGTTCCAAGAGCTAAACAGATGCGGAATTCACATGAGGCCTAGTTAACAGCCTTTTTTTTTTTTTTAGAAATTGTCTCTTGCACTCGTCCCTACATTTTTATAAATGCAAAAAAAGATATTGAACATATAGATACCCTTGATATCTATCTTTAAAATATTTAATATTTAAAATTTTGGGCTGAAAAATGTTTTTGATTGCACATGCTTTGGAAATGGTTCATAAAACAAACATAAATCTTTTGTACAACAATCGAGCAATGTGTAACTGGAAGCACAAGAAAAATGTAAAAGTTTCCAATATATCCAGCCATGGTTGCATTTAGACAGGGTGGTTTAAAAGTATTATTACTTCAGAGAAGATGTACTAGGTAAAACTATGGTAAAAGCCTAAAAATATACTGGAGTAAAAGTAAAAAAACTGAAACCTCCTATTCCTGAAACCTCTGATGTTTTAGTGAAGCTAATTAAACGTAAAACATTTTTTAAAAGTAGTAATAGTAAAAAAAATGTAAACTAAAAAAGTAGAAAATAGTGATTTTCACAAACTAACAATGTGAAAAAAAATGTCATGCTCAGAATAGCACACTGTAATATATGCTGTAATAATTGCTCAAATTATGTGTTAATTTTTGTAAAGTGTAAATAATTCACTCATCAATGGTGGCATTTTTCCTGTATTTGTTTCAAAACAAAGAAAAAACTTTTATCAGATTGGGATAATTATACAAGCTTTTATAATTTGTATAATAATGTATAATTACAACATCTTTTTGCAGGTTAAAGCTACCTCTTGTTTCGACTTTGTTTAAAACAGTTCTTGCTGCAAATATTACTGATGCGATTTTTGTTCTTTAAATCAAACTAGTTTTTTTAAAACACGGAAGGTGAAATCATCTCATATGTGATGCCTGCTCCAATTACTGTAGATTCCAAGATGCATTTTGCTCTTTTTCACTGGATTGATAATTTTATACACAAGTCTGGCATGAAATAAGGAGATGTAATTTACTTAACCAGATAGAGATACAGAATAGATATCCAGAAAACACAAATCCTTATAAACCAAATGAGTTTTAATAGAGATCTCAAATTTCCTTGTCATTTTCATTTCATCGAATCACCTCTTCACACCACAAGTTACAGATAGATTAACTATAGTTTCCCTAAATTATCCACATCAAGTTAAATCATCAAATGATTATATTTAATGAATGTACAGGAAGTTTCCCTTATAGCTCATGCCTTGAAAACTTTAATAAATGAACCTAACCTCTTGTAGTAAATGGGATACAAACATATTTTAAATTAATGTGAAATTTCTACACCTGCAATTAACAGGAATTAAGTGCATTACCAGCAGCAGTCATCAGAGGGTTGAAGCGAACACACGTCCCCTCATCTTCTAGCTCAACCACATCGACACCACTGAGGGGCACTTGCTGGGCCAGCTGCTCACCCAACTGTCAAAGCAATATCACATCAGAGCAATATTACATTTTGATGGTAGAGAAGTAAACACCTCTCATCATGAGACACTAAGTGATTTACCCATCTGTTTAGGGCATCAAGAATATCTCGTTCTTCTTCGAAACACCCTTCAACTGAAGCACCGCTTGAGGCTGAAGAGAGAAGTGAGCTGTTATTTTAACCACACAATGGAAAGGTACAATGAGGAATCTTTATCACTTACGAGAACTGTGTTCTTGTGAAAACCTGAAGACAACCACTGGAGAGTTGAGTTCATCCTCAACCTATAAACATCAGAGAAACAGAGAGGATGGGGAAGGGCTTTCTAAACATTGGTAAAATCACTGGCTTTAAGAAGGCCTTAAGAGCACCATGCTGTGCTCACTACAGCATTTTTGTGAAGACCACATTAGTATTTGTAATGTTATGATGCAATGTCATGGAGAGGCTTTTGCTATGTAGTACATTTTAGCCGATATGTTACAAAAAATCCAGCATTTTGCAAGCCATCACAATCTGCTTTGCAAAGTATTACTCATCTTGAAAAGAAACTGAATACAATGTGCAAAAACTAAAGTCTGTTAAAATATAAAACTAGTGGCGACTAATACAAAGAGTGTGAAATGTATAATTTTAAGTTGTTTTTCCATGTGTACAAGTACTGTGCATATTTTATGGTATTTTTAAATAAGTATTGTGATTTTTACTGAGTATTGCTTTTTCCAGGAGGGCAAAATAAATTGAGCTAGTGTATTATAGTCCAATCTGCAGTCTGGGAAATTAAAGCATTAGTGAAAAAATCTCCTAGGTCCATTTGTGAGAAAATCTGGACTCATTTATGAGTAGCCAAAAACAAGTTAAAGCTTTACAGTGGTTTGGCACTTTTGAAAAGTTTGTTTCAAAGATGTTATAACAAAGATATGTTTTCTCCCAATTTCCTTTAAACAAAAAAAAAAGTTTTAAAACAATTTGTTCAAAAGACAGGAGACACTGGGTTTATTGTCAAACATTTGCAAGGCGAGTTCCCTTTTCTAAAGTAGATTGTGTTTGTTTTGTAAAATTCTGTATTTGTTTGTAACAAATTGGCACAAAAAAATACTCCAAACCTTGTCTGCTAGCTATTGGTCGGGTCAGACCAGACAAGGTGGTACGTGACCTGAACTCATGCGTTAGGGCTGCTGGAATGTCCAAATGTTCTGTAATAATGAAGCGCTTAGGAAATGCTTGTTATAAAAGAAATTACTCCTTGCTGAATATCTAAATAACCAAAGTAAGACTTATTATTAAAAACAACTCCCATGTTGCGTCTCTCAAGTCATTCTCAGTATGAAGTAAAGACTGTACTAAAGTCAATTCAGTTTTTTTCTGATATGCATCACTGAATAAGCATTTCTGAATAATGTTCTCTCAACTAATCTTATTAGGTTGGACAATACATGTCTGAATCAATACATGTCTCACAAATTTAATGTTGCTTAATTAGATGTTTAATAACTGTATTCAACAATGTTTCTGTTAGAAGGTATTTTAACTATATCTTATAGCCGTTTTCAGATTGTTAAAATTAAGCCAACATTAAAGAGGTCTAGAACTGAGACTATAAACATCTTAAGCATATTTGATGATCCAATAAAAAAAGCTGAAAGTTATAAAACTTTCATTTTCATTTAATTGAATGTGAAACCCACTGTTTTTGGTGATGTAAGGACTTTATTTTAGCTGAAGCTAACAATCAGAAACCTTCTGCCAAAGTGGCACTGAGGAAAAATTAGGAGATGCATATGTAAAAATACGCAACCATTTTAGTGTAGACCATCCAATCCTGGTTGAAAGAGAGAGGGGAAGTATTCTTTGTAAACATGAAACATTTTGTCAAAGGCTGATCAAGACAATGGATGTGATGGAAATGATGCAGATATCATCTCTGTGACTTTTTCTGTTGCATTCTCTAAAGCAGATGCAACGTTTTGGAGTTTTTGATACTAATTAATAATGGTGTTAAAAATTAATGTCCTGTTTAAACCATGGCAGCATCAACAAATGGTTTAAATATGCCAATAAACGGAATGCAGAAATTATAACTTCTGCTAAAGTATATCATCCTAGATGCAACCCAAACCCATCTTATTTATCTAGAACAGCATACTACTGAAACATTCTGGTTCCAGAAAAAATTGCAGTTCATAACCCCTTTAAATTGTATGGTCAAAATGTTTTTCAAAATAAACATTAAAATAAAATAAGACTAAAAGGAACTTTATTTTCAGGAGGAAACTGGCCAAATTGTTTTAGCTCTCCTCCTGATCAAACTAATTCTAATCAAACACTGTCTTTTCTACAACCTGAAGAACCTGATTGGCTGGTTAAGTTTTGTTTAACCAGGGCTAGTTTTATACTAGTGATCTTGAAGCAGCCATTCAGAATCAAAGTAACCTGTCCAAGCAGCAGTGAAGCAAATAATGACTTTTGATTTACCATTTTTGTGTGTTTTTAATTGCATCGTTAATCCATCTCCTGAAACAAATTTCACTTCTTTAAGCAAAATAAACTCTAACCAAAAACATGTGTTAGTATAACAGACAGAAACATGTTTTTCTCCATCTCTCACTTGGGCCATTTAAAAGATTACTGTTAATTTCCCATGATCCTGCATCATAGCTCCCAGTTGAAGTCCAGCAATGATGCCATAGGAGTCATCAAGCTCTGTGACGTAACAATTTCTAAACTTTTACAGATGCCTGTAGCACCGCCAGGCATAAAAGCGTATGGACTCAGTGCCAAGACGTATGGGTGGACATGGTGAGGGAGGGAGGGAACAGTGGAGAAACAGCAAGAGTGGAAGGGAGCAGGAGTGGAGTGGGATCAAGCAAACAGAGGTTTGGTCCCACCTACAATAGAGAGTATAAGAGGGCCCAGCACGTCCCGCAGCGAGCCCCCGGAGATGAGAGGGACCCGGGAATGAGACACCACATCCTGAAACCAAGGTACCCACGCTCACTACCAAGCTACGTATACAGTGGAAGAGCTGCACACATTGCTGACGGTTACAAACCACACCGCCAACATACATATGAGGAACACTCTGCTCTTTACCATGTGTAAAGCCTCGATGAGAGACACCTCACTGTCAAGGATGTCCTAATGGTGATGACACAGAACAAAGTTGTTTGTCTTTAAAATTTTATGGATTACTGGAGTGCAAGAAGGAAAACTGAGGAGCTGGATTAAAGCTAAAGAAAATAATAAATTGCAAACACATCATGTTTTTAGACTGTAGACATGTAACCATGAAACACTGTAGATTGAGCTACTGCCCTTCACACAAGAAAGCTTTCTTCACATGTTCAAGCTTCACACGTTCAAATTTGGTCCTATGATAAAGCTGAAAGTGCAATGAAGATTCACATTAAAATGCTTTCTTGTTGGGTCAGAAGGACTTAAACCTTTACTTGACTGTGGCAGGTTTATTCATAGTGTGGTGTGAACTAGTGGCAGCTGCCAAAATAATCCCGACATCTGCCAGTATAACTGCCACAGTCATGGAAAGATTTAACTCCCTTGCTGCATTGCTTTGGAATCAACTATATTATACAGGTTGAGTTACAATATAAACCTAAGACTACAATGTAACAGACACTTTAATAGGCTCACATTTTAAAAAGCCTTTATACCATTTTTCAGTTCAAATTGTTCATTTCATAAACGTGAACACTATGTTTTTATTGTGGAAAAAGCAACAATATCTATTTTTTGACAAAAACCTAAAAATCAGACATTGAACATTTTGCTTGACTTTGTCAAAAGTTGATTTTATATTCTCTGTAACTGCACCTCACATAGAATTGTTTAGTGAGCAATCCCCTGTTGACACAAGTCACATGATAAGATCTTATTCACTTATTGTTTTACAGAACACAGAGGGATTAGCAAGCAACAGAAAGCAGAGCAAAAATACATGGATACATCTTTAGAACTCAGGCTTAAAAGTGAACATTTATGAACATATTTGAAAATATTTTTATTTTGTAAAATTTTTTTGCTTACCATCCGATATTCTTTTCATTATCTTAGAATTTGAAAACATTTTACAAATGTTTTTTTTGCCAAAGTAACATTTATAATGCTCAGCTTTTTCTCCTGACCACTTTTGGATAATCGAGTAAAAACAAACCGCCTATAAGTTTTCATGCAAACTTATTTATGAGTTCTTATTTAAGATTACTACCCACATCAGAACATTTCAGAGCAGAAAAATAAATCAGTAAATTTTTCCATTGCATTGTTACTTGATGGTTCACCTACCGAGATTTTTATGGAGGCCAATGTCTTCAAATTTTCCAAAAGTTGCTGACTCTACAGACAAACAGATCAGTTCCAGATTAGGCCTTGAGATTTTTATAGCATTTTAGATACAACACACTTAATTGAACAGTATTATCTAAATGATGTTGGCAGGAAACTTACAAGCTGTGATGCATGTCTAATCCTCCCAACGATCCCATCATGCCCAAGGTACTGTAGGGACAACCAGAGAGGTAAAGCACGAAGCTTTTCCACTGGCTGGCTGGAGGTTAGACCTGCGGCAAGAGACTGCACCCCGCAGGCATGGAGGACAAACAGCATTAGCACATTTGACCCTGTATAACATGCTATAAAACAAACAAAGGCCAAACTTACCAGGGCTGGATCTTCATGTCTGTAAAGAGTAACAGCTGGTACAGCTGGCAGACCCAGCCATGGGCCAGGAGTTAAAGTCATACTGTCACATTTGGTGGCTGCCTATTAAGTAAAAATAAAATAAAAATCTGGGGTGAATGTCCATTTTATGTGCAACCTTTCAAACATAAAAAAGAGCATACGCGCTCAAAGTTTACACTCAAAATTGAGTATTGCTAAATATGTGGGGTGATATTTTAAAGTCATGCCAAGAATAAAGTATTAAGAGCAGTTTAAAAATTAAAAGGTGATTCTACAGAATACTATTTTCAGGACAAGCTCACTTATTAAACCAAATTATTTGGGTTTTTGATTTATAACCTGTGCCCTGCTAAACTTCTATGAGTCCAGTTAGTTTTATTTTTAGTATGAGTTGCATTTGACATTAAGGGTAAAAAAAGGTTATGAAATCTTTACTTCTAAAATACCATAGGAATAGGTTGTTTCCTAATTCAATTAAAGACAAAATATAAACAGACATTATATTTATATAACACAAGTTTACAAATATAAATACCGTGATAGTGGATGACATCTGACCAAGCACAAGTGTTGCCAAATTAACCCTGAAAAACATAATGGATGAAAAAAGGTTGATTAAAAAAATCATATGATATAATATATAACTTAATTCTAGACAGTTAAAAGTTGCTACCAACCCCTCTACGTGAAGCCACATGTTGTATTGAAGGCAGAGCTCTTTCAGTCGGCTGAGTTTGTCTGTGTGGCCGGCACCTGGTGTTCCTGAGAGAATAATCTCATTTGAATGATAAGGCACAAAAAGTCAACAACTGCTCCCAAAGGTTCTTTAGTCTTTAAAGGTATCTAACCGGCATTTGCAATTAACACCAGAGGAAGCTTTCCTGAATCCAGATCATCTTTGACAAGTTTGTCGAGCAATGCAACATCCTGTAAAAAAAGATATAGGATTTCAAAGTTTTACGATTTCAGGGTTCCAATTTTGTTTATTAAAACCTACATCTTAGCACTAGCAAGCTCTATGGTTTAATTTGCTTATCTATTGTGTTCTCTTTAAGTAAATGCATCTGCCAAATACATAATTGTAAATGAAATGCCTCAATTTTAGAAAACCAAATGCTTATAAATAGTATAGAATTTTTCAGTTGTACTAATGAAGTAGAAATTAAATGTACAAAATAAAATTTTGCAGGATGAATAAATAGGAAGGTAAGAAAACAAGTACAAACAAAACTACATTCAGTTATTATTCATGTTAGAAAATATGCATAATTTTCATTCAAACACTCTAATTTACACAAATAAGTAATAGTGAATGATACATTATTGTGATTATGCAATTTGTCAGTGAACTAAAAATCAAGACACTGTCCCTATAAAATGAATATAATTTATGATATTCTGTTGCAGGAATGAATAGCAGGTGTTTGCCCAATAAAAAAAATGTAAGACCATTGTATTCCTCTCTTGATGAGTAATTGAATGTGACAGAACTACAGTACATCATCCAACTCCAGAAGTGGGCAGGTTTCCATTGACAGCAATGTTAAAAATGCCCAACTTTACAGCTAAAACTAACATTTTTACACTTCAGTTTTATATGTGTATCTCTGACCTTCATGGCAACTCAGAGGGGGTTCGGTAATAAAGTTTTTATTACTAATTTGTTAAAGATATGTTAAGAGAAAATAAAGTTTTGCATAATGTTTGTCTCTACCATAGTAACACTTTACCAGGAAGGTAATGCCTGATCACCCCTACTCTCACTCCCATTTACTTTCTGCTAAAAACCTATGGCTGGTATCATGCTCACCAAGTCCAAGTTATATAAAACAATGGGTAAAACTAGCCAAAAAAAAGCCTTGTTTAATAAACTAGAAACTAGGCGCAATGGATGGAAATCACACAGGACAGGTTCAGCTTTAAATATGCAAATGCCAGATCCTACATTTTAAAGAAATGCAGATTATATAGATACAAGTGGACGAACTTGTCAAACTCGCCTTCAGAACAGATTAAACACAACCACAAGCAAGTTAAAAGTTTGGAACAAATGTCTTGCCGATTTTGTCATGCTTTACAATGTCACCATTTACACCTCATAGATTTGAAGTAAACAGTCAGCAGAAATTCTGACTTAAAATGTCCAGTCTATGAATCTGAACCCCACTCAGTTGTTGTGTGAAAAGCTTGAGAATAAGGTATAAAAAAGGGTCTAAAAAGTTTTGTGTGGGGATGTAATTGCATGAGGGAGAATCCAGAGTTAAAACAATTTTGGAAAAGGTTTTGTTTTAAATGTATTACAGAGAGAGGAAGTGTAATTTTTGCTATTTTTACAATCTATTCTATGTTTACTTAAAGTATAATAACAATTCAGTGATTTAAAAGTTTTGACTAGCAGTGTAGGATATTTGAAAGTGAAAAGTGAAAGTGACCAGAATTAACATGTTGAATTTTAATATTGAATGTTTGTTAATTCTGAGGTCTTAAACTCTTTGCGCGACAGCTCGTTATTAAAAACTATTATACTCCCCGGAGTTTAATGGAAATATATTACCATTTTAGAATATTTTCAATGATCCCTAAATAGGTGCTACAGCGGCACCTTTGACATGCATCTCATCAAGTAGAGAGCATGATGGTATGAAGAGTGAAGTCCTTGATAATGGGAAAACCAAACTGTTGTAAAGTTATGACAGCACCAATTACTCTTTTAAGAATTTTTAGGTTCAAAATCACTGTAACCCAGGCACTTCCTTCTTGTCGCAATGTCATTACCTGAGAGTCAAAAATAAATCAAATTTGCAATTTTTCATTCATTCATCTTCATGTCGGCTTTCTTCCCTTTCGGGGTCGCCACAGCGGAATGAACCGCCAACTCTCTGGCATATGTTTTACGCAGCGGATGCCCTTCCAGTCACAACCCATCGCTGGGAAACATTCACACACACATTCACTCTTTAACACTATGGACAATCGTTCTTACTCAATTCACTTATTCCGCATGTCTTTGGACTTGTGGGGAAACCGGAGCACCCGGAGAAAACCCACGCGATCACGGGGAGAACATGCAAACTCCACACAGAAATGCCACCTGCCCCAGCCGAGCCTAGAACCAGCGACCTTCTTGCTGTGAAACGACCGTGCTACCCACTGCGCCACCGTGACGCCAATTTGCAATTTTGTGGACTGAAAATGATGAGAATGAAGCAATTGGTGTGTGTGGCTCTCATTTGAGGAGCCCTTAATTACGTAAAACTTTAAAACTTAATATAACAAACAAAAAGTGGAACAAATTGTCCTCTCAGAGTTGTCATGAAGGACACCTCATGAAATATGAGAAAAAAACAAATGGTTTTTAAGGTGTAAAACATTTGTCACAGTTCTCATTCCATAGAAGTGGGTTAGAGGTTAACATCTACTTTTAGCATTTATCAGGTTTTGTGCAAGGGCTTGATGCATTCCTTGGTTTTTAGAGATAATTTACAGGTCTTACACATAAATTCAACAATATAATCTAAAAACCAGAATGATTGTTCAGAATAGTGAAGGTGTTTTCTGCAAAAATCTGATTCCTACCATTTGGTGCAAGGAGCCAAACATCGTGTTACAGGGCACAACACAAAGACAAGAAAGAGGCAGTCCCAGCTGAAAGGAAAACATAAAAAAAACGTAAATGTAAACAAAACAGGTTCCTTTTACACAGATGACCACATTTATTGGATATACTATTATTGGGCAGCTTGAGGCAAGTGAGATCCAGCAGCCAGGGGAATGACGTGGAGGTGACTTTGTACCTGGCTGCAGAGATGCTGTCCAAGGCCAGGTCTGCATGCAGCACTTTGGTAAATGACAGGATATTTAGAGCTGAGGACGGTGAAGCCCTCTGTAGCGTAATCCTCATAATGAGCGTTAATAACCAGCCGACACACCTTCAGAAGCCCCTCCCGGTCATCTTCATGATAATACACAGAGCCATTTTCATATCTATGAATAAAAATAGTTACATTTATACAATATAAAAGTAATCCATCATATTTAAAAAAAAGTTATAACATTCAGGGGCTTCTTTTTGAAGTAACAGTTTAAAAAAAACAATGTTGGAAATAGTAAACATTTTTTTAATGTAATTAAAAAAAAAGTATTCTATAGTATGCAATACAAATGATATAAGGACAAAGATTTGCTTCCTGAACTTTTAAAAGATGCCTCAGCTGAAAGGAAAGCATACTTGAAAAGCCTGCAGAGCCAGACAGTGGTGTCTGACAGGATGCGGGTGGTCAGCTTTCTCAATCGCTCTCTCTCCAGAACAGAAATATAGGCAGCCAAACTGTGTCCCAGTAGAGCCATGTGTCCCTGCTCTCCCACATACTGCATCCTGCTGAATAGATATTATTTTATGAAAGTATACACACACAGGTTGTATTAGATCTATTATATTGCACTCGGAACTGAGAAGTGTATGCAAACCAACTCATCATGTGTTCTGTTAATGAGTATAAAGGCATAAAACCCTTATTTTAAATCTCTTTTCTCACCTAACATTTCCTCTTGTTGAAAGATGCTTCTTTAGCTCAGGCATAATTTTTCTATATCAACCCAACATCTTTCTGTGCTATATATAATATTTTCCAGTTATAATTTTTTTCACATTTAGTTAAGGGGCTCCTAACAGCGATAAATAGTTAAGGGGCTCCTAAATGCTTAAACAAGTCAAAACTTCAGAATAGCATTGAAATTATTTAAAAGTGCATATAGAGAGAAACAACATAACATTTGCAAAATAAAGTAAACGTACAGTACCTTGTAGAGCCAGGCAACCAGTTTTATAGAGTTGCACTGCCACATTTGCAAGGCAGTGTATGAATAATGAACATCTGGTCTAACAAATCTTGCAAAATGGTCTTTTTAGTAGCTTTGTGATGTGCGACCTACCGATGACTTTCCTTGTCATCATCTCCATGCATCAGATTCTGCACCAGTTGAAGGATGCTAACAACATCTTGCCCACTGTTGAAAAAAATGTTTATAAGGAAGAGTGGAGTTTTTGAACAACTAAATACAAAAACAAGACAAAAAAATATTTTGTGATTTATGTGAAGGTGTCCCACTCACTCTTCCTGTAAGGGTCCGGGAATGTCTTTCCAACTCATCTTTCTTCTTTCTTTGCTCTTTTCACTTTCCCTGAATACATCCAGAAAATAATTCACATTTAGAACATCCTGCTTAAACCATTATATAGACTGGGTGAGGGTTAGGGTTAGCTAACTGATTTTCACAAAAAGTTAAGCGTGAGATCAACAAACTTGTCACATTTTCAGTTGAACTAAATAAAGATTAAAAAGATTTTTTTAGGTTCCCTTAAAATGGAAATACAAGCTCATTTTCATTAAAACAAATGTAACAGTGTTTGGCCATCAGAATAGCAATTCAATTCAACTGGATTTAATTAACAAACATGCTTAAATCTGTTGAAAGATTAGTAGGCTCTGAAAAAATGCCTTCTGAAACCTCTTTTGAAATAGACACCAGTAAGAACAAAGGAGTTATTTTGATTCCCTATTCACCTTTGTAAATTCATGAGTGCCTTTCCTCCCACATATACATTGTGATATGCCATCAAGCATATGATGAAAGTCATCAGCATGTGACCATATTATTATTTTTTATTATTATTATTTATCAGTATTGTTATTAAAAACAACCTTCATGATTCATGAGAAATCAATGAGTGATGCACGAACAGGTTCATCTATATATTTTTTTTTACACCAGAATGAGATTACAGTTACTCTTCACATATTTGTATGATTAGAAATATTAGAAGTTAGAACATATTTTTTTCTGCTGGCAAACATCAAGTTTTAAATAGGAAACATATCAACGTGTTAGAAAGTGCTTTATGATAAGCTCAGCTAAGTGTTATCTCCAGTCTGACAACAGCTGAATAAATTCCAAAACACTACTACACAAATTATCATCTTAGAGAGAGACAGAGAATGAGATATTTAATAAAAAAAGAGCATTATTTCAATAAGATTTACACCTTTTAATGAATCAGTGACAAATAATTACTAATAATAATTTAATAAAAAATACTAATATATAGATTAAAACGAAATACTGTAATATTAATATTATTCCATAATAAACAAGCCATTTCTCTTGGTGTCAGTGATGTTATTTTATTACATGTTATTTATTAAAAATTTTTAACAAATTAAAGAATCACAATCACATTAAATAGCCAAATGGTGTAACCAAACACAAATCTTATCATCGAGGATTACGAATAAACAAGTATTAATTTTCATCAATAATGTTTCATAACTTATAGAGGATGTATAACAGTTGTGTTTTTTTTAAACATTTAATAGTTTAATAGGATTCTTTAATTAGTTAAAAATGGAAGAAATACCATCTAAAATACAGTGTTGCAAACATAACTGGAAACTATCAATTTAAATAAACACCTAATATTGTTGTTTTAACCTGTTTGTAGAGCCATTGCTTTAATTTGATCCTTTTTATTTATTTCATACCAATCCTTCTTTGTTACTCACCCTATAAAGATCAAGCGGTATTTAGTTTTTTTTATAAGTGATCTGGTATTAAGGGTTAGTACTGGTACCTAATAAAAAAATAAATAAATGTAAATATATATATATATTTCTCTGGACTATTCCATATCTAAGCTACATCAAAACTATATTCTTTTGTAATTTTAAAGAAACATCTCACAATTTTCCACCCTCCAAAATCTTCATGGCATCAGAAAGATGATTCCCCATCTCAGCAAGTGCCGGGTCCATTGTCTGAAATCAATAAAACTGTGCATTAACTTTAAGGCAAAAATACTGTACTCTATTTAGTGCCATATTTCACTGTCAGATTATGACCAATTTTGTCATTCAAGACTTAAAGTAAGTAGGCCACCTTATTTAACAACTGATTCATTGTCATATGTCTACACCATTGTTTTCTTGCTCATCAAAAACATCTCTTTTTCAGGATCAAAGATCCTGCATCATACTCCATCAACCTTGACAAGGCGTAGAGTCCTGGTTCACATCCTGCTCCAGTCCTGGATTGCAAACAAGTTTGATTTGTGCTCATTCATCCTACAGAAACATTGATATCCACACAGACTAACGTAACCTCCCTTAAAAGCCTAATTTCTCTGGTTCCACAGTGTACGGAGCAAGGTGGTGCTAAACGTATTTGCATGAGCAGCATACGTCTCGTACTGGCGTCCATTGAGTGCTGGCTCAACATCACCTCTGTGCAATGACAGCGAATTCGCTTCCTGTTCATTAATAAAATGAGCGAGCGCGTCCTTCAGGGGATGATTTGCGTTCTACATACCTTCACGGGAAGCGTGTCCATTTAGTGTAGAGAACGGAGTTATGTGGACTCCTTGCGTCCCGGTTTGTTATTTTTAACGATGAAATCCTAACGTCAGTCAAATTCACCTCGGGTACTCTTCTTGTTGGTTATTTGTGTAGTCAATTGAATCGTGTTACTTCCTGGTTTCATGCCGCTCCACGCTGGCACTGGTGGCGGCTGCGCTGACGTAGCCTTAAAACACGCCCCCTTGACGCTCTACGTAAAGCCTAGTGCAGCGCTGTCTGCCAATCTGAAGGCTTCATGGCAAAGTTTGTCTCTTAGCATTCAAACATTAAGTCAATCCGTGCCCTCTTCCAGAAAGAAGTTATTTCCAAACCGTACATTTTGCTATGTATGGTCATTTTAAAAGCATTACTAATTGGAAGAAAGGCTTTTCCTCATGAGTGATTCATTAATTAACTGTATTTTAAGCAAATTCAAAGGATTCCCTTAATGACTAGTTATTCATTTTTTTTCTCACGATGAAACAGTTTTACATTTATTTTAGTACCTTATTTTGCTTTGTATCTGCTTTAATTTACCCTCCTTTTCTTTTTGGGGGAAAATGCATTGTTTAGATTTACATTTGATAAATTTGTTATTTCCCTGGGCCAAATACTAAATCCACAAGCGTTAATTTGCTCATTCTTCTGATAGTTCTAAGGCATTTAAAACTATGTGATAAAAACACTGTTGTTAGATTTAAAATGCTGTGCTATGTTCTCTGTATCCTATTATCTGTATTTTCTTTCTTTTTTACCACTCCCGACTTCTTTAATTCTTTTTCTTTATGTTGTCGTTCAAGACTGTATGACTAATTGATTACATTGGTCAAGGCCTGCTGACTCATAATGATCTTTGTGCAGGTCAATCTGCCCCACTCCTTTTATATTTGAGGCTAAAAAATCTGTGTTGAACAGTTATTTCCATTTTAGTATTACATAAGAAACAGGGGTTTTCAATGGTCCCAATTTTGCCTTTAGATAATTGCAAGACAAAAGCTACATTTCATGAGAGTAAAAAATCTATTACTTCCAAAGAACTGACAGTCTACAGGTTGTGTGTCTGTCTGACATCCATACCTGCTGCTGTTTTAAAATGATAAATTCCCAATGTTCATTGTTTTATTAATAAATTATGCATAATGAAGGATGAGGTCCTGCCCTTTGCCCTTTACATAAATTGTTTAAAAATGCTTAAACCACTTGCTTTCAAACTTTTGCTTTAATAGGTAATCTAGGTGAGGTAACATTCTACTTACATTGTTTCACAGTGCCTTAATTGCAACAATAGTATTTGTTTTAAATAAATTACAATTCTCTTCTCAATCTGGCCTCTAATGCAGCTTTCACATTGACAGGAAAAGTGCCTAATGGACTTTCTCTTATCTAATCAATTAAGTTTTCTCAAACTAAATAACTAATATGTGATTCCATGGGGGTAAATAGAAACCATTTTTGTTAGTGTTTTGATATATTTTGTCTTATTTTTTAATACGCTTGTCCCTCAACCTGTGTCTTTACTTGGTTTAAGCTGAGCTGGTCCAACAGCCAAAAACAACTAACCAGTTAACAAACAGCTTAAACTAGTTATCTGCTGGATATACCTTATCCTGAGTACTCCTTGATTGCTCCTGAGTTTCTTTTGGTTTAAAGAGGTCATGCCCTGGTATTGGCTTTTGTGGTGATTTACAGGGGTAGATTGAATAAAAACCCTAATTATGAATATTCCCAAACAAAAAAAACGAATCAGTTTCTTTTTATTCATGCTATTGATGATGTCACACAAGTCCAAATGTAATGTCACGGCCAGACATGAAAGGGCCGATTTCTTTCCCCCAGTAGTGGTAGTGTTGCGCTGTTCAAAAATGTGTATATGTTATGATATCAAGAAACCAACTGTTGACTGCATATAATATAGGGTGTAGCATGAGCGACATTTCATTTGAGCAGTAAAGTAGGCTCAGAATATCTGTAGCCAACCATTTCTGGTCCTGGAGGGCTGCAGGCTAATCTAACTTCAAACAATCAGACGACCCTATTAAGTGCCACAGGGGTGTTTCATGATGGTTGAACCAAAAATCCGGCCCTCCAGGACCAGGTTTCCATCAATCAATCAATCAAGTTTTTATTTTGCGCTTTTTTAGCAGTTGCTTTCAAAGCAGCTTCAGAAAGTCCTAGTGTGGGTCAGGTAGAGTAAATGAGAGTTACCTCTGTGAGGTCCCCGGGAGCCTCGCTGTCAGAGACAGGTGCTACTTACCACCCCAGCAAAAAAAATATCAAAACTTAAGATCCCTCCAAACGCCATTACAGTGCCAGTCAAACAAAGTGTTTCTCTCTTGGTGTTGAAATTGCTTGTAATTAATCCGTAATTTCTTGTAATTAATTTCTCTTGCATCTTCGTTGACCATCAGACAGTAACTTTGCATACACGTCATGAATATGCAAATCACTAACCAATAGCTGATTGACTGGGGAGTGGTTACGAGTTTTGCCTAAATAATTGTAGCCTAAAGCGTCACGGTGGTGCAGTGAGTAGCACGATTGCCTCACAGCAAGAAGGTCGCTGGTTCGAGCCTCGGTTCAAACTCTGTGTGGAGTTTGCATGTTCTCCCCGTGATCGCGTGGGTTTTCTCCGGGTGCTCCGGTTTCCCCAAAAGTCCAAAGACATGAGATATAAGTGTGAATTGAGTAAGAATGATTGTCCATAGTGTTAAAGTGTGAATGAGTGTGTGTGAATGTTTCCCAGCGATGAGTTGCGGCTGGAAGGGCATCCGCTGCGTAAAACATATGCCAGAGAGTTGGCGGTTCATTCCGCTGTGGCGACCCCGAAAGGGAAGAAAGCCGACATGAAGATGAATGAATGAATGAATAATTGTAGCCTATTTTCGGAATAAGCCTACAAAATGAAGATGTTGAATGGGATTTTAATTAAAAGTAGAGGACCTAATAATTAAAAAATACCTAATATAAAAAAATAACACAATATTACCGAACCTTTATTTTAAAAAATGTAATCATATTTCACCTTTAACCCAAAATGACTAATTAAAAATCAAGAATATCCAAACAAGCCATCTCATCAATTTGTTAAGAATTTAAACAGAAAGTAAGCACAAAAAAAACGCACATGACAACGCCTAAACACCACACCCGCATTCGGGTATGTTCCCTAAACATTAGCCGTCAGACATATAAGGTTTGAACTGGCATGAATATGTTGACGTTTCAAACAGTAAACACTGATCACAAGAACATAAGGACCGGTCCCTGCACGCGCTTGGTCGATCGTTATGCTGTAGAGATCAGATGAACGCGCGCCACCCCTAAAGACTCGGGACAGATTACAAGAGGATTTGATCACCTTACGGAAGAACGGGAAACTGCTGAGCACCGGACGAAGCCGAGCTGGAAGCTTTTACTTTAATTACTCGCTGCATTAAAGAACAACCTATCTTATTTTGGCAGTGCTGGTGCTTTTAAAGTCCAAGAAGATGGACCGAATAAAAAAAAGAGTCCTGGGTTGATTTCGATACTGAGTTGTAAGGATTTTAATTTTCTGAATGATGTTCATCAAGGTTTGTCAAGCTGAGAATTTAGTTTATGATGCTTTTAAATTTAACGGGCAAAATATTTTTAAGGTTTAAGTGAGAATTTGTGTCCCACCGAACAAACCGTCGGTTAGTCAATGTCAGGTCACTGTTTTGTTGAATGCCCTTCGACGTCTTTCACAAAGTTACGAGGAGCAGCTGTTACCGAAAATGAGGAAGTCTTTCTTCCAGAGAGCAAAGGTGTTGCCCTGGATCAGTAATGTTACTCTGTACGGGTGCTTGTTCGCCGGTGGAGACTTCGTCCATCAGTGTATCTCCCAGAGGGACGAGATGGACTGGAGACACACGAGGAACGTGGCCATAGTGGCGCTGAGTTTCCATGGCAACTTCAATTACTTCTGGCTTCGAGCGCTAGAGCGGCGTTTCCCGGGAAGGTCAGCCGGTATGATCTTCCGGAAGCTGGTTTTGGATCAGTCCTTCGCCTCACCTTTGGCAACTAGTGTGTTCTACACAGGTAAATAAAATTAGCAAATGAAAGTTTGTTTTGTCAATCGCATTTGGCTTGTTTAAAGCTTCGGTCTTAATTGCTTCCAGGTGTCAGTTTCGTGGAGGGTAAAGAGGACATTTTTCAAGACTGGCGGGAAAAGTTTTTTAATACATATAAGGTATAGTAACCTCTAGATTGTATCAAAATAGTAGCTTTTTCTTTCTTTCTTTCTTTATTCCCATTTAACAAAATTTTTAACACGTTTTGTAAACGTCTTTGAAAAGGTAAGGTTAAAATGTTGCATATATACTGTTTTCATCAGGGTTGTGCATATGTTTTTTAATGATTTAAAATGTAAAACTTCAAGACATTCAGCAAAATAACTTTGTTTTATTGTTTTAGCATCATGTATACATGTCTTTGTATATTAATACATAAAGGGGACATGTGATTTTTTAAGAAAATGTAATCACTCTAATTTAACAATACCTTTTTAAACTTATTTTTATGTCAGTTTCCCAGGTTTCATAGTTAGAAATAAGTTAATATATTCAATAATCAGGAATTGTCATCAATAATTAATTTGTACAATCTGCATGGTCACTTATCTTTGAATAAAAATGTAAAACTTAGTAACTGTTTAAATTTCTATTCACGTTTTGAAACAGACCTCAGCTATCATGCTTATATTATTTGAAAAGTTTTTGTAAATCCAGAGAATTTTAAAAGTTTGAAATTTAAAAAAACCCAGGTAGTGTCAAATTATTTTCAGTTTACCGCCAATGGCATTTATATGTAAAAACACTAGCCAAATTCACAGGATCTTGGTTATATTTCTCTCCATCTTGAATCGACACAGATGCCATGGTGACTGTGGCATCCTTAGCAGCACAAGACAACATTTTAACTACATCTAACCTAAAGATGTCAAATATAAGATTGTTTTTTCATTTTTAATTTCATCAATAGAATACGAGATCACTTGAATAGCCGGCTACCTCATTCAGCATATTCCTTCTGCTGAGGAACTGAAGTCCTCATTGATTTCTTAGAAATGGCTAGAAGCTCGTGGGAGTGCATTCAGGTGTATTCACAGAAGAGCAACGGGCAGCTGTAATCCTCCATCGATGGTCATTACTAGCTGTCCCAAACGAAGCTGTTCCATCTGACGTCAATGCTGTCCTGAGAGCTGGTGGCAACTCTCGGCTATCAATCTATGCACACTAAAATTATGTGGTGTTTTATTTGAATAAAGTAAATGTTTAATAGAAATTAAATGATTAAATTAAAAATGTGACTTCTACTCCCTTTCCAGCAATGGCCTTAAATAGTAGCCTCCGATAATGGTTTAAAAAATTACCCCTGAAAAGTTGTATATAAGTTTTCTATTTTGAATGAGTCAATAACTTATTTGCAGTGTTACAGAAGGTTTTACTCATACATTTTTAGTAACATTGAAAGCATGCATTGTGATTGGCTGACAATCTGTTGTACATTCCAGACAGGATTGATGTACTGGCCATTCATGCAGGTAAGAGGCACACTTTTTTCACAATATGAACATAAACGACACCCATAAACCCTTCCGTTTCTTTGTTTTATGCACCTTACACTGAGTAATGTCTTTTAGTTGCTGAATTTTGTTCTGATGCCTCTGTACCTGAGGACAGCGTTCATGGGCTGCTCGGCATTCTTGTGGGCCACGTTCTTGTGCTTTTCTCGACAGAGCGGAGACGGCACTGCTGCAGTGGCCTTAGCTTGGGTCATGTCCCCTAAAAAGCACCTTCTAAGCCGTGGTACCGATGAAGAGAAATAGATATATACAACTGTGCACGTCAACAACTTTGTGCCTTTGCATCTGGACAACTTTGTCCCACAATGTTACTGTATTGAGGTTGTATTTGATGATTTAAAGTCAATTTTGAATATGAAGATAATGATCAATGACTTGTATGCTCATTGCTTTTATAATTTAACTCTTTTAGTTAGGAACTATTTATGGAAGGACAATGGATTTTATATTTATGAGTGTCTCTGTGGTGTATGTTTTGTGTCATGTGTGCCCCAGGTCAGTAGTTCACCATTCAATTCAAATACCTTACTAATTTATTGACAATAAAACAATGAAAAATTTCAAAAAGACTTTTGCTCAATTTTCCCAAGAAATGATGTGTAAATTAGTGTGTAAATATGCTCTGTTTCTTTATATGAGTTGCAAGGCTGCAAGATTTTGCAAACAAGGTGTTCACACTTTTAGAATTATTATAAGCACTAACTCAATCTAAATCTGAACAGTTTTTTAGGGTAATGTTGGGTAAAAGATATTTTGGTACTCATTGCATACTGGATTGTGGATTGTTAATCTTTGAAGGGTGTAAAGTCAGGTGTCAATCAATCATATGTTTTTATATAGTGCTTTTTAGCAGTTGCTTCACAAATACTTAATGTGAATAAATAATTAGATTGGAATTCGTATTGTATAATTCTATGCGGTAAAAATTTAATCACCGGATACTGCTACCTTTGGTATAACGTTTATTAGTTTAAAGTGTTGATTTCAAATGACCGCTACTCTCTAAACTTATTATAAAAGCCTAGTTTAAACCAGTTTTGCGGTGCAGTAATGGAAACAAATCACTTATTTTTTATTGATGTGGAAAATCAATTAGAAAATTTAGTAAAAAACAGTGGTTAGAACAATAGAACACAACTGACATGCAGTTGATTTACATCAGCTGTAGTATGTGTGATAATTGATAAGGATAGGTTAGATAAGTGCATTGAACAATGTTATCGTTTCAACAGTTTGTATGTTTATAGTGGCCAGACACCATACCCGTTTGAGACCAGAAGAGCAATTTTAATCTAGTTTTTTAACTCTGTGAACTGAGCTCCGGACATTGTCTGAGAGTTTGTTCTAGAGTTTCAGGGCTATGAGAACGCTCTTCCTCCTCTGGTGAATTTACTAATCTTCAGAACTATCAGTAGTCCTGCTTCTTGTGATCGAAGAGAATGAGCAGGTATATATCGTGATAGGAGACTGCTCAGGTCTTCCATTCAGAGCCTTAATGGTTAGGAGCAGTGTCTTATAGTCGATGCGATGTTTTACAGGAAGCTAATTAAGAGAACTAGTGTAATGTGATCATATTTCTTTCTTTTTGTGAGAATATTAGCTGCTGCGTTCAGGACTAACTTTACTTGATGTAGGCTAGTGGCTGCACGGCCGGCTAACAGCGTTAGTCCATTCTGGAGGACATGAAAGCATGAACTAATTTCTCTAGACCTGCAATAAATAACATGTTCCGTACTTAAGCAATAATTATAAGGTGAACCTTTTTTTAGTAAAGTAGGAAATATGTACTGGTTGTCTGCAGTGGATGGCCTCTAAGAAGAGTATTGTAAATGTCTTTGTTGGTTTTATTAGTACGGTCATGTATGATAATGAGTTCCAATCATTTCCAGCTAAGAATATTCTAAACTGGTTGAATCCGGCTGCATGGCAATCTCAATGATTGGTTGTATTAAACTGAATTTGTGCTCTGCATTTAACCCAGCGAACAAAAAAACTATAAACACAACAGGAGCAGTGTGCAGCCATGTCTGTGGCATCCAGCGAGCAATCGGGAAACCGGTGCCTTGCTCAAGGGCACCACTGCTGTGGTTGTAGAAGATAGAGAGCAAGTGTTTCATTCCTCAGACCACTTTGAACTATGTGTATCTAGGTATCAAATTGGCAACCTTCTGATCACAAGTCGATCTTCTTATCCAGCAGGCCACAACTGCTCACTAGAAATAACTACCAAAGGCAACAATACAAGTTAGAAAGCTCAATCATTGAAGGTAATTTCAGACACATCGTGGAACATTATATGTTCAGTCTAACTTTATATATTCTTAACGGTTGTTAAAAGTTGGTAATGTATTGTTAGAGTTGCATTGGTGTCCTGACACCTATCTCAGCTTGACTGAAAAGGAGATTTTCAACACTATTAATAAAACTATATAAAATACATTTTCATGCTAAAAGCAATGTGTCACTGTTCAAAGCAAAACAATGAAACAAAAAACATACAACCGCATAAATATGATTAAATATGAAGATTTTTTTAAATGTAAATTGTAATTGCCTGCTCATAGATGCCACTGAGGTCAAAATTGATTGTGGGAATTACCACTCTATTGGTTCCAGGTTTTCCTTGGGTGTTTTATGGTTGAAAGAAAAAGACATACTTTTTACCTCTACTTTTTAACTTTTGAACATGTCACTCTGCTTTCTTTCTGTGTTTCTCACATGTAATTGGAGTTGTTTATTATTGACAGCTCACTAAGAGGCAATCTAGAGGTGCCTTAGTTCAGCTCACTTTGGCTCAATTTTGACACTTCACCCAAAATGTAGACCGAAAAGAGTTTTTAAATAGGCTTGGAAGAGTACTTCTGACAATATTCTCTCATGAGCGTATTTATGTATCATTCTGAAACAAATTGTTAAAGGTCTAATCTAATGTGATCTGAATAATAAGAATCAAAAACAGCTCAAAATGTAACGAAAAAAAAAAAAACTATTGTGAGCATTATGACTTTTAGTATCATATTTCTGCAAATTGTTTCAACAGGATTTGGACTTATAAAATATGACAAAATTATTTCTATTCAAAAAAGCTTAATTTTTATAAAGTTAGCCAGAAGTTTCAATCAAAATGGGTCACCATTCTAATTTTGCTTTATGGAAACTAGAGTGTAGCATTTTATTAAAAATATTTATATCACAAGTGTATTGTTTTTTTGTTTTACCATTTTTTTTGGATGAGCCTATGAGTGATCTGTAACGTGTGTGAATTTATTTTTTGTTTTGAGGGATGTGTTAAAAAATGTTCTAAAAGACTTTACTTAGACAACTCGGTGCTCACAGTCTGAATAAGAATAGTGAGACCTAAATAAATGTTTTTTTAAGACCAGTAAGGCCTAGTTATCTTTTTAAAAAAAATGTGTTTAGGTTTCACTACTCATAGAAGACCGACAGGCAGAGCAGGTCAAATACATTAGGAAGCAGAAGATATGTTTCACCACAAAATACAATTTTTTTTACATAACACATGTTTTTGATTGACATCAGAGCATGTACATGGATGAATGAAGAGCTGAACAAAAGACCAAGAGAACATTGATGCACACGAGAACACCCTGAGAGTTGTTCATATTTATTGATGAAAATTTACAATTTTCAGAACAATATTGACGCACTCCACATTCACACTCTTATGATGGTAAGCTACCTTGGTAGCCCTCATCTGCTCTGGGACAGTCTAACAGGACGTGGCTACCATTCTGCCCCTACGACCTCCTGACCATCACAAAACACCACCCACCCGTCCCTCACATCCATACTGGACAATGTGGGTGAAGTGGCTTGCCCAGAGCCACGGCGGCAGAATGGACCTGATGAGCATCGAACCAAAAACCCTCCAATTACAGGGCGATGAACGCTAACATTGCGCTACCTTTTTGCCCTGGAGTTTAGCTACACAGTAGGCTAAATACACCAACAGTCCCTTTTAAATACAAGAACAGAGTTGTGGTCAAAAATAACTTTTTTTTTTGTCCCAAAAATTGACCCAATTAATCTGACTTACTCTTAACTTAACTACATGATTTTTTACATAATTGTAATAGAATAAATAAAATTAAATAATTGTACTGCAATATATATTTTAAGAGCTTATTTTTCTGAACCTACCATGCAAAAAAAAGCTGGAATTCTCAGACGTGGAACCTGACAGATAGTGTCATCTCCTGTAAAAAAATGTTTACATTCAAATAAAATCAGTGGTTCTGTCTCTTTTTCTTCAAGAACATATATCTTATGAACACGCTGTGGACACTAACAACATGCTATGATTAGCCTAAGTGCGATAAACGAGCCTGCAGGCCCTGACTCATTCTGAGTCTTGCAGTCTCCGCTCTCAGCAGGCATGCGCTCGCCTCGCCTCGCCTCGCCTCGCATGTTTCCAGGTGAGTCTGAAGATAAGCCACGCCCACCCACCGCGCATGCCACTCCCTTCAGGTGAGCGACAACGGTCATTCCTTCTTGTGGAGACCCTTCAAACAAATAAAACACTTCATACACATTACTGGGCATTTCATAAAAAGCTCCGAATAAAAAAATAACCAGACGAGCTACTGAAGATGGAGAAGGCGCCGGGCGGTCTCGGGCGCTGTTCGTGCGCGTTCTGGCTCGCGGTGGCTTTCGACGTCCTCGGGCTCGTTGTGTTATTGCTCGGCTTGTTCGGAGATTTGTTTTTCTACGACTTTTTAATCTACGCGGGCGCTATCATCATCTTCCTGAGCCTCATCTGGTGGGTGTTCTGGTACACGGGGAACATCGAGGTATCCCCCGAGGAGCTCGAGGATGATGTGGGCTTGCTGAAGAAGGGCAGAGGTTTGGCCGGGGCTGTCAGGAGGCTGTCCAGCCGCCTCTCGACCGGAATTAGGAACTCTTTCAGGAGGAATGGAGGACCCCGGGGTCAAACAGGACTTTCTGCTCAAACGAAGCACAGGAGGAGAGAGGGTGCTGAAGGACCGGTGTGTCTGTCCATGAGCCCTCAGGAGGAGAGCGTGAGCTCCGTGTCCGCAGCAGTGACTGGAGAAGAGACTCTCAGGACCGAGACTCAGGCCATATAAGCCGCAGTCAACAGGTGACCCTCTGCTCTTATTGCTATTGAACTGCTTTAAATAGCTTTTTTGGCGTTCCCTCGCAATAGTTTTTGCTTGTCTCGCAATAATTTAGTATTCCCTCGCTATAGTTAAAAAAATTAGAAAACCTATATTTTGATTTGCTAAGTCAAAATAACAAGAAAGTAATTCTAGAAATGAAGACTAGAAATGATGAGGACATTAATTTTTTTTTTTCATTTTTATGTTTTCTTTTGGTTAGTAAAATATTTTGCAGCAAACTGTCCACTCACATACTTCAAATAAAAAGTACATGTTGTTGAAAAACGGATTTCATGGAGAAAAAAAGTGAAATATGTGACTTTGAGGAAGTATCTACAGAATAAGGAAGGGCAGTACACTTGGTTAATCATCAGCCAACAATCATTAAAACCCCGGTTTAACAAAGGGATTGGACTGATAAAAAAAAGAGTTATTTTAGAACATGATCACTAGGTGCAGTGTTGGCCAAACAGAATTGAACTTACAAGCCCTACATTCCAGTTTAAATATAACATTTGAATGCTTAAATTATTTTGTATTTAATATTTTGCTTATTAATAGACACCAAGGGATAATATGCTTAATGTTAGTGTTTGTACATCCTCCTAGTATCCTACATTTGAAGGAATTCAATTCAACTTCCTGTAATCTAAACTTTAATTCGAAATTTGAAGAGCCTTGTTAAGAGAAGAAAATATGTATGTTTCCAAACAGCTCCAGCTATAGTTGGAAAACGTAAAAAAATTGCAATTAAATTTAATTATATTCTTTTTTATTTCAACAGGTTCCAGAAGAGGACATTTTTTTGTGGCACTGACTCTGCAAAGTTCTATTTTTCTTATGATACAATTTATTATGCTGATGTTTTGCATGTTTACATGTATTAATATAATATTATGTAAATATATTTTGTGATTTTTTTATACGTTGTACAGTATGTTTTAAACATGCACTGATGATACTTTCTGTAAGACTGAATAAATATACATACAAATAATCACATTAATTTAGTATTTTTTATCTTTTCTAATTTTATGGCTTAAGGGCTAACATCAAAACTTGGATTTGTTTTAGTGTCCTCGTTTCTTTATCTTATAGATGTAACAGTTCAACCTTTGAACAGTCATAGGTGTTGTTAACCAGACTTGCTCTTATCTTTGTTTGCTTACACCAATTTAGAACCTGGATGTGTAAGTGAAGCTAACAGATGGAACTCAAAATGAATTGAAATTCTATTGAGAACAATATTATTTATACTGTTATATATATTGTCAAATATTATATAAATATTTGAGCCAATTGTGAAAGTAAAAAATGTATTAATTAAATTCCTTCAACTACCTTTAACAATCCCATTTGGTATTACTATTTTTTAATATATATATATATTTTTTTTTAATCTATATTTATTTAAAGAATAATGTTAAACACTTAATTTAGAACTGACTTTAGGACCCTAATATAATTGTTAAATTGAATTGAATTGAAATTAGACCAACTAGGCTCTTGGACCAAAGGTTAACTAAAATTTAATTCAGGCATTATGTAATAATGAATACGGCTATGCTTTACATGTATATTACTAAATTCTAACCAATGTAACAATATTACAAAAAAAAAGATTCAAGCACTGCCAAATATGTCAAAATCCGTCAGCACTCAATATCTGATGACAAGAATTAAGACGGTTCCAGCATGGCCAAGTGGACAAAGCCTGTTTATTACCATTGACTGTGGTGACGTTTCAAACCGCAAGGTGGCAAAGTGTCCATTTGTTGAGCTCGGTAGCTCTCGTTACTTCCGGAACAACAAAAGTAGTTTCCGGTCGTGGTTCGCTCAACGTGGTCGCTCAGCGCTTGCGTTAAATAACTTATAATGTTAATACGTAAATCTATAATATCATCATTAATACATAGATTGATTGGTAAGTTTGACTGTCTCGGTTTCTTTGAATGTTCAACAAACCAGCGTCAGCAAAGCTTTTCATTTTGCGTTTTAGGAAAACTGAAATTGTAATTCACGATGGAGATTGGAAACAGAGATTTTCTTATGACGCCACCAAGAAAAACTGTGCGTTTTGGAAGCACAGTTGCTATTGCTTTGGCTAAACTACAGCAGGTGGGTCTTTATAGATTATAAACAGCATATCAATCTAACTAACACCTGAAGCAACTGCGATTCAACATGCCCTAACATATCCCCGACAGGGCGATCCAACAGACTATGAACTGGTTAAACACCAGCTCTCAGAACCTGATATTAAGGCAAGTTATTCTGTTATATGAAGTGTTTTGTTTTTACATTATTCGTTGGTTGGATAATATCCCCGAGTACAAAAGTATTCATTGTGCGTGTCGTGTGATCGGTTGTTAATCTGCACAACTGTCTTGAAAACCTGGGCTTAAATTTGGGTTTGTGAAATTAACAGATATTCTGTACCTTATTTCAGGATGCTCAAATTATCAACTGGTTGCAGGAATTCAGGAACTGCATCACTCAACTCGGCAAAGGTCATGAGCAGCTAGTGTATGTTGTTTTGGTGAGTAAAGTAGTCACTTGTCAAGCAGGAATTGTCATCTTGGTCATGTTAAGGTTGCATTCCATTTCTGTCCCCTGGGACTAACCCTTAGCCCTTCCACTTTCCTTTATCAAATAAATTAAAATTGTGTGAATTGGGACACAGTTAAAATAAAAAATATATATAAATAAACATGTTGTGCGTGAGCATAACAGTCTAAAATTAAACATTATTAATTTAAAATAATAGCTATTGTTTATAAAATTATTTGCGTTAAATATATTTATGTTGGCTTATTCTGACTTTTATAAGCACTTGACTAAAATCTTATAACAAATTTTTAATTCGCATTAATATCATGTTTACCAAAAAGTCTGCATCTCAATTGAATCTATTGTGTAACATGTATCTATGGCTAACATTAGCACATTATACTTTGTAAAATGTCTTACTTTTTCTGACCTATTTATGTAAATGATAGTTTTGGACATTTTCAAACTTTGATAAATGACAAGAAATTATTTACATTTGGGGCTTTTTTTCCACAAGGGACAACCTGCGGAAGAGGATTAGGGCCACTGTAGAAAGTAAAATTGAAGTTCTAACTTTTTTTTCTCATAGGTGTAACTGCCTGAGAGGACATTTTTTGTTTAAGTTAATATTTTACAATTACTACATGCAACTAACGCACATGGTGTGAATGCTTAAGAAGGCTCCAAAAGGTGATACATTTCCAATTTAAGTGCGTTTTTGCTTGTCTGAGGGGTCTTGGAGGAAGCCATCACGTTGCTTGAAAAACAAAAGATAAGTGGAAATAGTGTGAATTCGGTCACGTAAGCTAAAAGCGCGTCGACTGCACATTCCGTTCTTCAAGCAACGCGATGGCTTTTTCCGAGACCCCTTGGGCTTTTTGAAACTTTATTAGTTTGAACCTAGTTATCGAACAACTTGACTTGCATGGGCATCCAAATTATAGTAAGTTTAAGTTCCTCAAATGATTATTAAAAACAGTCACATGACTGATGCCTGTGTTGTTTCTTTGTCCAGGGTCTCCCGTGGCTCAATCGCAGTCAGGCTGTGGTCGATGAATATTTAGCTTTTCTAAGTAGCCTGGTCTCAGCCCAGACGGTTTACCTCAGATCTTGTTTGAAAATGGTTGTGTCTAACTTTGCTCCAAGTAAGATATTAATTTTCTTTTACATCAACATTATAAATGCATCACCTTTATACAAGATTTATCGATCAATGAGTTCTTTATTATTTGTATCTTTATTTATTATTTTATTTCCAGGGAGAATTACAATTCAAGAAGAAAACGTGGAATTTTCGGATTCTGATGACGAAGATGAAAGTAAGTGATTTACTTGTATATGTATAAAAACAGTGTGTGCATACAAACAGTATTACATTGTCTTTTCACAACTTTATAGATCTCCCAAAAGTATTTGATCAGTGTCATCAAGCTTTGAACATGATTTCCAAATATGTTCCATCGTAAGTGCTTGGAAATACCCCAAAATCATCTTCTCAGGTTTGCAATAAAAGTAAAACCCTGCTTTTTGTTTTATTAGAACCAGCCGCTTCCTGATGTCAATTCTCTCAGAGAAGTTTCCTTTCATGCAGAAATCCTCCAGAACGATTGTGAGTCTCTCAGATGCTGTGAGGATCATCACAAGTCTGTACTCAGTGTCTTTTTCTGTTTTCTTCATGCAGGAGTGTTATGTTCACAACCTGTTGAGAGTTAGCGTCTATGTCCCGGAGCTGAGGAGAGATATTTTAGAGCTCATCATCACCAAGATGCTCACTCTGGATGTTAGTAGCTTGTGTGTCAGTTGTTGCTCTGGTGTTTGGAGATTTTAGAGCTGTTTTTGGTGTTTAGGTGAGTGCCCCACGGAGTGAGATTGAAGATGCAGAGAGTGGAGTGAAGCCCAATGCTAGTGGCTCGTCACAGGATGATTGCGTCTTCAATATGGTGGGTAACCTTCTACTCAATATAGTTCAAGAACACAATGTAATTCAATAGAAAATCAAATTATTTTTTCAAGTGAAACCTTTGAAAAAGAAAAGTTTTACTTTTTGTTACTGGTTGTTTATTTTCAGGATGAGGATGACCACTGTCCATTGAATTCCCAAGGTGACGGACAAACAACGGTTCATCCTGTGGCAGAGAGATTGGACACTTTGATGGATGTCCTGTTTGCTTACATTAAAGATGTTTCCCATTTAAATGGTAAGGTACTTGTGGACAAATACATGCTCTTCTCAATTAAGGACCAGTTTTACACAAAATATTCATTTGATTATTTTGTGTAAGGGTGAAAACTCATCATACATGAGTCTACTATGTAACTTTAATTGTAATAGTGTAAAATTATGCTTTATTCTTTTAAAAATGGCTTGCATATATATATATATATATATATATATATATATATATATATCTATTATCTATATTCTATCTATATCTATATCTATATATCTATATGTATGTATGTCGTATGTATCTCTCTCTCTGTCTGTCTGTCTGTTGTCTGTCTGTCTGTCTGTCGTGTCTGTCTGTGTATATGTCTGTATGTCCTATACTCTGTGTCTGTCTGTCTCTCTCTCTCCTCTCTGTGTATGTCTCTCTCCCTCTCTCTCTCCTCTCTGTGTATGTCTCTCTCCCTCTCTCTCTCTCTGTCTGTCTGTCTGTCTCTATCTCCTCTCTCTCTCTGTCTGTCTGTCTCTCTGTCTCTGTCTGTCTCTCTCTCTCTCTCTCATGTCTCGTCTGTCTCTCTGTCTCTGTCTGTCTGTCATCTCGTCTCTCTCTGTCTCTCTGTCTGTCTGTCTGTCTGTGTTTCTGTCTATCTCTCTGTCTGTGTTTCTGTCTATATCTCTGTCTGTTTGTCTCTCTGTGTTTCCGTCTGTCTCTCTGTCTGTCTCTCTCTCTCTTCTCTCTCTCTCTCTCTCTCTCTCTCTCTCTCTCTCTCTCTCTCTCTCTCTCTCTCTCTATATCTGTGTGTGTGTACGTGTCTACATTGTGTGCCCGTTCTTCGCCACCTGCGTCTTTTGACCCCCTCCTTCGCCTTATGCATGTTGTCTTACTTCAAGCTGTATAGGCTCGAAAGCCTACTACCAATTAACCATATTAGGTGATGTGCATCTCTGTAATGAGAAAGGGTGTGGTCTAATATCAACACCCTATATCAGGTGTGCATAATTATTAGGCAACTTCCTTTCCTTTGGCAAAATGGGTCAAAAGAAGGACTTGACAGGTTCCGAAAAGTCAAAATTAGTGAGATATCTTGCAGAGGGATGCAGCACTCTTAAAATTGCCAAGCTTCTGAAGCGTGATCATCGAACAATCAAGTGTTTCATTCAAAATAGTCAACAGGGTCGCAAGAAGCGTGTGGAAAAACCAAGGTGCAAAATCACCGCCCATGAACTGAGAAAAGTAAAGCGTGCAGCTGCCAAGATGCCGCTTGCCACCAGTTTTGACATATTTCAGAGCTGCAACATCACTGGAGTGCTCATAAGCACAAGGTGTGCAATAGTCAGAGACATGGCCAAGGTAAGAAAGGCTGAAAAACAAACACCACTGAATAAGACACACAAGCTGAAACGTCAAGCCTGGGCCAAGAAATATCTGAAGACAGATTTTTCTAAGGTTTTATGGACTGATGAAATGAGAGTGAGTCTTGATGGGCCAGATGGATGGGCTCGTGGCTGGATCAGTAAAGGGCAGAGAGCTCCAGTCCGACTCAGACGCCAGCAAGGTGGAGGTGGGGTACTGGTATGGGCTGGTATCATCAAAGATGAGCTTGTGGGACCTTTTCGGGTTGTGGATGGAGGCAAGCTCAACTCCCAGTCCTACAGCCAGTTTCTGGAAGATACCTTCTTTAAGCAGTGGTACAGGAAGAAGTCTGCATCCTTCAAGAAAAACATGATTTTTCATGCAGGACAATGCTCTATCACACGCATCCAAGTACTCCACAGCGTGGCTGGCAAGAAAGGGTCTAAAAGAAGAAAAAGTAATGACATGGCCTCCTTGTTCACCTGATCTGAACCCCATAGAGAACTTGTGGTCCATCATCAAATGTGAGATTTACAAGGAGGGAAAACAGTACACCTCTCTGAACAGTGTCTGGGAGGTTGCTGCTGCACGCAATGTTGATAGTGAACAGATCAAAACACTGACTGAATCCATGGATGGCAGGCTTTTGAGTGTCCTTGCAAAGAAAGGTGGCTATATTGGTCACTGATTGGTTTTTGTTAAGTTTTTGAATGTCAGAAAGTTGCCTAATAATTATGCATAGTAATAGTCACCTGCACACACAGATATCCTCTTAAAATAGCGAAAACTAAAAACAAACAAAAAACTACTTCCAAAAATATTCAGCTTTGATATTAATAAATTTTTTGGGTTCATTGAGAACATGTTTGTTGTTCCATAATAAAATTAAGCCTCAGAAATACAACTTGCCTAATAATTCTGCCCTCCCTGTGTGTGTATATATATATATATATATATATATATATATATATATATATATATATATATATATGTATATATGTATGTGTTTTCCCAGCGATGGGTTGCGGCTGGAAGGGCATCCGCCGCATAAAACATGTGCCAGAGAGTTGGCGGTTCATTCCGCTGTGGCGACCCCGAAAGGGAAGAAAGCCGACATGAAGATGAATGTATATATGAATATATATATGTTTTAATATATTGTTTATATATATATATATATATATATATATATATATATATATATATATATATATATATATATATCTTATATATATATATCTTATATATATATATATATCTTATATATATATATATATATATATATATATATATATATGTATGTGTATTATTGGTGGTGGGACGTTAATCTATTTTTGAAGTGAGGAATGGGGTTTTAGTGAAGAGTCGGTCACAAACAAAATGGTTGCTTTGAGCCGGCTCTTTGTATTGAATGATCCCCTTTTAAAGCACTCATTAAGAGAAAATTGTTAGAGAGAGAGCGAGAGAGAGATATGGGAGTATCAAGGAATAAATTACTTGTTAGACAAGACTATCAAGACAGCTGCAGCATGTACTAATGAACCCCAAATGAAAGTCATACCTTACATTTTGCATGCTGATTCCAGTGGCTTGCTGACACACACACGTGATGTCCTTAAAATTTCATAAAGTTGACCATTTCTCAGAATGCAGATTTTAAATAATAAAGGACCTAGTACAGAGTCATGAGGAACACCCTAAGTGACATGTACAGATGAGGAGGAAGTGGAGATTAAAATGCAAGACATAAATGTGTTTGTGATGACAATTTGTGACTATCGTTGGCTTTAGATTTTGATCAGATCAAGTGGAAAAGAAACATCATACTGGAACTACTTTTGAGAGGGTCTTTTTATAGCTTTTTCCATTTAATGGTGTTTTTAAAAATATATATTTTGTGTTTTGAATCCACCTTGGTTCATTGTTTGTTCCTTGAGGTTTTTTAATATCAAAAGATCAAGCACTTTAAAAACCACCAAAAAACACTTTAATGCATCTAAATGTTTTCCAATAACTTATTTGCTGCTGTATTTTCCCAGGAGTATTAGATGTTGAGAAGACTAAAGCCCTGTACCGGGACCTGGTGTCTGTGTTTGATAAGGTGGTACTTCCCACTCATGCGTCCTGTCACGTGCAGTACTACATGTTCTACCTGTGCAGCTTCCGTCTGGTAGGCGTCCTTTCCAAATAAACAAAAAATAAAGTAAATATTTATGTATGTATGTTTCAACATGTTCACTTCAAAACCTTTTTGTCATGTTTTAGGGCCTAGCTGAAGCCTTTTTGGATCATCTCTGGAAGCTCTTGCAGTCCCCAAACCAACCTTCCGTCCTTAGACAGGCTTCTGCGTGGTACATGGGCAGCTTTATGGCCAGAGCCAAGTTTTTGCCTGTATCGTACGTGACCTTATTTTGTACTTGTGTGCTTGCATCTTTTCTAAAGTAGTCCATATCAATATTTAATCGTCATTGTTGATGGTCCTTTGCTTCCCCAATTAAGTGGTTAAACTTTAATGCATGTTTATGGAAAAAATCTTCTAGTGTGTATTTTGGATACCATAGGCTATTGATTTTCTTGTATAGGACAGTGAAGGCCTGTCTGGATTTGCTGGTTCCCTGGCTGCACCTGTATATTGACAGTCAGGACTCTGGTTCCAAAGCCTTCTGTGATGTGAATCTGCATGGGCCATTTTATACCACCTGCCAAGCCGTGTTCTACACTCTGATCTTCAGACACGGTGCCATTCTTGAGGGCAGTATGAAAAAAGGTCAGTAGTATAATATCAATTTGGACAAAACAAGGAACTCAGAGAGATAGATGTATTTCTTTTGTCCCTAAAGACTACATTATTAAAAAAACATATGGTGACATTGGCAGTGCCATAAAACACCTCTCGCTTAATAAGTTGGAAAATAATTCAGAAAAGGGGCTTTTGAGAGAACAATGTCAATGCATGTAATCAGAAAAATTACTCACAAGAAACAGTTGTTGTTAGCACTTATCTTGCCCAGGATGCTTAAGGTGAAATGGGTGATATAAAAGCCCTGGGACATGTGTTTTCAAGTAAACTGATGCCAACGGCGGAAACTGCCTCCTTTCAGATCACAGACTTATTAACCATTAAGGAGTGAGCAGCTTTTCTAGAGAGTGATTTATTTATAAATCAATTTTGAGTAAAGATTGAGACATACAAGGACAAAGCCTGTATTCACTGGGACTTGACCACACACAGTTTTAGGTCAGGACAGACTGTTCCAATCCCAGATTCATCCTGTACTCTTTATCACAAATCCTCTCCTTTACATTGCTTCCTATTTAGGTTGACATGCAATACAAGGAAAAGACACAGCACGCAGTACATTTGAGCTATATTTTTATTCTGGCTTTAAAGTACATTTATTTGGCTAAGTACAGAGAGCACTTCCAAAAGCTATTTTTGTTAATCGTGTATCTCACCTCTTCTGCAGGGTTGGCATACCTTCAGAGCTTGAACTTGGAGCGCATAGTGATGTGCCAGCTCAACCCCCTGAGAGTCTGTCTGCCTGCGGTCACCAACATGTTTGCAGCCATCACCAGGTACAGCAACAGAAGACACCCGCATCAAACAGCAAAGCAAAATAAAAACGAACTAAAGTCATCCGTCTGTTGGCAGGAATTACCAGCTGGTGTTCTGTTACACCATCATCGAGCGGAACAACCGGTACTCCGTGCCTGTGGTGAGGAGCTCAATGGGTGGAACCTCAGTGTCCATGAACACTAATCCTCTGGATACCTTCTTCCCTTTTGATCCATATCTGCTGAAAAGGTAAAGCTTTATTCATCTCAGCACTGGAATCAGATTACTTCCATTTTCTTTTGAATATATTTAACAGCTCGGGCAAAATCATTGAGCCGATCTACAAGGTGTGGGAGGAGTTGCCGGACTGCATGAGCGATGGACCCAAGAAGAAAATCAAGAAGGTAATGAGCGTCTGGTAAATAAAATGCTCAATCTGAGAATGTGAAATGAGTTCCTGGTTTTGTCTAGCAGGGATCTCTTGAGGAAGAAGATGACTTCCTCCATGGACAGACGCCTCACGGTGACTCACTAGAGCGCATGACTCCTGGCTCCTTTGAGTCTCGTCTGCATAGTCCCGGGAGTGTTGGCTCTCCACCCCTCCGTTTCATGCAGAGACGTTTCTGAGTTCTGAACTGTGACTACTGAAGGAATGAACGGCATATTCTAAAGTTCCTTCGCTTTTTACAGAAGTTAAAATGTCACTTTAAAAGGCAAGAAATAAAAGTATGTTGATTACAGTTGTATATTGAAGAGAAAATAGTAGATAAACAAGAACTGTGATGTTACAAATGTATTAAGAAATTATTAAATGTATAGTGTTGTACTTGCATATGACTATTATGTAATCACTTGCAATACTAATGAATCATGAACTGTACTTATCTATTATATATATTTTCTTTGTTGGTTACATTTTTGCTGTAATAAAATAACTAGTATAAATATTGAAGGTTGTTGTGTGCAAGATGGAAAGTAACACATCGAAAATATTTACAATTGTTATGTTAATTGTCTGAATTAATTTAGCAATATTAAAGTTTATAATTAAAAAATATATTCATAAATCACCTATTAAAAATAACTTGACAATACACCTTTAATATTATTCATAACAATATAATTGTTTAAAAAGTATTGATTGGCATTTTATTTAATTTACTAAAAATTAGAACAAAAAATGCTAATTTTGAAAAGTATATTGTGAATATGTTTTTGTTGGTTTTGTGTAGTTTGGGTGTTATGGAGTCATTTAAAGGTTATATTCAGTGGTGAGCTGTATAGAAATGCACATAACTGGATCTAAAATAACAACATATGGTGTAGCAGATTAAAGTGGTGTTCAACTTTAAACCCCAAAAATACATTATATAATGAACTTGACTTTGCACGAGTGTATGCAGTGGCACAAACTTTTGTTCCAAAAAAAACCTTAAAAAAAAAGATTATATATATATACTGAGCTCAGATATGTGATGGATGGGGGGTTTAAAACAAGAATACACCTTATTTGTTCTGACTTTATTAAAAACATTAAAAGAAAGATATTCAGGCCACACATAAAATGCAATCTATTTTAATTACAAGACTAAATAGCAGTTTTTTTCTATCAACAGACCATCTTCAGAGCCATACACCTCTATCCTCAAGATGTTGGTTATTATTACACATTGATACGTCTGTAAATTCTATACAGCGACACAAAACAGTTTTCTGATGAAAACAGTAACCTGAACCGTAGTCTTTGTTCAGCTGAAAGGATTCACCGAGGGTGGAGCACTGCAATATGACCTCCATTACTCCATATTAGCGCCATGACAACCAATATCATCCCTTTTCAACTATTCTCCAAAATACAAGTCAAATTTGTAAGTCTCAAATTAATACTTATATTAATTACTATGATACTTTTCAACATGAAAGTGATCAGTCCATGATTGAGTCGTTAGTCTTTTAGGTTAAAAAAAAAAAAAAAAATATCAGAAAGCTTTTCTGCTTGCCTTTTCTTCAGATAAAATTTCTTTTAATGCAATACCTTAGCAGGTAGAAAGTTGTGATGAAAGGATGTTCATATTTTCATATTTAAAAAACATTTGAAGTTCACTTTCCATTGGAAAAAAAATTATTTTGTCATGGACAAGAGCAAACACATTCATTACCTTTATTGTGCGAAAAGCAAATATATATATATATATTGTTGATTTGGTGGAAAAATGTCACTTGGATATAAAGCTGTGATTTCTTGTTTGTACATGTTTTTATATGGCTCTTCTTTGCTGTAGCTTTTCAAATGCCTACTGTGGATAACAGCTAAATAGGAATTCCTGTTGGACAATTCCATGGGGTAGTTTTTCTGTTACAGATGGACTATAATTATCCTAAAAATGTAATTGATATGCACAAATTAGTATGAATTCACTTAAGCCATGAACAAGAAGTGCAGTTGTGTGCAGACAGAAATAAGGCTAGGATAAATGCTACTGCTAAACATTACCTCTGAAGAGTTATGTCTGCTCCTTATAGAATAAAGTAGACTGTCTATAGTAAAGATTTAAAAACATAATGACAACTGAGGTCTCTTTGTTTCTGTGTTTTTGAGTGAAACATCACTGAAGCTCATCCTGTTAGCCTTGCTTATGCTAACATTCGCCAGCTGCAGATAGCCATTACAAGCACAGCGCAGGAGGTTAAAGATTGTGTCAGGATCTAATTGTAGGCTAAAAAGAGCACTTTTTAATTCAAATATTTATTTTTAGATTAAAATCATTATAATTTATCCTTAAAGACTCATAACAGCCTTTGGGAAAATTGTCATCTGATGTACAGAATCTTGTAAAAATATCCAGTACTATCTCTGTCATTGAAACAACTAGAGAAACTGAAGTAGAGCACACGATACCGTTACAGCTTGATCATTACCGTGAAGGTTGTCATTGACCCTGAGATGGAGTAAAGTCTCTTTTCTTAATAAATACACGCCACAAAGCACTTAGCCGAGAACTGTTGATCGTAATACGATAAATGCAGGGTGACATTGAACTGACCTGGTGCACAAAAGTGTTCAAGTGTAGACTGATGTGATTGTTAAGTACGTAAAGAGGACATTGAGGGTTCGACTGCAAGATTCACAAGGCTCATGATGGCAACTGCACACATGTAAGCAAGCATATCTATATGTCTCTGAATAACAAAAGATTGAGACTGAAAATATAAAATCTTTAAAACATCTTAGCACTTCTCAGGCCAGTAACAAATAAGCATCATATCAAATGTTGAGTGTGAGCTGTCCCAAAATGAATCGCTACTGTTATTCCTGTATCTAAGTCTTACAAAGAGGGGAGAATTTCTGAAAAGACGACCATCTGCTCTGGATCTCAGTCATCTCTGCTTCTCTAGGTATCTGATTTCAATCTTCTCCGTTGATTTCTGCTTTGTTTGTGTTAAATATTTACAAGAACTGCTTGAAAAATGAGCCACTTGTTCAGATGAGCCACTTTACCAAGAACTGAAAACGTAAAAGTCTCTGTCTCTAGTTTCCCACATTATTCAGTTTGAGTCCAGCTGTGACGTCTTAGTCCAGGGGGTTCTACTGTCCCCTTCGCTCTACAGCAGGTGCGCCAAGGACCGGAGGCTGTGGCCACTGAGTCACTCTGCAGGAACAAACAGAACATCACTGTAAATCATCTTCTAATGCAGTGCCAACATGTTCAACTGCATTTGTGTCAGTCCATTCGATTAAAATTACATTTGCCATGTTTTCTTTAGGGCAGATATGATGACATTGAGCCTCAAGAGGGTGCCAGTGTTCCACTATGCTGGGTCATTTTGAGGTACACAATGTAATCACATCTCTAAAACAAACTGAAACTATTAACCCAGCATAGAGCACAAGTGTATTTGTCTAAAGCCAAAGACTGTCACTCTCACATGGTCATGATGACTAGGAAAACTTAGTGATGCCAGCTGGGTTTTTACATAGAAGATGCTCTTGTTTTTTAAATCATTCATCACTTTTACATAATATAACTTCACATCCGCTAGAGAAAATGAAAATTTGCATGGATTTTAATTTATGTGACATAAACACAACATTAGAGGAGTAGATTTCATTAACATTAAAATAAAGAACTCAAAAACATGTTAGAAGTTTGAGGAACACTCAGCTTGAGTTTTATATGTGAAAGTTTCAATTATAAGTCAATATAAAAAGGCAAACATATTACTATAGTAAAAAAAATCACTCTCTAAAAACGTGTTTTAAAAGTATTTGTGTACTTTTATGCTACATCTTGTGCATAGATTTTGTAATCCGATTCTTACAATAACACAAAATTACACAAGGCTTTTAAAACATGCAGGAGGACATTACAAAAAAATACTGAAATACGCATGTGCTATTCTGAGAGCGATTGTATTGTATATAATTCTTTGCTACTAAACAAACTTTGATCTAACGTTAGATTGCATTCTAAGATTTTATGTGATTAACTACAGTTTGTTAATGTGACTTTCTTATTCGTTGCCAATGTTTTTGCTGTACAGCTGTCCATATGTGTGTGACGCATTAAAATAAGATATTAAACACGTTTTTTCATAAAATGTGTTTTTGTCCATGAATGCTCAAAAGTTCTGTTTCTTTGTAACGAGCTCTGCTGACTGACTTGAAAATGCCCATACAGGTTCTCCCATTATTTCTGAGGCTTGTGAAACCACACTTTTTGAGCACTAGTTCACCAGTAATCTTTCCTCAAATTGGAAATTATTTTACACTTTCCACCATTTTTGGAGCGACATTCGATCAAGTCAGTGACAATTAATAGTACTCGGACAAAGCTGCATTTAAAAAGAAAAAAGGTTATTGGGTTACATCCAGTCGCCATATCATGTTACTTCATATCAAAAGAAAACAAAGACCTTCAAAAGAGCGCCTTTTCATTGTTTCTATCCATGTAAATATATGTTCAGACATTTTTGGACATCTTTGTGGAACTTTCTCAGAGTTACACAATGATTCTGTTTCTTACTGGACAGTACATTACATTTTCTGACCTTTGCTATTCCTGTATTTTATCCAAGACATTTTACAATTTTTTTCTCTAAACTTTAAAGAAAAACTGAAAAGGTAAAATGTTAATGTGCCTCACTACTGTAATTGGTGATACTCTTTTTGTAATCTTTTTCCTGATCTCTCACCACCAGTTGTGTTAACGCCCACAAAAACATAACCCTCAGTAGATTCCAGTCACTACATGCCAAAAAAAGCTTTACACTCAAATGAGCACTGCTCATAAAGTCTGGAAATTGTAGGAAGAGCTTTGAAACGAGAAAGAAGAACTTTTACTCATGTTTAATCAGCCCCTTCAGATGCACTGTCAATTCTAGCTAAAAATTGCTGCAGATTCGCAACAAATAAAAGAGGAATCAATAGAATATTGTTGAAAAACATGTTACATTCTGATGGACATTTTCAGCAACTAAAGTATGAACCTTTCAAAAACATAATAGGGGCATTTTAAAAATTAGGTTTCATCCCTAGTAAGATGTGCAGTAAACCAAAAGCAGCTCATTTTAAGTCTATTAAAAGTTTTAAATTCCCCACAGCCCGGAGCTCATCATTGGTTTGATTTCACTATTATTCAGCTTAATTCATCTTGCTATTTAAACCCTTATAAGAAGCCACGTGACACCCAAAGTGGTGTCCTTGTCAAACTGGATGACAGAGAGACCTGCAGGACCAGCAGTTTTGCTCCAGGCTTTTGTGGCAGAGAAATGAACATTTGGCCTGAGCTCTCCTCAGCTGACAGCAGCAGTACAAGGCAAAATATGCTGATGGTTTCATAACGCAACAGAAACAGCCACTCACTCTGGGTTACACTCTTCGGCCTTCACAACACGTGCCTCCACATACTGCGGTGATGCTGCAAAATGAACCAATAGTTTAGAAACATAATGCCTTCCATTACCAATTAACAAATATAGCTGCAAGCAACAGCGACAGCCTCAAGCCAGCCAGGTGCACGGTTTTCAAATTCATTATTTAATCAGAATCCAATAATAAAGAAATGTTATTTGTTTATTGCCTCGTTAACGGTAAATTAATTGATAATTTGACTCGATTTTAGATGCTTTGACAGGATGCTAATTGGAATAGAAAAACTATAAATATAATCATAGGTTTTAAAAACAGTTTAGTATAGCTATTTTCCCCGATGAGGAGCTAGTGACCTGGTATATATGGGAGAGCTGGGTGATAATTTGATAACGATAATTACCAATAAATTTTGTTTTATCTATAATTTTTTTATATTATATGGACGAATCAATGACATCACAACCTTCAGAACAGTGTGGGATGAAACACCCAAGCCTTTCTTGCTTTGAGAATGAAACCTAGTTTCCCTCAAATAAAGCTATATTCTGTCAGTTTGACATATTTTTGCATCTAGTTTATGTAAACTTTATGTTAATGTTATTGTTATAATGTTATCTTTGTGCACTGCTTCTGATTTGTCTTTTTTGTTGACTGACATGGTTAGCAGCCTGTATAGACATGCAGCAGAGAAATGAGTCCATAGCTCCATGGTTTGCATTAATGTACATCAAAAAGATGTTTATTTGAAGTCTAAACTTTAAGTTTATTTAATAAATTTAATAAATACAGACACATACTCAGAAATAACAAAGCAGAAGAACTGACAGCTGTTGCTTAGAGAACATCGAGTTCAGTGGGAAGTAATAATTCATTGACTTAAATAATTGAAATAATATTTAAATATAAGATTTAACGGAACAATTTGTAATAAATAGAATGTTAGTAAAAAGTGTATCCTTTAAAAAGTACTAGCTTCAATTTTTACTTTAAACATCAATTAGTTCATCTTCATCACACAAAAAACTGATTCTGCTGATTTATCTTTTATTGTAATTATATGAATTCTCCTAAAACGTTGTCAATTGATCAGATTTTGAAAGTGTTTGCTTTAATTTAACAATTAAAACACCTTCAAACTATTATTTAGTTGTGCAGATAAATACAATTAGTCATTTATCACGATATTTATCAATATCAGCTGATGAAAAAAATCATATATATTTTTGGTCATATTTCCAATCCCTAATTTATGGGAGGGCTGAGTGAATGGAGTGATGATACTGGGAGGATATTGCTTGTTTCAAGTCCCTACAATTGTAAGTAATTGTCTTCCGGTGTCTCATGTGCAATAACCTCACGGAGCGTACACAAAATTCCTGACACATGCACCATCATCCTGGCTTGAGCCCTACTGTTTTTGACCTTGATTTAGCGGTTATTTCTGCCTCACCGTGATCCTCGGTGCAAAGAGAACAAACGCCATCCACAAGCTGTTTGGCCTCAGCTGCAAGCTGGCAGGCCGAGTCCGGGATAGGAGATGGAGTTTCAGGGCTATCGGTGGCTGGAGACGCTTGCACAGAGCTATGGGATCGATCAGTAAATGAATGAAAGGGGATCTCACAACATCAGAATGATTTGAGTAACCTACCCATTTTCTGTCCCAAGTAAGCAAGTGTTGGTGAGAACTTTGTGGACATTCTGCCAAGATAAGAAGTGAGATTTTTGAAAGACTTCAGATAACAGACAACTAAAGATGTTGCTGCACTGTTTTTACCTGGGCAAAGCCGAGGAGCTTCTTGTTAGAGATTTCCAAGTGTTTCCGCGTGAGTTCAGACTTTCTGAACTGACTGTCAATAGCAGAGAGCCGTCTATTCAGCTCCATCACATCCTCCTGAGAAGAACACGACTTTTAAAACCAATTACATCAAAATGTCAGCAAAAAAGAAACCAAAACTACATTTACTAGTCATCGTAAAATGATAAGTAAACAAAATTAAACTATAAGAAATAAACCTCAACTGACAGTAATCAAATGTAGCTTCTGTCGTGAAAAAGTGTTCAAAAGGTCCCTAGCAAGGACACGTTTACTGGATTGCTAACTATAAGACAGTCCCAAATCCCTGAAACTGAGCTCTAAAACCATAGGAAAAAACACCTTAGTTGCCTCGAGGCCTCTGTGTTTCTTTCCGGCAAGCTGATTCTTCAGGTCCTTGATTTCAGCCTCCAGCAGCTGAATGACCTCCTCATAGTCCTGCTCGGCACTGTTTGTTTGCCTCTGAACCGCTTCAGCCACCTGCAGCTTGCTCTTCAGGTTCTTGTTCTCCTCCAGCGTAGCTGTAGCCTTCTGTTTCAGCACCCAACACAGAGAAAGAGGAGAAAATGGGGTTGTCTTTGCTTGTAACCAACAAAGTTGACAAAGAGATGACAAGCTGTTTATTATTTAATATATATTTAATAAACAATTTTACCTCAGCTGTTTTCTGCAATTTCTCCTCCAGTGTTTTTTTACTGTCTTCTGTGTCTTTCAGTAAAACCTAGGAGCATAGCAATATGTTAGGTTACAAAAGGTTTTTTACACTTTTAATTAGTTTCATCTTGAAAAAAGGTACAAAATGTGGTATTAATTTTAAGAGTGGACACGAAGTTCAATAATTTACTCACCGTGAGTTGTTTCATTTGCAGTTGGAGCTGTTTGACTTCATTCTGAAACTCCTCTAGCTCTTCACTGCTGTAGCTGCACTCAGACTCATAGGTCTGAAAGAGAAACGGATGCTGCTTAATTTCAAAGTAAGATCAGTCCAAAAGCACCTGAGTATAAAACTCATGGATCAATACTGAGTCATAAACTTATTTTCAATAAATCTTAAATGAAGATGAAACAAAGTTAAATCAACTACAAAGTCAAACCAACTTACTAATTGGAACCAACTAGGAGCTAGCTTCAAGAAGAGATTAGGATATTTCATTTTATTCAGACTAAAAACCCATCCATCCATCCATTTTCATGTCGGCTTTCTTCCCTTTCGGGGTCGCCACAGCGGAATGAACCGCTAACTCTCTGGCACATGTTTTATGCGACGGATGCCCTTCCAGCCACAACCCATCGCTGGGAAACATTCACACACACTCATTCACACTTTAACACTATGGACAATTGTTCTTACTCAATTCACTTATACCGCATGTCTTTGGACTTGTGGGGAAACCGGAGCACCCGGAGAAAACCCACGCGATCACGAGGAGAACATGCAAACTCCACACAGAAATGCCAACCGACCCAGCCGAGGCTCGAACCAGCAACCTTCTTGGTGTGAGACGACCGTGCTACCCACTGCACTATTTAAATTAGTGTTTCTTTTACTCTATGAACTGTAATGCTTTAAACTTTTTTTTTTGTCTCTGATCTGTTTTATCATGATCAGTGGGATGAGAGGTCCACTTACTGGAGAATGAAATGCAGAGGTGTCCATCAAACTAGCTGCTTCCTGATAGGAGAACATAAAGGGTCCATCTCCCAGTCCTGCCTCCTCCAGCTTCTCCTGATAGACACTCCGTGTGGCTTCTACAAAGTCTGGTTGGACAGAGGTACAGTTAATAATAACCATGGCACTTTAGTTACAAAGAAGCAAGAGGAGTCAAGTTGTGTGACTATGATTTTGAAATGGTAAAGAAGCTCGGATCGAGCCTTGCTGCCCAGATCGTGCACTCTCTCATCTTACACACTAAAAAGTATGTACATTTTCTTCTGAAAATGGGTATCTACTTAGAGGGTACAGTGAAAGCGTTAAGGTTGGGACGCAGCATAACTAATTTGTAAGATGAAAATACACTATGATGTATTTGATCTAATTAGTGCATGAGCAATTGTAAACACCATTTTTTAAAGTTTTGATTTTAAACCCAAAGGATTTTAGGGCAACTTCTGCACACTAAACAGAAAGAGCAGATGCACTATTTTCTTTCCTGTCACTCAGTTAAATCCATCCAGCCTGTTCTTGCTAGCAAGAGAAAGAGAATCTAGCGGGGATGTTTTTGTTCAGCTCTTTTTAGAGCTCTCGCTCCAGCAGCAGTGCTTTGATCAGGGTTTGTGTCTCTGGCATCTTTCTGCCGAGAAATGGAATCTCTTGTCACATACAGGCTGTAAATATACTCGCCTGTCTACATCTGTACCAAATGTTATTTTTCCCTCTAAAATCTGCCTTACAACTGAAAGGTTTCAACTTGACCCCAAAATCCAAATATGGATTATCATTTTGTTTTCATGAGAGATATTTCTGCTCATATTGAAATGTGATTATTTCCTGTGCTATTCAAAGGATGGGAACCTTATGCACACATGCATGACCATTGGATGATTTGTCAAGAGAGATTTAAGTTATTTCCGCAGTGCTTTATTCTGCCTCTATTGCGTGCTAAAACACTTTTTGGATGCTAAACGTCAGTAATCCCTTTTCAACATGCAACCTGTTTTATTAAGCTGTGTGGAAGCCTTACACTAGCACTGAATTGTGGAACTAAACTGCCTATTCAGCAGGTCAAACACAGGTGATTCAACAAAACGAAGTATATAAATATAATAAATTGCACTGTAGATCCAAAAGGTCGATGACCCTGCTTTAGATTTATGTCTGGTCTTGAATTAAGTGATTTCCTGGAAAGAGAATTTAAATCCACCTCACAATGATAGTTGAAATCCTTTAAGAAGTGATTTTGTAACTGACTTGTCATACAGCAGCATAATTCTTAAAACTATATTTCAGTACCTCCAAAGGAGACGGTTCCCTGAGGGTCTGTGGTAAGACTCTCTCTGAGCTGCCGCTTCTTCTCTTCCGTCACATCAAGGCCCAAGTATGACAGAGCCTGTGAAAGCATCACATCATCACAAATATACAATAACAAGGCCTTTTCAAATAGACAATTAGTCGATGTGTTTTTATCCAGATCACAATTGGATAAAATAGATTAGATAATGTGTTTAGGAGCTTTTTGTTATCTTCAAAATAAAGGAGCAGGACATAACAAAAATTTAGACACTGTAGAAAAGAAAAAAAGAAAAGACACTGTATTATTAATTCAGCTTCCAATAAATGTAATTTTAAGTAAAATTTAGTTAAATGTGGAACAACTTTTGAAATAAAAAGAGTATATATAAAGCAAATTTTCTTTGCATTTTTTGCCCAAAATGTGATACAATCAAAAAGTATAAATGCATTGAAAACATAAAGACATAAGCAGGTAAACCAAACAGGATCATTTAAACAAGTTCTCAGAAAAGATTAAAGTCTTGAGTCTTGTTTTATTTATTTTGGATAGAGTAACCAATTAAGCTTGTAATTGGGCACCAACAGAGAACCTTTATTAATGGACCGCAGGTATCAAAAGGATTGAGATGGAAGCAGGAAATCAGATGTACCAGGGCTTTCACATTAATAGGTAAATACACAAATACAAGGATCTAAAACTAGATTTCAAAAGTGATGGGAGGCCAGTGTAGAGAGGCCAAAACTGAATTGATGGAGTTTTTGATGTTAGATAGTAGTCGCCATCACAATTTGAATCAGAAAAATTCAAATTCAAACAACAATTCAAATTCAACAGAAATTCCCACTGACTTTCTGCACCTCAAAAATGGTAGAGACATAATCTGTCCACAGACAAGTAAAAAAATCCACAGATGTAAAAAATTGCTTAACTTATAACAAAAAAAAAACCAGACGTACGTATTATAGGATTAAATAAAAACATATTTTATTGAAAGCCATGAAGAATAGCTTTTTGACTACTAATATTGAGCTAACTTTAGCATCAAACCATGAAAAGTCAAAGAGCTTCTACACACACAAGAGGGCAGTGTAGTAATTGAGATTCAGAGATGTATAATGAATCCAGGCTTATACTCAATAAGATTCTAAAAGACAGTGATTTGGCTAATCAGATTAAATCACTCAATCTGATGCCTCCTCAGAAATACGATAAAAACTTCTCAGACAAATAATACGATTACTGACTCTTTCAACGTAAAACAAAAATCTCTTACAAATACAAAGTAACTGTTAGCTGAGCTGATCGAATTGGCAACCTGTAACAAATACCTGTTTGTGTAAATCTCAGTGCAGTGTGCAGTGCCTTTAGTCCACATTTAAGTGCTCTCGTTCATCGAGACCTAATCCTATTAATGGACCGGTAGATTAGGGTCAGCCCCAGGATCAGTGGGATTAAATTAAATCTCCGCTAAACAACTGCACCATAACAAAGAGTAGAGACGGAGATCTACGAAGAAAGTGACACTGAGATATTAAAGGTTATCTTCATAAGCACATTGTGACACTGCTAAAGATTTCAAAAGAGAATAACTCTTTAACTTCACAGAATTTTCTCTAAACTGACAAGTCATATTATAGAATTTCTTTAAGTAAATGTAGAACTTTACCAGCATGAAAGTTAAAAACTGTGCAAAACTATTTTTTGCATATAATTGAATGGTTGTACTACTGTATTATCCTACTATCCTTAAAAAGAAGGCTAAAATACATAAAATGGGTGATCTTAACCAGCTAAAATATATTGTGATTAAACGTTAAATATAATTTTTGACTCAGCTGTGAAATAAACTTATTTAAATCCTGATATTTTAGCTTATTTAGGGTTCTTGGCAAACAGTGAATACTCAGAGACAGTATATAGTTTGGTGAAATAAAGTTTGACAAGTTAATGGTTCAATTAAAATTAAAATTAATTATTATTGAGCTTAATCACAAAAAATAAGTAAGTAAACAGGTCACTTTCATATGCTCGTCATGCTAGTACACACAGTGACATTTATTCCACAATGTCTATTTATGTATACAGTTCCTTATTTTCACATCTAGTTTGTATATTTGTGGATTTGTCTGTCATTCAGTCCGGATCGCTAGCATTTTCTGGGTTAATTCTATGTAAGCCAACTCATGAATTGTACAAACAATTTCATTGGTTGGCATAAAAAAATCTATTCATTTAAAAAATTCATTCATCCTTTGGTAAACAAGAAAAAACAACGTTTAACTCCGGACAACCAAAGTTGACTCCCAGGTTAGTGTTTTTTCCCCCCATTGCTCTTTATGGAGATCAGCTGCATTACTAGTCAACCTGATTGGTTAGTGGCTGGGGATGTGTTGCATGGGTGGAGATACATTCCCCGGAAACGTTCCTAAGAACCTGAGCTGTCTAATTATGCTTCTAGGAATGAAAAAAGTATTAAATGAGCACATGAAAAAGTTTTGTGTTGATCAGACTTACGAGATCCAGCTTCTCTGATTTGAGCCGTATGTGTGGATCCAGTGAGATCTTGGGTTTGGAAACAGTGGCTGGTCTCTGTGCGGTGGACGCTGAGGGGAAAAGTGGGACAGTCAATTGCCTATTTTGGAAGTCTAGGTCACATTACAGCATGTTTATAGCTTGTTTGTCTTGTTTTCATGTTCAGCATACAAAGATTATTATCTCTGCGTGGGATTTGAGGCAAAGAGAAAGAAGAGCGAGTCGTTCAGTAAAGGCTCCTTTCTGTCAGAGCCGTGAGATGATTACCCTCCACCATCAAGCACCCAGAGGACACTATCCCACAGGGGAATAATCTGGCTTCTGACGCTCGTGATGGACAGGCTGAGCTCACTCATGTCATGCTGACACACACCCACCCATCCACACTCACAAGCACGAGCGGAACATGGATTAAACAGGTGGCACTGAAGGGATGCAATCCAGAACAATGCAAACAATACAGATTAATGTGTTTCTATGAATGTTCCACAAACAAGCTGAAAGAACGATATGTTTGTCATGGGTGAATAAATTGGATTCTCATGTTTATTTTAATAAAAACTCATTCAAGCCAATTCAAATATCGAATACTGGTTGCGACTAATATGTTAAAAAGACTCATATCTCAGTTTTAAACTGTGTTTTTATGTAAAAACTTTTTTATTAAAACTTTTTCCACTGCTTAACCGTAAAAGTGCTATGGATTTTTCTAATTCTTTAATAGTATAAACTCTTTTTAGGCATGACATTGTCAGCTGTCATGTGTTTGTGACTATTTGTAATAGTTTTTTAGAGTTTGCGATATGTAATATGATAGTATCATAAGTTTGCTCACTTTAAAATGAACAAAGAAATAGCTAAAACACGAGCTTCCACACAAGCTAGATTGGTATTATTTATCTTTCATTGGCTGTATTTTAAGCCTCTCATGGAAATCTGCACTGTTACAATTAATCGTTTGCAAGCAGCCGACTAAATGTGAAACATGACAGATAATTAACAACAAACAAAAATAGGTTTCAAATCAACAAGGTACCCATAACACGTAATATCTCCCAACACGTTTCCCAGACAATGATGAAAACAGTGAGAACATGAAGTCTGTGCTTCTGTAAACTAGCAGAGCTCAGCTCTGTATTTTATGCCATCTCTCCTCCTAGCTGAAGATGTAGACAATCCGCTGCTGTTAAAGTAACCTTATCCTCTCTTCTTTAGTGTATGTTTTCAGCATTTCAACCAAGAAGGACATCATATCGTTACTCAAAGAAATTTTCATAAAATTAGATTCCATTTTAATGTGCTTTGCTGCAAAGTTGGAAGTGATGCTAGAGGGAAAAGCTAGGATATTGAATTAAATATTATATATATATATTTTTTTTAAAATTTAAATTATTATATAATATAGGTAAAAATATGAATAACAGATTAATAATTACAATAAAATAGTAATTCACATTGCAGTGTTTTGGAGTGGAGTCTAAGGGATACAACACCGCAAAAAAAAAATTCTGCCATTAATCACCCATAGGTTTAGCACGAGTAACATAATGTTAATTTAAGTCTTTATTTGTTTCTTTTGCGAAAAATGTTCCAGTTGCAACATGAAATTAGTAAACAACGTGGCAGTTATTTTCTTAAGTTTATCATTTTTTTAAATGTGACTTCTATGTGGCTTTGGGGTTTTTGGAACCACATGGAATAAGTGATTAAGGACAACATTAACAGATTTCTTTTGTACATGTATCGTTTCCCGTTAAGTCTTGGGTAATTGATAATATTTTAAAACCATTTAATAATACCTGAACATAAATATCAAATAAATCCTAGCAATATTTGTTTGCCAGTATAACACCTCAGCTGAAATATTAAGCTTTTAAAATTAGATTATTAAAACTTGTTTGCATTAACCATGTCTTTATATAACTGATAACATAACACAGTGATTAAAGATCAATGAAAAAAATTTAACCTGACTCTGAAGCGGAGCAAACCTTGTTCTAGGAAGGACACGTGGACCTTTGCAGAATTAAACTCTTGTTTTGACCGGCTCATCTGGATAAACAGGTCATTAGACAGTACAGGTTTTATCCAGAAGATTTCATGAATGATTACAGCACTACTGTGTAAATTCAGAACTGTCTAGGGTTCAAGGGCGAGCCAGGCATGTTCACATCCGGTCTAGATTAACCTCTGCTGCACTATCTAGATTAACCTGTTGTCACAGGGCGATGGACAGGAGCCCCGCTCAGATGACCTGTAGAAGGTGCTTATGCTCTTTCTTTACTCTGTGATGTCTTACTAAGAATTAGAAAGATTGCTTTTGGTAATTATGATGAAGGGATTGATGCTTAACCTTAGAAGTGTGTTCCTAATCAAACTCTTGAACTCTTTCTTTTACTCTATTTTACTTTTTACTTGTCTCTGAAACTGGCACCTTTTTTCTATTTGCACTCTTAATTAGCTTTCCTTAATTCTGTTTTTAGGTTGCACTGTTTAAAAGCACACTAAACAAATGACAGATTACCAAACAAAAGTTAACTTTTTATTATAAGTTTTTTTTGTATTTATCTTTACTGTTATTTGGGTTACATTTTGAGTTGTTCTTAAATCATATCTGAGCAATAATTTCTTTTATGTGTGAGTTTTTTCCAAGAGCTAACTGAGTGTTGTGGCCCCTAATGGACATTTGTGTTCACGCTCCACATTACTCTGTTTGTGATTGTGAAATTCAATATTTGTAACCTTGTCTTCTGCACTGTTAGGTTTGATAGCTTGCCTCTGTTTTGGAAATTCAGTTTGTGTGTTTTATTGCTGGATCTTCTGGTATTTGTCCTTTTTTTGTTTGTGAGATAGTTCACACATTGGTATTTAGAGGGTTTAGGGGGAAGGACACCATGTTTTATTTATTTTAGGGGAGATAGCGTTAGTTTCCTTTCTGTTTATTCAGTTTAGTTAGTTAGGCGATACAAATAAGGCTATTATTATTTTGGTCTTTGTATTTCCCTGATCATTGTGTTTATTTAGAAATTCAGTACAGGATTGTTTTATTTAATACATGAGTGGGAAACATCAGTTTTTTGTTGTAAAGACTCGTTTCCTATTTATTCATTAGTTAAAATTGACGAAATTCAAATTTCTTACCACTAGACAAACGTAACCTTAATGTAAATGTGTATTTACTGCTATGTTTGTTTGCACTGGTATACCCATTGTAGCAGAACTCCTTGTGATTGTAGATCTCTCTCCATCATAAGTTTTGCTAGATCATTCTATTACTGTTGTCACTTTAAACTTCTATATTTATAATTAAACAGCTTGAATTTGATCTTGAAAAATTATGGTTTACATAATATGTACTTCTCAACTATGGAGCATGTTTAAATTTTATTTTCATTAAAAAAAAAAAAACGTGAAAAATTAATTTAATATAATGATTCTTTAACCTCAGTTCTTATTTAATTTTCTGTGCCTTTTCAGAAATATCCAGCATCTAACTGAGCAAATGGATGCATAGTGAGATCCATGATGTGGTTTTGTTATCTGATGTGCATGTCATCTATTAATAGATTATCAGCAGTTAATTTATATTCATTTAAAGTCAACATTAGCATCATTGACTGCAGGTAGCATCACTGTACTTGAGTATAAAATGTGCTTGAGTATAAATAGATAGCTTCTGATTCCACGAGACCCTCTAGTTTTGATATCTTAGCAGCAGAGCGGATGTGACGAAGAGACTGATGTGATTTCATGGATGAATGTTAAAGCTAAAATCTCAGCGCTATGATCAAATCCACAGCTTCTTCAAAGTTTGTACAAGCAGAAAATAGACATATTCTGTCTGGTTTCTATAACAGCTTATCAATCCGGTTTTCTGCCACAGGAAAGGATTACACACTGCATGGTGAAGCAATCTGCACTAAAGTGTTCCCCAGCTGCTGTTCACAGTGATAAGGACACTATCTCAATCCACATGAAAGAGGACTCCTTCTACAGTTTTGTTCTTCATTAAGACGCCATTTCAACACCTCTTACATGCACGCCTGACCCCCGAAGTGTTGAGAGATTACTCCGCAAGTAGCCTTCTATTCAAAAACCACTGGCTAATCCAAACCATTTCTTTTCGGAAATAAATAGCAGATTTCAAAGGAATTATTTTTTTCTGAGCATCTGTTGGGCACAATAAAATGTAAACTTTAACTATTAAACTAGTTAATTTTAAACTTTATATCTGAACCTAGACATAAAATGTTTAATAAAACTGTATTTTATATTTCCTCTGAACATAATCTCTGTTTTGTTGAGGGGGTGTACTAATTTATGCTTCAACCAATTTGAGTAAAACAAAGAGATAAAAAGATTTTGTGATCTAAGTTAGATTATTAACCTCAATTTCATTTTATGGAGTTAAATACGTGTTCAATAAAACTCAGCCTTGTGAAAAGTTTGGGATTTGTTCTTTTGTACATTGAGCTACTGACTCGATTTGTATCTATTTATGGTGAGCACTGGATGTGCACGACTGCAATACACAAATGTGAGCAAATAAATTAAAAATTTTTAATAATATTTATTGAGCTGTATTATAAAAGTCTCTAAAATTATGGTTTTCATCATCAATACCAGCAAATTAATCAGCAAATTGTGAAACAATTTTTTTTGGGTAAATTTATCAATTTGGTGCAGTAGCTAGTCTATAAGTAACAAATATCTTGTGACATCATCAATGTAACTTTGGAAGCATCTAAAATCTCTTTGTTGTCCCTTGTATAAAACGTGTGTAATGTGATTAAGTCTTGTGAAATGTCCAAACTTTGTGGCACGTACCTGAAACCTGTATGTCAGGTGGACAGATATCTGGAGAGGAGGAAAGAACTGGAGCTGTTTCTTCACATCGGATCTATAAAAAGAATAATAAGATACATTCACTACAATAACAAAAAACATGGTCATAACAAAAAACATCTGTGGTCAACAGCTATGTGTTTTTGTTTAGCTCTACTTTAAATAGATTTATGTTTATTAGATAATAATAAGTGACATTTTCTTGATTACAAGAGCCTACACGGGTAACTTAACATCACTTGAGTAACTTGTTTACCTTAAACTTAAGACTTATTTTGGCTTACTACTATACAGAGACAATTGAAAGGTGAACTGATGTAACAACTGACCTCAGGAGATCGCACATGAACCTTTAACCGGCTGGAGCTGAATCCATTCCCAACCCCTCTCTGAACCCCGTTATGCAATGAAGGGCTGTTGGAAAAAGGTCCCTTTCCTGGGATGAAGGCAATATCCACCACTTGTTCCTGACTTCAAGGGAAAGCAACACGAAAAAAAATGAAACATTCTGAAAAGAACAGTTGTCTCCAAATACTGTACTTGTTTGCGTAAACATGACCAAATACCTGAATTTGACTTTATTGAGAACACTTTTGGCCTCCTCGTGTGTGATTCCTATCAATGATTCCTTGTTTATGGCAATGAGCTGGTCTCCTGGTCTGAGCCGTCCATCCTGTAAGGTTAGAGGAGTAAAGATCCTCACTAAATGTTGCTGAATAAACAAGATTTGGGGTTAATCTTCACTTTGAATGTGCCAGCAGAATAAGCAGAGTCATTTACTACCATAATCAACCAAGACAAATCTCACCACCACTTTGGAACACTAGTTTATGGTGATTCAATTCATTAATAATTATGTTTTGACAATGTCATGTCAATCTACAGAAAAGGCATGTCAAATCCTCTTTCTTTTGAAGGAGCTCTTCTAAGGACTGGGTTTACGCTGTATCTACTGCTTGACTTTTCATACATTTTTGCTCATCAAAAACATGCCTCAAGTAATTTTCTGATAAGGTCATGCATGTTTGTGTAAGTCTATAAAATTTTTCTAGGGACTCCAAACGGCTCAATAGTCATAGTGATGCTCATTGGCTGTTGCACCGCCCACTAACCAATCAGGTGAACCGATAAACCATAGTAAAACCGGATAAACAATGAAAAGAATGTGTGTTTTTGGATGTGTCAGGCCAAAATGTTGTTTGGCTTACCAAAAGATTAATTTATTCAAGGTAAATGAAAGGATTTTCTGTGTGCCAAAAAACGAAAACTAGCAGGCAAGTTTTACAAAGTAAAATCTTTTAAAGTGATACAAACATATTTTTTACAATAATTACTGCCTTTTGAATGTTATTAATGTGCAGTAATGGTTTAAAGGGGTATAATATTTAACAGGGTAATAATATGGCAACTTTAAACTTTAAACTGAAGGCTTGTCTGATGCTCATCTAGTATAACTTGTTCAACAGCGACATCAATAGTGTCTATGAAAAATCTGGTACAAGAGATGATCTGTACAGATTTGCTTTTCAGTCCTGAGCATCTATCTATTGTGTGCTATTTTCTGCTGCAAGTTTTCTTGTGTGCAATTTTAATTTATGGGCATGTATTAATTATCTATGTTGGACAGCACAATAGCAGCTAGCACCAAAGTTAGCTTCCTGCTTTGGGTTGGTAAATAAAGATTATATATAACATTTTCTGTCATTGTCAAAAAAGTTGATTGTTATTTTCCCAATATTTATTGCTGCAAGAGTCAAAATAACTAAGTACCTCGCATAAATGATAAGGTTACCTCACTTTCATAATAACTAAATACATGCATGAGCAAATATAAATAAATATAATTCTTTCAATATTTAAGACAGCTGATCACAACAGTTGCAGTCTCAGGACTAAATCATTAGTGAAACATTTTCTAATGAGCCCAACAAAGTAGATAAATATAAATTTGGACAGAATTTTGGTCATCTTTTGTAGCACATTTCAAAAAGCTCAAATGCTTTGCAACATAAAAGTCGAACGTTTAAACGTCTTATTTAACTTTATACGTATGAAAATAATTATTTAAACTATGACTGATGATATCACAAAAATGTAATACGAACATGTCCCTGAGCTATATACTCTCAATTTATTCTATTCATTATTCTTCAATATCCTATCTCAATAAAGGCTTGAAAACCACAGTTATATGTATTTAAATATTTTTACCTTTTTTTAGGGGTCTCTGAAAGTCTAAACTGAAAAAAAATTGTACCAAATTCATTTCACTTGACAAATTCATCCCATTATATGAAGAAAAAATCTATATTATAGCCCTATATTTCAGTTGTGAAGCCCTGGACTCCAACTTGGCTCTTATATAAAAGAGGTTTCAGATTGCCAAAACCCTGACACTGAAATTCAGAGTGATATAGAATATCTGACTTTCAGCACAATTGTCGTGCAGGTGAATGAGTTTTCTATTCCTCAGGGAGGATGATGCCCTAGACAGTCTCCCTTCCACCTGACCTTTGCAGTCTGCTGTCACAGCACTGTTCATCCCAGAAAATAACTCTACTGTAATCCCATTTTTGTCAACACAACAGCTCTAAATAGAAAATAAAACTGAAAAGCACGGTTTATAATGACGAGATCGTTTCCAGGAGGTGTTTACCTGCTTAAGAGGACCTTTGCACTTTCTCACAGCCATCTGACAGTCGAGGATGTCACCCTCACACTTAATCCTTGCCCTCTGAGTGATAAAGATGGCTAAATGTGCTGGAGCTTATGCAGAGGTGTAAAAAGCTTTTGTAATGTGGTTGGGGGGCACAGTTTCCTGGAGCTTCTTAATCTATTTATCTTAGATGCTCAAATCAAACGCTTTTACGAATGCTTTGATACCTTTGACCTCCGAGACAAGTACACTGTAGCTTTTATTTGCACATGCTTTTATTCTCTAATAAAACACTACAAACATTTATTTTGTGTGTATATAATTACATTTTTAGACTCAAGCAAAAATGAAGCATTTATCATCAAAGTAAATGAACAGAATTGCTCCGAGGGTCATGCAGTCATGCTTCAATATGGGTGCAAAAAAACATTACATTTGAAAAATTCAACCAAAAATATTATTCTTGAAGTGTTGCGAAAAAAAAATTAATTCACATTGGTGTCCTTTTCTACTTACAAACACTCACTGTGACTCTGTGAGGATGTGTTCAGGTCACATTATACACACATGCTGACCACAATAATCTGACACTGCCTGTAAAGGTGTTTAAAAGCCGTAGAAAAATCAGGATGGAAAAAATTCTTACTGCACCGATCGGTTTATGCTTAAGCCGTTTATGACCTCATGCCGATAATGGAAACACCAAACACATTTACATCACTACATCCACGGTCAGCTTTTAAAAGTAATAGGTTTAGAAATGCATACTAAAACAGTCTCAGCAGCAAACCAAATAGCTGCCAATGTTCTGACTTGGAGAGTTCAAAAACACAGTTCAGTTAATCTTTTTACCTCTGCTTGATGTCAAATTTTGCATGTCTTTCAGAAATTATGACATAATAAACTTCTGTATTAACTTTCTCTTAAAAGAACATTTTACCTTTTTAATTTTGGCTCATTTTAACTATTGCCTCTATTTAATAAGTAGTGTATTATGGTTTTTGGAATCTGTTCAGCCCTTCTCCAGATAGGGCAATAGGAACTTCCAGCATAGCTACACATAGGTCATTCAATCCAATGGGATCAGTAGCATTATAATCCCAGATAGTAACAGCATGATCAATGTCTGGTAACTTTTTTCTTATTTAAACATTTACTCTTATTTTCTTGTAAGACCAGCGAACATTTTTAGCAAAACTTTCTAAGCTGATATTGTACGGGACAATATTATGTCCCCCATGTAACATAAAACTTTGAATGGGAGACAATGCCAAAGAGGTCCATTGGGAACGAAGCACCTTTCTTTTGTAAACAGATCCAGCATGATCAGCCACTTAACAGCTGTATAAAAATCTCCTGGGCAATAAACAATGTTAAAATAGCTTTTTAAAAAAGTCCTCACAAGAAGCTTTCTCAGTGCGGACTTTAAGTACTGCATCATAGACCTGTGACTACTGCATTGTTGCGCTATCAAATATTTAACATTTTAGCAAGTGTAATTTAGTCCATTACACTATTAGATCAGTATGAATATCAGAAGGTTCAACATTTTATTTTCTGTAGGTATAACTACACGATGCAACTACAAACTTAAAAAGGTCTAAATATGAGGAAGAAGTTGATAATTCTGTTACTATTTCTGGAACTACAATACTACTGGTTTCATCTAAATCAATGATCTTAGTTAAGAGCTAGAGCTAGAGCAGGGTTAATTGCAGGTTTCATAAGGTCAAAATTAAGACTTTTCAAGACCTTTTTAAGAACTCAATTAAATACCTACATCATAATGTAATAAATAGTATGCTTTAATTTTATTTTATGTTTTTGAGTATTTATGTTGAATTTCTTTGGCAGCCCTAACCATACTTTTTACTAAGTTCATTGTGTTTTAGCATTTTCTCAAACTCCAACCCCATCAATCACTTTTATGCTTTTGAGCATTTGTCCACATTTTCCTAATATCTAGCAACCCTCTCTTACAATCACATTTACATTTCTTAACATTTTTTGCTAATTTCTGGCAATCCTAACAATCACTTTTAAGCTTTTTAGCATTCAGGAGCATTCACAAGAGCAAGCACTTTTACAATTTTGATTGTGTATGTGCCTTCTCTCAAAATATGTCACAGCTAATCATCACTTTTATGTTTTTTGAGGATTTATGAAAGTTTTCTCAAATTCTGTCAACCATTATCATGACTTGCACAGTATGTTTTTGAGCATTTATGCACATTTTCTCAGATCGTTGCAACGCTAATAAACATTTTTCAATTTTTGTAGCATTTAGGGAAAAAAAATTCTGGTAACCCCAAGCAACAACAAAAACAAATCAGAAAAATAACACCTAAAAATTATTTAATACCTAGAACAGTGAATTTAGGACTTTTTAAGCTAGGTTTTAAATGTTAGACTTTTTAACACCCCATGGAATCCCTGAATACTAGAAGATCTTATACCATATCTGGAGAACAGCTTAATAGATTCCAAAATGTGTGTTTCTTCATATTACGTTTTTTAAATAGTGTTTCTTGAAATACTAGCTTGTTCATGAAAATGAATTTGAATGAAAAATACCTCTGGAAAGTCCTTTTATTGCTACAGTTTATTACAATGAACCTGTGTCTCACCCGATGACAGTCTCCCCCAGAGAGCACTTCCTGTATGAAAACTGCAGGGCCATCAGGTCTGTTGGAACCTCCTCCGATGGTTATACCCAGATTGCAGGAGCGTGCCACTGATATCAGCTGAATCACCCCTTCCCCAGGGTGACTGAAACCAAACACACACATGTACTCTAAAGCAGAGAACTAAAGAAGCCTCTATCAAAAGAGTAGACTAATTCTACACAAATCTTCATTTACGCTACCTTAGAGAGCGGAGCAAGGGTCCAGTGCTGTGATAATTACTCTGAGATCCAGCAGGACTGAGCAATAGAGGGCTCTGTGATCTGGACGAGGACCCTGATGATGTACTGTCCAAGTATCTACCTGCTTTATGAAAAAAAAACCTCTTTAACCTTAAACTGAGATTGTAAGTCATTGCATTTGATTCAAAACAACTGAGGAGATATTTAATTTACTATTTACTTAAGTGTTATTTAAAGCTTTTCCATGACAAGTACTTCTCTGAAATCAATGCCCTATAAAAGAGCAGCTTAATAGTTCAACTTTTTTAGGTGTAGAAATACATATTTAACTTATTTAAAGGCCAAACCCAACCATCTCACTTTAAAGTTAATTGGCAATTGGGAATGAAAGCCTTTAGGCAGGTTCTGTCATTAGAATATAGTGCAGAGAGAGGAGCGCAGAGATAAGAATGAGCATTATATAACTTTATGAACATCATAAGTTTAAGTGTTAAGCTCTATTGAGTGTCTTTAAAAGTAAAAAGGCAAGTCCATGTATTTTTAAACAGAGGATCCAATTCTCCACTAAATATAGCATTTATTTGGTCATTGTAAGGAATTAGGTAATTATTTAATGGGTATGATTTTTACACCATTTCAAGCTCTTAATATGTCACTTATGGCTTGTTTTTTCTAGTCCCTTTATACACATTTTTACAGTAATATTGTGCCAATTAGCTGCACTGCTAAAAAAAAACAGACTGAAATGTAAATTAAAACTTACTTTGCTGAATAGGAGAATTTCTGGTGGATCCCGTGCTGCCATTAGAGCCATATTTTTCAAGAAGTTCTGCAAACTCTCGCCTTCACAGATGAAGAAAATGTAAGAACGTAAGATTACTTAAAGCAGTCATAATATTGACAAATTGTTTTAGACCTTTTTTAACACCATCAGAAATAATCGTTAGTCTATAATATTGCTTGAGAAAATATTATGAATATAGTCCTGAAATGGTTTTCACTTCACAGGTTAATTAAAGGTAAATTCACAGGTTAATTAAAGAAAAACAAGTGGCCATCATTACTTTAACCTTTGTGGGGTATTCCCATTCTAAAAGCAATTAAAAATAAAAATTTTACTCCATGACATATTAACATATATGACTCTTCTCTAATTCAAACAATATAGAGAACATATCTTGAATTATTGCAACCAGTCCCTACTAGAAAAGAATACACACTACCATTTTTATTCTTGTAAAAACTAGAAATGGGTCAATTTGACAGGAAGGTCACACAAGGGTTAAGAAATGAAGGTCAATCAGTTCGAAAATAGCCCTACTCTGAACACCCCTCTAGAGTAGTCAGGGAGCAGGCTTAGATCAAAGTCCAGAAGATCCATTCATACAAAATTACTACACGAAACTAGAAAAGACAAGGCATCCATGAAAATTGGGGAAACAAAACCGGAAACTATTATGCAGGGCCAATCTGATACTCAAAATTTTGTTCATCACTTTTACATCACTTTCTGATATCTATACTGGTAGATAGAAGTACTAAGCCATTTGAGTAGTGTGCAGTTCACTCAAAAGAGCCAGCGTCAATCAATCAAAATGTACACATGCATTGCTTTACAAGTGGCCTGTTTTAAATCATTCAAATCACCAAGAGTTCCCTTCATAAATATTTACTCCATCTGACTATTCTAGTGAAATAGTGGCCACTGAGTGCAAACTACTATTGTTTATAATGCATTGTAAATTGATTTAAGAACAACCACTGCATAAAAATAACATTCTGCATTCTCATCAGGTCACTTTAGTTAAACTGGGCACCATCTATAGAACAATCTATTTAAAATAGACCCTCATCTCTGTCCCAGCCATTCCCCTTTGCAGACATCTCTCGAGTGTTAAATGTAGGTCAACAGAACTGTCCCATCACTCAACTAAAATCACGCTCAGATATGGACAGGGGCTCATTACGTACTAGAGCACAACATCAGCCATGGCCTCTTTACCTTCATGCCTCCATCCTTGAATGGCTATTAAGACAACGCCAAGTCACTCTCTGAAAATGTATCCTTAACGTTCAAAAATAAATAAGGAGATTTAAACCTCAAGTAAATACTAGAGGGGCAATGATCCATATCAGAGCAGATACAACTACTCAAGTCCAACTCAAGTGCAAAACATCTAGGTATAGTCAGTACATGATGCAGTGCATTAAGAGCTTTTTTGCCCATTTTCTTCGTCCACGGGAATGGGTATCACGAAGATTAAAGAGGAGGTCACATAAGGTTACAAAGCATATGTTAAGGAGCTCATTCTAGGTTGCAATTTGACTTTGTTTTAGTCAACGAAGTGGACGCTACCTCAACAGAAATCGCAACACACAAACGCAATGCTTGGAAATGCAGAGTTATGTTTGTTGTCCCTGAAGACTTCCAAGTAGTTGATATGTGGGTAAAGGCAGTGGAGGACTTTGCATGGAGGCAGAGGCGTAATCCCCTCAATGTGCATTGGTTTAGGGCAGAGCGCAGATTAAAGCATGGAGACACAACGACTCATCTCATCACGGCTTAAACTGTGAGCCTGTTTTCATTCCCGCTCACTCTCACTGCTTCTGCACATCCATCTCACCTCTTCATTCATACAATTCTGCTCCAGGCATTCCAAAGCTCTGGCCTGGAATCTCATTCAATGCAGTTTGTACATAAAGGTCAAATACAATATGGCCTCAAAATTCACAAATCTGGAGCTCCATCAATTACCAGCAATTTTGCACTTTGGATTGCAACATCAATCCATCTTCTGGTCCGCTTTTCAGTGGTAGCCACAGCGCAATGAACTGCCAACTCATCATGCATGTTTTTACGCAGCAAATGCCCTTCCAGCCGTAACCCACCAATGGGAAACACTTTACATCAAATAACGTTTTATTTATTTTCAATCAAAAACTGAACAACATATGTTTTTTATGTTTTTGTGCAAATTTCCTCAGCAATGAGAATCAGGGGGAAAGTACCAGAAAGTGACACTTCGCATTTTGCTGGTCCTGTTTCATCTAGCCTTGTTTGCATCGCCTTCATACCTTTTTGACACAACAAGAGTAGTCCATCTACACTCTAAAAAAACAAACCTGTATCTTTTGGTTCCGGAACTTAATTTAGAAAAACTGCAACCTGCTTTGGCTGTACGGGCCGGAGTGTTTTTGAACCTGCTGCCTCAAACCTGGACGAGCTCACTGACTCTGTCTGCACTAACCATCAGGACTCTGATATGGATTCTGCACACTTCCAGACTGTGTAGAATTGCACTGCATGTGAACGAGGCTGGTGTTCTTTCAGGAGGTGTTGTGAGGGAGGGGGTGCAACCACCATCAGGCAGCGGGCCTGATCTCTGTTTCATTAAAATTTAACTTCCTGAATTATGTGCGCATCCAGGAGGCTTGTATTGCAGATTCGAATGCAGCTCTCGTTTCAGAGACACATTCTAGGGCATGGCATCTGATGCAATGCAGCCTGGATGGCTCCCAGCTTCCGTGTCGGAGTCAGCTTCAAGTGAGACCTCCTCAGCTGGAATCGGATGCTGCTCCATGGTAGAGCCTAAACGTCCAGGTAGGTCTCCACCTAGACTCAGTGGAGACCCCACCGCTAAGTTCGCTAGTTCGCGGCCCCGCTTGTGAACTATAGGCGAAGTATGTATGGCGCCATTAGAGAAGTTAGGAAGCTTGGTGGGGGCTTCCCATTATGGCTTATACACACTTTCTGGCTCGGCTGTTGACTTTAGTTGCGGTCAAGCGCCCAGGTTCAACAGGGTCTTATTTCCTCTGTCTCAACCACAGAGACCCCCAGGCTAGAGCGAGGATATCGACTCCCCTTACGCCAAGTGCAATTGAGCCGGTGCGTCCTGTTCTACGCTCTATCTCAGCCTCCTCTCGGGATAGATGCGCTGCCGCATTCCTGGTCCAGGAAGAAACCCCTATATGCATTTTTCCCAGTGAGCCTTCTTGCACCCCTCCTGTGCAAGACCAGGGAGGACGAGGCAGAGGTGGCACCTTATTGGTCTAATCGACCTTGTTCATAAAACTCTGCTCCCTTGTGACAGTCTTTCCCTGGCCAGTCCCCTGTGGCCGGACCTTCTGTCCCAGGGATGTGTGTACCAGCCTCTGCTGGAACTCCATGTCTGGTACCTTACCTGCGGAGAACCCCCGGTTATGCCACGTCTGTGGAACCAAAACTGTGTCTTGTCAGATCTTGTTATGCCGGCAAGTGGGGTTGGTTCATCGACTGGTGTCACTCTAAGCCAAGTAGACCCGAGCTGCTGCCCCGTTGAATCTTCCTCCTGTTAAACCTTCTCCAATGGGGCCTGGGTCGAGGACTGTCTCCATCCACCCTGAAGGTTACATCACCGCGATACTGCCTGTCACTTTAGTTGCACGCTGAGATGACACAAGTTTAAGGTGAGATTCCTGTGAGGTGCCAGAAGGGTTAGCCCTTTAGGCCATCCTTAGTTCCCTCCTGGGACCTTCTGTTGTCCTGAGAGGACGTCAAGGTCAACCATTCGAGCCGCTTGACTCAGTAGAGCTTAACTTCTGTGAACTAAGCAGTGCTCCTGATCGTACAGTAAAAAGTAAGAAACAGTTTTTGTTTTCTTAACCCTTGTTTAAAATTGTGTGCTACTGTGTAGGTGAAGTTGGTGACCATCGTCGAGGGGGCAAGGCTTTAAACCAGCTACTATGCCACTATTTAACAGATATTCTCTAACTCCAGAGAAATACATTTTTGACCCCTCAGTTAAGGACCTCTTCAAAATCTACACTAAATTTGTGATGCTTGGACAATATGAACACTTAGTATCAGTAGTTTACCTGGCATCTTCGTCTCTGGCTACAAGAAGGCGCATGTGATTGGTTGAAGATGCTGCTCGGAGAACATCCACTGCTCTAAAATCAGCAACAACAATAGAGATCATTTTTAGCAAACAACAAAATGTGTGTACCTTTAGCTGGCAGTTACGTATTTGCTTTCAAGTAAAAAATAAATAATATGATAAATGTAATAAACACTTAACATCAAGACAGTTTCAGACTTGAAATTCTTGAACATCTCATCCACTCAAGTAAAGATGAGAAGGAATGAAAGTGAACATTTACCGTTCACTAGTAACTCCTATTAAGCTTTCACCATTGACCTCCAAGATTTGGTCTCCAGGCTGCAGGTTTCCTGAGAAAAAAATACACAGGTATTAATCACTCTTTTTCCTTTAGTTATGGAGGCTTAAAACCAAATTTCAGTGTGGTCACATGAGAGCATAGCTCCAACCGTGATTCATTAAAAAACTGGCAGCTTTAAAGCAAGCCAAGAAGATTTAACTAACTTGATCAGGCGAATTTAATTATGGTTACAGCTAAACAGTCAAGTCTAACTTTTGTAGCTACGAAATAAAGGGCATGGTCATGATTGATACGATTGATATTAATTGTCCTAAATTTCTAAAAAGTTATAACTCAAAGAGTATTATGCTACAAATTGACCAAGAGTAGATAAACCGATATTGTGAGAGCTCTTTGATCACTGCTTTGTTACTTTGCGATGCCATGTCATGTGACCCAGCTACAACTACAAGGATAGGAAAGACAAGGATAGGAAAGATCAGTTTGATGTGAAGTAGATAAGAATGAGGTGAAGTAGCTTTATATTTACAGTTTGGTATTTCGTAAAATAAACCGCCTAGTGGGCGGGGCCCTTAACTGCCACACAGCCTTGTTCTCTAAAAACAGAATGATCGCGTGCAGGGCTGTAAGCACTCCAGCTCTCTAAAACTCAAGAAATCCTTCAAAAACAGCATGTCTGGATTATCTCTTAAAACCTCATTTTTGTTCTTAAAATATTTGTTTAACAGTTTCATAATGTTTGTAAGATATGAATCAAAACAAGAGCATATTTTTCCTCTGCAGGACAGACAGTACTCGTCTCTCATATTTAGGTCAGGGTTGCATCTTATCTCGACCCTTTTACCTTCACTCACATAATGGATTGTCAAACCAAATCAAATCAAGACCAGAACAACCTGCAAACTCTCAAAGGGCACACACATAACCTGCAATGTCTGAGCATAATTGAATCTATATTATTTGCCTGTTAAAGTTTCAGGTTACCCTGAACCTGTTTGCCAATAAACCTCTTTTAAACGTTCTTCATAATTCCACTGAGAAAGAAAAGAACCCGATTTTCATAACTTCAGAAGTCTTTCAAGAAATTGTAAGCAGGCAGCAATCGCTAAGGAAGGCTAAAAGCAAGCAAAGTCTAGGCATAACGCATGCGTACAAATAAACTGCCATTTACCATGTGCAGAATAGGACACAGACTCTAATTCCAGTCAGTCAGAGGCATTAACTCTAAGCACAGGGATGATGCTAAACTCCTCGTCACACGTGAGAGACTTAAGCAGAGGTATACGCAGTGAGACAGACAATCTGTTTCGCAGAAACGTAAACAACTGCACTGACACAGTTTTGCTAAACATTAACATGTTTGTTTTTCACATTTATATTGAGAAATTTGTTTAAAAAAAGTCAAACCATGGTATATTTTTGAGTCATTGCAGAAAAATTTATTATTCATGGATATTCCAACACTGATCTGAGCTATTAGAAGATATTGAAGTTCTTTACATAAAGTAGTACAAAACATGACCTTGACTAGCATTTCACATATTAAACTTTATCAACACTACGTAAATGCATTGGACTCATTGTATTTTTTGTGAAATTACCATAGGCATAATTTAAAACTACAGTTTGCATAAAATGCTTATAAAATAACCATTGTATAATGCACAGAGTAATTTCTAATGCTCTCAAGATGTGTTCCATTCTACGTCTGACTGAAAAGGACAATCCATAATCCTTCAGTTTCTGTCTTTTTTCTTTCTTCTACTTGTGCCGTCTGCAAGCTCAGATTTTCCTCAACTTTAGCCAGAATGCAAACGTTTTCTATATTTTAACTATTTTTACAGTTGAAAAGATTCATCAAACTTTCACGATACTGTCAAAATAAGCTTACCATCATTGGAAGCAAGGCCACCAGGTAATATCCTCTTTACATAAACACCATACTCCTCTCCCGTTAGTTCTTTCACTCCACCTATCACTTTGATTCCTTAAGAGAGAACAGAATTCTTAATTAACACAGTGTGCAATAAAATATCTGTATTTGTGTATTCATCAGAAAAAGATCCCATGGCACAGGATTTAAATTCTCTTTCAATTAGCCACTGGTATTATTTTTACAAGCCTTCTCTGGTGACAGAGTAAAAGAAGAAGATAATGATAGCCAGCAGGTGTTCTGGATATAGAGGCACCTGTTCATCTGGTTCATTCCAAATTGTAATACAAGTTTTCATCACAAATTACCAGGTCACTTATCCTATATACCCATATTTTGTATAGTATGTAATCATGACTGTTTTTTGCTAAAGTGACCCAAACCAGGAGCTCACCAACAGCATCCAAGTTTTAAGCATTAATGTTGAAGTTACGGGCCCCTGTCAGGGTGTTCACAATAACAAAAATATAATTGTCAATCTGTGAAACAGTAGCAGGCACTGAGGATAGGAGCACAAGACCACACGTGTCTTTTTCAAAATCACTTCTGACACGACGCCGGAAGTTTCACCACTCCACTTAATCGGGAACAACCCTAGCACCAACTTCCATTTTCCTTCACACTGCTCTATTCACATCACTACTGGATTATATAATCAAATTAAATTGGTTATTTCTCTAAATTATTTGGGTTCTAAATACAATTATTTAAATTATCCTAAATGAAATTCTGCCTCTCAGTTATTTATTTTTGTTTACTTAAAACCGAATGTTTTGCACAATTCTGGCCGCACCATTCATATTAAATAAAAGGTGCAAAAAAATTTGCAGATGCCTTAAAAAACTCATAGCTTTACAAGACATGTCATAAAAAAGATAACATGCATCTTTTTTCCTATTTGAAAGGAAGTTAGTTCTGTGCAACATTGAGTGCCTATGTTTTTCCACTTTTGATCAAACTGAACATTTAAGGGCATATAAATTTCATGCTGACTACTTTTACTGGGACTTACCACAGCAACTGTAAAGATGTCAGTGTGTGAGCATGTCAGTTCAATTATCACTTTGAGTAAGTCCAACAGTTGTAATCTCCTTAATTGTTGGGCTCTGATACCAACTAAACATGGAAGCCGATAATGAGATGAGCTTTTACACCATTACCTGAGGAAGTTTTGGGAGAATTGCAGAGAAGGAAATTCATGCAACAAGTTTTCACTTAATGCTTTGTTTCAGTTTGGTTTTTTCAGAACACAAACTAACACCATAATTATGCTCCTGGCTCAATTCCTGTCTAAATTTATTAGATGGACATGCATTTTGAATTGAAATCTGAATGTGTCTTGCTTGTAGAGGGACTTTACTGTGAAGTCCTTCTAACCAGCAAAAGATCTGCACATTAACTACATACAATTGAATGTAAGATCATCGTTCTATAAAACGCATATCAGTGTCTCATAATTAGCAGTACAGTAGATTCAAACAGTAGTTACAAAATAGTGGATGTCTCGGTAAAGCTCTAAATTTAAAAGAGACTTTCTGAGTTAAACATTTTTCTGCTAAAAAAGTATAGAAAATGCTGAAATGTCTGCTAAAAAGAATGATCCTGCAACAAAATAGATTGTTGACTGTGCAAGATGGGAATGGAGAGGGGCAGGTTTAAGGAGCTTAGAGCTGCCTTTAAATAATGTTTTGATCTTTTGTGAAGAGAGAGATCAGGCTGGCGTATAAATAATACAAAGGGAGTGCAGTGTTTGAAAGACTAGAACACAATTATAATTTATATCTGAAACCTACGGCATCTCTTTGCTCTGAGATTCTGCCATAAAATTGTTCCCTATTCTAGCAAAGATCAGAGAGTTTACAAAAACTGTTACTAAAACCCATAGAAAAAGTGCGACTGTTAAAATTTCTTTGGTTGTCGAAATCCTTTTACAACGTCAATATAAACCCGGGGCATAGATTGATTCAACACATTTTAGAAATTTGTATTTATAACTTTCACAGTGAAAGACTATAACAGCTGGACAACTGATAGTGTACTTGCAACCCTAATGTTTAAATGTTTTTTATGTATCCATAGCATTATATATATTAATTCAATGAGTGGTCCTAAGCCTATCATGTTATTTCTGATTAAGGCAACCATTTATTTGGACATATTCTAGCAAGCACTGGGCAAAATACAAGAGTGCACACTTATTGAGCAGATGAGTTCAGATCATAGAGCAACACACACTTGCACAAACTCCCTGGAGCACCAATTTTGAGTCACTAATTCAACTAATACTAACATTTTGGAATTGTGAGGAAACCTAACATGACGAGGGTGTTTCGTTCAGAAAGTTGTCTTGCTGGGAATCAGTTAATAGGAGCTCTTTCTTGAATTTAAATTAAGATATTGAACATTCAATTCATCAAAGGTGTTCAGTGTAGAATTTCATGGGTGGTTGTACTTAAAAGAAAGACAGTGACCAGTGTTTCTGTTACTTGAATGGCAAGGCCAAGAGGTTGACATAAAAGTAACACTAAAAAAACATAGCACTATTTTTTTATTAATAAAAAATAATAGAATTGTGTGGGGTACTGATGCTGAGTTGACCCAATCTAGCCAACTTCAACCATTCCTCACTGGTGACATTTAGCCAAATAACAGTCTCTCATTAACCTGATAATAAATATTACCACATCTTTAACAACTTTTTTCTGAATAAAGTTCTTTATTTCTTAAAGTTGTATTAGTAAACCATTTAAGAATTCCAGGAAAATAAAAAATTGTTATATTAAGAGAGGAAACAACACCATAACTCAACATCAAGTCATAAATGCAGGTTACAAAAATCAAACTTTCAAACTATGTACTTGCCTAGTCCATTCTCACAGTCTGTAAACTCCATTGAATGCACAGCCCTATCGACTCCATATGGGCCCATTAGTGTCCTATGGAGAAGACAGAAAAAGAGTGCCTTTTAATCAATAATTAAAGCTGAAAACCAGGGGAACATAAACACATCTGAGCATATGAAACAGGAAAATTGGTTTCCTTTGGAACATATTTTTTTTTTCAATTTTGAAGATGTTATTTAAAAATACTTAAATTATCATTAAAATAAAACCTTTCTTCTAATGTCCTCTAATTAAATTTTTACTTAAGAAAATATTCTGTTTCAGCAAAAACAAAAAACTGTGTGTGGTTTGTTAAATACTTGGGTAGTATATAACAATGGTTACAGTTCACTGTAATATGCGAACACTTTGATTTAAGGAGATAAGATAGCAAGACAGATATATTTATCCTATATTTAGAAAAGAACCTCTAAAGACTTCAGACATCCCCAAAACAGATTTCCAGCTACGTCATTGAAGGAGGTTTATCTGAACCTAAGTCTTCACCAGAACTTCACCAGAGTTATGCAACTAAGAGAGTGCACTCTTCCATACAGAGTGTTCTCTTGGAAAAAGATTCACTGTCAGTAGACAGTGGAACATGAAGTAAGTTCATTTTTGGTCTCCAAGTTAACAGTATGGGTTGACGTGTAAAAATGACAAAAAAATATTTAACTGAAATTCCTAAATAATTTATTATTCTTGTTTATCAAGGGTAAAGTTAACTGGGGACAGTTTGCATTTAATATATGCTCTGGAAGCAAATGGTTCAAAGTTCATAACATTTTTAAAAATGCAGCATCAAGGGCATTTGTAAAGATTCTAATGAAAAACACACTTTGCCAGGTGTTCAAACAGAAATGTGGCATATAAGTATACAAACTGTTTTTAAATGGTTGGTTGTGATGATAACATTATAGAGCCTTTCCACTTATTACCAATAACTTGCCCTTCCTGCGTCATCCTCTCGCTTTTTGTTTTTGGAGGTAAACTGGTGACCATTACATTGTAAAACTGCTATGCAAAAACCAATACTAATAAATTTGTGGTATGTGATTTTTAAACAAAGTGTTTAAATAGATGTTGTATGTTACAAAGCAAATTTTGTAGCCAATCTTAAGGAGAAATTCAAATATAGATATAGGGGTGCAATGGTTATGAAAAATGTTTGCATTTTTAAATGTCAACAGTGGATCCCCAAAATCTTTTTAAATTATAAAGCAGGTATTATGGTAAATAATAAAGTAGATATTATAAATCAGTCATACTATAGGCTAATTAATCAATCAGGGAGGCCAGAAACAGGCCACATATCAGGATAAATTATGTATGGGATTTTAGCTAAGAGCCAACCTGTCTTATACAAATATTATTATTAGAAATGTCCTTATTTTAATTTAACCAATCACAAGTTAGTCCCTCAATGAAGAATCAAAAAACAAATAGGATAGGAATCACACTTCAGACAGAATTATGGTAGATTATAATGGCCCCTCGCTCAGTGTGGGTCAGTGAGTCAAAAAAATCAATATCAATCAAAATGTATACAGCAGAATTAAAACAAAACCTGTTGATATATACATCTCGTGTTAACAATTATTAAACGCAAAAAATCCAAAATCTGATTAACCCGAAATTGTTTAAATCCTATCATTGATTTATTTATTTTTTTCTAAAAAATAAAAATGTTTGTCTTAATTCTGAAGAAAGCTGTTGGTCAATGCTGTGAGTTGGTTGTTTACTAGCAGTTTAAAGTGTAAAAAGCGCATTGTTCCTTCTCCTATAATCTTTGACAAATATTCTATACTTTTTGATGGCCACTTAACATAAAAATATAAATTTAAATGATCTCTTGTTTACCCATATATTTTGTATTTCAGTAAAAGTATTGTCCGCATTTGTTAGATGGGACAAAAAAAAGAATTTTAACTGGAAGAATTGTAAAGACAAGCTTTATGAACTTAATATTGTATGTACACATACTGTGTATGGATTTAGTGCGCAGCTACGCACAAACATATTATAATCTCTAGGTGATTAGAGCACATAGGAGTACATGAAATGTCTGAAAAATATAGCGATTGAAAAATCAAACACGACTTTTTACAACAACAAAAAAAGCAACTATGGTGTTCAATGTTGCTGAACCGCGCAATGAAAAGCTCTTCTATAGCTAGCGCAACCGAAGTTTTTACGAACGGTTGATGCTAGCACTAACTGCATTTAACGCACCTGTGCGCAACACACGCGCCACAAGGTTCCTAAAAGTAACCGAAACCGTCGAATTCATTCGAAGGCGAGTGCGTTAACGTTTTTCTCGAGACCGCGTACGAGCACCTGTCGCTGACAGGACCTGGTAATGAGCGCGGGAAAAGAGGCACCAGTAGAAAAGACCTACCACAAAACTATAACAAAAATGACCTTTACCTGCTAATCATGACTGCTCCCTTGTACATGACCGAGAAAGTTGGCATTTTGAAGAGCTTTTTGCGCATCCAGCAACGCGTACCGAATTCCCATTCCTCTCGTGTTCAGCGCCTCGCGGAGGTCCGACACAGCACGAGCAGCAGCCACACGATCCACTCACTGCTACAGCCCTCTAATACACATGATCCTAAACATCGCCAACTTTCCCCACAGATTAAATGTTATGCAACAGAAATGGGGATAGAGGGCTTTATAGATTTTTGTCATGAATTTACAAGGACAGGGACAGGTGGTTGCCAAATTCATGAAACAAAAATAAGAGTTGTTTTATAAAATACAGCTCTGTTTAAAAAATAAAAAGATCTCAAGCTGGTTTGATGGCTCATTAACGATGGCACCTCCAACATTAAGTTATTTCAACCCAAGGGGTCTTTCAAGGACATACAGCAAAACTTTTTTTAAATATGTCTATTGGAGCAGATTAAATCTGATATGTTATTTAACAAAGACAATCTAAAAGAGTGCTTAAGACATCTTTAATCAAAATATTGCCACTGAATCAAAACATTTAGTTTGAACAAACGTTACAAAGACGTAGATGTATCATTTAAAGGTCACAAAATGAGATTGATTTTGTCTTAACATCTATATTAAATATAGGCCAAGTATAAAATGATTAAAAATCCAGTTGATACAGGAGATTTGCTATTATATGTTATATTACACCAGGAGAGATTCAGGATCCTCAAATTACCATTGAATTTAAAAGATGCATGATGTAAAAGATGGAACACACGCAACAAACTCATAGTAACTCATTTACATTACCTGGTTCGAGCCTCGGCTGGGTCGGTTGGAATTTCTGTGTGGAGTTTGTATGTTCTCCCCGTGATCTCGTGGGTTTCCCCATAAGTCCAAAGACATGTGGTATAAGTGAATTGAGTAAGAACAATTGTTCATAGTGTTAAAGTGTGAATGAGTGTGTGTGTGAATGTTTCCCAGCGATGGGTTGTGACTGGAAGGGCATCCGCTGCGTAAAACATATGCCAGAGAGTTGGCGGTTCATTCCGCTGTGGCGACCCCGAAAGGGAAGAAAGCCGACATGAAGATGAATGAATGAATGAATGAATGAATGTCTAGAATAACTTGAATAATATTTTCATTTACTCTGTTTTTTGCCAGTTTCCACTTACTGCTCTGGTCGTAACCAATGGTTTGTTTAAGCTTCACCAAAAGCTGAGAAATACCACAAACTTTCAAACTTCAGTGAACAAGACAACTTTCTTACAGATCCACATTAAAACCACCACAAGAGTAACAAGGAGAATAAACATGCTCAAGATTCAATTGCCATTTGTGGGTGCACTATTGTATAATAACCTGTCGTTTTATCTTGTTTGAAGTGCATTATCGGCAGTAGGCAGTACTTCAATATGCAGAGACTGGTACTCCTGCTCAGTATCATCTCCAGGGACTACTTGTCTGCATGAGTGGTCCTTCTACTCTGGGTATTCTCCAGTGACTACTTACCAGCCCAAGTGGCCCTCTGGCTTTGGGTCATCTTCAGTGACTACTTACCTGCACAAAAGTTCCTTCTACTCTGGGTGTTCTCCAGTGACTACTTACTGGCACAAGTGGTCCTCTGGCTTTGGGTCATCTCCAGTGACTGCTTACCAGCACAAGTGGTCATCTGGGTTTGAGTCGTCTCCAGTGACGACTTACCAGCCCGAGTGGTCATCTGGGTTTGGGTTATCTCTAGTGATTACTTGTCTGCATGAATGGTCCTTCTGTTCCGGGTTTTCTTCAGTGACTACTTACCTACACAAGTGGTCCTCTGGTTTGGGTCTTCTCCAGTGACTACTTACCAGCACGAGTGGTCCTCTGGCTTTGGGTCTTCTTCAGTTACTACTTACCTGCACAAGGGGTTCTGTGATTTGACATTCTACTACAGCATCATTAGAATACACTCATGGTATATAGATTCAAACACATGTTTTTTGGTAGTTATGCTCCCATCAGATTAAGGTCCCAAACTAACCAGAAAAGTATTGGATGTTAATTTGAATGAAAATTTGTAGAGAAATACCCTGATTCCTGTCTATTTCTGACTAAAGTCTAAAGACTTTATAAGCTGCCTAGTCACATAACACTGCTGATGTTTCAATTCAAACTTTATAGTATGCACTTTTCTTGCTATTACAGAACACTACAATTAACAAATAAGTCCATAGAAGATCATTTGTGTGTAATAAGTTAATAAAATCAAAACACGACTAAAGATGATGGTTCAAGAGGATACGGATGTGTGCTAAGGAAGACAACTCACAAATACATTTAATCTCTCAAGCAGCTCCATTTTTAGCAGTGGTTTTGTCTCCTGCCTTCATATAAAAAGCAGTGCTTTGCTTTCACACAATCATCAGATTTATACACATATCCTTGAAGTAACATTACACAATTGATGGATTTACTGAGATATTTCATGTCTTTACAAGCAGAGTTGGAAACACTCTTTGAATGGTTCCCTGAATGTATAATATATCAACCTGTTCAAAGAGATTATTGTCATTTTATGCTCAACAGTGTTGCTTGTGTCCTATATTCTAGAGTGACATTTGCTTATATAGAGATTGTCACAAAGGAACTCCTTCCTATCATTTGGCTTGACATCTGTCCTCTGAATCAGAGGCCATTTTGTTATAAATATAGTCTGAAGCATTTAGTTAATTACAAAAAAAAAATATCTGAAAACCAACACAGAAGATGATATTATCAATTGTAAACGGTTTCTTAAGTGTTCCTTCACTGCTGAACAAGATTTGTAGAGTCTCCATGTAGTTTTCCAGTGCCACACTTGCAGACAGTTGTGATATAATTTTGATGTACTAAGGAATAGTATAAGGAATAAGGAATAATAATAAAGGAAGAATCATTTTCCTGTAAAAATGTTTAAGACATTTTAGGGGATCATCTTTATGATTAATCAATCTAATCATTAAATGTGTTCTACTATTGTGTACATTTCATATACTATGACATAAATATTTTCTATAAAAAGATTTGTTGTTTTTTTTAAAGGTGTTACAGCAAAGGTTAATGGTTATTTGGACTACGTGCTACCTAAACAGAGCTTGAACATCACGACATGGACTATATATGAAGTTGTCCTGTGGTACCTGGAATTAAGTACTTAGCCGCAGGTTTTTCAAGTCATGTAGCCTGTGAGGTAGGGTCAACATGGAATGAACTCTAACACAGCCCAAGTATGCCCAATTGGATTTAGATCAGCTGAATGTATGGCCAAAAGTACACCTGGAATCTAAATCATGTTCTTCAAACAGTATAGGTGGCAACTTGGGACTTCTATTAAATCATATTTTAAAACAATATAAGAGTTTTCTCACACACAGTGCAGTTATGAAAAAGCTCTGTCTGATAAATACAGAAAAAATGAGTACATGCACTTATGACCGGCAGAAAATAATCCAGGTGCATAAATCTAATGCAGGGTCAAAAATTTACCTGGATTAAGCTGAAACATTGAAATGATTAAAATTATTGTGTATTTAGATCAAATCAATTAAATCAAATATTGTTTTTATGTGTATGGGAGGAGAATGCCATACACTATTCTTAGTCTAATGATTGAGAGTGTTACCCATTCTAGAATTCTATTATAAAAAGGTTGACAACCAATCACTGATTACAGTGCCCTCAAGGGTTCGAATGGCATCCTGGACCTGCACTTTCTCAAGCAGCTCACCTATTTAGCATTTTCATACTCCCTTTAAAATGCTTTAAAACACAAGGCAAATTTTTACATGAGTGTACATTCATGAAATCTGTCTTGCAACAAATCAAAATAATTCTAATCTTATTCCTGTGTTCCACATATGTGTAAATTAAAACTAAAAACATTTTATCTGGAAAAATCTGCTGCAAGAAAAATTATTTCGTGATTTCAGGATAAAGAAATTATTTCAGGATTGAATAAATCTTAATTTTAAAAGATTTATTTAAATCTTACAAGATTTAAACCTAAAAGCTCTTTATTTTGTTTTAGCTGTTGGTGTACTTTGACAACTTTGATTCCAGCACTCTAGACTATAGTGCACTGTAGCTTTGCACCAACACAAGACACTGAGAACTTCTTACTCTGTGATCATACAAATACAGTTCATTTTTCAGGCAGTTTTCCTACATCTATTCCAACTAATGGTGAACGGCTATAAATAGATTTTCAGGGCAGCAACTGCGATGCAGCAGACAGCTGTTCTTTATTCACAAATCCACCACCAGAGAACAGCAGAATGGTGCAGCTCAGACAGAATGGCAGATATTAAGCATAACAGAGGAAGGCTTAGCATACACTAATATGCTAGAAGGGACCCTTTGAAATGAGCTATTAAAATATTCAGAGAACATCCTGGAAAATCCTACATTATAGCAAAAACTAACTGAAAACTTTATCTGAACCACAAAGACAAAACGTGTAAAAATAACTTCCAAGAAATCATCTTTGGAGTTTTGTAATTTGCTAGCATTGTTATAAACAAACTACACTGTTAAAAAAAAACATTAAAAGAAAAGAAATAAAGTACTGACAGAAAACAGGCCATATTGTTCACTTTTACCCAGAGATTTCTAGAATTTTAAAGAACCTGTATTAATTTAACAAAAATTGCTGAACAGTATTGCACTTCTGTAATAAAAATGTTTTTAAATAGAGCCAGCACACTTGGAGAGAGAGAAACAAGGGATTGTAAAGTCAACGGGTAAACGTTTCAAACTCTGAACCAAGGAGCCAATGCTTTGAAGTCCTGCTCATTGCACCTTCATCAGCTATGGTCTGATAGCCCTTGTTTTTAACTTTAATTCAAGATGTGAATGCGCTCCGTCAGAGTTAAACAAGCAAGCTAACTAAACCAGCACAGACACTTAACTGGAACATACATTTATTTTAATAAGGAAGAGCAAGATATACATTCTCCACTGACCAACTGAAAAAAGAAGATAACGAGACCCAACAGGTGTTCAGGATATAATGGCACCTGTTCAATCAGCACACTATCCCAGAATGCAATGCAAGTTTCAAAATATGGATTAGTCACATTAAATCACTGTAAATCACGAAACTGAAAGATTACATAAATCTAAAACTGAATTTGAATTTGTACTGTAATTTGAAATGTAGTTTAGGTACTTACATGGCACAGCATATTTTATCCATCAAGATACTACACGTAAAAAGTTTTAATAAAAATTAATAAAATATTATTATATGCAGATTGCATAACAATTCTTAATGTGCTTCACAGAAATGTGACCAGTGAAGTCCTATAACAGTCCTTTTGTCCTGCTATATTCACTGCAGCTGTAAATCCTGAATGATGATTCATGGAAGATTGTCTGCCCATGTGGTTTCTTAACAGCCATTGACTAAATAACCCATGCCTTTATAAAAAAATGGGAATATTTGTGATATTTTTCTCTCAAGGACATTTACCTTAAAAATTTTTTTACCTTCCTAAATACCTCTAGGGACCAGAGAGACCACAAACTACCCTCAAACTAGATTTTTACCTTGTTTTCATTGTGTCTGGTTTAAAATTTTAAGTATCTCTAAGTTTAGGATCTTCCTTACCAAAGACAGGCATACTAAAAATGTCCAAAGTCAAACATCCCATGTTCGAAGGTCTTAGCATTGTGTTCAAGTGCTTGGAAAGATTCTGTTTAAGCAGTGTAAATATGTACATTAAAATTATTAAGAGTCACATTTGTATTTGAAAACATATATTTACATTAACAGCACTCACAATAATCAGTCAGAGATATTGTCTTGTTCCTTCCAATGGCCATGACACTATCTATTGTGTATTAATCACCAAATCTACAGTGTGCTGTTCCCAGATTATGGAGTCTGCATTGAGAAATCATAACAGATAAATATTCAAGTCTGGTCAGTTTGTGATCATTCCTTGTAGCAAATGTGTTCCCTTCTGCAATACTGAAGATTTTAAAAGGTTTATGATGGTTCTAAATGACTGTTAAGATTCCATGCAGGACAAGTGCACATGATGAAATGGGTTAATCTCTAACAGTCTGACAGGCCAGTGTGACCTGTTTACCAACCCGCTGCTTTCTGGGCCCTTGAGTGCCCTCAGTAGGCAACTGAGAGGAAGCACAACCAAGGAAGTGTCAAAACATATCATCATCTTTTAATCACACTTGATGCTGTCAGTATGAACATAAAAGTGGGTGGGATGAAGCATCATAAAGGGATTTCTGCCTTGCTTTTTCTCACTATGGGACGTTCAATATGACGAGAGACTCTTGAGCACTTTCTTTCAAAATCAGAGTAATTGTTTACTCATTTTAAAAATTAAATTAAAGTAAAAAAGTAATTACTGAGTGTATTTGTTGAAGGTGCATCCTAACATCTGCATACGAAGATTAATGAAAGGAACATTTATACTTTTAATGAAAGCTTTATCAAACATGAAAGATTTATGTTCATCTAAACAGTGGTGTGATCGTGAGAAATTCACGCAGATTAAAAACTGAATCAGCAGAAATATGACATTGATTCTGGTTAAATTAAAAAGCAGAAGGAATCAACAAAAAACGGAATACAGATGGGGATTTTTGAAATCAATAATTTGGTTTCAAAACCATGCCTTTAAAACATATCAGTAGATTTCGTTAAGTTGTTTTAGTCATTTCTTCACTTCACACAAACCGGACTTGATTTAACAGATTTGTCCAACAAACAAACACACCTAGATGTAAAAAACATGGAACAATTTTAAAACAATTACTTTATAACATTCCTATCTAAGTGAAGGGAAATCTAAACCTGGAGATTCTTATTGAAACAAACATATTAAACTATTTTAATTGTGTTATAATACTATAAAAAAATACACCGCCTGAATGAAGCTAACACAATACATTTCTAAAACCTCTAAAAATTGTTTGCACAACTGATTAACACACATCAATGTAATAATCACAGATTTCCACATGATCGCTGAAGACACTGCAGTATTACATGAATAGAAAAATATAGAAAATACAATGACTCTCAGTTCTCTCTCAGTTCTTTTACTTTAAAGGCATGAAATAGAAATGTTTCATCATCATTAAAATAAATGAGTTAACCTCATACACAGCAAGCTTTAAAAAAATTTCCAATATAACATGCCATTACTAGGGTTGAAGAGCTGAACTCTTCACGTATATTTTGGATTTGAGGAAGTACAAATATTATCTACAGCGGATAAAAGGATCACACTAATGCGTCAAATTTGGTGTGTTGAACTAATACTCTCCTGTGATGGTTGATGAGTGAAAACAAATGAAAATGCTTGCATTGCATGATGCAAAATGAGTGCAACTCCAGCATTGTGAGCACAAGACAAGATTAATAAAACTTTTTCAATTAAATGCTGAAGCAAACAATATCAACTTAAAACGTCTCAAGAAAATGTGCTCTGAAATTTTTAAATACATTTCCTAAAACTTAAATGAAAAGATAAACTGTGTAAGAAATGCATCTAGAATATAGGATGTTGAATCAGATTTTTCTGAAAAATATTTTTTTCTGATTTCAGTTAAGTTGAAGTTCAGTTCAGTAAAGTGTTGTTGTAGTTTAATCCTGTTTTGCAACTCGAGCAGATATACATTGTTTAGAGTTCTGATTTAATGTTCAGATCATCACTTACAGACTCTTCACCAGTCCACTCAAGTCTCGGTCACCAAACTCTAAATTTAGCACATCACCAGGCAGATTCATCAGGTACACTTACTGTTTGGCATTCTTCACTTTTTTACTTTGTTAGATATCATCATGTTCAAAACTTTTAGGTGAAGTCAACACCTTCTAAAAACTTAGCAAAGCTTCACTCAATTTTTGGCTACAACAGTACAACTATAGTATTAAGACCTTAAATTATTCAAGGACAATACAATGACAACAAAAAGTCACTGGATGTCGAAAAATATGCCAAGGTCCAATACTTTTATCTGTGATATGTCACATTCAAACTATTATTTTTTTTATTCATTCAAACTATGAATTTTATTGTCTAATTGTATGCATTACATCAAATCGTTTTATCTATGCAAAACACAAGATACTTATTTTCAAAAAACAATGGATAAGCAAAAGAGTTTTATGACAATTCCCTATAAAAATGCATAACTTAGTTTTACCTTTTTGATAATGTTATTATAATTGTTAGTGAAAATCAAAACCAATCGTCAGTTTAGTTGACTCTCCGTTCAACTAGAAGTTCATCATACTAATAATTTCTTATTATTAGAACAACAACTTGTTATTAGCTGTAGACACACCGTATTCTTAACATAAAGATTATAGAACGAACGCATTTCCTCTCTTTCAGTGCAAAGACAAATTTAAACACGTTGACTTCTTACCAGTAAAGGAGCGAAAGTCCATCAAACCGCTCGAGCTCTCTTCCTCGGGGTTTCAGATAGGACATCGCATCCAGCAGGAACGTTGGAGTTGGTATCTTCAACTCTGGAAACAAATTTAAAAACCGCCTCGAACAAAACCGCGTGTTTTCAAGTCATGGCTGTGCTCCGCGGCGTGGTTCAAGAGTCAGTGTTCATTCAGCATCAAATCAATGATACAGCTAGAGCCAGGAGAGAGAGGAAGAGACTCAGCTACGCCGCCAGTTTCTAATCTGTGCGACACGTGGTTTTCATGCTGACCTGGCCGTCTGTTTTAGACAAAGGTATAGTTCTTCTTTCCCGCGTCAACAACCATTGTTTCATCTCTCGGCCTCAGGTAAAGTCTAAACGTGTATCCCTAAAATATGAGGGTAAAAATATCCGGGGACTTCAAAACCCAGTGAGCTGTTCTTCTGACGTACAGTTTGGTACATTATATCAGTGTACTTGAGTTGGGTAACTAAACCGTTAGGCTTGGGATTGGTGTGCTGAGATATGAGATTAATTTTTCTGGATATGTGCAGTCAAGCTAAGGTGAAAGCCGTGGCAGTTCAGCTTCAGGTAACAGAGATTAATAACAGGCTGCCAAACCTTAGAAATCCTCTGCACTGCAGCCCAAACACCACACCAGGGGGTTCCAATTTCCTCTCACACATCACTCTTTGAAACAGGTAGTCTGTCCTTGTAGCTTCATACTAAATCATAACTAGTCTGCATTTGTTGTATCGATAAAGGCTTTTAAACAGAGTGTTTTTAGAACCTGGTTTGGCACAAATATCATCTCTGAAAATGAATGAGCCTGAAGAAAACAGTAGCAAAAAAAGATTAATTCAATTGAATTTTGCCCTGTGAGGGTGAATCATCTGTTATTACTCATTTAACCAGATTGAAGAGGTTATATTGTAGCATGTCCTGATTGACATTGGTATAAACCTTTTGGATTTCTGTGAACTAGATTAAAGTTTGCATGAAACAATTTGGATTGGTTATATTTTAAATTAAAGAGTCTGTCTGATGGGCCATCTCGTAAGAATATCAATATGTCAATATTTCATATATTTCTAATTGTAATGAGGCCCACACCATTGTAGGGCTGGTCACTCTGGCTTGTAAGAGATCTGACCATGTCTGAGCAGAAGTTAAGACTAAAAAGTAGTGACTAGTGGGTTTTCATATATATATTATAATAAAATACAAAGCTCAAAATGCTTTGGTTTTTAAAGAATTCTCATTGTCTTAAAGCCAACAAGCTCTAACACAGGGTCTACTGACATCAGAAGACGTTTTTAATGCCTATCCTAAGAGAATAATGCAAATGCGCTTAAAACCTTATTACATGGAGTCAAAATCTGGAGTCTCTAACATGTTTAGCAAAGTCTTAATGCAACATAACAATTTTAAGCCTTAATTGTCAAGCTGTGCATGAAGGAAGACCCAAATGCAGAGATTAGTTCTTCCCACACTGGGACTTTATTGAAATAAAATAAAAAGCAGGATAAGCTGTGGACCTTGGTCTGTGCTCCACTAGAAAAACTAAACGGACCATATCCCTCCTGGGATAGCCTAGGCCAGGGGTCGACAACCCAAAATGTTGAAAGAGCCATATTGGACCAAAAAAAACAAAAACAAATAGGTCCGGAGCCGCAAAAAATTAAAAGCCTTGTATAAGCCTTACAATGAAGGCAACACATGCTTTATGTATCTATATTAGCCTACTATAAAAATGACTAAGTTTGCTACGAATACATAATGAGCCTTCATGATTAAATGTTTATTTTCCCTGCAGTGAATCCTATAGAGAACGACGCACCACGTGACTACTCTGTTGTACGATTACAATATTAATGAATTATGTTTCATTGCTTTGATGAAATTAGAGAAATGCAATAAAGAAATCGAATTTTTGATGTCATTTTTATTTTGAGGATTCACAAAAACAACATCAAAATGGAACGTGCACAACGTGCCCCATTAACTGGGCAACAAACAATGCGAAAAAACGCATCATACATTTATAAAAATAAAACAGCAGCCTTTTGAAAAGAAGTATATAAAATCACAGCCACTTTGTTACTAAATACGTGCATGCCTTCCCTGGAAATGTCTTTCCACTTTACTCTTGTTATTAGACAACTTCCCACTACAGAGCAAACATACAGGTGATCCTTCCGCATCGGCACTGAATGCCATCGATTCGGTCCAAGAACCGTTGAACCCTCAGTTCTCCTCGGTTATGTTTCTCTTTTTCTCTTTGGGGTTCAGGGCCCACCACACAGCCGCCGATTTGTTTACAACAGCCACCTACCTGGCATCCCGCCCCCCGCTGATAGAAACGTGTGTCGCGGGTGATGACGCAAATCGTCGCTGACAGAAATGTTGAAATTAAATATTTATTCTACACTCTTTTACAGCATTGGAAAATGTTAAGAATGTTTGTCCTCCTATAGAAACCATATTAAACAAAAAACATATTTACATTTGTTCCTTTTATTTTTTCATTTTGAAAAAGCTCCAGGGAGCCACTAGGGCAGCGCTAAAGAGCCACATGTGGCTCCAGAGCCACGGGTTGCCGACCCCTGGCCTAGGCAGCCCTTTAGATGGCATCAGTCTCTCTTCCAACGGACTCCTTCTCAGGAGCAGAGCCAGGTTTACCACACATTAAACAGACACATTAAACTCATGACGAACAGGACAAGGGCAGGACGAGACATGGAAACAAACAGCATTAGCGAAGACCTGCACGCACTGGATGAGAGTATTTATCAGTAGCTAAAGTGAGGAAGAGCAAGCTATTTCTAGAGGTGATTGCTGATAAAAAAAACTGGTTGATCATAATAAGCACACTTCAGAAGGCAAACGACTGTTAGGTGTATTTGACTTACAAAGTTAAGACACGAGGTGACAGGACAACACACAATAACAACTCTTCCTTACATTAATAAAACTTCAGCACCCTCACGGTTGTCATGAATGTTAAGATTATCTACATGAGTAAGCTTTTAAAAACTTGTTTTTAAATTAAAATTGAGGAATTTACATGGGAGTCAATGGGAATCAGATCACACCATCAAGTGATCAGCCTAAAATTGGAGTACCTGTCCTTTTACTCTTCCAATACAGAAGGTTCCTGCTTAATATTTTGGAGACTGGCCACCTAAGCATTTTCCCCTGAAACATAACTTATCCAACCTTTAACTTGATACAGTTTAATCAACATCACTGCAATACCGAGGTGTGAAAGTTGTAAGTTGGCTCCAAAAATTTATTTTATTTATATTATTAGTCCAACTAAACATTCTTTTGAAGAAACTCAAATGCAAGTTCATGGGAAGGTATTGAGCAATGTGATCATGGTCTTATTGAGGTTGTTATTGTAGAATTTCCTTTTCTGAGATATTTCCCATTGTGAATGTGAAGGAGTCTCTATCCAATTAACACTTGGTGCAATAATGTAATGCTTTTCCCAGGGCACAGCTCAGATTAACAGGAGAAGGAAAGAAAGACCTTCACCCTTCCTCCTTAATTCAGGTACTTAACATGTAACAGACTGTCACATGAGGAGCTTCTCAGTTAAAGAACAGGTTGGTGTTTACCAGCAAAGAGGATGACAACTACAGTCCCTTTGTCCTCTCGCCTTCTATACCAGGGGGAGGCCTTGATTTGATTTATTATTTTTCCTGATTAGTGTGATCTTCCTATGAGATGCCATTGTTGTCTGTGCATCAATTGCTGAATTACACACACATAATTTGAACCTAGATATCCTAATATCCCAATTTGAATTCTTAAGTGACATATCACAAGAAATATAAAAACGGACTTGTCTAAAAATGTTTAGATTTTTGTGGCTTTCTCTCCTAATCCTTTTTGAGCAATGCATAATTTCATTCAGCGCAGGCTACTCTATGGAATATATTGTAGCTTGTTTAATTTAAGTGCACAGGTCCTACAAGACATTATTAATAGAGCATAAATAAATAAATTTCCAAGGCTTTCTAGTCTGCACCTTTGTTGACCCTGCTCGTAAAAACATTATTGAGTGACACAGATAGTAGGGTAATTATTAACAATATAGCATATTGTGTTAAATATTGGAAGTTTGGAATTCACAATTCTGTCTATGGACCTTCTAAACTTACAACAAAGATGATTAATGGCCTACCAAATTGTTGTTGTTTTTTCTTAGCTTTCAGGATTTAGCATAATGTACGTTTAAACTTGACACAACATATATTTAAGAAAATGTAATACAATTTTCCCCCAAAATCCTATACCATTCCAGTTGACACCCCTTATTAGTACAAGTGCGTGGAGAGAACTTCAAATGCCCTAAAAACACTCTCCAAAATAATTTAGTTCCCTCTAGTGGTGATGATCGGTAAGATATTGGAAAACAAGGCCTGTAAAGCATCAGAGTTTAATTTTAGCTGTTAGATCCAGCTGCCACAGTCATGGTCACAAAAAGCTTCCATTTGATGATGGAACAGTGTTGAGTAAAACTTGACAGGACACTACGAAAGTACTTCAGTTTCCCAAGTTGGTGAGGAATCAACTCCATAGCCAAGCATGTAAATCAGATACATTTATACTTTCACCAAAAAAAAATAATTTATGTGTGCGATAAGCTGCATATGACTGACATTTCAACAGTTCCAATTGTTCATGACTTAAGTGATACTGACATCCATGAGAAAAAAAAAGCCCCTTCGAGGAGTTAAGTGCCATGCTGACTAAAATACTTGACATTTCTTCAACGAGATTACAATGTGTGGTTGAAAGGAACAGAAAGAGTGACCGAAAGGGTGTGACTGCATGTTTCAGATAGTATAGTAGATCAGTGCACATTACTGTCACTCAGTCAACATTCCTCCTTATCTAAAAGGCAATGTTCCCTTTCTGTTTTGAACAAGCAGAAGAGAGTCATAACTTCGACAGCTTCCCTAAAGAGCAACACACTATGGCACAAAACCCTAAAAGCATGTTTAACCATATTTGTAATGAACATAAATGTATGTAAAGGCTCGGGACCAGATAGGCTGGATTTCTCAGAGCCTCCCCATACTAGAATGCAGGTGGGGCTGTACTGTCTGCAAAGTCTGACCCGGCCGAGCAGGTTTCTTCCGAGTCTCATTCATGACCTAGGTGTGGTTGTCACCTGTATGTGTCATTGCCACTCCACATCGAGTTTACACATGCAATATGTGCTGCGATGACAGTGGCTTTCAGTTGTACACTTTCTAATCAGATTGTTGAGGTCTATGACATTCTACAGCCACAAAGAAGACTTCTGACAGGGTGAAAAGAGTGATTAGCCTGCTTTGACTGATAATCAATTGTTGTTCTGTTCAGATTTACTGCCAGGGATCTGAGGGCAGTGTTTGCTGAACTGTGCCGGGCTATGACAGGATTGCAGCAACACAGCAGTTTTGTGTGTCAGAGGGTCTTTGAGAGGTTTTCAAACGCATTGAGCCATGCCTTTGTGGTATGTCCTGAGTTTGTAGAGGATTCTGCTATTTTCTGTGTTCACTCTTTATGCCCAAAAGAGACATACCAAAAGTAACTTACACTATGTTTAAAATAGCTACAATTCACAAGGAAAGAAAAGTTGTTAGTATGTTTTATAGATAGAAGACAAGTATGCAAAGTTTGCAAACAAAAACAATGTTTATAGGATATTAAAAAAATAGATATTGAAGTCTTATGTTAATTGACACAGTTGACACCTACTTTTACATTAATTTTTTGCACACTAAAACATTCCCCCACTGGGCCACATATCAACCTTATCCTTCCACTCAAACCTGTGGATGTTTAAAACCACTTATGAACCTGACATTTATTCATAATGCTCTTTCATTCATGAGCTGTAGTAGAAACCAATGAAAAGAAGAGCAAGAACCTCCCAACTCCACTCAGAGAGATTTTTAGTTAGGATTTGAACTCAGAATAGTGAATGGTGGAACAGTGAGTTGGCAGATTTTGCAAGGTTTATGTATGCCGAAGATTATTAAGAGATCATTTTTAGGGATTCATTGATATTGGTATTGGGATGAATACTATGCTTTGTTCTCAAATACATGCTAATACCTTGTGACGCCATTAACTGAACTTTCTTTGCAGAGATTCTGGCAGTGACGACAAAACATTGGGTTTAGTGGTGTGGAAATTTTTCAAAATGAATGATGACAACACATCTGCCGACAGCAAAATTTACTGTATGAAAATATAAAGACCGGGTTCACTGCTTATAAAAAGGCAGTGCTTACAGTTAAATAAAATGATAAAATATCTGATACTAAAGAAGCGCTGTCACTAGCACATTTTATCACTAGCACTACAGTTAGCACTCCGCAACCTTTTGTTATGACAGCAATAATAACAGAATTTTTTTGTTAAGTAACAGAATAATCAAGAGTTATTTTTATTCTTTTGTTATGCTCTTAGCTTGGTTGTGGATTTTTTTTTAAACTGTACAAACTAATTATACTTTGACAACCTTGTGAGAAGCAGGAAAAATAGTTTTTAATAAAGTTGTTCATAAAAATACAGAAGCTGTGCTAAAACATTTAGACTTGCTGTGTCATGACTTATTATTGCAAAACGACCACACTTTCAAAAAACAGGCTTTGAAATCTGAAACTACAAGTTTCTTTAAAAAGGTATTGATCCTAATTATTTCTTGCTCTTATTGACTTTCAGGTTTAAAATCAAATTTGCTCGGTTGGGATATATCACTTCACTGATCAAATCTCATAATTACACACAAACCTGACTTTTACTTATCCAATGAAGAATGCTTGACTGCATGCATCCATTCCTCCGAGATTTTCCTTCTCATCTCACATAAATTAACAGAGAATTATCACTATCAGAAGCAATTCCAAAATTCCTCTGATCTTTCCTACACAAAGAATCACAAAAGAAAAATTCTGCTTTGGCAGTTGCCTGTAATTTAGATATATGAGAGTTTCATCGTTTTATATATTTTATTCAGGTTTAATATAAATATTTTTAGCTTTATGTTAAACACACAAATCTTTAAAAACCAATCAGGTTGAATATGCATTTACTGATTTCAAAACTTAAAAGTGATATTAGATCGGTTTGACATTTCAAACAGTATCTGAATTGAACCGGAAATTGTATCAATACAAAAAATCAAGAATGTAGTGCACAGTTTCAAATGTGTTTATGTGCAGTCAAGATAAATTCATCTACTGCACAAACTTTTAAAAGTGAATAAGATTTCATTACACTACAACACAAAGAAACATTTTTAGCCAACTCTTACACAGAGCTATAAAACCTTTTTTGGCCTTTTACAGAAACTCAATTTTTAAATGTTGTAAATGTTCCACTTTACCCTAAAAAGGCAGGATAAGTAATCTCTCAGAAGGAAGCAAGTGCCACTTATCTACATGTGAGAAAGGTGTAAAGAAAGACTTCACAATACAATAATATCCTTTGCAGCTGTTAAAGCTGTGCTGTCACCAAATTTTCAAAGCACACCATAGTGGATGGTTAGCATATTTCCATTTGAAGGTGTCTTTGTCACCACATATTGCTAAAAAGAAACTCTATGGCACACCTGTAAGAAGAAAATGCTGTTGTGTATTTAACAAAGCAGGTGCGTACACTCCTGCCAATGAACTGCAAATCTTCACAACTGGAAAAACTCTCCCGACACACCTTTTACATTTAAACTGGAAGATTGATTATTCAGTGCCTTTTGTCATGTGTTTGATAGGGAAACTAACAGGGCTATCTTGTTTTCAATCAATTTGCAAGATTTCTTCTCCAATTAAAAGATTTGTTGGGATAATGGAGGAAACTAAAGCGTTGTTCTTCTTTCAAGGGAATTCTAGATGATATTCCAACATTTTAAATACTTTGCCCTCTGCACCCATGTTTATACAATGTACCTTGCACTGTGAAGCATGCTCACACACCCCACTGTTCATGCTACATGTTTATCACAGTTATGACCCACCAACCAGTTCTCATACACACCATAAACTCTCAAGCAATGTATTTGCCTAGAAACTTGTCACCATTAATTTGCTTATAGGGTGTGAAAGTTCCAAACTGGGCCCATCCTGACACTGGAATGCTAAGAAACCCACACGCTAACAGTAAATGCTACATAGATCTCCATAATGAGCTTTATTTGCATAATGCTCAACGCGTGTCAATCAGAAGCTTTAATCGCTAACATTCCCAACCTGTGTGATATGGGTGTGTTAGGGAATTCCATCCTTTAACCTCTTTCATAAATTCCTGTTTCCAAACAAACCATGAGCATCATTCACTATCAGTAGTGCATGAAACCTCCACAGCACTCATTAGCGCGCATACTATCTGGCAACAAATCCAAGTTTTGACCTTTTCACTGCTAGAATGTGGCAGCTCCAGTCAGACTGTCATTACAAGCCGAATTTACATGGAAGACACACTGTCATTCAGAGAAGATTTAACAATAATTGTTAGATGATAAATATATATTGTCATCTGATTATTAGGAGTTATTGCTTGTGAATGGTACTTAAGTGGTTTGGCTAGATGACAAAGTTAATATTTAAACCTATGGAATGGACTGTGTTCACTTCCAGCCAATTTAACCCAAGGACTTCTCAGAGTTAGAGCTTATCAAGGCAGTCCTTTAAAGCAGTAATATCGCTTTGGTGTGCAGTTTTATTCATTATCTTCATTTGAAAAAGAATAGAGAACATTTGGTCTTTATATTTTAAAGTCTTAGATTGGGCATTTAGTATTTGTCTAAATGTCTCTAGGGGAGTTAAATGAGAATAAACCTAAAGATTAAAACCCACAAGATTTGCTAATTTGAGCTTTTGGCAGACTCAGAGCAAAATGTGCTAATATTTAGATTTTTTACCTACATAAAGTCTCTTTTTTTCAGTCCACATTTATAATAATCAAGTTTGACTGAGCAAAATAAAATTAATTGAGACAGTCAGAGTAACAGAAAGTTACAGAACACTAGTTCATTCTAAATTGTGTAGAGCATTTGATATAATGTAAAATGCATGTGGATATCAGAAATTCATTCATCTTCGTGTCAGCTTTATTCCCTTTCGGGGTTGCCACAGCGGAATGAACCGCCAACTCTCTGGCATTTTGTTTTACGCAGCGGATGCCCTTCCAGCCGCAACCCATCGCTGGGAAAGATATCAGAAATTAATCAATAGTAATGCTCATAAATATATATTATTTTAGGTGTATGAAAAATAAATTTTTTATATGTGTTTGTATGAGAGTAAAATTTCTAGGCCTTTAAAGTTCTTTGCGTTTCTATTAAATATTTAGATTTGTTTAAGAACTTATCTTCAGTTCTTTTTTGTTGAATAGACTTTCTATTAAATAATTGTGCTTTTCAAAAACTTGATTGTTAAGTGAAATATTTTATTATGATGCACATTTCCACAAATTCTATATTATACTGTCTTAACTAATCTGTGTTAACTGAATGGTGTTGTAAGTATATTACTAATTAAAATATTGTAAAATGTTATAAATATAACTGTATTTAAGTAAAAAATATTGTTGAGTGTACACAGTTGTGCAAATGATAGAATTTGGGATAATTAGTTAAAGTACTTCATTTCTGGTAATACAATACAGCACTATTAGCAATACATCAAACAATCAGATTTTAGTATGAAGGACATTTTAGCATGGTATTTGCCTTTAACCATTAAACAACTTGGCATGCTAGGAGCTGGTATGCAGATGTTTTAATCCCTCATTTTTCATTTAACACATTTATCTTTAATTTACATAAATAGCTATCTGCATCAACCGATGGAGCCCTTAAAATCCAGACCCACAGAAATAATCTGTGGTTTGCCTTTTCTTTTCTGTTTGTTTATAAGAGATTGTTACACTTAGATTATGCAACAATTTTCATCTGACAACTGTTGAATTGGTTCGAAGTTTAATACAACAACCATAATGTGAAGCCTAAGGAAACCTCTAAAACTGAATAATTTAAGACATATTAACCACAGCATCAGTAGTTCTGTTCGGTTTCCATCTGTTTCCATTCAAAAACAGACGCTGGAGCACATACAGAAAGAGATATACACCCCCCCGATGACTCATTGTTTCTATTATCCCTATTTCTTTTGACTTTTCCTGTGTGGGTATTAAAGTGTTCCCGGGGCCAAAGCTGTTTGTAAGTGGTAAGTTTTTTTTCTTCAGCAAATCTACTTAGAACCAAAATTGCAATAAATGCTAAGCTATTCCATTTTCAAATATTTTTGAAAGTACAACTGACTAGGCAAAAGTTTTTCCTTACCCATCCAAATAATCAGAATTTATGATTTCCATGGCCACTGATGTGAAAAAATCAAAACTCCTGAATGCAGACTGATTTTGCAATTATCTGTGAAAGAATGTATCACTTACAGGAGCTCTGTGAATTCCAGAGCGGAACTGGGATATAGGGTACCCCCTGTGCAACAAAGCCAGTCATGAAATGTCCTCCCTTTTATATATCCCACAGTCAATTGTTTGCTGTATTATAAAAAATTAAGTGTTTGGAAATGACGCAGCTAAACCATAAATATCAACAACATCAATGAGTGCAATGTGAAGCCTCCGATGCAATGGTGTAATGCATGCCGCCTCTGGACAATTGACAAATCATGCTTTTCCTTCTGGCAGTCTGATGGAACTGCACTTAATACATTTTGTGTAAAGTTTGGTGGGGCAACTTTCAGCAAAAAGAACATTTAGGACCATTCCATGCTACCAACTAGTTTGGAGCTAGCCCCAACATGACTTTGCTTTAGGGTTAGGGTTGTAAAGGGGATAAAGCAAAGTCCATACAGACATGGATAATGGTCCGGTATGAATGATCTTAGCTGGTCTGCACAGAGTCCTGATCTCAACTCGATGGAACACCTTTGGGAAGAATTAGAGCAGAGACGAGGAGCCAGGCCTACATAGGCCTCATCCAATATAGGTGTGTGACCTCAAAAATGGACTTCTGGACATTTAGCGTGGAACACACCTTTTTAAAAGCTTTCCTGGAAGAGTTGAATCTGTTATTGCTGCAAAGGGTGGAGTGGTATTATATGGAACCCTGTGGTTTAGGAATGAGATGTCCCCTAAGTTCATATACGAGTCAAAACAAGTTAGTAAATACTTTTGGCAGTAAAGTGCATCTTTACAATATCATAACAAGCATGCCTTTTAAAATATTAATGATTTAGTCTTCTACTAATTAGTAACCACTAGGCGGAACCACGGAAGAATTGCACAAATATTTGTAAAATTCATGTTCATCTGTGCAAAATGTGCCATATAGTTGAAAAAAAAAATGCCAATGACTACATGGTTATTTTACAGTAAACAGAGCTTATTGCGATGCGTTTGCATCATTATAACGTGTGCTCTGGCTTGAAACTCCGGCTTGAAGTCGTGAGTAAGTCTGAGGGTGGACAATTGTTTTCGACACGGTGCTAGTGAGCAGTACATAGAGTACCCCTTTAGTGATGTGCAAATGTGCAGAAAAAAGGGGGAAACAAATCTGCTCTTTAGTGTTTTGAGGCTAGTTTTCATGCAAAGGGATCAGTTTGGGTATTTCCAGGCTGGAGTAAATTGTCTTTTGTAGGGCTTTTTTAGGACAGTTGAGTTTGGAATGAGGTGTATGGAATGTGCCGTGAAGTCAATCAGCTTCCGGTTATTACGCCGTGGAAAAACTCTTGACTCCTAGTGTGAAACCATGTATAATGATATATCTTTTAATAACCCCATTCCTCCCTCAAACTTTTTTCTTTAAATCTTTCTCACATTCAGATAAGTGCTACTTGCTTCTTTTTTGACAGATGAATTATTTCATGGGTGTTGCTAGACCCTATTTACTAGGGCACTATGCCCCAGTAAATTTCTTCAGTATCCCAGTAATGAAATTATTTCCACAAGTTAAAATTAATGACTTGTAAATATCTACAATGCCTGCTAAATAAAAGCAATTCAGTAGAAAAAAAAAACACAATGTGTGATATCTCCTATGTGCATTCTTAGAGTGCTTACAGTTGGCAACCTTCAATGCAGATGTAGTGAAAATGTGCATGTAATGAAAGCGGGCCCTCATAATAATACGTTGTGCAGATCTTTTGATCACTTGGTGTTGAATATCCAGATCGCTGTGTCTGGATCCAGCTGTAGAGGTATTTAAAAGGTGAATAATGCTTGAAGTGGACAGATAAGTGAACTGTTCACCATCAATTCTCTTCGTGTACGGGCAGCTGGTAGCCTGACATTTCAGTTCCCATGCGTTTTAATTCCAGTTTCTGAGCTTGATGTATCTCCTGAAGCAGGAACACGACTGCTTTTGTCAATTTAGCATTTTTATTTCAAGCACTGGACAAAAATAAAAAAAGGAAACTAACAGAAATATTGATAGCTGATTTTTTTTGTGAGGTCAAGACATTCCTTTATTTTATGCCAGGTTTTTTTTACATGTCGCCTGTGTCAAAATCAAGTTGGTTCTGTTTTTATTTAGTAGACAGGATAACCTATACTTGAACAATTCAAATATTGTGTAATGTAATGTTTTTTCATTGATAAGAACAGTTTCTTTAAATTTGATGCACACATCATTTTATAACTAAAGTCAGAGTTGTGCTGTATCCTACTGGGTTTTAAGATCACTGAGAGTTGGCTGAAATTTTTGGGAAGTCTAGCAATGCCCCTGAATTACCCTGTTTTTACGACAAAGTGGAATGCTCAGATTCCAATCTTTTATTTCTGGCTTGAAGATCTCTGCTTTAAAACGTGTTTGAAATTATTGTTCAATGTTCTGGCCTTCAGGATGCTGTGCTAGACTGCTTCGAGCCCTTTATCGCTGCTTGTACATATATTTAAATAACTAGTTTTTGTCCAAATAAAAAGGTACCTTTAAACCAGACCTACATATTTTAGCAAGGATTTTTTTTGCAAGAATGATGTTATTATAGTAACCCAATGTTTAATGCTATTGAGATAAATGTTGAGGGGACAGCAACCAAAAGTCTCGCCTTCGATAGGCTGCAGCTCTGTCCGTCAGAAAGAGGCGGACACCGGCCGTACTTTTAAATGCTTCGGATGTTTCGAAGGAGCTTGACTAACCTTGACAGATAGAACGCAAGAACCTGTCTTCGTGGGTGGATAGTTGCTCTTTCACTCACAGTGGGCGTTGTACTAGAGGTGTGTACAGTGAACCCGTCCTGGCTGACGCGTCAGGTACTTCAGCGACAGACACAAGGGTGAAAGCCCAGCTTTGTCATTTCTCGCAAGGAAATCCGAACTCATCATGTTTAAGAGGAAGACGGCGAAGAATAGTGCGACTATCACAGAGAAAAGGTAAGAGGAGCGGGTTTTCATCACGTCATCACCGCAGAGCGCGCGCGAGCGCTCCTACAACCTGGCAGTGTTTCACCGTCGCTTAATTTGCTCACTTTCTGAAGAGAAAAGTTTTAAACTCTTAAATCTGGTTTACTTAGCTTGACTTTGGTGTACTTGAGTAAGGGTGTGGTATGGCGCAGTAACAGGTTTGATAAGTTTCAGTGGGACGCAGAACGCTGTTGACAGAATGTTCTGCTCTCTGGGTTGGTCCCTGTTCACACCAGTTATCTTCTGTGAATAACAGTGGACTGTGACCACATTTACATCTGGTTTAAATGGGAGTAACTTTCTTTGTTGTTACTAGTAGTGATACCAACTAAAATATTTTTGCACATATTGTAGTACTGCACATGTTTAAGAATGGATATATTATAGTGCATTTAGTATATATGACCAACTTGTACATTCAATTTTGAGGGGTATTTGTAAAATGGGTTGGTTTACACCAAAGTTTAGTTTATTGAAAAACTCCACATTATTTTCAATAATATTGCTGTGATCAGTTATTAAATACATAGTTTAGTAACTTTAATTGTTGACAGTACAGAATTAAAACAATACAAAGTATAGGAGCTATTGAAATAATCTGAGGATTGAACTGTATTATTTTTTGTATGTTATTTGTGTCCTTAGTTATTTTGTTGATTTAATCCATAACTATATAATACTATAACTATTCTGTAATATTTTGTTCTTAACTGTATGTCCAGAATGTAGATATATACACCAGAACAGCCCGGATCTATCGTGTGCTGGGAATGTGTACAGGGTAGAACTGTTATAGGGATGAACTCAAGTTCAAACAAGCATTAACTGTAGATGTTTGAGAGATGATTCTAGCCCTGGGCTCTGCTGCTCCACATTGGACAACACCAATAGAGGGAAAGTCATGCAAAACTTGATACAAAATATTTCAATTGGTTACAGATGTTTCTCTGAGACACAGTTTTTGGGTTTGCAGTTCAGCCTTTAGAGCTGATTGACTGTGCTATTCTAGTTACTGCAGGATTCAACTAAGTGAGAAATGTTGCAGAAATAGCATTATTTGTTGTGAGTTGCAGAGGATACATCTTTGGGTTCTTGAAATGAATGCCCTGATGGTTGTTTCTATTCATCCCACGATCTTATAACTTATGCCTTGGGTGTCAGTACATTATATATAGGAAATTACATGCTGCATTATTCTTCAAGGAAATTACATGTTGGATGAGCAAACGTTTAAAATTCAAACAGCTGGCTTGGTTAAGGAAGGAGGTGACATAATGCATCATGTACCTTTGCCATGCATGACTAAAAAGTTTTTGATTAGATACTCGATACAGACTCAATAATCAAAAACACTAAAAATGGCGTGCAATAATAGTTGAAGACATTGAGTGTGCATATGCATTAACATGTGCGTAATATCAAACATGGTTTACACACAGTGTATGTTTAAAAAATGCTGCGATTATATAACTGCAACAACATAGTTTACTTAATCCAACTCAATACAGCTGTTTTTTGGCTTACACTAAAGTTGGGTCACATTAAGAAATATTTAGATAAGGTGACAAAGAAAGCATTAGATCCTTTTCTCATTTGTATAGTGGCATGTTAGTCAAACTCGCTAGACCAGTCTGAGTTTCTGACGCCCTCATTAAAAGCACCTTGTTGTAATAATCAGCATCATTTACACATCACGCTCAATGTTTTTTTAAAGATAACATGTAAGAAAATTAGCTCTGCTCCCTAAACCATGCTATTATCAAATAAACTATCTGTGAGATTTTTAAAACTAGTGTTGCCATTCTTTTAAAATGGTTCACACTACTGTATAGTAAAATCAAACACTTTGCCCTCGAGGCAAGTAGATTCTATGGTGTATAATTTGTTTCTCATCAAGTTTAGTCATGCCCACCTTGCTCTGCCATCTACTTTTTTTTTGAAGAATACTCTGAATGCCAAAAACATCTACTGGCAGACTAGAGTCTTTTTTTCCACGAAATCGTCTGTCAAACTCTGACAAAGGAAAGTCTCGAAAGTCTTTAATTATTGGAATAACTATTTTCTTTATTTATTAGCATAAATGTATATGTTCTGCTTTAGATTCAGAGATCCTGTTACACACCAGCAGCTGTACTTCTATAGATTATATACTGTATATACTCATTGAAACTATTTGACTGCTCTGACACATACAAAACTTGTGTTCTCTATCCTCAGACCACAAGATGCTGATTTGGCATACCTGATCGACAAGTTGCAGAAGAATGCAGACAAGGTGGAGAAGAACATCATCGAGACTGAACAGAATCTCAACAGGGTGAGTAAAGCACAAGAGTTCTTCCTTGAGTCATGACTTAAAAACTCCCGCTGTCTTTCCCAGAGTAATACATCAGTTTTTATTAACTGAATAACTTTTATGTCATGAATGAATATATCATTTATAATATCATTTTTTAGATGTATATACAAGCTTTCCAAATCTGGTTTGAATTCACTCAAATTCACTCTTGTGAAAAACAATTAGAGCCCAAACGTTAACTTTATTTGAAATTATGAAGCAATCTGCATTTTAAAAATATATATTGAAATCCCACATAATTGCTTAATAGCAATTTTTGTTTGGAAATCTTTTATTTCTATTAGAAAATAAGCAGTTTTATTTTATTTTCATACCAGCTTTCCAATTCTGGTATGGGTTCACTCAAAGTCACTCATGTGGAGAATAAGTAGACCACAAATGTTAACTTAAATTGAAAAATTTATTGAAATTCCAAATTTGAATAGTCATTTTTATTTGAAAACTTTTTATTTCTAATTTATTTTACTTATTTACTAGTTGTTCAATTCTGGTATGGGTTCTCTCAGATTCACTCTTGATGAGGATAAGTAGACCACAATTATTGACATTGAATTGAAGCCAATCTGTAATATAAAAAATATATACTGAAATCCCAATTTTGAATGCAATTTTAGTTTGAAAATATTTTATTTTAGTTGAAAATATACTATTTTTAAAAACTATTGAAATTCCATTTTTAAAACCTCATGAAATGGTCAATTGTATTTTCTAAACTTGAATTTTTTTTGTTTTTTACTTAATAAATAGAATTTACATAACAGTTTGTGAATGTTGGTTTGGGTTCACTCAAACTCATTTGGAAAGTTTAGTACCAACTTTCATGTTGTTTGAAGACATTATATTGACGTCCCAATTTTGAATGGTTCCTGTAGGACATCAGGAAGATCAATGAGGGCAAGCCTCCTCTGTACCAGGATGACACCAACAAGAGGATCCTCAACTCCTTGGAGCTGCTCAACAGCCTGGACGAGGATGCTTCCCAAGCTTCCAGACTCCGGCACCCTCAAGCTGAGATGATTGAGAAAGAGTGAGTTCACACAGCTCAAAAAGATGCTAAAAGTGATGACTCAAACAAGATCTTCGGTTGACCGAATGTGTTTCTTTTTCATGAAAAGTATGAAACAGCTGCGTGTTCGTGTGATGAAGCTGCGCGATGACCACAATCGTATTTACAACATCACACGATCAGAGCAGGTTCCCACTGTGAACTGGGGAAAGATGATTGATGAGAAGCTGGTGAGTAACTGAACATGCCGTGAATTGACTGTACTCTAGCATAATCTCTCTGAAGGTTTTATTATGCTTTGGTGCAGAGCAATTTAAACAACAAAGGATTTGGACAAGATCTCCCCACCGTTGAGAATGAATTGGAGGAGCACAATATTTTTCACAGTGAAGTGGAGGCATTGGCTCCTTACATCACAGGAGACCGGGTACATATCATTGTTTTATAATTAAGGGCAATTATTATTTACGTAGTTTTTTTTTACATTGATTCATTTTGGTTTCAACAGGACAGTTTGGATGGGCAGCCGGCAAAATACAACAAACTCCTGGTGAGTTTTATTTGATGACTTCAACAACTATATTCATGCACTTTGTAGTTAGTTTCTCAAATTTAATTTTGCCCTGTATCTCTAAGGCGAACTCCAGCGCCCGTCAGAAGAACCTGCTGAGTCTAAGGGACTATATGCAGCGGTGCACTAACGAGCTCTACTGGATGGACCAGCAGGGTGACGAGCGAATCACGTACGACTGGAGCGACAGTAACCTGGACTACCCAGCACGGAAGAGGCAGTATGAGGCAAGGCTTACAAAACCTCAGTGAACCATAGTGGTAAAGACTTAAAATAAAGATGGGCATGCTCGCAAACATAATTCATAATCATTTCTAATCACATTACTGCTATAAAAATGTTCTTTAAATCTGATACTATTCCTATTGTTTTTTACTTTATTAGAACTTCATCAGCAAATGTCTGGAGTCTAAGGAAAAAACAATCACCCAGCTGAATGAAGATGGAGAAAAGCTTATTGAGCAGAACCATCCAGGCAAAAATGTCATTGGGGTAATAATTAAATTCATATTACATGCTTTATTTCTAGAATAAACTATATTACACAAACAGACCTGTTCTCGGATATGCACTACATGTAAGGAATTATTAAGTTATGTTATAGAATATAACTTTTATATTACTAATTAAGGAGCAGCTGAAACAGCTGAAAATTAGCCAATATCTTCCTTAATGTCAACAGAAAGTTGTTGAATGAGTCCGAATGATTTCTTTTAAAACAATGCATGCTTCATAAAAAATATAATAATGATGTAGTTTATAGCAGTTTAGCGGTACAATTTTTTTTTAGTAAAACCCAAAACAATAATTGTTAAACTTTATATAAATAATTTTTATACTGATACAAAATACTGTATCCCTTTGAATTTTTTTCAATATATGGTAGTAGTATAATAGTACTTTGTTTTCAAAAGTTATGCGCATGATTCTGTGATGTAGACTGCTAATTGTTTTATTTTGTTATTCATTGTCACAATAAATGATTTTTCTCATAAAAATGTATTTTAGGCTCACATGGATGCTGTTCATGCCGATTGGAAAGCATATCTCAACCTGCTCATCTGTGAGGAGAACCACCTCAAGAACATGGATGACTACCACAAGGTAGTTAGCTTAACACAAAGTTATTTATAGTGTTCCATGTTTGCTGTGAGTCTGACTCATGTGGATCATGTCCATTGTTTACAGTTCCAAAAGGATGCGAGGGACACCAACGATTTGTTGAAGCGACTGGAAACCGAGGTTAACCAGAAGTACAATCCTGAGTTTAAGGACATGTACCAGATGGAGGGGCTTATTGCTGACCTGGACGTAAGCATACTCTTTCTCCTGTTGAATGTCTTTCACGATTCATTCATCTAACTATGGTGGCTAACGCTTAAATCAGTGTGAAAGAGTCCACTAGGTTCCTGACCTGAGATTAAATGTCATATAAAATAATGAAGATATTTGTTAATGCACCCTCAAGCTTTCAGTCAGCCAAAGATCATGTTTACAAGCTAGATTCTAGAAGACAGACTGATTTTAATATATTTTAATATAACTTGGGCAGATCAGCAAAGACTCCAAATAGTTTTAGGGGAAAATACAATTTAATTTCTTCAGCATAAAAATTACAAAACAATGCCATTGCATAAAGTCCCCTAAAGGTCTCAAATAAAGGTTAAAAACAAAGGGCCTAAAAATGAGCCATGGGGTACTGCAGAAATCAATGGTGGAGGTGATGACGAAGGTATGAAAAAGAATGACCTTGTAGATAAGAGCTCAACCATTCAAGGCACCCAACTGGTGCTCTTGTCTGCAGAACAGGACATCATGGGATACAATCACCAAACTCTCCACCATACCTCTCTATTACAAGTAAAAACATCTCAAACCTTTTCAGAAAATAATTAAATGGCTCTCATCTCAGTTGTTTGCTCTGATATGTCTTGTTATATAGCTTCTCGAAGCAACAGTTGCTCTGATAGCATCATGTACACAGATTTCCCTCTAATCTCTGTGAATGAACAATTTTCTAGAAAAACTCAGTTTCCTCTATTTTAACAGATATTGTGAGCAATGAGTGTACCACTGTCAGTTAGCGTAAGTTGAATGAAGAGTTATGCCTCAGAATATGTTAATAAGTCACAAGTGTTTTTTCCGTCTTTATTTTTCAAAATTCATTTCAGGCTGCTGGCCTGAATGCTGTATTGTCAACAGCCCTTAAGCCCTTATATAAGGTTTTTGGATTAGAACTCAGTTTTGTGGAATTTGTTGTGTGATTTATTTTAAGTTGTGTGTACAGTGTAACAACTCTTATTAACTGTAATCTGTTGTTTTTATGTAATTATGTTTGTGACTGCATTTACAGGATCAGGCCAAGGCCATGAACCATTTTGATGAGCGCCTGAAAAACCTCCAAAAGCGCAGTTTGCAAGTGTTCCCTCTGAAGTACCGCAGAGAGTCTCCTCAGAAGCTGCTCCCTATCGAGGCGCTTTGTGAATATGAGGCAGATGAGGTAAGCTGGAGGATTAGAGCTTCCCTAATACCAGCGAAAGAAACATTATCATGAGAAAACCCACAAGAACATTTCCACTGTTTTGTTATAATGTATTTAAATCCTAAAGACAGCCCTCTGCCAAACACTTCATCTCATAAAACCCACCTAAAGCCTGACCAGAATTTCAAACAGATTTTCTCTACTTTTATTGAAAAGGTGTATCTTTTACCAGTGAAACAGAACCTATTTTGGTATTTAACAGGGTTCAATTTTGCGAGGGGAGAGGTACACCCTGCTCAGAAATAGTGGCCCTACCTGGGATGTGAAGGATGCTAATGGTCGGACCGTTAGTGCCCCTGGAGTGTGCTTCACCATACCTCCGACTGACCCTGAAACGGTGGCTATCGCTGACAAGTGTGTATTTCTTGATATTGAAAATCTGGCCATTGTTAAGTGCATTATTGTGCTAATTTGGATAACATCTTTGCAGTCTGATCAGTCAGCACAAAGGAATCAAACAGAAAGTAGCCAATAGCAAGTCTGCTCTTCAGGTACGACTGGCTGAGCTCAAGAAGGATAGCACTGGAGGTACAGACTTGTTTCGAATGTGTAAATAAATGTTTCTTAAGGAGGAGGGGTGAGTAAATTGGCTTCTTTTTTCAGGTGCCGATAAGCAAGAGCAGCAATGCCGGCAGCTGATGGCAGGACTTGACAAAGTGGTCAGTGATCTGGATAAGCAAGAGAAGGCCATTTACGCACGTGTGCGCCCCCCGCTGGAGCAGAATCGCACTGTGCAAGACAGCGCCGACAGACTACAGGACATCAAGGTACATTTTAGGTGTTTTTTTTGTAACTCAACACCACACAACTACAAAATGTATTAGATCAAATGTATATACTTCATCAGACAAATCCTTTCAAAGTTTAGGACCAAAAGCTGTTAAGAATTTAAGAGGAATGTTATGAAGACAATGAACTATTGTCACTATTTCGACTTTAAATTACACATATTTTATGGATTGCCTGATTTAAAAATATAATGAGAAAAACATGCATGTTTAATTAACCAAGAAACATACAAACATTTCTCACAGTGACTAAACTAAAACAAATATTGACAAAAATTGTACTATGGGCATTACCTAATTCGTCTTAAACTTAAAGCACAAACATGAATTGGAGTGCACATATATGTTTTGAATACATGTTTTATATGTTTAACAAATAACAATAACATAAAAATATAACTCTTAATTGTAAAAGATGATTACTTCACAGAAAAACCTCTTTGTTCACATATTTATGTACGCTAACACTTTAGCATATGTCTATGGCATTTTACATTCAATCGTTAGCTTCTCAGCTAGCTGTCTTTTACTGTGATAAAAAACGCAATGTATGATAAAAAGTAAAAATGGTAGCATTGATGTAAATATTGCTTTAAACATAGAAGAATAAACTCTCATATTGATTTAATCGATAACTGGTAGCCAATGTATTTTTTTTTAATGATTTGACCGTTTCAGTGATTCATGTGCGTCATATTTTGTCTAGGTCATAATCAAAACCACAATACAAGGAAGTACAAGACACCAGTCTAGACACAATAAATGTGTTTTGGTTGAAATTTCTTTTTTGTGCGTTTTTAGAATTTAGCTAATAGAATACTTTTAATGTAGAACTCACATTAACATGACAGTGTTGTGTTTAGGTTCCAATAAGTAGAATTTCAATATTGTATTACATAACATTTTCATTTCATGACAAAAACATCAGAGGAAACTTAAACCTGTAGTGTCTGTGTAGTCTTTTCGTTGTTTTCAAGGTCCTTTTCTATGAGTAAAGAGAACAGAAATTCTAATTCTTCTGCTCAAGTGATTAAATAGCAAGTAGTGTTTTGTCTATTTGCTTCAGTACATGTTTCTTTCACAGGACATCACTTCTGCTGTTCGTAAAATAGAGCCTGAAAAGTCTTCAAAAGTACAGGAGTCTGAGGCGTTCCTCAAATCTTCTCCTAAATGTGCCAGCGCACCACAGCTTTACTCAAAAGTGGATGAGACCAACAAGAAATACAACAAAGTTGACTTGCTGCTGAAGTGTTCCACTAATAAGTGAGTTTGACTTATTTCTTTACAACTATGGTCAAACATGTACATAACTCTTAGTTTTATGAGGGCGCACTTGCAGAAATTAGTCTTGGTGGCGCAAGCAGAAAATGGGGTGTAAAAAACTGTCTGTAGGAGGGGTTTAGGTTTAGGAAATAATTGAAGCCCGAAGACCCCCCTAAAGTGAGGCGAAGTGGTGGTGGATGGTTTTTTGCTGTTGCTTGTTCAAGGAGACTGATGCCTTATAAAGAGTGGAACTCCAAGCTTATTAGAGAGACCGCCCTGCGCCAATTGACTGTGTGTGCTACTCTCGAAACTTTGTTTGTAAACATCAGGATCAGATCTTAGCTTTCAGTAGACTAAAGACAGGGGTACATACAATCTCTATATATAAATTGCCATTCCAACCCTAGCTCACTTAATAAAATTTGACCATAGACTTGGTTAGTGTTTTACTCTGGGAAAGGCTCAAGGGTTGTTGTAGAGGGTTTCGCATCATTAAATACTGTTCCTAGTTTTATCATGGTATCCTACCCTGATGAAGCACACTACACTTCTAAAAAGTTAAAAGGATTATTTTTTTTCATAAAGAGCTTAATTTATATAACATGTAGGTTACAAAAATAAATGTAAAACGAGGTTCTGCAGTTTTTCAGATGTTGATCAGACAGCTCTACTTGATGTTGTTCAGTTTTTTCATAATATTTCTCTTTGGTGAGGTAGACATGATCAAAAATTCTGTGAAATATAATACATTGGACAAAATGCAAATCTAATGAATAAAGTTACAATGTTTTTCCCGTAACGGCCCCATAGGTATCTCAGTAACATTATATCTGTATATGGTGGTCCAGAGAGTCCAAAAAAAATTGTTTCCACCAAAGGGAGGAGAAAACAGATGCAAGTTGTGTTAGGCAGTACAGACGCGGACCCAAGCGCAGTCAGTTCCAAATTCTTTATTTTAGAATGACTACAGCAGTCACCATCTTCAGGGTGAAGTTGAGGGAAGCACTCTTGCTCACAAACGGGATAACCAAAGATTCACCAATAACATGAACAGAAAAGAGCAAGAATAAATAAGGTAACTAACGATAAAATTAGGCACACGTGAGGATAACAAGGAGCAGGTGCAACAAGTTGAGACTGGAAATACATTCTTTCAAACAAGCTTTTTAAAAAACTTTTATTAAATTTAATAAAAATGTAGTATAAATGTACTTACTATAAACATACATATTGTGTTATTGCAGCAATTAAATGAATTTAAATTGTATGATGGGGTGTGGTTTGGAAAATGGCCTTCATGTTGATTCATTGTTACATTTTTTCTAATCATGCTTTAATTCCCTATTTCTTATTTTTGTAGATTGCAGAACTCTAATCAACTGGAGAATTCACTGCAGAGTGGAAAAACTCTGTTGTCCACTTATGAAAACAAACTGGCAAGAGAGGAGATTGCGCCATCTGACATTGCTTCAATGGAGAAGACGCAGCGTGAATTGGCAGTAAGCTTTTTCACCTTCTTTCACTTTGAATCTTTGAACGTTATGGACTCACTCTAGTTACTTCTAACCTAATGATCTCTATCATTAGCAGTTCGATTTATGTTTTGTAGGGTTTTCTTTTTCCAAGCTTGTTAGTTTTAATTTCTGATGTATTATGTAAATTATGATGCTATTTCCAGGACATTGCTTCTGAGCTGAGGAGCAATAGATCAGCCATCACAGCGATTGAGCAGAACCTGAAAGATGCCAAAGCTAGCTGCAGTAACATGACCAACAAAGTTCAAGAACACTGCCCGGATATTGAGAGACAAGAGGCTGAGGTCCAGAAAGTGACCAAGAGATTTGACAACCTGAACAGACAGACTGAAGCCAGGTTAGCTAAACTAAATCAATAAGTTAGTGACCAGAATAGATTGCCAAGGAAGTATTTTCTTCCTAGTTAATATTCCTAGTATTTTCTTAAGTTAATTAGACAAAGAAAATAAAGTAATTTACTTGTATAGGAATTATATTATGCCAAATGATAACCTAGGGTAAGCACTGTGTTGATTATGGTATGTTTTTAGTTTTGATTTTTTTGTTTAATTTAAACCCCAGCCTGAGTTACATATTTGCTGATAATTTCAAACAATGTAAATCTAAACAATAAAAATATACAATTATCTACATAAACATTTACAGAAATGTATTATTCAGTCTTCTTCATAGCTGGTTAAATCAATTCACTGTTTATAACTATAACAATTTTTATTGTTAACTTGATTTTGTATAGATCCCAGAATCTGCAAAGAGCTAAAACAGCTTATGCCAACTACCACAATGACTATGAAAACCTCAATAGCTGGCTTTCTCGGATCCCAAACTACGAGCCACGTGAAACCGATGACGTAAACCAGATTGATTTCAAGCTAAAAAATCAAAGAGTAAGTCTTGAGTTTCATCTACATCTACAATAATTGCATAAAAAATTCTTAACTAACCAAATCTGTGGATGAAATGTACAGAACCTGCTCTCTGACATCACAAGAAAGGAATCGGACCTAAACAATGTGTCACGAAATGCGCAGCTTTATCAGCAATCAGTCAAGGTTTGAAAGTTACAGAGATTTATAATTTTAACTTATTTATGCAAAGCCTTGCAACCTAATTTGTGCTTGCTTTCAGGACTATGAAAATGAAGTGGAACGGTTTAAATCCATCCTCGACCTTGAAGACGGCTTAGTTCCCCAGACGTACAAAAGGAGCAGACTTGAATCCCCTGCTATGAAAGTGAACAGAGAGGTCAGCTTTTTAACCTAGTAAATATAGTATTTAAATGTTGTACCCACTTTATTGTAAACCTGTTTATCAACACTGTTGTTTTCTAAAGGAATCTGCCATTGAAGCCAAATTCACTGAAGTTAATGCTGTTAACAAGCAGAGACTGCAGAACCTAGAGTTTGCACAGGGCCTCCTTAACCAGGTAAAATATATAATTTAAGACATCCAAAGCCAGTATGGTTGAAGCCGTTTTCGAATATTGAAACATTCACCACTTTATCATTCTTTATAGCAAGCAGATGTAACAATAATCAGGCAGGATGTTCAGACTGTGAGGTCATCAGCTCCAGGGGAAGAACCTTGGAGAATCAAAAAGCAGCTCCAGGAAGAAGTTCAGCGAAGAGAACAACTGGAAAAGGAAATTCAAACTGTCCAAACGGACATCTACTACCTAGAGGGCCAGAAACCACAGGATACTATTGTCAAGAAAGAACTTGTCAAGAAAGTTCCTGACCCTCAACTAGATGAGGAGTATCATAGGGTCCAGCAGAAGCTCTTGGATGAAAGCAGGTCCACTCGGGTACTAGAGAGTGAGTTGGACACCCTCCGTGTGAAACTGCGAGGGATTGAGACTGAAATAAAAGAGGGAGCTCAGCAGTATACTGTCAAAGAAGTGCTGCGCATCGAGCGAGACCGGGGGCAAGAGGAAGAACTGAGGAGACTTAAAGAAGAACTGGAGGAGCTCAAGAGACTGAAGATTGTTAGAGAGAATGAAATCATTCAGATTAGAAAGCAAGTGACTATCCTTGCTGAAGAAAAAAGCAAGGAGCAGGAAATTATTACTGAGGAGGAAGTCATCAAGGTTCAAAATGATCCCCAACTTGAGAGTGAGTACAGATTGTTACTTGAAAGGAAGCAAAAAGAAATCGAAAGCCGAAAGCAGCTTGAAGACGAGCTTCGATTCCTGCAGGAGAGACTAAGGCGCCTTGAGAAGGAAAAGGCAATGGCAGAGGAAAAGATTTCCATTAAGGAAGTTGTGAAGGTTGAGAAAGATATTGCTTTAGAGAGAGAGGTAGAAAATCTGAGGAGACAGTATGAAGATGAAAAAACAAAGCGCAGTGTTTCACTGAGAGAGAAAACTGACTTGCAGCGCAAGATTACTGTCCTGGAGGAAGAGAAGTCTAAGGTCATCATCCAGGAGAAGGTGCGAGAGATTGTCCGCCCTGATCCCAAGGCAGAATCAGAGGTGGCAAATCTGCGACTTGATCTGGTGGAGCAGCAGAGAAGATGCAGAGACTCTGAGTTCCAGCTGAGGTCGCTTCAAGATGAATTGACAGTCCTCAGGAACAGAGGCCCACAAATAGAATACAAAGAGATCATCAAAGAGGTCATCAAATATAAGATTGACCCAGAAACAGAGAGAGAGCTTGAGATCCTCCGAAATGAAATTGTGGACAAGACTCATCAAACAGAGAGGTTCGAGATGGAAATATTGCAACTTAAAGATGAGATCGTGAGATGGAAAGATACCAAGCCTCAGATTCAAACCAAAGAGGTTGTAAATGAGATTGTGCAGTACAGAGAAGATCCAAAAACTAGGGAGGAGATTGAGAGTCTCAAGCGGAAGTTGGTTGAGGAACAGCGGAAACGCCTGGACTTGGAAAATGAAAGGTCCACCAACGAGGAAAGAATTAGGATCAAGAGGCTTGACTTGTCACAGGTGAGGGAGAAGATTGTTCATCAAGAAGTTGTCAAAATGGAGCTGGATCCAGTTTTAAAGTCTGAATGTGACACCTTCACCCTAAACATCAGCAATGAGCAGAAACAGAGAGAGATGTTGAAAGAAGAGCTGATCAGGCTGCAGCGTCAGAAGACTGAACTGGACATTCAGCTTGAGGAGCTGGAGCGTGAGCGCAGAGCTCGCAGGGAGGCAGAGCTTGAGATTCAAAGGTTGAGAGTGCGTCTGAGTGAACTTGAGATCAGGGACAAGGAGAATAGAGAAAGGGTGACGGTAAAGCAAAAGGTCGTACTTCAGCAAGACCCTCAACAAGAAAAAGAGCACTCAATCCTTCGTCTTCAGGTTGAAGAGGAAAGACATAAGCGAATGCTTTTGGAGAAAGAGTTCAATGCCTTGTTGCAAAAGCAGGAAATACTCGAGAGAACAGAAGTGCGTGAGAAAGTCGTCCGAACTGAAAAAGTCCAAGTCGAACGAGACCCAGAGGCTGAGATGGATATCATAAGGCTAAAGAAAACCCTTGAGGATGAAGAAAGGCGACGCCGTGAGCTTGACCAAGAGATTGTCATTATCACAACAAAGCTTTCGGATATGGAGTTCACCAACACAAAGTCATCCAAAGAGCTTGACTATGTTCGTGAAGAAAGCAACAGGTTGCAGCAGGAGAACCAGCGATTGCAAAATGAATTGAGGAAGCTTCAAGCTGAAATTGAGATCACTACGAAAGAAACCCGACACATCACTGAGACCTCCCCGGTCGAGAACAGCAGGAACATGGAGATTCGACTGCAGTCTTTGCAGAGGGAACTCACCGAGCTTAGACGCATCCGAATGGAGAAGGATGAGGAAATTGAAAAACTGCAGAAGAGTCTGGCGGCAATGAGAGTGAAGAGAGAGCAGCGGGAAAGCCATCTCAGGCGTTCAATTGTCGTCATCGATCCTGACACCGGAAAGGAGATGAGACCAGAAGAAGCTTACAAGCTCGGTCTAATCGATTGGAAAATGTTTGTCAATCTTCAAAGTCAAGAGTGTGACTGGGAGGAAATCACTGTCAAGGGTCCGAATGGAGAGTCCTCCGTTCTTCATGACAGAAAATCTGGCAAGAAGTTCTCCATTGAAGATGCTCTTAGAGCAGGAAACATCACAAACCGTCAACTGCAACAATATCAGAACAAAGAGATTAGTATCCAGGAGTTTGGCATCATGTTGTCTGGCAGAGTCATTTAAACTTAGCAGTCAGGCAAATAATGTATGGTTTTCAGAATTCACAATATTAAATAAAGATTAAATTACATTTTTATATTTTTTTTCCATCACAATACAGTGAGTATTTATTTTCAAATGCAGTCTGATAGTCAGTGCAAGACGGTGTTTTTTTGGTAATGGTGCTATTCTATTTTGGTGTAAAAGTCATGAAGAGTTTCAAGCATTGTCATAACAGACTAAATTCTAATCAATCTAATATATACTTATAACTGTGTGCTTTCTGTCTATTTTCATGCACTTTTTCAATTCATCAGATCAGTCTATTTTCCTGTAATGTTTGGTTTGAGATTAAAACACAATGTGAATACTCTGGCGTCTTCATTTTTGTACATGTTTTTCATGAAGGTGTAAGCATTTCACTATGTGGCTTACCGCAAATCACATTTATCTAAATCAAAGTTTGGAGTAATGACTTAATGAAAATATTTGTTTTTAAGCTGTTTTAGCTTGTCGATCTGGGGTTTTGTAAGAAACTATTGCATTTTCCAATTAATTTATCTGAAAATAAGTATACTTAAATACATTATTTTTATTATCTGTTTCAAAAGTCACCATTGATTTAACATTTACATTGAAAATAAATGATGAGAAGTACCATTCATGTTTAATGAGCAGGTAAAATGCAGTTACAATGGAGATTTTTTCATAGCTGTTGTTTTAACTGCCACAATTCTATGAGGGAAAAGACAACAAATACAAAACAGGATGTGTCTCGTTGGGGTAGATAAAGAGTTATGCGACAGGTCATGCAAAGGTGGGGCTTAGTATGAATATTAATAGACAACAAAATTGTTTTATGGTCTTGGATGCCTGATAACCATTGTTTGAGATGCAAAAAAATAACCTTTCAAAATTACAATAGGGGCACTGTACTATTCCATCACAAGCTTCCACTTTGAAGGAGCACATGCTGCCTGGGGCAAAGCCCACTCTGCTACAAAAACTTACCTACAGTTTTACCTACAGGCAATTGTTTAATCTTAACTGTGGTGAAGAGAGGAATTCCACATTAAACCAAATTTGCATAAATTAACTGGGCCATGCCCACTTTTACACCGTAACTTAAAAGTATAATATCTCGGAAAGGAAGCAAACTACAGATGCAGCACCTGTTTCAACTTAAACTTAGTGGAGAGTGGAATTTAAAATGATGAAAAATGAAAAACAGCCAGTTTGCTACAGAAACGTTAAGGTCAAATATTTAGCAAACAAATTTGTTTGATGCGCTGGTTATTTTATTTTAAATCTAGCAGAGAGAGAATTTGTAGCATGATAAAAAAAGAAATTCGTACATGAATTAAGCCATGCCTAATTTAATGCTGAAACCCAACTCCTGGTTCAGACACTGGTCCTATCTCAACTGAACTTCTGCAAAGCTCTTCTATCAGATGCACTCAGACTTCTGAAGATGATCTAGAACTCTGCAGCTCATTTGATCTCTAAGGAACCAGAGTAAACCCAAGTCATTCCCCTCTTCGTCTCTCTGTCTGGCTCTTCATAGCAGCTGATGTTTTGTACAAATCAACCCCTGTCTTCCTTCAGCAAATCTCACCTTGTAATGAAAGATCTCTCACCAGAACTTTGTCATTCACTGGCACTGGCTGGTAGAAAAAGTTCCCTGACTCAGTCAGAAAAGCTTTCATGAGCTCAATAATAATAAAAAAAATCCTTTAAATTTACTTCTTTGTTCGGTTGATCAGCTGAGACCAATCTCTTAAGGCTTTCCCACTAATGTAACCAGAATTTGTAACAAATTGCAAATAGTGTCTCCTCTATTTTGAGATGTTTTGGCTAAAAGCATCTGATAAATAAATAATTGTGTGGTTGTTGTGTACAGCAAACAGAAATTGCACACTTCTGCAACCATTGGATAAAAAAAGCGTGTAAACTATATTCTAAAACTTATGGTTCCTTTAGAAAAAAAAAGTTTCTGGTGGATGTTGGTTGTGTTGTACAAATGATCTAGGAAACAAACACAGTGCTACTCACTCAGAGGCGGATGGGTGTAGTATCGACAGCAGTGGGTGTGCTCATTCCATGCATTCAGTGCGACGTTTCTCACTAACATTTTAAGATGGCGACCGTACATCTCAGAATCGGGGATCTTGTTTGGTAAGAGAACGAATACAACTTTACACGTTTTATTTTCACATTGAGCACAGATAACATTAATGCGATGTGTTGGTTACTTTACAGCGGTTGCTATAAGACAGTTTTTATAAAAAAAACAAGTGTTTGGCCCAGTTAATGTGTCGTCAAGCTAACGGAAAACACCGAGCTTGAGTGAGCTTAGCACGCATGCTAACAGCTAACGTTAACTGTTACCTTTTTTTGAACTGTCAGAAGCTGTTCATGTGCTTGAGCAATTTTCTGATTAATATTGTTTGATTAATATGGATGTTGAAATGTGTGGTACATTTAGACAGAAATGTTTACCGAAGGGGTCGTAATGAGGTTACGTGAACGTTACGTTTGCTAGCGATATTTTGCTTCTTTGCTTAAGGAGGTTTAAATAGGTCAATTTAAGCAATTGAAGATTAAAAATATTAACTAGACCACTTTTTTTTAACATTTTAGGGGTAAGCTTGGACGATATCCACCCTGGCCAGGAAAGGTAATATATGTTCATATATCGTTAAGTTACACAAATAAATTAGTCTTGTGTTTTCATTAGGGCAGCTTTTGTCTCATGTAAAAAAATAACGGTAACGACCGTGGTTAAACTTAAGGGAACTGGCTATCGTTATAGCACAGCTTTAAATATATTAAGTTTACAGTTAAAGCGTCAAATGTTCAGAAATGTATAGAACAGCTGGTGCACACGACAGACGAATAATGGGCTTTCTATGTGTCACATATATCGTACTTTCAGGTCGTCAGTCCTCCGAAAGATCTGAAAAAGCCAAGAGGGAAGAAATGCTTCTTTGTTAAGTTCTTTGGAACTGAAGATCAGTATGTATTTTTTGCTTTCTTTCTCAATTGAGAGGTTTAATCAGAACAGTTTTGGTTGATTTTCTCTGTTCTCTCAGTGCCTGGATAAAGGTAGAGCAACTCAAACCATACCATCCTCACAAGGAAGAAATGATCAAGATCAACAAAGGAAAACGCTTCCAACAGGCAGTTGATGCTGTTGAGGAGTACCTAAAGAAATCAAAGGGGAAAGATCAGGTTAGTATTTTCACATGTTGAGGGTAATGTTGCCATTCAAATTTGCATCACAAGTTTTGTGATCAACATTCCTGTTGCTATCCACTTGTTATATTGAGCCATCAGATCAAATCCTGAACTAAAAAGTGTATATATAAAATCATAAAATTATAAAATATATTAAAAGTTTTGTATTTGTGACCAGTTTAAAAATATAGCAGTGCTGGTTAGAGCATTTTCTTTCTTGGCTTGTGACTATACTTCAGGGATTAGTCGGCAATCATTTACTATAGTAAGTCCGAGTTGGGTCTTCATTTTCTGGGAAGAGACTCTTTTTCAAGGTTTTGATATAAAAAAATGAATGCTTGCATGTTTTCTTTTGAAGTCACACTCTGATGACAAAAGCAAGTCAGATAAAGGCCGTAAGGCTGCCAAGCCCATGAAGATCATTGAAGAGGATGATGAAGATGCCTTCAAGGGTGGCTCATCTGACAAGGTTAGAACATAATTTTTACTCATTAAATGACTTTGAAGGAAAATTGTTTTCTTTTGCCAGTTTCTTTGAAAAGGCCAATTGCTGCCCCAGGTCATCTCTAGCAGTCTTTCTAGTCATGCTCTTGAGCGGCTCCAACTCGTTCTGCACACATAGTGAATATGTCTCTCTTTGCCTTAAGGAACAGACTGATTCTGACCCAGAGCCATCCACTGTACAGCGTCTGGCCCCAGGAACAGTGTCAGCATTCAAATGGGAGAGCAGTGTAGGTTACATTCACAGCTTCCTTCTGGGCTCTTCAAATAATGTCTTCTTTAGTTACTATACAGGTTATCCCCGGTTAGATGGAATCAGTTTTGTACAGCTACCCTTTTTATGGGTTGGTGAACAAAACAGATCCAGTTTTACATGCTGTATTATAAAGTCCTTTTCTATAGCTACACCTTCCACATTGTTTCTGTTTGTAATAGTGAGCTCCAGATTAAACAACTACCAGGTCAGGAAGTCTCTTTGGAGAATAGTTTCCAATTTAACTCTCTTCCATTATAGCCAGTAAAGGATGACCCACATTTCCATCACTTTCTGCTCAGCCAGTCTGTGAAGGTAAGGAGCCATTTGCTGAGATGCTGAATGATTTTCTAGCTAGTGCTACAACACCCCTGTCTCTTGCTCCTTGCACACAATGGCTGCACTTTTAACCTCTAAATAATTTCCTCTCCTGAGCTGCTTCTGGTGATGCTAGTGTGAAATGATTCTGCAGCATGCCAACTGTGCTGGACTTATGTATAGTAACGAAATCATAGCCTTTTTTGTTAATCCAAGTTGACCTTTCTTGTGATTTTAGCTAATCTAGTTAAACTCTCTTTTTCTGGGTTGTGGCCAGGGTCCAAAATGATTTTTTACATGTAGAATTCTTGCAACTACAAATGAGTGTTTAGTTGCCAGCTTTTCTTGCAGGTACACTATCTATGTTTGTGGCCCAAACTGGTACTGCAATAACATTAAATCCCAGTGAGAACATGGGATCACTCCCTTTACATTCCTGAGTATAAATTTCTAGCTAAAGGGTTTCTACACTTTGTGTAAAGACTGATCAAGGATTGTCTCATTAAAAGGTGAGGCATATGACCCTAGGTTTAAAAACAAAATGTAAACATAAACATTATATCAGGTTTACAAACTATTGTTAAAATTAATGAGATTCCTTAATGCCTTTTGACATACAGAGACTGATTTTATCAAAACATGTCTTAAATCCTGGACATTTACTATTGAAATACGGCCTTTTTTGCTTAGTTATTTATTTATTTTAAGACAAAGATTCAAAACTGTAGATGATTTAAAAGCTAAATCATTTTGGACTCTAGCGTATCTTTCATGTGTTCGAATCAAATGTCTTTAAGTAAGGGATAAGTTGCTAAAGGTAGCGTGTTCAGGCGTCAGAGGCTCAACCCTAAATAAACTCCCTGTGCTTGTTGCAGCTGTTACTTTCACCTTGTCTTTTCCTTACTGTGAAATATTTCCCTCTTGCTAATTCCTTTACTCCTTGGCTTTCAGTCACCACTGTCAGAAACAAACTGATCTTAACCATACCATTTAAGACGGAGACTGTCGTTACCTATGGGTTAAAAAAAGATGATATCTAAGCTGTCTGTCTCTTTCGCGGTTTTAGTTATACTAAAGTGGAGTATGTGTCCGATCATGATAGCTTCAGTCTGTTTCAATTGCTAGTTTTGTTCATGGCTGTGTGATCCATGTGGGATTACAACAGAAGGCAAATTTTAACTTAAGATCATTTGTGTCTGACCAATAGTTTTTCACCTAGATTCTTCTTTATTGGTCCTCATCTTGGACTTAACGTGAATGTGTTCCTTGGTTCCCTCTAGTTTTTTTTTTAGGTTTTTGTACCCTTTTGTGTTTTTGGGTTGTATTCAGCTGGTAATGGCACTTTTGGCATAGATCATTGCATCAGAGTAAACCAGTAGCATTGTTGCACAATTAATGGAATAATTATCAGTTTTGTTACTTTCAGTTTTTTTATCACTTGATCTCTTGATGGTTTGCATTCTGTTGCATTTTACAACAGCAAAGCTCATAATTATTACACCAGAATGAGAAAATTAAAAACATCATCGTTAGTAAATGTTTTTAGGGAATTCTGCTTAAACCAATACGCAGCCAATCCTTATGTCATACTTACTTAACACTTTACTAGCAGTCAGGACAGGAGTCTGATTTTAAATGAGGGATAAAATATTGAAACTTGAGTCATTCTGCTGTTGGTTAATAAATGCTGCTGGTCTAGTTTGATTCAGTGCTCATTGGCTGAACAGATTCTGAATTGATGAAACTCAACAAATTATCTCTAGGGGAGTTTTAGATTGTGCCTAACTCAGAAAAGTGATTGTTTCTTTGAATTTAAGGTGGTGAATTGACAAATCTTTGCTTTGCTTGCAGTCATCTACGACAATGGAGCCCATCACCAAGCGCTTAAAGATAATTGAGGAGGTAGGTGCTGCTTGGACATTTACACCATGAAGTCTGCTGGGGGTACAGTATTGTTAAGTAATTGTTTAACGTTTTGATTCTGCTTTGCTGAAGGATACCAGATCAACATCGATTCAAGCAGCAGACAGCACAGCCATTAACGGCAGCATCACACCAACTGACAAGAGGTAAGGGTTTCCTCTATAGAATCTCCTCTTTCCTCTATAAGGCCTTATACATATGTGGATTTCTATTTTGAAATTTATTTATTTACACTGTCCATCCACACGTATACAGAGCAACAATAATTCACAATGTCAAAGTTTTTTTTTTAGTATCGGTAAGTTCTTGTCATGTAGACTGCATAAACAGGGTTTTTAGGGTTGGAGGAGGGGTTTGTCATTGACAAAGCCCATTTTTTGCAATCAAATATCTATGGTGAATGGAGCAGAGGATTGGGCTAATGTTCACTGCTAAAGTATCGCTAAGGACACATACTGGACTACATGCACATATTTAATCAACAGATGGAGCAAATTTCAATAATATAATGTAATATTGCAGATTTTGTTTATCTAGGATGTCTTTGGTGTTAGCTACTTTACCCCGCTATTGAAGAAACTTGGACTCAAAAGTGACACCAGTTTGGAAGGTTCTAATTTAACTCAAGAGTTAAGAGTTGACTTTTGGCAATTTAGTTGACATTTTCGATATGGAAGTTGTTTTTGTGAGTTTTTTGTTTTTGTTTTATGACTATTTTGTGTGTCTGTGCTGCAAATTTAGAGCCTTAGACTAAATTTATTTTGTCAGTGTAAGTTTAAAACCAAGTGTAATAGCTGATTGATAAACACTTCCTGTAATTGAACCTTTTAAAAGCTTTTTTTCCGAGTGATTACCTCTTAATATAATTATTTTTATTTTTTTTCTTCCTACAACAGGATAGGTTTCCTTGGGCTGGGGTTGATGGGAAGTGGTGTGGTTTCTAATTTGTTGAAGATGGGTCATGTCGTGACTGTTTGGAATCGCACAGCAGAAAAGGTAGAATCAAAATCTTTGGTTTTTGGGATGTTAAAAGTAGGGATGCACTGATACCACTTTTTTGGGAAAACAAGTACGAGTACTTGCATTTCACTATTTGCCGATACTGATAAATTTACAGTTAACAGCTATAGTCATAAAATAAAATCCCAAGGGACTAGTTTGGAATTAAGACCATTTATTTACTAAAGCATGTTGTATGCAACATGTTAAAGAATAAATCATTATATAAAAAAAATCTTAATTCTTATAAATTAAGCCTGGCTGGTGTTCGAGCCGTGGAATTGTATTGCATGTATTAAGACTTATTGTCGTGTGAAACTCTGGGAAGTTAGTCTAATTAGCAACACAGGGCTAACACTGTATTTCCAAATATTCGTGATGAAACTAAACACAGAGGAGGATTGCAGCAGGCTGTGGATAATTGTTTTTCACAGAGTCGTGTAGTTCAGGCAGCTCTGTGTCAGCAGTACACACAGCGGTATCGATGCATTCCTAGTTAAAAGATAACTGTGGAGAATTTTATCTTTACTTTTTTTGTTGTTGTTCATCATTCAGTGCGATTTATTCATCCAAGAAGGTGCCAGATTAGGACGAACGCCTGCAGAGGTCGTGTCCATGTGTGATATCACCTTTTCTTGTGTGTCAGATCCAAAAGCTGCCCGAGATGTAGGTCAATGATTTTGTTAACCCGGTCTTACTATCTTGTGTTTCTTTTCATAAATAACTCGAGCATCACTATTTGACAGCTTGTTTTGGGGCCTAGTGGAGTTTTACAAGGAATCAGACCGGGCAAGTGCTATGTGGAAATGTCTACTGTCGATTCAGAAACCATCACAGAGCTTGCACAGGTCAGCAAAATCATCAATGCATTTCATGATTTTTGGTTTAGGAATGCAATAACTCTTGGTGTTGAAAGTATTGTGAAATTGGCATGATTTTGAGGCTTTTCCACCATGTTTTGTTTGGATGAGTTTATGTAAAACAACCTGAGCCACTCTAATCCGTTTTGAAAGAGAAGTATGACGTGGCATAAGGTTTGAAAGGTCAGTAACTGAGCTCACTGGAAAAAGTCACTAAAAGTCTAGTGGAAAACATCACATTTTATACTAAATACCCTTTGCAGATGCTAATGTACAGTAGGCATTGAATACTTCTTGCATACACTAATACATTTTAAAGTCTCTGAGATTGCACCAAATTAATTTAAGGTAAAAGGTATAGCAGCCTTTTTACTGAATTCTTCACATATGTTTTTTTTTTTTGCTTTCTGGGAAAATTGATTGAGAATGGTCAACTTTTTTTATTGTGGTGGAGGTAAATAATAAAGGTATTTCACAATATAAGGTATTCTCATGATCAAGTCTATGGACAGAACAGGTTAAAATAAAGATATAAGTAAAGAGAATAAAGAACTGTAATGACATACAGTCATGCAAAGTAGTACTGAAACTAAAACACTTTGAAGAAGCGGCGCTACACTTTTACAGCAATATTACAGAACAAGAGCTATAATCAACACTGGCCTGGGATGGCCTGGAACACAAATATCATGGACTGGTACATACCTCAGTTTTTACCCACAGGTTTTTGTTTTTTTGTGATGGTTTTAAATATTCTGAAATGTCTGACTCAAGCTCCTGTGAGAAGCATGTTTCTTTATTAACGTTTTTAAGCTGTGTAGTGGGAAAAAGTTTATTCTTTAAATTTCTTTAAATTCCATTTACAATAAGTGTGTAATGTAGCAGTGCTGTGTAATGTCTCCTATTAGAGATTCTGAATACATCAAGTAAATAGTTTAGTGCACATTATGAAAAATAGCCTTCAAGTTAAACGCTTTTCAAATCTGTGGGATTTGGGATGGGTTGAGTGATAGCTAATTGGTCATACTATATGGTCTACATGATTTACTATTTTATATGAGGAAATAATTACAAGATATTGAAGCTGTTAAGTCACCATACATATTAACATATATATTACTGTGTTACTGTATTACCATACATATTACATTCAAATGAATTACATGAGCTTTGTTTACCTTAATAAATAAGGTATTCAAAAATGGCAGGAAAAATTGAAATTATTTAAATTAAATTACATTAAATAAACTACACTAAAAATGCCTTTGTTGATTTTAACACAACAAACAAGCTTGGAACTGGGAACTTTAATAAAAAAAATAATATATATAAATAATAAATAACATGTTCACCATTTCTGGCTTTAATAAGCTCAAAGTGAATATTCTTAGGCGCGGTAACAGAACCTTATTCTCTCACTCGCCAATCTTGCTGTTGCTACATTTCAGGAGCCAGTTTATTAGCTCATATGGTTTCGTGTAATCCCTCTGTGTTTGGGTAAAGCAAGGCTGCTTTGAACGTCATACTCATGGTGGTATCATTGCTATATTTGCCATTGATCTCAGACATTGATTCTCATTAGACATCGCACAATGCCAAATTGGTTAACATCACCCAACCCTTGGTGGAATTCAGGTTAACTCGAGGTGAACACCAGATTCTTGGTCTCGTTTGAACCTGTAGGTTATCACATCCAGAGGAGGCAGATTCCTTGAAGCTCCAGTTTCTGGCAGCCAGCAGCTTTCTAATGATGGGATGCTGGTCATTGTTGCAGCAGGCGACCGGACTGTTTATGAAGACTGTAGCAGCTGCTTTCAGGCAATGGGAAAGACGTCGTTCTTCATAGGTACAGCCAACTGTCTGAATTACTACTTCCATAACACAAAAGATCTGTGTGCTTTAATATGTTATCCCTTTTATCCATCAAAGCGGGGGAAGCAGGAAATGCAGCTAAGATGATGCTGATCCTAAACATGGTCCAAGGCAGCTTCATGGCAACCATCGCAGAGGGGCTTACTTTGGCCCAAGCCACAGGGCAGTCACAGCAGACCTTTTTGGATATCCTCTGCCAAGGACAGATGGCAAGCACATTTGTGGACCAGAAATGCCAGAGTAAGTTTTTCTTTAATTATTCTTACTTGTCTGAAAAGTTTTTGTATTAATTGTAGCCGTATGTTTGTTACAAACTAAGGTGAAACCATCGAGATAAGACCAAATAAGATGGATTTTGATTTGTGACTCACGAATGGTTTTAACAAGTACGGAACACCTTTCTCTTATTAGTTGCACTAATTTATTGGGTACCTACTCTTCTCTTCAAGGAACACCTACTATGTGTGTGTTTATATATATATATATATATATATATATATATATATATATATATATATATATATAAAAAGGTTTTCTTTTTTCCTCCTCTGTCTTTATCTTCTTCCTTTACTTTCTTCCTGCTATGGTTTATTGATCAGTTGATACAATTTCTATTATGAGCAAGCTGACAATAGACTTTGATGGTGTAACAGATTGCATATTGTTTCTCCCCTAATGTAAGTCCCTTTAGACAAAAGCGTCTGCCGAATGCATAATCGTAATTCTTTAAAGTATGACTTTAAAATCAACAAAACAGAAATGCCCCATGACCAAACTGGGCCTATCCATTTGTGGCAGCTGTCCTGCAAATGTATATCCGGGACTTCTAATAGATATTAATTATAACTTCATCATAACTAATGGCTGTCTATTTTTTTTTTTAAACGTAGAGCAAAAAACAGATCCCTAAAATCAAAAATCTTGATTAGTTGATCATTTTAACTAATTTACTTTTTATGAGTAATCAGTCATTTTTTTTTTTTTTACTTAACATAAACCGTCTACCAACTAAGATTTTTTTTAAAACATCAATGTTGAACAACTGAAATCAATGCACACATTACACATCACTTTATTTTAGAAAAAGTATATGTACATGTTTTTAAATTCAGTAACAGGACAGTGGTCCAAAAGTTGAAAAATGGATGCTGTTACATTTTGGCATCAAAAGTGTTTACATTCAAGTTAATTTTGTTCTATTTCGTACTTACTGAAGCCAAAACATGTGGTGCAGTCTGCAATATTCTTTGCTACAAGCTGCTCTAACTCTTTAAGCTCTCCATGCTCAACATATCGGCAGAATAACGCAATTGAGCGGGTTCACGCGACTCCAAGTGGTAGTGTTTTAAAGGGAAGCATTTGAAATAATTGGCTTTGAAAAATTGGATTGATTATAAGTTCTGAATATTATTGTTATTATTATTATTTTATTATTATTAATGGCTCAGCCCTAGCTTATCGAATAGGGGTTTTCTACCTTCAGCGAACTTGTCAGCAGGGGAGATCTTTTAAATGCCTCAAAAGATCCCTTAACTCAAAAGGAGCTATTAAGTAGTTATTGAAATGTATTTATTTTGTTTGTTTATTTTATGTTTGTTTGTATTTTCAGATATTTTGCAGGGCAACTTCAAACCCGATTACTATCTGAAGCATATTCAGAAAGACCTGAGGTTAGCCATTTCAATGGGAGACTCTGTTAATCACCCGACTCCAATGGCAGCTGCTGCAAACGAGGTAAAGAAATCTTTTAGGTTTTTGTGTTGAATATTGAAGCTAAAAGGATTCAAGCTTTAAAGCTAACTACTGTTTTTGTTTGCAAAGAAAACATTTATTAAATATTTTCTCTAATTTCATCACGAAATTTGACTGCTTTACAATTTTTTTTAATAGTAGCCCTAGCAAAAATGTATTCTTCAAGAAAAAAGTTGTTTAGAAAATATAAACTTGGAAGGCCTGTATAATAGGACGCCCTGTATAATAGTGTAGTGTGATATTGACAGTATCTTAAAAAAACAGAGTTGTAAGTTACACCGTTTAGAATCCAGATTAATATTATAATTTAATTATTATTTTAGAGATTTTTACAGCAACAGCTTCTCGCCACTGTTTTTGAAAAACCTGACACTTTAAAACTAAACTCTGGGAATGAACTTTAACGATGTGATTTGTAAATAACAACTAAAGAATACTTTTATGTTCCCTTTTTAAGTAATCTTTTTTTATGGATATATTTCTGCAGGTGTACAAGAGGGCAAAAGCATTGGACCAGTCAGACAATGATATGTCTGCAGTCTACAGAGCTTACATTCACTAAGCTTGTAGCTCAACGCTCGAAGTCCTGGACCAGGAGCCTCATCTACTCCTCTACTTCTCTGTTCCTCTTGCTCTGTCTCTCTCCTCTGCTGAATTACGTTGGGCACCATTGTTCTTTTTAGTAACCTAATCTGAGCATTGCACTGACTGAAACACTGCTGCACGTAGGCTTGTTAGGAAACGTTCTGTTTTCCTTAGACGTGCAGTTAATATCTGCTTTTGTTTAGGCTACTGCACATGATGCAGTGTTAGTTGAAAAAGTTTATTTATCTTATGTTGCTTCACAAGTTATTGCCCTTGTTTTTATGTTGTTAACTTTTAAATCATAAACAGAATTGAGGAGCCTGATGACAAAAAGCCACTGCATTGCCTTAAGACAGATGTATTTTTATTTTTTTTTCCTCAGAAAGTACAATCTTGTCTGTTCCAATTTGGCCATATTTCTTTGATTTTATTTGATCTATTTGAGGTTACCTGTGAGGAAGATGATTAATTTTTAAGTTGGGTAAGTGTAAAGTAATGAAAATACTAAAAATGGTTGTGGAGTGAGTGTTGAAGTTGATAAAGATATTTGAATTAGTTTTTAGTTGCCCCGTTTAATGTCTTTTAAATTGAAGTTGAAATGTTTTGTCTACAATAACTACCACTATTTTTAAACAGTTATATTTAATGAATATACCATCATTACTATTCAGCCCAGGTGACATGTTTGTTGCGTTGTAAGCTTACATTTTTCTTATTTTGTTAAGTGGCTTTTCATTTGGTCATTACCTCAAATCAGATACAGGGTTATTCATTTCTATTGAATTTGAAAGCAAGAACTTCAAGGCTCGATGTAAATAAATTTCCATTAATAGGTTAATTGTTTAAAAATAAGGGGGAAAACATAGTTTTAATCTTTCTCTGGAATTTGACTTACTATTAATCATCGGGTGTCTTAACGTGTTTGTTATTATTTTGCCTCAGTTGGTGGGTTTGCTTAATTGTAAATGGTTTGATTTGTGTGACTTAAACACAATTGAGTTGTAACATACAGACTAATTGGTTCCTGTTGTGCAAAGAAAGAATTGGTGTCAAATTCTGAGTTATTTATAATTTCATGTAAATGTGAAATGTTTTGCTTTTCTGTTTGTGTGGTCAATTGATTCCTCTGAATAAACAAACCGAATATTTAGCTCGTGTTTATATTCTTTAACATCTTGACAAAAGTTGAAAGTAATTAATATAACGAAATTAACAAATAAAAACCTTGTAACAAATAAAATGTTGAATTCATCAGCATTTTGTGTGTCTAGCTATCTATCTATATATATATATATATATATATATATATATATATATATATATATATATATATATATATATATATATAAATTTTTTTAAATAGGTATTCAATTATATAAAGTATAAAATGCATTTTTAAGGCATTTAAAACTAATCTCACCCTGTTAACATCTTTTTAATCAAAACGGCCGCTTGCTTCAACTCGGAAGAATTATGGACAACACAAACCGGAAGTTAAGTGGGAGGAGGCGGTGTCGATCTTAATTGTTTACGTGCGTTCGTATGACCAGTCGCTCATTTAATGGTGGAGTACCGAAGTGACTTTATCAGCAGATTTTTGGACAAGTAACAGACTTGTGATGCTCGGAGTAGAGAGGTCTGCTTTGTGTGACCTAGAGAAGATGACAGCCGCGAGCCAAGCGGAGAGGACTGTGCTGGTGAGACGCTAAGGAGCAGCAGTGTTTAGTTAACGTGATCCCGTATCAATGGATATTTTATATAGTAGAAACGTTATGTAAGGAGCTCACTAGAATTTTTTTGGACTAACTTTACTTTTAAATTTAGACTTTTCCCTTTCATGTATTGTGTAGCGTTTCCACAATGTGTTATCCTGGTTGACAAATATCACGATGGAAGGTTCTGAAAGGAGCTAGGGATAAATCAATATTTGTGCTAACACGGGATAAAATTATATACTTTGTACAGTTTTAACAGGCGTAACGTGTGTGTTTTATGTTCCTTCTTTGGTAATGCAGCGTTCTTAATTGATTCTGCTTTGGAATTAAAGGAAGAGTTTTCTCAGAATACCATTTGATACTGTGTGAAAGAGCGTCCTGTCTCCTTCGCCATCTTTTGTAGTTGTTTTATTGTTGAGTCCTAGATGAATCCAGTTTTTGTGCATAACTGTTTAGTTTTTTTTTAATTATTATTAGGAGGAAGAATTCAATTGGCTGCTGAAAGAAGAGGTGCATTCTGTGCTAAAACAGCTACAGGATATTTTGAAGGTATCATTAAATAGACCCAATTCATTAATAGGTTTGTGAAATTTACTTGCTCGGTCTGCTGTTTTCACCTTAGGAGGCATCCAGGCGGTTTTCAATGCCAAGTCCTGGTCTGGAAGGACAGCTGAAGCAAGAAAACTTCATTCTGGGCAGCTCCACGTAAGAGAAATGTAGCCAATGTTTGGATGATATATAAATAAAACATTAAAACTTGCATGTATGTTAGCATTTGTTTATCACCCAATAAATGCCTATTATAATTATTTTCTATTTTTTTTTCTATAATTATTTGAGGATATTTGTTGCAGAGATTAATTCATATTTTTTGTTTAAATCTTGTTTATTGATTAGAATGGACCAGGTTAAAGGAGTTTTGACACTGCAGGGAGAAGCTCTAACTCAAGCCGTAAGTCTTTCACAACATCCTAAAAATGAAACTCTAACTTCAGAACACCCAACGATGATGTTTTTGGTAAATCATTAACTTTAGGAACAAGTATGCATGATAATTTATCCATTTCATGTGAACTTAGTCAATATTTAACCTTTCACAAGGTAACAGATGGTTTTGCCCAACAGGATATTAATATTAAAGTCACCAAAAGCAGTCAAGTCATGCATTTTGCATTCCGGGATGATAAACAATGGAAGTTGCAGCAGGTAATTTTTCTTCATTCTATCCTCTTATGCTGTTGCATGAAGAGTTCTGCTACTTTCACATTAAAAACTATTTCCTCTCCTCTGCAGATCCAGGATGCACGTAACCATGTGAATCAGGCCCTACAGTTGCTTGGCAGTCGAGATGAGAGTTATCAGTTTAAAACCGGCGCTGAAGTCAATAAGGTTTGCTTTCTCTCAGTAATAATGGAATCTTGTCTGGCAAATATTTACAGAATTGATGTCCAGGAGTGAGATGTACACACAAATCCAAAGGTTGATTCTTTACAGTTCTGTATAACAATCAGCCCTAACTGAGTAGCTAAACATTGACTGGTTGGTAGCTTCACTACAGTGACCCAATCCTTTTGTGATTGATTGAAGAGGCTCCTCTAGCAAACATAACATTCGTTTTCAACCGTTTTCTGTAGAAAGCATCTTTGAGATGTTCATTCTATAAAGTTAACAGTAAGTTGATGGACAAAAAAGTATTTGAGATAACATTCAAAATGTTTTCAAGAGAACTTACTCTTGAATGTTTTCCTACTAGCAAAAGTTTTAGTTAATAGCATACATGCTGTAGAAATAAATGGAATCACATTTTCTTCTCAAATATTGTAAGTGCAGATTTAAACACGAGCGGAATAATGAAAAGTCAAAGATTTTCAGATCAGACCATTTTCGATGTAAATACATAACATTGATGCTGTATGGTGGATGAGAAATGGAGAGGTTAATGAAAACTGGATAGAAGTTTTTCGTTCAACTGAACATTGCGCTGTGAAATAAACACAAGACTATTCCGTTGAAAAATTAGCTTTTCTAAGGAGCTCCTGGTCTGTCCATGCAAGGAAAGAGCATAAAAACAAGGCATTTGTGGGTATATGTGTTCAGAGGATTTTGTGCTGGATCCACAAGGTCCCCTGATTCTTGTGGTCACAGAAGAATAAAGTTTCCTGGAGTACAGTTATTTGTTTGGGGAGTTAAAATGTCACCCATTTTGGTAAACTAAGCTTTCCATCAAGAGGGCTTCTTACGGAATCTCCAGGATAAACCTCAAAACACAATACATTGTATTATAACATGCATGTGTGCATTTTGTACGTTATGCCACATGTAGCATTAGATCGTATCACAAGGGATGAAATGAATATTGAAAAAAAAATGGCCAATACGAGTGAATTGATGCAGAAATATAAATGAAAAGAAGCCACACCCCTGAATCCTACATTTCACAATTAACACCACAATCTAATGAGATTCTGTTCAAAACTACAAAATTTCTTAGCCCTTTGCTTTTTTTTTGTATTGTCATATTTAAATTCTTATTTAAAAGTATATTTAAAAGCTTTTCTTGCATTCAGCTAACTCAGGAAGATGTGCATTGATTCCTCATGAACTTCTGCTGTAGAGGATGTGATCAGGTACATCACTTGTGTTTCAGCTCATGGATGCAGTCATGCTTCAGCTGACTCGAGCTCGTAACCGGCTCACGACTCCTGCCAGTCTCTCTCTTCCGGAGCTTGCTGCCAGTGGCCTCATGGTTGGTGCTGTTACAGTTTCTTTTAAGATGAGCTACAGCATATTACAGCAGGTAGCAACTAAAATGTGCAGGGCTGCAGCCCTCCAGGACCAGGTTTGAGGAACTGTGCTTTAAACCATGATGAAGCTGGTGAAGTGACTGTTTTTAAATGGCTGTTTAGTACAAAGTGGATGTTTGGGTCCAGGTTGGATTACAACCAGTAATGGTTTCACTCCTTGTCATTTATGACCATTTTGAGAGGTTTTGAAGTCAATCGATCAGTTCTATCTTTGTATTGTGTCACTGCTGGATTTGGAATTGGAGCAGAACTAGGCTATAATTTTTCTTGCAAGTGGGTCTACCCTGAATTATGCAAAATTTATAATCTAAGTTTAGCTCAAACAAATTACTAATAAAATGCCTCTTTGCCGTTTTAATGATGGGTGCAATTTGTGAAATGAAAACGCAGAGGTGGCAGCAGGCTGTGAACACATTTAATTTTACTGTAAAGTTTTGAACTTTATCATGTGTGTCATTGGGACATGCTTCATTACAGGACATTAATCAGACAGTTGATCTATTGTAGTCACTTTCATGCTGGCTTCATGAGGAACAGTGGAAGTTTTCTCTTTAGTCTCTTCTCTCACATTTGAAACTGTGCCTGCATTGCCACATGGGAATTTAAAGTGGAGGAACGTCCTTATTTCAGATTCTGGTAAATGCTCATTCTGGGGCTTTCTGGGGTTGTGTTTGCTTGTTGTGCACTTAACAAAGCAAACAAATGCAGTGGTAGAAGAATAGTTGGAGCTATTTCTAAATGTAAGCTATTTCTATCTACTTAAAACCTTGAAAAGTGAATAGTTTTCTAGACCAGACTATTGCAGTGCACTCTCTGTAGGCGCTTCTCAAGCAGCCATTGCCCTCCTCTAGATGGTGCAGAATGGCAGGTTTTATCTCAGAAGCCAACATGTTTCCATCAAGGTTCATTGTATTAACCCTATTTTACTATCAACATCAAACATTATATTTTTTAAGTATTTGGTTGTATTTTTGTTTTGCTTATTGTTAAATGTAACTGAATGCAGTTTTTTGGGGGTTTTGGCTTGTTAAACAAGTACATATTAGCTTCTTTACTTGCTTATTGCTTCTCTTACTAAATACATTTGAACACGTAGCTCAGAGACTTTGTTTCATCTATTATTTACTTTGGACTAATGGCATATTCCATGTTTCATCCCTTTGTTGATCTTTCAAATCCAATACTCTATATTTAAAATCAGAGTAGGAATGAAATTAAACAATTGTGTCTGAGCTTTTCTTTACCATATCCAACGTTTGTCTCTCTCTCAGAGAATGTTTACGCCTCCCATGCCTGGTGATGTGATGGTTAACTTCTACATCAATCTCAGCAAACTCTGTTTGACCGTCTACCAACTACATGTGCTGCAGCCAAACACCACCAAGGTATCAAGCCAGCACAAAACAGCTCCCATTGGCATTCCATGTAAACATGTTTAAATAAACAGTCTTTTTTTTTTCTCTCTCACTGACAGAACTTTAAACCGGCAGGAAGTTCAGTGGTGCACAACCCAGGAGCAATGTTGTAAGTGCTTATTGCAGTTCTTGTTTTCATGTTTTAGTGAATCTCCTGTTAAGAAAGACATGTTGAGATTTTCCTCTAGTTATGAAATGTTTTAAAGTTTAAAATCTTCCCTCAAGTGAACACAACAATAACAAGTTTGAGGTGAGCCACGTGCATAAGGTGGAGTGTGTGGTGCCGTGGCTGAATGACACCCTGGTTTTCTTCACCATTTCCCTGCAGCTCTGTCAGCAGCTCAAGGATAAGGTGGGTGTGGTCTGTTGATATGGTAACGACTAATCTCATCTGCAGTCACCAAAGCAACTGACAAAACGACACGATGAGCACTGCTTTCTTTAGAGACCGGTCTGTTTGTCAATTACTGAAGAAAATGTTACTTTTTAATAACTAAACTTTTGTTTGCCATAATGCTTTCTGGTTAAAGTTTAAATATCCAGATTTAACTTGAATAAGGGCTTTTTCTCTTATTTTTGTGTCTTCAATTTTTTTATCCCACCCTTTACAAATAATCACAATTCCTAAAAATGAGAGAAATCCTATCAAACAATCAATGTTTCACAATATTTCAAGATGAATTGGTAAAGTATTGTCTTTTTGCTGGGTAATAATATGTACTGACTTTTTTTTATCAATGTGATCATTTCTGTTTAAAGTTTTTAAAATAGAATTTTGCATACTTCAAATAATCACTCTATTCCATTTGGCTAAATTATTTTAAAAAGCTACATATATCCCCTATACACTTACTAACTTATGAGTATTCTCAATCACTCAACTTGTACTATAAAGCTGCTCTACAAATACCATGGATCACAAAAACTGTGGTGTTCATTGCTGTGGGGTCCTTGTTCAGTCAATGGAGGAAAGTTTATTAGCGTGAAGGAAATGTTGGAATTACTAGCTTATTATGCATTAGGCTAGTTTAGCTTAAATTAGTGGTAAAATAAAGGACACAAAAAGCAAAAACCCATCAGCACAACAGAATACTGCACTTACAGGCCCCGGGGCCTTTGCCTCAGACAGCTCACCTTCATTGCTTCTTAAATTTTGCTAAATGCAATGCTAACTGCATTTTGTAATTTTTTTTATTATTACTTGGGTTTGTCAGAGTTTGAGAAAGTGTTTGTAAATCGTCAAAAACATAAAAGTTAACTGTAGGGTTGCCAGAGTTTTAGAAAACCCTGATGAACACTCATAAATGCTCAATCTTAAAAGTGATTGTGAGGGTTGCCAGATATTGACATAAGACTGTAATGTAAAAATAAAAATTAAACAATTTTGGCTAAAGTTGCCAGAGATTGAGAAAATGCTCATTAACAATCAAATTTGTAAAAGGCATGGTTAGGTTTGCCAGAGTTTGCGAAAAACTTTGTAAATGCATGAAAAAAAAATAGTAGTGATTGTTAGGATTTCAAACAATGTATTAAAGCATACATCTTATTACACAAACAGGTTTTGTATGTGTTTTTTTGTTGTTAAAGTTTAATTTGACCTTTTCAAACTTGCGGAAACCCTGCTAGTGTATATGTTTGTCTTGATTTGATGTTTAAGTCAAACAAATTTTGAACAAGAAAAATACCGGAGTTGAAGTTTTAATTGGTCAAAGAAAATGTAACTCACTCTGTCCTTTTTTGTTTTTCACAGATTTCAGTCTTCTCAAGTTTCTGGGACTACAAACCGTTTTAAGCTGTTGCTGATTAAAATAATTAATTTTAGATGAAATATAGTAAATGGATATAAATGTTATGCTTCAGGACAAAGGTAATTCTACGAACAAGTTCTATGTCTTGAAATGTTGTAATTGTACTAAATGCGCATGTGTTTGTTCTGTGTGTCTTGCAACCGTTAGAGAGTGAGTGTCTAACTAGCTCACGTAGAGTCTTTTGAAAATGAAATATGCAATGTTGTGCTTTTGATTTCTAAGTATTTGTTGGTCAGTGTTAGTCAGCAATCTTGCCTATATTATGTTTACACATCGCTGATGAGGTTTAGAATGGAAATTACACTCCCTAACCTTTTATTTTTCACAAACGCTGAAAAATTCCAGTTAATTTGTTGAGACCACTTTACAGTTTAAATGTTGTTGTTTTTTGTTGCAGCAAGTTAAACATGTGTGCATTGTTTCTAATGCAACAGGGATTGTCAATTATAACAGACTACTATTTTACAATTAACTTGTGTATATATAATTTAAATAATCTGTGGTATGCTTTATATTTACATTTGAATGATGTCAAGTTTTGTTTTGTTCAGCATTCCATGCAGACTTTACACATTCCTATAAATGACTTAACTAACTGCTTTTCAATCCTCGCATTAAGAATGAAAATGATTGACTGCTAAGGGGCCAGACCTAGGCTGAGAGCATCAAAGAAAGGAGTTCTTTTTGCATTTACAAAGTTAGCAATCTTTTTAGCGCTACTTTTTGTATTTATTTTTCTTCAAATGCACTTCAGATGCAGCCTGATGCCAGGTTTATGAATAAGCTATCATCTTGTATATGTTTCTCTTGATATGAAATTATTTGTGCAATAAACATGCTTGAACACTAGCTTGCTTTTTCGTAATCATCGAATTTAATAAACAATAAAAAGCACACAAGTCAAACTGTCTTGGCTCTGTATAACACAGATGTGTATTGTTCACAGACTTTTAAACAAACTTAAGACTAATTTTTTTTTCAGATGTGACGGCTGCTATTCACAGGGTTAATTTGACATCTCAAAGTTAAAAAAGCAAGGAACTTTTATTTGTATAGCACATTTTTGTACACATTGGCAATTCAACAAGCTTTACAGAAAAATAAAACATCAGAGATAAAAGCAAGAGACAAGACATTAAAGCTTTAAAATGCAAGTTCATAAGTGAGGCGTTGTTGTATGGTGTTCAGGTCTGTGAAACCTAATTTCACAGGTCTACTTTTTATCAAAAAAAAAAAAAAACATTCAACCAGTTATTTGATACTGAGATTCATTTTCTGTGAAAAAACGTATCAAACATATTTTTACTGTCCCTACATTGTATACCCCATACTTTAAATCACATAGCATGTGTTCAGGTCTACTGGACTCGGGGCATGTGGAAGTGTGAAAATTATAGATTCTGTCTTCCCACACAAACATAAATCAGACAAACATAAAATGTTACATTTTTCACATTTTGTGTGAATTAAAATCCCTAAAATGCAATTGGTCCGACAGACCCACCAACCCTGTCAAAGTAACTATAATCACATTATTTAAATCTTAAAGGAAAACAAAGTATATTTGCTGTTTAATTCCCTTGTTTCTTAGCTAAAGTAAATATAGTTTAAGTATTTTAACATCAAATGTTATTGAGCAGCAGCTCTTTAAAATGTATTCTTTTTTTTTTTTTTTTTTTTTTTTTTTTTTTTTTAAACCTGTCCTGTCCTACTTCAAAGCAGCCCCATGAGAAGTGAGGTGCTTCGTATGAGTTGGTCAGTTTTGCTCTTTCCAGAGAATTGAAGATATTATATATTGATTATTCCTCTGGATAGAAGCTTTTAATTTATTTCATTCGCATTCATCACAATAATTACATTAATCAATCATATAAACATACATCAGGACAGGACGGTGTTAATAAAAAAAAAAAAGGGGAAAGAGGAGAGAAGTAATTGAGGGGAAAACAGAGGTAGAGAAGTTTTGGAGGGGGAAAGAGAAGGTGAGAGGTAATTGTGGGGGAAGGAGTCAAGATTCAGTTGAAAATGAGAATAAGTAAAATAAATAATATTAGATACCTACCTTATTACATCCAAGTAGTTCGCATCTTTCTACAGATATGCATACAAATATAAATATACATACATACATACAAGCAGATAAACACGCAGAATAATAATAATAATAATAATAAATAGAATTAGTAATCATATATATATATATATATATATATATATATATATATATATATATATATATACACACACACACACATACACATATATATATATATATATATATATATATATATATATATATATATATATATATATATATATATATATATATATATATATATATACATACATACATACACACATACATACACACATACATACACACATACATATACACACATACACACATATATATACACATACACATAAGTAATTGAGTGTTACAGGACAGGTGACCTAAACCTCAAGCATCTAGCAGCGACCAAACATCCCAGGTGTCGTGACTAACCTTCTATGTCCCAAATGAAATGTGGGATCTGCCTCAAGCCAAGTCCCATATATGGTCAGGAACTACCCAGATATCCAGCCCAACCCCCACAGAACGACAAGTTTTGGGGCCTGGGACCCGGAGCCGGACCCGCCCCACCTCCCCTGGCAAAGTCGGCAACCCCAGAGAGCAATGCCCGGGGCCCCAGTGGGCCCGCTGCAGCAGGAGGTCGACCAGCCCAAAGCTAGGCGGGAATGCAGCCCCTAACAGTGCGGGCAGAGACTGGGAGGCCCCACCCACAAGCACCGCCATGCCCATATCCCCCCGCGGTAGGCCCCCAGTCCCGGGCACCTCCGTGGACCCGCAAGAAAAAAGGGAGGACGGCCAAGGGACCAGATGGGCGCGGGTAGGGACACCACTCCAGACACGGCAGGACCCCCCCCCGGCCACACCCCGACCCCATGCACACATCAACCAGCAGTCCCCCAACACACACTCACCCCTACCAGCAGCCCCCCAAACCTAACCCCTAAAATGTATTCTTAATGTAGAGACTGGAGAATGGTATTTTGTGCTCCAACTTTCTAATTCTGTTAAAGTTCTACATAACAATCTTAATCAAGTACAGTTTTTTTATTAGCAAAGTTGTTCCATTGACAATCCATTCTAGATTTTAGGTTTCTTATTGTCTTATTGTTCTTATATTTCATCATTTCAAAATGGTAAACTATTAAAATCCATGGTACGTTCTATTGAACATTTTCATTAGTTTTAATTATTATTTTACAAAACATGAGTACACCTATGTGCTGACATCAGTATATTCAATATATTCATTTTACTCAAAACATACATTTGAAGAGAAAAGCAAGAGACTCTTGGATAGTTGGATAGATCAAGAACAAATCGTAACTGATGGAGGATAAATATGGGCCAGAAACTAAAATGTCGGTGAGGTTTTCATCTGGGTTTAAGAAGAGCAGCAATTAAGTGCTTCAATAGCGTACATCGAAAAGTAACTTCTATATTCTAAATTTGTGACTGCATTTTTACAGTGTTTAAAAAAAACAACACATTGTAGCTTAGGTCAAGATAAAAAATATTTTTGTGGCTAAACATTAACATTTTTTTTTACAGAGAGAGAAAGTGCTTATGAGTTTATTATTGCTATAAAGAAGGCTACAAACGTATATTCTTCCTTCCTCATTGTTAAAACACTGATTACACGCCATGCTTTATACAAAAATATTTATTGTTTCCTGTTTTGTAAGTAAACCTTGTTGTTTTTTGAAGATCACGGCTCCATCCCTATGTTGTCGATTCCCACCTTCTGTCTTCTAGGCTGCAATGTTAAAACAGAAGTTGTTTTCAGGGAAATGCAATTAAGGGTGAAACTGTCTCAATCTACTGATACATTAAAGATAAAAAACACCAGTATCTTTCAGACCTTCTCGTCACAGCAGCAGCAGCAACAGCAGCGAATGAGAACCAAAATAACCAGCAGGAGTACCATGCCTGGGGGAGTAAATAGTGAGTTTGTGTCTTTCACTAGTATTTTGTTGAGGTTGGTGATCCTTACCAATGAAGATGAAGAAAACTGCAAAAGAGGCGATGTCCCAGTCTGACTGAAACATATTCTTCGATTGAAGTCTCGTGACCACATCATTGAACTGGTTCTCGAAATCCTGTTGGAGGCTTTTGTCCATGTCTTCTAGTGGAGGATAGATTCAAAGGAAACAAGTCACACCCTGTTAACAAACAGAAACAGAAGCTTTGCTGACATGAACCTGGTGGAGATGCAAATACATTCATTTGAGTTACATCTTAAGCAACTATTTTTAATACCAATGTAAGTCATTTATGTTAGTCATCCTAAATAATACTGAACATATAACAGCATTGCAAGCATTCGATTATTTGAAGTGATATTAGTTCATTTTTAACAAACAGTAAAATGTAAACCGGAAAAATCTACTCGTTCAAATGTTAACTATTTAAATCTGTTTTAATGGTTTCATTTAGGGCGTTCTCGTCGTACACGTATAAGTCAACAAAATAACAAATACAGGGTACTTGTTGACAGTCACAATTAAAAACTGACTTCTCAAACAGTTTAAACATTATTGTTTTTAAAGTTATGTTGAGTATTTTCGAAGAACAAGCAGTCGTTACTCACCTGGTGTGTTCTGAAGCGCTGTTTCCGGGTTCGCAGCACCTGCCGTCACTTTCTCTTTGATTGTTTGTAGCGCGCTGAGCAGACGCGGGAGGAAGGACCTGACTGACGGTTAATGATTGCGCATGTATCCTACATGCTTGAAGAAATTATACATTTATTCATCATGTTGGGAAAATACCACATATCTGGGGTCAGAAGTGACTTCTGACTCCTTCACTCCAATGTTAAAAATGCCCAAATTTGGAGCTGAAAAAACATGTTTACACCTTCGGCGCTGTAATGTTTTTTTATTTAGATCGATAGTTTTGACCTTCGTGAACGCTCCGAGGGAGGAGAAATATTTGTACATTTGTTTGTTTAAGATATATGAAATGTAAACATTCAGCAAATCAGACATCTGTGTTAGGTCTATGCCCCGCCTATACAATAAAATAAGTCAGATTAGGCTCAATGTCTGAGTGTAGTTCAAAACAATATTCATTGATCATGTAAATGAGGAGAAATTAAATTATCCTATCAAAAACTTGTAATACTAGATATCCACCGGAGGTGTCACTGTCTCCATTAATTCAACATGGAGTAATGACATCTGACCTTTTGTTTACGTGGAAGGAGAGCTGTTCCTGCTTCCGGGTTTTATGTCTCTAGTTACCTGTGTGTTTTTAAAGAGATGGCCACAATACCTGTTCAGTCTGTTCGGGTCTCAGAAATTAAAGACCCCACAGTGTTGTTTGAGCGCTACGGAACGGATGAGATTCGCGCCATCGAGAGGAAAGTGCGCGGGGAGATCGAGCAGAAGAAGGAGGAACTACGACAGATGGTCGGAGAACGGTACCGGGATTTAATCGACGCAGCTGACACGATTGGAGAGATGAGGGGGTGCTCGGAAAGTGTTGTGCAGTCCATCCAGGACATGTACCGATACTGCCACAAACTCAAGCAGTCTAAACAAAGCCAGCAGTCCAGCGGGAAAGCTGAGGTGAGCCTCCTGAAAGAGTTCAGTTCTGCAGATCTCAGCCTTTAAGATTCACGTGTCGAACTCTGTTTCTGAAGGGTTTAATTGGATTCCCAATGAAATTCACTTGGTACAGCACATTTTTGACTTGTTTAAAAGATTGTTCTCTGTGTGGACAGTTGGAACTAAACTGTTCGTGAGTGTCACCCTACAGGAACTGAGTTTGACACTCCATCACTGCTTCAGATGTATTTCGTTCTTCTAGTAGCATAACTTTACAGAATAGATTTTAAAGTGCTACTGCTTGTCTATAAGTCACAAAACAGATTGGCACCAAAACATATAACAGATCTGCTTACTGTATACAAACCAAACAGTGCTCTTCGAACATTAGGTTCAAAGCAGTTAGAACTACCAGGGGTTTGTTTTAAACAGGGAGAGTCTGCTTTCGGTTACTATGCTGCCCACAGCTGGAACAAGTTTAAAGAGCAGAGTAGATGAGCTAAAACTTTAGGCATATTTAAATCTGGGCTAAAAAAACATTTATTCAAATGTCTGATCACTGTCTCAGCACAACTTCTAAAAACATTGCACCTATAAACTTCTGTAACTTGTAATATTTTTACAAAATTCTAGGAATGTTAATGTTTTTAAAGTCTTATTCCTTGTTTTTATCTCTACTATTGTTTTATTGTCTGTTTTTTCTCTGATCGGGTTTTATTCGTGTATCAAGAACTTTACATTTTGTGGACGAAACTAACTATCTAATTCCAACAAAGAATTGTAACTTTCAAACAAACTTAAAGTACTAAAAGGTTTTATCCAGGGCTCCTGTTCTCAAGAGAATAAATAGACATAGCCAATTTAATTAATTTAGCAGATTTAAAAAAAAAAATAAAATAAAATATATATATATATATATATATATATATATATATATATATATATATATATATATATATATATTACTTAAAACTAATCCTAGTCTAAAGATATATAATATGAATGAACAGCTCCAAGTGAGTGGATTACATGTGCCACTCTTAAGTAATAAAATTCTCTATTTGCATAAAATGGTTTTGCCTTTTGTACCCTTATGTAGCAGAACAGGGGTGTTGCTAGACCCCCAAAAATTTCAGCCAACCCAGAGTTATCTTAAAACCCGGTTGAATACATTAATGGTAAAAATAAATAAAAAACTAAATTACCCTGTATGAAAAACGGTTTGCTTTTTAAACCTAATAACTGTTGCCAAGAAGCAACTGCAGTCAAGAACTAATCAGGTATTTGAAAACTTCTCTAAGGTCTGACTGGATTTGTTTAGTAGTTGAATTTTTAATCTAAGACTCGTTATAGAATTGTGTGCACCACATAAAAAATTATTTGAATTGTAAATGTGAAACTAAATTAATTTGATACAAAAACTGAAAAAGAAAATTGAAATCAGATATGCTAAACCTAGCATAACAGAAAACATTTACAAGCAGAAACATTTCATTGTCGTTTACAATAACATACAAACAATGTGTTTGACAGATGCTTTTAAATATAATGCAACAAATATGGAATTAATTAAACAACTTTTACTTGTACCCTTATTGGGTGTCATAGCAGAGCTCAATTGAGCTAATGTCACGAAAGGGTTACAAATCCTTGGTTCTTTTCACAGAGTCAGAAAAAGTCACAGGAGAAATTCTATGTGATGGCGTCTCAGATAAAGCTCCTTCTAGAGATCCCTGAGCGAGTCTGGAGTGCAATGGAGTCCTCACAGTACCTGCAGGCCACTCAACTCTACCTGCTCTGCTGCCACCTTCACAGCCAGCTTCACCTGGAAGGTGGAGGACATCAGTACAGCCCCATCATGTCTCGCTTTCCCATCCTGGTGCGGCAGGTAGGAGCTGCCGGTCATTTCAGGTACACCTGGCCCAGGAACAACTTTCAGCATCAGAAGCTTCAGTTTTCGGTTACTTAAAATCAGTCGACTTTATTTGTAGGTCAACAATCTTACTAGAGAGCAAGTCTGTGCTGCGCGGCAGAGCTGTGTCTGACCAGGCGATTGCTGAAGCGCTGGTCTCCACCATGCTCCTAGAAGACAGCTCTCCTCGCCAGGTGCTTGCTGATTTCCTGCTGGCTAGGAAAGCCTCCATTCAGCAACTGCTCAATCAGCCACAGCATGGTGAATATTCTTAATCTCACCTTTTATGGAAAATGCTCCATTTTTTTAGAAACTTGATTTACTTTTGGTCTTCAGATGTTGTCTAATTTAGAAGCGGTATATGAAAAAAACTATGCAAGTAAGCAAATTGACACTTCCATCAAATCGTATACCAGGTATTTAAAGGGCCATCAAATGAACAAAAGCATGTTTTTAAGTGGAGCACATGTTTAATCTTGATCCCATCTGATTTTTCTTATTATAAGAAGACCTTTTCAGGAATGTGATTCACGTTTAAACTATTTTTAAGTATGTTAAATAGTTATTTTTGTCTAGTTTTTTGTTTTGTTTTGTTTATTGAATTAGGGGTCGCTTCTTGTTTGTAATTCGCTTGTGCTTCACCCTCTTAGGCGCTGGTGTTAAAGCACAAGTCTGCTCTCTAGTGGAGCTGCTGGTCACTACTCTGTACCAGGCCTATGCTGTGTTTTATGTGCCTCCAGAGGGCCAGGTGTCTGTAACTGGTCTGGGCTGTGGCCTCCTTTTCACCACTTTGGAGGATGTGACTTCAAACACATCATCTGGTGAGTCGTTAATGTTTAAATTGGGACCTTGTCATTATCGGTATTTATTCAGTATTCAGTATTTAACAGTGGTATTGTAGGGGAGTAGTGAATGGAGTGGCATTTAACAGGTATTCCCAACCAGGGTCCTCAAGCACCAGCTAGTGGCCTGCTGAAAACTTCTGGTCTGCCCCTGTGTCTAGTTCAGCCGGTTAAATCTTAATCCAATGCTTCCATTTGCACTTTATTTTAAATTCATCTAGATTTTTTTATTTGTTTAGTTTTTTAAACGTTGGAAATGTATGTTTTTGATTAACACAAATTTGAATCAGAATTATGATGTATTTGGAATCATTGAGTAATAAAATTAACTAAATGAAAATAATACGAATAAAACAAAAAAATGCTTTACTATGGGTCACATGTTATAAGTTGCATGGTGATTGAATTTGATGTACTAATTGTTTACTAGAACACATCAATGGTTATAAATGTTTTAACTCTCTTCAGTCATTCTTTACTGAGAAACTTTTAATGGTTATCAAGAGTAGTAGCATAAAGTGTAATTAAATTAAAGGTCAATGAGTGGATTAAATATAACATTATCATTAATAACTAGCAGTGTAATTTCTGTTGTTGAGACCTGGAATAGTAGTAGAGGTAACCCCTTTCACAAATCAATTAGAGAGTCAGATATACACATTTATAAAAACAAACGTCTTATAATAACTTCAATTACACTCCTGTGTTTTTCTATTGAGTATTTAAATGAGAACACATCAAAGGGTTAAAGAAGTTTAAACTTAATATTTCTAGGTATTAAATACCATAGATGTTATTTTCCTGTAATTTTGTTAAAAGGTGTACACAAGCCTCAATAGTGTCTCATATTAGTGCAGATACGTTAGGCAATTGGACATCTGCTGAGTATTCTGTGCAATTTATGGATGTAGATTCCACCTAGCCCTACTCATAGCTTGCATAAAATACGTATCTGAAGTTCTTCTCTTGATATTGTTAACCGATTTAAACTATATGTCTTTCATAGTTGTGCAAAGGAACTAACATAAAACTTTTAAATTATCGAATTAATGGACCTTTACTATGAAAACGTGACAAATGTTTGATTTTATGAAATCTAGGGAAGGAAAAGAAGGTTGTAGAACAGGAGACGAGCACTGGAAGCTGGTTTAAACATCTCCCTCCTTCAGTGATGAACTTCCAGCCTATCCTTCGCACCTTAGCGCAGCCGATTCAGAGAGAGCAGCTTCGGGACACCCTGCAGCAATGGATCAATACGTATGTCTCACAACCAAATAACTGTCTTTCATCTTCACAGTTCACTTTCAAAAATGTTGTTTGTGCCAGCTGTAAGGAGGACATCTGCAGTGGCGTCAGCAGTCTTCTGGTCTTTGTGAAGACTGTGAAGGGCTTGGCTGGGATCAGAGATGCGGTGTGGGAGCTGCTCAGCAGTGAGTCCATCAGCCAGCACTGGAGCGCTGTGTGTCTGGCTCTTCTCGAGGGCCCTCTTGCCCTGTGGGATGATTTGTTGCAGCAGCTGTTCCTACAGAGACTCCAGGTACCTAGTCTTATTGGTCTTTTTACTTTCTTTTTTTTTTCAATTTTTTAAATCGATCTAATACACACAACAACACATCAACTAACAATTCACTAGGCATTTTTTCTCCTACAGTCATACATTTCAAAAGGTCTTATTTTACTTTGCATAAAGGAATTTAGCACATGTGCAAATGTAACTTTTTTTTAATAAATGCCTTCTTTGCAAAACAATTTTTTGTAAGCTTAATTGTTTTTTATGTGGAAGTCTCTTTTGCCTATGCAATGTGGGTACACTGCTTTGCTAAAGCACACAGATTTGCTTGCTCAAATCAACCCAGTGTTTCATTATGCATTAAATACCAGCCAATCAGTGAGTAGGGAATATTTTGTACCTTGGACAACTCATACACTTGCTCATTTAAAAAAATGATTCATTTGAACGATTCATTTGTATTGTTCATATCTGGAAAAAAAATCTGATCTAATTGCAAAAAGTTATAACAAAGACCCAAAAATGGAGCAAAAATATACTAATATGATTAAATAAATGTGCTAACCTGTGTCGTCTGGTTATTAAAAGTGTAATCCGCACGCATCAAAGAAAACCATTCACTTTGTGAAAAGAGTTATTACTAAAGAGTCAGATTCTTTCTTTTCGCGATGGACACATCACTAAAGATGAGCGCCAAACAATAGCAAGGAGCGTCACTGCATCCACTTTTAACACTAGATTGTGAAATGCACCCCGCAGAGAAGCATCCAAGGATTCTTGTGAATCTCAGTTCAGCTAGATGTGTGACAGCCTTTAGTCTGAATCTCAATTTGATCTTTACACAGCACCTTAACAGCACTTTACATAACATTTTTTTGGTCACCATCTCACCGATTCAAAATGGCCTTATTTAAGGAACATGCAGTGACAAATTTTTATAGATAGTTAGGTGAGGCTCTATCATGAATAAAAGCATTATTAATACATTAAATAAAATATATTTTAAAGTCATTTCATTAACAAATCCCAAAACATGAATTGAGAAGGAAAGGTAATCCCTTAGTCTTTCTGCCAGCAACAGCATTAAGTGTTTTGTGATGTGCATAGTACCCCTTTATATGATTGGTTTGATTTTGATGTCTGCAGGTGATCACCCAGGAGGGCACAGAAAACATCTCCAGCAGCTCCAGACAGCTCTTGTCTGCAGCTCTGCGGGACCTACAGACCCAGACCTCCTCCGGTAATTTCAGTCGTGATGCCCAATATGAAAGTGACGTTGCAGCTTTCCTATGGTCTGAGTCTCAGGGTGACCTGCTCTGTGACACAGCCTGGGTGAACGTCGCCCAGCGCAGCATGCAGAAAAAAAGTGGCCTGTCCATGAAGACCCAGGCCCTTACACCCTGTGTCCAATCCTTCTGCTCCACCCTGGACTCAAAGCTCAAAGCCAAAGTTGAGGACCTCCAGCACTACTTACCCTCTGACAAAAATCTTAACGAACCATTAGACATACCCTTGGTCTCAGCTAACACAGCTGTGAACTGCTTTAAGGACTCAGGAGCAGTGGAGGACATTCTTAGGGAGCACTGCCTGGCTTGTATCAGGGACATTCTTGCCAGTGTGCGTTCTGAGCTTGCTAGCGCCCAAGACAAGTCCAGCAGCCCCAGGCAGCTTAGCTCGGTTCTCTTTATGGCCAGACTTTGTCAGTCCCTGGGGGAGTTGTGTCCGAGTCTGAAACAGTGCGTCCTGGGGAAGCATGTGGATTTTGTGAGCAGAGGCACACCACGTCAGGGTAGGAGGCTAGGAAGGGCTGGGACAGCAAGAACGAGCGAGGTCAGCCCAGCCCAGGCCAAGTGGAGCTGTCTGAAAGAGGAGCTTCTGTCCTGCTGTATGGAGGCCTATGGTATCTGGAGTTCCGTGCTCACCAAGGTAAGAGTGTGAAGATGTTTTGTGCAGAAATGACTTAGTTCTTCCTGGTTGCTTCAAAGAAATAAAGTGCAAAAGAACAAGGTTCCACACCTTGTGTTGACTGAGAGCTGATCAAGTTCAATTAGAGCATAGAGCTATGCAATGAAAGGAATAAAAACAACTTTCTAAATGCACATTTTGAATTGACAATCGCATTTTATTAGTTAATTAAACTAGATTTTATGTATGGTTGTCATGAAAAGCCAGTAAAGTATCCAGAAGTTCCAGTTACAACAAAGTGATGAAATTTGACAACATCTACATAACAAGTTCATTTTATGAAAGCTATATTGTAAATTAAAAAACCTGTGTTCATTGTAATCTAATATTATATAGCCATTACTAGTAAATATATTGCCGTGACTAGTAAAAATATGAAAGCTGTGCTGTTTATTATACCATGGGAATTTGGGATTTAATTTTTTTTTACCAAATTATGTAATGTACTAATTATTTACTTTCTTGATCATATTTGTCAGACTTAATAATTAAGATATTTATATGCTGCAATACGAGTCAAGCAGGTATAAACCTATGTTATTTAAAAAGTTAAGCATGTTTTGTAAAAATCAAAGAAATAAAAATTAGTTAATTGTTAGTTGTCCTTTAGTTCCTATTGTAAACTATCACTGGATCAAGAAAAAGAAACACACTGCAACACTGGTTATATAGTCAATTCTCACTTTATTTTGAAGGTTTTCTTTTCCAGTTGCAAATTTCCACTTAAATGTTACTCTAGGGATTAAAAGGGTCAGGGCAAATGTCTCAAAACTTAGTGATTACTGCATATTTCTAATATGGGAGAAAATCCATTTTAATTGTAAGTTATGGGCGTGTTTGGCCAGAACAGAGAATGCTTTTATAGATAAATATAAACATAATGACAGTTTACTTTTTTATAAAAAAAATGCAAAGTGAGAAAACTAAATACAAGCCTAATTCATTTAAAATTTGTTGGTACTACATTTTGCCTTCAACCAGCACCAGAACCATGTCTTAGGTACACTTGCACAAAGTCATTCTAGTCGGTTGTATGAACAACCAGTTATACAGGTGCTAACCATCATCAGTCATGTGTAGATTGAAATGCAGTCATGTACCTAAAACAGAAAATAAAACATCAAGTAGTGAAACATTGGCAGCATGAATGGAACTAACAAACCAAAAACATATGGCATGAAATCTATCCAGACCTAGGAGTAAATCGAAGATTTTAGAAACCAGAAGAGATCAAATATTATTAACCAGATGTCGAATTGTTTATGGGATGAATCAAGATTAATTCATAGTAGTCTTCTTAAAAGTGAGGCAATGCCTTTATGTCGACATTGCAAATGTATCTATACATTTCTATATAATATCTATTAAACACATCTTGATAGAATGTCCAATTTATACTTCCATGAGGAGAAGGCACCTGACAGGACAAGATATGAAAGAAATTCGTGCTAACCCAAAAGGGCTACATTTTTTTTTTTACTAAGGACAGATTTGTGCTGGGAATTGTCATTTAGTTTTAAAACTAGTTTTTAATGATCCTATGAGCTTTTAAATTGAAATATAAACAAAATTGTAAAACTGCGATAGCAATGAAATGGCCATGTTGCCGTCAGGGCTTTAAAAAGAAAAGAAAGAAAGAAACGCAGTCATGTAGTTTAACAGAAACAGCTGTGTAGGCTTTTCTTTTAAATCTCTTCTCAAATAGAAACCATATAATTAAAGCTATTCACTAACTAGTCCTGTGTATTAAAGTACTTCTTATTTTTTAAATCAAGTGAAATATTTCAAATGTTTTCCAGGTGGTGGTTGGCAGCTTTGCCACAACACTCCATGCTGAAACTCCTGGAACCATCCTGGGGACAGCAACCAATTGGGAAGAGATTGAAATCCAGGAAGAGACCGAGTCAGGCAACAGCATAATGTCCAAAATACGTCTTCCAGTACAGGTAAAATTTTACAGATGTTCAGTCACTGTAAATAATTTTAAATAGTCTCTCTGTCTAGTGACAGTTGTCCAAAAGATGGCCATTGATACCTTGCACAAGAAAGTGGGCAAAAGGTCATTGCAAAAGAAGCTGGCTGTTTCACAGAGCTCTGAGTCTAAAAACTTTTACAGAGAGGTGAAGGAAAGGAAAAGATGTAGTAGAAAAAGTGTACAAGTAAAAGGGATTAAAAAAAAAGAGTGGACTGCCATTGGTGTCAGTGCTTTAAGAACCACCACACAGACATATGCAAGACATGAGTTTCAGCTGTCGCACTCCTTGTGTCAAGCCACTCTAGAACAACAAAATGCTGAGTGACTCAAAAGTTATGTTGTAATTAAAGTAAATATAGCATTTTCTTTCGAAGATCAAGGTCATAACTTCATAATGTCCAAAGTATGTTTACAGGTAATATTGTAATACAACTTGAGGAAAATATTGGTTATTGAATTAAGTGTCCTATAAAATATAACTTGATTATATTTAATCCAGAATTCCTATGAAGGAAAATACAAATTCACTACTCTAAACAATCAAGTTTATTGCAAACGTCTAAAAACATTTCCCAGTTTTTTTTAATGCGGCTTTTAAAATATTCCTCTGTCTTTACAGCCATCATGGTACGTCCAGTCCTTACTCTTCCATCTGTGCCTTGAGATCAATAGAGTAGGAGGCCATACTTTACCAAAAGTCACACTGCATGACATCTTAAAGGGATGTTTTGATCAGGTGATGTGCGAGTATCAAAAATGTCCTCAGGATTCACACAAGGTAACTGTCTCAAGAATTTCATACCTTGTTTTACTCACCATTGTAATATATTTGTATAATAAAAAGCCAATTTTTTAATTTGCTGTTCACTTAGGGGGCCAGCCTCCCTATGACTCAGAACAGAGCCCTACAGCTGCTGTTTGACCTCCGATATCTCACCACCACGCTAGGATCCCACCTTGAAGAGGGCAGGAGCACCCGCTCTCAGCAGGACCCAAGGTAACCGCTCGTCTTAGATGATCATGACGTGAATTGTTAGCAATTATTAAAATTGTCCTTCTTTTTTGCTTATTAAAGAATACAGGAGCTCTGTGACTTCCTGGAAGGTCACATTGATCCCTTTGACCTGGATGTTTTTACTCCACACCTGAACAGCAACCTAAACCGCCTCTCACAAAGAACATCTGTGAGAACGGCTGTTAAACCGGCTCACCCTGTTCCCCATCAGACAATCAGCTTTTGTGTCCTTTTGTGTGCCTGTTGGTCTTCATAGAGAATCTTGTTGTGTTTCAGGTGCTTTTAGGGCTGTTGACGGGAACAGAGAAGCAGTTCACTTCAAGGACCAACAGTATCAACTCTCAGGAGCAGTACAATGTTTTGCCTTTGGCCAGCAGCCAGATCCGGTGAATAGAACACCCTCATATCCTTCCTTTCACATTGCTGCACTCATTGAGAGTTGTGCAGGAGACACCCTCCTTGCTATATTTTTACTGTGCTGAAGGAAACCTTGTTATACTTTTAGAACCAACGTGAATGCATACTTTTAACTTTTACTTAGTTAATACATTACAGCTATCATTTTTATTTAATGGTAAATCATTCAGTGAATATGTCAGTTAATAGTTTGACCCATATACATTAAAGTCTCTTTTGAAGTTAGATATTAGAATAAACATTTTTTAAAATCAGGTTTAAATGTACAATTTAAATGTTGATCTGAAAAAACAACATTTGAAAAAACTTTTGAAAGTCTGCCTCATTAAATTAGGACTCGGCTGGTGCATTTTTGTTACGCAAAAATCATGTTTGCAGGGTTTACTTTCAGGCAGCACTGAATAAATATAGGCAAGAGTGACCATTTTTCAATTTTAAAGTGGGGATCAAATTAGTTCAAATTATGTATAATATTTTTAAACAATAAATAATATTTAGGCCCTTTAAATGAACAATCTTGTATCACTCCCTCCTGCCATGGAGAAGTTTCACACAACAACCCCCCCTGATGTAGCAGACGAGATAGACTATTTAGCATGGGAAAGTTCTGGTTATAACCAGCAATGATTACAAATTGTGACAAAGAGATTCTATTGAGCGTTTCTTGTCAAGAGTAATGGGTGGGATCCAAATGTTTGTGATGTCACAAATAAAACAATCCAAGAAGAAAGCGTCGTAGATTTCTTTTTATTAACAACAGAATTAAATAGTTATAGATGATTTCTGTGGGCACTATAATTAGAAAAATGTTTCAAATGGAAGCTCCCTTTAAAGTATTATTTATGAAGGTATAATGAGAACCTTTTGCTCCCCTTACAGGTTTGGTTTGCTGCCGTTGAGTATGAGCAACTCGAGGAAGACTAATTCTGCTGCACAAACAGCAGATAAAGCGCCACCTCTGGTAAGCTGCATAGACTCTGATATGATTATTTATCAGCATTTATCTATAACTCTTATTGCCATATTTAAACTAAGGTGAACTTAGATTAATGTTCATAGAAGGATAAGGCAACCCTGTTCCTGGAGTACCAGATCTTTTGCCTACAGTAGTTTAGATTCAACATTGGTAAACCGCACCTCATAACGTCAATTATTGGGTTCTTAGCTTGCATTGAACTGAAACCTGCAGGACAGTGGAGCTCAAGGTACAGGGGAGCCTACCCACTTTGTGTAAAGAAAAGATCAGTTAGTGTTTATAATGAAGTGGGTTATTTTTTCAGTTTCACATGGACTAGCAGAAGCACTGCTGGGGCTCAAGCACGGAGATGTTAGGTGATGATCTGATGTGCAGTGAGCTTGCAGTGCAGTTTTGATTTGGAGTTTTTACTGACTTTAACTCACAATATTTATCATCAAATGCACTTTGTTAAACAAACCTGTGACGGCAGCATGCTTGTTAGGGCTGTGTATTGGCAAGGGCCTCGCGAGATTATACATACCACGATATATGGCTAACAATACATTATTTCATTTATTTTGGTAAAATAAATATTGTGATATATTGCAATAGTTTGTTTTAGTATATGTGTCATTATATTCACAGCTTGACAAAATCCAATTTATTTGAATAACGGCACATAATAAAAAATTAGGTTGATCTTATTTGAATAACGGCACAGTGTTATTGAACATATAACTCACTGAAATATATGAAGTGCATATGTTATTAAACACTTAACTAAACTGAAGTAATGTAAATGAAATGAACGATTTATAAATGCACTTTTAGATTTTCCGCCATGCTCACTCTTACTTCTGATAACGTAGTACTGCTTAGAATTTTGTTGATGGCGAATTAGGCATCGACTTGTATCGTTTGGCACAACTTGTAATGATACTTGAGGTTGGAGTATCGGAAAAGATATTAGTTAGATGTATCGATATTTTTGCACAGCCCTAATGCGCGAACAATTTAAATTTGTTAATAACATTATACTTTGTATTAGAAGCAGACAAGCATGGTGGTTCTCAGATTTTTTTAAAAGTCAGAATGTTTGCTTGAGTGACTTAAATAAATATAAGATTTCCGTCGTCTTGCATGTTTCTTGACCAGCGTTTTAAATTGATTTTAGGTGGCTCCCTCCTCTGGTTCTGTTCAGCAGGACAGTTTCCGACCAGGAAATCTCTTCAGGCAGTTAGCAAATCAAGAAGAGGAACCCGCAGCCCCTTCTCTATTTAAACTTGGCTGGCTTTCCGGCATGGCCAAATAGGCTTTTATTATGAAGTTAGTATTTTTTTATTGTGTACAACACTATGTAAAATATTATTTAAAATACATTTTGAAATGTGAAACTGTGTCCTGTATTGCATATACTTGGAGGCATAGCATATAATTGAAAAGGATCCTGTTTGTTTGTAGCTTTAAATGAAAATCTTTAATAATATAAAGCTAAACAACTCTTTATAATAGTTTAAAGCCTGTTATTTATATAACAGAATATCTATACATGATTTACAAATTTACACTTTAAATTTGTAACACTTCTATTGGGGTTGTGAGGGCCTAAAAACATTTAAAGAAACGTTGTATTTTGTGGTTATATTAATTAGATCAAAGATTGAGATGGGGAGGATGTTTCAAACAGCAACAAATTTTGGAATAAACCTCACAAGATATCTATATCGAATCTGGATTCTAATCACAGTTTTGGCTTGAATAAAGTCTCTAAAGTAGAGCGTTATGAATATGGAGGTACTTGCCACCAGTATTGCTCTGCTGGACTGCTCCTAGCTCTAAATTTCTGCTAGTAGTTATGTTTTTGTTTGCGGTCAAATTCTCAACTAACAGTCGAAACTCAAATACATTGATGGGGACTCAGTCAAAGACAGCTTGCAGGCAGTTTTGCAAGCAAGCTTTGATTTTTGTTCAAATTGAGACATTTATGTGTCATGCATTGTTGTTTCTTATGATGTTCATGGGCCCTTTATTGTAAAGACCCAAAACGGAATAATTTCCAGTGTAAAACACAATTTCTGTTTGCAAACAGCAGAAAATCATCATACAACATAACTCTTCATGCTGCCTTTTATTCCCTTACAGTAGAACATAGATTTATACACACTACTGCACACATACAAAATCTACAAAACATTTTGGAATAGTGTGATGTTTATGGGATGAATCGTCAGAATAAAATTGCTGCATGAAAATAGATCTGAGGAAGAAAAGCAGCTTACAATTTGAATTTATATTTCTTGTACCTGTTGGTAATTTAATATACTACAAAATATGCATTACCTTTAGCAATCTGATTCTGAATTACACCAGCTAGGCTTGTCATCTTTATACAATTGGACAGTATTTAATTTTTTTACATTTCTGTTTGTTAAATTAATAACACAGAGATGTCAAGGAGTTTATCTCTTCTACATAAGTCTTTCTGGACATACCGAGCACCCCAGACTTAAAAAGTAAACCTTTCTAATATTCTTCAACCCGGACAAAAGCTTTCTATTTACGGTCGAGTTTGTTAGCCATGAGTTTCTTGATGTCTATGGGTCCTGCTGCTGCAGCTGCCTTTGCTTTCTCTTCCTGCTCCTTCTGGTATGTGATGATGGGGCTAAGGCTCGGTCGTCGGCTCCTCATGTTCTGCTCCAGCTGTGCATCCCTGGAAAATAATAACCGTACAAAACCTGCTTTGAGAAACACTAAAGCTTTGATAGTATATGGCTTAGGTTTTTTTTTTTAGCAAAGTTTCTGTGACAAGGATCTAATTATTAAGCAGTTTTATATCTCTAGCACATTTCCATAAAGCTGAGTTGTCATCTGTGAAAAAACATCTCCAAAAAACACTCACGTGAAATCGTGTGGTGCTGGTGAAATGGCCTTTTTTTGCATGTCCTTATAAACTGGAGATTTCAAATATCGATAGAAAGTGTCCTAAAAGTGGAATATCAACTTTTAACAGTTTTAATCTGTTCAAGTTGCCAAATACATTGGACTCATATATGTGTTTTTTTTTCAACAATATACTCTACCTTCTTCATGAGCATAAAGATGTGTGTCTGAGCCGCATCCAGCACATCTCTGTGAGGATGATTCAAGCCTTTCACTGTCAGACCCATTGTTCTACCATCAATATTGATCCAGCGTGGTGCTCCTGGGGCCAGAAAGGTTCTGTGAACAAAGATAAGCTAAGATAAAGACGCCTGGGTTCCTGTACGTGTTGCAGAATAATATACAAGAGAATTCTGCAACTCACTTGAAAATTTGACTTGCTTTCTCTGACATAGAAGCTGATGCGCCCCATTTCAACTCCTCAGCTGCTTCCCAGAAGGCCAGATTCTCACCTACAGAGTTAAAAATTTGAAAGAAATACAAATCATGAAAAAAGAAGACATTTAAAAATGTAGAAAACGCATAGACTATTTACAAAAAAGTACTAAAACAACTTGGCAAATTAAAACAGTCAACCAAAAAACTTGGTTATCAAATCTTTAATTCTTTACTTTAATAGTACAGTGTTTACATTGTTACATTTGGTTACATTCTATGCAGAGATTTTTATTTAAATGGTAAAACTTTACCAGAAGTAACTCATCACACATACTAGTTGTCTAGTAAAGAAGCTGTTACTTTGATAAAATCAGATTTTACAATGAAAACTTGATTCATATCAGTAAAACATTTCATCTCAAAATAAGGTAATTATTTTGACACAGCACTCAGCAGTTCATTGTATGGGCACATCAGGTGATATGGATCATCTCTATAAAGATGATTTTTACGGCAAAAGATGGTTAAAAGAGCCCAATAGCCACTCCTTTAGCTGCGCTGGGCATGGCTTTTACTCTCTGTAAGCCTCATGTCTACACAAAAAAGCAACCAGCCTTCCAGGAAATAGGCACACCCTATTTCCTGCACTTTATTCTGCAAAATTAATTCACTTAGCTAATTTTGATTTTCATGGCAACTCTTTTAGGTTCTTTTATAATTTTTCTTTTCTTTAGGTTATGTTAACAATATTAGCACAATTTTGCAGAATAAAGTGCTGGGCTACTCAAATGCCAGCCATAAACCAATGGCTGAGGTTTGTTCTCTTTATTTCTGATCCACCTAATTTTTTTTACTCTTAAAGCTTTGTCAAAGAGAAAGTGGCTGATTTATACAAATGCTGAATCTTAACTGGTATTTGTTGAAATCTATGGGTAATGTCAGGCACACTACGCCCATGTTACATACAGTCAATGTTTTATAACACTTTGGAATTATGTCAAATGGGTACAAACCACTAAATTCTTTCTTGAGGAACACCCTGAAGTCTGCACGGCCTCTTGGGTCATTGAGCAGCTCGTAGAAGCTAAACGACCAGCGCTCCACTCTCATCTTTGTGGGAATTTCAACACTGAGATCGAAAAAGCAACACAGAGAATGAATTTCCCATCAGCTGAACTTCTATTGAGCTGGACATGGTTGTTGGGAACTCACTCGGCTGTGTTTAAATCCCAGTACGTGTCATTATCAGTCTGCCAGGGATTGCTTGGCAGGCAAGGAACCAGGAATGGGTCATGGTTGTTGAAGGTGGTCATGTATTTGACCATGCTTAAAGGGAAATTTAGATGAAAAGCTTGATTAGAAATAAACAGTCACAGTATTTGGTCTTGCTCTTTTTGAGATAATTGGCTTACGCTCCAAGAGATACAGATGATTTGACCCTTGACCTCATGATGGCTGCTTGTGTGTAGATGTTCTACAATGTGAAATAGAAACTAGTTAATCTCAAGTACAAAAACACTTCTCTAAAACTGAATAAACAACCAATATTTCTTACAATTCTTCGGTAGTAATCAAATGTTTTTTTCTGAAAAAGAGAAAAATGAGAAACAACTTTCTGTTATTTTTTATAAACTAAATCCTCCTGACTAAAAAGATTCACTGGCTAAATTCTAAATGATCCAACACAAAACAAGTGTGTGAAATTAGGGGTGTGGAGTATTAACTTATTTCAGTTACTCATTCATATATTAACTAGGTTTGCCATCATTATAGAGATGTTGTAATCAATGTGCGCCACTTTTAATATATATGCATATGATAAAAGTTGGTTGTATTCTACTAATTAGAACTTGAACCGAATACCCAATGTATATAAATTGAATTACACAAATAAAATTGCCTTGCTTTTCCACATCAGTTTGGTTTAAACAATTATTCTAATATGGCCAATAATTTGTTTTGTCACTTTTGTGAAAAATACTGAACTGAACACCCCAACTTTCAATGTCTACATATTATCCCTTAAAGTTTACAAAATAATGAGAGGAACTGTTACCAAAAATAAAGCTAATGTCACAAAGCAAGGAAGTCTATGGCTCACTAAATCCAGCCTAGCTCATTGTGTTCAAATGTGTGTGAAAGATCTTGAAAACTGAAGTCAAGTCCACATCTGTGTTGCAAAAAAAGAAAGAAAAGGAGAGTGTTATGTTCACAGAATTATAATCTAACCTCTCAAGACAATTCAAATGACTTTCATTCTTGTTTCAAATGTGTAGTTCCTTAAAAAAAACTTGTTTATTTTTCCTTCTCTTCAAACATCCTCTCCAACTAAGCAGTTGAACCAAAATGATTGCTTAATTGTATCTCTTTAATGTATCCTCTTTGATCGGTTTTCGAATTCTTATGTGTTAAATGGAACTTTAGTTTTTACTCAGTAACTTTCAGCTGGCCTGGTTCGTTTTCAGTAGGCTTTCTGAAGGGAATAAATGTAGGGGGGGATCTGGCAAGATCAACAGGTCAGGAATCCTCTTATATGCCAAAGAAGATTGTGTGAGAATCTCCATGGCTTTCCCAGGACAGAGACAGACACACTGCTAATCGCCTCTATAGTTAGAGCCGCAGCAGAGTCAGAGCTGCTTTCTCTGCTATCAGTCGCATTCAGAAGCACTGTTCAATTACAACTACTAGATTAATTCAAACTGGTGTCGCTTTCCTTCTTCTGAGAAATAAATGTATTTTGCATTTGAGAAAATAACCAGCGATATTCTTTTAAGCCCTTCGCTAAGGTTTTATGCACAGCAAACTCTTGTGGATGCGTTGTTTGGAAAGAGTAGAGTACAAATAGCACTAAAACAGAATTAAAATTTATGTGCAGATCTCTGTAAGCATCTAAACAGTCCGTTCAAAACCTTGTACTTTGCATTGCTATATAAAATTATTTTTAAGTTCATATATCGCTATAAAAAAATATGATATGTTTTTTTTATGTACAAGTTAAGAGCCTTGATGTTAATGTAACACCAGCTCAGAAGAATCAGAGTCCATTAACCCAAGATTTCATTGTGCGCTGATTGTTTAGTGAATTGTCTATGGAGTCTCTTCAGCGCTCGTATGAGTTAGCATAAAGGCTAATTTAGCTACTTACCTATTACCTCCTCTACATTTGGATCCACATGCCGGTCCAATCCGTGATCCATAGCACTGTGGGTGTTTAGCTGTATAGAGAATGTTTTTAAAAAAAATTATCACTAAGGCAAAATCTAACAGCATCTGCTAAACACTTACTGGAGGCCTGTTAACAATCCAGTAGGCTCTTTCCTGACAGTCAAACACAACCCTGTCTGCCTTCTCACGTGTTTTCCCAGCACTTCAAAGACACAAAAAAAATTATTGAAGATTAAATAGCATTGTAGTATAAGCAGAATACAAACCACTTGGACTTAATTAAACTAAGTTGCGTATAAATTCAAGAATTTGCTATTCTCATTACTTTTTAACTTTATTTTTGTGGATATTTTAAGGATATTACATATATTACTAATTCAAAGTGTGTTATCTGGCTTAAACTGCATTAAAAGAAGATGAAGGGAAAAGGGCAGAAATGTAGAGAAAAGTCAACAATGGACATCTGTGAGCATGCCTGATGGACAGAGGGGGCTCTAGTGAGCAACCCATGAACTCTGTATACTCTGTGCATGGACCTACAACATGGACAGCAGTTGGAGCAGAAGCTGATGAACTCTTGAGTTCAGACTGCATTATAAAGAGTATAAACGATGAAGACTTTTATATAGAGACGAGAGAAGATGCAGTGCTTGTCCCCGGTGCCAGAGTTGCCAGCTGATGATGGACAACCTGAACTTTGAGCAAAGAAAAGACTTGTGCTTTGAGAACCAACAAACTTATCGTATAGTGGTTCTGGATAAATATTATTTTTATTTTAAATATTTTAAAACCTTGAGATACACAAACTTTGAGAGAACAGACAACAAAAGAGTCTTCTGACCAAATGTTAAGCAATTAAAATGCTTAGAACTTAGGGCAAAGTTGACTTACTTAAGCTACCCTGAGAATAATAAATAAAAAGGTTAAAGGTGCAAAGAATTAATTCTAGTGAGAGATACTTACTGGTACTGCTCTTTAGCTTGCATAACAATAAAATCCCACTGGTGGTTCATCCATTTGTGGAGTTTGTTGTAATCCTCCTGTGGGTGACAATCACGTTTTTAAATTCAATTAAACTACAGAAGAGATGTTTTAAAAGTGTAACCAATGTTTATTACTGAAGGAGAGATGCTATTATACACAATTACAATCATTTTACTGACATTACGTAACAGTACATTTTCAGCTCTGTTAATTTTATTTGTTCCATTTTTTCTCTTCACCGTGTTGCTTGTCTTTCGTTATGTACTATTACAAAATCAATGAGAAAGGGAATAGTTTAACAATTTGAATAGAAATTCTGTCTTACATTCAACTTCAAGCTCACATTCAGACCTGGCTCTTTTCAATCGATAAACTATAAACAACTGAAAACAACCAATAAAAATCATGTTTTAAATACCTGCTCGTTAGCATCAAGCACTCCTTTTTTCCGAATGTTTCTTTTGGCCAGATAGATGGCTTAAGGGATGCAAAAGCACATTATTAAGGGAGGGATGCAAAAGATATCTCCAAAAAAGAAACCATCATCAAAAGATTTGAATTCAAGCATAAGACACAATGCACCCAAATAATTGTGGCTAACCAAACAATGAAAACAAATTATTTTGGGTTTACTAGGTTAAATAGTTTTTAGTATACAGCGGTAAACTGAAAAAAGAAAATGCTTGAGTAAACTGCCAGTAGATTTTAGTTTTTGGATAATCCATGCATTTTAATCCATATTAAATGTTGTCTCCCCTAAGACCAATGAAAATATACTAACCATAATCAATGTCCTCAGCTTTCCATTTCTGAGAAGGCCAGAAGTAGGGCGTCTAGAAAGAGGGTAACAGTCACCTGTTGCATTAAATTGCAACACTTTACAGGAACTTTTAATTAGTTAATACCTGAAATAATGATTACTTAACTTGGAGCCAATTAGTGATGGATTAAGACATATAGTTAATACATAGTTAATAAAAAAATATTTCAACTCCTACATGAATTATAGCAGTTTCTCTGTAAAAAGCTCCCCATCATGAAGCTGGACACTCCCCCTGAACTGAATAGCCTCATGTTTCCCCTCCTCACACAATTTGTTTTGTATTTTTTTATTTCTATGAATTAAACCACCCTCCACCTTATGGTTCATCATTTATGTTACTTACATCTCTGTGTCCAAACAATATAAGTAACAATTTCAGGAAAGCTAGGTTATACTTTGAGGTAAGTTCATATATGCCTTCAGAGAGCACATCATTATAAACTCATAATTTCTTTCATTCTTTAATATATTAAAACATTAGTTCATTATAAACCAACATACACTAATAATCCATGATCATGTTAAACCTTCCACTGGCTCTTTAGATGAGCTTTAGATGAGCAGGTGGAAGTATTGGACACTGCAGTTCATCAACTGACCTAAAGCACCTAAATGCCATTGACACCAATAACAAATATCATGAAATATGAATAGCGTATTGACAAATATTACTTTATAATTAACTATAAGTTTGATCATGATGAGCCAACAATTATCCCAATGAAGTAAAATCATGAAATTGTAAGAATTAATGAATCACAAACAAATGAAATTTGAAATCTTTAAACAATTAATGTAATCTAAAATTTCAGGATTTTGATTTAGATCACATCAAAAAGTGTTAACTCATGCAGATATTCTTGCCATATCTAATAATCATCTAAAGTCTTCTAACAGACAGGCACACAAATTCACAAGAGCCACTCAGTTAACTGACCGCGGATGATCAGTGAATTGCAGACATCTCTAATGAGACCAGAATCTATGGAGGGTTAAGAGTTTAGGTGTGTGCCTGCTTAACTAGAGAACATTTTTTACAGCCTTATTGTAGATTAAAGTTGTCTGTCTCTAGAAAAAAGATCTGTTTGAATTTCATGTCTTTTCAGTGACTGAGTCTTTTTAAAGAAAGCATTTAACATTTCAAACTCCAACTAGATGTTCTTCACTGCAAGAAAGAATATAAGAAAATCATTATAGAGTCTATTTAAAGAAATAATTAATTCAGGCATTAACTGATACTGATCTACATAAGATACTAAATTATCTAAATTCCTAATTATGTGGTGTATGTGAAAAAATATCTTCTTACCTGAAAGCGATATAGACTGTTATCTGGTTTGAGGACTAGCTTTTTGTGATCTTGAAGAGGGTAGATGTACCCGAATGCCACTAACATGGTGCCAAATGCTCCAGCCTCTGTGAAAGTTCATTCAAGAACATCATTGATCTAAAATATTTCATTTAAGCATCAGAAGATATTAAAAACAACATCAATGTATTGTTACCACTGTTATCCATGCTCATATTTGTGGCAATCCATGCAACAATGTCTTGACCTGTTAGAGACATGCAGCCAATCAAAATCAATCAATCATAAAAGAAGCAACATGTGCTGGAGGAATAAAAAATAAATTAAATGGTGTGAATGTAGCATTTGTGGAAAGATTTACAAAAGGGCTGGAACCAAGTGCAGGTGAGTTGTTTTTGCGGAGGGCTGTGCGATATTTAGAAGCACGGTTGGCTATGAGGTTAAATTGAAGCTCAAAACAATGACTGTACAGAAAGTACTGATACCCAATGACAGTTGATAGTAGTTTTGCATTAATATTACACTCAAAATGAGGTGTTTAAGCTTCTGGTTGACTGCATTGCTAAACAACCATTCCAGAGATTAAAGGGCAATCTTGAAACCTAAAGGTCTCATCCAATTGAAGTGTGCTGTATATAGCCAGCCGCAGATTATTATCTGCCAGCACAACGTCTATTTCTGTAAATAGAACTCAAAGGTGCCCACAGCATACCTGATGATCTGAGAACAGCGTAACAAAGGGAACTTTTATTTCTATTTTAGCACAAACTCACCAGCGATGGCATGAGGGATGGTTGTAACATTAAGCTTCTGATTGGATCCCTTTACTCCAGTCGATGGATCCTGCATTTGAACCACTATTGCCTCCACCTGAGAAGTTCAAGATAGCATCTTTATGGTGGTCTCTACATTAGCTATTCATGATTATTTAAGATGCAATGCTGGTTGCTGAGAAACAAATCGGAGAGTGTATTGGATCTGTGCAGCTAAAAGTGTCTATGCAGCTAAAACTCTATTAAATAAACCATTCAATTACTCTTACAAGTAAAACGGCTTTTAAACAAATGCATTGCAACCTAATTAACAAAGGAATTGTTAAAGGAATTAACAATTTTTTTTAATTTATTGTTATGCTTATTCACACTTGTCTTTAGACCACAAACTTAAAAACACTTTAAAATTGAATCTGAGACTTTGTATTTTCTCTCAAGGGTCTTACTTATTAAAAATCACTATATTTTTGCAATAAATTCAATAACCTGGTTAATATGATCAATTTGAATTCACAAAAAATCCACATATTTCTCAAAACCAACACATATATAGCAATCAGTGTATATTATATAATAATATATAAGTATTTACGACAAGTTCATGTTTATGCACACAGAGAACAGCTCTCTGTTTTTTTTTAAACATATATTTCTGTAGTCGGGTAAAACCATAAACATACACAACATTTCTACATAATAAATTAAATCTGTTGTTTATTCAAAACATATTTAAATTAAAATTTCAAATAAAACATTTAGCTCTAAATTTAGTGGTTTGCCCTGTTTGAGTATATGTGCTCTTACAGAAAATAATCAAGGTTTATGTCCACAATCCCTCAAAGCTGTACAATTTGTCATTCGTGCATGCTTCACCTACATGTGCGCTCTCAGGTTTTACTAAAACCTATAAAGATTTAAAAAGATATAGGTCTTTACACTACAATGAGCTTTCTCCCATGGAAAATGCTTGGTTTCTGAACTCTGAAGAGACTTGAAGCTCTTAAGGCAAGCTGTCAGATGTGGCATGATGCCAAACTAATTGGATTAGAATCAGCAAGTTCTTTTAAAGACAATCTTTTCAATGAACCCATGATCTCTCCAAGAAATATCAAATAAAACATTAAACACCAATTTAACTCCGAATATTCCTTAAACATCCAGATTAGGCATTACGGTGATTTGGACAACATGTACTTTAATGCAATTTAAACACTTATCTAAAATAATACATTTAATGCAAAATGTGTTTTAAAACGAACATTTCTGAACACTGTCATGTCAGTGCATACTAATACACAGATATTGATTTATATGAAGCTTAAAGCTTCCACAAAAGAGAGTAAATGGTTCAGTAATGTATCTTATTGCTTGTTTACTTTGGCTTAAGAAAGATCTTTACCTTTTTAAGGCAGGTCACCCGTGGTCTGTAACGCTGTCCATGGTCTCGATCAGATCTTATGGTCATTTTGGAGAACTAGTCAAAGCAAACTTTACTTTTAAATCGTCTCCTTTTTTAACGCTCCTTTGTGGAAAAATAAGTTGGCTCAAATGCAGTGGACGCCGTAAGACCCTTCAAGTCGTCACTCGCGCAGAGCAGATGAAAATCCCGAACAGAACGCATAAGAAAGTGAGAAAGGACCAATCACAGCAGAGATCTGCCTCCTTCCAATCTGTGGGCTTCAAAAAGAGAAGCATGCAGTGCTCTTCTCCACCAACAGAGGTCGAGAGAGAGAGAGAGAGAGAGAGAGAGAGAGAGAGAGAGAGGAGATGAAAGAGGAGAGAGAGAGAGAGGAGAGAGAGAGAGAGAGAGAGAAAGAGAGAGAGAGGAGAGAGGAGAGAGAGATGTCTAACTTAAATCATTTGTATTCTGTTCCAGAAAAATGGTTTTATTGGGGTCTCTATTATATATAAATACAATTATGTATATATAATTGTTTTTCCTTTAAGTTGTTTGATGGGAAACATGAGGAGGATGACTATGTTCGAAAAAAATTGTTCATATTTAAGAAGCGTAAAAATATACCTTCATATAGCAAGGGGGAACGTTTTGCCCATGAATCTGTGAGCTGTGGTTCCTCTCTAATAACCCGCTTAAAAATGTCCTGTTCGATCGGTCTGCAGTGCGCCCCTGCCCCGCCCCGCCTCCACTCACGAGCCGCGCTCGCCTCGGTGGTCCGGTTCACTCACTCACTCCCTACTGTATCGATGAAGTTGCACAAAGATGGCGGATTTCCTGCCGTCCCGGTCCTTTCTATCTGTTTGTTTTCCAAACTGTCTTCTGAACAGCGGCGAGGCGGAACAACTGAGAAAATCTAAAGAAATAGATCGCGATATCGTGAAAGAGAAAACTTATGTAAAACGTTTGGTGAAGATACTTCTGCTGGGTGCCGGGGAGAGCGGCAAGTCCACTTTCCTCAAGCAGATGCGCATCATACACGGACAGGACTTCGATCATAGGGCCAAAGAAGAGTTCAAAGCCACCATTTACAGCAATGTTATGAAAGGTAGGAATCGGGTTTACTGGATATGAAGTGCTGCGTGGTGTCCAAACTCGACTTTCAGTGGGTTTTTTGGACCGTACAGAGGCCAGAGCAGCGAGGCTTAGCTAGCGCTAGCTGAAGTTGCGCTGTAACCTGCCCAGGAGAAACGCCCATGTTATTCTCTCAACTTTTCACTGCTGCGGTCTTGAACAAAGAGCTCCACGAGGGACTCCGTTTTAGTCTAAATCGTTTCCTATCAAGCAAACGTGTGCGCAGAGTGAATACAAGCCACGTGTGGTGTCGTTAGTCTGGAAAAAACGTTACTACACCAACGGTTGAAATGTAACGTATAAGTAAGTTGGCCGTTTGGTGTAACGTTAGCGTGCACCGCTGTGGTTAAAACGAGACTTGTTTTGTGTTTTTACACTTTTATAATGACCCATTTTGACATATCACGTGAAGCTACTAACGTTATTTGGTTTGGCGTTCGACCAGAAGCCACAGAGTGTTGTATTAATGGTTCAAAAGTCCATTACTAAACTGAATGTGGATAAACGTTAATTTATGTCAAACAAAGCAAAATCCCATTCGAAAAGCGCGGCTTTAGAGGTTAAATCAGACCTCTCTCGTTTGTTGGTATTCTGAGACGGTCTCACAAATAACAAAGAGATTGGTGTCTGCACTGAGCTTGAACCACAACTCGTTGTCACAGCAGTGGCTTAATTGTGTCCTTGCTGAAGCTCGCTGCAGTTATAACGTGAAAGTATATTTCGGACCAGGTCTTTGTGAGTTCACGTGTTTTGGGATCTGCTAAATGGGTGGAGTTCAGAGCTTCCTTATTAGCGCATGATGACAACATGGTTTCTCTGTTTTGCTAAACAATATCTCAAAATGCCCTTATTCTCCTATTCATTTAGAACATTTCCCAAGAGCTTATGGTACTACATATTAAAATGACCATCGTACCGGTACAGTTAAGCATTTAGCGTTAATGTCTACCACCGTTCCAGAAAGAGCTGCCATATATTATATGCGATAATTCCACATTCAACAAAAGATTCCAGACATTTAATTCGCATGTGTTTGGGGTTTACAATTATATGCTTGAAAAATCCACTGAAGACAGCCATTGACACCCTTGACAAGGAGACGAAACTACGCAGTCCATTGCTAAATAAATGTATTGTTTGCATGTTACGTATCCAAGCCTATTCATTGCTGAGTGGAAGAACACATTAAGAGGATTTTCAGAAAAAAAATAGAGCTTTGCACTGAGTGTAATGAAGCTGTAGAGTCAGAGTAGCAAGAATCACAAGCCACATTTTAAATACTAGTGCTTCATTGATTGGCTTGTAAATGTTACTTTTTATTTGGGAATATACTTTGTGCTTGACCCACTGCCAATGTACGTCTGCTAAAGTCTCAGTTTTAAATGAGCCTCTGGTTTGAGCTTTCAGATAGTATTGTGTTGATAGAGTTTGTTTGTTTTTCAGAAATGATCATGGGTAGGTGTTCATTTTTGTCATAAAATATCTTTGTCATTTATTATATCGCTATTGTATTTGCTATATTTTATTTTTTTTTTACATTCTTTTAAAGAGTTTTCTGTTCTGAAGGTGCAACGTCACTATTGTGCTTTGTCCAATTGTGTTATAAATAATTATTGCAGTTTAATTCTGAGGCTAGATTCATGCTGTTCCTCAAAACAAGTATACAAGTGTAAAATTTTGTGGCGATTACACCTATTGAAGAGATTAGAAAAAGCAGTTTCCAGTGCTGAATGGCTAGTTGACGAATAACTGAGATGAAATGCAGACGTAGTCGCACGGAGAGTCTATTAAAGTATTAAAGCCACCTGAAGAAAGAGTTTAGGCACAGAAGCCATGTTGTCTATTGTGAATATTCCATTCATTGGTTGTTTGTGCTTTTATGTTCTGTAAATGAGTTTGTCCGCTGGGTTTTCTCAACTTACTGGGATAGTTTAGAGATTGTCATGATTTCTTTTGCTGGAAAGCTTTGTTAGCATTGAGTGCATTTTCAAGCAACACTTACACTCACTGCCAAAGGTGCCAACAGCTGGTTCAATGAGAGTGGCGTTATTTTGCTTTGTTAGCCAACTTGTAACATACGCAATCTCAGATTCTAACGCATCTAATAATTGTTAGGAGGAAAGTTGGCGATGCTGGACCCATGATGAGGTTATTGCCACAATTAAAACCGCCTGGGGTTCCCTTACAACTGAGCAGTGCCATGAGTCATTCACATCCACCTGTGACATCAGTCTGTTAGTCGGGTCACGTTGTTGCTGGCTCTAATATCACTGCCAATTTCCTGAATTGATTAGATTTCATTTAGTCAAATCCAATATTATTTGCTAGACATTTGTCTTGTACCATTGGTGAAATACTTTAGGCTAGGGCATCTAGATAGAATGTAACGCACCAATTATGAAAATGAAATCTTTGAAGGGTGTTTACACACACACACACTTCGAAAAGCTTATTAATCCAAACCAGTTTTTAATACGACTACTGATCATAATCCATTTACTTGTATCATTGTATGCATTCTCTGGTTCTTCTTTACTCCATGTTTGTAAATTGGACACAAAATTAAACTTTTTAAGACATTATAATAATAAAATAAAATTCTAATGAGTTATTTTATTGGAAACTTGTCATGGCATGACAAGAAAACCAATGAGATCATAATAGGTACCTAAAAACCCAATTTTTAATGGGCCAAAATTATGGAAACAAAACGTTCGGAAGGTGTTGGGACATAATTGTGTGCACTAATGATGTGTACACCAGGCAGACACTGCTATTTTTAGCCAATTTTGCCATGGTTTTTGAGTTGTGCAACTATTTTGTGGCTCACCCTGTCTTCATCATCTACCCACAGATGACCAGCAGAGGTTTATACATGTATGCCTTAGTTACGGTTGCTGTTTCTCTCACCCATGTTTTGACGGTGTACTATTTGTCATTAGTTTATCAACAGCACTGGGCTTCTTCCAACATGGAAATAAACACTATTTAAAAAAATACTAGCCAATTTTTCCTATTTCCGTCAAGATAAAACTGTGAGGAAGTACTTAAATGCCATTATCTGTTTCATGCTCAGATTTTTTTACACCTTTGTGTGTCCTTAAACTCCTAAGAGTCATTTTATTAAAACTTTTTATTGTTCCGTCACCTCATATGGGTCAAAATAGCTTTTTGGTTCCTCAGTTAATATCCGCTTAAACTTATAGTGTAACAACACAAACCTGACATTTCCGTTTGAAGGTCATTTTTATCGACTTTGTAATATTCAGAATTTGAGCCATTGGTTTTTGGGTGTTTACATCAGATATATATTTGCAACCTTCAAATTGTGCGCAATATTGTCTTAAATAAGATAAAATATAGTACCTTCTCTGGAGTGGACAAAAATTACCATGGGTTGTCATTTGCTGTCATTTGTTTAAATTAATAATAATAGGGGATGTTATGAAGATCAATATCTAGTTTCTATAAAATTGAGATCTCTGTTTGGGCTACCCCAGCTGGGGATTTTCTGTGTGATTTTTTTTTTATTGATTTTCCACATTGGTTATCACCCACAGTGGCAAATGGCTCAGTCTTGATATGAAGATATCCCTGCTGCAGTTACTAACAAAGCTTCCTTCACAAACTAGGCTAAAAGAGGAAGCGTTTAGTCAAACCACAGCCTCAGTACGATCTTGGGGATTCCAGACAAAAAGTCAAAAATTTTTCTTAAAATGTCTTCATAAGAAAAAATCTTCAGCGGTCAATAGCTTTCAGTTGCTTTCTCAAGTTTCACTGTCCCCACAGTCTCTGTCTTTAACAGATCATTCCTAATTAAGCCTGCAAATACAGTTATGATTGCATAAAGCACTGAAGTGCTCACATTCCCAACAGATTTGTTTATCTAATCAGTGGTTGATACACCATTATGCCAAATTAATATTTTAAGGATCTACTTTGGCTTTATTTATCCAAAATTTACCAACTTAACCATCATTTAATTCATGGTGTTAATTCAAAGTGATTTACAGAATAGTTAAAACCAAGGGATATGACATTAAAAGCTTTAAATTTCATGTAATAAGAAAAAAGGGCATAAGAGCAGTGCTATTGGGAAGGCATTGCTCAGTCTTAAAATTACATTTAAATACTGCATAAGAGCTGAAAGCAGACTCTCCTTGTTTAGTGCGAACCAGTGGTAGCTCTGACTGCTTTAAACCCAAGGATCTATGAGCTCTGTTTGGCCTGTATACAGTAAGCAGATTTGTTATGCATTTTGGTGCTGAGCTGTTAGATGCACACAATCACATCCAAAAACCCACACTCTCAGTACCAATTCTAAGTTTTGATTATGTTTGTGGTGACAGCGCTGGTTCTGGGAGCTCCACTTTACAGTATTTCACCTGTGGCAGCAGATATACTTATATAAAATAATAATGTATAAAAAAATATAATAATAATGTTATTAATTTGTATGCTACTGAAACATGAAGATGGCTGCTCCATAAGGAAAGCCTTATACCAGCATGGAGAAGTTCTCTGCAGTCTAGACAAGGGGTCTCCAAATTCAGTCCTAGAGGGCCAGGTTCAACCACCATGAAACACACCTGGTGCACTAGTTAAGGTCCTATCTGATTGTCTGAAGCTAGAGTAGTATGCATACCAGTGCAGGGTTGCAACTAAAATGTGCAGGGCTCCAGTCCTCCAGGACCGACTTTGAGGGACCCTGGACTAGACCTTCCTGAAATCTTACTCAAGTGGTTTTTCCTTGAGGATGTAAACACACATTTTCCTGGCTCAGGTAAACACATTTTCTTTAGCTAATGCAAGTTTGTGCTGTTCAGAAGTAAATATTAGAAGTAAAATTGTGTGATGTACTATAGTGACGGGTTAGCATACACTGTTAATTAATTAGCATGTTATGGTTCTGAATGTCAGGAAGACAAGGCACTATTAGTAACACTGTCAGCATAGTTTGGAAAAGCGTAAAAATAAATATTGCAATACATTTTAATGTTATAGGGAAATGTAATCTGTGGTTTAGTTTGATAACAACTTTCCTGTCTCATGTTCAATCAAGCTCTAGAAGTTTTCTTTAATTAAATTAACACTTATTTGCATATTGTATTAAATAAAACTTCAACCCGGTTTTGTAATTAGTATTAAACAAATGACTTATAAATAAAATGAATTATTTTCCCATTTTCTGCACCAAGACATCCAGATCGAGTCTTTTGTTGTTTGATGGTAAATTTAGTTTTAAGCATTTTTATGCAGATAGTTCTTAACTCTGTTCCGTGTTAAATGAGGTTGTGCATGTATTCTTCTAATAAAGTTATCAAGATATTAAACAGGATTCTGTGGCTTCTATGGTGCTCAATTACCATGAAACAAGTGTTTCCTGGAATGCAGGAAGGGTTGTGTCCAACAACAGGTCGTGCACACCTATACTCTGAATACAAGGCTGTGTTGTTTAAGTTGACAATCAGTCACAAGTGTATAATGTCTCCTAAATATAATGTACAGTAGCAAAGACTTCACACTTCAGAGTTCACATTTGAGCTAAGAATATTGGCAGTTTGAGTCTTGCTGTGGCGTTGTGTTGCTGTTAACTTTGTGTGATTGGTGACCATCTGTGCTTCCTTTTGCTTAATGTGTGATGTATGTGCAAAATAGACCATCCATGTCTAATACATTTATTTCATGCCATTTAGGCAACGAAAGTGAGGCTTCAGTGAGAAGAAAAAATCTGAAAGTAGCTGTTGTGGACAACCAACTTGAATCTGTGGGCAAGATTTTCCATTACTGATGTTAAAAAATTGGGCCGAATATGCATATTGAATTGTATAAAAAATTATCACTAACAGCAAAGATATTGTTAAGTGCATCACATTAATTGTCAGGCCATAATTACAGAGCTTACATCGTGAAAAATATTTAATCTGAGACTGTAGTTCTTTCTTTTTTCCCATTGGAGTCATACTTTCGCTCTTAAAATGGCCGCAACATGAAATAAGGCCTATTGCATTTTACAAAAAAAAAAAGTCTTCCAGTTAAGTCTTCCAAACAGTTTGTTGTTTTCCTCAGTAGAACTGGATTGTGTTTTTGTTGGGACCTAGAGTAACAAGGAGATTTGTCACTCATACACCTTCCATCAGCTTTATGGTTACTAGATCTATAATAGTGGGTGGGACTTTCTTTGAGTCTCCTAGAGCTCTCTGTGATCTGTTGATGATCAACTTTTTCTGAGATTTGCGGATAGCTGAGGGTTTTCTTTTTGTTAGCATGATGTATTACTGTTAAGCGGCAATTAGTACACTTTTAAATGACTAGTGAGTTTACTTTTATTTGGAATCATTTATTGTATCTTACATTAACAAAAGTAACAGGAGATGAATTGCACTGTGTCCAATGGACTAAACTATGGATACAGTGGCTATTTGGATCCTCTAATGCATCTATGGACTGCTGTTATTGATTGTGCTTCAGGATATGCATATAATAGACCATTTTTGTGGTGACCCAAAAATCTTTGTTAAATACTTAGAACATACTTGAGCTATGAGAACCTGTGGAAAATGTATTAGCATTTTTCTTGTTAATAGGTCAATGTACTCAATGCTTATTGCATTTTCATTAGCGAAGCCAATCCAGTGCTCAAATGTACAATTCTTTGCAAATACATCTCGTGTTGGAAATCCTGAACACCTGCTATATAAGAATGTAAGACTCTTTTTACCCAGACTGGAAAGCAGTTAGGCTGGAAAGAAGTTTTTAACAAGCTTTAATGTAAGAGAACTGGTTTAACAGCTTTTTAAACTATGAATGCTGGGTGCCACAGAGAAAATTCGTAACTGGAGGTCTTTTTGTGTGTGTTGGTTCAACAAAATGTTGAATGAATATACCTTTTAATAGACCTCTTGTCTATTTGGTACTTAAAGTAACTTCAGAAAAATGTTTAATGGTTTTGAGCCCCTTCAATGTAGGAATTTTGTTTGTCAATAGTTTTCTTCTAAAGGCCCTCGCATATTAAGCCCAATTTTAACACGTGTTTTGTTTGTGAAAAAATACTATTATTGGAAACAATAACATCCCAGTGATTCCTTTCACATCAAGGATGTGAAAAAAACATATTTTAGCGGAACGAACATGCACCATTTATTTTATTCTCTCCTAGGTTGATTTTTCAGGCCTGTCGCGTCAACTGCAATACATCTAACCAATCACAGTGCAGCTTGATTCCATGATTCAAATTCTCTAGATTCTTTTTTTGCTTTAATAAATGATGAACCAAAAATCTTCTCCTTTGCTTTGCTGTTACTGCAAACCTTGTCATCGCCTGATTGGGAATCTGAGAATTTAGCGTGTTTTTCATAAAGTTTATTGCATATTTCCGTCCTTTTTTTATTTTGTGTAGTAACTAGTATTAATTAAATAAAATAAATTTAAAGAATTAAGAAAAGAATACAATTTATGCATAGCACTCCAAAATATGTGTCAAATGTAATTTGTTCCAGATTAAATCGAATTATTAATATTCTTCTATACTCTGCAGGTGTACGAGTGCTTGTGGATGCTAGAGAAAAGCTACATATTCCATGGGGAAATCAATCAAACCAGAAGCATGGAGATTTCATGATGGCTTTTGATACACGGTCAGCCATGGTCGCGCAAGGAATGGTAGAGACAGAGGTGTTTATGCAGTATTTGCCTGCTCTCCGTGCCCTCTGGGCTGACAGTGGCATTCAAAATGCGTATGACCGGCGGAGAGAGTTTCAACTGGTGAGTTTTGGGTAATATTTTCAAACATTACTGTTATGTTAGTTATATATATATTTATGTAATATATATATTTTTAGTTTACTGGTTCACCATTGCCTGGACTTGCACAAAACTCAAATATAAAACTCATTTACTTAAGTCAAAAATCTGTATTCACTGTTTTTCATCCTTCCCTAAATCTCTTTTCCTTATCTGATTGGTCCTCTGATTTGAATCTTGATTCTACAAAAAGTGTTTTTATGTTTTTAGATATTTAAGGAAATGACTGAGGCCGTTGGTCTGGGTGGCAAGGCCAATTTCCTGAGTTGTATCAAAAGCTGTGTTTTTATTAACCATCAAATTGCCTAATGGAAACATAAAACATGAGGAAAAACTTGCATTTATCAAAAAAGTTTTTTTGTGCTTGGAGGAGGTGGTATTGAGGTTTATCAGAATATTGTTCACATGTGTTGCTGTGTTTTTTTAAATGGCTTATTGCATAAGTTAGTTTGTGTTTAATCACATCGTTAGGATTTAATGGAAAGTGCAATTTTGAAATGTAGGAGTTTTTTTTCTACGTTTCTAGAATTTCAATAAATTTGAGCAGAAATGGAAATGCAGCTAATACTGCTTCACAAGCTAAAATTTTTATTTAGTTAATCTCAGTAACCAATGTTGAATTTGAAGTTTCAGAAAATACACATTTTCAGAAGGAAGCTTCAAGAGCAGATTGTGGTCATAATAGAAAACTGTTTGTTTAATACAAGAAACAATCATTTTGTCCTGATAAAACTACCACATATGTAAACAACTCCCTAATAGCGTGTTCTGATTAAAACACTATGGTAAAGGGTTTAAATAGAGGCTTTATGAAGGTGAATCATGCTGTTTGTGATCTAATTATAGTCATTTTGGAAACTGAACACTTGTAAAAAAAAAACATCACACGAGAACCAGAACATTTAAGTTCAAACTATAATTAAAAATAAAACTAGGAATAATTTCTCACTTCGCCAACTATTTACTACAAAAATAGCTGATCTAGGGAATACAGTAATATTACTACTGGGTTTTGCTAAACATAAGGATAACTTGTTAGGGTCATTTAGCTGAGAACAAGCTGCTGGGGTTTTTTACTCTTTTAGTAGCTATCAAAAAACAAGAATTACCCTTTTGTGTTCTCTCTGGCCTTATCTTTTTAACAGTTAACAGTTTTTAACACAAAACTAAAAACAAAAACCCACTAAAATTTACAAGAAAAATACATAATCTACAGTAGATAATTAAGAACAAAGGCAACAGGAACTTGCAATCCCTCTGTGTTCAGGAAATAAATAAATATATAAAATAATACATGTTAATTCATCTTTAAATGTGGTATAGTTAATTATTTTCAAATTACAGAAATGTTTTAGTATTTCATTTTAACTCGTATCCAGCTGTGGTGTCCATCTTGATAAAACTAACTATGTTAATTTTTGCATTATTACCCAGCATACTACCACGGTATCTTGCTGACACAGATTTCAAAACATCTGTGTTTTCATTATGTGCTGTTCAATGGCCTAAAATGTTAATATTGTAGTCGAGCTGTGGTGCACCCTTGTAACTATTTTTTTCTACCTGGATTCAGTTTGGATTATAAACTTGAAATGGGTCTATAAAATTTTGCTGCGAAAATGCAACAGGCGTGCTAAACATTTAGCTTTTTTTTTTTCAATCAATGGCTGCGGACGCTTGATCAACAGCAAAAGCGGTAAAAGTTCTCCGCAGTCGAATCACCGTGGTGTGATGCTGGGCGAAGTTCCACATTTCACCAATGGATGAGGATGTTTTGCTGACATACAAGACAGTGCTGATGTTGCACAAATGCACGACTCGAAGGCGCTCTTCACTCACTCTCTTCCTCTACATATAATTGAATTAGTTGCGGTAATGTCTTTTTTTAGCTGTTTGACAAAAATAGGTAAACAATATCCATTTACAATGTTAAAATTGATGGTGCTTTTGATTCAATATAATTGTTTCGTCATAAGTGTCATCACTCTTGGTGAATAAGTGGAGGTAACTTGTGGAGGTTTTAGAACACACATATCAGGAGTACTTTGCGATCTGGAACGCTACCACAGTGATCTATTGTTTGTTTCCCAGATAGTGGGGTAAACCGCAAGCGCATCGAAGGGCCTTTAGCTCTGAAGCACCACCCTGTGGTCAAAGACTATTCGTTGCTCCCTGGCGCCATCACACAGCAAGGAGCACCATTACATCTCCATTTCTCTCCACCTAGGCAAACGGCCCCCCAATCCCCTGTTGTTCAGGAATGCAAAAACGCCAGCGAATGTAATTCGCCCCAATGTGGCCGGTCCTTTAATTGTGTTCAATGCAGCCTTTTATAATCAAGTTGTTTTAGCTATCATGTGAGCAAGAATGACAATTGGATTTTTGAAAGTTCAATATATTTAACATTGTATATTCCAGCCACCAATCAGCATAACTTGCAATTTGTCTTGATTTTCACTGGACCACAAAGCTGGACTTTACCCATTTCTAGTGCTCCTATCAGCCAAGGCAAGTTAGGACTTTAGCAAAACAGTGGATGAATACTGGTTAGGACAAGAATCAACTTGACAGAGTCCATTCAGGACCCAGATCAATGCAGCAGATAACAGGGTGCATCTGCTTTTCACCACACACATGCACACAGTGTGTTTTCCATCTGGTTTTAGACCTACACTGGTCAGATTTAAATCGTTTGCTACTGTTACGTTACCTACAGTTTACCTGCTAAGTAGACAATCTCTTCTCTGGGGCCTGCTACAAGCTGTGCTGATTTGCATTCCCTGCATGTGAAGGCCGCTAAACAAAACACTTTTGTGTCCTGTAATCCACAAACCACGTGCGTCGAGTACAAAACATCATCAAGCTTCCTGCTTTCACAATCCTGCCCTTCAAGCTTCTGGGGTTATGGTATGCACTCAACATGCAACCAAACAAAACTTGTTCTAGATTCCTGCTGCAATGGTCCCTTGCTCTGCCACTCTTTATGGATTCCATAATCCTAACCCACATCAACTGTTTACTTCCCATAACCTCAGGATAGTTTTTATTTTTTATCTGAAAATCGTCTGCTATTGTTTTACACTGTTAAAGTCAGTTTAATTCAGTTATATTGATCTTTATCTCAGCCCCACTTATTAAACCCTTAATCACATTCAATTCAAACTTGCAAGACAGTGCATTTTCAAAACCCAGACTCTGTTCAGTTGATGCAGTCTTATAAAATTATGCTATCTTCAGTCGTGATCATCTCAGATGTTATCCTCAAGGGGGCTGCGATTTCGGCTGAAGGGATGTTTTGATGTCCGCCTGAGTACATTTTTTCCAAACTTTGCCTTCTCCTCCCCATATGTAACAGATGGGAGTAGCTGTGTGTTTGCTTTTCAGTGGGGAAGTTGGAGTACTGAGTGTGTAATGCTAACAGACCTAAGGTCTACGGCCTATCCTTTTTCTTCTTTTCCTGCTTCATAGCCTGAGATTACCAAGATCAGGATGAAGGATTGCGCGATCCGTGAAAGAATGTTAAGCTGTGATTTAAAATGATGACTCTCATGCATGCCTTGAAACATGAGGCCCTGGATAGGATCTATTTCTCTGACCTTAACTTTCACGAAAAAAACATAATTAAAATCTAAATGACACTGTCCAATAAATATATACAATTTTGTTTGGTTAGATTAATGTGTTTTTATTTTAGTTCAAGATGTTTTTCATTTGTTGGCTAATCATGAACAGGTAAGTAATGGATGTAGTAAAATAACTTGCATTTTTAAATTGGTGGCTGCAACCACTCAAAGCCCACTCCTCCAACTTCATAAGAATGTGTCCTTACAATGAGGATCCTGTATCTTTGGCTTAACAGATGTATACAGTAAGTCACATACATTGTTTAATTGAGAGTTACTCTGATGCTGAAGGAGCATTTCATTTGAACGTTCATAAAGTAGCACACTTTTTTCGAATTTTTATGATTTTTTGTGAATTTTTATTATGTAATATTAGTGCTCATCCCTGGGCACTACTAGTTTTCTCTGTCTCTACTTACTCATGGGAAAAGGATCTGCTGTTTAGAGCAGTGGGCAAATCAAAATGTTTTATAAAAACTACAATTGCATATACGTTCGTTGTTGGACTGTCACTTTTTGGTATTGATTCATCTTTTTGTTTTCAATATCTGTTATTTCTTTTTTGTTTAACAACTAATAATTTTCTCTGATTGGAATTGACAGAAAATTATATCCAAAAGGCTAGCAAATGTACAAAATTAAACCATGTTTAGCCTTTTTGGGGGTTGACTGATGAAAACATTTACTTTTAATACCAAACCATTATTAACGGGGTCATGCATTTTATTGTCCTTCTTTGATTAGTTCATTGTTTTCTACTAATGGCTATCGTGCCAATCTTTTTTTTAACTACAGTACAGCATAATGCATATTTTTAAGGCTGTCATGAAATTGTCACAATATTCACATTTATTTTTTAATAACATTTTTAACAATTAATAAGTGAACGGGTGTGGCAGAGGGACTAAAAAACAAGATAACTAGTCTATGCCACAAATTAATGCTTTTTTTGTTCCCATTAAGCTGCTTAATGACCAAACTTTCCCATTTGGAGACTGTGCGTAGATATGAATATAATATTGAAGTTAGTCTAAAAGCTACTTTTTTTTTAGCACTGGTCAGAAAGGGATCTCCTGACCCTGAGCATGTTGTTCCTGTGTGCCCACGCCCTTCATTGAAGAAGAACTTGCTTTGGCTCTGGCTTCTTGCCCAGCTGGGGGAGGGTTACCAGGGGTTTTCTTATGACATAATCCCCTCTACGGAACATCTGTAAAGACCTGTGTGTAGCTCTACTAGACCTCCGCTAACCCTGTCAAGTTTCCGCCACAGCAAAAAAGGGTTGTGATGTTGGCAAGCAAACATTTCCTCTTTCCTGCTGTCTTGTCAGGTCCCCAGACGGCTGGACTTGCGAGAGGCTAATTGGTCATTTATACATCCAAGCATCATGGAACATTAACTCAAGGACTGTTGAGCAGCTTGTTTATGTTACTCGAGACTTTTCATACCTGAGCATGCCTTGACTCATCAAATTCTCTGAATTTATTGACTATTTTGTAAAATGATAAAAATGTATTATGAATTTTTGTAGACACTTTAATCTTTACACATTTATTTAAGAACATCTCATTCCAACAACAGCTTTGTATTAACAAAACAAAACCATCTGTCTTGCGTCTTCTATATCTAGTTATGAACATTGTTATTGAAATTGATTTTATTATAGGTTTACAGTTGGCATAAACTGATATTCTCTCTGATGTTTGCCTTTGCAGGGGGAATCGGTGAAATATTTCTTGGACAATTTGGACAAGCTTGGAACTCTGGTAAGCATGTTGCTGGCTGTTAGTCTTTGCTGGGGTTTCTCACCTCGCATGATCATGCACTCAATATTTTTGTTTGCTGACATTCCTAAAGCTTCAGCCACTAGGTTTGCGATGGCAGTGATGTGTTCAGACATTTTACTTGTTTTTTTACATTCTTTAATTGTTCCTTGTTCGCAATTACAAGATTTCATGGGTGACATAATGAAGGGACTAGAGTTATAAGTTGAAAGCACCAGAACATTTTCAAATGTGTATAACAGTTAACGTTGCATTGTTCTTAATGTTTCATGGCAGGTTAAGATTGTTTTTTAAACCAATCCTTTTTTCAAGTATACGTGAACAGATTTTTTTTTCACAATTATATTGTTTTATTAATTCATATTTTCTTGTTAATATTTATATTAGTGACAGTTCTAAAAGAATAACTGTAACCACCTAAAACTTGTTGCGAATGTTGGATTCAACTAGACCCATATGACTGTAATATATAAGGTATTCACGAACGAATATCACAGAGCTGTCATCAGTCTTGAGTGTACTGTCAAAATTTTGATAGGGATTTTAGCTTAATTTTAATTATTACAAAAAAATGATCAGCTAATTCAACCATACCTGCATTATGACACTGTTTATTAAATTCTGTGCAAATGAAAATGTTTACGCTGTTAACTTTTCACAAACTGATGAAGCCAATTTATTTTAAAGTAGAACATGCATTCCTGTACCCAGAACTGTCGGTTTCTAAAACTGGCATTTCAAAGAATCATTTTTCTTGATCACACTCACTAAAGTCTATTACTTTTATCATCTGATGCTCAGAACTCAAGGTGAATAAATATGTACTGTTTCCACTTGTAATGCTGACTAATACACATGTGCTGCCTCTGCAAGTACAAGAAAGCTAGTTAGCAGCGCAATTACTGTGGATCGCAAACGGCTTGTAAACACCAAGCAGTTCCAAAAGTAGTTTTTTTTTCAGTGCACATCTGTTTGTGTCCTAAATAATTTCAAATATTTCCTCCAGTATCAGAGGGATCTCAGCTTTCTGTTTGGTGTGTATTCACTGATCATGTCTGTTAGCTATTTAGGTGCTAAGCTATGTGTGGACTTATATACGAGCAGCAGAACTTTAAAATCTATTTTGAAGGAGACTCGCAGCCAGTGTAGAGACTTAAGAACTGGAGAAATGTGTTCTGACTTTCTAGTTTTGGTTAGAATTCGAGCAGCTGCATTCTGAACGAGCTGGAGCTGTTTAATGGTCTTTTTGGGAAGACCGATGAGAAGAGCGTTACAGTAGTCCAGCCTGCTGGAGATGAAAGCATGAATCAGTTTCTCTAAATCTTGCCTGGAACAAAGCATCTGATTCTTGCAATGTTTCTAAGATGGTAATAAAGCTGATTTGGTCATTGTTTTGACGTGGCTATTGAAACTTCAGTTTTGTCCTTGTGTAATTGAAGAAAGTTGTTTTGCATCTAGTTTTTTATCTCGTCAAGACATTGGCAGAAACCGTTTATGGGGTTGTAGTCATTTGGGGAGATAGCTAGATAAATTTGTGTATAATCAGCATAACTATGGTATGATATTTGGTTCCTTCTCATAATTTGGCCCAGTGGAAGCAAGTACAGGTTAAATTGTAAAGGAGCAAGGATTGAGCCTTGAGGGACTACAAATGACGCTGCATTAAGCACAGAGAAACCATGTTCATCGGAAAAAAATTATCTGGAGCGAAATACACCAAAGAAATCATAGAGATAGACACTAGCTGGAAAAACTGTCAATCATCTGCCACCCAAGAAACAAAGCCTTTAGTTTGTATAATTTAAGGCTTTATATATCTTAGACAAAACCAATTAAAAGCCAATTCACCCCCTCAGTATATTCACAAAGGCAGAAACAGGCAAATGGAATCAATAAAACCTAATGGAGGGGTGTAAACATAATTTTTTTCAGCTCCAATGTTGGGCAGTGGAAGTGAATGAGACATGGGAGTGAATGAGAACCTCCTCACTTCTGAAATCAGCCTCAAGAGTCCAGTCGAGAAACTGCAGTTCAGTTTCTGCCTATTATGCATGGAGAGGGAAATCAGGAGATTGCTGCTTGACATCAATAAAGGAAATCATGGCATATTTCAAGATAATGTGAGAACTGAAAGCCCATCTGTTTGCTCTCACAGTGCCATGAAACATCACAGAGTATTTGCGGTAATCAGCTAATACCGATGTACAGAAGTGAATCTAGCTCTGCTGACAGGACAGGTCACGCGAGTCAAACATTTCCCATAATACTTTCTATAACGGCTTTTATACAGAGAATCTTTTACTAGAGACATCACTAGATTAGCATGTAAGCTGAATATAATAATAAGAGTAATTTAGCTTCAAAAGTAATGGATCTCATCTGCAGATATGGAATTTGTCAGATGATCCCCGTGTAGATGGAGAATGATGAGAAATATAAGCTTTTGCTTTGGTAGATTTGGAAAAACATTGAGTTACTTTAGACAAACCATCAAGAAGGGGTGACTGAGTTGGTATTGTTAATGTAGCACATTATTTCTATAGTTATGCATTTAATAAAGCCCCTTTTTGCATTGCCAAAGTTGAGATCTGGCCATTGCACGAGGCCCAAGTGCAGTTCCCTTTACATCATGTGATTTGCTGCCTGCTTCTCATGTTCTCTCTCTCGCTGTACAAACGGATGTTTGCGGTTTGGTGCTCTTTTAGAAGCTGCTGGCTGCTGACTGTAGTAAAAGTGAGGATCAGAAACTTTCCATGAGTCCAGGACAGCTTTTTTTTTTCTGTCGAAGGGGTCAGGTAATCTGTTTTTGCATGGTCATTCTGCTAAAAGCAGTGGTAGAACTTTGCAAAGAATCCTGAAAGATCAGTTGAGTATTTGGGGCACGTTTCTCATTTTCTGTGTCACGCTCAAGCCTCTGTCTGTCTGTCTGTCAACTCAACAGACGCAGGAACTGACAGAGAGAGAAAGAGGAAGTGTAGCTGAATGTGCCTTGACTCAAACAGACACTCAGTCACGTCACAACAATGTGGGACCACTTCTGCATTCAACGCATCACCAAGCAGAAAGAGGAAAGCCTACATGCTTCCGAGTGTGCTTAGAGAGGGATATGACCACTTGATTCTGTTGAAAAGTATGTGTTTTTTCCAGTTAACATTCTTCCTGTGTTTGAGTCAGTGCAGGTGACAGTTGTATTTAGGAAGAGGCAGACCTCAGAGGCACAGACTCATAAATATTTGGATGGAGGCGAGGAAGAATGGTGCTGTCAGGCATGCAGGGAATGCGCAAGGGTGTCAAACTGAAACTTGGTTTGAAACTTGATCTCTTTGAGGAATTAATTTTCAAATTATCGTTTTACTCCCCTAATTAAATTTTTTTTTATAGCTTCCATTTTTAATTAGATTTTTGTGAATAGCTCCATTTAATGATTAACAAAACTAAGCCTAATATGATGATAAAAAGATGATAATTAATAGATTTTTACCAATATTTTAATGTTTCTTGTGGTAGGAGGGGTTTTCTAAGTGTATTTGAATTTTTCGGTAGGTAACTGCACGCTGTAAAAATAATTCCACAAAACCATGAAACATAAAGTATTGGAAGAAAATGACAGAGACCTTTGCTGTTTTATTTTTCCTGTATTTAAAATGGTCATTTTCATAAATTTGAGAACTGAATTGTCTGTGATTTTACTTAACATTTATTAATTACATTGAAATTTCTGCATTAATATTCAATTTTACTGTCAATTCAATACTTGATGATTGTCACATTTGCACATAACTCAACATGGAAACATCTCATTTAATCTTTTATTAAATAAGCACAAGTTTATTACCATCATAAGTAGTCATCCAGGGCCTAAGTTCCCCACTCCTGAAGTAATTAGTTCATTTTATTTTTGGTAAAAAAAAAAAATTTTTTATTTATTTATTTTTTTTTGTAGTAAATTTTAATAAATACACACCAAAAGCTAATATACCACAGGCGCATTATTAATATCTGGACACTTATTTTAGAATAGTTTTTTTTATTTTTTAATTTTTTATATTTTTATATTTTTTATTACTTTTAGAAACATTTCTGTCAATGGCGTTTTAGTTTTAAGTCTTTGTTATTTTTCCTCAGATATTAAAAGAACACACTTAGCTTAATTTTCCATCTTTAATCAAGGTGATTTATATTTTATTTTACCATTTTGGAATCTTCTCTGTTCTCTGGTTCTGGTGAAAGCCCTTTTAGCATAGCCTAGCATGCAACATAGAATCAGATTAGACCAGTAACTTTTATATTTTTAGAGTTGACTTGAATATTTGTTTGCCTTTTTTTACCTGACTTGTATAGTTGCACTGTAAATGTACTAAGATCAATAGAAAGTGAAATGTTTCTATTTTGAAGACCAATATTATTTAGATATCTGATTGCAGCATAATAATCTAGGTGCGTTACTGCTGCAATATGATTATCAATGTGCCAGAAACTTGGCTTACTTCGTCAAAAGAGGTATTTTAAATGAAAAAGTTATACAATTATTTGATAGTTCTGCTGTCATAAAAATGCTACTGATCAAATTAGATTCAATTATCAATGCTAAGCTAGGCTAAAAGTGCTTTTTCCAGATCAGGAGAACATTTGAATAGATTCCAAAGCTGTTAAAATCTACTCAATATCTCTGGGAGGGAAGAAGGAGCCTAACTTAAAATTAAAAAGTAATGTTGATATAAGTTGGCAGAAGAGTCCTCCCCACACAGTGTGTTCAACTGTATCTTAATTCCAAATCTGATTCCTATTTGCAGCACTTTTTCAGCAGTTCCAGCCATTTTAGCTCCCTGCAAAAGGCTCTTATTTGGTGATGCAACCCATCCTCCAACACACCCCCACGAAACAAACTATTTAAAGTATTTATGCTGGGTCATCATTGAGTCTTCAGTGTTGTCCCCTTCCTTTGGAATGAATGGTTGATGACCACTATCTCTTTCTCTCACTCGCAGGACTATTTACCAACACAACAAGACATCCTGCTAGCACGAAAGCCCACCAAAGGCATTCACGAGTATGACTTTGAAATCAAGCATGTGCCCTTTAAGATGGTAGATGTGGGGGGCCAGAGGTCGGAGCGACGCCGGTGGTTTGAGTGCTTCGACAGTGTCACCTCAATCCTGTTCCTGGTCTCGTCAAGCGAGTTTGACCAGGTGCTGATGGAGGACCGGCAGACCAATCGCCTTATGGAGTCGCTCAACATCTTCGAGACCATAGTCAACAACCGTGTCTTTAGCAACGTTTCCATCATCCTCTTCCTCAACAAGACAGACTTGCTGGAGGAGAAGGTCAAAATGGTGGCCATCAAGGACTATTTCCCCGAGTTCACAGGGGAGCCGCACCGCCTGGAGGATGTGCAGACCTTCCTGGTGGATTGCTTCCGAAACAAGCGGAGGGACCAGCAGCAGAAGCCCCTCTACCACCACTTCACCACTGCCATTAACACAGAGAACATTCGCCTGGTCTTCCGTGACGTCAAGGACACCATCTTGCATGACAACCTCAAACAGCTGATGCTGCAGTGATACTGCCTTTTCGTTTCCTTCTAGAGCTCTCTCTCCAAATGAAGCCTCTTCTGCCTTGATGTTTGTACTCCACCCAGTAGCCTTTCTAACTCTTGTGATGAAGCACGGGACAGTCTCTGTCCACTCACACTGAAGCTGCCAAACACAAAGCAGGAAGAGATCCATGCACCTGTTACCGTCAAGCCTTCTATTACTGACCAAATAGCAAAATGAGAGGCAAACGCTCTTTTAACAGGAACTGTTGGAACTGTTCTGAGCCTTTCAGTCAAATTCTGCCAGGCCTTACCCGACCTTCTTCTTCTTGTTTTGATTGGTGTTTTTTTTAACCTGTAGATGTTTAATCAATTGTACAAAATTTTAGAGTTCAGTTGTTTTATATATATAGAGAGATATAATTATATTTACAGATAATCTTCTTAAGTTATGTCTCGAAATGTTTACACTCTCGACTTTCCTCTGCTGATGGATAGCGCTCACAATTCTAACCACTTAATCGACCAAACTTCTTCTGTGGTTAGCCTTGCTAGGTGAGCTGATGGCTACAGAATGCTTCTGGTATAAACTCAGGGCTGAACGTACACCACTCTTCAGGAGGATCCACTTATTGTAGCTCTCCATCAGTGACTGGAAATCACTTGTCCTTGCTGGCCTGCAGATACCCCTTTCGCCTTGCCTAGCCAGAGAACTCCATCAGGGAACAGAAAATAGCGTCTTAAGTTATTAGCTTTGTTTTGTGTTGTCCAAATCCAAAGTATAGTGGCCAACCACTAAGAAAAAGCACCTGTATTCATTATTGCCACGCGTTTAAGGTACCCGTAATTCGAAATGCGCCCTTTAAAGGGATGCAATGTGCTCTGTGAACCTCGTTCCCTTGCGATTGTGTATAGCTATTGTGTATAATGTCCAGGCTGAATACTATTGTTGTAGTAAGTGTTTTATGTAAATAGCTTTTCTAAGCAGCATGTAACCTACACTGAAGTCTATAGCAGTTTTGCCAGTGCACACCTCAGACCCACATCTCATACTGTAGTGCTGGTTAGTCTCAGCTTTGGTTCTGAATGGAGCCTGTATATATCGTCCACACATTCAGATGTCTGCTACATCACTCTTTGTCTGGCGTAGATTTCTGCCTTTTCTCCTGGCTGAAGTCCCAGGAGGCTTGTGAAAGCAAGTATTACGTCTTTACGCTGCTCTGACAAGTGTCCCTGTGTCTTCTTGTGCCATTCACTGCCAGCAAAGCAGCTGCCGCAGAGCTTTTGTGTGGATTTTAGTATCCAATGCTCTCTTTACCAAACGAACCGTTCCAAGCACAAAACGTTGACTGATTTGAAGATGCTGGAATACTAAAACGATTAAGCTCTGCCTTGTTCGATCATCCTAGTCTTACAGTGTTGTATTGACTGCAATTATGAAGTCTTGAAGCAACGGTTAGATTGATTCTAATTCCTAGAGGAATGACTGAGGACGCTGAGAAGTCCATAACTTTTGAACTCAAGTGCTTTCGCTGTTGATGTCACCGAGTGTGCCACCCTCCTTCACGCATGCCACCTCTCGCATCATCTTAGTGCCATCTCTGTTCATTAATGAAGAAAGGGTTTGGATACAGATAAAAATCTCCTTCTGTGTGATGAGAGAACAGCGCATATTTGAGATGTTCAATGCAGGTCTTTCCTCATTATACTCTTCACCTTATTGTCTTCACTCTTCCTGAGGATGCTGTCAGATGTCTTTTTTGCTGTAGCTCTCTTCGGGTGAGGATTGTGATCAGAGGATCATGATTTTGACTTCACCCAGAAAATCTAGTTTGATTTTCTTGATTATCCTTTGATCCCATGTGCTAGTTTTTTCTTGTCCTGTTTTTATGTCTAGGTATTTGAATTTTAATAAATGTGGATGATTTGACTCCTCATATCAATGTAATTTCAAGATTCATGTGCTCCGTATTGAATATAGACCTGCCTTTGTACAGTCTAACCTATGCTTATTCATTCGTCACCCTCACAATAAAATCATTTTGTAAAAACTTGAGTTTTACATGTATTTTTGATGTACATTTAGTGCTGTTTCTTGAGAAGTCTTAAAGTGAAAATGGAAGTGCACTCTTTGATCACAGGGTGGCGGTGTTGCTTCATATTAAGTATTTAAGGCTTTTATATTAACTATAGCACACACATAGTTTCTAGTTTGTTTGTATTTCATTGTTTTTAGATTCAATGTTCTATATATTTCATTGTCAATTTGTGCTTTAGTTTAGTTGATACTTATATCAAGGAGGCGAGTCAGGATCCAAATGTAAATGGTAGTATTAACATAAATACCTTTTCTAACAAAACAAACAAAGATATACAAACTATAAATTGCTTGAGAACAAGGTTAACGTTATATACCGGTAGGTTAAAGTTTTGACGTTTTTTGTTTATCGTTGATCATTTTTCAGATTTCATTTTCTTTCTTTAACCATCGAGTTAATTGTTGTTAATCAGAAATATTTAATAAATGAATAAAATGTGTTCAAAGTAGAAGTTATATTGTTCAAATTAAAAGGAAAATAATCGTTTTTTAGCAACGTCTGAGCGGAAAACAGGAAGTAAGTAACTCCTGCAATTTCTAGTATCCACTCCTTTAAAATAAAAGTCCTAACTAAGGCGTATGCTGAACGCTTCCCTTGTTTAAAACCTGGTATACAGTCAATGTATTAAATCCATCATATAATATTAAATATTAATGTTTCATCCCTCCCAAGCATTTGGAAATTTTGACGAGCAGCAGGTTCTGCCCAGTACCAAAAGTTTTTCGCCCTATGTCATGCTTGGAGGCTAATCAGTTTACTTTTCCTTTTCCTTCTTACCCTTACAAGGAGTATTTGAGTAAAACATGAATAAGTGAGAGCAAAGGATTGGCACCATATTATGCAGTAAATGTTCTATTATATGTGTCTTAATTGCACAAATGTAATAACATAAATATGACAAGTGTTTATTATCTATTGCTGATTACTGAAATAATGGTTCCGCTGTATGTAGTCACTGATTCTAGATGTGCTAAAGACCCCACTCAGCCGCTGAGCACATTCCTCAGTAAATTATCTGCATAAAGATTTTTAGGCCAAAGCATGGGTAACAAATCATTGAGTTTATTTATAATTTAAACAGCTCATGTCCTTAATCATACAACATATCAACATCTGCACTAAAAAAAGAAAAGAAATGCAATTTTACTAAAATGTTTTCAAAAGAAATTTCATAAGTGGCGATACATTTATAAATGTAAGTGAAGTGCTTTTATTGGATTCACAAGCATGCACTTGTTTAGTTTAAAATGGTACACATTTTAAATAATATCCAGAATATTTTTTACATTCATAAATTAAAAACAACTATTAAAAAATAATAACAGCATGAAACCTCGTATCATTTTTTCTCACATTTTCAGCCCGCCTTCAACAAGCAAACAAATAATTCAAGTTTGAACGATAAACCAGTGACATGGATTTTTTTCTGTCCTACAAACTTTGCAGTTGATAAGTACTCAATTGTTTTATAATTTGTCTGCTTATTCATTCAAAATCATCCAACACCAGTGTCTTGTTTTAAAATCAAGATCAGGTTTTCTGAGTGAGAGCAACTACATCAAGCTGCTGCTCAGAGACAACAAGGCACTGATAGCTTGCTCCATAAAAGACATTCTTTTGCCGGATGTACTGTTGAATGCGTTTCTACCTCGTCTGCATCTCTGAGAAGAAGTGGCTTTATCCCATCTATGTGCTAGTTCGAATTTAAAGGAGACCCCTACCTTGTGAGCGAGAGAATGTTGTAAGAGCCTTATCACCTTTACCTCCAAAAATCTCTTATGTAAGCCTGTGCAAAGTACATTTCACCATAGCCTCACTCTTAGCAGCAATTCCGAGAACAGATACTTCGAGATCAGTTCATGAGTCAGAGAGTTAAGCTGCAGACTTTGGTACAAGAGCAACAAAAATGTAGTTGAACACTTTATAAAACAATAAATAGCACAAGCACCCAGACACCTGATTGGATGTTCATGAAAGGTGCTCTGAAGAATAATTCAGGTGTACTCAAATTTGCCCAGAGATGGTGCATGGTAGCTTTGGGTCGATCGAGACTAATGTTCTGAGTTTTGGTTTGTCATACTGGCCCTTGTTTAGACACAACAGGATAGTTCTCAGGCTCCAAGTCTGTTTCTAGAAAGTCCTCGGGGTTGTCTTGGCTGCTCTGAGAGCTCGACTGTTTGTCGACTGTCGCTATCTGCAGCTCTTTTCTCCTCCAGAAACACAAACCGGACTTAGCAGGACGAACAAGACCCAGAAACAAGGCCCCGACCCCCATCCCTGCAGCACAGGAGTAGAAGGCTGAACCATAGTTATGTGTCTGGTCCACCAAAAAACCTAAAACCAAGACAAACAAATCATTAGTGACAACTATAATTAGAAGATGAAAGTGAATTTCTGCAATATTACATTCAATCTCATCTCAATGTCATATTTTGTACACACAAAACAAAATAGCACCGATTCAACTGCAGAAGCTGTATTTACCTCCAAGTGGTGGCCCAGCCAGTCCAGCGAAGCTCTGGATGCAGACGTAGACACCTACAGCGGAAGACATTCTCTCAATCCCAATCACATCATCCTCAGCCAGCATGGGGATGTGACTAGAGGCCACTGCACCCAGTAGGATGCCATAGAGACACGAGCAGCACATCAGGCCCCAAAACTCAGAGACGATGGTGAAGACCACCAGCACTGGACATAGCAGCACAGTGCAGATCAACAAGATGTAAATTTTGCGTATGGGTTTACGATTGAGGAGCCAACCCATGGAGAGGCGACCTGTGATCTCAGCCACAGCCATGGCAGAGAGCATGTAGGTGGCGGTGTTGCGCTCCAGGCCTCGGCTCACGCTCAGATCAATGATGTAGAGCTGTGGAGCAAAGAAACCCAGGGTGGCGAACAAGCCGAAAAGTGCATAGCAGTTGAAGCTGGCATCTCTAAGCACTGACATGTCCAACAGCTTGGGCCTTGAGATACTGGAGTCCTCCTGGTTGTGTTGGAGGGGCTCAGCTTCTTCCTCTTCCTCCTTCCTCCCCTGCTCCCGGGATAGGTTGATCTGCGAGGAGGAGATGGACTGAACCCCTGAGTCCACAGAGTCGAAGGAGGTGCATGTGTATTCATTCTCCATATCGTACTTGGATTCAAGCTCTTTAAGAGGGGATTTGGAAGGATCTTGAGAGGTGGGTAGAGGTTTAATTATGATTGGTTTGAGCAAAGCCCCACAGATGATGATTGAGGCCTGCAGGAGGCCAATCACCATCAAGCAGTAGCGCCAGCCGATCTGCTCCTTCAGGATATTCATGGCTGGAGACAGGATATAAATTACACCTTTTAGCCATATATACTTTTTATACAAATCATTGACTATTTCAATACATTTGATGTAAAAATAGACTAGGTTGTGTATTGTTCAAAACAGGTTTCTTTGTTTTAAACATATGAACCTATTGTCATGTATTCACCTTGTACTATTCCAAACCAGTATGACTGAAAAGAAACCGGAGAGTGAAAAAAAAAATTGGTTAAGTGGAAAAATTGTTTCATTTCAACACAACAATTTGCCATTTTGAGTAAAAGATTGGTATATCTTTGTTTAGAAATGCTTAAACGGACTTAATGAGATTTCTGATCAATTTCCAAATAATTCAAAACTAAATGTTGAGTTGTATACCTTTATAAACCAAGCTAATTAATTTAATTTTAAAATCTAATATTTAACAGAGATATTTTTATCTGACTACAAATGTACAAAATATACAAAGGCATTAAACTTGTTGACATTAATAAAGAAAAATCCCAGAAAAGTAGAAAAAAGAGATTTTGCCTCAAACCTGTATGTATTGCATTCATGCAATATTATATTCTAAAATTAAAATAAAAACTCTTATGCACTGTTATTTGTTTTTATGAGAAGAAAACACAACCAAATACACTATGAAATGTATACACTATAAAATGTGCTTCTGTTAAACAACATAATGTGTGCATAATTATGTGCTTTTATATTTGCTTATGTATTAGCAAAACATTAAAAGAAAAGTTACAGCACATCATGTAACAACCTGACCAGGGTTCTAAATGCTGTCAAATGTTAATCGTTAATTAAAACTGAAAAAGCCGTCATGCGATTAGAAAAGTAGTGAAGATCTAGCTGCTAAAGCAACATTTGGTTGAGTACTGTTTTAGTTGTAGTTGTATTTGTAGTAAGTAACCATAAAAAGTGATTAAGGTCTTTGGACCAATTGTTAAACAATTGAAATACTTACCACTTAGGGCAGATTCAACCTTAATTAAACTAACCTGAGAATAACGTACAAGTTATTACTAATGTAATTGAAAATCAAATTAATTAATACTAAACTAAAAAGGAATATTTTATACATTTGCCATAGAGAACTTTCAAAAACATTGTTTGGAAATTTTGAGTAAAATCTTCATATAACATTTTTAATTAAAGCCTGAAGGGTTTTTTTTCTTTTCAATTCCTAATCAAAAACGGAATGAACACAACATACCTGGACTGTCTTTCGTATCATTAACTTAAATTCTCCTCCTTCCAATCTCTGAAGTTTATCTGTAGCAAATTCATAACGAGTAATCGTTGCGGGCACTGCTTAAAACTTAATTTTACCAGGAGCGAGGGCCACCAGTGAGAAGCATTCTCCAGTGGAAGCTATGGAGGTGACGAGGGAGCGGCGCCGGCTGAAGTACTGGGACAGGATGGTGACGGTGGGCAAGAAGGATAGACAGTAACCCAGGCCTGCGAAGAAATAGCAAAGAGGGAGATGTCAACCACTCGTCCCAGCAACAGAAAGAGCTCTAGTACAGCAAGAACCAGTCTGCTCTCTTTATTGAGGACAAGGGCTCAAATAGAACTGCATTAAAAAGAGACAAAAATAGATACAGAGACATTTTAAGTTTGTGTATGCCTAGAGTCCAAAAGAATTTTTCATTATTGTTCTCTTTCTTTGACGTGTTACATTTAGGCTAATTGCTTTACTAACATTGAATGTTTTATAGGTTTCTTACTGTGTTTTTTTTTTTGTATGTATTGTGCTGTATTTTACTTCATGCTGTTAAGTTGCCGGACAACCTTTTGTTGCATTCACTATATAAATGAATCTGAATTGACAAAAATATAGATCTGTGGAAGAGAAATGTTTTTTGAAGAATACTTCATCAGACAATAAACATTCAAAGATTTCAGTCATAAATCAGAAAGTTGGGTCAGTGAGGGAAAACTATGAAATATTTTTAAATGACATGCATTTTTTGTGCATTTTGAATGGTACTGCTTTAAATGCCAAATTATTCACCACTTTTCACAGTTATTTTTGTTTATCTTGGGGTGGACTTGGTTTTTACTTAACTGACAAATTGACAAACTGAACAAGGTGCACGGAATGAATAGTGGAACAGGGAAATAAATGAAGGCTTTACCTGCTACAAGGCCCATGGTGATGTACATCTCAACAATGGATTTGGTGAAGGCTGTTGCGATCGTTCCCAGGCTTATCAGGAATCCACCGAGCATGACGACAGGCCGATGGCCGAAGCGGTTGCTCAGCAGCGTGGAGAGAGGAGCTGAAAGAAAGATGAGGGCTGTCACAATCAATTACTACCACACTCAGGGTAGGAGTTTTTTTACAGGCGCCCAGCTCGATTTCTAGCAATTGAATGAAGCTTTATTACTCTGTTTAATGTTGCATGTACCCTAGTTCCAGTGGCATGCATTCAATTAATCGAGTGGAGTAACTTTGCAGTAACTGGCTATGTTCACTTTAAGCCATTCAGCAGTGAATCCAACTGAAGCAGCATGACATGGCACCTTTAATAATCTGAACATTTTCTATACTTGCCAATTAAATATCGCGTACTATAGAACCACCTTCGATTAATAGCAGAATGTTTCTAATAGCAACACTGAGGAGTATTCCTGGAACTGTAACTTTAAATTCCTAGACGGGATTACCTGTGAAGGCCATGACAAAGACACAAATGGAGACAGCCCATGAAACTCTGCTGTTTGTTTCCTCAAAGTCTCTCATGAGGTCCTGGAGGAAGATCCCAAAAATCTTGATAATCCCATAGGTGAACACCTCCACAAAGAAAAAGGTGGCAGCAACCACCCAGCCCCAGTCTCCATCGGGCACCTCGGGATAAACATTGGGGCTCACACAGCCCTTCAGGTCAGCCAGTAGCCATGTCATGATGGACGAGAATGATTCTGTCAATGCAAGCAGAGTGGAGGTGAGTACAGAGGCTCCGAGATGCATCTCTACTAGTTTTGTATTCGCCAAGACATGAATTCAGAATACCATTGACCATTTCCTTCCAGGAAACCTATTCACATGAACATGATTATATCAGAAATGTGATTTACAGTAGGGTGAAGAAATTAACTTTTGGATTTCTTTAATAGTTTGAATAATTACAGGGCTTAATTTGTGCAGTCATAGCTTGGAACCGGCAACTATTTGATTGGATCCGGGTCGGTGTGTTCCTTGGGTTGTCATCTGTCCCTTAAAATACGGAATCGTCTCCCATTTTGTGTCGTACTTAACTCTAATGAAACGATTCCAAATTAATCAACTCACGATTGCAAATCATTCTGGTTTGATGTACCTCCTTTCTTCAGTCCGGGGAGCTGACGATCGTCAGGATACAAATTTATAAAAATTCAAAGATACAGAAAATAGAGGAATATATCTATATTCTGGATAGATGCAGTTACAGAGGACAAGTCAGCAGTTCTCGCAATGTTTGTGTAGAAATGAGCACACTGGTATCACTAAGCAATATTCAAAAAGTCATTAAATAAACGCTCTAAATATTCCACATGTGTACATTCAATCTATCAATGTTTTACTTTTAAGGTGTATCTGGCCATAGTATTATAGAATTTATGTATTTGCGTTTATGCAAGTTGCATTTTAGAATTATGGAATTGATTTCAAGGGTATATTATTTTATTTATACTTTTAATCAGTTTTATTCTTTGTGTTCAATGTTTTCCCTACATCATGATAAACTGAAAACAAGTTCTATACTGTGTCCCAAAGCTTTAAGCAAATCATGTGTTTTAGATGAATAGCTCTTTTAACAGACCCTGGCTTGTGCTGTAGTGAAACACTTCCCGACCCAACACATTTCTTTCCATCTGATCCTGCTGGAACAGCACCATCTTGTTGTTCCAGCGATCCCCATGTACAAATTATGCACTGAATATTTGGCCAAAAATAACATAATACATAAATGTAAGTCGCTCAAGAGGAAACACATTAAACTCCTGAATTGATCTAACCCAGGGATCACAAAAAAAGGCCAGTTATGTTTCATGATGGCTAAACCAAACATGTGCAGGGCTCCGGAACTTCAGATCAGGACCAGATCTGGTGATCCCTGGAACAGCTCGTCTTGATCTTCATTTTCAATCTGTGTGAAACATTCCATTTGATTTTTCAATCCTCAGCCTAAAAACCTCAATGACTTGGAGAGTGGAGCGGGGCAAAGTTTCTCCAGAGTGCAACCCATAAGGATGGGGTACTAGTACGTTAACATTAACACACCATCTATCCATCACATAAAAATGACTTATAATGGTCTCAACTATATTTGTTAATGAGACATGAGCAGAGTGAGCAGTAAAGGTAACGTTTCTGACAGTGATATGCACTGGGGGACCAGGGGTGACTCAAAAAACTAACGATACACACTGGTTGTTCTTCTATCAGATCCTGAGACTATATTTAAGACTAGACTAGCTCGTTGTACAAACGTGTACGGTGCAAACAACAGCCCCAATATCAATAAACCAAATAAAATGAAAATTAACATAACGTTAAAGTTAGTTTGACTTACCAAACTGGTGATAACACGGAAAAACGAACAAAAAGTACAGATGACCTGGTTTTATCGTCGTTAACGGTCAAGTACTGTTCATCATTACCTTGAAGACTTCACATGGGAGTGAGAGTAGCGGGTAAATTAAACCCTTTCATGTCTATCGAAACACACCGGTTTAACACCATCAATACTGTATATATTTAGTGTAAACCCACAGTAAGTGTATCCCTCGGTGATGCTGGTCGGTGCCATTTTTATACCGGCTGAAGCCGGTATCGAGCGCGTGCACGTATGCTTTTCGTGAACGCGCTCTCACCGCTGGCGGAAATAAAACAGGAGGGATTTTCTCAGACGGTGCTCAAATCTGATTAGAAAAACATGATAGATCTATCTTAATCGTGTTTTTAATGTATGGAACTGTTTTATGCAATTCAACGTAAACGTTTTTGACGTCAGCGTTGCTAATGCACATTTAATGCATTACGGTAAATGTTTGTGGGCTGGAGCGCCCCCTGCAGGCACAACGCAGTGTTCTTCTGCAGCGGTGAATCTGCTTTAGTGGTTGAGTTTTGTTTTGTGCACGTGAGCCTGAAGTTTACCGGGTAAAACAGGTTTGTTCCAGTTTTGTTTCATCACTTACTGATCACAACACTATAGTTTACCATTCAATAAAGCTTATACACACAAAGAGCTTATACATATAAACAAATACATTTTCCTGCATTTTCACTTTTTTAATATTCATAAAATAAGAAAAGAAAAGAAAAAGAATTGAATAGATTAGGATAGAAAATCAAATAAAAGAAAAAATCCTTTGTATCTACAAAAGTTTTTTTAATTTGTTGAGTGTAAACTATGAACAGTTTGAATCAATTCTTTCTATGAGTAGGTTCCAAACCGATTCAAGCAAACTGACCTTCATCAACCTCAATTGTTTACTACATTTTTAGCAATCTTGAATTATTATTGAAAATCCATATTAAAATCATTTTAGCAAAAATTGAAAAACTATCATTCAAAATTCATATTAAAATCGCTTTACCAAAAATTTACATTACATTTATGCATTTGGCAGACGCCTTTGTCCAAATTGACTTACAGAAGGGGAGAAACAATATGCAATTTGTTACACAGTCAAAGTCTTATCACAGCTCGCTCATAACAGAAGTTGTCTCAACTGATCAATAAACCAAAGCAGGAAGAAAACAATAACAAATTAGGGAAATAGTTTTTTTAATATATATAGTAGGTGTTCCCTGAAGAGAAGAGTTTTCAGTTGCTTTTTGAAAGCGGTTAGTGTTGCTGCTTTCCTGAGTGATAGTCATTCATTTAATCCTTGTCAGGGGTTTTCAGAAACATTATATAATGGTGAGATCTTCATTTTATCATGCTGACCCTTGCAATGTCTCTGGTTAAATTGTACCACTGGGGCTCGTCAGACCATAACAAACAAGGTTATAGGGCAAAATTCTTCACAATCAAATGAGAATAAGATTTCATTGCATCTTCACTATACAGCAACAAGCTGTGAAGTACAGTGAAGAAGGTGACACTTCAACACACAGGTTTGATTAAAAGATTGTTAAAAAGATTAAAATGGAAACGTGCTGTTCTGTAGTGTAGAGTGTAGAGTTGTTAGCTAATGTTTATGTGTCCGATTGTTATGAAAGGACTCTCTATAAGAAATCAGGTGAAATTTGATGTGTAAAATATTTTTTGTGCTTTGGAGACCAATTAAGATTTTAAATTGTTTATCCAGTCATTCATTTTTTCATGATTAACAAAAACAATGTGCTATTAGACATTTGTGTGTGAGAAGCTAAGGACTTAAAACTCAAAAGTAAGCTAGGTAGTCAGAACACATAGTCTCAGATGAGAAGGTTAAGTCAATAATCAAGTAAATAACTACACTTTAAACAAACATGCTGACCATTAATTAGTACACCAATGCTAAATTAATAACAATAATCTTAATCTATGTTTTAATCAATGTTTTTAAGTTGTCAGTTTTTAATCACTATGATTTTATGTGACTTTTCATGCTTGATTTTATTAAATGTACTTTTTTTTATTCTTTGTTTCAAAATGTAAAGCACTTTGAGTTACCCTGTGTACGAAATGTGCTATACAAATAAACTTGCCTAGCATTGCCTTGCCTATTTTAATCAAGTATACAGTGTAGAATTGAAGTACATTTTATTTTTTAAGCACACTATATTTACTCACTTTTCAACATTTAGGCATACCAACTTTTAAAATTATACTATAGCATAAAACATGTAAATATGCAAGCTTTAGAGAAAGACCATTATTACAAGAATGTTTTATGTTAAGTAAGGGATTAAATCCGGATTCTGAAGCTACATATGTGTGCCCTGCTTGGTGTCGCTAGGAAAGATGATGTTACATCTTTTTTCTTCCAATTAATTAAATAAAAGATTAAGCATATAAACTCTCGCCCTATTGTAGAAATCTGTGTGAATTACTGTTTTGATTTTGAGACATCACATATATTAATCTAATCACTTTCTTTTTTAATACTTTCTGATAAAGAAAAAATACTAGTGAAGCGAAATATAGTAGATGATATTATTCCAATATCAGAACTTTGTAGACTCTCTAGTAGCATTAGTTTTAATGAGCAGAACTGCTGATCTTGCATAGAGGCTGCTAGTGACATAAGAACAACTTACCGTATGTTTTTTGAGAAGAAATACTTGCGTGCATCCTCAATAGTCTCATGACTGGACAACATGTGACCGGGTACGTCACTACAGCTTCAAATGCTTGTTACTTTGTCTGCAAATTTGAACCAAAACAGATTTAAAATGTATTTTATCTAACATTTTCAGGCCAAATTAACTCTATTGTTGATTCACGAGTATAAAGAGAAGCTGATATGGTTTACTTGTATTTAAATTAAATTTTAAATTGCCAAAATTGATCATGTTTTTAAATAATACATTGCGGTTAAATATTTTGTGAGACTGTTATCAGATGAAAACCTCACAGACTTCATTACACTAAAAATAACACATCCACGACAGTTTGATTGGTTATTCTAGATAGCATTAGAAGAGTTTGGTGTGGTCCTGTGACTGACTGGTGACATTTGTCCATTTGACCCAGGATAACAAACTCCATGACCCCACTTTTTACAAGTGACTACATGTCTCATTGAAATGTTTGAAGGGTGTGAGATTTTTCTATACTGTATTTTATTATCTTAACATTATTATTACACTATTATTTATTAGAAATATTATGTGTACTTTTAAGGATTGGCTAGGAAGTTGCTTCGACATACGAAAAATTCAGCAGACATAGGCCACTCAAACTGATTCATTTAGAATTTTAAGGTATCATATATATATACATTTTCTTTTTTTATGTGTATTTTTAGTTTAAAGATATAGTTACGGATTTTTCTATAATCAATTTGATGATGCCATCAATGGTCATTTAATAGCGAAAGGGACATCAGATGAAAATAACACTTTTCCAAGGTTTAAACAAAAATGTGGATTCTTACCATGCATGTGCAATCACCATAAATAATCTAAATATATCCAGGCATTTAATATTTTACCAACAATATTTAATATTCCCTGAAGAAGCTATTCTTATATAGTTTTCTGTGATCAGAAAAACCTTACAATCCCACTCAAAAACCTGGAGAGTTTCACAGGGATCAACTACACCCCAATGAGTTGCCATTTACTGTGGTTGTCAGTCAGTAATCTTTCCCAAGCCAAGTAGACAAGTCAGAATTGTTGCTAAGAAGTTGAACATCACAGACGTTGAACATAACAGAACTCAATTTCCCGATGGAAACTGCATTAAAACATCCTCTCAAACTAGAAATATACCATTTAAATTCCTAGAAAGAACAGACCACAAAACTCAGAAAGTGCTTTGCATAAATTCATTTCTAATATATTTCCTACATTTAATTTCTTTTGAAATCTTTTGGTCTTGAGCATTCCAGCAAAAAAAAAAAACTCTTACAGGTACTACCATAGGCACGTACATACAAAACACCCCGCCATATTAGTATTCAGGATGGTAACATGTAAACATATTAAGTATCATAAAAGCGAAACAGATATATAAAAATTATTTTCTCTTCTCATCTGAATCAACATGATGGTGTTATAAATTAAAAAGAATAAAATGCTACAGTATTACGATTAAATTAATACAATGTGTTATGCAAATGGAAAAACATGTGGTTATATTTCAGTCATGCACCTCATTTATAACACACCCTTCAGGGGATTGAGTAACAACGACCCAAATCCCTGATCGACTACGATATTTGCATTTCAACCGCTCTCTTAATAATTTAGCACCGTGAAGTTAGGTTTTTAGTCCTCGCTCATGCACTGTGGTTGCTCCAGTGAGGGTTGTGGCTTCCACCTGTTCTCTACCCTCTCATGGTCGTCTGCCTTTGCTTCGCCCAGATCCGTCACGGCACCAATTTATCTACCGGAAACCAGAACACAGCTTTATTCCTCCCTAAGCCACCCACGGGTGTGTTATAGACAGATACAGATCTCCACAGAACAGGATCTACCAATAACAGTACGAAAGGAGGACATTTGCATACACAACATTATGTTGAAGGTTTTTAAAAGCAACAGGTAAGTCTTTTCTATAGTGCTGGAATACTAGTCTGTAGTTCATTTGCTGGTGTGTGTATTTGCTTATCATTTACTCACCCTAAAGCAGAGTTCTCAAACTCAATTCCTGGAGGGCCGCAGCCCTGCATAGTTTTACTCCAACCTTAACTGAACACACCTGAATCCACTGATTAAACTCCTCCGAGTTTGGATGAAGCTACTGGTTTGTCTCCTGAAACAGGGTTGGAACCCTGGGACCCTCTGAAATTGAGTTTGAGACCCCTAAAGGAACCTTAGAGTTTACTCATTTCTGCCACTAGGTGTAGTTATGTAAAAACTACATCATTGAATTGATATACTCTCTGTTTAGAAAATGTGTGCTGCTTGAATCATATGCATATGTTAAATCGTATAATCACTATCTGACTTGTTTAAACAAATGAAAAATTGATGCTGTGGTTTCAGAAAATGCCTTTTGACTTCACGCCTTTAAAACTGAAACTATTTACTCCATGATAAAATGCATAATTAAATATTATATTTCCTTTATTTCTTACAAAGCTTTGATGATGATGATGATGATGATGACGATGACGATGATGACGAATCCTAAGAAGACCTTGTTGATACTGGGACAACTTATTTAAAATGCACAAATTCACCCTTTAAAAATGTCCAGCTTTGCCAAAAGGGTATCAGATCCAATATGTCGCTACGACTGCTAGATTACCCTCAATGACATAATTTCTACATCTTTGCAATTTTAAAGTTGGCAAGTTGCATTATTTTTAAAAGTATACTGTAGATGAAATCTAATTTTAAATTATGGAACACTATGTAAGATTTTTAAAACCATTAGAAGGAATCCACTTGCACATTGATGGATTACAAGCAGTATTTTTTGCATGGGAAGAGTGAAAATATTTCACTAGTGGTGAAATATTACATGATGTACATGTTAGAGTTACACATGTGTTCACCTTAAAAGTAAACATCTAGTTTTCTGGCTAAATACTGCTAGATAGTCAATGTACACAGTAATAGCTCTGATATATATACTAAATCCTAAAATAGATCAAAGGAGTGATCATTGTCAGTAAATTAGTGCTGCATATAACATAGACAGCTTCTGGCGTAATCTAACAGCCACATCTGCCCCGTGAACAAGAAATCTTAAAGTAAGATCTGAACAGTTCTCTGCTGGTTCACAGATCGCATGTAGTTTGAGTGCTTGTGGACAGAGGGACAACACACTGGGATGGAGGGAAGGTCGTTTAGAGGTGTGGAGGTTAGCGTATGCTCACGGGAGGAAATTCAGTTTCGTCATCCAGGCACACAGGGCCTGCAGCAAACTCATGCTCGGGAATCACTTCGCCCTTCTTAGCGCCGCCATCCTCTGAGTATCCTGAGGGGAATAGGGGAGCTGTGATTTAAATGCTACTGATGCAACTGAAACAGTGTGTGTTGGTTGTGTGCCATGATACCTGTTAGTGTGGCCGTGACTGGGCCTGAGCTGGGCATGGCCAAGGTGGCAGCATAGGACTGGCATGTCTGCAATCCCTCGTTCTCTTCAGTCTTCTCAGGTTTCTCAAACTCTTGGTCAGATCCAAAGAGCCTAGGGGTTAAAGATCATGCCGGTAAGTGATCTATGCGAAGTAAATTAGGAGCTATGAACTGTGATTGATGTTTGTACACATAATAGCTGAACACAGAATTTTGTCATTTTGATTTTACAAACTGTGTTGGAGCCAGCGAGTCCAGAACAGACTAATGTCAGACCCATAACCCTTATTGGCTAAGAGTCAGTAACAACCATTGCAGTTAATTCCAGTCCAGCAATGATGGATGCTGCCGTCCTACAAGAGACAGCGTTATGCCAGTGTCTCCCCTACCATTCAATAGAGACAAGGGAGTTCAATATAATAAAACATATTACACATGCAGGTCAGAACGTTCACTTACTGAGAAGCACCCCGCTGCATTCCCAGAAATGCAGTGCTCTCTATGTGTGACCTTGCAAAGGGATAATTTGGTGCTAACACCAAAAAACACTTCTGCATAAAACCGTCAATAGCTCCACTATGAAACCCTCTTCTCACATTAAAAATTGATCTCATCCATTACTTTTCTCTTGCTGGTAATGCTACAAAACACATTTAAATGAAAAAAATTGTTTTAACAATAACAGCTAATATAATTAACCTTATTTACCAAATAACATGTGTTACTGCTGGGTCCCTATTTATACATGTTCATGGATACTAAACCCAGCATAATCTCTTAGACATCACTTACTTTTAAAATCAATAAATACATGTATTTGATGAAAGGTTTGAATGAGAAAAAAATGCCACAGGAATTTACTTTAATTGTTACCATTTTTATTAGTCATTTTAGGATAAAAGAGAGGTGCTTCATATCTGTTTATACAAGATGGTGGTTTTTGGAGGCACACATGTGAATTTAAATATATCAGAGTTGTAATAGTCAATATTTTATTTTAAGCTTTCTTCATTACAGTGTATAAAAACCCCCACAATTCTACCTGCAAAAATCACCTCAATGCACATGGTTACATGGAATAATTCAAATAAAAGTAAAAAAAATTAAAATAAATATAACAATGATAATAAACAGCTCTTCGAAAGATATTTATGTAAGGACTGCAAAATCTCTAAACATGTCTTAGGTTTCAATGCAATCTCGTATCTAACCCATGTGTAATACGTGCAGAGGTCACTGAAATTTAGGAACACTCTCTTTCTACAACAGAAGAATTGCCCTTTTTGTCACTGTCAACTCATGCTACACGGTCTGAATTTGCTAACTCTCTAAGTTAGGGGCCCTGTCAAGCGCTGCAATCAGAGGACCTGAATAGAAATTTGTATATAACGGTGTAAAGTAAAAAAAAAAACGCATTTGTATCTCTAAATATTGTTTTGTCAAGCATCAAATACAGACATTGCAATTTATACAGATATTAAAGGTTTAAACATTCAATAAATTTGCCAGAGGGGACATTTTTAGGTCCAAAGCTTTCAAAACAAGTCTTTTGGCAAGTCAAACTTTTGTCCGATTCAGGTCAGCTGACAGAAAAATTATTGTTATTTAACTTTCAGAAAATTTTTAAATGCCATTTGTCAACAAATAGTAATACTGGTCTACGTTTTTACATTTGCTGGAAGTCAAAATGAGGAAAAGCACAATATGAAAAGTGGCCAGAGCCAAATAACATCAATAGTTAACATGCGTGCATGCATTTCCTTTCATCAGTCCAAACAATCCATTTTAAACCCATAGGAAGCTACTTATTTTGAAATAAATCTCAGAGAAAGACAGGGCTCTTATAAGAGTAATTTCCCCATGATACAAAGCAGATGTTGACACTAAATATTTTGCTAAAAACATGAGAAGACTCACCTGTGATTCTCCACCAGCATACACTCACCCCCCTCTTGAGGATCAATGTTATAGATAAATAGCTGCCCATCGGAGGAGGCCACTAGTAGGCGTGGAAGCTTCTGGATTCTGATTGGTCAGGAGAAACAGTGAATTAAAGTTAATGGAGCAGGTAAGTTCACACGCAGCTACTATAAACTTTATGCTTCCAGAACTTACGTTGCCAGGGCACAGACGTTCTTCTGACCAGCCACATGAAGACGAACGGTGGCGAAAGCTCGGTCTTGACTCATCATGCCTGAAACCTGTGCTGGGAGGTAGCTGCTAGCTGCCGAAAACATCTTACCCACATAAGCAGACCAGGAGGGAGCTTCCTCATCCCCGCTACACAGGAAAAACACGCAAGTATGTATCGATTCAAGTATGTAACAACTTCAAATTGATAAACCACTGAACACTCACTGAAATAATCTGCAATTGAAAATTATAAAAAAAACAAAGGCATACAGTGTTATTTTGAGATGTGTTTAAACCTTTGAACACATGTTAAACAAATTGAAATATTGTTTAAAATCATCAACCAGTTATTACATTTTGTATTATTTTATATTACATAATAAATATAATATAAAATTTTTAAATATATTTTAAAAATGCTATTTATAGTTTATATTTATTATAATAATTCTGTTATTTTTAGGGGACGGCTCCATCAACCCCAAAATCACTTCAGCACTGTTTTAGCTTAATTATTAGTTTTTTTTATTTTAATAAAGCCACTCTCCAGGTATTGACATTTTAATTTACTTTTACTTTTTCACTCAGTGCCATGTCATTTTGTGTTTAATTTCTCTTGATAACGGAAACCTTCATTTAAAACGTTTTCTTTGACTTCTATTTAAACTTGTTTAATAATATGAAACTTATATGCAGAAGTGAAATGACAATGAAACTCAAACTTCATCAATTATTTATGGTTTTTGTAAAAAAAAATTATTGATTTCAACTCCATTGGTTCTTTCAGTTTTTACCTTAACTAAAAGCGAACAACCGTTCAGGCTTTTCATCCACAAACAGATGAAATCTTTGCTTGTATATATCTTAACGTTTCCTGTTATAAAGCACCTTTTAACTAACCTTGGGCTGTGTTGTTCCAGCTTGAAAATGTGCACTGTCTCTGTGTTGCTTGAGGCACACAGGAACTGAGCATCTGGGCTGAAGGAGAGGGAGCTGATGTTGACATACCTAAGATGGAAGAAAAAGCATCTTACATGGGCAGTCTGTAGAATTTGAAAAGGTGGAACTGATTTAACAGTTATCTATCATGGCAAGTGAGTTTCATTGCTATTTAGTTAAAATTAAAATGTAATATTCAAAAGACTTTGAGACTATGCTCAAAATCACAAGTCTATTATAAATAATGATGATTAGCTGTTAAAATGTACAAGTTATTAACTCATTCTGTAAGTGTCTATGGAATGCGAGTAGAGAATATTTATTTCTGCGCAAGAAAAATGTTAGGCGCTTTCTCGTTAAGCGCAGAGAAGCTCTTGTCTAATCTAACCAAAGTGATTTTCTGTTAGCACTAAAGTAGCTTAGCTGTTCAGGAGAAATGTGGCTACTTCAGTGTCACTGTCATCATAATAGACATAATGTCTCTTGACACATAATGAACATTATTTCTTTCGGTTAAATTCTTACTGACTGCACCATTAATCACATGTGTCGAACTAAATTGATGAAGGCAAACAAACAGCACATTTTTACTGCAACCTTAATTAAACACCTGATCACACCAGTTAAAGCTTGATTGAAAGATAAAACACAGTCTGTTGATGCATGGTTGGAACAAAGTGTACAGAGCATTGGCACCCCTGGCTTAGATTATCACTTAACAGCTAACCTAACCTTAACCCTAAACCTAACCCTAACCCCAACCTCTAACCCTAACCCTAAGGAAATATCCTCATTCACGATGCACTCTCGTACCGTTTCATGCCCCGTCGGAACTCAAACAAGCGCAGTCCCTCTGGAATGGAGAAAACTCGAATCACTGTGCCCTGAGACAAAAGACATGCTTAGAATACTCCTCTAGTTTATGAACAAAAGATCATGCAAAAACCACACATCTGAACGGATTATCACCCTATAATAATTCGTAAAATTTGGAACAATGTTTATGTTTTTTTTTACTGGTACATTTGAATTTCATTATTTTAGCCACTTTAAATATTGAACATTAAACCAATTAATGCTCAAAGCATCGTTCCTCATTAGGAAACTTAACTAACAGCCTCAACAAAACCCCAAAGAATTAAAATCAGATAAATTAAAATGTAAATTATTCTATTTAAATAAGAAATTTGAAGGGAGGGACTGCATTAAAGGTCCTGCAGCATTATTGAAGGAGCATGACATATTTAATTCTTTGGATTTTAGAGAAAAAGATGTAGCTTTATCCCTGTTAAAAGGCTTTTTACCCTCTCAGAAGCACTGGCCAGTTTGGTGCCAGAGGCGTTGAAGGTAATGGCAGCCAGTGGACTGTCATGTGCTGGAATCATGGTCATGGTGCTCTGAACCAACCAACACACAAAAACAGGTTAAATAAAGAAAAAAACATTAACAACAATCAAGTAGCACACTCAATTGAAGCGAGCCGTTAAAACTGTCCATTACCAAATTGTTGCCATCATAGACAATGATTTCTCCGATGGTGTCGCTGCCTGGGTATGCCAGGAACGAGTTGGAATGGTTGATGGAGAGAGCGCAGAGACCTGCAAGGTTTTATGGTTAGCAGAGTAAAGAGTACTTTAGATATGATGTAGAGTCTAGCATAACAGTTCCTCTACCAGATGGGTTGGATGGTGTGTTGAGAAGAGTCTTCAAAAGTTTCATGTCCTTTATATTGTGGATGTATATGGACTCCTCAAGACAGACAACCAGCCTCTGTCCCCCAAAAAATAAGAATCAAAATAAACATTTAAACATTAAATTCCTTATAATAGTCATTATACAGGATCCCACCTTTCTGGAGCCTTGTGGTGACTTTTATTCATAGTATCACTACAATAGTAATAACTTAAAAATATGTAAGATACTTGCACTCTTGTCTACATATTGAAATAAACAGCCTAGTTTACAACAAACAGCAATATCATAAGAATTTTGGTCTTTAAGTAAAAGCCAAAATGAGTAATACTACACATAGATGGTTATTAGAATGTACTTTATTTTTTTTACATACAAAACATTCAGTTAACTAAGTGTGTTTTAATTGTCTAAAAACTGCTACCAAATATTGTCCATTGTTCTTAATTCCCAATGGTTTTAGAGAATGCTTGAGTGTGAGCTTGCATTTGATTGGCCACCAGTGTGTGTCATGTATTTTGCTCCCAATCATCAATCAATCAATCTTTTTTTTTATGGCACCACATACAACACAGAGTTGTCCAGGGCACTGAACGTCAAGCTACATAAAACCCACACATTACACACATGTTAAAATAAGAGCAAAAGTAAAACAAACTGCCTATAAGAAGTACACAAAAAAGACTGCTAGCCACCAGCATTCAACCCCTACCCATATACAAGTATAAAAAGGTGCGTCTTCAAACCTGCCTTAAAAGATGAACAAAGACTTCGACAATGGATATAAGTTTCAAAGGGAGTTCCACAACTGGGGTGCAAATACCCCCTTAATTTAATCTTTTTTGACCAAGTTAAAACTTAGCTGCTTTAATTTGTTCAGGCTGCAATCTGAGCAGCAGTGATTTGTTAATGAACGCATATAAGTTCGGTAGGTTTTTAAGAATTTCTCCCACCACTCGTCCTGTTATTATAAAGTGGTACATTACGCAGTTTTGTGCGTGAGAAATCTGAAGTGTGAAACTAAAGCAGGTTGGTAACTTGCCTACGTTATCCAAATTAACAAGAGACACCGTTTATTTGATGAGGTTTAATGTTGAAGTATTTACCCAGAAAATATTAATCTTAGAATCTGCAACTCTTGCCAGTTCTATTGTATTGCTTCTGAAATTATCCGGGGCTAAAGAAAAACACCTGGGACTAAAGCCCTGAATGCTCAGGCACAGGCCACTGCTCTTCGTCTGCTTAGGTTCACAATAAGATGACCAGTCAGGTGAATTGATGGCAGTCTCGCTGTTACCTGTCTGTTGAGACGGACTGCCAGAATGTTGTTTGAGTAGCTGTAGTTGCAAATCTCTGTGCCCTTTTTGAAATGGTAGACGTTCATGCGACATGGCATAGACTGGCTGACCACCACCACCAGGCTGCTGGAGAAAAGCCTTTCCACGATGTACACATCTGGAGTCTCTGCTGAACGAGAGCGCAGGAAACAGCATTAGCAGCCTTCTGAACACACAAGCTGAGCGATAAGGACATTTTAGAGCCACACTGTAAACTCAAATGCGGTAACTATTAACTTAAAACATTAAAATAAGAGTAAATTAATTAACATGGCTGAGTAGTTAAAACTTGATACTTATGAATTTGTGAAAATTGAGCTAATAATGTACTTTTCACAAGATTGCAATCCCTTGTGAGTAATCAGCAAGTTCTGGTTAAACAGCTGTTTATTGCGATTTAATAATGTAAATAAATAATTTTGAGTTGTAAAATGTCTGTCTTTAGATTACATCCCTTGGTAAGGATTTTAAACCTTGTTGTGAAAGCAGGTGTGCTTAGAAAATATAAGGCTGATAAGAAAGTCACAATTGGTTCTGTCACTTCTTTTAGATACTCCAACAATAGAAGCTATGTCTTTGCTACCATTATAATTTATGAAAACCTTGGTGCCCGATCACTTCTGGTCGTGTGCGCTATCAAAATTAACAAATCAGGCTAGTCTTCATTTAAAGGTAGGACAGATCTATTATTTTAAGTTCAATAAACTTACAAAAAAATATATTTCTGCATACTTAATATGAAAACCCTCAATGGTTACGTACATTTTTTTCAAGTCATGATGGTTTCCATTTGAAGTATGCAGAAATATTATTTTTTTAAGGTTACTGTATTTGAATAATTGATTTATCTTAACGTATCCATGTTTAAAGCGCATACAACAGTCTAGACTTGCATTTCACCATAGCCTGAAACACCTCACCGCTCTCATGGATGCAGTCCAGTTTATCCACCGAGGTGACAGAGAACAGCTTGTATCCAGTTTGGGTTCCCACAGCCAAAGACCTGCAGAAACAACATACATCCTTCATTCCTCAACTCATCAAATCATTTTAAGACAATGCTTATTAAACGTCAAATGCAAAGAGGAATTCTATGGATATTTTGGCACATTTTTGGTCAACTAAACCCTAGTATAATACATATTAAATGAAATAACCAGTAATCCAGACCCTTGCTTTTACTGAAAGAACAGTTTTCTGTAACCCAAGATGTGTCATTTACCTATTATTACGTTGCTTATTCGTAATTGACACAAGGTGAAGGTGACTTTTCCCAGAAAATGTTTAGAAGAATTTTAGCGGACTATGATGGTGATTCACAAAGTCAAGTAAATCCTGCCGACTCCATAGTAAAGAAAGGAAACGATACAGACCAAATTAAAACACATCTCAATATGCGACTAGTGGTCTGTGGATATGCCTTTATTTGCTAAAACCTCAAAATACCTAAAAGCTTTATATAGCCATCACAATTAAACCTCATAGAATTTATTCTTTAATTTGTCTGTACATATTTTGACACAAAAAGTGTATTCCCACAGATTTGTTTAAAATGTAGTTATTATTAGATTATTACTTAAGTAATTTGTCAATATTAACTAATGACATAATGACAATGTCTTTTGATCCAAATTTTACAAACCCATTAACAGTTTTGTCTGAGCCACCCTTTATGAAAAAAAGTTCATAATTATAAATGTAATCTTTAATTTTGAAGAATGCATGCAAACCCTGTAATCTGTCTTGCTTGACTTCTTTTTTTACCAATAACTTTTTACAGGAAGAAATGGTCACATCTGTTTTTCTGCCCCTTCATTACTGGACAAAACAAAACTGATTTGTGACAGATCCTGTCCTCAACTCGCTCTCTTATATTTCTAGTCAGATGGAAACTTTAAAAAGTCACTTTTTTTCACTGAGCAAACCATGAAGAACTCAGCATTTTTATACTTTCTTGTGGTAACTATCAAAGCTATTTTTGAACCACAAAATATCTTTAGGCCACAAAGAGGCTACATTCTGAAGTCATAGCCACGGGGCAATTTAACAGACAACCTGATGCTCAACATCATGTTTTGTTTGCCTGATTGACTGTGCTTGACATTTCAAGACAAGACACCAGTGTTTAACCAGCAGGGACGAGGACACTGGGTCATCTTGTCAGGAGACTGTGGACCAATCAATAGTTACACAGATATGCAGCAACAATTTAAACGGATGACAACTACACAGCTTGTTTTGAACGAAGTTACTTTGTAATTGGTTGAATACTAACACTAGCTTTACTTAAAGAGATTTTCAGCAGGTTAATCAATGTTTATTAGTTATTTATTAAGGTTAATTCACAATGAATAAAAAGGCTTTCTGCATAAACTGAAAAAAAAAACTTTTTACTTAACGTTATATGTGCAGCTTGTTTTGGTGCCAGTTCCCTTCTATAAGGCTGCATGACTGCTTAAGGGTGCAGCAAAAATAAAGCATATGGAAATGTTATTTTTGTTTCAGGAGTATCTCGACTTAGTTTTTTTCTTATTATTTAATGACCATAAAAGGGCATGTTTAAAATGAGTACATTTTTCGATAGTGATCCTTTGACTTTTTTTTATTTAAAGACCATCATAGTACCAGCATAGTACCGTTTCAGGAGATGCTGTCCTTCGTTTTATGCTTAGTCAGATAGGAACAAGAGAAAACATCGAGCAATCCTTTAAGCAGAGGTGACAATCCCTCGGTGACATTCCTAAGGAAATGCGGTTAATAGCATCTTAGAGGATCCGCTTGCCCGAGGCGAAAGCTGTTATGAGCGGACCTGCAGATGTGCGGATGCGCTTACGTGGAGTCCTGGTTGAAGGAGGCGCAGCACGGCCCCGTCCCCGTCCCCGGCCCCAGCCCCGGCCCGCCAGGACCCTCCGCTCCCTCTCCTGTCTCCATCCCGATACCCAGCGACCTCCTTCCCTCCCTCCGCCCTGGTTCGGAGGCCTGGGATCGGTTGGACCTCTTGGAAAGATAGTGGCGAGGCAGATACCCAGTAAAGAATTACAGGAAGGTCCGTGTCGACTGGAAGACAAATACTCTCCAAAGCTTCGATAATTTTTCTGCCTCGCATCGATGAATTACAGCGGCAGCTTTGTTTACATTTACTAGATACAGCTAAGCAGAGAGAATGAGGCAAAACAAAACCAGCTGATGGTCCCTGCGTCACATCAACAACAGATTCTAGTGGTTGAAGAAAATGTGCCGTGTTGTCGTCCGGCTGAGCGCTGATTGGTCGAAGGAACCAAGAACGACTATTATTGGATAAAAGTGCGGAATTAACTCAAAAGAGGGCGCGGCGTGGCTTAAGAGGAATTCAGCTCTTCGAAAATTCCACGTAATTTACTCCTTCTTCCTGTCTACGGTTAGATTCCAGGGTTTATGATTTGGAAAAGTTAGGGAGCCGTTTTAAAACTATTGTTGTAGATTTAGCGCTAACTAAACTGGTATGACTTCATAATTTTAATGGGCCAGACATTAAATCTGGGGATGTTAAAAACGTTTTATAAATAGAAAAATTATAATTTTCAATCTACTGTTTCAATCAAAATGTATATAGTTCACTTTAAACATGGACGAGTTTGCATATGCAGCTAGTAAACTAGTAAAGACAAAATCTGGCATTTGCATCATAGTGATTTGCATCTGCAGTGAGATTGAGACGCTATAAGGAAAAGAACACAGGCAGCAGTTTTGTTTTAATATTTGGCTCATTTATTTGGTAGATCATATAATTGTGTTGTTGTTTTCCCATCCTTAGCAATACATTTGTAATAAAGCATTTGCTTTTATTGTATTCATTTCATAAATTCAATCCATCCAATTCCTTTACACACACAAACTCCTGCTAAACTCCTGCTAAGGGTCACATGCGTTATCAGCTAGTGTGCAGAAGGCTCCCTGAATGGATTGGCAGTCCATTACAGGGCTACATTCATTCTCATATTCACTTCTACGTGGAATGTAAGATATACTATTCAATTTAAACATTTTTGAGTAAGGGTGGATGCCAGAGAATGTGGAGGAGATGCAAGAAAGTAAGTGTAGAGCACTATCCAGGAGTCTCAATCTGAGACCCTCTAACAGAAGCAGGCAGTACCTTGCTGCCCTTGTTCTAATGATTTTGGCTCCCCGTGAAATTTGCCTACCCTCATTTAAAATTGAGTGCAACGTTTAACATAAAAATGCTATCTAACCAACTAATTTGGGTTTAATTTCAATGTTACATGTTTGTTTTAAATGCTCTGTTAAATTAAATGTTACAATAAATGTTTTAACATGGTTAAACTTGAATTGAACAGAGTTGAAAAGTGTTAAACTGCGTATCCTCCATATATTACAGCAAAAGGCAGAGAATTATGGTGTGAAAAAAGAATAATAGTGATTAAATAAAACAATGCACAGAAGGCAAATCTTTTGGGGTAGCAAAATCGTAAAGAACAATCTCAAACAGCATCAGGATTAGGAACGATTTCTTCGTCAGGATAATTAAAGTTGATTGAAATGTATTTAATTTAAAGAATAAATGTCTTCTGCTTAGTAAATGATATTCTGCTTTCTCCAGATCCAAATCCATTTCAGTGCTAAAGGGAGGAAATACATTCTGATTATTGACACAACAAACTGATTACATAAATAAGTTAGTAGTTTCAAAATAAACTACCTTAAATTCCCAGACAACCATTGCACCATCCAATCCCACACTGCTAAATTTTTCCACTTTGCTCTTCACCCCTTCCAGAACACAGAGCTGGCTGCAAAGGAAACAGTCTTACATTTCAATATAATGGGATTACACAGCAACTAGGGAATTTGTAGGTCTATTACGTGATGCTGTTCTGATGTAGACAGCTCAATCCGGCTTCTTCCTCTTCTGTAGTAGCTTTTTTATCCAGATTACGAAAATGCTGCATGGCAGACATGTTACCCTTGGAGCTCTGCTTGGGAACATCCACTTTTTTCACATACACAAAGCTTCCAGGACCCTTGTATGAGAACTGATAAGGGCAGCAGTCATGACCCTATCATAAAGAAGAAACCAAGCTTATTGGAAACCAATTTCGTTTGATAGCAAAAATTTAAAGGCACATCCTTGAAAGTGATAATCAATTGTCATTTCCTTACCGCAGCCACAATCTCAGTGTCACTGACATACAGCACGCTAAGCAGAGGAAGGTGTTCTGTTGTTAACTGAGTGACCCTAAAGTGCACATAACTCCACATAAATACAGAGATGACTTAAAGGGTCAAGCAACCCAATAACCTAATAGCAAAGAAGCTAGAACAAGGCAGGTTTTTGGATTAATTCCGATATTACTCTTTTCCTTTTGAGGCATCCGCAACACTGATGGCGCTGTTGTGGCTCACAAAGGCCAGAGAGTTGCCAGATGGAGAGAAACAGACACTGTGCACCCAGCCACCACATTCGTTATAATCCAGAAGCACCTCTCCAAACGGCATTTTGGATCCCCAAGGTGTTGGTCCAGGCCTGTCCTCAATGTCCTTGATGTATGCAGAAAAAATCCTAAGGGTGAAAGGAGACTTGTTGCACGTGAATAGTCTTGCAAAGAATCATACACTGATTTTCAAACCTGCAGTGGAGATCAGCAGAGCCAGCCGCCAGCAGCATGTTGTTGGGATGCCAGTCCAGGCTCAGAACGGTAGAGTTAATGGGTTTCTTGATATGCTTACTCAGCCACCTATCAATAAGAAGAAGGGAAGGCACAAGAGGAACTAGACAAATGCATATTGAAGATAGAGTAGGGTTTCAAGGATGTAATATGCATCAAATGATACACTTGAACAAGCCTCACCAGTCGTTTTCTTTTTCAAAGTAGCACACGGCTATAAGTTTGGCCCCACTTCCAAGAGCAAACTTGTTCTCAAGAGGAGCCCACTTGACACAAGTGGCAGCTCGGTTGATGCGAACCAGAACCAGTGTTGGCTTCCAAACCCCGTCTTTTAGTGTCCAAACATAGGCGTTTCTATCTGAGGCACATGTCACTATACGGTTTGACTCGGGGGCCCAGTCAATCCCTAAAAAAAGTTTCAATAGCATTTAATTGAAATTAGTCTTTATCCTGGATGTTGCCATATCTTTTTTTTTTTGAGTTACTTTAACTATATCATAAACCTTAAATTTCCTCTGGCTTCATTTGTACCTTTCTACACTGAGGTAATGTTTGTTTTTTGGGTCTGTCTCAAAGTATCGGTGACTAATGCTACAGCTATTCTCTTTATCGTACCTGTGATTCTGCCACTGTGTTCAGTCAGTTCATGAATCTTGATCCATTCCTTTCCTTTCATTTGGTAAATATGCACATCATTGCTGTTGGGGCTAAAGGCAATTTCTAAAATAATAAAATAAATAACAAAGTTTTTACATACAAACAAAAATGCTTTTTTCACCCTTTGCCCAAAACAACAATATTACAGTCAACTAAAATGTGAAGCAATGGTTTTCATTTAAAGACAGACAGATCTTCCATTGAATACTTTTGAAGGGATGAAAATGGAACTGCAGGTAGAAGCATCGGGAGCCTGAGGGGATGTCATTTAAATGGAGATACTAGAGTGCTCTTACGTGTCCGGTCTTTGTTCCAGGCATGACAGCACAGAGGCTCCAATCCAAAGCTACAGAGGGACATGTTTCAACAAGGAGACACTGGAATGCAGATATAGGAAAGATTGTGCATTTTTAGAAGAAAATGACTCAAATTAAGACAATGTACATTATGTATGTCCTTCAGTCTTGTGTAATGCCACATCTACACTTACAAAGAGAATCCTCAACATAGAATTCTGAATCAAAACCAGAATATCACAACTAGAATAACTTTTACAATTACATTAAGTAAAGGCCGGATCTTTTCTGACTCTGTAAATGTGATTACCAAGACAAACATGCAATATATATAAACTACACCCTTACCTTAATGCCTGTCTTTTGCAACTGTTGGTAGGACAGTTCGTGGACTCTGGGCAGTCAACACGAATGAAGCTGAGCAGTGGAATGAAGGTTTACAGGAGAAGAAGGGTGGAGAGAACAGAGGGTGGGCCTTCATGTTCCGACCCAGACACCTGGCCTGTACAGTCTTGTCTTCATCGTTTCCAAAAATGGATACTCTTTAATAAAAATCTTCATTAGGGAAATCATAACTTCTGGTAAAAAATACATCTAAAAATACATTACTGCTGAGAAATCATGCGTAGTCAAACAGATTGGAAGCTTGGGTAAATAAGCAGAATTTATGCAAATTTGTAAAATACTTTAATTTAAACAAATTTAAATTTTAAACAAAACTGTAGAGTTTAATTTTCATTATTAGCCTTTTTTAAAGCTTGTCATTGTGAAGGTCCCACTGATCACAAATCAATAAAATTACCTGTGATAAAAACCCAGATAATAAACTATCATTGAATCAATGTTCAGCTGATTTTTTTGCTCATCGAAATAACATTGAATCAATGTCTTGAAGACCAGTCACAGTCCTATTTCAGCCTCCTATTAATCCAAACGTTCAGGTAAATTCCAATGATTTATTTACTTATTTTTTTAATGCAAAAGAACTGTGTTAGTGTAGTTAAGTTTGGTTTAAAATCTTGAATATAAATAAATGGGTGGGAGTCTTGGTCAATTGTCAGGCCGATTACGTACTTTAATGAGTGTCAGTTGAGTGAGAATAAGCTGTTTAGTTGGCTTTGGAAATGCTATTTTTTTTAGCAGAGCTGGTCTTCAATGATCTGCAAAAGTTGGAAAAGCGCATATGTGCTAATTACTTCATGTTTCTACATGTATCTTCATTATTGCTTATTTCTTTTGCAGGAAGATGAGAGCTTCTTTACAGCTCTTGTTTGGGTGAAACTTTAAAGAAGTTATCATGTATTACAAGTTACAAACAAATTCTTCCACATACCACTTTTAAGTGAATTGCTATTATAGTCTGTAGCAGAGCTAAATTAATTTATCATTCACAGTCACACTTGGGACTAATTGACTTTACAAACCAGTCATGTTTGACAGTAGGAGGAAACATTACAAAGGCAATGTATGCAGAATCTGTTGAGAAAGTGTCTTGACAAGAAGTATTAGTACGATAGGTTTTAATACTATTATTACACCACTGCCCTGCCTCTTCATCGTTAAAATGTTGACTACAAATAATTTAATGTCCATGAAAATATTAGAGAACTATGTGGCAGCCACATTTGCATGAGGATACTTTCGCAGTCTTCCAACCACAAAAACAAGCACTTGCCCTTTAAGGTTGTCAGTAGCAACGGGCTCCCCAGATCGAGGCCCATTGACGTCAATCGTTGTTTGTGATTGGTCATACCCTTTTCCGGTGAGGCGTCTATCCATCCAAGGACTGTGAGAAAGCTAGTGTCTTAACAGTAAAGCACGCCAACAAACGCATCAAAACGACTCAGGTATGAATTTTTGAAGCCTGTGTACTTTACTAAAGATTTTGATTATGTCAGTTCGCGCACTGGCTCGCTCAAGGAGAAGCTAGTAGGATGTCGGTGGCTTTCGTTGTTGTGATATTGTAACTTGCAAGATGGCGCATTTTGTTGCCTGCTAACACCGACGAGGCAGAACTCAAAGCTGGTCCAGATTACGGCTTCGACGAGAAAACGTGTCTTCTAAACACGACACTGCTATCATTTTTCACTCCTAAAATACTGACAATTGCCCGAGGTTAAGCTATGTGTGGATACTCATTTAGGGGCTACTAACAAACAAAGACAGGAGCAACTGGGCGCCTGTCAAAATTCAGCGTTGTTTGTATGGCATGCGATAATATATTTACGAACGTTTGCGTTTAGTTTGTCTTTAGAGTAAAACAAATTGTATTAAGATGTTAGTAATTTTTAAGTCGTTTTTTGAAAGTGGACTTTTGTGTTCTGTGCTTGTGACGTAACGTGGGTTAACAAAAAGCTCTTTCATGAAACAATTTTTCAGAGATATAAAAGTACGTCAGAACACTGAATACTAGAAATGAAAAGTTTAGGGGAAGTTTTAGTTTGCATAAAATATTTAAGTGATTATTGTCTCACTTTGGTGAAGTTTTCGTGACAATGGAAGTTTAATATTTAATTTATATTGGAAACCATTTACTTTTCTTATCATGGGAAAACAAATTGTATAGGGGAGTGTAATGGTCACTCATGTCTATCACGTGACCTTAGCGATGGCATCTTCTAAGGCAAATATTACTGGTTGAACAGTAAACGCACTGCAGAATTTCTGTCAAAATGGATGAATATCATGACATTGGGGAGAAAAAGGCTCACTTCTAAAAGTAAATTTAACAAAATTCAACTAACAGTTGTAGCTGTTTTGTAAAAAATAAACATATTATTATCTGAAATGGGAAAAACTATAGGTTATGTAAAACTAAAGACATCGTGTCCATGACATCCCCCATAGTATTTGAATAAGGATTATAATGAGCATAGCCAATAGTTTTCTTGTTGACAGTCTAGATTCAGTTAATGGTTTGAAAATGGGGAAAAGTGTTTTTATTATCGGACAGAGATTATGAAACCAAAACCCGAAACAACCATCCTCAGCACGGGTCCATTGCTGTCAGTCAAGTGACCACACCTTAATTAAAGGAAACCTATTGGGGACTTGTCACAGGGACACAGGACAGCAAAAAATAGGGGTGAACGTAAATCCACGGAGGGTGATTTATTAAACATGTTTTATTTTCATCACAATTTTTTTTTATACTCAAAACAAGCATTTTCTTGTCTCATTAAGAACCTTGCCAAATGATTTTATTTGATTTCATCAAAAGTTTTTTTTATGTTTTGAAAAACATAAAAAAAACTTTTGATGAAATGATTTTATTTGATTTCATCAAAAGTTTTTTTATGTTTTGAAAAACAAAGAGTTTCGTATTAGCTGCGGTTAGTCTGTTTTGGAGGTTTTTCTATAAACTGCTACAGCATTCACTGCACTCCTCTGTTACTCCTCATTAGCAGCAAGTTGGAGAGTGTCAGCGATACACGAAAGGCTGCGAATTAGTTCAGTGCCATTCATGGCTTTTGTCATGTTTTTGTGTTGTCATTAAGACAACAAGAACAGAACATTTAGTGATTCTCCTTGTTTGAAGCATGTTCTGAGATACATGCCTTGTCCTTGATTCCTATCCCGGGGTACAGCCCTCACCAATATGTTACATGGCTAAACTTAGGAGGATACTGGGCTCATGTTGCTCGATATTGCATGATAATAGAAATTGCTGTTCTTTGAACATTTAAAAGTACAATATAAATATATTGTGTTCACTGTGCAACCTATTCAAGATGTTGCACATCAAAAAAATAATTGCTGACTGATTGACAATGCGAATAACAAATAAGCAGTTGCAGCTCTACATTCATTCATGAGAGTTTTTTCTTCATCACGGGGGCAGCGTAAAAGAAGTCTATGGTGGTCGGAAACGATTTATAGACAATTTCAATATATCTCATCAGATATACCACCTTTGGAAGGTTTTTGTACAGTAATATCTACATGATTGATGTGAACACACTCATGTCAGTGTTAAATTCATCAAGTTGTTATTGCAAAAATTAGTTAAAGTAAAACAGCACCAAAATTCCAAGCTGAATGCTGCTACTTGGTACTAAGAATCCTTTACCATCTACACTGAAGAAAGAATTCATTTTGATGGACGACCAAAATAACTTGCAGGATAGTGCTGTCTCTGTCATTCAGTTACCAAAGCCTACTTACACTCTAACAAACAACCTAACATATTGACTGTATACAGTATTGTGATTGAAGGTGTATTTCCATATTCCATATTTGGTCTGTTTCATGCTCTTTGCTCTCAGTTGATGTGATCAAGGCATAATACAAAATTGTAACGCTCTTGCCATATGTTGTGATGTTGATTTTAACAGTTATTTAATAGAAAGAGTGGTTCTGTACCACTATTGAGGATATGTCGTTATTAAGGACCAACCTCTGTTTTTACCTCTAGGAAGAAACAGATGAAACAGCTTGTGGCTGATTCTAGAATTGAGCTGGTTCCCATTGATGGCAGTGTTAAAAAATCTGCTGCTTTACAGCTAATAAAACGTTTTTACTCCTGGCTCCATTAGGTTTTTAGGTATTGCTTGAGTTCACCTTCATGAAAACTTTGAGGGGGGGTTAAATACTATGGTTAAATACTTTTAATTGGTGATCTATTTGCACATGATAATTTTTTATTGCATCAGTTTCAGATTATTGCTTACTCTAGGGGTTTGCCCTTACTGTTTTAAGAGATTACTTGATGTAATTAAAAATCTCTGAGATGGCATTTATAGTGACTCCACAGTTAAGATATTAGTAAAATGTCCTTATTAGGCTTCCACTAGGGGGTCCCAAACTGTTCTTGAGAAGGAGCATTGGATTTGGTCCACATTTCTTGGGTGAATGCACTCGACACTAAACGCATGTGTTGCGTCAGCAGGTCATCATGGCGTCCAGCAACACAAACAGTGAAGAAGAGAGGAGCCTCCGGGAGTGTGAGCGCTACGTTCAGAAACACAACATCCAGCAGCTGCTGAAGGACTGCATTGTTCATCTCTGCACTGCCAGGCCTGAAAGACCCATGGCTTTCCTCCGAGACTACTTTGAGAAGCTTGAGATGGTCGGTCATACTACCAGAGTGAAGCCTAGGAGGATTCAAGCATTCCTCTTAGTCTTGAATGTGGTTTATACCTATTTCAGGAGGAGGCCAAACAGATGGTCAGCCAGCAGAAGTCAAGCTCTCGCTCAGACTCACGTGAAGACGAGGTTTCTCCACCCATGAACCCTGTGGTTAAGGGTCGTCGGCGCAGAGGTGCCATCAGTGCAGAAGTCTATACTGAGGAGGATGCAACTTCTTATGTTCGAAAGGTAACCATCTTCCTGCTTTTCCCTCTAGAAATTCACATTTTAAGACTAATTAAATTGGGTTTACTTTTCTTTTTTTAATCCACAGGTCATCCCTAAGGACTATAAAACTATGGCAGCTCTTGCCAAGGCCATTGAAAAGAATGTGCTTTTTGCTCATCTTGATGATAATGAAAGAAGGTGACATGTTTTGGGGCTTTTGTTTCAGTTATTCGTGAACTCTGTAGGATTTCAGATGATAACACCTTGCGTTGTGGTTTGCAGTGACATATTTGATGCCATGTTCTCAGTGACCTACATTGCTGGAGAGACAGTCATTCAACAAGGTAAATCCTCTTTTTCCCCTGGTCAGAGGACAAATGTGTGATGATGGATCAAAATAAACCTGTGTTTTTTATTTCAGGGGATGAAGGAGATAATTTTTACGTTATTGACCAAGGTGAAATGGATGTAAGTGAAAACAAAAGTATTCCATTACAAACACAACATGGCATTTTGTTTGAAATATTAAAACAGTATGCAAATTTGAAACAGATTGTAAAGAATTAACAGGTGAATATTACAGACAATAAATAGCTTGTATTTCTTAATTATAGGTGCATGTTAATAATGAGTGGGTGACCAGTATTGGAGAAGGGGGCAGTTTTGGTGAGTTGGCTTTAATCTATGGGACGCCGAGAGCAGCCACCGTCAGAGCAAAGACCAATGTCAAACTGTGGGGGATCGATCGAGACAGCTACAGGAGAATACTCATGGTTGGTCTATTTTTACTGTTGTTTGATCAATCATTCACTCCTTCTTCTGTTGATTGTGTCCTGTATTTTTCATTCGATTAACCCTCTCTGCTTGATCCTCATTTCTCTGTGTGTTTAGGGAAGTACTCTAAGAAAGAGAAAAATGTATGAGGAATTCTTAAGCAAGGTGTCAATTTTGGGTGAGTTTGGCTATTTTTAAGAACAGTATTTTATATTTAATTGTATAATTAGAGTTCTGTTTTGTATGGGGATGTTTACCTCTTCTTCGGCCTGGTGCTCTGCTCGCTGAGGGATAACTATGGAGGGTGTCTGTACATGATCTAGTCCTCTTGCATGATTCCCGTACGCGCATTTCAATGCTTTCATTCTCAAAAAGACAGACATTTTTATTTGAGTTTTTCAATCTATATATATAACTAAATAAGCCTTATGTCTGTCTACTCTAACCACTAATAGTGTGCTTCTCTATAATATAACTTTTAAACAATTAAATTAAATGTTATTAAAGCTACAGTATGCGTGGTGTAGTGAGTTTACATAATTAGCTGTCTTGGTTAGCTAAAAGCCAGTGACAGGAAAGAGTGAGAGGCTTCAGATGTGGAGGCTGAATGGGCTACGTCCCGACTAAACATCCTCATAATGACTTCCAGGTGCTCATTTTCTGGCTCTGAATTATGTAGTTATCACGTATTAACATCCTGTGAACAGAATCTCTGGATAAATGGGAACGGCTGACCGTTGCTGATGCTCTTGAGACTGTTCAGTTTGAAGATGGTCAGAAGATTGTTGTTCAAGGTCAACCAGGGGATGAATTTTTCATCATTCTTGAGGTACAGTTTATGTTTTCTAGCAAGTTGTAGTTTTAGATGTCATGTGTTTAAGCAGCATAAACTAACAATAAAGAAGAATTGTGGGTCAGAGGGTTGTCATAAGAAAACAGACCAAATGAATTAGGCTTTTGTGTTCTCAGGGGTCGGCAGCAGTTTTGCAGCGGAGATCAGAGAACGAGGAATTTGTTGAAGTTGGAAGACTTGCGCCATCAGACTACTTTGGTGAATATAATTTTCTCTTTCCGTAAAAAATATTGTTTCGAAATGTAGTCCTAATAATTTTACATTGTGTTTATTTTTTTTGTTATATAAACATACATTAATCTATTCCTTCACTGACTGGTAGGCAGTTATATGAGATTCCTCTGCCCCGATTCTCAGATAGATGACTCAGATTTTTACATTTCCATGTCAGTCTACATATAGAATATGCTAAGAATCATTACAAAAATTGTATGTGCAAAATATAAATCTGATTTACAAAACCATCTTACATAAACAGTTCACTTCATAATTCATGGATCACCAGGAAGTGTGCGATTACCTTCTATTTTAACCTACTTGTCCAAATCTAGTCCAACCAAAATAGTTCATTGATATTCATGTGTCCATAATGAAGTCTAAAATTGTTCTATTTGAAATTGAAGTGGAAAAAAACTTCTATTTAGAACAGTTTCTCACATGATTTATTAAAAATCAAGTAAAACATTAAACTCTTTACATTTTTGTCGGTGAAAAAGTATATTCTCATTCTACAACATGATTCCTCTCTCAAGTTACTCAATGATGTCCTCTATTGGTGGGATAATATGTACTATTGCATTACCATGAATATTTTTTATACACTGCATATGACCTGCTATAATTGCTGTCATTGTTCATGTTATTATTGGTATTATTGTAAATGAGGCCTGCTAAGCTTGCAAAGCTGGGCTGAAATGGAAAATGTAATAGAAATGTTAAGATTAATGGCTTTTTGATTCATGAATATATAATATATGTGGGTCAAAGCTATCAAATTAGAAACAGGCCCGTTTAGTACATTGGTGTACAGTGATACCTTAAGATACGAAATGAATACATGTGGGGGTGGCCGGCGTATCCTGGATTTTTCGTATGTCGAAGCGAGTTTTACATAAAAAATGTCTAATCCGTTCCAAGCAACACAGAAACAGCATAAAAGATAAAAAATAACATGGAAAACCAGAGAAAAATAAAGTAGGATTCTTCAATCCTTAACAATATATATTATAAGTATAATTAAACAATGAAAACAGAATAAAATACATGAAAAGTTTCGGAGGAGGTGGAGGGGAGGAGAACGGATGATGGGGGAGTAGAGCTATGGCCGTAAAAATACGATTTGCCAAAAAAGCAACATATTTTACGAATTTAGGACACCAACATGAAACCAAAAGTCTGCGTAAAGGGATGGGGAGTACTTATGGGGAGCAGTATGTAATTCTCGTACGCATTTTTTTCTTATCATGGAAAAAAAAATCTTCAAGTGCCCTTTTCATATTATGGATTTTTCGTAACTTGAAACGTCTCGAGGTATCAATGTACTTGTTTTTTGCTCAATTTGGTTAACAGCCATGCACCCATTTTCATACTTTGAACATAATTGGTAGATATTCTGGATGTCTGAGGCTTATATAGCTTCAACATAGAATTCCATTAAAGCATTTGTTTTCATCTGTGTTTCAACAGGAGAGATTGCTCTACTGATGAATCGTCCTCGCGCTGCCACCGTGGTGGCTCGTGGCCCTCTGAAGTGCGTCAAACTTGACCGTCCACGGTTTGAACGTGTGCTTGGTCCCTGCTCAGACATCCTGAAGAGAAACATTCAGCAGTACAACAGTTTTGTGTCTCTGTCTGTCTAAAGTGCCCTACGCTCTTTTCACCTCTATCGCAGGGTCCACCAATGCAAATTTGCTTTATTTTCTTACGTTTCTTTATGCATTTTCTAACACCCAGGTGCCCATTTACTTCAGTGTTTTCTCTGTCCTGTTTTTCCCAATTTGTGCCCTACCCAGTCACGTTCGTATCCATCGTAAGTTTACCATAAGGCTGTTTTAATAGTTTTGCCTGAGAGACGAGCCAATCATTGTGCCACAGATGCCTGTCATGAAAGAAAATCCATCTGGATTTTTTTCTTGCATCCAACTCGCTTTACGTTTCTGTATGACAGTGTTTGAAGGGCAACAGTGCAGAGTTGACTCTTGTAGTCTATCTACTCAGTATCAGATTTTTCTCCATTTAACTTTTTCAGATTAAGTTTGCCCCATTGTTAATTTCATGTGTTTGAATATTCGGAAGCCAAAGGCAAAAGTTGGTGTGTTTCATGTTTCCTTGGGGCACTAGAGTTCAAATGTCTGCTTGTTTATCATGGTGATCAGCTTTGCTCTTTTATTGTTAAATCTGCACATATATAGTATATTTAAATGATTATAAAGTAGAAGAAAATGACCACAACCATATTTTTTGCACAGTTTGATTATATGTACATGTATGTAATATAAATATATGAAAACGCTTTATATGTGGCTGCTGTTTTTCACTGTCATTTAATCCCAGCGCATTGAACTAGTTAATTTTTTTCTTGCTATACACAGTTTTACCCCAAAAAAATCTTATGTAGACCAGATCAGGAGAATCTTGCGTAGACCAGCTCCTTTCAAAGTTGAATTTTAGTTGAAAAAGATAACTTTTTCTGTTCCTTGCTAAAGGTAATTCTATCTTTTATTCAAAAAATTTAGTACATTAAAAATCAGTACATAAACTAGGTGGTGGTAGTTGTTGTTTTTTTTTTTTTTTTTTTTTTTCATTTATTTTGAGGCTGTTTCTGAAAGCGAGCATTCTCTTCAACAGGAAATGAGTTCTTGGTGACCTTTTTGACTGACTGAGGTTCCATTGGGTTCTCTCCTTAATGGGACTCAGTTTAAATGTCAAATAAGCTTGTGTTTTTTTTTTATTGTTAAATATATGGTTTAAAAACATTGTCAAATCTTGTTCAAATCAATCATGTCATTCTGGCTTCATAGATTTGCATTAAGTCATCTATAAGTGGAACGAAAGTCTTAAAATGGAAACAGTTCACTGTGTTCCTAACATTGTTTCATTAAAGGTTTGGAGTAGATTATGTCAACATTACATTTTTAGAAATTGATATGTAAGTCCATACTATTGCTCTCAGTCATCTTTAAAATACTGTTATTTATGGTCCTACAGTGTTAACAGTTGAACTACTGTATTATTTGAAAAGTGGTTTTGATTTCTACACCTCTTGATTGGATTCAATATATGTACGCCTGGCTGCTTTATTTGGTTTTCTCGTGCTATTGGAAATCGGTTTGGATTTGAAAAGTGCCTGATTGTTATTTATGTACTCAACAGCAAACAGATTTTTCTTTTAACTATTCACACATACATTCAGTCACTAGTACTGGTGATCATGGCAAAATTATATTTCATAGTCATTTGTGTAATTTGTACAGACTTAAACAGTTCCACAAATATAACATTTGAGCAAATTACCAATTTTTATTATTTGGTCAACTTTAGTGACAGGCATTGACTTTTTTTCTTCTTTTTTGTAAGTAAAAATGAAAGAAATTATTTCAGATATGTATGACCTGTAGAAAAATGGTTCTATCTTTTACAAAAGTCTTCTGTTAAATTATTAATGTATGTGAAAATTAATGTATTCATTTACCAGAGCAAATCTGACTGGGTTCATTACTATTTCTGCTATTTGATGCATTATTCAATATCTACGTTAACAATATCCTCTTCATTAATTGATTATCCTGTTGTCATCAACCACGTTACATTATCTGCTTTCTCCAGTGATTTTATTAATCCTTTAGGACAAACATTCAGTTTTGGTACCGGCAGCCTCTATTTTCCTTTTTAAAAATCTAGTTTCTGTCCACCAGAAGTGTTTTCTTCTGGAGTTTTGCGTAAAACTATTATATTGTGTACAGAAGACTGGTATATAAATGCTTATGCTTTGCAGTCAGGGCTTTTTCGCTCATTCTGCAATTTAGAATGCTCTCAACACAAGAGATATAAAATGTCAAGAGGACCATTTGCTATTCTATTTCTATAACTGTATCAGGTTTTTGTTGTGTGTGCGCGTGTATGTGTGCTCATGTTGTAAACCTTTTGGTATAGATTGTTCAAACGGCAAGTCAAGCAATAAAGTGATTAATTCTTCAATTTGATTGTGATCTTTTTATAGGGTCAGTTATGTTTTAAATGAACCAATGCTTCAATAGTCTAAGTGGAAACTATTAGTTTATTCCAGTTTTTACTTCTTAAAGAGGAACTTGGATGCCTTTTCCAGGTGTTTGTGTGTGTAAGTTAGTGATCAAATTAATTTAAGGAGTTATATTAATCAAAATGTATTCCTGTTATCTTAAAATTTGGGTTTTAAGAACATGCATTGTATAGTATACATTTTTTTACTATTTGCAAACTTACCTCGTGTCACTTAATTTTATTTAAAAAAAAAAGAGAGTTTAGTCAACTTCATTGTATCCCCCCAAATCACTACTTGGTATGGTCCAACTTGAATCCCTTGTTTTTTCCCCACTCAAGTGCTGAAAGGTATTTGGTGTTGATTGTTAATATATTGTACATTCTAAGTTTGAAGACTTTACATAAGGGTTACGATGTATTCAGTTTATATTTTTATTTTTAAGACAAACACAAAGCTGAATGAACATTTTGAAAGGAATGTTTTTCTTGCATATTGTTTGCCTCAAATCATGGTTAAGCTTGCAATTACTTTTTTGTGAGAATAAGTTATGTTTATCTCTTATTTGATTTATTTGTCTGTTGTTTAAAAAACAATGATTGTGGTTAAGCAAATAAAATTTAAAGTTTGGTGTACTGCAAAATACTTGCGTTGAGTTTATTTAAAAATGCAGGAAAAGCAGGTGGTTTTCTATATTTCAGGTTTCCTCCATTACAGATAAAAACAACAACTTCTGATTAATAGTTTATTAGGGTACTAAGCTATTATTTTTCATGGACAATGCGTGTTGGTGGTATTTGAGGGGAACATGGAGCCCAAAACTATTTTCTTCCAGCGGCCCAAAATTGATAGTGGTGTTCCTTTACTTCATGAATAGAAATGTGGACTATTTTAATGTATAAGAAAATAACTCTAATTTTACAGATTATGTGAAACATGCTCAACAACCACCACAACACCTGTCAAAGCAAATGGCGCTAGATGCCAGTTGTCCTCTAAGCTAAGTAACAGTCGTTTATATCTCTTCACCCTCCCCCAACATGTACTCACGTCAGATACAGCCTACAGCGTCCCATTATTCAAAATATTTTATTTCATTTGACTTTAACACATGGGAGTAAAGGTTCAGGCGGGCGTCTCGCAGAACCTCCGAAAAAGCACGAGTGCTTCGTGCTGTTCGTCTTTTTTCGGCAATACAGTGAACTACCCCCGACGGCCACCGACCGACCACTGGTGCTGCTGCAGCTGAACATAGTACCGTTACCAGGCTATACTCGAGTCAGGCACCCCCAGTCACATTTCAGCCTTTTAATTCCGCGTTTTCATTCGTCTGATCAAACCTGAGCTCTTCAAATGCAAGCCATCAAGTGTGTTGTTGTCGGCGACGGGTAAGTTGGAATAAGCAGAGCAAATGCTAGCGGTGGTTGTGTTTTTACGGAGGGTTCTTTGACAGAGAAGGCGATTTTTTTTGCTTGGAGCTAACGATTGTGGTTGGGCTCGGTGATTAACAGCAGGGTCTTAAATAGTTTATAACGTTTGTAATTCGTTTCCGAGTCTTTATACCCTATGGTTCGGTCGTTTCTCGTGAAAACGCGTTTGCGTGATCTTGGTCATTTGAGAGCACCATGAGCCTTGTGTGTGTGTGTGTGTGTGTGTGGGGCTTGCTCTTTTTTTATTACTACTTTCATCTTAAATGTATGTTTTTTTTTTTCGCTGCCAATATTCACGAGGTGAGGTTTGTATCGAAGTAGTATTAGGGTGTGTATTCATGTACAATATTAGACAGACCGCGTGCAGTGTGAAAAAGGGATGCGCTTGAACGTTCGAATCGCAATGAATGATGTCATAAACATTCACGCCTTAAACAAGATTCAGTGGAAATGACATGCTGCGAAATCTGAACCCTTCAACAGCTAGGAAAAAGGTTTTGGAACGCTAGAATCTGCCAAATTTATTGGGGGACAAGTCTGGTTATTACCTTACAAGTACTGCCTGGTAAATAAGTTAATAAGTAATTTAAATTGTCCACAACATATTCCCTGGTGACAAACTTGTAGCTAAATGATATTTCTGAATTGTGTTATTTCTATAAAATTAATCCAGAAAATACTTGTCTTTTATGTTTTGTAACCTTACTCTTTGGAATGACTTAATTGGCTCTTTATTGGTCGTCTGTATTTAAACTAACTGTATTGGATATAAAATACATTATTTCACCTAACAAATATATTGACAGAGTTGTTAACTGTTTATTTTTACTGGTATATTCTATTTTCATAGACAAAAAATTCTGAATAAGTTACCTTTCTTCACAAATTTCATTTTGGGGTCCAGCTATTTAATTTCTTCCTTGCCTTGGATTAAGAATGCAAGGTGTTTGTCCTTTCCTAAACGTTAACAACTGACAAAAGGTATTTACTTATTTATTAAAGTTTAATGGCTGACTGTCATTGCACATATCAGTTGATCTTCTCGACACATTAGAAACAATAGGGGGGTAGAACTGTCTCCTGCAGGGCTCTGGCTGTGCCTTTCCTCTTGCTTGAATGCACCTACCGCAGAGGTGTCCAAAATCAATCCTGGATGGATCACAAAATTTGTTGGGCTTCTGTCCTCCAGGACTGACTTGACACATCCCTACACCCTGTCTTTCTAGGGGAACCTTTTTCCAGAAATGAACTGAAACAACCCCCCCTTGGAAGTAAAGTCCGTTACACATCTATCCAAACTGAGATTTGCACGAATCCTCAGATGGCTTTTCTGTGGGGTGTATTTTGCAAGCTAGTGTGAAAAGTGGATGCACTGCTACGTCAAAGAACGTCAGTGGATGCACTGCTACTGTCAGAGAATGCTGCTTCCTACTGGTTTAGTGATGTGTCGTCCGTGAAAAGAACAAATCTGACTCTTTAGTAATAACTCTTTTCGGGGAGTGAATCATTTCAGTTGGTGCTTGCAGATTACACTGATGATAATCAGAGATACCGATAGGCAAGTTTATTTACAACCATTAGTGTATTTTGATCCATTTTTGGGTTTTTGTCGTAACTTTTAGCAATTAAACAAGATTTTTTTCCCAATATGAACAATACAAATTTATCGTTCAAATGAATCATTCTTTTAAACAAACATGATTCAAAAGAACGAAGCACCAAGTTGAAAGAAACCTCCCAACACTACTCAGGGACATCAGCCCCACGCCTGGCTGTTTAAAAATTTTTTGAGGGCTTTATTGAACAACACTTGATGGTCGGACAACAGCAAAACAAGCTTCTGGATGTTTATATTCTTGTCTTTGGTGGTCTCTTCTTCGGCTATTCATCTTGTAGTTCTTTGGTGCTATTTGCTGTCGTGAGATTGAAATGGGTGTGTGTATCGAGCGCCATCCAGCAGCTCTTTCATCTTTCTTATTCACATCAAAACAGCCAGCTGATCTCTTGGGAAAAACCCAATCCTTTATGGAACAGCTGACCTCTTACTCGTGTGCGCCAATCACTCAGACAGATGTGGCATGTGCGGTCACGCCCCTGCTTTTCCGATGAAGGTATGTTCACGCACATAACTTCGCACCGTATATTCGGATAGGTGTGTGACGGCCTTAATTCACACAAACAGTATGGGAATTCAAACAGGAACGGAGTCCAACTGTCAAAGAGTTGGAACTACTCTTTTTTAAATTTTTTATGTTTCGTTAATTTCCATTCTGTCACTCTCTCAATGTCTTCCAAGCTTTTATCACTTTTTCTTGTTTGGTTTCACTCGGCAAATCAACTTCCTGTTTGCGCTACTTCACTTTCCATGAAAAGGAAATGTAGTGTTTTTTGGACATGAAGTGGTCACTCAGGTTTTGTCTCCTTATCTTGGCCAGTACATTGAGAGATAGGCTGCTAATCTTTCAACCTAAATGCTTCTCATTAGTAGTTTTTTCTCAGTGCTATGTTTTTATATATTGCAGTGCTGTGGGTAAGACCTGTCTGCTGATCAGCTACACCACCAATGCCTTCCCCGGAGAGTACATCCCCACAGTGTGAGTAGAGTTCAATATTTAAAGCCAGGAAGTCTTCTGTAGATTTATGTATTTTTGATTCATAAAAACATACGTTTGACACTCAGGTTTGACAACTACTCTGCCAATGTTATGGTGGATGGCAAACCAGTGAACTTAGGGCTTTGGGACACTGCAGGACAGGAGGACTATGATCGACTCAGACCCCTCTCTTACCCTCAGACGGTACTTAAAGTTTGTTTTAGCAATAATTTTTTATTATGGACTTTGAGGATGGCCACAGCGTTGTAGTGTTTAATTTTGCTTGCATGACTTAAACAGGGCACACATGGAGACATTTGACAAAAAACATACACTTTAAAACGTTTTATATGGTCTTTGTTGTATTTAATCTATATTTAATCATTTATTATGTGGTATAATGTTAGCTGTCTCAGTCACGTCTGTCTGCTGTAGCCTTGCCATCAGCTGGGGGTGCTTAAAGTCCCTATTATGTTGTTTAGGGATTCAGGGATGTTTTTATGTTAAAGATATCATGCATATTATTTTTCCACTGTTGATTGTACTGGAATGGGATAAATGAGCACTTAAAACAACTCAAAAACTGATGTCAGGAATGATTCATTTGTCTTTCACTGTTGTTATTATGTACAATATTTAAAATGAATTTGTTGGCATTTAATTTACAAAAAAACTTTCATTTTAATTTCTGCAGGATGTGTTTCTGATTTGCTTCTCCCTAGTGAGCCCTGCTTCCTTTGAGAATGTTAGAGCAAAGGTTTGTATCTTATCCTATCATTATCTAATGATTCCTATTGTAGCGCCTGCAATGGCTATGATGACTTTTGGAATATTTTTTCTCTTGTAGTGGTACCCCGAAGTTCGACATCACTGTCCCAATACCCCAATCATCCTTGTGGGCACAAAACTTGATTTGCGGGACGATAAAGACACTATTGAACGGCTGCGGGATAAAAAACTGGCTCCCATCACCTACCCTCAAGGTCTAGCAATGGCTCGAGAAATTGGTAAGAGAGTTGCAGTTTATAGGTTATGATATATTTAGGCCATCAAAAAGTCAGTTTTATATTTGACATTGTCACTAGTAACTGTCATAAACCATGGTGGTAAAATGTCAGTTGCTTTCAGTCACTGTTAAATCATGAGTTTTAAATAGCTATTTAAGAGTAATGACAGACAAGGGCTTCCAATCCAATTATTCTTTACTTAAGCATTCATTTAAATTACATTGGGCAGAACCCTTAAGATCTCTCTGCCCCTGCCATCTCTCTCTCTATCTCCTCCTGTGTGGTTCAAACATGACGCTACTTCCTCCTCCAGCCACATCTCAGCAAAAAGGACCTTCCATGAAAAGATTCTAATTGGCTCCCATTTCTTATGCATCATGTTCCACATGTCCTTAAATTGGAGGGTCCCCATTGATCTCTGAAAAGAGAAACACTTAACAAGGGATGCATTGATACTGGTATCAGGTATTGGCCTCGATATCATATCGGCCTCGATACCACATTACTCATACTCGTTAAAAAACCCTCGGTACCGGGGACCGATATCACTATCTGAGAAATGTCTATGTTTGAGCGATTTGTGTAAGGGGTTAATCACAGGCACCAAGTGCCCGCCCCCACACTCCGGTTGCAGTTCTGAGCACGGAGAAGACGAGGCGAGACATGTCAGCCGTGTGGAACTATTTCAAAGTGAATGAAGACTACAAAACAAAGGCGGACTGCAAGTTGTGCTCATCAAAATTATCCAGAGGAGGCTCAAAAGGTAGCGCATTTAACACAAGTAATTTAATCAAGTACCTAAAATATCCTGGAGCCTAGATATGGTGCCGCGAGCCGCCGCTACATGACTGACACGGAGGTACCTAAACTACACAACTCGGTGAAATAAACATAATTATCTACAGCCTGCTGCAAACATCCTCTGAGTTTAGTTTTACCACGGATATTTGGACAAGCAGTGTTACATGCGAAACAATTCCACGGCTCAAACACTAGCCAAGCTTAATTTATAAAATTGAAGATTCAAGCCCTTATTTTTTTTTAATGATTTATTCTGTAATATGTTGTAAACTGTAACAAACATGCTTTTCATTTTAAATAAATTGTCTTAATTCCAAACTTGGCCCTTGTTTGTTAGTTTTTAAGTTATATGACTAAAGCTGTTACCTGTAAATTTAATCATGTTTTTAATTAAGTATCAGCGAGTACTGAAATGCAAGTGCTCATACTCTTTTTTTCCAAAAAAGTGGTATCTGTGCATCCCTACTCATAACATAATATCTATACAGACACTGTGGTTTCACGCAAGAGAAACAATTCACTAAGCACAATCCATTATTCACATCAGTTTATTACTAATATAAAATATTCAACTTACTATAAAGTTAACTGTGATCTAATTAATAAATGAAATTATGATGTATTACTTAAATTAACCCAACATAAATGACTGGATTTTGTTTCTGTAGGTTCTGTGAAGTATCTGGAGTGTTCTGCTCTCACTCAGCGGGGCTTAAAAACAGTGTTTGATGAGGCCATCCGAGCTGTTTTGTGCCCCCCTCCTGTAAAGAAAAGGGGAAAGAAGTGTACTGTCTTTTGAGGAAATCAAATCTTTGAAATTTTGGCATGCCACTCAAACAGCAAGCTCCTTCTCGTACATTCTGCTGGTGTGAAATTACAAATGCAGATTTTGAGGTGACACTGTAGAGATTTACTGTAAATAATAGATACATCAACATTAACAGTCCATGTTTGCTCTGTTTTATGAAGATATGCCTTAAAAAGTTTCTTTTACATTAAAAAATTGTGACAAGGAAATGGTATGTTCATCAGTATGAGTGTAGTTACTAAACCAACAACAGATCGTTTGTCTTTTTGATTTTTTTTGTGTGCACATTGTTGCTGTTCATTTTCTCTGACTGGGGTCCCCACTTCAGGACTTGTGAATGTGTCAGAAGATTGTGTAAATAGATATTGTGAATACATTTTACAACTATTGGTCAAATCTAAATATTTACTAACTTTCTTTTACTATGTTTTTATTTCATTGCATTTTTTACATACTGTATAATTTTTCTGTAAATGTGCTGAATGTGTTTATTCTAAAAAAAACAGTGACAGAAATTACTTGGTTGATAATTATTTACAATATAAGCATTAGATTAAAACTATTAACAAAAAACTGTAATTATTGATAGGTTTGTTAAGTTTCTGTCAAAATTTTGTACAACTTTTTCATTTAAATTTTGATATGGTTGTAATTTAACAAATTGTGCTATTTATTAGTGCAGGCATAAAAAGGTTTAGTTGTTTTAAACAATGTAACTGTTGAAATGTTTTATTTGATAATTTAAAAACTACTAAAACTGGTTTTAAGCGATAAAATGTGATGTTTTGGGACTGCTGTTTAAAGGCTTGTTAAAATGATGGGTGAATAATATTCAGCTAATGTCTTGCACATGATGTATGTTGTAATTTGAGTCTTTGTTCGAAAAAATGATTTGAACAATAAAAATACATAAATATGCCTGTTATTTTGTTAAAAGAAAACTTAAATCAAACGTGACACTAATTTTTCTTTTAAGATGGGGTTTCGTTGCATTATTAACTTAAAACCAACGATTGTACAAAAATAAAACTGCTACTGTACCACGTGCCTAGAGGAAACGCTCCAAAGCTAATCAACAACGTCAGGGCTGACGTAGTATCGTAGCTGGACGACAACGGCGTTTCTTCGGCGTCTCGCAAGCAAGCGGTGAAGAGAAGGAATCAAAGTCGAGGAGAGGGACGGAGATAATGGCGGATAGTAGTGATGGCATGGAAAGAGATGAAGATGGACGAACATCGGATCAAAATGGAGAAAGAAGCCAAGATGGAAAATACATGGAAAGGCAATATGTTAGCGACTGGGATGAAAGTGGACAGGAAATGGAGGAAGGAAATAGTAGAAGAGAAAGTTTTTTGACGAGACAGTACAAATCAAACCTAACTGACAACACGTGGAAAAAAAGGACACGGTCACAGTCCACATTAATTGAGAACTCAGACAATGAGACAACAAAAAAGCAAAAACCAGCAGATGAGGTTAAATATAAAGTTTTCATAAAACTACAAGATGAGGGAGGAAGTTTTTCAAAATGGAACCCAATCAAATTAACAAAGTGCATCAACAAACTAGCTGGGGAAGTCAAAGAAATGAGAATATTGAGAGACGGACAGTTGATTATACTCTGTAAGGACAAAAAACAACAAGAAAAGGCAATCAAAATTCAAAAAATTGAAGGAAACAAAGTAACGTGTTCAACACCAAGAGACAAGAGATATGCAAGAGGTGTAATTTCAGGAATCCCAACAGCAGTAACAACAGATGAAATCAAAAACAACATAAAAGGAGGAAAAATAAGTGAAGCAAAACGGCTAAAAACCAACAGAAATGGGGAAAGGTGTGATAGTCTGTCAGTTATGCTGCTGTTTGAGGAAGAGTCACTACCAGACAAAGTTTTTATGGGGTATTTTAGCTACAAAGTTAAACCCTACATTCCACCACCTCTTAGGTGTTACAAATGTCAAAAGTTTGGGCACACAGCTGCAATATGTAATGGGAAAATCAAATGTGCAAGATGTAGTGGAAACCATGAGTATGGTAAATGCAGGGAAAACGCAGAAATCAAATGTTGCAATTGCGGTGGAAACCACAGCGCAGCCTACAGAGGGTGTGAAGTGAGTAAAAGAGCTGAAAATGTACAGCAAGTAAAAATCAGTCAGGGAATCACATATGCAGAGGCAGTACAACAGGTGGATAAAACATCTGGAAAGGAAAAGAGAACCCCAAACCAGCTACAACAAGCTGACAGTGAAGATACACTGAAAGTAAAGAAAAAAGACTTTATCCTGTTCATGGTTGAATCAATCAATTGTGCAGCACAAACCAAAAGTAGAACAGAAAAAATCAAAATCATTGTGAAAGCAGGTGAAAAATACTTGGGAATCAAAGACATAAACTGGGAAGAAGCAAGGGAACTACTGGGAGGAGAAAATGAAGTGCTAGGTGAAAGAGGAGGTAAAAAATGACAACAAAAATCTTACAGTGGAATGCAAGAAGCTTAATAGCTAATGGGTTGGAACTAAAACAATACATAGGAAAACAGAAAAATAAGCCAAAAATAATTTGTATTCAAGAAACATGGTTAAAATCTCATTTGAAATTTGTACTAAAAGGATATGATATTATTAGACGGGATAGGAAAGAAGGGAATGGTGGAGGTATAGCAACATGCATAGAGGGATCGTGCTCATATATTGTAGTAGAAATAAATGAAAATCATGAATCAATGATAGTAAAAGTATGGATAGGAGACAAAGAATTAAATATCATAAACTACTATAACCCAGGGAAAACAATGGATAAAAGGATATTAAATAAAATAAGTAAGCAGGCAAAAGGGAAATCAATATGGTGTGGAGATTTTAATGCACATAATACATTGTGGGGAAGTGAGAAAACTGATAAATGTGGAGACACAGTTGAAGAATTCCTAGAAGAAAAACAATTAGTATGCTTAAATGATGGTAGAGGAACTAGATATGATTGTAACAGAAATAAAACCTCAGCTATAGATTTAACATTAGTAACTAATAATATAGAAGAAATTCAAAGCTGGGATGTAGAAGAATGTGGTATGGGTAGTGATCATTTCCCAATTATAATTAAATTAGGAATAAAAGAAAATAGAAAGAGGGAAAATAAATATAGGTGGAATTTTGAGAAAACGAATTGGAATTTGTATAGTTATATTATGGAAAGAGAATTCATAAAAGAAATAGTAGAAGAAGACGACGTGGTGAAATTAAGTTCAAAATAACAAACACAATAATTAGAGTAGCAGAAGAAGTAATACCAAGAACCAAAAACAGGGAGGGGAAAAAAAGTGTGCCATGGTGGAACAATGATTGTAGTGAGGCTATAAAACAAAGAAATAAAGATTTTAAAAAATTAAAAACGAATCACACAATTGAACTACTAATTAACTACAAAAGAAGTCAAGCAAAAGTAAGGAAAATAATAAGATGGGCAAAAAGAAGCTATTGGAGAGAGTTCTGTAATAAAATTGGTAGAGAAACAAATATAGATCAAATTTGGAAGGTAATCAGGAAAATGAAAGGAATAGATAAAACAAATAAAATGGCAGCACTAAAATGGAAAGATAGAATACTAAAAGAAGATCTAGAAAAAGCAGAAATATTAGTGGAAATATATAAAGATATTCATAGTACAAAAAATCTAACAGAGGAAGAAAAAATGGAAAGAGGGAAAATTATAGAGGAAAATAGAAATTTAGGACAAAAGGATAATGAAAATATAGATATTAACATGCCATTTACAAGACATGAATTAGACACTGCACTAGAAAAAAATAAAAATACCACTCCAGGGGTTGATGGAATTTATAAGGCCATGATAGCTAAATTAGGTGACAATGCATTAAGCATGATATTAAAGTTATTCAATAAAATATGGGATACAGGAAAAATACCAATGGAATGGAAACAGGCAATTATTATACCCATCAAAAAATCAGGAAAAGATGAAGCAGACCCAAATAGTTACAGGCCAATAGCATTAACTTCACAACTAGGGAAAGTCATGGAAAAAATGGTTACAAAAAGAATAGAATACTATATGGAAACAAACAGGAAAATAAAATCTTACCAAAATGGATTTAGAAAGGGGAAAAGCACTAGAGATTCATTTATATGTCTTGAAAACGAAATTAGGAAAGCTCAAACTAATAAGGAAGTAGTGGTAGCTGTTTGTTTCGATGTGGAAAAAGCTTACGATATGCTATGGAGAGAAGGTTTAATAATAAAACTGAAAAAAGTAGGATTAGAAGGAAAAATCTTAAACTGGGTTGAAAGTTTCCTAACAAATAGAACAATACAGGTGAAAGTAGGGCAAGCACTTTCCAAAAAACATATAGTTGAGAATGGAGTCCCCCAGGGTAGTGTATGTAGCCCAATTTTATTTAATATAATGATTAATGAAATATTTGAGGATATAGAACAATCAAACATAGGGATGTCTTTGTACGCTGATGATGGAGCAATATGGATTAGAGGAAGAAATATAAAATTTATTGAAAATAAAATGCAACAGGCAATAAGCAAAATTGAAAAATGGACAAAGAAATGGGGTTTTAAACTATCAATAAGTAAAACACAACATATTTGTTTTGCAAGAAGACACAAGACGATTCATTTGCAACTATATGGAGAAGCATTAAAACAAGTCACAGAAATAAAATTCCTGGGAATAATATTCGACGAGAAATTAACCTGGCAAAAATATATAGAATATGTCAAAAATAAATGTAAACAGATAAATAACATATTGAGAAACTTAGCGGGAAAAGACTGGGGAGGAAGCAAAAATGGAATTATTAAAATTTATAAAAGCATAATGAAACCCCAATTGGATTATGGCTGCTTAGCATATATGTCTGCGGCAGAAACCCATTTAAAAAAACTAGAAGTAGAGCAAACAAAAGCTCTCAGATTAAGCTGTGGAGCCATTATGTCATCCCCAATAACAGCGATACAAATAGAAACAGGAGAGATGCCTTTAAGATTAAGAAGAATAAAATAATGATGAACTACTGGATAAACATACAAGGTCAAGATGAAGATCAAGCTTTAAAAAGGATACTCAAAAACTGTTGGGAATATAATCAAACTAATTTCTATAATTTAGGTTGGCTAGGAAACAAAATAGCAAACAAAATGGGGCTAGATAAATATGAGCATAGTGTCATATATGTAAAAGATAAAAAACCACCATGGCATACACAAATAATTAGAATTAACTTAAACCTAATTGAACAACTAAAGAGTATTGAACATAAAAGTCAGAAAGCTTCCCATACACTAAACTACATTGATGAACAATATAAAAATAAAATACAAATATTTACAGATGGATCAAAAGACCCCATAACTGGAAAAACAGGAGTAGCGGTGGTAATTCCAAAAGATAAAATTATAATGAAAGAAAGAACAACGGACAATCTTAGTGTTTTTACAACAGAGTTAGTAGCAATTAAAACAGCACTCACCTGGATCAATAAAAACAAAGTAAAAAATACTCTCATCTGTTCAGACAGTTCATCTGCTTTGCTTAGTATAAAAACAAGGAAATCAGAGGGAAGACAAGACATAGTTAATGAAATAACAAATCAACTAGAAGAATTGGAAAGGAAAGATTTAATAGTTCAGTTTTTATGGATTCCTGCTCATGTGGGGATAGAGGGAAATGAAGAGGCAGATGCAGCAGCCAAGCAAGCTGTTAAAACAGAGAAGGTAACAGCAAACATTCCACTAAGTAAGAATGAGGCAAAAAGTATAATAAATAAAAGTATAAATGAAATGTGGCAAGAACAATGGAATGAAGGTGAAACAGGAAGAGATCTTTATAAAATACAGGAAAAGGTACAAGAAAGACCAACTATTTTAAGAAACAGAAAAGAAGAGACAATCATAACAAGGTTAAGAATAGGACACACCAGATTAAATCAACATCAATTTAAATTAGGAAATCACCCAACAGGAAAATGTGAAAACTGTGGAGAGCAGGAATCTATTGAACACGTTATTATGGATTGCAAAACCTATAAAGAGGAGAGAAATAGTCTAATGAAAGAAGTAAAAAAAATGAAATAGAACCATGTACAATCTTGACTTTATTAAAAGATGCACGAACCTACAAAAGTATTTTGATTTTTCTTAAAAAAACTAAAAATTACTACAGAATATAAGCGGGTGCAGGTATGTGTTTCCTTTTTTAGTCACTTACATTTAGTATAGGTTGGAAAATCTGTAGAAATGTTTTTTTTTTTTTTTTTTTTTTTTTTTTTTTTTTTTTTTTTTTTTTTTTTTTTTTTTTAATGTGAACATTTGCCCAAACTACATCCCAGATGGTGGCGGTAATGCACCAAAAGAAAGGATGCAAACTGCCAATAAAACACCAAAGAAGAAGAAGAAGAAGATCGTAGCTGGACGTCGCGCACGCGCACGCACTCTCATGCCCCGGATGTGTTTGTGTTGAGCGCTCTGTTTCTGCACAGAGGAGGAGGAGATGCCACTACCCGTGCAAGTATTTAACTTTCAGGTAAATATAGTCTCAATTGCGTTTTCGTAATAGTAGGCCCTGTGTGAGTGAGTAGAATAAGTGCGCTGAGATGAAGGGTTTATGTTCGCTATGTTAAAAGCTGTACCTCGGCAGCCGTTAGCATGTCTGGCGTGAGCTCGTAAGTCAGAGCGGCCCTCAGGACGCGGTAGCACTTTTCAAGTTTAGCCCGAGCGCGCTTTTAGCACACCGAGGAGCGCCCCGGCTCTTTCCACCGTAAGCACCGTCAACATAGCTGCTCCGAATTACACCAGTCCCGCTCCAGCTGTTTTCCTTGAGGTTGTGCGTAACAGAGCTGCTATGAAGCGTTCTTTAGGCGGCTAAGTTTGTTTAGCACGCTATTTAAGTATTTCTTTTAGGAGGCCAATGTTTTCTTCATCAGATAGTCCATGTTTTGTGGTCAGTGTTTGAAATTAATGTTGTATTTAATTATACTATGTATCCTTCTTGAAAACCTACCGTTTATGCGATTCTACATTACATTTATATGTGATGATCAAACTGTTGCCTGGGTTGGAACCATTAAGTTTTTAAGCCAAAACGTTGGCCTCCATCACATGTTTCTGAAGCTAAGCATGGAGCTTTGCATGTTTAACTTGCAACAATATCTAGACCATTCAGTTTTATGATTGAACATTAGTATTATCTATATAGTTTTAAAAATATGGGGTGTTGGCTAGTTTTGTCAGTGGTGTTTTTATCTGTTAATTTAAAGTTGGCAATGATGTTGCTGAAATGTTTGTTTACTTGAATGTTTTTTATTTTTCTACTCGAAGATTGAATACATAGATGATTTGTTGACAGCAAATTTAATTTACTTGGTTCTCCATTAACAGGGGTCAACCTTTGGAACCAAACCTGGAAGTTTAAGAAATCGGTGGTATCAAGAGTAATTTTTTAGTTGCACAGATTGTCTCTGCAGCTTCATAAAGAGACGGATAACTTAAGTAATGTCTTTCAGGAGGAGCCACTATGTTTGTTTCACACATCAGTTGCTTGAAGTGGGTGAACCTAATTATCGTATGTTAATTTGTGTTGGTGGACAACAAGCAATTTTTGGGGGGTGTTTTTGAGAAGGAAACATTCTCAAGACACCCCCAAGCAGCATCTTAACAGTTTTAAGTTGCATGAAGAACTTGAAGGTGATGTGATTGCCTGATATGAAGTTATTCTGGGGATTAAAATTGGTAGCCCATGGAATGCTAGTCTATTTTCTCGTCTTTACTAAAAGTTGACTCTTTTGGCCTGTGAGTAAAAGATGCTATCTAAACACCAACAAATCTCCATGTTCAGACTGCAGTGACTGAAATAAGATTTTTTTTTTTTTTGCCCATATACAACCCGTGTTTGATATTTTTAAGTCTAAACGACTCACTTCTGTTTTTCCAATTTGACCCAAGTGCTTTCATTTGTGCTCCTGAACATATGATACATATCCAATATTTTTGCCATAAAACCTCTGAATAGCCGGATCGCATTTATCAAACTTCAACATCATTGTATGGGGACATGTGTCAAGACAGCAATGCTGAAAGCACTTGGTGGAAGGAAAGTGAGGTAATCAAACTAATAAATATATTTTCTTTGCCGCCTTCTTGATATTAATTTTTTGAATGACGACGCTCCGATCGGAAATAAACTGAAATAAACCCACACAATTGCCTTGAATCACATTCTGGTCCATGTTTACTTTCGTTTTGATTAAAGTCAATGTCTGCACATGTGGGCCTCACAGCAAGCTGGATTATGTTCATACACCGGATGGAAAAATTTGGAATTCATTTAAAAAATCTTAATTGTAGCCATTCATTCATTTGCAGCATCTCTATCTTGATTTATGGTTGATCCAATAAACTGCCACCCCAGTTTGATTTTTGAGCATCCACCCACTTGCAGGAGGATTTTCAGTCAGAATAAAGGGATAATGATGACGAAGTTCAGTGCAGGATCAGGGACGTTTTGAATAAGCCAGTCAGTTCAGCCTCCCCATCCTGATTGTGGCTAAACAATCCTAGGAGAGTATCTGCCCTTCTGATGGCCCTTCTTTAGATTTCATTGGGACCCCGTTCCAGCTACTCTTCATAGTTACTAGAGGTAACCGCACAGTTTAGCCAAATAGATTGCCAAACATTCTCACAGCCAACAAGCTGAAATTCAGGGGTAAAATATCTTGCTATGCTACAAATGGTTATTAATTTCACTTTGTAGTTATTTTTAAATGTGTTTGTGAACATATGATGCTTTCTGTGTCGACAGGGGTCTGTAGAGCCCATGCAGATAGATGCTGACCCTCAGGAAGACCAGCAGAATGCACCGGACACCAACTACGTTGTGGAAAACCCGACATTGGTATGTCAAGTGCTTTGTTGGTTTTATTGGTTCAATCTTTTGAGTTTATGCTTTTTAAAATTGGCTGTACGTGATTTTGGGGTATGCTGGGCATGTTATCTACATAAGGTTGATCGTTAAAAAAATTGTTAAAATGTTGTCGCATTCATTGATGTTTTACTTGTTCTTCCAGTTGTATTATTTATTTTTTTCTGTCACACACACTCTCGATGGACAGCATTCTTACAGTTTGAAATCACTGGAAACACCTCTAGGCAAATAGCATCTTGTTGATAATTTGAAAGTTCCTACTGAATAACTGCAGGTTTTTTTTTTGCTGATAAAGAAGAATAAATTAAAAAATCTGGCTCTGACAATGTGTATTATATCATAACTAGATTTAATATTAGGATGACAAACTTTATATTGGCATGAGAAAGTCGATCTTTATATTTGGATAAAGCTTTACCAAGTAGGGAAAAGATTAAAACTGTTTAGAAAAGCGAGATTCCGCTCTTTAAAGTAAAGAATACATAGACAATTTGACTGTGATGTGTATTACATCGTAATTATTTAATCAATAATAATAAATACAAGTACAGTATAATATTAAGCTAAAGCAATCATCTTTGGAAAGTTGTTGCCTTGTCTTTACAATAAAAAGTAGCTCAAAACAACAGGGAGCGGTCTGATTTGTTCAACTTTTACTTCAGTGCAAAACTTTCTTTTATTTGTGACTGAAAAGAAGATTTTTCATTTATTGGGGTGATTAATGATATCAACTGATTTGAAAATCATGGTATGCTTTTTTTGTGATATTGCCCCAGCCTTCTCTTGACTTATCCACTCTTTAAAATGAATTTTTTTTTGCTCAAGATTGACTGATTCCACTTGGCTGCCTCCAATGGCCAACACAGGCTTAGGCTTCTGTTAGAAACACCACTATGGTTAGTGAACAGACATAGAAAAACAGAAATAAGTAAGAGTGAAACATTAGAAATGAGTAAATACAGACATGTTGAAATATATTCATAGATTAATTCTATTTATTTAATGGTATTTTTAGCCTTTTATTTAGACATGTGTTTAAGTAGTTTGTAATAAAATATTTTATCAATTTGTTTGTTTTATTTTTGCTTTCATATTGTTATTTGTATATATCTTTATGTAGCATCTTACCCTTCATATGTTCTAGCATTAAAATCTTGAACAATGTTTTGGTATTTTAGCTTTAATAGACTGTTTGGCATTTAGCAGACACTTTTACCCAAAGTCACACTAGGGGGAGAGATGAGGTGAACTTTGAGATCAGAAATTTCTATGCTGATTGGATCAGATTGGTTTTTGTCAGTAAATGTTTTTCTGCGTAGGTTGTAGTAATCAACAACTTAAATGTGAGATTATTTACTTTACAGTTTTTCACAATTGCAATGACAGTTTTTCAATATATTACACAAGTTTCCTTATCTCTTAACATGGTTAGCAGAACATCGGTCTAGGTAGATGATACAATTAACACATTTTTTGTTGCTTGGATACAAAATGCATTCAGTTAACACAAATTTCAAAAGGTTGAACTTCTTTTACACTCGAGCTCCACCAACAACAGAACCTTGCAACAATTTTTCTCAATGTGTTATGATTGACTAAATGTTGCCATTGGTAAAAAAACATGTGTTAGTGTTATAAAATTCTATAATTTTATTTTGAAAATGAGTTTTGGAGTTTGTTTACAACCGTGGGTTTTGAGAATGAAATTAACTGTTTTGCCAGTTGTGTGCTTTTACTGATTCGGTGGGTTGAGTTAAGTAAACTTGTTAATTGTATTGGAAAAAAAGCAATTGTAAAAAAACTGTAAACCCAACTAATGTTCTGTGTGGGTAAGATGAGACATTAATCATCGGCAACCAAAACCACAGCCTTCCAGTACTCGATTGTGTCTGGATTGATAAATAGTTTGCAGTTCAGTCACACATTCTTTGCAATATAATCATTACAGATTCTAATTTTCATAAGGTGCCTCTAATATCGAAACAAAATTTTGTTGTGATAAAAATATAGACGTTATTACTAAATTTGGCTTCAGTTTCTGCAGGTCATAGCTGAGTACTTAATATTCAAATAATACCTGGTATACAGCATCTTTTAAAATGTTAAAACTTTCTGAAATAAATTGCACTTATCTTGTTTATGTTGTTATTTTTGTTTGACTGGATGATGATTAGTTACACAGAATCAGCAGTAGTATCATTTGTTGCCTATATCGGTTTGGTGACTGCTATTGGTGGTGGCATTATCATCGGATCCATGTTTCCCAAGACTCTAAAAGGGTTCATCTGTTTTTTTACAGGATTTAGAGCAGTATGCCTCCAGCTACAGTGGGTTAATGCGGATTGAGAGGCTGCAGTTTATTGCAGACCATTGCCCTCAGCTACGTGTGGAAGCACTGAAGATGGCCCTGTCTTTTGTCCAGAGAACCTTTAATGTTGATGTCTATGAAGAGATCCATCGCAAACTCACTGAAGCATCAAGGTGATGCGTCTTCCATTGTTTTTGTGTATCATCTCAATTGACTTGTAAACATCACATTTTCTCTCAATGCAGGGAAGCGCAAGGTGTCCCGGATGCTGTACCAGAGGGTGGCGCTGAACCCCCTCCTCTCGACACAGCGTGGGCAGAATCCACCAGGAAAAAAGCCTTGCTCAAGCTGGAGAAGTTGGATACAGACCTCAAAAACTATAAGGGAAACTCCATCAAAGAAAGCATTAGGTAAGCCTGTCTAATCAGTCCTACTGGAATTCTCCTTCATTCATTGGTTAATTTTACCATGCTTGGGTTCAGGAGGGGTCATGATGACCTTGGAGATCACTATCTTGACTGTGGTGACCTCAGCAATGCCCTGAAATGCTACTCCCGAGCCAGAGACTACTGCACTAGCGCCAAGCATGTCATCAACATGTGTCTTAATGTTATCAAGGTATAGGTTTTGATTCCTTATATTATTATCATGTCTTGGTTAATCATAACATAATATGGACCAGCAATTATTTTAAAAGAAACATGCCTCAACCATCTGATTTAAAATGAAATATATATATATATATATATATATATATATATATATATATATATATATATATATAAATAAATATTTATAGATATATTTTTTTACAGGTTAGCGTTTATCTCCAAAACTGGTCCCATGTACTTAGCTATGTAAGCAAGGCTGAATCCACTCCAGAGATTGCAGAGGTACCTGCTATTATCGATTTTGGTTTTCTGAGAGATTTTTGTACTTTCTCTTAAATCTTAACGTCTTTTCTTCGGAATCCTAGCAACGAGGAGAGCGAGATAGTCAAAACCAAGCTGTTCTAACCAAGCTGAAATGTGCTGCAGGCAAGTACATATTTTCTCTTCTTAATATATTTATAAACGTAGAGTGTTGAATATTTGGATCACCACAAGCATGCACCAACTAACAATTTTCTAGAAGAAAGCAAACAAACTGTAATTATTTTTATTTTATTTATTTTAATAAATAATTGTAATAATTTAAGAATGAATGAATGTGTTTTAAAGACTAATGTCCTTACTGTTTGGTGAGTTGCTCACACTGAAGTAACCCCAGCTGTAATTATTAAAACTTAAATAGTAGTATAACATAACAGTTTGGTAATTCATCCACCATGAAGGTCAATTCAAGTGATGTGATATTGAAATGGGTTTTTTTTAACTGTAAAGTTTTTTTTTTATACATTGCTGTTAGTGGGAACCTGTTCACTTCTGGGGTCTACCTCAGGTGGTCTGCTGCATCATATCTCACTTCCTGTGGGAATGTTTAGTCTGGCGGTTCATTGCCCTTTCTGGAGCCTGGTACTCCACTCACCCATTGAGGGACACTGGCAGAAGGGACTTAAACTTTGATCATTATTGCATTAAAAAAACTTTAAATCTTAATAAAAGCAAAGCATTGCTTAGATGACCAATCAATTGCCATAATAATAGTTAGTTAAAAGTGTCTTAAAAATGTATAGTTTATAATCTGGAAAGTGCTGTTCTGACGTGCAAGTTAAAGGTATGACACTGTTATTTCACATAACGATTTGTCTTCTATCTTGCGCAACAGGGTGCCACATTCCTTTTATAAACATATTTCTTAGGACACATTGACTCTAACCTTTAATATGGTGCATTATTAGTAATGTATGCATAGTGAACCACTTGAATTAAAACGGATTTGAAGAGTTTTTGATGTAGTAAGAATCAAAGTTTCAGTGCCTTTTAACATAGACGAATGGGCAAGTGATCCTCCAGGCCCCGGAAACAGAACTTAACAACCAGATTCTAAATCAAGAGGAAAAACTGCCCTTTTCCTTTTTACTGAATGGGGAAATATAAACTATGACATAATCACTTCACACTACTTGAAATAAACATTAAGCTTGTTGGAAAAACTTCTCATCAGGACTTGTAGTATATAAATCCAGGTTTATAGAGAAAAGGTTTGTGGGTAAAATAAGCCATTTAAATTTGATCACTCTGGACTTACAAATCTAACTGAAAATGGTTCAAATCTGGGAACTGTTGTGATGATTATGGTTAGGGATACACAAATACTTATTATGCATGGTTGATATTGATAGCAGGTGGATTGAGACTTACAGGTGATCTATTGATGAGGTTTAGGAGGAGTTTGACATATAATTAGCTTAAATAAAAAAGCTTCTGATGCTAGGCAAATTCTATGCCAGTGTTAACGATCAGATATTTGTAACTTATTATTTTTAAACTTATCTGTATAAAATTATTTGTTGACAGAACGTATAGCTATTGTCTGGGTGTGTTTCCAAATTATAAACTGTACTTGTTTTCATCCTCTGCCGCATTAGGATTGGCTGAACTTGCCTCTAGAAAGTATAAGCCGGCTGCTAAGTGCTTTCTGCAAGCCTCCTTTGACCACTGCGACTTTCCTGAGGTTGGTGCCATTCTTCAGCCTGTACTACATTGTGCGATATCAGTATATAATAAATTAAAGTATAAATATTAATATCAAGTATGAAATAAATGCAGTAACCTGGGAGTCTTTTTGTTATTTTTTCTTTCTGTAGTTACTTTCTCCCAGTAATGTAGCAGTTTATGGGGGACTGTGTGCCCTGGCTACGTTTGACAGATTGGAACTGCAGCGAAATGTCATCTCAAGCAGGTGAATTATTAAAATCATTTTTTAACTGTTTTATTCTTGATATATATGCGTTGGTGTACAAGAATTAACACATTTACTTGCTTTTTTTTTTTAGCTCCTTTAAATTATTTTTAGAGTTGGAACCTCAAGTACGTGATATAATCTTCAAGTTTTACGAGTCAAAGTATGCGTCTTGTCTGAAAATGCTGGATGAAATGAAGGTAGGTTTACTTGTGTTTATTTGCTGGGTTTTTGTTGAAGCAGCTGATTAGATTCTGTCACTGCAGACACGATGTCGTGACTTTTATTTTTAAATGGAGTTAACAGCTTTGATTCTGTTGGTATTCTTAATTTTAGGATAATCTCCTACTAGACATGTATCTGGCTCCTCATGTAAGAACACTGTACACACAAATCAGGAACAGAGCCCTCATACAGGTGAGTTTATTCCTTTCAGTCTTGTATGTACCACAACCTTCTTGTATGTCCTTGTCGTTTATCATCGTTGTATAATGATTGAGTTGTATACATGGTAGGCATAAACTGTGTAATAAAAAAAGTATTGATTTTAAAGGAATTTGTAAAAAAAAAAGTTTAATATGCAACTTTTTCCATATTTTAGTAATTGAAAGTTGTTTAAAAAGTAGAATCCATAGTTTACATGTTTGTTAAATCACTGATGACAGACTTCAACTAAATAAAAAGTAAAACTCTCACTGTAATTGCGGCTTCTGCAATTTGAGAATGATTTTCATTCATATTGAGATTTAATTGAAAATGTGATTTTTTTTTGCCCTATTATCTTCCATAACAAATGATAGTAAATTTCACAAAATATTGGAAGCTATGTGTACACAACTACGTGTAAATAAAAATATTACTTAAACTTAACATATTTGATGTTTACAATCTTGCATATTCTCCCTTTTAAAAACATCAATTTAGTAATTGAATATCATTATGTAAGGGTAATTATTTCTTTAAATGAGGTTAGCTTTTGCTTTCAATTAATTGTAGTTTATATCATTATATAATATATTTTATATCTTCTATTTCCGCTATACAATATTTCATAAAACTGTATTTCAGTTTCGATTATATATATAATTGATTTGTGCAATGAAGATTTGTAATAATTTTTATAGTTGTAATTCAATTTGATATGATGAATGTATCTCTTCAAAAATGTAAATGAATCTTAATTAAATGAAAATATCAGAATCTAGACTAAACTATTTAGATTTTAAAAAGTAGATTTCCGAACAATGCTTGGGATTACAAATGTTTTTCAGACCATAACACGTACACAACAAATGTCAGGTCATATCAGTCTTTGTGCTCTGTGTTAAATAGTTTTCAGGAACTACACTTCTAAACTTGAGCTGGCTATAGTTTAATTCATATTAAACACTGAGTTAATATGTGCCTTTGTCTTCCATTAACGTGGCTAACGGGTTGAATGATCTTATTCCTGGTGGGCAGTATTTTAGCCCCTATGTGTCAGCAGACATGAACAAAATGGCGGTGGCCTTCAACACCACGGTGGCAGCTCTGGAGGATGAACTGACCCAGCTGATCCTGGAGGGGCTGATCAATGCTCGCATCGACTCCCACAGCAAGGCAAGCACACACTGACATTTACCATCCTCTGTATGCTTCCGACATAGCTGCCTTTTTCCTGAATGAAAGAATGTGTACTGAATGGAAGCATTTGCTTGAATGTTTGCAGATACTGTATGCCAGGGACGTGGATCAGAGAAGCACAACTTTTGAAAAGTCTCTACAGATGGGCAAGGAGTTCCAGAGACGAGCGAAAGCCATGATCCTGCGGGCAGCAGTGCTTCGAAACCAGATACACGTCAAGGTAAAGGGCTTTCACAGTAACCTCCGGTCATCAGCTGATCAACTCCTTCCTGTCCTCTCCAGCATGAATGGCCCTCAGATTTTACTCTAACATTAACATGATGCAGTCTGAGCTGTGGTACTGTTTAAATGATGCGTTAATGCTCTAGATATAGTTTTTTGCTCAGAAATGTCTAATGTAAGTTATGCTCTTAAATATAGAAGTAGTGTCAAACGTAAGCTGATGGGTATAATGTCAATGGCTACTTTTTAAAATACTTACATAATCTAGAAATAGAATCCACTTTGAGGAGCAGAGTATTTTTGGCCAATTTGACAACTATTGGTAGGATGGATGTAGACAGGAAACAAAGCAGAAGAGAAAAGGGTCAGGATAAAAGTATAATTTTCTCTCCCTTTATCTATCTCTATAGATTATTATTATTATTAGCTATATATTTATGTTTTTTGCATAGTTGCATATTTTTCCCTTCATTAAAAAAAGGCTGTCCTCCTCAGTATTATCAAAAAGTCTCAAATTAAAAAGATCAATTTTTAGGCGTTAAAAAAGTTTACGGTCTTAAATAATTTTCATAGGTATTATTTTTCTGATGTAAGTTTATTTGATGTGTTTTTGTTGTTGGGTTTGATGTAAGTTACGTTTAGCTGTGCCGTATGTTGAGCAAACCGGTTAAAATCTTAAGTGGTTTTGACATAAGACTTATGAATGTAAAGAAATGAAAATATGATTGTAAGGGTTGCCAGAGAATGAAAATGTGCATAAATGCTCAAAACCATAAAAGTTAAGTATGGGTTTTCCAGAGATTGAGAAAATGCTCCTAAAAATTCTACAATTTTAAAAAGGGTGTTTAAGGTTGCCAGAGTTTGAGAAACCCTTGGTAAATCATCAAAAACATAAAATTGATGTAGTAATTGATGTAGTACACTATGATTCAGGTCTTAAATTGGATTTTAACAGGCTGAAAAAGTCCTACACTTAACCTTATCAAACCTGAAGAAAACCTGCTCCTGCATTCAACATGTTTGTTAGTTCAGCATGCATGGGTCCTGGCAGAGAAGCTCCGCGTGCTCCTCTGATTTCCTTCAGGTATTTGAATGCCCCGGGAGGGGGAGAGAGCCTGCAGCTTTGGCTATGGCACCCATCAGATTTAAAACGCTGTCAAAAAGCTAACATTGTCCTACATGTGGATTTGTGAAAATAAATTAACTGTGTAATTGGCCGTAAAATTTTCAGTTTTTCTGTTTAAACTAATTCTTCTACAGCTGTTCTTTTTATAGTTGTTTTGAAGAGGTGTGTGAGCTGAGGTTGACCCTCTGTTTCTCTCCACAGTCTCCTCCAAGAGAAGGCAGTCAAGGGGATCTCACGCCTGCTAACAGCCAAACACGAATGAGCACCAACATGTGACGAGTGGACCCGGTGCCTCTGCTAGAAACGTCGACGGGGCCAATGCCGCATCCCAAGCCCCTGTTTAGAGTCAGTTATTTCCCTGCTGAAGAGAGCAAACCACAATCTAAAGACTTTACGTTGGGAAGAGGATATTTGTTGTCTTTATTGAGGACAAGCACACCCTGTTACTCGAAATGAAAAGGAAAATATGATTTAAAAAAGAAATACGGCACCTGAGCTGTAATGGCCTGTTGTTCTTTGTAAAGAATGCACTTTCCTCTGTATCTTGTGAAAAACCTTGATTACACGTTGAAAAACTTCATCACAAAACATGCTTTTAAAATAAACATCCATTCAAAAAGATTATTAAAAGGAGCATTGTTTTGTTGAGTGTTTGTATAATGTCAATACTAATTTTAGCTAAAGGGTCTTAAGTCAAATTTGAGCTAATGTTGACTTAAAGCTGCATAATGAAGGTAACATATCACTAAACATACGTGTTTTAATTTATATTTTAAAAAACTAAGTATTACTGAGGACATGCAACGAAATGGTATATTGACAATTCCCTAATTTTCTCTACATGATTGGGGTGTAAAAATCTAATAAATTAATATTAAGCATTGTAGTAGTGCAACTATTCTATTTTATTCTAATATTTAAACTTTAAAAACACTGTTATATTTAGAAACAAAGTAATTGCTTGAATTCGAACATGTTCCAAATATTTTAGACGTTAACTCAACTGTAACGTTGGAATTGTTTGGTCTTTGATCTCTGTTCTGCTTTAAATAAGTTGACTATAATTTAATTAATCAAAAGACAAACTTCCAAAGTTAAAGCACAAAAATAAAACTTTTTATTTTAAATGTAAAAGTCATTGAAGTTTAAACAGTTTATGGTTGGGATCTTTCATTTTATAACTCATAAATAAAAATACAAGGTGTGTTTACTGGATTCTGATGTAATATTACAGCATGACCTTTTTCCAACTTGAAAACATGACCGTAAAGGCTTGCATGTTTTGATGAGCTGCATTCCAAATGATTAAGAAAAGTAAATTAAAGAATATTCCCTCAAGTTCAGAAAGAGGTTTTTCCCATTTCAGCATTAAGTATCAACAGCACAGGAGTCCTCCACCTTCAGTGCTTTGTGTCCTTGATTCCACATCCATCAGGTTTAGCTCCACAGATCGCAAGTTCTCAGTGGCTCACTACTTCTTCAGACGTTATCTCATGACTTTCTCTTCGCAGTGGCTCATGGGACGTGTTGGAAGGCATCGGACTGCTGTGTGTCCCATTTGTCAGGCCAACAGCGCTCTCGGAGTCAGACAGTCTCAAAGCTTTGGTTTTAAAGCGCAGTCCATGGCCTGCAATCCAAATGGAAACAAACTTGCTTAAAACCTAATATTTGACATAATGGTAAACGTTCCTATTTTGTATACATAAGGTTTTACAATAGTGAGGAGCAAGCTAACATTTTTTCTATCATTTTTGCATGTATTAAGACTGTTTATACTTACAAAATACAAATTTTCAATAAACAACGAACCTTTATTTTGCTGGTTAACTCACAATTAAATAAAACATTTCCTATTTGTTTTCAAACACATGACATATTTAATGTTTTTTGACAGTACATTTTTACTGTGTTTAATCTGTGCACAAGTTTGCTTTTGTGTTTCTTAACACAGCAAAAAGTACTTTCAAGTATGCTTCAAATACATTGTTTGAAAACCTAACCATCACTTTTATGTTTTTGAGCATTCATCTAGGTTTGTCAAATTTTGGCAGAAGTCAAACATTTATAAGCATTTTCCTAATCTCTAGAAACCCTTACAATCACAATTTGTTTTTTACTCTGAGTCTTATGTCAGTATTTGGCAACCCTAAAAGTCACTTAAGATTTTGAGCATTTATGAGCGCTCAAAAGCTTTTTCTCAAACTCTGGCAACCTTAACCATCCCTTTTATGCTTTGAGCATTTATGCAAGTTTTCTCAATATCTGGCAACCCAAACCAACAACAAAAAAACATCAAATAAGCTTAACATGGTCATCAGAAAAATAAAACATGTAAAAATGTATTTAAGACCTAGAACAGTGATTTTAAGACTTTTAAAAGTCTAAAGTTTGGGTGCAAGTATGACACTCCTGGAATTGCCCCCTTTACAATATCATTGAGAGATTTGATAATATGTTGAGTGGAGTAGCTGCTGATTCTGTTTTACTATTACTGTTCAGAACCTATATGTTATTGTTGTGTAAAGTTAGCTAGGTCTGCAAAAATATTTTACAAGAGCCTCAATTAATCAGAAGTGGTTAAACTGTAAACATGGTTCAACCTCCTAGAAATCGGGATCAACTAACCGGGACAATCAGCCACTTCCTTGAACGCCTTCCTCTTGCAGCATCCACGACACAAGTTGAACACACACGTGTTCCCCTGTTGAGGTCATAGCAAGGACACATTGATGTTCATTATATTGTTTTATAAATAGTGTTCAATAAAATGATGGAGTAATCCACAAGATTCACAGGGGTCTTACTTTAGGGTTACCACACTGTTCACACTTGATGTATTTTGCTGCAAAACAGTAAAAATGTAAACTTTACTCTACAATTACATTCATATGTACTTGTATATGGGAAGGATAATAAAAAAAAAAAGGGAAAGTTTAAACTTTTATACATTGCTATTATTTATTCAATTAATGCCTCCCAAAAAAAAACTCTGATAAATAAAAGAAGAAAAAAGGAAAGATGAGCAAAACTCACGTTTAAGCTCGGGGCAGAAGTTTTTGTTGGGGTTACGGGCCTTTTTCTTTTGCTTATTCTTTGAGAGTGAATCACTAGATCCGTCGCTGTCCTCCAATGGCCTCTTAACTCTCACAGTTTTTGCATCCTGATCATTTTGTCCATTTTCAGTGTTGGGATCCTTGGGCCTACAAAAATCAAAAACAACGTTCCAATGTATCTGTATCTAAAAAGAGTTTATGGGGAAAACACTGTGGCATTCAAACTCATTTGTTTCTGTCAAAGAATCCTTGCAATAAAGCTTGGCTTTGTGACATTTAGTAAGTGACAGGTCATAATTAATATTCTAGTTATTGTGGTCTTTGATATCAGAAAATGTGCTCACGGGGGTCTGACGTAAGGCTGACAGATCCAGTGAGGAAAGGGAAGTCCAGTCTGGTGCTTTTCTGATTCATCCCTTGCTATCTCTTCCTGCAAGAGTTTCATCAAAAGTTTACGATGAGCCTTTTAGAGTCCCTCAGAAGAACTCCAATACGATCTGGCTGCAGACAGACACTCTCTTATGACTCGCTATTATGGAAGATTTTATGGCATTTTTTTAACTGTGTGGTACACATTAATATACACTTTTACTGTCAGTTGCATTCTACTTTGCCTGACTTGATTTCTGGTTACTCCCACCTTACTTACATGTGTACACAACACTACATCTCCCATAATGCCCCACCACTGCAACCGAACATTACCAGAAAGTGACAGTTCATCAATACCCCTATTCCAGGGGTGTCCAACGTCGGTCCTGGAGAGCCGGAGCCCTGCACATTTTTGGTTCAACCATCATGAAACACACCTGTGGCACTAATTATGGTCCTCTGATTGTCTGAAGTAGAGTAGTATGCATACTACAGCAGGGTTCCAACTAAAATGTGCAGGATACTGGCTCTCCAGGACCGCCGTTGGACACCCCTGCCCTATTCCATTCCAGCTAGAGTAGGGGTAAATGGAGCACCTGACACCGCATGCAGCAGAACTCCAGTTTATTCCATCCTAAATACTAATTATAGCATCTTTACCTGGCAACGTTCTTTCAGCTGCCTGTTGACCTCAGCAATCCCAGTCACATTTTTTGCTTTGGCCAACTCTTCCCTTAAATCCTGATGAATCTGGAGCCTGTTGTATTGGAAAAGTGTTGAATTATGTCAAGGTTTGATTCATTTAAAGGGTTTCCAAAAATCGTGACAGAGAAACACAGATTTCAGATTAGTAAAAAAAAAAATCTATTTCAGCTTCTAGAAACATTTGGCTTCCTTTCTGTGTTGAAGATAAGATTAAATTAATTATTTTAACTTTAAATAGCTGATTAAATCCTGTCAGATTGCCCTATAAACCCACAAAATATTACTAAAATAGTTTATGCATGAACTCATTTACAACCCTGTACAAGCCTCAGTGTTTACAAAAGTGAAAGTAATGCGTGAGCAGTAGGCCAGTTATGCAGTGAACCATACCCAGAATTTGTGCTCTGCATTGAACCCATCTCAGTGTACACACACAGGAGTGAACAAACACACCATGAACACACACCCGGAGCAGTGGGGAGCTATGACTGCGGCGCCCGGGGAGCAGTCGGGAAGCTGGTGCCTTGCTCAAGGGCACCACAGCTGTGGATGTTGATGATGGGAGAGTAAGTGTTTCATCACTCACCACATTCAACTTCTGGGGATCGAACCAGTAACCTTCCGACCACAAGTCGATCTCCTTATCCACCAGACCACAAATGCCAACAAAAAAAAGCCAATTTCTCATAAATAAAAACATAGATAGATAAACAAACATCTTTTTATCATCACTTTTTTTTAGCCCTGAGATGGGGCAGCAATTTGCCTATAGTCAGATCTCAGCCCAAGGTGACACAAATAAAATAAAATAAAAATCCCAGATGTGATCTGTACCCAATATTTTCATGACAGCTGAAAGTGAGCAGACGTACGTGTGGTGCCAGAGTTTGAAGATGTGTGCACGAACAAAAGACAAACTGCAGGGGGAGTGTTTCTCCACAATGCTCAGATACTCCTCTGCCATTTCCCAGACGGGCGGACTGCGCCCTTCAAACAACGCAGGATTGTGAAGATTCCCTTCTGTGAAAGAAATTTATTGTTAATCATTTAACATCTTGCAAAGTGTCAAAGCATGTGACTTTTGCAGTGAAGGTGTTTCAATTAGTCTTCTTGAATCTTGTTACCTGCGCTCATGATTCCTTGAACTCCGGTCTCCTCCATGCAGCGCTGAACATCGCTCAGGTGCTGGATGTTTCCATTAGCAAACACAGGAATATTTACTGCTTCGCTGTGACCAAAACCATAAGAATACATAAGAACAACTAAATATTGTGTGAGAGTACATTCACAGTATAAATAATCAACAGTAAAACCAAGAGATTAAAAGGAACAACGGATGCCAATTGCATCCGAGTTAATGAGACTTTTTATGGCTTTTCTGGAAGATCTAAAAGGGAAAGATTGCATTTCTCAATGTTATTTAAAAAATTGCATTCCCTTGATAACAATCTTTCCATTTAGCCTTGTTTGACAATTTGCCTTCAATGAATTTTGAAAAATCTGCTACTGTGATGGAAACATTGCTATGCAGCTAAAATAAAAATTAGCATGGTGAAACAGTAGGAGTTTCAACATTTCCCACTCCGAAAGACACACAACAATCCTTGAATTACTGTAATAGAATTATCCAACCAACAGATTATTTGATTCCCAAAGAAGAATTGAATGAAATAAACACACAAGCAGATCCCGCAACAGGGTTCGATTTTAGCTTCACCCATTAGCTTACCTTAACTACCTACTAATCTATCCACAGACACTCTGCTTGTTCCTCACTTGACTTTTATTGTTAGTTTAAAGAGTTCAGTTTTATATTTCAATTTTCACTTAATATTTTAGCTGAGAATTGTTGTCACCAAAATAGCATACTACTGTTTATTTCCATAGAAATGGTCACTCATAATGGGTGAAGCTAATGGTTAGGAGTCAGTAGGGGTCTTCTGACCATCAATGGATTTCAAAATGGAAAACAACCATATTACACAATCTGAGCTAGACCTGTTCAAACATAGTGGTTTCAAAAAAATGTCACTTGTGATGGGTGGTTCAGACAAGTTTATCTTTCAAAAACAACACATTTATGAGAGAAGAATACTGATAGATTTCCACACTTCGCTTAAAAATGATTGTCATTATTACGAGTTTCAGAAAGTAATCAATTAAATTCAATAAGTCAATTTCCAGCAAGTGAAATTATGTTTGAGTGTGTGCCAAAATAACAAAAATAGGAAGGAATGTTGAGTTTCAAACAGGTCATCTTTCCCTGAAGCCCTTGTCAAATATATACCCATATTTATAGAATATATTTATATACTGTCTATTTAGTCACATTCTGAAGAACTAGTTAATTAATTTACCTTGACCTTTTTAAAGAAATTATCTGGGTCGAATATTCAAGAGCACCCCTCTCTTACCAAACAGCTTTGATGTGTTTCCAGCTTGCAATGCCAGTCGAAGCCCCCTTTTGTTCTTTGGTTCTCCCGTGAACTGTCAACAGCTGTATAAAAAAAAAATACACACAGGGGTTTGTGCTACTTGGGTGGATAAATTAACCAAAATATTTTTCAATGGAAACAAAATTGTCTTTAAAATAACTGTTAATAACTAGAGTAATAGCTGATCGAAATGAAAACGCTCTACCTGACATCCAGCCTTCTCCAACATTTTAGCATACTTCACAGTTTTCTCGATTTCAGGAAAAACCCGAATTTTGCAAGTAATGGGTACAGAAAGTTTTTCATCCGCCAATTTAACTGTGAACGAAACCATGTGAATGAAACACAAATTCCCAGAATACTTCACATCTGAAATGGATTGAAGAAAGAATACCTACTCATTTTCTCAAGAAGATCCCATTCATCTTGGAGAAAGACTCCATAACGTCCTAGAGGGTCAGGAAATATTTTTTTTAAGTTTAACAAGTTCACAGAGACAGCTTTGTTTCAGCTGTTTATCACAAATGAAATGCTGAACTGTGAGCAGGAATTATCTCCAAAAGAGATCTATGTGAAAGACTTAGATAATCCCAATCTTATCTTGGCTCATTTCCAATTTTCCTTTTCCTGAAAGTGACCAGTTGGCCAGTTATGGAGTTACCCATACCCAGAATTTGTGCTCTGCATTTAACTCATCCCAGTGTACACACACAGCAGTGAACAAACACATCGTAAACACACACCCGGAGCAGTGGGCAGCCATGGCTGCAGCGCCCGGGGAGCAGTCGGGAAACTGGTGCGTTGCTCAAGAGCCTCACAGCTGTGGTTGTTGAATATGGAGAGCAAGTATTTCATCACTCACACTGATTTTAACTCAGTGGATCTGGGGATCGAACCTCCGACCTTCTGATCACAAGTCGACCTCCTTATCCACCAGATCACAACTTCTTGTCAGTGATGTGATCCTTCTAACATGTTTGTTTTATAAACTGTCATTAGTGCTTGAAACGAAGTACCTTTATAACGTAACTTTGAGAATACCTTTTTTGTCAACTAAATCAGAATGCAGAAATCTTTTGCACATAGTCATACCTCTTTTGGCAATCATCTGTGGGCAGCCCAGATTTAGATCAATTGCGTCGCAGTAATCCTGGGCTAATAGAGCTGCCTGGATAAACACCTCAGGATCATTGGCACAAAACTATATAAGGATAAAAACACATTGACCTTATAAAGTGGCAACTTCTAGCATTCCATCCAGATCATAATCTGAAGAGACTGAAAATGCAATTTGTTTACTTTTTTAGGGGGTTTATTAACATTGTAGATTGACTTCTTTACCTCCTGACACCCTTACATTAAAAGCAAAAACACATTTATATGTTTGCTCCAGTTTTTTTTTTTATTATTACACGTTTGTTTTAAAGGTGCTGTTTCATGGACCATTTCTTGCAAGTTTTAGTATTGTGCCCCAAGTAATATTCAGATTGGTTCAAGCATGCTTGTGTAATCCTATTTTATTTTTATGGGAACTCAAGCCTGTGTGACAGCCATAGCACCGCCCCTAACCAAGCAGATGAACTGCTAATGCATCTCTATGAAGAATGCACTGACCCGGAAAAGAAACCATAGTAGAACAGCATTGGACAAACAATGAAAAGAACATGTGTTTTTTGGAAATGGCAGGATTTTCTGTGTGCTAACCAAAAACCCCAGCAAGGGGCGTGGCGGAATCACAGCAGTGGGAGGAACATGAAGTAACCCCTTTTTAAGGTTGTTAAGAATGCAGTGATAGTCTGGAGGGGTCAAATAATAATTAATAATGTTTAAAAAGGAGCATGATACAGCCTCTTTAAGTAGTAATATACCTTTAAATATTCTTAATGGCACGGTCTCTAGAGGGACAAACCAGCCCTGAGGATGTTTTCAGTTAGGTCTTCTTCACTCTTCCAACATTTAGCCTTTTTGCCCTTTGTTAACAATAGGACAACTGGCCCTGCTAAAATTGAGCTGTGAAAACTTCATAAAAACCAGAGCGACAAAACTTAATAATAAAATAATTTTATACAGTCTGCCTATGCATAATCCACAAGTGTCAACTCCAAAGCTCCAACCTTAAATTATTAACCATTAAGTATTGTATGAAGGCTGCAGGTCTGGGTGATGTCTGATAGTAAAATGTGCAAGGAAGTGGTCTTCCAGAACAAGAGTTTGACAGCCCTGCTCAAACCACATGTACACTGGGCTCTTCATCGCCTGCTGGGGTCCTGCACACCTGAGTGATGAGCGGTCGGTCCTCCGGGCTGAGGTCGTTGTAGAGGTTCTCGCGGCGATAGTTGGCGTCTCTGAGAAAGACCTGAGCGTGGAGCATGGGAGTGTAGCACAGCTCTGCACCATGTCTGCGGCTCAGTAGCCTCCAGGCCAGCTCGCTCTGCTCCACCATGGGCGCCACCACGAAGCGGGCGCCTCGCAGAGTCCCCTTCCAGAATTCGAACCCACGGGGCTTCGCCATGCTACTCTCACAGGATGACATCACACTGACTAAATTACATGATAGACACTGTTTCATCGCATGATTAACTTGACGGAGAAACCGAACATTTTTACAAAACTGGCGTCAGGTGTTAATACAGTTAATTCGTTGCGTTACGTTGTTAACCATTTATAAATTAGAGTCAACTATAAAAGCATTTGTAATTGATAGAAAGATGGTTAAGAAATAAAACATCCTTTACGAGATATCACACGTGTAAAAGTTAGGTTACGTTCTATTATGTAGATTAGAGTATTTACACTTACAGTACACTGTGATGGAGTTGCGGCACATGAACTGTTGTGTATTTGTGTCACAGTGAAACAGTGTCGGGAGGAAACAAAACACAGACAAGTTCGTTCCTTCTTGCAATTACGCGTTCCAAGTTCATTTTTAGGGTACAGCCAGCCTGTTAAAATTTGCCAAGAGTCCAATTGTTAACGAATGAAATACTTTATTTGCTATTTTTCATAAAATAAAGAATGTGTGGTGGAACTAAACGTTGCGTCAATGAGGAAATTTATAATAATGTCATTATTGTATTACATGTTTAACGCTTAGAAAGCGCGTGTGAATGCGTTATTAATTATTGCATCGTAAGTTACCGCTAGGGGTCCCTGCAAACTAAAAAATTGAAGTTGAAAATTGAATTCCTGTACTTTAATTATTGAAAGCTTGAATTTAAGTCTTGTACTTCACACACTTTAACAAGTAGTTCCAACATTTTAAAAGAAAACATTATTAAAAATCTCGTTGATTAACTAAATTAATGAATGAATTGGCGTCAAGTCGTCTTCAAAATGAGCCAGTGATGAGAACCATCATTCACGGCTTCCATAACGGTAAAATGAACACTAAGTAACATTAAAACGTATTTTTAAATAAAGGGAAAAAGCCAGTCTGGGTAGTATCTTCAAGTCTTGACAGATTATTGGAGCTGAACACTCACGTTACAAATACCACTTTGAGAGGGCGTTTCGTTTGGAATGGGCGTTAACAACTATCCTGACGCATTACTTTCAACGTGACTGAGCACATGTGAAGCTGCGCTAAATATTGCAGTCACGTGACTGTCATCTCCACAGCCTCCAGCATTGGCTGTGGTCTGACCAATCATTGTCCGCTGAGCACAGCATAACGCTCGGTAGGCGTAAAACATTCTGGAATTGAATATAACATTGTATATAACATTTAAACAAAAAAAAAAAATCAGAGCAATTCTTTGTCGCTTGATGATAGTAATGTTATCGGATTAACACATTTAGGAAGCGATAGAGTGGTCACTTTTGTGTTGGGAGTCTGAAATAAAACATAATTTAACTGTAACGTAAACTTCCCCAGTCAAACTAAATTATATTACACCCTTACACCATTGCAAATGCTTTAATGCAATTAAAATGACTGAAAAAAATAAAATTTCAGTTATGACGACATAAAGTGGTTTTGCACATTATCTTGCAAAAACAAGCCCAACAATATAAATAACCAGAAAAATGTTAATACTGTACTCAGCACCCATGGTTTGCTTTATATAAGGAAACCAGCAAAAGATAAACCGGTCTTTGTTTTCGCAAATCTAGATTTTCCAGTGGCCCTTTGTTGCTACGGGAAGTGACGTCGCAGAGCCCGTTGGATTATTCAATCGATGGAGCCTCGGTAGTTGAGCAGCCGCAGACGGTGGAGTGTATGGTGGATTCAGGGCCAGAGGAGGTCGAAGAGAGTCGTCCTCAAAATCCGTCTTCATCCTCTTTATAACAACTTAATTTCGGAATAAAACCTGCTTGTGCATAGAGTTCTCGATGCGGTCTTTGCAATGAGCCAGATATTGTTATAGCTTACAATTCGGAATGTTATAAAACGAGTGGTGAAAATTCGGTTAGCTAATGTAAAGAGAACTAGCAGGCTGTGTAAGGAGACTCTGGCTGGGACAGAAGAATAGACGGATAACAAAGAACGGTTATTTGTCGTTTTCATTACTTTCTCCGAAGAGATTTAAATTAATTCGTTCAAAATAGAGCTAGCCTAATCGCTAGCCTTTTTTAGTAAATAAAATGGAATTGAGAGTAGGAAACCGATATAGGCTGGGAAGGAAAATTGGTTCCGGATCCTTTGGAGACATTTATTTGGGTGAGTGATCCTTCGTTTTACACTTTTTTTCGATAAAAGATTTGGTTGTTTTCAGTTGGTTACCTATCTGTGAATGTAAACATCATTATTTTGTTGTGAAACGTCAACTGGAGTCCCAGTGACTAGCAGTCAGCTGTTACCGATTGTAACAATCCAGGAACCAAGAACCCCCTCAACAAACCTTTATTTAGGTTGGATAAGAAGTCTCATTGGTTAGCAAAACCGTTGGTTTGTGTATAAACAAATATTAGTGTGTAGTTTTTTGGATATAAACATAACAATAAATGTTACGCTGACACAGAACTGTGAGCTGTCTGACCCTACCAGTTTATTTTCTATTAACGCTCGTTTACAAACAGTTTGATATGCTCAAACTAAATCAGCTCATCGAAGAGAACTTAATTAATTGAACCTTATAACGTGGTTTAATGTTTAATGCTACATTCTGGTTCCTGTTAAGTTTGCGACGTCAATGGATTAACGTTATAAAATGTTAAAACGTGTCTACGAATGATGTGAAATGTTGTCTAGTGTGTTAATAACGGAATCTGTACCTAATGAGTAGTATTTGATTTCATTCAATTAATTAAACTTTGCCATCAACACTATCTCGCTGATTAGACAGGGAACAGGCCGAAGGGGAAGTGGACATCCCTGTCACCGTCATGGCAACCCTACTGCATGCGTTATCAGCTCCTTCAGAGTTGTTTTACATGTTCTTGTAGGTTTTATTGAGAGAATCTCTCATGGGTTTTATAACTCAACATAGTTGCGAAGTTTCCTCTGTGCAAGTTTCAACTGAATTTCCAAATGTGGATTGTGAAAGCTGGTGGTGATGTAACATTCTTCTTTGTTTAAGGGCCTTGGCTTGAACTATTAGCTATTCCCCCTGCTTCAGACACTAAATACTGTTTTGATCGGTAATCTGGTGTGGTTTTCTTTGGTTCTTGACATATTTTTTTTTACAATGATGCACTTGTAAGAAATCTGTACTAGATGCTCATTTCCCTCTGGTTTCATGAGGTTGGAGTTCTTTCGCAACACTTGGTTTCGCTGTTGGAGTTGTGTGCCTCTCAGTGAGCTCATCTCTGGCTAGAGATGTGTTTATGAAATGTTCAGTTGTACTGGAGAATTACGCCACGTCCCCTCACTGTAAGTTCTCTCCAGAAAAAGCTTTGGTTTCAAAAAAAGATTCTAACAGAGTTAATAAGATGCTGGAGTTGCCCTATACGAAACTTGCATTTAAACGTTGATCTTTCAACAGTTTGTCGTTATTTTAGTTTAATTTTGAATTCACGTTTTGCTCAGTGACAAGCAGTGTTTACATTTGACATTTCCTTTCGTTTAGTTTGTGACTTTATTCTATGTTATTTGGCTGTATTTAGGTTAAGGTAAAATGAAAGGCCCTTCAATCATGCAAACCTTTATTAGTTATGGTCACCAATGCAACCCTAGTTTGTGAATTACAAAGATCCTAAATGATGTTATGTAATTGTGGTGATTCAGCTGGTGCACTGGAAACACAGTCATGTACTCACTAAGGGGCTTATGTAAAGACTCCCAATCTCCACACACCTGGGGAGGAGCAGAGGCTGACAGACTCCAGCAGCGGCCAAGGGAAGCCCAACTGACCCAATCAACAACACATGCTCTCTCTACGAAGCCTCTGCTTGTATAAGAGACGGGAAATATGTTCAGGAAAACATGGGGCCTGCCAATATTGCTGTTACTGCCAGAAAAACAGATCGTGTTATTTCTTATCTGAGATATAAAAAAAAAAGCCTATGAGTAAATTTCTCAACTTTTATGCAAACTAATGTAAAAAAGATGCATCACACTGTGTGGTGTCTTGATTTGTCCCACAAGAATCATAAGTGAGTTATTGAGTAATTTTTGTACATTTAATGAGCCCGTTTACATGCCAGAACTTGTAGTGTCCATGTAATTATTTACCAGGGCATTGGTATTATGGTTAGGTAATTTTAGAACGCATTGTGTTTGCCATGTAAAATGTCATACTTTATTCTTTCAGCCTGTAAGAGGTTTTAATGCAATGTCTAAAACTCTAAAACAGCTTGGCTTCACAAGTCTCTTGGAAAAGTTCACAGGAAATATACACACTTCTGCAGACAATGTTATCACAGTACCTTGCTTAATGTGTACAGATTATTGATCTGTATAGCTATTTTGTATCTTGTATTGGATAATTTCAGGGGATTTAATTGGAGGAGAAACTGATAAAAAAATAGAATTTGGTCATCACAGTAGGGTTGTTTTTTTTTTATTTGAAGAGAAAATTTGGTCCATATGACTTTATTGTGATGCTATCTGTCGAGTTTCGTCACCACACGATCCACAACTCCAATCTGTCTAAACCACCAAGCAAAATAAAATGATGAATTTCAGTGTGTACAAATGGAGATTTTTTCCCCTCTGGAGGGCCTTGGTCCTGGGGTGCAGTATGGAGGTTAAGAAACATGCCAGCTGTCTGCAACGGGGGATGGCTTGCTTTTATTGATCAAGATTTTAAACATACACATTTAAATATATTTGTGTAGTGCACCATTGTAATTTCCAAAGCCTTTTTTGCTGTATTTATTCATACAATCTTAAGACTGCACTAAGGACTGCCTGCTGCTGTGTGAGCACTCGTGTACTGGGTGGATTAGTCTGAACATGTCCCCTGTGCACTCAGCATAGTGGGCTAAGAACATTCCCTCTCCTAAATGTGCCCAGGCATAACAAATTCCACTGTACATATCTGAGCAGCCTATTATTCGTAAGTAGTTTTTCAACATGTTTTTAGAACCATGTAGAGGTCCATGAAAGAAATGTTCTTTTGAAATGTGAGTAAAATCTAGGGATGCCCCGAAAACAAGTATTTTTACCTTAAATGGAATATCATCACTTGAGCTGAAAGTTGTTTACAGACTACCAACGATTTGTTTTGTTTGGCTATTTTCTTACGATATATCCACATTAATCCTTAGTTTTTGTCATGCTACAAGAATACTTACATAACATAAATATGAGATAAGTTTATTGCCCTTTGATATGTTTCATAAAGGAGTTTGAGCCAAACCTGCTTGCACAGGTGTTTACTGAAACTGATTTGACTTTTTCATAATAAAACAGGTTTTTAAATCTGTCAGTAAGTTTCTTTAGAATCTTGTCTTATGGTTGTTAGCAATTACTGTCTACTTATTTTTCTACTTTAAATAACAAGGGCCCTGAGTAAACAATCACCAATTTAGTCTTTAGTTCCACAAAATGGAAAATGGCCAAACCAAACTGCTTGTCGGGTATAGAACTTCGGGGAGCTTTCTTCCTTCAAGCTGAACATGTCCTCTCTGGAAGGAAGCTCCTAATCGGCAGATATTAACATCAACACCTGATGCATCCAAAGTATTATTTGAAATTCCGCCTGGATCTATAGCGTTCCATCACAGAATTGCATTAACTGCGCCACAATGTCCATTCTGTTTCTTTTTTTTTTTATTAGTCCTTTGACTTAACATGGAAGTTCCTCACAAATCATGTGTTTTCTGTTTTTGGTGTGAACATAAAGCAAGACTAGTGTGGTGTAGATTGGAGTTGTATTTAACATGAGAAAATGTTAAGAGGTATTTGGTTCACTCAGACGTCCTTTGGTTAACTTTCATACCTCGTCCCTTAGCCATTAGTTGCTTGTTTTGACATTTTGATTTTTTTTTATATTTCTTCGTCGTTTTTTATCTTGTATGTCACAGCAGATGATTTTGAGCTTGGTTTGCTCAGAATTTTGAGCTGAGGCAGATGGTGGGTCAGAAAGGAGGAGTTATGCGTAGATAATTGTGCCCACTCCTTTGCATTAGTAAGCTGTGTGCATGAGTCAGCCAGGAATATACAGAGTTTATAGTATGGTAGTGACTAATGTTATATGTTTTTGTCGTACATTGTCAAAATACACGGTAACGGAAGAAAAGTGGCTAAGAAAACAAGGGTCTAGTTGAAGGTATTCTGTAAAACATTTATTTAAGTTTATGGTATGTCTCCGGTTGTTTTAGATGTCATGTTGCTTTTTTTTCTTTCAGGTTTTCCTTTGGTTATCCTATTTATGCAGTGACTGACTTTGTTTTTTTTTTTGGTCTTGTTTCTAGGCACAGACATCTCTGTGGGGGAAGAAGTTGCCATCAAACTAGAATGTGTGAAAACGAAGCACCCACAGCTGCACATTGAGAGCAAAATCTACAAGATGATGCAAGGAGGCGGTATGTTTTTTCACATTCATTCAACAACTCCTCGTGGTTACCATCCAACCTTATTAAAACATGACTATGATTCACATGTACTCTGCAGCAGAACAATCTGTATATTCATTAAGTTTTGGTGAATTTATTCAAAGCAATCAAGCTGGCCTTCTAAAAATTCTCAGATTCACCTTTTCTTTTGCAGATGCATAGTGAAGGACGTCACAATTATTTTTTAGCTGTTTATTTTCAGACTGTATGTTCTGATCCATTTCTGAACATATTTTTGTATATAAGTGTATTTTGTATAAAGCAGACAACTTCCTGCTTTTAAATGCATTACTTGGCCATAAAAAAATGTGCACGTTGCTCTTTTTTTAGGGGCTTCTTTTTTTTTTACACTTTACACTTCTGCTATTTAATGTTGATGTGATGGTCCTTGCTCTTGGATGTGAAAGTGTAGTGTAGTGAAAAGAAATTTTTTTCAAAGTTTTCGTTTTATCAGAGGCAAGTGAGAATATTTTGCTCTTTTTTTGTGGCGTTAACAGTTTGCAAGCAGTTCAGTTTCCAGATGAACAACATAATTGAAGTGTTCAAGTGAATCATACTTTTTAGTGAACAAGAGTCTAAAGCACCAAAATGAACTAAACTTCCCATAGCTACTCAGAGGACAATAGTGATGCACCCTTGTAATCACTGTCCTATTTTGGTTGTTTTTGGTTTGGTATATAGGTTGATGCAAGAGTGCCATCCAGCTGCTCTTTTGATGTCCCAACAATACAACATTCACCCCATTGTGTGAGCTTGTGCCACCAACCATTGCTTTATTTTGAGGCATGTTCACATGTGAAACTTCAGATTCAGACCAAAAATTAATCTAGATGTGTGCTGGCCTTATGCCGCTACACAGTATGCAGTCATTTTAAAAGGATCTTGAAAACAAAACAATTGTTTATATCAGGTACAGATGTGCTTGGAAAAGGGACCATGGACTCTTATGTGCAATTATTAATTTTCATCATACTATTTAATATGTTTAATGCTTAAGCAATATGCTTATTATTTTTCACTGCAAAATGTGGAATGTTTATCATATAAAGTCTCAATTGTTTCTGAGCATGCACAGTACAAGGATATTATTTCTCATTTTACAAATGAGAATGCAATCTTGACATTCTGGGATGACCTGATTTCGATAATTATTGCATAAACATTCAACTTAAGTAATATAATAATCGATAATGAAATTTGTTGTCAACGAATGCTATTATAGATTAGTTGGCCTGATCACTTGAAGTCACGGTGGTTTCAAAGTCACGAACTGTTTCAGAGACTACCTCTGGAAGAGCTTTTGGAAACCCTTAGATTTTTATATTTGTGCAGGGAAACCAAATCATATAATTTAACTCAATTGAAATAACAGCATTCATGATTTCAAGCTGATGTCAGAAATTAAGTATATTGTCTTTCATTTAGGGACGCTTGCCATTACACAATGCAACTCCTCATCAATCTATTAGATAGATGTGACACAAGCTATTTTTATTTCATTTGTTGTAAAAATGGCTTATGCAAATAGACAAGCTCAAGTTTTTCCACTTACACTCTCATGTTCACTGGCCAAGCCTTGTGATGGCATCCACACCTTGACTGACTAGCAATCTGAGTGAACTCCTGTGTACTTCTTACATGGAACCCAAGCCAGATGGTGCATACAGAGTGGAGTGTTTTTTGGGGGGAGGGGGCCTTCCTGGTCATTCCATCTCCTAACTGGATCTTGTGCACCAATCCCAACCTTTTTAGAACCGCATGAATAAGCAGACAGGGCTATCTCCACATACACTGATGAACTAGTCTTGTGTTAAACACTATGGAGTGAATCGATTTGTATTCTTGTCATGATTCATGATGGTGTCATGAAAAAGCTCGCTAAACAGCTCTGGTGATGGGATATATTTATCCACCTCAGTTTGTGCAGGAATAGCTGACCTGGAAGATGTGTTCACTAGAGTTGCTGAACAGCAAAAGCTCTTTGCCTCTTAAGCCAGTGGCCAGGCTCAGGACACACAACAGCAGCTGTCGAGAGCACTCTGACCTTCCGCAGTGCTGTTGAGCACTCCCTCTTCCTTTCTTTAATCTCTAGTGCACTGGGTTACAAAATCTGGACAAGTCTGGTTGTGCTTGTTGACAATCCACAACTTTCTTTTCTAATGTGTGTGTAGATTAGGGTTGCACATATTTCTGGGGTAAACGATTCGATTTGCAGCTAGATACACAGATTACGATTTGATTAAAAAAAAAAAAAAGATATCCTTCGTTATAGACCAATTCAATTACAACTAATTCAAAAGACATGTAATTAATTGTTAGAAGAATTGATGGTTGTCAGAGATTTTACAAAATAAGCCCATCCTGACAGTTTCCATTTAATATTTGATTCTTTTAAAATATGAAAAAGGCCACATTGTCAAACAGAGGCTTTTTGACAAAAGAAATATAAACAGATATATAAAAAAAACTTAGGGGCAGGACAAAAAATCTAAACATTAAGTGTGATATAGTTTATTTTATACATGAATATTTTTCTCATATGCTTGGTAAGCTGGTGACACAACTTACAGGTTTGCTGTGCTGCCAGTTTACCTCGATGCTCTGCACAGTCTGCAAATAGCATCGCTCTTGTCGGCCTTCCTGTCATTTCTGTAAAATCCCAAAACGGTCCAAACTTTATTTCCTGATGCGTTTAAAATCTTCCTTGGTGAATTATCACCATCGCTCTTGGCAACACTGGTTTGCTCTAGCTCCATTTCCATGATTCTCTATTTCTCTGACGTTCACTCCAGCTCTCGCTTTGTTTTAAATCACCGTGTGTAATGCGTGATGCCATAAACCCAGATGCAAGTCTCTCGTTACATGATCAACGACTCTACAACTGGTTCCCGAAATCAATGGCTGGGTTTTATGTGGGGCATATTAAGCTATACATTATGGAATGTAACCTTCTATTTTAAGATGAATGATTAAACTCTCACCCAATTTTTTTTTGTAAATTTCGTCATGACTAAACACATTCAAGAAGAGATTAAGCACTTGATGTGTTTAACACCCTTACAGGTCATAACACAAACATCTGATTTTTCAATCTGGAGTTTTGTGTGTGAACGTGCCTCAATCAAAAACAATGGGTGTCAACATCATAAACATCTGATCGAACAATTACTTATTACTACTCTATACCCATACTTATATCGAGCTCACAACAGAAAACCATCATTAAACTGCTTTACTGATTGGTGCATGTCTTGATTATAAAGACCAAAAACATGGCCTTGAAGGGATCTTTCTGACCATATGCTTGTCCCCATTAACCGCTTTTATTCCTTTTTATTTTCCAAAGTTGATCTAAGATGGGTTATGTTTTATGACATAGTTGACTCAAGTTGACATTAGTTTTTTTTTATCTGCTGGACTTTCAATCAGAAACTGTCTGTTTGTAGATTCTAGGTTTTCTTGGTTGCTTCGTCAAACTCATTCTTAACATTAACAAGTTTTTTTACTCGTTTTACGTGATCTCATTTATAGTTGGGCTGCATATCCTTTAAAATCCTCCACAGATCAAGCGTTCAAATTGTTGTTTCTCTTACGACAGTGGGTATCCCAACAATCAAATGGTGTGGAGCCGAGGGAGATTATAATGTGATGGTGATGGAGCTTTTGGGACCCAGTTTGGAGGATCTATTCAACTTCTGTTCTCGCAAGTTCAGCTTAAAGACTGTTCTTCTTCTGGCTGACCAAATGGTAAGGCTCTAGATGTGATTATCTCATCCTGTATCTCATAATCTTAACTTGTCTTGTTATGGTACACTTTAAAACAGATAATCGATTTTAGGAAGTTTTCTGGTGTCACAAGCTTTACGGTCTTGCTTTCAACTCTCCTTACATGTCCCATATCATCTTTGACTTTGTTTTTGGTTAGAGTATTATGTGGCTCATTGTAAAGAATTATGTGAAAAATGTTGCTGTTCATACTTTGTTAGAGGCTCATAGGTTCATTTTGAATTAGTTTTTCGTACTTGTTAAATCTTGCCTCTGTTGTGTGCAGATCAGCCGCATCGAGTACATCCATTCCAAGAACTTCATCCACCGGGATGTCAAACCTGACAACTTCCTAATGGGACTTGGGAAGAAGGGCAACCTTGTTTACATCATTGACTTTGGCCTGGCAAAGAAATACAGAGATGCTCGCACACACCAGCACATCCCTTACCGCGAGAACAAGAACTTGACTGGCACGGCTCGCTATGCTTCCATCAACACTCACTTGGGAATCGGTACTTTAATTTTGCATTCTGATACTTTTGGAGATTGTAAACTGCAATTAATGAAATTGAATTTTCAAGAATCCTTTTCTTGATGCCTTGATGAGTGGAAAAAGCTACATTTTAAAGTGTTTATTAGCTTTAACATTACAGTCGGGGAAAGCTGTATGCAGCACAACTTGCTCCACTGTTAATTACTCCACCTTCGGAGCCAGAGCTGGATCCAGAGATTCTCTGAAGAGTTAATTGTTTTGATTATCCTAATTTGAATAAGACTGATGTCCATTATTAGTCACTTAGGATAAAATAAAGGACTATTTTCTGATGAAGCTCACTTCCTGTTTGATAGCTCAGAAACCATTGCTGGGCATTGTTGCAAAATATGTTTTTATTATGTAAATAGTTGTGTACTACCTGTTTTTTTTTGCACACAATTATTTAAATAAAAATTAAATATTAAAGCAGGCAATAATTATGATGTAAGATTCTGGTTACAGTTCTGATCTGCCATCACCCTACATTTGTCATCTGTTCTTGGGGTGATGCACAGGTTTTATAGTTTGTGTTCTTTTGCAGAGCAATCTAGACGAGATGACTTGGAGTCTCTTGGCTATGTGCTCATGTACTTCAACCTGGGTTCTCTGCCATGGCAAGGCCTGAAAGCTGCCACAAAGAGACAGAAGTATGAGCGGATCAGCGAGAAGAAGATGTCCACTCCGATTGAAGTCTTGTGTAAAGGATACCCATGTAAGCTTCCACAGATTAAACATTTTTCATCCAAGGTTTACTTTTCAATTTGAATTGGTAAGTAGTCATGCTATTGGGCATTGGATAATGATTTTTTTTATTGTGTCTCCAGCTGAGTTTGCAACATACCTCAACTTTTGCCGGTCTCTTCGTTTTGATGACAAGCCCGACTACTCGTATCTGCGACAGCTCTTCAGGAACCTTTTTCACAGACAAGGCTTTTCTTATGACTATGTGTTTGACTGGAATATGCTCAAATTTGTGAGTGCAAATTTGTGTTGCTTTTTCTTTTGTTTCATTTTATTACACCTCTATATTCATTATGTTTTGTGCTGTTTAGGGTGCAAACAGAGCAGCAGAGGATCCAGAGAGAGAGCGGAGGGATAGAGAGGAGAGATTGAGGCATGGCAGAAATCCTGCTGCCCGTGGCATGATGCCTTCCAGCTCTGGCAGGCCCCGAGGAACACAAGATGTAGCACCTCCCGCACCCCTTACACCCACCTCACACACAGGTAAAATGTTCACTGCTACTTGTTGGTGTTTGCTGTCTGGTTTACTAGAGTTTTAAAAATGTTGATCAGTCCCAAACATCTGCTTTCTTTTTATTCATGACAGTATTTTTGATCTTGGAATCATGCAACGCTTTTATTTCCCTTCACTGCTTCAGAACAAAACGGCTTTCCTTTGTTCAACGTTTCGTTTGTTTTTGACTTCGCTTAAAGGAAGTGGTTGTTGGGTTACAAGCTGCCATGTTCCAGCAGGATGTTTGCTGAGAAGATTTAATGCAGTAGACTAGGATTTTCAGAATGAAAAGCCTTATTTTCTCATTCACAGGATCTGCTACTTTTTGAGGTGGTACTCTCCACTAAAAGATTTTCTCAACTTTATAAGTGTGATAAACTATTTGAGTAAATCTTCATGCTCGAGATTACTAGGAAATCATCTCTACCTTACGGGAATATAATCTGTGTTTGATGATAAAACAATGTTTCTATAGTGAAAATGTCTTATTTAATTTAATGTATTTGTTTTTATATACTTATCATTTATCATGTATTACAATTAAAGAAACATGTTTAAAAATCAGGTTTCAATTATTACCAAAATAATAATGATAATTTTTTAAATATTCGACCAGGACTACGTTGACTTGCACAAACACAGTCTAGCTGGTTATCGAAGCAACTGACCCAGAGTTGTTCAGTAATGGTTAGACAAGTGCTTGTCAGAGGTTGATGCTAACATAGTCCTGCATCCCCAATGATGGGTGGGATACAAGGGCTGTGTTTGTTGATCAAGTTATGCTAAAAATAACATTCATATTTTTTATAAAACTGAACATTCAAACATCTCCAGAATACACTACTAACAGTAAATTTCTGATCAGAGCCAACTTTATTAATTTTAAACAATATTAAGAAAAGTCTTAAAAGAACCAGTATTATGGTACACTCCTGGAAGCACAGTTAGAAGTTAGAAAAGGAAACCTGGCTGTTCAGCCTGAATTCGCATGGTGGAAAATTGGACATTGGCACATGAAATTGACCTGGGTAGGATTTGAAAAAAAAAATCTGAATTTAGCTTTTCACGCTTTCCTAATAATATCTGATACAGGTATGGACATATGGGCAGGAAAAAATCTAATTTGTCACATTGGACTGGAGTGTGAACGTAGCCTTATAACTTTACATACATATGCAGCTTCTGCAAAAACATGAGCTCAAACTTGACCTTGCAAAACAGCTCTCAAAAAACGTGCGTCATTTCATTGCATTTCTACGAATGCAGCGCTTCATTTCTGAATTTGAACCTACTGTGTGATGGCTGGAATTGACTCAAGGCAGTTTCTTGACTCCCAATACTCTGTTGGAAGGATTGATTGTGATAGGATCTTCTTTTCTTTTTTGATAAGGTATGGAGCGAGAGAGGAAGGTCAGTATGAGGTTACACCGTGGAGCCCCAGTCAACATTTCCTCCTCTGATCTGACTGGCCGACAAGACACTTCACGCATGTCCACATCACAGGTACATCATTTATGAGACCTAATTTTTTTTGCCCCCAGGTCTTTGCCATCTGCATATAATTTGATCTCGGCTCTAGTGCTCTGTAATTCCCCTGTCTTTATTTCCAGTTTAATCCATTCGCAACAGAGCTTAAAACTCATCCTGGATAATTGGAACGTGCCTGCTTTTGCTTGTCTTGATATTGAGCCAGCGTCATGATTCAGGGCATTAGCTTTGCATTTAAAAGAAATGTTTGCTCGAGTACATTGCTTTAAATGAGTTAATATGATTTATTGTTTGTATGTTTTTCATTTATATCAGCGGAATTAAAATGCTTCAATGAAGATAAATGGTTTTAAATGCTGGCCTTTGACCATTGACCTGTTTTTTTTTTTTTGTTAATTTCTGAAAAGAACTCTAGGGCAAATAAGATCAAAAATATGTTGCAGTTACTGTTACAAATTCTTGACTTGCTGCCCTGAGTAATAATGCTGGGTAAATTGTTTTTGGGAAGCAAATCTTTGTAATGTTAAAGCTGCTATTAAGATCAGAAATTGTTTTGTTTGCACTCTTGTTGATTAAATGAATGTTTCCCCCTCCACCTACCCACTTGCCTACTTCAGAATAGCATTCCTTATGAACACCACGCCAAGTAGGTCCACGCCAGTTGTGGTTTGAGATACGGGACTGGGTGAGTGACAGTTGGGTCCAATATCCTTCCTTTTGTTCCTCATCCCTGCATTCAATACTAGGCTCCCTGACCCTCATCACTGCTGTACGGCTGTTTTGCGGCACACTACTCACCACACAGCATGAAGAGTCTTTACTCTCTCTCTGTCTTCCTCAAACAGTCTCATTTTGGCGGCCAGATGATGGGCAGAAAAATTAGTTGGAAATTCTTCATGGATTTTTTTAGCAGAGGGCAGTGAGGTTATTGTATCAAATTTACTTCTTAATTAGATGAATTAAGTTATTTAAAACTTCATAAAATAATTAATGTTGCCTTGTTTACCAGACACCAAAACCAGTATAACTCACAGCTGATGCGCTACCATCACTGATCGCAGTTTAGGACCTAGCCCGCGTTTTAATGACTCTGAATGTATTTTAAGTCTTTCTAGCGAATGAAATTCAGAACACCAGATGATGTGAAATGTTGCTCACAGATGGACAGTCCTGTCATCCTCTGAGCTATTGTTTCTTATTCTTGTAAAGATCTACTAGAAACATTTTTGTTTGTAAGATATTTTTGCCATTCAGTCAAATTGTTCTTGATTAAACTGTGCTTTTTATTAATGCAAAAACACTTCCATTATTGTCGAGCCCTGGTAGGTCGCATTTTAGAGACACACACATAGATATCCTAGAAATTGACAGATTTTGAGTCTTCTTTTTAAATCAACAAACCAAAGATCTCTGACACGCAAAGGCTGTCTAGCAGAGCACTGTTGATTGTGTGCTGTGCAGAACCCTCTTCCTTTGGCTGTGTCCCCTCTCTCTGATGTGCCTTTAACCTCTTGTCTCTGGAGTGCCAATGCATCTTTTTCTCACTCATTTAATACCCGATGCTTGGTTTTGATTCTCTCTGGCATGCATTCTGTCCACCTGAACCATGCACTCATTGATGCTGCGTTACACATGTCACTCTCTAGCTAGAGTGTAAAACTGCAGCTAGTTATCTTATTCGGAAACTGTTGCCCTTTTTATCGTTTTTCCCTTGATAAAACCTGATCGTTGCTAGTCTCACATGAGAAGGGTTGCTCCTCTATGCACCTGATGTTTTTTTTATGGTATAAAAAATCTATGGAAAAAGATTCACCTCAAGTCATTGTGAATCCCCTGACCTCCTCTGGGTCTCTTGAATTTATGAGCATTGTGAAAAAAGTATGCCACCTAGCAATTAATCACTTGTATTGGGGATCCGGAATATACAATTAGCGCCCCCTTCTCCCATTCCCTTACATTTGCAGAGAGGAATCAAAACATACATATATTTTTTTGGCTTTTGTGTACAGAAAACTGTCTCCCATATTTTAGGATGCAACTGCTGTAAAAACAGGCCATAAGGGGGCTCAAGATTGTCCTGGGATCACATCATATAATATTCTAAAACTATGACTTTTTGCACAAAAACGTTTGGTTGTGGTGTATAATGTGGGGGAGATATCACTGTTTTAAACAGAAACCCTTTCATGTTTATACTGCATAAAGTCCCATTGTTACCAGTGTTAACCAATTACTAAGGTCACGAATGACCCATGGAAATAAGAGTTTGCTAAACTGGCCCAAGCTTAGTATTGAGAAACGACTGGAAATGAAACCTGATTAGGTTTTATCCCAAGGGTGCTACAGCAGATTTCATGATGAAGCTCAAGTCCTAAAATCATGAATCTGAACATGTTTTTTTTCCTCTGAAGAAAAGACTTTTTAGATTTGGTGATGAAATCCATCTTCTCTTACTCAACACTAGTTTTGTCAAGTTGTGCATAATTTACTTGAGACTGTGTAATGTTTGAAGATGGAGTTCAACCAGATGTAAAAACATGTTTTGTCACTCGGTGTCCCAGATATTCTCATGATGATCAAACTGAGATGATTCATGGGAAGAGGAAAGCAACGGCTGCATTCACTCAGGACAGTGGAATTCTTTTTTCCTTTTTTTTTTGTGAATGTTTCAACACAAGACTGGATAGTTGTACATTCGATCACAACAAACTAACTTCATATAGATAATTGCTTTAAATGTATTTGCAGCCCAGTGAAAATATTAAGTTACGTATGGCAACGTTAATTGAATTGCATTTTTGTCCCACCGTTTATATATCAACATGCCTGGATGCCTTCAGTAAAACTTAGAACTTATTCAAAGGAGGCCTCCATCTCTCTTTGGTACCCCTAATGATGGGAGCATGAAAATATTGTGAATTATCCACTGGTAAATCAGAGCAAGTAGCATTAAAAGACCGGTTTTACTTATAGTAGATCACACCTTTTTGAATATTATGCTATTAGCTGCCTAAAAACTGTATAGAACGGTTTTGTTCAATTAAAATATACAATTTGAGATTTAGTAGTTTACATATTCAAATTGGTGCATGAATATGGCTATATTCAGAATATTTTGATCCGATACAAATAACAAGCACCTGTAATCCATCTTCTGTGAACAAAATGCAGTTCCAACATGAGACACATGCGAAACAGTCAGCAGTGGTCTGGTGGTCTGGTAAGGAAATCGACTTGTGATCTGAAGGTCCTGGGTTCGATCCTCAAATCCACCGAGTTGAAGGTGGTGTGAGCGATGAAATACTTGCTCTCCCATCATCAACGACTTGAGCAAGGCACCAGTTCCCCGACTGTTCCGCCAAGGCTGACCACTGCTCCAGGTGTGTCTTCATGGTGTGTTTGTTCGGTGTGTTTGTTCACTACTCTGTGTGTACACTGAATGGGTTAAATGCAGAGCACAAATTCCAGGTTTAGGACACTCCATTTCTGGCCGACAGGTCACTTTCACTTTCAGAATGGAAAATTAGATGTAAACACTCAAGCACTGTGGGACCAGATCTGTTTTTATTAGTGTAAAACAACATTAAGAAAAAGATTGATGGACTTCATTAAGCTTCAAATCCATCTTTGGGCTCTTCCTGAAACTATTACGTTACAAGAACATTTTCTCCAGTGACTCGTATCTGTGAGAAACTGTGTTTCAGTTTGTCTTCGATGACGCACAACCCAAATATGTGCAACCTGGCTGTTCAGACAGAGGTCGCATTGCAATAAATCTGATGTGTATCGGATTCAGGACCACATATGAAAGCGACTTGGGTTGCATTTGAAAAGAAATTAAATTGAGCTGTTCAGACTGCCCTGACAATATCAGATACATGTCGCATATTGGCAAAAAAAAAATTGAGTCACTTTGGGGTGCAATTTGAACGTAGTCTATATCCTACCATCCTTATAAAGAGGCCTTAAAAACGCTGATACAATTGAGAATGGTTGTAGTTCTGAACTGATAAATATTAGGAATTGTTCCACCTCCCTTTAGCTACATAGATAATTGTGTTCAATTTGAATGTGAACCTTATTAAAATGGACCACAGTCTTATGATTTATTCTCAGAACCTGCAGAGAGACTGTTCAGTTAAATCACATCGATACTGACTGTGAATGCAGCCGTTCTCCTTGATCTGACTGCTCCAAGCCCAAAAAGCCTTTGAGATTATCACAGTAGTGCTTCATGGTTTTCTCTGAAACTGACTTGTGTCTGTCTCACCCAGGCTCTGTCTCGCGTCACTCCCAGTGGGCTGCAGTCTGCCGTTCCTCGATGAGAACTCCCCCTGTCGCATGAGCAGACAACTACGGCCCTAATCTGCACTTGGACTCCTCCAGCAGCCTCTGACCAGTGACACCAGCCAGACAGACTCCTCATTTCCTCCTTTCTCCGAGTTCAATTAAAACTAATTTGAGAGTTATGCAAAATCTCTGAGATGGACAGTTTTTGTTTTTTTTTCCTTTGACACACATACACCGGACATGAAACGTTTTCTGACTTGCACTACTCCAAAAGACATCCTGGCACATCACATGTGCTAGCTAATATCACTCTGACAGAAAAGTCTTGGAGGGATGGGCCCTGAGTGGGGGTAAATCAAAGCTGTCTTTGGCCCTCTGAATCGCTCTGGTAGGAGAGGGCCAACATCCTGCCGTCCAAGCTAAAGACATGATGGCACCGCTTTCCCTTTCTTGTTGCAAAAAATTTCTTTCACACAGCTTGGAATGCAGCTGTACTGATAGCCATTGATAGTTTTGCTTAGTTATCTATGATTTTAGTTTTTTTTTTTTTGTGTATGTTCTACAGAGATCTACTTTTAATAATTTTCTAGCTTCATGCAGGTTAATCTTCTTTTGTTAGATTAAGTCATGCAGAGTTAAATTGTAACTGTGACAGAATGTAGACTTACTTTTCTTGTTTTTTTTTCTAGTTTGCTACATGGAATGGCAGTGAGAAAACTGATTTGTTTTACCTACACGGCATCAATTGTTTTATACGTTTTAAATAGTTTGAGCTTTTTTTTCAGTCCTATTTTTCTGCAGTAAATCCTAGATTTTATTGCTTTTGCTTTTCTTTTGTTTCTCAAAAGCTGCAAGATGCCTGTATAGTAAAGTGGTTGATGTTTTTAATGTTGCGGTTAAAAAAGTGTTTTACCCTTTAACTTCAAGTTACAGGCACATGTGTGGTTTACTGAAATTTTGAGACAGACTCCTAACTTTTGTTTTAAAACGGAGCTTGTCTCGGATGGAACACCAGCCGTTTTAGCGATGTCAGATTTAATTTCTTTTGACTGACTTAACAATGGAGATGCAAGCATTTTCTCTTTTTTTCTCTGGTTATAAAGATTGCTTTTATTATTTTCCCTTGTTTGAGGTGTGGTTTCTGGGCTTACTGGTGCTATAAGTCTCAGAGGACATGGAAGGCAAGCTGCCTGTCCATATCATTCAGCATTGTAAAGCATAGGCTTTTCTGTCACGGGCGAGGGGGGGGGGCTAGTAGTGGAACTTCAATTCTGTTGTCATGTATATAGGATGTTTTTAGTAATGGCAAAGGTCCATTTCTGTAAGTGTGTGTGTGTGTGTGTGTGTGTGTGTGTGTGTCGTGGGTATGAGGGAAAGGATGTAGTGCTTAGAGGTGAGAGAATGTGTTCTGTTTTAGATTTGACAAGTTAGTGACTCCTTCTCCTCACTGGTGGTCTCGCAGAAGCAGCCGCTCAGCTTCAGGCGGTTTGTAAATGTAGGCACAAGTACACTTTGTCAGTTGGTTGAGCTCATTTTGAATCTCTGTTTGGTTTTTCTGGTTCAATCTACACACGACTGCTTGTCCAGTCCTTCTGCATCACACTGTGCTGTATCAGGTGGAATTATGGAAATCTTCTCTCCCTGGTGAAGATTTTTTTCCCTCATTTGTATTGCCACTGTATTTGTGTATTTTAAAACGTGTAAATAAATTAATAAGTACTTGTACATTTGTTGCGTTTTAATGTAGTTTGTAGTATTATTTTTATGTTATGTATTGTTTGATTTATACTAAATTTCTTCCAAAGCATGACATTTAAAAAAAAAAAACAGCCATTCATGAAATTATAAAATGACAATATACCCTTCTCCCTTTTAGTTAAATCTTTGAGTAAATCTGAAACTTTTTCTGTTTCTAAATTAAGTAGCTTTGCTGTAATGCTGTTAAGTAATTTTCTTTGCTGAATCTAGAGCTTCTTGAATTTTCCTTCATATAAAAATGGAGCTGATTCCAGCTGAAGTAAAAATTGTTCGTTCAGATTTTATTGATGTCTGGTATTGTTTAGAGCCAATGTAAAATTGTTTTCTAATTTAGAAAGGATAATGGTTTGCCTATTTTTTGTTAATTATATACTTCATAAAGTAAAGGTATAACTCCAAACCAGCAATGAGGTTGAACGTGTATCTAACTTTGAAGAAATGCAGAAGTCGCATGTCAATGCGAACAATTGCAGTTTGCTTAGTGGAAGACAGATGGCACTATTTCTATGGGGGTCTTAAGAGCATAAACATTGAAATTATGTGAATCTAAATTCATTTAAACCTTCTGCCAATCAGATGCCTTCATTACGGCCTCTGTGGAAGTTTTCGAGTACTAGCTTCACCCACTTTGATCTTCATTTAACTTTGCCAGCAATCTGTGGCCGACAAACACCCTGTCCATGTTGTACACGGTCAATGCTGAGAACAAGAGTAGAATCGTTTTTAATGTTAAAGCATGATTTAGTAATTATACTCTGGTCATCCCCCTTGTTAAAAGGGGCCACAATAAAATATTTAAATGGGGTGTTATGTATTACTCATGTGTTTTACTTTATTTATTTATTCACAGACATATATATACTCGCACATCCATTTGTTAAAACATGTAAATAATTTGTATTTGCCACCTTTTCTACATATTTATTTATTAATAGATTTAATCAAAGATGAACATGTAAATTTGACATAGTAAATCGAGATGTTCGTTAACATGCTTGCTTGAGATGGATCTAAATCAATCATTGTTATCTATAAACATGAGTCTTATGTGTCTACCCTGTGAATTACCACTGATTTCCAGATAATTGTCTTAAGAATTGTCTCAAAAAAAGAAATCAGGACTTGTTCAGCCACCCTCCTGTGATTTATGTTCACACAATTTTTGATCATCCCGTGTCCATATCTCCATGGACCCTGTGGCATACAATAGTATGTTAAATTTAAGTACACTTAGTACATTTATTTTCACCTGGGTATATTCATTCATTCAAAATATACAAAAATAAACCCTTCAGATGAAAAAATAAAAAATGCTTGACAAAAAGAGTTATTGATTTATTTATTTATTTTTCTTTACATGAAGGATTGGAAATTTTTCGTCTTTCAGACCCATCTTTGGTCTGTCCAATTATGTTACTGGTTTGTTACTCTGATTGTAACCGTTGGCAAGGTCTAGTGTGGAGAACCACTGTGCCCACGCCAAGGAGTCCAGGGTCTCCTCAATTTGGGGGATGCATCTGTAGCACCCAGGGCTAAATTTAGGGAATGTCGATTCCTACTTATTATAATAATTCTGGAAGGGAGTTTAAGTAGCGATCAAAAGAGAAAACACCTGTAATGATTTAGCTTGGTTTAGATTCACTACCTTAAATCCTTCTTGATTCCCTTCCAGCAAAAATCAAAGTATAGCTTAAGTAGTTATGTCAAACATTTTATATGAAAATATTGACTTTAATATAAGCTAGATATGCAAGATGAGACAAGATCTGTATTTGTGAGACAAACAGTTTATTTACTAACAGACACAAGACAACTAACACACACACATCTCAACATCTAACTAGGCTTTAGCTTGTCTGTAAGACTAAACTCATCGAGACTTACGTTTGTTCTGAACTGTGCAGAGTCAGAAGTAAATTGAGTGCCTGTTTGTGGCTTTCCTTAAGTTGAGATGATGCCAGATAAAGTATGATGAAGAGATCCGAAGGTTTCGAGGGGTGGGCCAGGCGTCCAGCCTTGTTTGCCTCAGATGCAGTTAACATGGGGCTGCACTACATCCTGCAACATTTGAATATGCCAGGGACCTATGCGAGGATGCTGTTTGTGGACTTCAGCTCAGCAATTAATACAATCATCCCATCACTGCTTCTAAACAAACACTCCCAGTTCCCCGTCCCAGACTGCACCGATGAGTGGAACACAAGCTTCCTGACAGACAGACACAGACAGCAGCTTGTGAGGATGGGGGAATTCACATCATTCACATAGTGCCCCCCAAGCTCTCTCCACTTTTCTTCTCCCTCTACACCAACGACTGCCCTCAAATGACTCCTCTGTAATGCTCCTCAAGTTTGGAGATGAAACCACCATCATTGGTCTCACCCAGGGCAGCGAGGAGTCTGCATACTGACAGGAAGTGGAACGGCTGGCTCTCTGGTGCAGTCTGAACAACTTGGAGCTCAGCAATCTCAAAACAGTGGAGATGATAGTAGACTTCAGGAGAAGCTCCACGCACACCCTCCTTACCATTATGAACAGCACTGTGGCATCAGTGGAGTCATTCAGGTTCCTGGGAACCACCATCTCACAGAACCTTAAGTGGAGGGCACACACATTGACTCCATTGCAAAGAAGGCCCAGAAAAGGTTGAACTTCCTGCGCTAGCTGAAGAAGTTCAACTTCCCACAGATAATGCTGATCCAGTTTTACTCAATGGTCATTGAGTCGGTTCTCTGCTCCTCTATCATCGACTGAACGTAATGGTTACTTTCATAACCCCCGTTCCCCGAATAGGGAACGGAGACTTATGTCGGTGACGACTATGGGAAGCTCCGCTAGGGGCGCACTACTCATTCCACACTGTTTCAAAATGTCAATCAGCGAACTCGCTGATGGTCACGTGATCACACCGTCCTGAATAAACCGCACACGAGCTTGACACACTTCCTGTTGTGACGCTGGAGCCATACTCACCCCCTAGGCAACCAGACTTACTCACAACCTTAAGGTTGTGGCTGAGGGACATAAGTCTCTGTTCCCTATTCGGGAATGAGGGTTACGAAAGTAACCATTATGTTCCCCATCAGTTGGTCACTACGACTTATGTCAATGACTATTATGGGAACACTCTGCAAAATGCCACAACCTAGGTCTTTCTGTATCGGCCAACAACCAGGCAAGCCGTGCAGATCACTAGTCCGGAACCAAACCGGCCCTCCTCTGCCCTGGCCAAAAGTATAGACTTAATTATTAATTTTCTCTCATACCGACTCATCTCAGAGGAAGGACCATCAATCCCAGAGCTGAAGGGAGCCGCGCGGAGGCCGTACGCGCCATCTTAAAGGCTGTACTTAGATCTTCCGGCAGTTTAATACATGCAAGGTTTCATTGAGGGACCTACGGAAATACGCCTTGAAACACTGGGGCAAGGTCTTTCAGAGGGAAGATAGCATAGATGGAACTAGCTAGAGCAATAGTTTTCGAAAGTTACCCTTTCAGGGAATAAAACTTTCAGCCGGTAATCCTCTGTATACTCTGCTTAATCTACTACACCTGTTGGGGCTAGAGGTGCCAAAAAGCTGGAGGTTATCTACAGGGGCAAAAATATCACACGTATCACTAAGAATGGCACAACCCAAGCTGGACACCCCTTCCTACATCTCAGACAATTCTACCACCACTTAGCACGGCTGAAGAGACTGATTCAACATACAGGTTGTAGTACCTGGCGAAGGTGTTGGGTGTCGACCAACCCGCAACATTGCAGATCTCTGCCAGTGGAGTCCCCCTTGGCAACGCCCAGGAGGCTGTGACACCCCTGGTAGAGGGGGCTCTCAACTGTAGGAAGCAAGGGACATCGGACACTGTGTAAGCGGTAGAGATGGCCTCCACTAGCCAGTGGGCCAACCTCTGTTTGGAGACAGCCTTCCATATCATCTGCTGTCCTCCAAAGCATACAAAGAGCTGATCAGAACTTCTAAGGTTCTGGGTCCTTTCTACATAGATCCTCAGTGCACAAACTGGGCAATTGGGACCAGGGGCTGATGCTGCCTCCTCTCCGGGCAGAACTCGGAGGTTCACTTACCTGAGTTTTTAAGGGGATGGTAGGAACCTTGGGCACATATTCAGGCCTGGGCTTCAAAATAACATGAGTATCACCAGGTTCGAACTTTAAGCAGGTCTCATTGACAGAGAGTGCCTGCAGATCCCACATTTTCTTGATCGAGGCTAACGCAACCAGGAGTGCTGTCTTAATTGACAGAAATTTAAGCTCTACTGATTCAACTGGCTTGAATGGAGGACCTTGAAGTCCTCTAAGGACAATGGAAAGGTCCCAGGAAGGAACTAAGGACGGCCTAGATGGTCCAACCCTTCTCTCCCCTCTGAGGAACCTGACCGTTAACTCATGTCATCCCAACGTGTTGCCTTCAACCGGAAGGTGATAGGCAGAATTCGCGCGATGTAAACCTTCAGGGTGGACGGAGACAGTCCTCAACCCAGACCCTCTTGCATGAAGGTTAGCACGAGTTCCATGAAGCAGCTACTCGGGTCTACTTGGCGAGTGTGACACCAGTCGACAAACCGACCCCACTTGCTGGCATAACAGGCCCTAGTAGAGGGAGCTCTGGCAAGACACAGAGTTTGAACCACAGACTGTGGTATTACCCGGGGGTCCTCCGTGGCATGATGTGCCAGACGTGGAGATTCCAGAGGTCTGGACGCGGGTGCTTGTGCCCACATCCCTGGGTCAGAAGGTCTGACCACAGGGGAACTGGCCAGGGAGGGACTGTCACGAGGGAGCAGAGTTCTACGAACCAAGGTCGGTTGGGCAAATAAGGTGCCACCACTACGACCTCTGCCTCATCCTCCCTAAACTTGCACAGGAGGGTTGCAAGGAGGCTCACTGGGAGAAATGCATATAGGCGTTTCTTCCTGGGCCAGCAATGCGCCAGTGCATCTATCCCGAGAGGAGCCTGGGACAGAGCGTAGAACAGCCGGCACTGAGCATTCTTTGGGGCGGCGAACAGGTCTACTTCCGCTACACCATAGCTTTTCCCAGATCTGCTGGACTGCAAGGGGATGGAGTCGCCATTCTCCTGACCAGGGTTTCCACCGAGACAGTGCAGACGCTGTCTGATTCAACCTGCCGGAAATATCTACTGCAACTAGGGACAGACCCCAATGCTGACTCCAGAGGAGCAGTCTGTGGGCGAGAGCCAACAAACGGTGTTAGCGTATCCCTCCTTGTCGATTGATATACGTCACCACCGCCGTGTTGTCCGTCCTGACCAACACGTGATGTCCCTGCAGCTTTCTCCTTGAAGTGCTTTACTGCTAGGAACGCTGCATATAGCTCTAGGCGATTTATGCTCCAGGAAGCGTGTTTCTCTGTCCAAAACCCTGAGACTTTGTGCTTCCGACATACAGCACGCCACCCAATCCTTGAAGCGTCGGTAGTTACTACTACACACCCGGCAGGTCCTCCCAGGGGGACACCGGCACGGAGCATCCAAACATCTTTCCAAAGACGCAGGTGGAGGCGGCAACAAGGTCTCAATAATGGCGTCAGACGTACTTACCGATAGTTTCCATAGAGGGGCCGCGAACTAGCGGACTTAGCGGTGGGGTCAGAAGGGAGCTTAGGTGACGTAAGGTCATCTACGGCGACGCCGAAGAGGCCATCTGGGACCACAAATGTGTTGAGGAAACGCCTCCGGTCTTGAGGGAGCATGTCAGCCTGGGTCAACCAAAGATCATCGTGTGGCCGAGTGAGCTAGCTGCAACTTTTGTTGTCTTGAGCGCAAAGTCAGTAGCCACTTTCAGATTCTCTGTAAGACCTAGGCCACAATACCACACCTGCATCTCTTTCAGGGCCTTGGCTTGGAACACCTAAAAGGCTGCCATGGCATTCAGGGCAGCAGTAGCTTGACCTGCCGCAGCATAAGTCCTCGAAGTCAGGTTCAACGACAGCCTTAGCTGGTGGGATGGAGGCCTCGGCTGTTCATGGCAGGCAGCAGGGTTACCCGGGCATAAGTGCACTGCCAGCCCCTGCTCTACCTGGGGAATCGCTTCGTACCCCCTAGCTACCGCGTCGTCAGGGGGAGCGAGAGAGGGGAGACTGACCAACCTCGCTTTCAGAGGTACCTTCCAAGTTTGAGTCAGTTCCCGATGCACTTCCGGGAAGAACGGGATAGGAGGGGGCCGCAGGGTATCATCCCGGCACTCGTTGACCCTTATGGGCACGAGCTACAAAGCCTCCACTGGTCGACTGAAAGTACTCAAACCTCGCCTTAAGTGCGCTGCCAGACAGAACTGTGCAATCCACACATTCTGATCCCTCAACCGCTGCCTCAGCATGTCTACGCCCAAGACAACTGAGCCAATGATCGTGGCTATCAGTCAATGCAATCGATCCACCGCATCCAACAGACTTGAACGGTCGCGACATGTTTGGAACACGCTACAAACAGTCGACCGGCAAAACAAGTGCTCTAGTACTGGAGTCTGGGGCGTTGCATCAATCTATCAATCTTCCGGCTGGCTGAAAAACCTTGCTGGTTGCCGTTCAATCACCAGATCCCCAAAATCCACACAAGGTAATCCAACTGTTTTGTGGTGTCTTTCACTAGCCGCTTGCATGTCAGAGTATGGCTCCAGAGGAAAATCAGGAAGAGTGTCATGCTCACGTCTGGTTTATGCGCAACGGCGTGATCTTGTGACCATCAAGGGCGTTCGCTGATTGCCATTTTGAAACAGTGTGGAATGAGTAGTGCGTCCCTAGCGGAGCTTCCCATAGTCGTCACCGACATAAGTCAAAGTGACTGACTGATGGGGAACCCCACTCACCCCAGCCATTACCTTTTTGAGCTCCTGGTAGTGATGGGAAGTTTTGTTTATTTTGGTAACTCTGTTCGTTTGACTCTTTTCAAGGCAAGACAAGCAAGTTTATTTATAAAGCACATATCAAACACAGTGTAATTCAAAGTGCTTTACATTAAAAACTAAAAAATTACATTTAATAAAATCAAGCATTAAACAAGTCAAATGATTAAAAACTGAAAATGAAGACATAGATTAAGATAAAATATTTGTTTTTATGTTGCGCAACTAAATAGGCGTGGCTTTAGCCTGGATTTAAACACGACTAAAGTGTTGGCACCCTTGATCTCCTCTGGAAGCTGGTTCCATCTGTGGGGCACATGGTAACTACTGGAGTATTTCTAAGTATTTTTTAATGGAGTAGATCTAATTTATTTGATCGGAGGGATCTCAGCTCTCTGTTTGGTGTGTATTCACTGTTCATGTCTGTTGGGTATTTATGTGCTAAGTTATGATTGGACTTATATAGGAGCAGCAGAAATCTATTCTGAAGGAGACAAGCAGCCAGTGTCGAGACTTAAGAACTGGAGAAATGTTTTCTGACTTTCTATTTTTGGTTAGAATTGGAGCTGTTGCGTTCTGAACGAGCTGGAGCTGTTTAATTTTTTTTTTTTTTTTTTTTTTTTTTTGAAGATCGACGAGAAGAGCGTTAAAGTAGTCCAACCTGCTGGAGTTGAAAGCATGGATCATTATCTCTAAATCTTGTCTGGAGCAAAGCATCTGATTCTTGCAATATTTCTAAGATGGTAATAAGCTGATTTGGTCATTGCTTTGACCTGGCTATTGAAACTAAAATCAGAGTCCTAAGCACCCCAAGATTCCTGACCTGATATGTAGTTATTAGGCAGTTGGCAGTGAGAAGTGTTAACCTTAGAAACCTCGCCAACCCTAACCCTAGAAACAGATCGAGTAAAACCAGGACAGTCACTTTTCCTGAATCAGTGTTTAACCGGATTTCATTGACTATCTTCAGTAGTGCTGTCTCTGTGCTGTTATGAGCTCTGAAACCTGACTGATAAAAATCCATGTGTTCATTTAGGGTCAGGAATTAATTCAATTGTTTTGCCACAATCTTTTCCATAATTCTACTAATAAAAGGTAGATTTGAGATGAGCCTCTAGTTGCTCAGTACAGTATTATCTAAGTTTGTCTTTTTCAGTAGTGGCTTTACCACTGCGGTTTTAAGGGAATTTGCCCGAGCACAAGGAGGAGTTAATAACTTCTAAGAGGTCCTTTTTTTAGACTCTTACGATCCATTTTTAAAAAAGACTGTTGGTAGAGTGTCAAGACCGCATGTTGATGTTCTAAGGCTCTGAACCGTCTCTTAATGTTTTGCTATCGATTAGACTGAAGGTGCACATTGAGAGCGGAGGCTGAGGATGTCTAAAAAAAGAAGCAAACTCATTGCATTTATCCTCACAGAAGCTCTCTTGGAGTCTGGTTTGGTGGGTTGGTTAACCTCTCTACCGTTACAAAGAGAGTTTGAGTATTGTTTAGGTTGTTATTAAACAAGTTTGAGGAAAAACTCTTGCCTAGCTGTGATTAATTTGGAATTAAAAGCCCAAAGACTCTCTTTATAAAAGGTCTTAGTGGATTACAAGTTTTGATTTTCTCCACATTCTTTCAGCCTTCCTGCAAATCTTTTCATACTTTGAACTTTTGTTGCATTTCTTCATGATGTTTTTTGTCTGCCAGGTTTCTTTTTGACAGTTATAGGTGCAATGTTATCTATAATGAACTTGATTTTAGAAGTAAATACATCAAGAAGAAAATCAGCTGTGCCAGCAGTTATGCTTGGTGTTTGAGATATGGCATGCATAAACTCGCTGGTGTTATTGTTAATGTGTCTCTTTCTAACAGAAATGGATTTTGACGTGGGAGATTGGCACTTCAGCAAAAACACAGAAGTGATCAGACAGAGCAACATCTTGCCCAACGGTAGATAAAACAAATAAACCCTTACTAATTACGAAGTCCAGTGTGTCACCGTGACCATGTCTGACACCCTGAACGTGTCACTTCGAAGGTGTTTAAAATATTTTTCAGTTTTTTTGGCAGCGTTATTATCGAGCTTGTACATGCGACTATTAAAATCCTCAACAACAATAAGAGTCAAACGCCGAAGAGATGGCTAAGAGCAGTTCAGTGATATCATAAGTAAACCCTGTAGTGTACTTTGGAGGCCTGTATAAGGTGGTGAGAAGTACTCGTTTGGTGCCTTTTAAAGCAATACTCAAATATTCAAAAGGTGTGTAATCCCCAAGATTAAATTGAATGATTTGTTCTTTTTGTTCATCCGTAAATAACTATTTTCCTTAATTCCCTTACAAGATTACTTGCAAATAGTTAGGGCGAGACTGCAAAGCTGAGTGAAATACAAATATAACTGAAATTAAACTATTTTGATTATAAACACGCACCAGAAAAACTACTTCTGATACTTCCAAAACATCGAAATTAGGTTGTTTGTTTAAGTAAAATCCATAATCTGCATGAAATACCCTCACATGTGAATGAGTGATTCAAATGAACTAAACCTCTCTACAATCTGGGTACTGTAGCCATTGAATAGCATTGTGAATGATTTTAAGAGCGATTCAAATGAACTGTTAGGTTCTATAACCGGGTATTGTAGCCATTTAAATGCATTGCGAATGAAGAGAATGAGTTAAAGAGTAACTCAATTGAACTGCTCTTTTCTATTACTGAGTACTGAAGCCAATGAAATGCATTGCGAACAATAAGAACGAGTTGAAGAGCGATGTTCTGGGTTCCATTTAAAAGCACCGTGAGATTGAACGAGAGGTGATAACGAATTAATCACTAAGAAGAGTGGTTCTTTACGACTCACTATAAAGAAAGTTCTTTTCGAATGAATCATTCATGAACGACATGTCGCTACCCTCTGCCCGCCACTTCAGAGCCACTAACACCAGGACTGTACAGCACAAACAGAGCTTCTTTCCCCAAGCTATCAGACTGCTGAACCAATAACTCCCGCTTTAGAGCCAATAACACCAAGACTGTACAGCACAAACAGAGCTTCTTTCCACAAGCTATCAGACTGCTGAACTATTAACTCCCGCTTCAGAGGCACTAACACCAGGATTGTACAGCACAAACAGAGCTTCTTTCCCCAAGCTATCAGACTGCTGAACCAATAACTCCCGCTTTAGAGCCAATAACACCAAGACTGTACAGCACAAACAGAGCTTCTTTCCACAAGCTATCAGACTGCTGAACTATTAACTCCCGCTTCAGAGCCACTAACACCAGGACTGTACAGCATAAACAGAGCTTCTTTCCCCAAGCTATCAGACTGCTTAATTATTAACTCTGAGCTCCACGCCATTTGTTACCTGCACCAGGTCTCTCGCACATTTTATCACCTTGAGTTTTGCACTTAAGCACACTATACTAGTTAGTAAATCCACAAGGGCTGGAAGAGCGTTCTCATATAGAGCCCCGAAGCTCTGGAATAAACTTCGAATTATTTATTCAAATAATTATCTCTTGGTATTTGTCTAAACAGATCTGGTGTCTGAGCACTATATACATACAAACTGTTTGAAAAAACAATGTGGTTCAATGTTCCTCTCTAACCTATCCTCATCATTTATCTCTCCTCCTGCAGCTGATGCTGATCACTTGTTTGTTGTCTGTGTTACAGTTTTCTAACCGTTGTTTCTTCATTCGTTAGTTCCAGTTTTGTCTTTGTTTGTTTTGTTTTGTTTAGTTTTTTTTCCAGGTCCTGTCCGGCGAACCGTTCGTCGATGGATTTTAAGTTTGTATATTCTTTATGCTGGGTAGGTGATTAGCGCCTTCCTCAGTCAGCGAGAGTCCCCTCACAGAGGGAACTGCTGTTTACTCTACCTGGTCCCCACGAGGACTTTGTGAAGCTGCTTTGAAAGCAATTGCTAAAGAAATGCTATATAAAAACTGATTGATTGATATACTTTATAAACCCTAAAATAATCCTTCACAATATTCTACCTCACAGCCTTATGTTAATTGTTTTGCTAGTCGTGTTGCACTTCTCATTCTACTGTACTTAAAATGTTTGTATTGTGCCTATGTTGCTGCACTGACTGCTCCACTGTACCAGAGAAAATTCCCAGTGTTGAATGATACAATAGAATATAGTAATATTCTAGAAATACAGATGTAAATACTCACGTAATGGGTGTTTTTTTTCTCTCTTGACAAGAACAATGGGGACTCCTGTTCTAAAGGTTCACTCTGGTGATGGATGGAAAGTTACACCCATATAAGGACTGTGATTGTTTTAACTTCAGAACGGTTAGCACTTACCGAGCTAGCACACAGCTCTTACGGTGGCCACTTTTGTGATTTAAGGAAGAAGTTTTCAAGAAAAATAAAACGGCAAAAGAACCATCAGTTTTGAGAGACTTTCGGGGATATGCTACAACAGGTTACAGAAGTCCACGCTGATTAAGAGATGTGCTCTGGAGGTAATGTGCAGACCAAAGCATAAAGTAAAAAAAAAAAAGTCCAGCAATGAAACAACAAAAAAGTGGAACGACTGGAAGTGTGCAGAGTGTACATCAGAGTCTTGTTGCATAGTGCAATATTTAGATTGAATTAATGGAAAAATATGGGTTCAGGAGCTGAATGGCCTGAGTGAAGAAGCTAGGTTTGTGCCAGGCTGTCCTGGTGTTTGGGGCTCTGAAGCACTGGCCAGAGGGTAAGAGCTGGAAGTAGTGGTTGCCTGTGTGTGTAGCATCCAGAGTGATTTTGAGAGCCCTCTTTCTTCTGGAGGAGTACAGTTCCTGAAGGGAGCTCCAATGTTCTTTTCAGCAGTCTGAACTAGGGATGCACCGATACTACTTTTTTGGAAAACGAGTATGAGTACTTGCATTTCAATATTTGCCGATATTGACACCTAATAAAAACATGATTTAAATTTACAGGTAACGGCTTTAGTCGTATAATAAAAAAACTAACAAATAAGGGACTAGTTTGGAATTAAGACCACTTTTTTACAATGAAAAACATGTTGTATGTAACATATTACAGAATAAATCATTATAAATGACCCCTCTGTAGGTTTCAAGTCTGCTGTAGAGCTCGTACACCAAAGTTTGATTGACCATGGCTTATCATTATTGAATGTTAAATAAGTCAATCTCAGGAAGAAGCTGAACCAGCTTGTCCGCCACGAGCCTTCCTTAACCCTGCTCCTAATTCGAAGTGAAGTATTTCGCTGGGAGCTGGAGGGGACACCAGGAGTACTAACGTTATATGGTCTCGGTTATGGGATGCATGGTTATCTGCAAGGTTGTGCGATCGAGCCCTGGCGCATCTGTCCTTTAAGTAAATGGGCTACAAGAAATGTTTGCTCTTCTGCCGACGCGGCATGTAACTGTTCGTGTTGCCGGCTGCCCAATATTTCAAGCCTTGCATCCCTGCCATCGCCTTGCGGGACAGTCCAGCAATGGCAGGGTGGGACATGTGAAGTTATATGTTGTATATCAAGGGTGACCTGATATATAGGGTAAGTCACACTGTTTGAACATAGCGAGACTGGCTTACCTGCCAGGGCGCTAGTCTCCCCGGGACTGGTAAGGATCCACTAGAGCGCTGTCTATGTACCAGTAGTCAACGTGGGAACAAATGACGTTTTGTTCTATCCTGGTTCTACCATGGGCATGGTCAATATGGCAACCATAGTGAGCCTGCCGCCTGGAATCAGTCATGCTAGGGTGAGTGCGCAGGTCATATAGGTGTCCCCGATCATTCAACAGATCTGGGAGTTAGACTGGCTTGGCAACAAGTGACCAGGAGTGAGTAGGGGTGCTATTAATCCAGTGCTCCTTTGTGTTTGCCCAGCATGAAGTGTAGTTAGGGTGTACTAACCTCATCTCCCATGACATGCCTCTTGTTGATGAGGTCCTGTTATGGCATACGTATCCCTCTCTTTGAGCAGGTTAAGCCCAATATTAAGCAGCTCCTTGAGTTCCAGGTCATCAGGGAGAGTAGTAGTCCGCATACAGCACCCATCATTTTGGTGAAAAAGGATAAGAGCTTGCGGCTGGGTGTGAACTATGGCCAGCTCAATAGCAAAACTCTTGTGTAGGGAAGAGTGTGGACCTGGACTAGACTGTTCCCTGATAAAGGAATATTTAATCACCAATTCGGTGAAGAATTTACCATTAAACATTGTGCCATGGAAACACAAACCAGAGATTTCTGCTGAACAAGAGCATGTGACCTTGCTCCTTTAAGGAACAATGTATGTTGTTGTAAAAGCCTGGAAGTCTGACAAATCATGGGACTGTAAGGAACTGAACTATTCCTGAGTGATCATGCTTGAGACGGCCTGGCCATTTGCTTTGAGCACCAGGAACCAACAGAGATGGCCACCCTTTTCAGATGTATATTATGCAGAGGGCACAGATTGAGCGGAGATGCCGCTCACATGATTATGTAAACTAAGAAGACGAGCTGTTCTTTAGTAACAAAACCGAGAGTGATCACAGAGCCTGACTCGAACATTAATGACAATACGTCTAGCCAAGAGACTGGGTCAGGGTGCCGAGTGATCAACGCCTCACTATGTATTAAATCTACATATGACTTGGTTTAATTGCTTTGCTCCATTTAGTCTCTCACCATTCTCTCAGTGAACCAATCACACACACAAGCAACTTTTAAACTAAAGGGTTTTCACAGAAGGACAGGCTTCCAAAGTCAAAGAACCAATCAGTGTAAATTATGTAATTTGATATCGATATCTCTGGTATTTAAAGGGACTTGTCCCGAAGCTCGAGGAGTCTCTGCAATCAGAACTCCTGCACCAGGTCATGTGGTGCGCAGCCTCTCTCTATGATCAGGTAAATAATGATTAAGTTTTCTCCTTGTTATTTGGTCTGTCAGAATGCATTTGGTTGGAACTTTAAACTGTACTGAACTGAATGTATTTGATGATTGCATTTTAACTGGAGTTGGATTTGTTTATGATTTGCCTGGTTAATAAATTGACATAATCGTTTGTTTTGAAGTTTGTCCAGAAATCATTATTTATCATTACTTCTGATGTATCGTTTCTGTTACCTGGAGTGACATCGCACAGATAGTTGTATTGTTCATTGTTTGTATCCGGATGCAGTTACCTGGAGCTAAAAGTTCAGATTAGTGAAGAAGACTTTTGTTATATTCAGATATTCTGATCAGTAAGAGCGCGTCTGATCAACGCATCTCTGTATGAATTATACTGCAACTCCTAAGTTTCATAATTCCTATTTGCGCGGCTTTTGCCCGTTGGGAACTCAACTCCGGAATGAGAAGTCCCAAGAAGCGACTGCATATTTGTGAATCCCTTGAATGATTATAATACACTTCTGAGACGGCTCTTGATCGTCGAAGGCTTATGAAAAGATTCGACCTTTGGAAAGCGACAGAATTCAGAACCTTAAGATATGAACAAATAACGATAAGAGGCAAACTTTAAGGATCATTATGTCCCCCTAAAGTAATATAATTTACCGAAGAAACTAATATAACGAGAGAAGAAGAAAATAACATGACCATAATTTAATCATTTTTAATGGAGTCAGATTTAAAGGTTTTATTGGTTAGAGCGTTCGTTCGTTTTTGTGTATTTCTTTGTTCTCGCCCTGTTCATCCAGCAGAGAGTAGCAGCACGCAAAACCACCTTCCCGCCACCTTTGATTCCGTCTTTGGGCAAAGGAATGGCATCTTACAGGACGACTCTTGTCCCTGTGCAAAAGATAGCATCCTGTGAACTTAAGGTGAACTGAATCAGAATCAGCTTTACTGTTATGTGTGTGTGCACACACAAGGAATTTTCTTTGGTACAATGGAGCCATCAGTGCAAAGAACATAAGTACAATACAAACCACATAAGTACATTAAAGTGCAACACAACAAGCAATAAACAGTTGAACAAAGTCTATAAAGTGTGGTGTGCTTAAGTGCAAAATGTAAGGAGATGAAATGTGGGAGAGTTCAGGTGCAGGAAACAGATTGCGGGGAGATAGGGTTAAGAGTTCCACAGACGGATAGTTTGAGGAAAGAAGCTCTGTTTGTGTGGTATAGTCCTGGGGCATGATGTATAAACGTTGCGTACGCACAAAATTTGCCGTGTCATGCCATATGTATGGGATGCCATAGTGGGGATGGCACCCCGATACATCCGTTTTCCTTACACGCAAGCTGAACAGCCCAACATCAAAATGCAATTTGCAGCATATCGCGGTTTTTCCCCAATGTAATCGGTGCTGTTGACTGCACTCATTTTGCAAATAAAGGCACCTCTGAGAATGAATTGCTTTGTAACCGAATTATTGGTGGTATATTATGCAGGGTGATCATACATATTCAAAATGGGCGGTCTTAACCTCCAAATATGGTTATTTCGGGAGGAGATTGGGGTGAGCAATACGCACGTGCACCTACACACAATATTCAGATCATTTTGATTTATAAAGCGAACCTTGCGCAGGTTCTGGCGTACGTACGGTTTTATGAATCTGAAAACTTTTGTGCGTACGCAAATTGTGCCTTATGTGCCTACGCACACTTTAAGGATTACATCTACGCAAAGTTTTATACATGAGGCCCCTGGTGTTTGTGGCTCTGAAGCGGCGGCCAAAGGGCAAGAGCTCAAAAAGGTGGTGGCCGGGGTGAGTGGGGTCTAGAATGATTTTGTTAGTCCTCCTTCTCACTCTGGGGGTGTACAGGTCCTTGAGGGAGGGTAGGGAAGAACAGATTATCTTCTCAGCCATATGAATAGTCCTCTGAAGTCTACGGACGTCTGCTTTAGAGGCGGAGCAAAACCAGACAATGATGGAGGAGCAGAGAACAGACTGGATGACCGCAGGGTAAAACTCGGTTAGCAGTGTCTGTGGAAGATTGAACTTCTTCAGCTGGCGCAGGAAGTACAGTCTCTGCTGGGCCTTCTTCACAATGGAATAGATGTGTGTGCTCCACTTCAGGTGCAGAGAAATGATGGCGCCCAGGAACCTGAATGACTCCACTGGTGTCACAGTGCTGTTCATGATGGTTAGGGGAGGGTGTGCAGGGGGGCTTCTTCTGACGTCCATTACCATTTCCACTGTAGTGAGGGTGTTGAGCTGAAAGTTGTTTAGACTGCATTAGAGAGCCAGCTGCTCCACTTATTGCCTATACACAGACTCCTCACCATCCTGGATGAGGCCAATGATGGTGGTGTCATCTGGAAACTTGAGGAGCTTTACATAGCAGTTGTGCGAGGTGCAGTCATTGGTGTAGAGGGAGAAGAGAAGTTGAGAGTGAACACACCCCTGGGGGGCACTAGTGCTGGTTGTTTGCGTGCATGATGTGAATTCCCCATCCTCACAAGCTGCTGTCTGTCTGCCAGGAAGCTTGTGATCCACTCACAGGTGGAGTCAGGGACGGAGAGCTAAAGTCCACAAACAGGATCTTTGCATAGGTCCCTGGCTTATCCAGATGTTGCAGGATGTAGTGCAGCCCCATGTTAACTGCATCTGAGGCAAACAAGGCTGGACGCCTGGCCCACCCTTTGAAACCTTCAGATCTCTTCATCAGACTTTATCTGGCATCATCTCAACTCAAAGAAAGTCACAAACAGGCACTCAATTAACTTCTGACTCTGCCCAGTTCAGAACAAACGTAAGTCTCAATGAGTTTACTCTTACAGACAAGCTAAAGCCTAGTTAGATGTTGACATGTGTGTTAGTTAGTTAATTGTCTTATGTCTGTTAGTAAATAAACTGTTTGTCTCACAAATACATAAAAATCTTGTCTCATCTTGCATATCTAGCTTGTATTAAAGTCAATATTTTCATATAAAATGTTTGACATAACTACTTGGGCTATGCTTTGATTCTCGCTGGATGGCAATCAGGAAGGATTTAAGGTAGTGAATCTAACCCAAGTAAATCATTACAGGTGTTTTCTCTTTTGATCACTCCTAAAACTCCCTTCCAGAATTTTTGTAATATGTAGGAATAGAGTATCAAACCAGTAACATAATCGGACAGACCAAAGAAGGTGTTTTTCACACCTTTGTTCTGTTTGAACGGCACTGGATGGCCTTTTGTCTCTGCAATACTCCACGTGGGAGAAAAAGCCTTGGGAGAACCCAGGCTCAACCTGGGAACCAGTTCCATAGTCTTGATCTGAAAAGGAACCAGAAGAGTTTGAAGAGGTTCCAGGTACAGATCCTATACCATCAATGTTCAGACCGCTGGATGCAGGTGGCCGTGAGTTCCAGCCTGAAAACACATAAATCAAATGAGTGTTTCTCTTCTAAAACAATGACTATGTTTATATTGTATTATTTGACTTTTGTGCTAATTATGTGTTCATTTATTAGTGTGTACTTTTTAAAGAGTCGGCCAGAACTAGATAGATTGCAGATGTTAGCATGGACATTATAGCTTGTTGCACAAATGCGTTCCGAAGAATGAAATAAGTGGAAGAAAACCTTTGAAGTCGTACAAAGATTTAAGCCACATTAAATTACAGTTTTGTGCTCTTATAGCTCACCCATGAATTATCTTCATCGTGTGGCTGAAGTATCTAAAGGTTAGAAGACCAAGAAGCAGCTAGCTCCTTCATCCCCATCAGAAAGAGCCTCTGCTTTACTGCCATCCTCCTGTAGCAAAAATAAAGCATTGTATGACCCACATTCAAAAACATTGAAATTTCAAACATTTGAAGTTTGAAATGTTATGTTTTAAATCATGTACACATAAACATAAAGCAAACTACACATTCCTAAAGTAAGACTACCTTCAACCAGTCCAGTGTATGCAGTCTATTTATCGGAATCCGCTGTTCTGGTTCCTCCTTGAGGCAGTGGCGGAGGAAGTCAATGCATTCTGTGAGGAAGAAAAGAAAAAGAAATCAGAGTGTCAGCTTTGCTTTCTCCAGGAGCCTCGTTTAAAGGTGCTGATCAGGTAAACTTGACTTTTCAGATATTTCTTGCATTTTTTTGTATTATTTCCTTTTCAAAAACATGCCTTAGTCATGTTCTGATTGGTTCTAGCATGTTTGTGTAATCCTATTTTCTTTTTCTGGAAGCTCAAAATTACTTTGTCGTCATTGGTCATAGCACTAACCAATCAGATGAACTGCTAATGCATCTAATCTCAATGAAGAACGTATTTGCTGACTGGCAGGGGTCATGGGGGAAGCAGGTCAGTAGGAGGACGCGTTTAAAAAAAAAAGTTATGACGCGTTAAAAAAAAAAAAAGAGTGTGTAGAAACATCTTTACCTACGCATATGTAGAAATTTAAGCTCAAAAACAAAAGCAGTGGAATATTCACATGTCCAGAAAAGAGTCTTTGTTAGCTTTCACACTTATTAGAGTCTGTTCTATCTTTTGTAAGTTACACAACGATTCCCCCTAGTGGCAGGATAGCATGGCCTGGACACACAGCGTTTGAGATGAAAGAAACTCTTGTGTCGACTCATGACATCAAATATCGAAGAAAATGTTTATGGAAGAGAATATGGTCATTAAGAAGCTGGTGTTCGACCATCAAGAGTTGTTTGAAAAGCGCACAAACATTATAAAACCCAACATAAAAAACAAGAATTATGACATGGCATTGCCGTAGAGTTGGGGGTAGGTGGTGAGCTTAATTTCTTGCAATTTGGCTGAACGTTTAGCACCATCCATGGGCAAGGAGCATCTCTGCATTAACAGAGGTGTGAAGATTGTGAGAAAGTGCCAGAAGATACCAGATCACAGAGGCTTGGGTATCCGGTATCTGGAATCTGCTGGGATTCAGCCAGCCAACTTTAGCAACTTCAGTGAAGTTGGCTGCAGATTTAAATATTTGTATTTCCAGGCTTAATACCTTCGAGAGGTATGACCTCTCTAAATAAACAAACTCTTCGAAGAACTCTTTGATTTTTGTAACACTTAGTCAAAATAGCTCCTCTGCATTCTGTTGTATAACTTAAATAATTTGTAATTCTCCCTCTTATTCAAATTGTACTTTTATAACTATTTTAAGGTTATAGTAGAGATTGTAATGGTGCTGTAGTACTCAAGTCTCGATTTTTTTATGGACTTGTGCTACGTTCCAATCCGTGCACTATTCACACTTTTATGGGCGCAAAACAACAAACCGTAGCATACATAAAAAAAGTAACCAAACGGTGCCTGGATGTGTACTTGTTCTAAATAGATTATGAAGTGCAGAGCCATGAATATGCAACAGGTTGACATTATCCACAATCCATTGCATCGGAAAGAATTTCTCTGGGACCCAAACAATCAAGCACTCTTTGTAATACGACACATTTTCAAAGATGATGCACATAAACAAACATTATCAATATATATATATATATATATAATATAGATATATAGAGATATATTATATATATATATATATATATATATAGATATATATTATATATATATTATATATATATATATATTAATATATATATATATATATAATGTTTTATTTATTATTTGAATATTTTTTAATGAAGGAATTAACATTACACTTTGGATTAATAAATCACCAAAATTTTCATGACAGTGCTTCAAGGAAGCAGAAACATAAATCAATAAGTGGATGATCTGAAACGCTGTCGAATTTTGCATTATCATATCGAGAGGTACGTGTAGATCATACAGTTAGTGGTTCAAATTGGCGCTAAAGCACTCATGTTTGCAGGATGACGTAGAAGATCTGTGACACTGTCTGATGGAGGAAGAAACCCATGCACTAGGCATAAGCTGGACACCTGCAGCAGAAGGCAGTGAATGCCTGAGTTTACTGCACTGGAGATGAAGATCTGTGGCTGATCTTGACAAGGCTCATCCAGAGTAGTGTCGGGTTTGAGCTCAATTCTTTTTTAGTTTTAGTTGTTTTTTTTTAAGTTGCATTAAGGGCTCTAGACTATTTGGTGATCCCTGATGTAGCATGTATGCGTCTGACTCCAAGCATCTTGCTTTTCTGAAAAACTTAGCTTTGTACAACAAAACTAGAACTCACCGTTTGATACTCTTCTTTTTTTCCAGGTGTTCTTGTCGAGCTGGTCCAAATTTTTCTTTGATGGAAAACCCAACGTCAGAATCCTGTACATAACAATGCCTAAGGTCCACACGGTGGCTGGTTCTTCGTCAATCCATCCTCTCTTATATAGTTCGGGAGGAAAGTATTGTTTTGTCCCTTAAGGAAAAAAATTCAGCTTGATCAGAACAATTCTGACTTGGATATTCCATCGAGAACCAAACACAAAGCATCAGACGTACCTTTGACTATTGGACTGTCAGTTCTTGTTTGGTTAAAAAGCCTACTGCACCCAAAATCGATCAGCTTAATTGACAGGGTGTTTGGGTTAATCAGCAGGTTGTTTAATTTGATGTCCTGGTGGTAGACACCACGTTCACAGCAGACCTGAGCTGCAGATACGACCTGCCTCATAATGACCCGGGTCAACTTCTCTGGAATGACGCATTTGAGTGAGCAGATATAGTCAAACAAATTCATACAGGGCGTCGGGTACTCGAGGACCATTATGCACCGATTAAGCTCCTCCTTCCAGTCAATAAGATCAAGGATCTCTGCTGGTTTTGGTTCCTTATTCACAAGAATCTGCAGAGCCACCTCTGCTGGAATGGGCTCCTGAAAATCATCCTAGAAGAGCAAAATGGTGGTTAGTTCATGAGAACTGCTCAGTCTTCACAGTCTGTGATCAGTCAAAATTTGATATAAACAGAGAGAGCAGCGATTACTGTTTTGATGCGTTCAATCTCTTTGGTGCCAATAACTTTGATTGCGACCTGAACACAAACATAAAAACAGTGTTTAGTTATGAAGCCATAACTAAATGTATGTTATATAACCATATGTTTCTAAAAACAGTTGATACCTGTAGCCCGTCCTCCAGCCGTGTTGCTGCATGAACTGTGCCAAAACTTCCTTTGCCCAGCTGGGCACCCAGCAGATATTCTGAGGAATTGATTTCTTTGAAAGAAAAGAAAAATCAATAACTTATTGAAATTCGTTCAGCCAAAACTTAAATCTCAACTTTTGCGGAACAGAAATGATCAAATAGGAGAATAAGGGTGTGCTCTGATTGGTCATGTTCAGTTAGACTATAATTCATTCTAATTTAATTGCTCAGTTAGTGCGGGTGCGTTTGATTAAATATGAACATAGCCACCCAAACCTATTCGACCGGATCGAAACCACTAAAAAGATCAGTCATAGTTCAGTTGTACTATGAACACTACACAGACCAAAACACTAAACCTTTTTACCTCGTGGTAAAACGAGGAGGAATGGTACACATTTAACAACTGATTGAAACAAAATCAATCAGTGTCCCAAATATTAAGCAAAATTTCTGTATTTGAGCGTACTAAAAGGGGCTTGTTGAGTATGACTTGGTGATGTGCTTCAATCTCCTTCTCGTGTGCGCAGCTCAGATGTATAATTAACAATGTCTTCTAATTGGTATAATTAATCTTCTAATTGGCTGTATAATTAATAAAGGGTTTTGTTCTTTATTACATCACAGAGATCCAGGTTTGAAAAAATCATTCTATACTAGTTTTAAATCGATGATTTTTAGAAATTTAAGTAAGAGACTTTAGTGGCACTTCATCATGACAATGCAACACATTTGACATAGTAATACATTTTTACTACATGAAATTGGATTGCACATTCTCTTAAAGTCATAAAAATCTGTTCCTAATATGTCCAGAGGATGAACAGAATGCCATTGGGGTAAGTGAGTAATGAAAACATTTGAATTTTTGGTTGTTGTATCCAATATATACATAAGAGAAAAAAATAATGTTTTTAAAAAGTTGGAAATCATCATTATGAGATATGATAGTAATGATTTTTAGATGAGTAAAACATCAAGTAGTTGTCTGCTTAGGTGTGAGGCTGTTACTTTTGGAGTAGAATCAAATCTTTACACTCACTTATGACTGGAGGCTTGCTATCTGTTGGAGATGTCCTCAAGTCATACAAGTCACTGATGATGCTGCTGTCAGTGTATTGGTTTGACTCCTTAAGAACTCCATAACCTTCTTTACTGCAATCTTTTTCACCTGATAGGAGATCAAAAATAGTTTTAATTAAGGAAACACACATATCCACCCTCATTTATTTTCCAATACATGTTAAAAGGATCTTCAAGCGTCTTTTGCAATCATATACCAACCTTTGACCTTTCGCCAGAAACACTGAAGAGGTTTGATCATTCAATGTAAACTTTTTTTTCAACACATGTTTGTTTTAGTGTGTGCTCTGTGATGGATGCGTCAAGGGTGGTGTAGTGGGTAGCACGGTCATCTCACAGCAAGAAGGTCGCTGGTTTGAGTCTCGTCTGGGTCGGTTGGCATTTCTGTGTGGAGTTTGCATGTTCTCCCCGTGATCGCGTGGGTTTTCTCCGGGTGCTCCGGTAAGAACGATTGTCCATAGTGTTAAAGAGTGAATGAATGTGTGTGAATGTTTCCCAGCGATGGGTTGCGACTGGAAGGGCATCCGCCGCATAAAACATGTGACAGAGGAGTTGGCGGTTCATTCCGCTGTGGCGACCCCGAAAGGGAAGAAAGCTGACAATGATCTAAATTGATTCCAATCTTGCTCTGCGACAAACTGCTGCTAAATGTCTGGAGGATGCATTACAACAGTTTTGAGCACCAATTTTTTTACCTCAGCAAATCAAAGTGATTTATCGGAAAATAAAGAAGACATGAAAAATTAGAACACAGATAAGAAAGAGAATTTAAGGATCAAACATTTAATTTTGATTGAAATGAAGACCCTGTTGGGAACTGCTGCATGAAACGCCTGTACACACCTTAATCATCTGAAGATGTCTATATAAAACAAAAACCTGCCCACAACCCTTCAACTTGACTCCTCTCATTAAAGCCCACCAACTGTTGAAAACAGGTTAAATTATTAACAGAATAAAAGAAAACTGAAGTCCGTAAGCAACAGCAGAGCTCATGCTTTGACACCCCTGATATCTAGTGGTAGCTGTGGGCAGCATTGTAACAGAAAGCAGATTCTCCCTCAAACAGCCATCTAAGACTGTGAGGTAGGTGTAGTTTGGAGCAGAATCAAATATTTACACTCACTTATGATTAGACATTTGCTGTCTGTTGATATAAACCAGTGGATTGTGGCGCGATGAATTTTCTCTCTGCTGCCGAAGCCAATATGGGTGTCTTTTTTCTTCTGTGATTCTTCAACAGCAATTATTTCTTTGCAGCTATCTTCTTCTTCACCTGATGTGACATTAAGAGAAGTCTTACTTCAGGAATCATACACAAATATCATCCACCAACTACTCTGAATTTTACCAGCAGCCAATCTAACAACCTGAGAACTGTGTTATGCTCATCTGCATTCTGAACTATTGGATCTTTAGAGTAACTAAAAACAGACTCTCCTTCCATCTACTAAAACTGTGAGGGGGTTTACTGTGGAGTAGAATCAAGTCTGTACACTCACTTATGATTAGAGGGTCTCTGTCTGTTGACGAAAACCAGTGGTTTGTGATATCACCAATTCTCTCGCTGCTGCCGAAGCTGAAATGGTTGTGGTTTGTCTTCTGTGACTCTGCAGAAGCTTCAGCAGCAGAGACTTCATCACAGCTGCCTTCTTCTCCTCCTGATGGGAGAAGCCCCTCGCTGCTGTCGAAGTCCAAATAGTCCTCGTTTGTCTTCTGTGACTCTGCAGAAGCTTCAGCAGCAGAGACTTCATCACAGCTGCCTTCTTCTCCTCCTGATGGGAGAAGCCCCTCGCTACTGTCGAAGTCCAAATAGTCGTCGTTTGTCTTCTGTGACTCTGCAGAAGCTTCAGCAGCAGAGACTTCATCACAGCTGTCTTCTTCACCTAATGAGAGATGAAGAGAAGTCTTACTTCAGGAAACGTACACACCCATTCTCCACCATCTACTCTGAATTTTACCAGCAGCCAATTTAACAACCTGAGAACTGCTGTGATATGCCCATAAGCATTCTGAACGATTTGATCTTTAGAATAACTAAAAGCAGACTCTCCCTCAAACAACCATCTACTAAAACTGTGAGGGGTTTAGTGTGGAGTAGAATCAAGTCTTTACACTCACTTATGATTAGAGGGTCTCTGTCTGTTGACGAAAACCAGTGGTTGTGATATCACCAATTCTCTCGCTGCTGCCGAAGCTGAAATGGTTGTGGTTTGTCTTCTGTGACTCTGCAGAAGCTTCAGCAGCAGAGACTTCATCACAGCTGCCTTCTTCTCCTCCGGATGGGAGAAACCCCTCGCTGCTGTCGAAGTCCAAATAGTCCTCGTTTGTCTTCTGTGACTCTGCAGAAGCTTCAGCAGCAGAGACTTCATCACAGCTGCCTTCTTCTCCTCCTGATGGGAGAAGCCCCTCGCTACTGTCGAAGTCCAAATAGTCGTCGTTTGTCTTCTGTGACTCTGCAGAAGCTTCAGCAGCAGAGACTTCATCACAGCTGCCTTCTTCTCCTCCTGATGGGAGAAGCCCCTCGCTACTGTCGAAGTCCAAATAGTCGTCGTTTGTCTTCTGTGACTCTGCATAAAGCTTCAGCAGCAGAGACTTCATCACAGCTGCCTTCTTCTCCTCCTGATGGGAGAAGCCCCTCGCTGCTGTCGAAGTCCAAATAGTCCTCGTTTGTCTTCTGTGACTCTGCAGAAGCCTTCAGCAGCAGAGACTTCATCACAGCTGCCTTCTTCTCCTCCTGATGGAGGAAGCCCCTCGCTACTGTCGAAGTCCAAATAGTAGTCGTTTGTCTTCTGTGACTCTGCAGAAGCTTCAGCAGCAGAGACTTCACATCACAGCTGCTTCTTCTCCTCCTGATGGGAGAAGCCCCTCGCTACTGTCGACGTCCAAATAGTCGTCGGTTTTGGTCTTCTGTGACTCGCAGAAGCTTCAGCAGCAGGAGGACTTCATCCACAGCTGCCTTCTTCTCCTCCTGATGGGAGAAGCCCCTCGCTGCTGTCGAAGTCCAAATAGTCCTCGTTTGTCTCTGTGACTCTGCGAAGCTTCAGCAGCAGAGACTTCATCACAGCTGCCTTCTTCTCCTCCTGATGGAGAAGCCCCTCGCTACTGTCGAAGTCCAAATAGTCGTCGTTTGTCTTCCTGTGACTCTGCAGAAGCTTCAGCAGCAGAGACTTCATCAAGCTGCCCTTCTTCTCCTCCTGATGGGAGAAGCCCCTCGCTGCTGTCGAAGTCCAAATAGTCCTCGTTTGTCTTCTGTGACTCTGCAGAAGCTTCAGCAGCAGAGACTTCATCACAGCTGCCTTCTTCTCCTCCTGATGGGAGAAGCCCCTCGCTACTGTCGAAGTCCAAATAGTCGTCGTTTGTCTTCTGTGACTCTGCAGAAGCTTCAGCAGCAGAGACTTCATCACAGCTGCCTTCTTCTCCTCCTGATGGGAGAAGCCCCTCGCTACTGTCGAAGTCCAAATAGTCGTCGTTTGTCTTCTGTGACTCTGCAGAAGCTTCAGCAGCAGAGACTTCATCACAGCTGTCTTCTTCACCTAATGAGAGATGAAGAGAAGTCTTACTTCAGGAAACGTACACACCCATTCTCCACCATCTACTCTGAATTTTACCAGCAGCCAATTTAACAACCTGAGAACTGCTGTGATATGCTCATAAGCATTCTGAACGATTTGATCTTTAGAATAACTAAAAGCAGACTCTCCCTCAAACAACCATCTACTAAAACTGTGAGGGGTTTAGTGTGGAGTAGAATCAAGTCTTTACACTCACTTATGATTAGAGGGTCTCTGTCTGTTGACGAAAACCAGTGGTTTGTGATATCACCAATTCTCTCGCTGCTGCCGAAGCTGAAATGGTTGTGGTTTGTCTTCTGTGACTCTGCAGAAGCTTCAGCAGCAGAGACTTCATCACAGCTGCCTTCTTCTCCTCCGGATGGGAGAAACCCCTCGCTGCTGTCGAAGTCCAAATAGTCCTCGTTTGTCTTCTGTGACTCTGCAGAAGCTTCAGCAGCAGAGACTTCATCACAGCTGCCTTCTTCTCCTCCGGATGGGAGAAACCCCTCGCTGCTGTCGAAGTCCAAATAGTCCTTGTTTGTCTTCTGTGACTCTGCAGAAGCTTCAGCAGCAGAGACTTCATCACAGCTGCCTTCTTCTCCTCCTGATGGGAGAAAAACCTTGCTGCTGCCAAAGCCGATATGGTGGTTGTTTGTTTTCTGAGACTTTGCAGAAACTCCAATCGCAGGGGCTTCTTCGCCGCTGTCTTCTTCACCTAATGAGAGATGAAGAGAAGTTTTACTTCAGGAAACATACACACCCATTCTCCACCATCTACTCTGAATTTTACCAGCAGCCAATTTAACAAACCTGAGAACTGCTGTGATATGCTCATAAGCATTCTGAACGATTTGATCTTTAGAATAACTAAAAGCAGACTCTCCCTCAAACAACCATCTACTAAAACTGTGAGGGGTTTAGTGTGGAGTAGAATCAAGTCTGTACACTCACTTATGATTAGAGGGTCTCTGTCTGTTGACGAAAACCAGTGGTTTGTGATATCACCAATTCTCTCGCTGCTGCCGAAGCGGAATTGGTCGTGGTTTGTCTTCTGTGACTCTACAGAAGCTTCTTCAAAAGGTACTTCATCATTGCTGCCTTCTTCTCCTCCGGATGGGAGAAACCCCTCGCTGCTGGTCGAAATCCAAATAGTCGGGTTTGTCTTTTGTGACTCTGCAAAAGCTTCAGCAGCAGAGACTTCATCACAGCTGTCTTCTTCTCCTCCTGATGGGAGAAACACCTCGCTGCTGCCGAAGCCGATATGGTGGTTGTTTGTTTTCTGAGACTTTTCAGAAACTCCAACTGCAGCTTCTTCTTCGCAGCTGTCTTCTTCACCTAATGAGAGATGAAGAGAAGTTTTACTTCAGGAAACATACACACCCATTCTCCACCATCTACTCTGAATTTTACCAGCAGCCAATTTAACAACCTGAGAACTGCTGTGATATGCTCATAAGCATTCTGAACGATTTGATCTTTAGAATAACTAAAAGCAGACTCTCCCTCAAACAACCATCTACTAAAACGGTGAGGGGTTTAGCGTGGAGTAGAATCAAGTCTTTACACTCACTTATGATTAGAAGGTCTCTGTCTGTTGACGAAAACCAGTGGTTTGTGATATCACCAATTCTCTCACTGCTGCCGAAGCTGAAATGGTTGTGGTTTGTCTTCTGTGACTCTGCAGAAGCTTCAGCAGCAGAGACTTCATCACAGCTGCCTTCTTCTCCTCCTGATGGGAGAAGCCCCTACTGCTACTGTCGAAGTCCAAATAGTCGTCGTTTGTCTTCTGTGACTCTGCAGAAGCTTCAGCAGCAGAGACTTCATCACAGCTGTCTTCTTCACCTAATGAGAGATGAAGAGAAGTTTTACTTCAGGAAACATACACACCCATTCTCCCACCATCTACTCTGAATTTTACCAGCAGCCAATTTAACAACCTGAGAACTGCTGTGATATGCCATAAGCATTCTGAACGATTTGATCTTTAGAATAACTAAAAGCAGACTCTCCCTCAAACAACCATCTACTAAAACTGTGAGGGGTTTAGTGTGGAGTAGAATCAAGTCTGTACACTCACTTATGATTAGAGGGTCTCTGTCTGTTGACGAAAACCAGTGGTTTGTGATATACCAATTCTCTCGCTGCTTGCCGAAGCTTGAAATGGTTGTGGTTTGTCTTCTGTGACTCTGCAGAAGCGTCAGCAGCAGAGACTTCATCACAGCTGCCTTCTTCTCCTCCGGATGGAGAAACCCCTCGCTGCTGGTCGAAGTCCAAATAGTCCTCGTTTGTCTTCTGTGACTCTGCAGAAGCTTCAGTGCAGCAGAGACTTCATCACAGCTGCCTTCTTCTCCTCCTGATGGGAGAAAACCTTGCTGCTGCCAAAGCCGATATGGTGGTTGTTTGTTTTCTGAGACTTTGCAGAAACTCCAATCGCAGGGGCTTCTTCGCCGCTGTCTTCTTCACCTAATGAGAGATGAAGAGAAGTTTTACTTCAGGAAACATACACACCCATTCTCCACCATCTACTCTGAATTTTACACCACGCAGCCAATTAACAACCTGAGAACTGCTATGATATGCTCAATAAGCATTCTGAACGATTTGATCTTTAGAATAACTAAAAGCAGACTCTCCCTCAAACAACCATCTACTAAAACTGTGAGGGGTTTAGTGTGGAGTAGAATCAAGTCTTTACACTCACTTATGATTAGAGGGTCTCTGTCTGTTGACGAAAACCAGTGGTTTGTGATATCACCAATTCTCTCGCTGCTGCCGAAGCTGAAATGGTTGTGGTTTGTCTTCTGTGACTCTGCAGAAGCTTCTGCAGGAGGGACTTCATCACAGCTGCCTTCTTCTCCTCCGGATGGGAGAAACCCCTCGCTACTGTCGAAGTCCAAATAGTCCTCGTTTGTCTTCTGTGACTCTGCAGAAGCTTCAGCAGCAGAGACTTCATCACAGCTGCCTTCTTCTCCTCCTGATGGGAGAAAAACCTTGCTGCTGCCAAAGCCGATATGGTGGTTGTTTGTTTTCTGAGACTTTGCAGAAACTCCAATCGCAGGGGCTTCTTCGCAGCTGTCTTCTTCACCTAATGAGAGATGAAGAGAAGTTTTACTTCAGGAAATGTACACACCCATTCTCCACCATCTACTCTGAATTTTACCAGCAGCCAATTTAACAACCTGAGAACTGCTGTGATATGCTCATAAGCATTCTGAACGATTTGATCTTTAGAATAACTAAAAGCAGACTCTCCCTCAAACAACCATCTACTAAAACTGTGAGGGGTTTAGTGTGGAGTAGAATCAAGTCTGTACACTCACTTATGATTAGAGGGTCTCTGTCTGTTGACGAAAACCAGTGGTTTGTGATATCACCAATTCTCTCGCTGCTGCCGAAGCGGAATTGGTCGTGGTTTGTCTTCTGTGACTCTACAGAAGCTTCTTCAAAAGGTACTTCATCATTGCTGCCTTCTTCTCCTCCGGATGGGAGAAACCCCTCGCTGCTGTCGAAATCCAAATAGTCGTTGTTTGTCTTTTGTGACTCTGCAAAAGCTTCAGCAGCAGAGACTTCATCACAGCTGTCTTCTTCTCCTCCTGATGGGAGAAACACCTCGCTGCTGCCGAAGCCGATATGGTGGTTGTTTGTTTTCTGAGACTTTTCAGAAACTCCAACTGCAGCTTCTTCTTCGCAGCTGTCTTCTTCACCTAATGAGAGATGAAGAGAAGTTTTACTTCAGGAAACACACACCCATTCTCCACCATCTACTCTGAATTTTACCAGCAGCCAATTTAACAACCTGAAAACTACTGTGATATGCTCATATGCATTCTGAACTAGTTAATCTTAAGAGTAACTAAAAGCAGACTCTCTCTCAAACAACCATCTACTAAAACTGGGAGGGGGTTTAGTTTGGAGTAGAATCGCTTTGCACTCACTTATAATTTGAGGGTCGCTGTCTGTTTGAGATGACCCTGTGTCATATGAGTGGTTTGAGATGTAACCAATTCTCTCGCTGCTGCTGCTGCTGGTATGGTTGTCATTATCCTTTTGTGGCTCTACAGAAACTTCATCACAACTGTGTTCACCTGATGGGAGATCAAGAGTAGGTCAGGAAATATACACCCCCAGCCTCATTTAACGGATAACTAGAGAACACTCAGATCTCCAGAAGCTGCTCATTGTGTTTGTCATCTATCAGCACTAACACTTATCAGTTTGCTGCTCTAAGCCCAGGTTGAGAAGTTTTAGATAACTCACCAGCTTTCTGGAGATGGCTTTCTGGATGATGCCTCTCTTTGTACATTGTCTGCTGCAAACTAAGCCGTTGTACAGTTTCCACAAGAGCTCCAATAACTTCCACGGATTTCTTGCAGTTTGAACAGCCGGTGGATGTCTGGCAACCATCTCTAGCAGCTTCAGGACCTCCTGCGCTGCTGCTGAGATTATTGTGGAACTTAATTGGAACTGTGAGAGAGATAAAAAGATGTCACTCTAGTGGTTTACTAATATATAAAATACTTCTGCTAAGCTTTGAGCATGTTCTTCTATCATTACACAATAATGTACCTCAAACAGCCTATTTTTTAACACACCTTATTGCTTTTCCCCCCTTTTAAATACACTGACAGGGTGTACAGCAGCTGTAGCCCATAAAATAACTCGTACACATGAATACAATACTCAACTACCAAAGTTTTGAAAATAATAATAAAAATATAGGAATATAGGAATAATTACCCTTTTATAATTAATTCTGTTGTATTACTTTCAGTGGATCGTCATTTACTGCAACTATTCTTTATGTTCAAACAGCTTAATTATTTTTACTTTGTGACATGCTTACCTTTTTTTTTTTTTTAAACACTGTTTAATCTCTTGAAGATAATTTAGGGAAGATTGTACAATGTAAATTCAATTGGTTTGTATACACCTGTATATAGATCACAAAAGTTCGGTCAACTTTAATCATTATGTACAGGGCTATTTTATCCTTTATTAAGTTAAGAAATACATATATTTTACGTATTTACAGTTCCAAAAACATGAAGTTTAAAATTGAGCAAAATACCTTTAGAGCGCAGGAGCTGTTCGCGGTATAAGTCGAACTTTTCCTTTGGACACTCGCCCCTCCACATTTTCCGAAGTCCAACACCAAACCATTCTGTCACCCAACACGCATTCATGGCTTTTCAGCGGAGTTTAATCACCGTAAGACGAGGAAAATAGTCAAAAGACAAAAATCTTTCAGCGAAACAACCGACCGATCGACTGACTGCGCTGCAAATGCTTCGCTGCAAATGCTACGCTGAGTGACGTCGTGCTTGTTTAAAAAATAGCACGATTCAAATTCAAACTGATCCACAGCTGAACTAAAGCACGGAGGCGCAACAAAATCGAGTTCAATCATTTATAGGACATGTAGATTATTTTTTACACGTCTTAAGCATTTAGGATAAAGCTTTATTGTTAACGGAGCTAACCAGCTAACTAGCAACAACCGCTCGTCCATTTTCACGGCGTATTTCTCTTTATTTAGTGCCACTTTTCTTAACAAATCTGCCTAAATTGTATAATGTAACAGATATTTAAAAGTGTCATTAATTATCTGAAGCATTTACAAATACAGTCATAGCCAAAATTGTTGGCATCCCAGAAAAAATGTCAGAAAATCAAGTATTTCTCACAGGAAAAGCATTCCATTAACACATGTTTTGCTTTGTACATGTTTATTCCCCTTGTGTGAATTGGAGCAAAACAATCAAACAAAAAAAAAGCAGGAAATAAGCAGATTTGACATAATGTCACACAAAACTGCAAATATGGGCTGGACAAAATTATTGGCACCTTTCATTTAATATTTGGTTGCACACCCTTTGGAAAAAAAACTGAACTCAGCCGCTTCCTATAACCAGTAATACGTTTCTTACACCTCTCACCTGAAATTTTGGACCACTCTTCCTTTGTCTCTCCAGGTCTTTTATATTGGAGGGGCGCCTTTTCCCAACAGCCGTTTTAAGATCTCTCCACAGGTGTTCTATGGGATTTAGATCTGGACTCATTGCTGGCTACTTTAAAACTCTCCAGTGCTTTGTTGCCATCCATTTCTGGGTGCTTTTTGAAGTATGGTCATTGTCCTGCTGACCCAAGATCTCGGACGCAAACCCAGCTTTCTGACACTGGCCTCTACATTGCGACCCAAAATCCTTTTGTAATCCTCATATTTCATGATGCCTTACACACAGTCAAGGATCCCAGTGACAGAGGCAGCAAAACAACCTCAAAACATCTTTGACCCCCCACCATATTTGACTGTAGGTATTGTGTTCTTTTCTTTGTAGGCCTCATTTCATTTTCGGGTAAACAGTAGAATGATGTACTTTACAAAAAAGCTCTATCTAGGTCTCATCTGTTCACAACACGTTTTCCCAGAAGGATTGTAGCTTACTCACGTACATTTTGGCAAACTGTAGTCTTGTTTTTTTATGTCTCTGTGTCAGCAGTGGGGTCCTCCTGGGTCTCCTGCCATAGCGTCTTCTTTCATTCAAATGTCGACCGATAGTTCGCACTGACACTGATGCACCCTGAGCCTGCAGGACAGCTTGAATGTCGTTGGAACTTGTTTGAGGCTGCTTATCCACCATTCGGACAATCCTGCGTTGCAACCTTTCATCAATTTCTCTTTTCCGTCCACGTCCAGCTAGATTAGCTACAGTGCCATGGGTTGCAAACTTCTTGATAATTTTGCGCACTGTGGACAAAGGCAAATATAGATCTCTCGAGATGGACTTATAACCTTGAGATTGTTGATATTTTTTCCACAATTGTGGTTCTCAAGTCCTCAGACAGCTCTCTTCTCCTTTTTTCTGTTGTCCATGCTTAGTGTGGCACACACAGACACACAATGTAAAGACCAAGTCAAAAACTTCTATCCTTTTTAACTGCTTTCAGGTGTGATTATAAAAATAGCCCACACCTGTTACTTGCCCCAGGTGAGTTTAAAGAAGCATCACATGCTTGAAACAATGTTATTGATCCACAATTTTAAAAGGGTGCCAATAATTTTGTCCAGCCCATATTTGCAGTTTTGTGACATTATGTTAAATCTGATTATTTCCTGCTTTTTTTGTTTTGCTCCAATACACACAAAGGGAATAAACTTTTATATAGCAAAACAGATGTTAATACAATGTTTTTCCTGGTAGAAATATTTGATTTTCTGAAAGTATTTTTGCCATGACTGTATGCTGTGTTTTTTGTTTATGTCTCTATAACAAAACGTCGTAAATGACGTATTTAAAAAAAAAAACGTTATCGTTAGCTCAGCTTGTTAGCTAACTAGCAACATCTCCTCATACAGTGACATATTTCCAGCGATGCCTGCGAGGCGTTTAACTCCCAAAGGTATCCTCTTACATTATTATCCATGTTGAAGAAGTCCTTTTCTCTCTCATATCCATCTTTATTTTCAGCTCAAACAAGCTCAAGCTCAGCTCAAACTTCAGCTCAAACTCCTTATAAAACAAGCCAATATGAATTTTAATTATTTTAAGTGGCAATAGGCCTGTGAGGAAAAAAAAAACCCATATATCAATATCAACATATTGATTTGATTGTTTAAATCAGAGCCTGTTGCAAATAATTGATAATAATTTAGTCTACCTGTCAGTTAGGGCATTAATAAACAATCAGAGTGTTGTTAAGAAATATATATGTTAACTCGCCATTAAAACATCATAAACCCATAAATAAATGGTTTATTAAGTGATTGGTATCGCTTTATTGTAAAGTGTTACTACTGAACATCCTATTTTTAGGACACTTAAACACAAATGCTTTGATTTTTGGAGGTTAAACACAATAGCTTGATTTTTAGTTTTGTAAACTAAAAAGTTTTTTCCCATTATTTTTCGAACCATTTAATGTATATAATGAGTATGTGCCATGATTGACAGGTAAAGGAGTCCACAAATGGATACACCGAAATGGGAGATGACAGATGTCTGATTGGCTGAAGGTTTAAAGCTTAATATATCTTAAAGAAACAAAATTTTAAAAATAATTAAATCCCCTCAGAGTGTTCATGAAGGTCAAAACTAGTGATCTGAAAAAACAAAAAAAAACATTCCAGCACCACAGGGTAAACCTGCTAAATACTGTCCCCGCCCCCCTTGCGACATGTCGAGGTACTACAGTTGAGTCACTTCCTATTGCAAATCGGCAGGAAGAGAGTAGGAGGTTGCCGCTTGGTTCAAACCGTGTGTGTGTGCTGCTCTTCCACATGCTCACTGTGTCTCCACATCAGCCATTTCTATTCCTCAAGCTCGATTTTAGGGCAGTAGGCTCTGTTATGCTTGTCTTCTTTTATCCACTCTCTTTTCAATCTTTCTCTGCCTCATTGTGTGTATAACGGAATCTGGATCAGAGGAGTGTCATGTGGTGGGGCATCCTTCCTCTTCATCTGATTGTCGGGTCGTGGAGGCAGCAGTCTAAGCAAGGAAGCCCAGACCTCCCTCTCCGAGGACATTTCCTCCACCTCTATGAAGAGGTTCTCTCCATCGCAAGGAAGCCCAGACCTCCCTCTCCGAGGACATTTCCTCCACCTCTATGAAGAGGTTCTCTCCATCGACTCCTGGGTCTTTCCTAGGGGCCTCCTCCTGGCACTCCTTCCAAGGGAGTCATCCAGGGAGGTATCTGAAACAGATGCACGTGCCACTTCAACTCGCTCCTCTAGATGGAAAGTGACAGAGCTCGTAACTCTAAGGAAATGCCTCATCACCCTGCGGAGGAAGCTCTTTTCGGCTGCTTGTATCCGCAATCTTGTTATTTCGGTTCATGACTCAGAGCTCATGGCCATAAGAGGAATGTATATTGAGAGGTAAATATATCGAGTCAAAAGGCTCTCGTTAGCCTTTTGACTCGGCTTTATTTTCACCAGCACCGATCGGTAGATCGACCACATTACTGTAGCCGTTGCACCAATCCGCCTGTCAATCTTAAGCTTCTGAGACACTCAGGAAGTGAGCATGCATGAAATAAAGTGTGCTGGATGTACTGAACTTTGCAATAATTGACCCACTAGTATAGAACATTTTCCATGCTTCAAATGCATTTGAGTATAACTTAAAACAAAAATATTATAACTATATGCAAAAAATGACTATTAATAACTAAATGTTATATAACTTTATATTAGGCGTCACGGTGGCGCAGTGGGTAGCACGGTCGTCTCACAGCAAGAAGGTCGCTGGTTCTAGGCTCGGCTGGGGCAGGTGGCATTTCTGTGTGGAGTTTGCATGTTCTCCCCGTGATCGCGTGGGTTTACTCCGGGTGCTCCGGTTTCCCCACAAGTCCAAAGACATGCGGAATAAGTGAATTGAATAAGAACGATTGCCCATAGTGTTAAAGTGTGAATGTGTGTGTGAATGTTTCCCAGCGATGGGTTGCGGCAGGGAAGGGCATCCGCTGCGTAAAACATATGCCAGTGAGTTGGCGGTTCATTCCACTGTGGCGACCCCGAAAGGGAATAAAGCCGACATGAAGATGAATGAATGAACTTTATATTAATAAATAGTAATAGCTATGAAGAACCAAACTTTTTTTTTTTCAGTACATGCAAATCACAACATCTTATATGTCTAAGGTCATCACCAGAAGTTCATAGAGCATATAAATGTCATGTTTAGTTATAAGACTTTACTTGTGAGAGGCAGGACACTATCGAAACAACAATACATTCTCAGACCAAATCATGAACTGCATCCAAATCAGAAGAGTTCAAATGTCAGCAAATCATCTCATTAAAAAAAGAAACGTAACAACTTCCTTTTTATCCTGAAATGAATCAGCCCATTTCTACAGTCTAGTAGTTATAGAAACAGGGTCTCAGAAGGCCAATGTTGCAAGCCAGACCCTCCATCCTGCATTCTTTAGCTGCAACCTAAGGTTAACAACCCACAAGCACCATCATGTTACATTGCAGTTAATTGATTGTTTAAAACTATTATATTTTGCTAACTGGAATTTCTCAAGAATGGCAGAATAATCTTAAGTATCAGTTGAGGACTCCACCAACAGACAGATATTTTAGGATCAACAGAATAAAAAAAGCAATACAAAAGGTGCTGAATATTAAATAAACATGTATGTAAGAATATCCGTGTGAATCCTTTCAATGTTAAATCTTAGAAATATTGTCAACTATTTTCATCAGATGGCAATAATCAAACACTTGTACTTCTTAACTAAAAGAGTTAGAGTACAGTTGTCATTAGATCAAGGGTGGCAGTAATCCTTGCAGTGTCTTTGGAATGCTTTGGGTAAAATGTTTTAAAGGTGCTGAATTTCATGCAGCAAAATTTTTGGAGTATGGTAACAGCCAATAATCTTCCTGCTCACAGAAACACATACTCGACAAAAAGCACCAAAAACTGCAAAAAATATTGCAAATTGCTTCTTATTGTTTCAAGGGCACTAAACTTATAGTTTCTTATAGTCTAAGATCAACAATGTATATTTTACCAATAGAAAGAAAACATTTCATTAAAAAAATGTTAAGAAAGTTTTCATTGCTCAGGGAAATGTTGGATTTTCACTTCTTGTATAAATCTGTCCAATCCCTGTAGTAGTGCAAATGGGGTGACTCACAAGAGCACGAGTACAATGGAGGACTTCAATATTGATAAATCTGTCAATAAATAGCACAAACATTAAAACACCCAACTGGACAGAACTGAAACACTGAACACAGTCTCTGTAGTCTCCTCTTCTCAAAGTCTCTCAGGGGCTGTGTTCTACCGTTCAGGTGATAATTTATTCTGCTCATCTTTAAGAAATGTTTCCTCCCCAACGACCCGCTCAGGTCCTTCATCAGTTGAGTCCTTGTTGTTGGCAGAGTTTCCATTGGGTTTGAGTGCCTCCTCTATGGGTGGAGTTATGTGGCATCCCTTCACCTCTTCAGACTCAGTTGCAGCCTCGAGGGCCTCAGCCTTCTTTTTAATACACAGGAAGTTGCACGTGGCCAGCACTAATGCGGACAACACCACCTCGATTCCCGCCAGCAGGAACACAAACATGTATTTCTTAGTGGAGTCCAATAGCCGCCCTTAAAAAAAAGACAAAAAGCTGTATTTAAATGCTTGCAATATTTTCTCGTAGACATGTTTTGAGTATACTGACTAATTATTGTATTCCAATGTAACATTTTGTTTCAGCATAAAAACAAAGTTCCCCTTATTCCACACAAACACATGATATATCAATGCAAAGTCAAGGATGTCCACTATTGAGCACAACAGAAATTAGTTAAATTATACAGACCAAAAACAATTGTCTACTACAGAGGACAAATGAATAGTCTGGTCTCAGAAAGATATAATATAAGTAGACTTATACTCAGTCTGAATACTCGATTCTGATTTGTTGGTAGGTGTTGTATAATTCTCAAAGATTGACCACCTATCGCTGGCTCGGTCAAATCACTCTATGTATCTTTGTGTTAGCCGGTCAATCCATTAGATCGTGCTAAGCCACAGTTCACAGATTCACTCAGCCTGGATTGTTTTAGTGACTGTATTATTTAAGTCGTTCAAACAGTTTTTACACCAAGCGTCGTTTGAAGAGCTCTGCTGGACTTAAACCAGGAGACACTCGATGGATGCAGGAGGATCGATAACAGAACACAAGCTGGAGCGAGATCATGGAGCTATGTATACTTTTCTTTTATAATTCCACATTTAAAGGAACCAAGGAGCTTCACATTTCCTTCATCAGTTTTCATTCTTGTAAATATTTTGCATTGAGTAGATTAAAGAGAAGTTTTAACTTGCTTTTATGGGGACTGTTTAAAAAGTGTTACTAGCTTCACAGTGACATATTTCTCTCAACGTGATCTCATCCAACTCAGTGTACAGTTGAATTTGTTTTAGTTAGGTGTGTAGTGGAAGATAATCGAAGACTAATTTAACTAAGATGAGCGTCCACGTTTTGTGAGAAGTTTCACAATTTCACAGTGGATTGCCATATGTTATTTGTTTGTTTTTCGATTGGCTAAATTCTTCCTTAAATAATTTTTTTTACATCATTTCAACTTGTTACAGTCCTAGTCAGTAGTCCCCCTTGAAAATAAACGGGCGAAGCACATGTTTGTTCCAGATCTCTTTTAAATGCCACAGATTTTTATCACCAAACTGTTAAGAAGCTGGATTCGAAGTGGATACGAAGTAGTCATCGTTTTTTTAAGTATGAACTGATGTAAAGGAAAAGGTTTGAATTCAGAAATATGATGACTCACCAGCTGAGGGAGGCCCAACCAACACAGCAATGGCTTCCATCAGAAGAACTAAGCCAATGGCGCTGGGGAACTTTTCTGTTCCCACAACTGCCATGAGAACCTCAAACTGCAAGGCTCCTACCATCCCATAAGAGATGCCAAAGAAGATGCAAAAGACCACAAGAGAGGCATAATCATTAGACAATGAGCCAACCAGATCTGTGGTGCCATTGAATATGAGAGCAAAACTAAAGAGGTAGACGCAGCGAGGCCGAACCCACTGGAGACCTGCAATGATGCCGCATGTGGGCCGAGCAAACATATCGATGAATCCCAAAATGGTTAGCAACAGGGCTGATTTTGTGTCCTCGTTTCCCAACTCTTTGGCATAGCTGACCACAAACACTGGAGGAACAAACAAGCCAAGCACCATGATGGAGGCAGCGATTGTGTAAATAACAAAACCCCTGTCTCTGAAGACACTGAAGTCCAGAAGCTTTGCCTTAACTTTGGGTTTCTTGTCACCATCATCTGGTAAATTCTCAGCCATCTCTGACTTCTTAGGTTGTACTAAAGGCCTCATTAAAGCCCCGCAGGCACAACAGTTCAGCAGAATCCCTCCCAAAATGAGGAAGCCCCCTCTCCAGCCATATTCATACTGAAGAACTTGTCCCAATGGAGACAGACAGCACAGCGCCACAGGACTCCCGGCCGCAGCCAAGCCATTAGCCAGTGGACGCTTCTCATTGAAGTATCGATTCAACATTATGAGAGATGGTTGGAAGTTCAGAGCCATTCCGAGACCTGGAATCAGAAGATAACCTTTAAGTCATGTCCCTGTATAGAAACTAGCATTGATAGCTGAAATACCTGTGATGACTCCTGTGCACAAGTAAATGTGGATGATGTTTGTTGCAAAAGATGCTAAGATCATTCCCAGGGATGCAAAGATGCCACCAATTAGCATGACTGGACGACAACCAAAGCGATTAACTAAAATGCTGCACAAAGGCCCTGTGAAGAGCAATCAACCATGTTAAAGGAACACTTCACTTTATTTTGAAGCTCATTCACCATCTCTCCTCAAAATAATTAGTGTTTCTTTGCCGTTTTGGCAATAGCACCTTTAGCATAATTTAGCATAGCTGAATAAGATTAGATTCACAGAATTTTCATACCAAAAAAGTTTAAATGCTTGCTTTTTCCACTGTTCAAAAGTTGACTTTTCCGTGGATACAACGTCTGTTAAACAAAAGAAAATGAAAAGTTTGTTTTCCAGTTAAAATAGTTACTAAATACACTCTTGTTCGTGCTAAATAATCTAAGAGACATACTACTGCAACATGGCTACAGTATACACAGGGACTTCTCTGTGCACCAAATAATAGGCTAACTTCAAGATTTAAGTAGAAAAATTTATAAACTTTGATATTTCTGCTGGTCTTATTTATTAAATGCTACTAATCCTATTCAATGAACTATACTAAGCTAGCTATGTTATAGTTGGTACTACTAGATTGTGTTATGTCGAGATCTTTTCCCCCTGATCTTAGTCCATGCTAACCCCATTTGAGCAGGGTTTTAAAGCAGTTTTTCAATTTATTTGAGGATACTTTAATTTTTATTCTTCATTATTCAAAGTACTTTTAAAAATATGTATTTACCTTGGTGTGGACTCCTTTTTAATTGAGCATTAATCTGATGGTGTTAAAGGATGTATATTGTTCAACAATCCATTAATTTATTTTACTTTAAGTAAGTTTTACAATTTCTATCCTTACAACTGATTGCTTTGAGTCTAAATGTGCATGCTGAAAATGTTACTAAAGCTAAAAAAGTTATAATGTTTTTTTACAGATCTCTAATTAACTTTACAAACTGAATTAGAGACATCTTTAAATGTCTATATGACTAGTTGAATTATAATTTTGACACGTCAGAATACAATTACTGCCATCTTTAAATATTGTGAAGCTGCTATTCACTCATTCAGCTCCATTCGTTCAAGCTCCCCAAAAATGACAAGTGACAAATAATTATAAAGATCAAAAATGTTTTTTTGAACCAAAACTTACGATCAGGAGAGCTATAAGATTAAACACATGTTAAAGTTGAACATACCAGTGCCATAGAGCATAGCCAGTAAGATGGAGGATATCCAAGCCGTGTCACTGTAACCAACTCCGAACTCTCTAATCAGCTCCTTGAAGAAAACACTGACAGCTTTTGGAAAGGCATAGGAGAAACCTGTGATGACAAAGCAGCCAAAAAGCACAGCCCATCCCCAACCACCATCAGGGGCCTTGACTTTACAGGCACCATCATCCAGTGCCACACCACCCATGCTGCTCTGTGGAGAGAAACACAAGTGTTCTCAGCTGTATGAACGTCAATAACAATAATAATAATAATAATAATAATAATGCTTATTGTACAATGTAACAATCTAGTCAAAAAATATTGGCACTGTTTTTAATTTGACTGTTTCCAATAGGAGAAATTAGTACTTCTCATTGATATCTTCTCATTGGTTTGATATCCTGACTGAATGCCCATAAACTGAATATTTCAAAACCAAAGAGCAGTCCAAAGATGTAATGGGTAAGATATTAAGATTACATATAGTGCAGTTAATATGACTATTACGACAGGAACCAATTCAAAACTTATATCAATGAACTTAAGACTGGTGAAATGAGACAAAACCAAGCTGTTGAAAATTAACTCAACTCTGCATGTTTTGATGTGGAACTCTACTTAAAACATCACTTTCAGTATTAAACATGGTTGTAGAAATGTTTTGGTCTGGTTTTGCTTTCTACCAGGAAGACAAGACACATGAGCCACATCTAAAAGTGTCTTAAACTGTCATTTAATGAACATGTGTCATAGATCAGTATTTCACCATTGCGATTCCTCACAAATGATGTCCTTAAGTTGCTTTGTAAGCCTCATTAACTATGGAAGCATCAAACATCTGATGTTGAAATTCAATCTGGAGGCCTAAATGATGATCTCCAAGAAGAATGGTACTTTTGTCGTTGCCAACAAGGGTTACTACACATTTTTTGAGGAATCAAAAATTAAATTCACTTTTATTACAAGGATGCAAAATCAGTCTATTTCTTTTTCAAGTTGTTTATTGCTGTTTGAAACACATCATTAAAATATTATTAATTAAAACATATTATTAATTAAATGGGCGGATCGTTTTTTCCACAAACCAGAAATATTGACTGGTGCACTCTACTCTAGTTTCACAGAATCCAAGAGGCTTTTGATAAGTATGATCACGTTTGTTTCATGATGGTTGAATCTAAACCCTGTGCAAGGCTGCAGTCCCTCCAGGACAGATTTCAGAGGTTCCTGTTGTACAGCTACTAGTATTTCTCAGAAAAACAAATTGCTATTATGGTGTAAATCTTTTGTTATAATCTGCATGACATACAAAAATGGAATCTATTAAAGAACTTGAGTTACAAACTAACACTGTAAGCCTTTTGTGGGGGGTTTATGCAGTGGTTTGAAAAAAGTGACACTTCTCAAGCCACACACGAGATTTATAATTCAATTTTCAGAATATAAGACATGACACACATCAACGTTGTGCAAGCTATCCCTCCTTCCACCCCTTCACCACTTCAGGGTGATGAATTTGGCTTATTACAAAAAATATTTACAGTTTCACTCATAAGAAGCCTCAAAGTTTCTTTTGCTACCATTTTTGGTCCAAGCACTCAACAATTTGTGGCAGCCAAATTTATAATGTATCTTTGGAGAAAGCGAATTATTCAAAATAGTAATGATTGAGATATATTCATATAATACATAAGATTCAATAATGATGCCTACAATGTAGAAATGTATAACGGTTAATTGCATCGCAAGTTAGGGTTGCAGGTTGATGCTCTGTATGACGCGCGTGTGCATCATACCGTAAAACTCTCATCTGATTAAATGATAAACATCTCCCACTCGTCGTCTTCAAAACTTTAAACTGTGACACCACGCTGCATCCCTACCAGCTCAGATCTCTGCAGCAGTTACGTACAGCTCAAGTCACCTGTTGTCGGGGGTAAGAAAGCTGTCTGTCTGGGAAAAGACTCATGCGCAGTGCACGGATGAGATGCAAGTTCATTCAAACCCTCATAATTCATTATGATCTAACCGAACAAGTAAGCTTATTAAATAACTTTGAAAATGTCATTTCTAAAGAGCTCAAAAACATTCGGACAAGCATCATTCGACAACATCACAACCTCTCTTCAAAAGACGCCAATTAGCTTAATTTTGGCACTTAACACATTCGTGCGAATCCTCTGATTTTCTGAGATGGTACTTACTAAAGAGAAGATGCGCTGCTGCTGACAGATTTCACTTCTGTTCGCAGGAGCACGATGCTGGCAGCACGTAGGACATTGAGCCGAGCCAGAAACAGAAAGCCGACCGGCCGCGTGCCTGATCAGACTGGGTCCTAAAGTCTGGATGCGTGCGACGGTGAAGCGTGACGTAAGCTTTTTTTCTTCTGCTACACCCATAACCTGCGAGGGTTCAAGAGGGTTCAGAAGGCCCTGAGAGAAGCGGCAGAACGAGAATTCCTATTATTAATAGAAACTGGAAAGTCATCTGACTTGTCTGAAATATTTACAGCGTGTTTCAGGACGTCCATACTGAGAGTTCTGATCAAAATCAGTCTGTAAACCACGTTTTCCAAAGTGGGGGTGGGGCCCACCATTGTAAATTAATCATTAGTGTATCCAAGGGGAAATATGCAATGTTTTACCATGTGATTTTTTAAATGCAGTATGACCCTTAAATTATCTGCATTTGGCAGGTTCTTATGTTTAAAATAGACTTCATCCAAAATGTTAAAAGGCTTCCATTGAATTTTATACCTGTATATGCAATACAGTGCATTTTAAAACACTTTATTTACACATTTTAATTCACAAGTTGTATTAAGGGTTCATTGGCCTTTAGGACTGTAGGATTTGGGTTTCATTGGTAGAACCCTCTGTCATCGTTCACGCACCTCTTCAAAATTTCCTTTCCGGGGACAGAATTGGAAGCTACCTGCAGCAAAATATCGTCTCTGAACTGAATTATAATTATATAACTGAAATATAATTTGTTCTATAATCTAGTGCCGACCTATACTATTTTATGTTCAGCGGAAGGGGTTTGGAAAGATACATGTTGAGATATTTACAGATGAGCTAGAGAGTCCCCTTGGTCTACAAGAAGAATCTGAACACAAGTTAGACAAAGGGAGAAAGCCATCAAACCAAATGGAATTGCAGCTATGAATTTGAAGATGAGTAATCAAGTATTCAAAGCAAGGAAACAGTTTCAGAAACACTTTTTAAAGGGATGAGAAGCAACCAAATAATGCTTAAAACTAAGGATGTGTCTGTGATACCACCAATTGATGCCGGCATGCATTTTGAAGTGAGACGTGGGTATCGAAAACAAATTTATTGTTTGCCATATTAAAAATGTGCAAAAAACATAAAATTGGCAAAATTATAACAAAGAAATTGAAGCCATTAACTTTCTCTCATCATAACTGAATATATTACTGAAGTACTGGAATTTACACTTTACTCCTTTACAGCTGTCATAAAGGTGAAAACCAGAGAGTAAAAAAACAATTTTGTTATTTCAAAACTTTTTACTTCTTTTCTAAACGAATTTAACATGAGTTGTCAATGGTGTTATCCAATCTTTTAGGATCAGCCTCTAGTGGCCAGTTGGGATATTAGTCACATACGTATTGACTTCTATACTAAACATGAGAAGTTGCAGCTTGGAAGCAACCAAATGCCAATAAATATGAGTCACCAGACCCTCGAAAAATATAGTAGTATATTTTTTTCCATATAAAATGATCTCTAAACAATTTTCAAATTACTTCATACAGCTCAAATGTTTTATTTTCAAACATTCAATACACATTTCTTCGAATAAGCTAAGAGCTTCTTAAGTTTTATTGCTGGGAAACAATAGGTCCATCTCAAAATTACCTTTCTTGGGAATGTCGATGGAGCAATACGTTTATATTCCACTCTTAGTTTATCTTAAGCAAAATGAAATTAGCAGCTTTCAGTATGTTGTCTGGTTTAGACACAGCTCTAAGTGTGCTCTGTTGAGAGTCCAAAATGATCTTTATGGACCTCGATAAGAACAGACCTGTGTTTCTTCCGTTGCTAAATCTTACAGTGGCATGTGGCACCATTGATAATAAAATCCTTTTAAGCCGTCAAGAACCCGTTTTTCATTTAGGAGGTCCAAACCTTGAATGATTGTGCTCCTATTTTAAGGACAGATTATACATCATTCAGTGGGATAGCTCTTTATCTCTCTCCATCCTTGCTACTTGTGGTGAACCTCAGGGATCTATTTTAAGGCCATTTTTTTCTATTTTATATGTTCCCAATAGGTGAGATCTTCAATAAATGTAATGTCACCAATAACAAATATGCTCATGACCTTCAGATCTCTACCCATGGAAAAAGTGATGCCTATCCATTCATAGTTGTGGCAAGGAAATACAAATGTTTTAAGATGAGAATTTGCTTCACATGAACTGGAGAAAATGTTAGTACATAGTTTTTGGTAAAGGGGCAATTGCCTTATGAACAAATGAGGGCCTGCCTCATAAGGTGTTTTAACCCTTTGTGACAGAACCATATGTTCCCTAATGGTGTATCTCTTCTCAGCGTTCCTAGTGTGCACTACTGGGGTGAGCACACTTTTTGTGCTGTGATCAATCAGGGTTAACATAGACTCATTAAACTTAAGTTTTTATTCCCATCATAAAGACAGTGGATGGTTGATAATTATTTTCTTTTGCTTTATTGCTTTATTAATTATTGTAACTTTAACAAAATTACCTTTTGTAAAAGTGTGTTTTTATGAATAATAAATTATAAACTTTGATTAAGCTGTTGACGCTGAACTTTTTATGACTGCTCCTTCCCCATAACATTAGTGGTAGTTTTCCACTAGTTATATTTAGACTGAAAGTAAGATTGAACAATTAAGTAGCTACTATGTTACAAAGACAAATATTTTGATTAAAAAAGGTTGGATTTCTTTTTTTTAAATGGGCCTGAAATTAAAATTTTGTTGGATCAGGTGATGAGAAAGTAGTCAATTGTAGAAGTTTGAATGAAAATATACTTCTGAAAGTATTTTCTCTACTTTTATTTACATCAGCAAAAGTATCCAATTGAAAAAAAGTTCTCAAACACTCACTTACATGTATGACCTTGATAAAATGAAGCAAGAATGTCTGTAGCAAACATAACAATAACAAGATTCTCATAAAGAGACAAGTGAAAGATTATGTAGAGTTAAAAGATAAACAATTAGGGCAATTTAGTTAAGCACCTGAGTAGAATTTCCATCAGTTTGATGAAACAAAAGTAATAGTTATAAATTAAATATAGTCTGACATAGTCATAGTCTTAAAAGGTTTGACAATTTTTTGTATTTAAATGAATTATTGTTTAAAAGGAGTGGTCACAATAACAAGCCTGTTTCATCGAACCCTTTCCCTTTTGAAACATTGTTCTGGGTATTTCCAGTGGGGTGCAGACTGGTCTCTGTAACCGCCTGAAGGGATTCAGAACATTGATCATGCAGTGCTGCATAGTGTAACTCAATCATTTAATCGCGCATGCTCACGCACGCACGCACGCACATACACACACACACACACACACACACAATCTCTGGGTGATGGACTGGCCTAAACTGGGTCATCAGAACATTCAGCCCACCATGTTCACACCATGACTATGAGCTTGCCAAACAAACCCTGATGGAAACTGAGGGCCATTCTAAAGAGGTTAAAAAAGTATTGTTAGCGTAGAAGGACCTTTTAGAACAGACAGAATCAACAGCCATCTGTGGATGAATCCCAGAGCAAAGATCAAAAAGAACGTCCAAAAGGAAAAGGGATGATTCAACACATTCAAGGAACGCTCGAAAAACAACATATTGCTGCTTTCACTGTTTATTAACATTTAATAACATGCCATATTTCAAATACATTAACTAAAACTCTAGATGATTGTTGATTGTTTTATATGTTGTTAGTCAGGTTATTAAGAAATTATCAAAGCTCAGGAATGTCAAACATCACAGGTTGTAAAATAAACACCATGCAGGTAATTAATAATGAAACTTCTACATTTTAAAGGTGCCTAGGTCCATCTATTATTATTAAATCGCTCGATGCAGATGGAAGAATCACATGGTCAATGAAAACAACATAACAGACAAGATCTTTTGTTCAGTATTATAAACAATCACAAAGAGGATGGACAAAGAGGTGGTTGAAAGGGATTACAGATAAAAGAAGAGCAGAGCTCATTATTGACAATGAATATTAAATGCTTCCTATCTGTACCATGTTTAAAAATAAACTTGGTAAATGGGCATTTATTTCGATGAGACAGTATTTATACATTGTACAATTTGTATGAAACATATTTGAAAGCAAATGGTTTTTGAAGCTGAAACAGAAGTAATTCATCTATGTGGCAGAAGTCTGCTCTACTGACCCCTCGTGGCGTCTTGGAAAACAGCATCTCGAGGAATAGAGCGGAACTCGTTCTGCCAATCAGAGCTCACGCGGAAGCGGCGTCTGGTTTCTTCTTTTCACTAGTAACGTTACTGCTAGCAACAGAAATTAACATTCTGCCACGTTTGAGCTTCTTAAAACGACCACGTTTCAATGAATATGACAACACGGAAACGAAAAATGGAAGAAAACACAACAGCTAGCGCCAATGTTCCTAAAACGGAGGCTTCGAGGTAAAGTTCTTGTTGAGTAATGACTCAATTTGTGTAAAAATAACGTTGAATGTGAAGTTTCTTCAACAGCGTCGAGTCTTGTTTCGATCAACCACCAGATGAAAGTGTCCACGAAGTCGTAAAATTCGCACCACACTCTCTGCCAGGTACCAACCCCGGTAAAAATTCCACATTTACGTAAAGTTAGTCCAACTTAACTCTAACAAAGTTCTTGTTATCTTTATCAAACAGCTGGTCACTATGACGCTGAGACCACGCAGCCCATCAGCTGCAATTTGCAGACTCTGGACGAGCTTCTCTCGTGGAAACGGAACGAGGCGAGCCCTTTTAACATTTCCTCGGTGCCTCTGGCCAGCAGGGACCCTCCTCTGGCTAGGAGCCCCAGGAGGACTCTTTTGTCGCATGACATGATGGGTGGCTACCTGGAGGACAGGTACATTACAGTTTAGCTTTAGGTATCTTACGGTAGATGCTTGTGTTTATGGTGTGCTGTTCTTCTTCTGAGGTTTATTCAAGGTGCTGAGGTGGAGACACCATACGCCTTCTATCACTGGGCGTGTATCGACATCTTCAACTACTTCAGCCACCACTTGGTAACCATTCCTCCTGCTGTCTGGACAAATGCTGCCCACAAGCATGGAGTGCTCTCTATCGGTTAGGAGACAAACTGTAAAGTATTTTTTAATGATTTATGGGTATGTTTGTATAACAGTATCATGCTGACTTATGAATTACTATAGCTACTTTCCCTTCTCTACACAGTTAAATCTAGAGTGTTAAATTGACTCGGTTCCAAGTCTATTTGGTCCTACGGTAGATAGAGTTAAATAAACACTGAGCCCCTGAAGCATAAAAACCATAAAAATAAACGTCGCTCTTATTTTTGACATTGTGCTGGTGAAAAAGAGTTGTGAGGGACATTTTAAAAGTGCAATACAAACATTTATTACAAAGTAAAACATTTTTTGGTAAAGAAGTGGCAGTATAGATGATAGCCTTATGCATATTTTTACTCAGTTTGAGAGTTATTTGTACTCTATTCAGAGTGTATTTGGTCCAACTCTGGAAAGAGCTCATTTAAATCAGGGTTGTACTGTCTACTCACATAGTAGACACATACTAGTCCAAGGTTTGAGATTCTTTTACTGTTTAAGCATTAAGTAAAAATGTTCCTGAGAGAACAGGGTGAAGACAAAAATATCTATCCCTTGTTTAAGTTTAGAACAAAATAAAATAAAAATTTTCTTGTACCTGTTGAATTATATTTCCTATGTAAAGTACACATTTTGTGGTACTGTCATCCTTAATGTTAATACAAGTTTTTGTATTCATACAATGGACACTTCCATAATCAAATCTCAAATCTAAGAGTGAGTAGTCGCGTTTCCATTGACCATGAAATTGCACAAAATGGATTCGCAATAATGAATTAGCCTACTGTGGGCATCACCATGGCGTAGTGGGTTGCAGAGTCGCATCACAGCAAGAAGGTAGCTGGTTCGAGCCTCGGCTGGCTTAGTTGGCTTTTCTGTGTGGAGTTCTCTGCGCGATTGCGTGGGTTTACTCCGGGTGCTCCGGTTAGACATGTTACTCCGGGTGCCCTGGTTAGTCAAAATTGTCAATAGAGTATGAGTGTGAGGTATGTGTATGTTTCCCAGTGGTGGGTTACGGATGGAAGGACATTGCTGCATAAAACATGTGCCAAACGAGTTAGCGGTTCATTCCGGAGTGGCAACAGCAACAGGGACAAACCCGACAAGCATATGGATGGATGGATGGATGGATGAATTTGCCTAATGGAAATGACTATTGAATGAAAACTTGCATTTACTGAAAAAAAAAAGTTTTTGAGCTTTAAGGAGGTGGAGTTTGAGCCGTATTGAAATTTACATATCTTGTAGAACTGCAATGACGACACCTTTGTCAAATTAAAGGAGTCACTTGGCTTCCTTGGGTACTGCACAGCGAGCCCCACAAAAGGTTCCACAGCTTCACACAACTAAGCAAAAGTTGAGCGTGTCATGCAGAATTGTTGGATCCATAACTCCTCTATACCAACCACTATTTACCAAAATAGATTAATCTGTAGCCGCTCCCACATACTAAGGGCCTTACCGCTCCTGAGTAAAGATAGATAGGTGGGTGGGTGGGTGGATGGAACGATCCAGGAGGCAATGATATTTCATCACATAGTTGACAATGAACAGTGACTCTTAAGGAGTAGACAGTATAGAAGTTGTTCTGTTTTCAGATGTTTGGGAATCACACATGGACCTTGGCAGCAAGCGTTCATCATTTTGCACAAAGAGAACACATGGACAGGTAGAGGTTTTCGTTGGTACAGCACTGCTATGCTGCCTTGATGTTCAAAATAAGCAAACCAACAGCAACATGCTTGCCAGTTCAAATAAAATCAAACCAGAGAGGATGTAATGAAACAGTTCTCCTCTGTCCTTCAAGGCACGTTTATCACCGAATGGACGAGTGGAGAGAAAATATGTGAGACCTTCTTAGCAGATGAGGAGAGTTACCGTGCCGCTGCTGACAAGCTGGTTCAGATTTGCCACTGCTATGGCTTTGACGGATGGCTGATTAATATAGAAAATGTGCTGAGTGTGAGTGGAGAACGTATATCTGACCATTCATAGACTTGGTTTGTTTTTTTAACACATCTGTATGCCTTCTTTAGGAGACTACAGTGAAGAATGCTACTCCCTTCCTGCGCTACCTGACAGATCAGATCCATGAGAGAATTCCTGGTAGTTTGGTGATCTGGTATGACAGTGTCCTGAAGAACGGCTCGCTCGTCTGGCAGAATGAGCTCAATGATAAAAACAGGCAGGGCTGTTTGTAATTTTACAATTAGCCATTCATTCATTCATTCTGCTCGGTCCATACTTTTTTATTAATTCATTACTCACTCATTAATTTGTCTTCATTCATCATTCATTCATTTACTCATTTAGTCATTCATTTGTTCATGTGCTAATGCATTCATTCATCCATCCGTCTGTGCACTCATTTAGTCATCCATTCGTTTGTGTTCTCATTCATTCATTCGTTCATTCATCAATTAATTTCAAGTTAATTAGCTTGATAAATATAAATAAATAAATATATAAATGGATAAATGTTTTAAAAGTTTAATTAAAAATAGACCCGCTTCACTTGTAAAGGCGTCTAGAAAAAACTATTTATTCTGTCTTTTGTTTGTTTGTTAGTGCACTCATTCATTTATCCATTTGTTAATTTACTCATTCATTTAGCCATTCATTCTTTGTTCCTGCACGCATTCATTCTTGTGCTCATGCATTCAGTCATTAATTTGTTCATTACACTTAGTCATTCTTTTTTTCCAGTCATTTGTTCAGCATGCATTTTAGTTGTAATATTACATTACATAAATAATTCACTCACTCACTCACTAACTCACTCACTCACTCACTCACTCACTCACTCACTCACTCACTCACTCACTCACTCTAATTGTTTTCTTTGTTTTGTTTTACTATTATATTTAATTGTTATCTTTATTTAATTGGTTATTAGAGTATTTTTTGATGCCTGTGACGGAATATTCACTAACTACAACTGGACGGAGGAAAGCCTGGTGTCGATGAAAGCCTACTCTGCTGCTCAGGGTAGATTCCCTGACATCTATGTTGGTGTAGATGTGTTTGCAAGAGGAAAGGTGATCGGAGGAAAATTTGAGACGAATAAGGTTTGCACAGAAATTTTTTTTAGTGCTATGCAGAAAAAAGTATTTGTTGCTTATATTATTTTCAACCAAGAATCATGTGTAAAGGCTTACTGTAAGTCAAAGAAATTGTTCAATTATTTTACATATTCTTTATTGATATTTATAGCAGTAGTTTAAATAACATAGTAGACATTGTAACATAATTAATGACTGTAGTTCTCATCCTCTGCTTCTCAACAGGCTCTGGAGTTGATTCGCAAGTATGACTTTTCAACAGCGATCTTTGCACCCGGTTGGGTGTATGAATGCCATCAAAAGGCAGATTTCCGCCAAAATCAGGACAAGTAAGCAGAACCGTATGCTTTAGCTGCTTTCATAGGGTGGTCAGGGTCAACAAACGTGCCGTCGAACTGTGTGTGTTCTCAGGTTTTGGAGTTTGCTGTCTGATTTCCTTTACATTCACCGGCACTCGTCTAGTCTTCCTTTCATATCCTCGTTCTGCCAAGGCTTCGGGAAGAGTCTTTACTGGAGGGGAAAGGTATCATCAAATATTCAAAACCTATTAAAGATGATTTTTATTACTTGGTGAAGCTTGATGAACAGCGTAGAGGGTTACATATAAAATGTCTGCACCTATGAAATAAAATAGAGGACATCAGATACTGTTTATAATGCATTAGTCAATGAGTTGAGGGTGTGTTTTGATGGTCTTTCCATGTTTGTTTTTGTTCTTCCAGTTAGATTTTTAATTCTTGATTTGGAACGGTGTGTAACAGTAAGGTTTTTTACCCCCCCCCCCCCCCCCCCCCACACACACACACACTATTTAGTTAATTAACTTGGGGTAATAAAAACTTACTTAAAACAAATACAAAACCAAAAAGAGAATAGAAACAAAAAAGAAATAAAAGTAAAGAAGAAATACATAGAACTACTTATGAATAAGAAGTCTTTTAATGTAGAATTGCTCAGAGCATTTAAAATGTCCATTATAAACTTTATGGACAATAGGGAGAAAGTTGTGATTGGAAATACAGTTTAAAATATATAATTTATATCATGTTAATTTATTTATAGTATGTTGTGACCAATTACTTAATATCTGGCAATAAAGTCCAGTTTGAGACAAATCTGTCCTGAATTGTCTATTTTCTCCAAGAATATTTATCTTTTGAATTTATTCTAAATAGACCACAATTATTTTTCCCCCATCACATAAATATTGATGGTCACATATATCCAATTTTGATCCAAAGTTGCGTTCTTGCACTGTGTTTTAAAATTAAATTACTAGGTTATATTAACATAAAAAATGAATGAAGGCCAGAGTTTGTTTGTAACCATTGCAAATAATCTCTTGACTTTTTTTTTTTCAATTATAACATTTTGATCCAGTCTTGAAGGAACACTCCACTATTTTGAGTTAGGCTCATTTTCCATCTCCCCTTAAGATATTTAGTGGTGCTTCAGCATTTTAACCTTTTTAAATTTAATTTATTTATGATTTTTTTTTGAAGAACATTGTTGGTAACTATTCTAATATTCTCCTAATAAATAATCCAGGAGGTTCCGTGACTGCTAATCCTGGCTTAATATCACAGCAGCTGACACAGTGGCGGGAAATAGGTTTACTTAAAAGTTTTACATTAAACAATTTTTTAAATCTTTTTTGTGACTGACACTGTTGTGTAAATACTACTGGTCTAATCTGACTCTACGATCTATATTAAGATATGCTAAAGGTGCCATCCCCAAATCAGGAAAACAGCTGAACATCTTCTCAAATAATCAAAAGATCCTCAGTCCAGAAAGCATCAAAGGGGAGTAAACCTGAAAAAACTTTAATATTTTTTTTCTGCTTACAGGTTGAGCAGGAGAGGAACTGGTTTAATCTGCATGCACAGGAGCTCCAGGCTCTTCATATCTCAGAGACAATGAGGAACGGGGGCTGGCTGAGGAGCCGTGGCTGCTCTGAGGATGCTTGGTCTGGAGGAAGCTCGCTGATGCTGGAGGGCATGATTCCATCGGGACTTTCTCACATCTGCGCAAGGTGCTGGAGCTTCTGCTTTTTTGGTGCACCAAAAGCCTTCCAACACCCTGTTTCTCATTCTGTGCAGGATATTTTCTCTGCACGTTCCCTTGGCTGCCAGGACTTTTGTTTCTTTTGTCTACAAACCTCCTGTTGGAGTGAAGGTGTCCCTGGAGCTCAAAACTATAGATGATACCCTGTGCACATTTGACGGGATGGAGGAAATGGAGTGTGAGTTTTATTTCTGGTCTTTGTGTCAGGCTGCTATGAACATAAGTAACCTTGTTTATCTGCTGCCTTTAGCTGCAAGTATCATTCCAGAAGCTTTAGCTGAGAGTGACCAGATGGTTGAGCAGTTTGTACAGAATTGTGGCCAGTGGTCTTTGGATGGCTGGAACACAAGGTAAGGGTCTAAGACAAGAGTTTATGAATTTAGAGTAACAAAACATATCTGTTTTGACTTTGAAGATTTTAACTTGTACTTCAGTGGGCAATTTTGGGTCCTTTTTAAACATTCATTGAGCAAACATTCTTGAGATGTTTTGGTTAAACCAAATTTTCTTCTTGACTCTGGATGAAATATACATCTATTACTTTGTTGCAATTTACTTTTATTTTTTTTGCTGTATGTTGCCAGATGTGTGTGAAAACTCCTTAACTCAACCAATTAAACTGTTGTTTGATGATTAGGTGTTTCCTGTTGAAAATGACTGGCTGCTCGTTGAGAGAGGTTTGTGTTCGTGTCTCCCGAGAGGAAGGAGATGAAGACATTACATTTAACTGCAGAGTTGGAGAGATAATGGTGAGATTCTCTAACATGAGTATTTAATTAATGTTTAAACATCTCAAGTGTGTTGCGTATCAAACCCACTGTAAGAACTGATGCAGAATTAGTGAATTAATTAGGAAAACATACCTATACTTCTGTCAGATACTAGCATTGAATTGTGCCTGAAATAATACATAGCTAAATGAAGAAAGCAAATATTTGTGATTTCCTGATTGCACTGGATCCTGATGCGTATAGATTTGACCCCTCTTCAAATCAAAATTCTATTATTTAATGGCCAGTTCCTTCTGATTACCTTCAATGATAGATTTCTCAGTGTTTGCTTTCTTTGGTGGGGTGGGAGGTTATTGAATGATTTCATTGGGAATTATTAACATTACCTTTTTTTTTTCCTCACGCAGCTGTTAGATGCAGAGTCTCTTCATATGCCCTTGCTGTCTGTGGAAGGCATCTGCATCAGTGATGTGGTCTGGCAGAAGAGTTCTTCGCAGGAAGATGGACATGCTCCAAATATTTTACTCAGTGCCACCTTACGCTGGCAGTATCCCAACCAGCAGGCCCGGCACTACCGCATACACTGGAGGCATTTACGTGGTCCTGATCCTCGCATTCCTCCGGGAGCCTTAACTCTGGTGGGCAGGTCCTACTATAGCCTGTATCGTCTCGTGGAGCTCGAGATTCCGGTTCCCCCGGGCCTGCTAGAACTGGTGGTGGAGCCTGTGACCAGAGAGAGCTTCAGAGCTCCGGAGGCACAGTGGGGGCGATGCACACTCAGCTACAGTCGGAACTCATCCTCTGGTGACATTTCATGATGCAGCAGTCAGTGAAATGGGTTTTGATTATTTGATCCAAGAGCAGAATGTAAAGATATAATGCTGAAATTACAATACCTCAATCTCAATATTGTAACTTCCAAACAACACTTAATGAGGGAAACTTTTTTTTAGCTGAGAAAGCAGTTGAACGTTATTACTTGCTTACATTTAATCATTAGCATGGTTTAACTGAGTGTTCAGGAGCAACTTGGAGTTTCACCTTCCTGTTGAACGATTTTACGTTCAAAGTAAAAAAAAAATAAAAAAAAAATATATATATAAATATATATCTGTGTGTGTTTTATAGCACTTTGGTTTATATGGAAAAGTTTATTGGAGTGTTTAGCCAAATTGTATTTTTTCTTAAATTTGTTTGTATCGTTTGATTTGCAAATGCCACTTTTTTCTATAATAAATAAAGATGTAGTGTGAAATTGTATTTAGAACTTTCATGATATACTTCACTATTCTTATTGTAATATGTGTGGTTTTTGTAAAATAATGATTGTATTTATGGAACAGGAAATGTGGTAATCAACTTTCATGAATAGTTCAATGGTTTTTAAAGTTATGTGAAAAATGTAATCACTACTTGTTTCATTTTCATAGCATTCCTTGCAAGTTTTATATTTGCTTACAGTTTGATTATATCTAGATGCATAGAAAAAAAAAGATGAATGGGAGAAGATTTTATTTGAAGGAGAAAGTGATATGTTCTCCAATATTTTTCAAATCATTCAAGTACCTGCACTTTATAAAACATTTCTAATAGATATTAAATATTCTATCTTCAACAATTTCATGTGAAATAAAGCATACACATAATGCCAGGATTGTTTCTCTGCATAACAAATGCAGGAAGTTTTCTCACCTTGTCACCATGTAAAAAAAGCACTTCTACCTTGTTTAAATTTGTACATATTTTACAAGTTATTTGCATTGAAAAAAATGAAATCAAACTTTAATCAGAGTTCAAAAAGGAATTAGATTGTTGTCGACGTTTTGCATGTTCTCTGCCTAAAAGATGTTTTCTTCCAGTCGTTGGGAGTTTTGAGCTAGTATGACTATCAGTCCTGTTGAGTAATCATTCTCAGCATTCGTAAAGCCATAGGACCCTGGTCTGAGGGAATCTATGAGGAAATGGAAAAAACAACTCATTAACTCCAGAATAAACATTCAAACACACCAAGCCTAAAATAAGAGAAATTTTCCATCCAAAAGTCATAATTTTCCATTTAGAACAACCATTCTAAACTCATATACCATGTGGCCAGCTTTCAAGATCCAGTAGAAGGCAAAGTTCTTGTAGGTTTTGTAGAAAGCGCCGGTCTGACTCTCTTCCTCCGGATTTTCCAGTGCAGTCCACTTTATATTGTTGAAGGATTGAAGCCCATCCCATTTCAGCTTTTTGACCCACAACTCCTGCCCTGCTCACAGACAAAACCCATTTATTTTCCTAAAAAGTAATACACCTTCTCAATATAACATGGGTTGTTTGTATCATTTTATGTGATTTTTAACAGCTTCAGAACTTGTCTGATCTTAACAAGATAACGATCTTAGATCACTAAAATGAGATTCACATAAGAAAATTTCAATCTGACAGGATTTCAAACCATCTTATATTTCTTTTAATTCTGATTCTCACAAAGAAGTAACACCTACAACAATCCTTCATTGATCTTGGGAGTTTCATTTATTTTTGGAAACTCTGGAAGGCTCATTTATATCTTAATTTATATCTTATATTAATATACAATTAATTTATAGTTAGCCTTTTAAAAACCTATCAACCAGACAAAAAAATCTGTTTAAAAATGTCATATTTGCATGAACAATAAAACAAATTTGACTTCTAAAACATCTTTAAGCCAAATGTATTGTATAATCTCAGATGTACAGGAAGTGCACATGTATCAGCCTTTCTTCATTTCCCCCATATATGATTAATCCATAACAGTTTATGAATATTCATGATAAAGTTACAATTTTGTTCTGTTTGAATGGTATATTTCTCATCAAAACATGAAAATGTAATGATTAATCCCCACAATGTCCTTAAAAGACTGAACACATCAAGTTATTTTAAAGGTTTTACGATCTGTGTTAAAGGGGGTCGTTATCCAGGATAGTATCCAAAATATCTCAACATTGTGTTTAAGAAATATTTCAAGAAAGATTTAGAATTTAAATGTAATTTTTTCAGTGGAGTATACAATAACTATAAAAATGTATATTTTCAAAGCAACATTGCTTTTCACACTTAATTATTAACAAGTGTATAAATCGTTCATCTTTCTGTATATGATGTCACATCAAAAAATGTTTTTTTATTTGTACTGCATGATGCATCTCACGAGCTACAAATTTTTATACGAATAATTTGCACTTCCACACAACACTGGTGCAATCTGGCTGTATTAAAACCATTGTACGTTAAAAACAAATTGTTATACAAACCCTGATTTAACAATCTTGTTATGTGTAATGGTGATTAAAAGTACCACTTTAACAAGCACTCTCATGCTCCGACAGCGTACAATGTCATCACTACAGATTGCTAATTCCTTCAAATATACATCGAATTGTATGCGTGCAACCGTTTCTTACAGATTGGCAAACTTTACCCTGATGTGTGTTGAAGCTTATGTTTTATAATTCTGAAACAGTGCAATAAAAAAAGCATTAAACACTGTTTGGGGATTTTTTTTACACATTAGTTTCTTTTTACAAAGTTCCGTGTTTATGAGCATTTTCTAAAAACCCGACAGTCACTTTTATGCTTTCGAGCATTTATGTACCTTTTCTCAATCTCTGACAACAATAATATTAACCTTTTTTTTTTAAATACGAGTCTTATATCAACATTTATGACAACCCTAACAACCACTTTAAACATTTTGCCCGGTAATGAGTGTTCATAAGCATTTTCTCAATCTCTAGCAACCCCAAGCAACAGCAAAAAAAAAAAAACATATGTCAAATGAGCTCCACGTGAACATCTGAAAAATGAGACCAGTGATAAATACTTAAGACTTTTCATGGACACGCTGACATGTGGATCCTAAATAAATGAGCCCCCGAGCCTGTTTGTGAAGGGTTGAGATCCTCACCCATTGTGTCCACAATAAGATCCAGTTGGCCGTTGTAGACCGTGACATTGACCCCAGCAGCCAGAAGCTGATCCACAACATCCACCACAGGCTTCATGAAATCCCCAGCCATGCTGACAAACACCTCGTCAGCTTGCCCTGAACAAGCAGAATGGGACTCGTAAAAGTCATAGCGTCATAAATCTTTAAACTCAATTATCTTTATAAACAGGCAAATTACCTCCCCATGTGACATTCTTTGGTATGAGACCAAGCTTTTTTCTGATTGGCCCGTTCATCAACTCTGAAAGAGACTGGCGGTGCAAAGGGCGAATGTGGCGCCTCTTCAGTAAGGCTGAAAACAAAGTTTCCAGTTAAAAATCAAACTAACACACGATACGGTTAGAACCAAAGAAGATATATCTCACAGATGAATCCATCTGCTGATTGATCCGAGCTGGTCTTCACCATCTCATCTTCGTTCTGAGTGAGGATGTTGTAGAAGTTCACACCATTTGTGTTCTGCAAGGAAACATTTTAAGTGTACAGACATTAACCCAAGTTTATTTCTAAAGTCAGGTCTAACTCACCTGTTCAATTACATTCTCTGTCATTGACCACAGATCAGTGGCTTTCCGGTATTGACCCTGATTCACTGCTTCCATAACAGCCTTTGCTGATGTGATCACCTCATTCAGCCCATTATCATCCAGCAGAGACTGAGGAGAACATAACAGACATGCTTTAAACAATGTGAACTAGCTGAGCAATAACAGCAGTGCTTCTGAAAACGAAAAATGTAAGGTTGTATAAAAGACATCCATCAATAAGGTTAGAGATTAGAAACAATTGCTCTAAAGATGATGCCTGATGAAAATAATCTACAAATGAATTGTAGAAACAACAAACAATTGTTCTGTGCTGATAAACTGTACTTTTCTTCAAAATCACCTTTAGAAGAATGAGAAGCTCCTTTTAAAACCATTTGAACTATTTTGGTAATGTAATCACGGTTAGAAAAATGTGATAAGAAAACAATAGCGGGTTGATTAACTCACTGTGCTGTAAAGATACGGACCCCAGGTCATGACTGAATCTGTCAAAAAAGAAAAAGAATATTTCAGATTTGCTGTTTCATTAGGCTGCATTAAGACTGCAGGTCTTAATTATATATTTGTGGTTAAATCTGAGTTTTGGGTGTGTTTGTTCACATTAGTAATAGTATGAAACTGCCATCTCTCTCAAGTGTTAAAATAATACGAAGCCTATGAGATGCTTACATGGAGAAGAGGACACATTGTCACACAGAACACTGATTCAAATGGATTATTTTTAGATGCTAATATGGCTTTGTTGATGTTAACGTCTGTTCAAAGCCAGCTTTATTAGAATGAAAAGATGTGAATGACAACAATAATTATAGGATAAATCTGAAGGGGCAAAGTTAGCAATGCAGCGGTAGTAAGGAGGAATTTTCACAACAACGACTTAAATAAAAAATACCTTAAAATACATCTCAGAGTGCCTTCCAGTAACAATTTCGGTGAAAGACCAATAAACATACCTGAAAAAAGCGGGTTGAATTGGACGTTAAAAAAAATCCAGTAGCATTAGATTTGGAACTATATATGATGATCTGAGTTGAATAAAAAAAAAAATCAGATGACAAGCGGTCTTCTGTGTGAACGACAAGCGGCTGCAGTGTGACACCCATGCGAAGAAGAGGAAACTACATCCCCTACTGCTAACAGACGTAAACACTGTCGTGTCTGGTCGAAGGTGTGCTTGAGGCTTCGTGAGTGTAAATATATAATCAGAGCCAATACTCCATGAAGCGGAGTTAGAAGTGCTCGAATAATAACTGCGACTTCATTAAGCTTCAAATGCATCTTTTGGCTCTTCCTGTAACCATTTCAGCTCAAGAATGTCTTCTCCAGCGACTCGTTTCTCGTTGAGAAATTGTGTTATGTTTTGGATCAGTGACTCAAAACCAAGAAAAATGTGACCTACTTGTTCAGACTGCATGTGAATGTAAAGTTACATTGCCAAAAATAATTGAGGTATTCATATTATCCTGAAAATATCAGATACAGGTTTCATATGTGCAAACAATTATTGGATTTGGGTCCCTTTAGGCTGCTGTCCAAGCGTAGCCTTTGAGCGGTCAGAACTGTCTTAAGTTAATACAGCAAATTATTTCTTAACAATAATCTATATAAACATATAGAACTACATAACTCCTGCAGACCTATTGGTGATATCCAAGAGTCTCCCAAAGCCACCCCAGCGAAAGTGCACTTGATCGAACCAGCTTGAATCGCCTGATGAGAAAAGAAAAATACATAATCTGTAAATGATAAATAGCCAAGGATGAAAAACAGAAGTACACATTCTAAAAAAAACTAGCTGCTATTTACTTTTGAGGAAGTGAAAACTATCCTCAAAAATGACCTAAGCGCATGACTTTAACGTAGTTTATAAATATATCCTGTGCTACAAAATTATCTTTCAAGTACCTCTGAGAGCTCAAGTGCGATAGCAGCTGCCATTTTGCCTCCATAAGACTCGGAAAATATATAGAAGGGAATGTTCTGTTAAGAAGAATAAGAAAAATGTAGATACTATGACATACAGGATGGGTTTGAACTCAATCCATTTGTTTATGTTTGACTTACTTGAAACTCTTTCTTTAGAGAGAAAAAGTTCTTGAGAAGAACCATCATGTCTGATGCCACCATCCTAACATCCTTGGTGAGGGCATCTTCGGTGTCTGTGTAACTGTACCCGGTGCCCACTGGGTTATCCACAAATAGCACACTGGCAGCTTGCACCTGTATATACACAAAATTAGACTGATTAAATATTTAGATTCCATAAAGACAGATGGAACCCATATATCCCAAAATAGACTTCTAAATCAATACTGAACATAAAACTGGCACAAGAGTTCATTCACACACCCAAGAGGTTTCCCTAGGCTTTAGGTCTCGATCGAGAGGTCCAATTTCCTCAAAGTTGCCAAAGCCACAACTAGATCCCCCAGGACCTCCCTGAAATTAACATGCATGAGTGAGTTACAGAGGTATGACAGCTGTAAAGAGTTCTGATGTAGAGTTTTTTTTTGAGATATTAGATAACAGTCAGAGGTCAAACATACCTGCAGCCACATGACCAGAGGTACTTCTTTATAACTGGCACTGGAGCTGTTGACGTAATAGAGCCACCAGAACATGTGAGCTCCATCACGGACATCCACATACCCCCAGGACTCTTTGGCTTGAACTGGAACACAGCTACCTGTTTATCATTTCAAATTAAGAAAGTTCACATTACAGTCTGCTTAGCTGGAACAGTAACTGAATTGATGACAGATAGTAAATTACAAACAACGATTCACTGGAATACAACTTTTTATAATGTTCCTTAACAGGTAGACTCTAGAAAAAAAAAATTTTTTTTGGAAGGAAACAAATACATTTTTAAATATCTATACTGAGATCCATGTTGAATTCCAATAATATAAAATAAAAACTGATTTTTTAACACAACGTTACAGAACTGAATTATGTTTTTTAATTGTAAATTATAACTGATTAAAATAATCGACATAAACAAAACAGCTGAATAGCTGTCATTGTCTACAAACAATCAGATATTTAGCTTCACATGTCTGGAGATTGTTTCAATGTGTTTCGAAACTTGAGTCATGAGACATGAACCAAAACTTGACAGAACAAACAAACTTGTCACTGCTGCAACTTAATAAATGAATATAGGAGGAATACAAAGAATACCAGGCATAAACACATTTCAGAATACTTTTTCTTTCCCTTTTTAACTGAAGTTACTATATAACTTTTGGGGAAACTCCACAAGAGCTACAAAAAGAAGAATGCGTAATAATCATTGTAAAAAGGTAGTACGTACCAAAGTTTTAATTAAACATGGTATACCTTTATGTATGCAAACAGCCAGAAGCACGACCAGCATGCTCGTCCACGACCGCGCCATGATTCCTGACTTCAGGCTCTCAGCTGCCACATTAGCTCTGCTTGCTCCACCAAAACAAGCTAACAGCTAATCACGCGACCCACCCCGTATCACGTGACCAATCAGCTGATCAACAGGAACGTAAACGAACGACTTGACAGCGGCAGCTCGCTAGCTGTATATAACTTTACGAACCAAAAGATTCAATGTTCCCACTATAAGAGAAAATATCAGTTAAAACAAATACAATAAAAGAAGATGTATTCTTTTCCGGATTGTTAACATGACATTGGAGCCATTCGAAGTGTTTATTATGGCGTTGAAAAAAATAATTTGGCGTTAAAAAAGCACCAAACGAAGGACAAAAGTTTTTCAATTGACAAAAATATTTTTGAAGGATTGGGATCGACAAAAATGGCATCCAAAAAGGGGTTTTGGCATTGAAATATTATAGACGAAAATATATATAGTACAGTTATATATATAGATGAAAATAGTTCCAGACAATTGCAAATTAAAAAATAAACGTATTATTACGTTTCAACGTTAAACTAGATAGTTCCTAAAAATGTGATTAATTTTTTCTATGGTAAAACTTTCCTCAAAAATATAATTTTTTAATGGCAAAACTTTTAAACTTTGATGATTTTGTCGTACAAACGCATATGTATTTAAGTAAGATTTAAATTAACCTTCACGATTTCCTAACGTCCAGCAAGGTGTGCAAACTGGATTTAAATTAAATGAATATTGGTAATTATAATTGTAGTGAAAGGAATAATTGTGTGTAAAAACACAGTGAAGCCTGGAAAAAGTGCAACCTCTGGATAATAATATGAATAATATCATTCGTTTGTGTGTTTTAAACGAGTTTTCAAAGTAAAAATCTTCCGATTTTATATTTTATTTGTCTTCCCTTCCACTAGGTGGCGAAAAAGCACCTCATCAGGTTGCCCTGATAATACAAGAAGAAAAAGAGGTCCTCCACGCCACCAGAGTGTAGCCGAGCGTCAGTTTAAAACACGAAGCGCATCTTTCACAATTAACAATACGGTTCAAGCATGGCCTCCTCCTGTCTCAACTCAATCAGGGTTCGATTGTACTTTGATTATCCTCCTCCCGCTACACCCGACTGTCGGATGTGTTGGTTACTCGTAGATCTGAACAAATGCCGAGTTGTCGCAGACTTATCCAGCATCATAAAAGAAAGACTTGGCTACAGCCGCAAGGCTACTTTAGACTTGTTCATTGAGGACTGCTACCTGCCTTCCACAGAAAGCATTTATATAGTACGAGATAACGACAGTGTAAGGTAAGGAATTTCAGGACCTGATGTAGGAACAGTGTGAAGATTTACAAGTGGTTTAACGTTAGCTCTTAATATTGTGGTGAACCCCTTCAGCCCCTGCGTCCATTCCAATGGACACTATTTCTGTTGTTTTTTGGGGGGACTTCTCTGGATTTAAAGTAATTTTCCTGCTGTTGGATGCTTTTATACAGAAAATATCAAATAAGAAAATAATAAGACTTAATAAGAAAATAAAACACATTTTTTTTCTCTGAACACAAAATTAAGCATTCTGACTGGTTTTGACTGCATGTATCATGTCATGTTCATAAATTGATATTTTCACATCTTGTTCAGCTAAACGCAATAAATTCCCCCAAAATATCACCTAGTGTTGAAGTTGTAACTAATAATCAGTTTTTACTTAAGAACATACATGCTTTTATATTGAGACATAGAGAATATTTCAGGTCTGAAGGGGTTGAACTATTGCAACATTTTGTTATATTTTTGTCAGGGGAAAGCTTTCATGTAAGTTTTTTTTTCAGAGTAAAAGTGTCAAGCTCCATTTCTGTTAATGGTATCGAGGACACAAACACTGACACACTTAAGCCACAATCCAAGAAAAGAGCACGAGAGGATGAGAAGCAGATCTATGAAGCTTTAAAGAAGAAAAAGAAACACGAAGAAACTCAAGTCAATGGCTTGGCACCAGCTGAGAATGACAAAAAGAAGAAAAAGAAGAAGAAAAAGTCGAAGGATTCCGATACCAAACCCTCCACTCCACAAAACACAGCAGCTACCCTCTCTTCTACCAAAACCAACAAGAAAGGCACTTCGAATAACAAAATAAATCATGCAAATAAGCAAAAAGCACTCTCAAGTTCATCAGACAGCAATGAGGAGGAAACACACAAAAACACACCAGTATCAAAACCTAAACCTACCAAGAAGGCCTCTGCGCCACCACAAAAACACCAGACATCATCAGAGTCATCATCTTCAGACACAGAGAAGCTCAACTCAAAACCTCTGCTTACTCCGAAACCATTTACTAAAAACTCCAAGCTTCAACTAAAGACACCTCAACAGAGAAAGAGTTCCATCGATTCCTCCTCCTCCTCCAGCACATCATCTTCACCCACGAGGAAGAAATCCTCATCAGCAACTGAACCCTCCTCAACAACACAACCCGCTCTTCAGCCAGCCTTGTCACCCGTGACTAAAACTCCTCAGGAAAATGCAGAGAGCTCGGAGTCGGAGATAGAACTTGTGATCAAGAAGCCAAATCTTCACGGCATGGGGCTGAAAATCGCTAGTGTGAGTCCAGTGGTGGGGGATTCAGGAGGGAGGGAGAGGGGCAACGTGAGGAGTCAAGAGCGAAGCAGAGGTCGTGGTGCTAATCGTGGCAGTGGGAGGGGAGGATTCGGAAGAGCCAGGGGAACGCCGTGGAAGCAAGACTTTCATTTCAACTATGAAAATAATGACCGGCAGAAACCAAATGATTCTCTGACTAATGAGAGCTTCATAATTCAGGTGAGAGGATTATGGAGATCTTGTTGAATACGAATAAATGAGTTAAATGCTTTTTTTTAAAATGTAGACATACATATATTTTTTTTAACAGTATGGATCTTTTTTTATAAATACACAGAGTGGTGTCAGTCTCATCTCGCCATCAGGTCGTCACATGGTTCATGGAGGCTGTGATTAGTTAAAACAAGCCCTCAGCGACATTGCTCTTCATGGGTTTTCAATGAATTAGATCCACAGCGCTTGCAGTAAATATTGAAATAATTGCCAGAATAAGCTGGGTGTTTTTAGCTTTCAATCTTTGTTCATAGTGTGCAAAAAGAGCGATTAATAAATTGTTTTATCAGTAGATTTTGGAGGAAAATACTAAGAGGCTTTGTTTTTTTCTGCATCATCATTTATGATCTGTTCAAGCACTATCTTTTGACATACTAATCATCTTTTCTATTTATTCATAATGTTGTGTGTGTTTAGGTATTTAATTTCTTACCAACATATTAGATCTAGCTTTATTGTGCTAATGTTCATGGTATTTTATTTTAAAATATTGTCTTTTCTATTGTGTGTATATACTCCTTTAACAAAAGAAAAAATGTCTAAAAAAGTTATTTACAGTTCTCAAATGTAAAAAAATAAAAATAAATTCATAATGTCTTTACTGCATTTTCAAGATCCAAAATCATGCCACATGTTGTAAAATAAAACTTTATTTTAAAAAAAACTTTATAAAAAATGTTCACTAATATGCTATATATTGTATGCTTTAAATGCGTTATTGAGAATAATTTTTTGACTCAATTTCCTCTGTTATTAAATACTTAGAAACAGAACAAAGTTCATTCTAATTCATGGACTTGTACATCTTAATTAGCTGCTGTTATTGTCTGTATTTGAGCTTTATAAGCTAGAATAGAAGGTATTCCTGTGCTTGTACCCTTCCTGGAGATCTGTGTTTTATAAAGCAAACTTTGCGTGTACATCTGTGTAGAGACATTTCTTTTTAAAATTTTAGTGAAGGTTCTGTACACTCTTTTATAAATGGCACCCCCTGAGGACTGATGTAATATGCTCTGATTCTAATTCTAGTCAGGACTTGAATATGCCTTATTTTCTCATTTGAGACCAGAGTGAAGACCATCACTGAGGTTCTTGATCGGAAACAAATGTGTATGAGATGACAAAGATTTTTACTTATTTCACCTTTAACAAGATAAAGCCTCAATTTAAAAAAAAATTAAAGCCGCAATTGCTCAAGTTTGATATTCGTTTAGCTGAAGAGTGCACTGGGACAACCAAATAATGTTTTTGACAGAATTAAAATCTATAATTTTACATTTAACTTATTCTACTTTTAATTTTTACTTCACTTTTTCACTCGAATACTAACGGTGTGTTGTGTGCTTGTCTAGAATCCGGCGGAAGTCACCGTTCCCAAACGAGACTACTCCACTTTACCTTTACTGGCAGCTCCTCCTGCGATTGGTCAGAAGATTGCTTTTAAAGTATGTTGTTCGATCATCGTCCGAAGCATTCAGATGTTTTTTTTCTTCGCTTTGAGGTACCAGTGAGCCCATATATGCAGTGTTTTAATTCCTCTCACTTATCTCACAGCTTTTGGAGCTGACTGAAAGCTACACTCCAGAGGTATCTGATTATAAAGTAAGCTATTTTTCTACTTGTGTAATCGGAAATTAGTTGTCTACACATTATAAACCATTAATTGATTCTCTATTCAACTAGGAAGGAAAGATTATTGGATTCAACTCTCAAACTAATGTGATGGAACTGGAACTGCTTACTCGGCTACAAGGTTTCTACTTTTTTTTTTTAGTTGCAAGTTTTTGGATTCTGCAGCTGTTGAGATGCTGTTGAGAATTGGGTTGTTCAGATCATCTTTTGAATTTGCTATTTCTCTGGATTTTTAGGGCCAACTGAACCAGGAAAGTTTGACCTAGTCTATCAAAACCCTGATGGATCGGAGAGCGTAGAGTATGCAGTCACACATGGATCACAGGTACTGATTATATATATATATATATATATATATATATATATATATATATATATATATATATTATTATTTTTTTTTTTTTTTTTTCAGATTTCCTGGATGAAAAGCAAAAAATTCAATCTCAGTGCATTATTGTTTGTAACTCTCTTGCTAGGAGAAACATCTGACATCAGTTCAAAGGAATGTTGAAGTGCATGCTCTGTTTTGAAACCTGACCATGCAAATGCTTGCAGTTTTTTGGCAACGCTTTAAAACCCTCTTTTGTGTTTAGGATTGTAAGCCATACCAATGTACAACACGGTTGCTGCTTGTTATGTGTCAACTGTTAAAGTTACACGAAGTAGCGCTTTCTAAGTGTGTGTGATTGCTGAGTAAAATGTTGATATGTCTCCTGCAGCTGACTGAGCGCTGGGATTCTCTTCTGGAGCCCCGACTCATCGTGGAAAATGTGGGATAACAGGAGACGAAATCACCGCTGAGTCTAACCTGAGTTTTAATTAAGAAGCTGTTTTGTTGAAACAGTGGATTCTAATAATTCATATTTAGTTTTTTAATCTGTCTCATTTAAATAAATTGATATTTTTTAAAGATGGTCTTGGGTATAGTTATTATGTCTTTGACTCTGGTATTTTTCAAAAGATTTACACAAACCAGTCTGTTTTACAATAGATTGAACAGTTCTTTGTTTTGAGATTACTAGAGAAGCGGTTTGGTCTAAACACAAAATTTAAACAAATATTACTTCAGGGCAGTAATTCAGCTGTTTGATTGTAAATATTTTGGCCGGATGAGTACATTTAGTGGCATCAGTGCTTTAATTGATCAAGATAATTTTTTTTTCAAATCAGGGTAGTTTATTATACCAGTTCTTGCATTCAGCACAGTTTAGTTCATATTAATGGTAAGTTTCACCACTATTATTGATTGTAAAGTCACATGTGGTAATATTGGAAACGTCTTTAAGTGACTAAAGTATAATAAGTTTAGCTAAACTTGTTTATGCAAAAATCTAGCAACAATTTTAGGACATCTAGTAACAATCTTTACAAATCTAGCAACAATGTTTACACATATTACAGTAATTTCTTTACTCTTATAACCTTTTTTGCTTTTCACTGTTTCTTTTGTTATGATAAATCCATTATTCTTTTTAGACTTTTCTTTTTTTGATAGTGACCCTAAAACCTGCACCTCTGATTGTATTAAACCTGTCTCTGTGTTTATTTTGAATGATTTCAATACCTTTTAAACGTAGATTTATGCTTTATTTGGTTTAGACTAAATATGATTGAGAAAGATAAAAAACAATGCTGGATGAGGGTATAATGCGAGCGATTAATCAAATCTTCTACATTTTTAGATTTAGAGCACAAAGATGATTTCCATTTTTTTTAAATACATGGAAAGACATGTGGCATTATGCAACTTGTTACACATACGTACAGAGATAGAGGAAAATGGTCACTGAATTAAGAAAGATGCATCCTGAAAAACTTCATTTAAAGGTGATGAATCTTGGAAACAGTTTTGTTTAAGTTATCAAACATTGTTTTAGTATTTTTTTACATTTCTTCCAGTATTAATATTGTTAGTAAACATCCCTAAAGTGATATTAAGATTGGTTCTTGTATGTTTGTGTATTCATATTTTCTTTCTCTGGGAGGTCGAAACAGCTTGATGGCTGAGGCGATGCCCATTGACCAATCAGATTAATCGCAAATTCAGCTCATCTCAATTAAGAACATGGATGCTGACTGACCCAGAAGTATAACACTTGTTCATATGTGGTGAACAAGCAATGAAAAGGAAATGTGGTTTTGGATTTCCTGGGCCAAAAGTTTAATATATTCCTCTTAAATGGGTGGAATTTCTGTGTGCTAACATGAAAAGCCCCAGTACGTTTGGCGGAAGCACAGTAGTGGGAGGAACTGGGAGTACACAACTCGTTTTTTTATAACCATTATTATTTGAGCTATAACCATTTGAGGTGATTAATAGACATTGTTTACATTAAAACTACCTTTTGAAGATTATTATGGGTGCAGTGATAATGTAAAGGGGTCAAATATTTAATTTGCATGGTGTAAAAGAGGCATATTATTGCATCTTTAATACAACTCATTGCTTTTTTTTATTTGAGAGTGGTGGGCAAGAACAAACAGAAAATAGAGATCACTGAATGAACTTCATTCACTCACAGCCAACTGAATTTATTTAAGCTAGTATTATTTTGTTGACCAATCTGCACCAATGTTTTTTTTATAATTCTAATAATTCATGCAAGGAACATATACAGAAAATGAAACGGCTCAATACAGAGGATGACAATACAACAAAAAAAGACAAAAATTTATTACACTTTAGGCCATGGGAGTTACAAACAATAAATAGGAAAAATGTTATAAACAAATACATGGTCTCTGCACCAATCAGTCAACGCTTCTAGTTAAATATGCCGCGTCATAATTGACGTCAAACGTATTGTAGTCCCTCCCCCCTCCGCACGCGTAGATGGTTCCTTCCTTCCAACGAAGCCGAGATGATGCTGTCGATGTCAGTGTAGGGAGAGAGGAGCTGAGAAGATGAGGGCGGCTCGCGTGCGCTCATAAAACACAGAACCTCAGCCTCATGAAGATGGACGCCAAGGTTTTCCCCGACCAGGAGCAGTTGCTGCTGTTCCTGAAGAAGCTCAAAGAGGTTTTCGACGTGTGCGACGAGGATGCAGACGGGTACATTCGGGTTGAGCACTTCGTGGACCTCGGCTTACAATTTGGCCAAGGAGAAGAAGTAAGAGCCTTTCATTACATAATAATTATATAAAATAATAACTCGCTATGTATGTTGTGTAGTAGCCCGCCGTTACAGCCCTGTGTACCTTATAAATGTAGAACAATTAATTTGGTGCTAACAGGTTGGCTCACTTTCTTAATATTATCTGAAGAAATGATAATTGGTGCCAGACGCGCGCCAGGATGTGATGTTAGGCTGGTTTAGAAACAGTTCTCTGCCAAGTAACCAAGACAACTGCCTCCTCACTCACCATCATCAAGTGTGATGTCATTAGAACCAAATTCTACAATTCATGATGTTGCAGAATCATAATTGCATCTCTCTTCTCCAAGTTCAAAACAGATATGATGCCCATTTAAATAGTTGATAAAATACGTTGCATTTTAATATGGTGTTTTTTTTTTGTAATAATGTTGCATTGCATTTTCCTTTTGTAAAGGTCTTGTCCTTGTGTAATCAAGGTAGAATTTGCTTCATGGTTTAATGCCATTCCTGAATGTCAGCCATTTTTGGTTAATATTGCTGGTGTGTAATCAAAACAGAGGCTATTTACACGCTGGTCTTCTCAATTTCCTTTTTAAAGAAAGTGTAGGCAGAAAAAAAGGAGGAAAAAATAAACATCTTTCAATGTACCCCAAGACATGTTAAAAGGACTCATTTTTAAAGAGAATGTTATGTTATGTTATGTTTTGTTATGTAACGATCAGTCCATTAATTGGATGTTGGGTTGGACATTTCAAAAGTGAGAAACGTTGAACATTTCATTGAGGTTTAACCCTACATTTGCATTCATTAACTTATCATTAGTTTGTCTCTTGGTAAACTTTCAAATACTCTAATCATTATGTAGTGTTTGCAAGCTTTTCTGTATGAAAATGAGCAAATCTACAGATAGTTGATGAAACGTGAAACCACATGAGCAAAACCTACAATTCCAAACAGTTTGGAATTTGATTGTTGAACAGAACATACCCTTTAGGCCCTAAACTTGACCTTATTCAAAAGGTGTTCATTCCACGTTTGGGGGGCTCAGACGTTTCGTTTTATGGTCTTCTGTTGAAGATGGTTTCTTAGTGCAAGGTTGGGAAATAGTTTTACAGAATATCTGTCTAATGTAGAGTTTTAGTTTCATGGTAGAATCCCTGTTCTTGCGTAGAGCTTTAATCAAGCTTATTTAGTACAAAAATTGCTTTGGTTGAAAGCGTGACCAACACAACTGGCCCAAAGAGAGAAGATACAAATGTGCCATGGCTAATCCTCATTAGTTTTGCCATCGTTTACAGAGATGCTTATTGTCTGTTCCATGTTGGAGAAACTATTTGTCATGTAGGCAGCTGGACCTTATAAATCTGTCACCGCACATTGTTAATGAATGTGTCATCATCATTCACGGAAGGAAAGTCTGACTGCATGTAATTTCTCCTGTCATTAGACTGGTGTAAAGACATATTACGAGCAGTAATGCAAGTATTTAAAGAACCTATCTCTCTGGGTAATATATTCATTTGATGATTTTAAGGAGATCTATTTTAAAATCTCTGCTATGGCAAAAGTTTTTTTTCTATGTCTTGATATAAGTTAATGCTATATATGATAGATTATGCAAACATTAAACACATAGATACTTTAATGCTTTAACTTCAGAAACGCCAGCTCAATGATGTACCACAGTACAAAATCAGCATTGGCTGTTTTGCTTGCTAATCCTGGCAAACAGAACGCATGAGTCAGTAGAGGTGACAAATGGCTTGACTGAGACGGAGCAGACACTGAGTCTAAACTGATATATCACACAAGCCACAAACAATTTTCTGGTGTTCTATCAGATTTTGCTACCCTGTGAGATTTGCCTAATGCACATGCATAGATACTAACATACATAATATACATGCAAGGGATATACAACGGCTGTGCATGCATTAATCAGTTTTAAAGACACAATGTGGAGACGAAGAACCTCCGCGGTTGCCTCTGCGTGAAAAGTGATCTAACTCGCATCGGCTAATGTTTTATTGCAATGGTTCCTGAAGTCAAAAGGGGAGCACGTACTTTTTGGGAAATTTGTGCATAAGCAGCTTTTATAATTGAGAGCCCTGGTGTATATTGAAAGGAGGAATATATTTAAATTCTTAATTCATATTTAACCAGTTAATCCAAGGGTTTTTACATTGCGTTTTCTTCAGTGTGTTGTGTACGCTCAATTATTACTGAGCAGGAACCTCTCACTCTTGATGAAATCAATACAGACTTAACAAAAAAATCAATTAATCGACTGTAGACGCTGGTCCCACAAGAGAGTCAACTCCACATATTACCTATTTACATGATATTATATTAATTTAAAGGATCTAAGAGAACATGGCATGCTAAGTTAAAAGTTCAAAGTAGAATTCAGATATCTTATTATGTTTTAAAACATGGATGAGCCATGCTGTTTTGGGTGTGGATCTTGTAAAGCAGCTGTGAAATTTTTCTGAATTCTTACATATTGAAGGTTTACTTCGTGGAGTGAAACAAATCAAAATTTGTTTTATTGTTCAAGTGGAATGTTCTATAAAGGGCACACTGATCCATTGCTCTTTTAAAAACACTGTCAATACATAATTTTATTTCTCCAAAAATTTGGATGATGGCATTCTAAGAAGATATAATATCCAAAAGCAGAGCTATTTAATGTATTTTTGTCAGCTCTGAAGCACCAGGAAGGCCGTAAGGTACCTGACAGAATTCTAACAAATCGTATGTTTCATATACATGTGGACTTTATGATGTGTTGTTTTATTGATTTAGATTTAAACTCTCCTAAACGGTTTTGAAATAATTTGATTCGTGAGTGTAGCCTGCTTGTTTTGTACATCGCTTTGATTATCAAGGACATTGTAATGTTTCATTAGTGATGGGCAGAAGAAACACCACTCTAACATGAGTGCTCACATTTATGTTCAAAAACTTTCCAAAAGTCGATTTTGCATCCATAAAAAATACCTAATGTAAAAACATTGAATTATTGTTATTATTTTGAAGCCTGTTTTAAGAAATTTATCTAATATAAAAAGACTTAAGTGTCACTTTGGTCCCTGTTTGATGGTTTACATGCTTAACAACTTTGTGGTTATACAGTTTCGATGTCTCTTGTACAAGTGAAGGAAATTTCTATGTTAGCCTGTTGTCAGTGAGAAGCTTTGCTTTTGTGTCATGTTGTACCAGTTGTGGTACCACAGTCCAGTGCATTGTTCTGAAGGAAGTGAAGGAGCGTGAGTGTTGGGTAAAATTACAGATGACTGCTTGCTCTATGTGGTGCGACTCACAGTCGTTAGAGTCGGTCATCGTAGCAGCTTGAATCTTTACATTAATCAAGCTTTTCACAAATCCTTCCTAATTTTATTACGCACATCTATTCCCCCATTTTCATTCTATTCTCCTAATAAACACTCTTACATCCAGTCCTTGTTTTTCCCTCTCTCCATCATCTGGTTCTGGTTGCTATGATTGTCTTTGCTTGAGGAGCACGAGGATGCTCGACAGCAGAACGTGTGTGAGCATGTGTAACCTGCTCATCCCCCTCCCCTACAAACTGCCTCTGTGTGATGGCCTTGGTAAGTATCCAGCACTCGTGTACTAGAGCACTCCCTCATTAGAACTAGAAGAGAGGGTCAACATCCTCCCTCTGAGCTTTCTTTCATAGGAGCATTGGGAATTAACACAATACAAAACATAGAGGCATTTGTAACTGATTTCTTTGATTGATATTTTCAGAGCTAAGTGTGAAGCTCGTTTAAGAGCATACATCTCAATTTCAGAGGAAGCACTAGGTCTTGTATTACTGATTAAAGCTTAACAATCTCTCCTTGTGTTTACTTGTATTGTATTTGAAGAGAAGCAAAAACTATCAAGTCAAATAAATTGACATTCTGTTGGCCCTTAGGACCAACTAGACCATATCAATTCAAAATTGCATAGTAATACAATATGACAGGATTTCAAATTTCATTTTCTATTTCAAAGATGATATACTGTCCATTTGTTTCCTACATCAAATGAGCAGTTGGAATTCAACTCAAATGAACACTTCTTAAATTTTGCCGTCAGAAATTTTTTTGAACAGATTAGCTGAATGAAAATCAAAGAAGCAAAACTAATTTAAAATCAAATGCAGTTTTTTTTAAGAAAATGCTTATAACTTAAAAAAATGCATATAAGTAAGGGATTCACTTGGTTTTATATTTTGTCTTTAATATTTATGGTAAAACTAGTACATCTGAACTATGAATAAATAGTTTTACCTAAAAAGAGTAAACATACATTTAGAATAATAACTCCAGACTAAATAGATTTTTAAATAGACCTTCTCCCAGTGAATCAGCAGTGTGTCAAGATGAGCTGACATGCAGCTGTCAGTCACACAGACTTGCTGAACCCGGGAGAGGATGATGAAGCTGTGGGTGGAAGATCTGACTGCTGATATTTGATCTCCTCTGCAACAAAATTTACATTATATAATGATTCTGCTATATACTTGAGATGAACCTCTTCAATGAAGTGACACATTTCATGACTGTCCTGTTTTTAGGTGAAAAAGCTGGCAAAGTACCTCGACCCCAATGCACTTGGCAAAATTAACTTCAAGGACTTCTGTCACGGAGTGTTTGCAATCAAAGGTAAGTGAATAGTTTCCTGTAAAGTAAATCTTACAAGATCCTAGTCCCTAAGAACTGTCATGGAAATATTAAACTCATGAGACATGATTTATGAACACAATCGCAAACAGCAATTTATTACTTATTTCAAACATGAATTAATCTCATACCTTGATATCAATGAAGAATGTGATCACATGTGTTCTCACCATTTGGCTTGTCATTTATCACAATTTTAAACCAATGTCCTTTATCATCCGCAGCAAATGCTCATATTACACATGAGAAAGCTTCCATCAGATTTTTTTTCTGTTCTATATAAAACATCCTGGTCAGTTCTAAGTTGTCTAGACCCTATTCCACTTTAGAAGGACACCCACGGGATAAATAAGAGAAGCCTGTGAATAATTTTTCAGATCAAATCACTGGATCGTTCACTGATTTGCACTCTAAAGTCTTATAACAAGTCTTTTTGGCTTCTAGTAATGTATAGCACAAGTAGACAGAATATGATTTGAGATCTACTTCACCTCTAAATGCGGTTTGTAGCTAACTAATTGAAAACAATGTAAATTACGAGTATCCATGGACATGCCTTAATTAATCCTAAATCACTTTGAACCAGCCCCCCCGTTTAATGACAGCACGGTAATTCACTTGTTAGCGTGGGTTGTGCTTTTCAGTTAAACAGGTGGTGTTTTTCTTGATTACACTCTCAAGCATCACTTGGGGAATGTTAGGCTTTCCCAGACATGTTTACTGTGCAATAACTGGTCAGCAATGTAATTCTGATGTTATTTATAGCTGCATTAGAGTAATTATACCTCATCAAGAATAACACAATAGCTATTTTGTGCTTCATTGCTACGAAGGGTGCGCTAAACAAGGATGCTCTTATCTTTTGTAGACTCTCTCTCTGCTTGGCAGAGATTTTGACTGAACAAACACTTGCAGAAAAGGGGTACCCACAAACCATGAATCTCTGGCAGTGCTTTCTCTAAATGGATGGTAGAGGACCACACACTGTCCCCCGGTGTCCCTTCATTAGGGAGCCCCGGTGGCCATCGCTTTTGTTCTTTCTCTAATTAAACTCCCAATCCTTGTTTCCCAGCATGCACACCAATTCCTCAAAGCTGATAGCTATGTTTGTTACACCGGTGTATATTTTTGTGTGGTGTTGTTAGGTAACAGTAATATATTTGTCAAAACTGATTGCAAAATACTGAGTTATCAATAAATGTTTTGTTTTAACCATGATTTTAATACACTGTTAGATACTATTTTTCTTTTTATTATTTACAGTGACCAAAGGAAAGCATTAACTAAAACTTGGTAATTTCCTCTGATGCTAGTTGTTCTCACACACTTAATTCTCTTCAGCGCTGAAAACCTGATCCTAAGTTTACCCGAGTTTGACTTATTTCCTTATCATACACGTACTGTTTTCTCTTTTTTTACGTCATTTTGAACCAGTTTCAAGTTGGAAGTTGCTCCCTCACAACTGTCACGACTCGCTAAGTATCCTGAGCTCTCAGCTTCATGGATAAACATACCCCCTTACCACTGATGGGCTACCCCGTCAGTTTACCTGGTCAGCCTGGGGCACGATTTGTTTTTTAATCGTAGTTCCCACACTTAATTATTGTGTTTATCGTAAAATTCATTCAACTTGCATTTGCAGTATTGGAGTTAAATTAAATTATTGCTTGTATTGACTGAAAACAATGAATACAGATACATTTTTTTTTACCTTCGGTGTATTCCCATTGGCACTTTTCCACTCCCTAGCTGAGCAGCACTTTAGATGGCACATAGAGCACTAAGCCTTTTCATGTTATCAGTCTATAAATGGAACCAAGGGTGGACCCACACTTCAAAGCTCCTCGCTGCATGTTATTTATTCATGCTATTTTTCTTCATCTGTTCTGCTTGTGCATGTGGGTTAGTCTGTGCTTGAGAAACCAATTACTGAAGAGATGGAAGAAATTTCCCTCACAAGCTAATCTGCTGTTGATGTTATTTTAGATTGAAATAAGTTTGAAGAGGCTGTTCAGCAGACCTTTGACCAGGCTTGAGAAGAGACGAAACAATGTTTGAAAGTGATGTATTATTATTCACAGTGGCTTCAGCATCGAAGTCATAGACGTCGTTTGTAAATTTTCCTTTTTGCTTACTTACTCAAAGTGCAGTCTTAATTAATCTTTCACAGAATAATAGGAAAATATGTTTTGAAAAGGTTTTGTCGGGTCTGTCAACCAACAGCAAATGATATAGTTTTGTTGTTGTTTGAGTTCATCAAAAAAATAGTATTCCAACAACTTGGCAACACCATTACATTTTATCACAACTTATGGAAAGAAACTAGCTTTGTGCACTTCTCAGAAATAGTCTCATTCATAGTAGGTCAGGTGCTTTTGCTGTGGCATTGCAAACATTTTATTCTGCGTCTTACCGTAAGGTAATGTTTCCAGTTTCCTGGTGTGGTACACCACATCAAATTCAAACATTTTTTTGTAACCAGAATGAACTTTTTTTTTAAATATATGAAACAGCTGCCCAAATTTTGTTCTTCATGATGCAGGTTGTGAGGAGATCTTGAAAACTGCCCTTGGGACCCCCAACATCTCAACACAGCCCTACCAGACTGACAATGGCTACTACTATCGGGTAGGCAACAATGCACTATGTTTCATATGCAATTACATATTTAAAAAGGCTTATTTGTTTCTCCTTGTAAATTAATCTACATTTAAATGTATTTGTCACATACAATGCTTAAACTCTAGTTTATTTCTTTCTCTCTAATACAACTGACAAATCTGCCTTGTTGTTGTATAAATTAAGTGCATGCTGCATGGGTTGTGTGTTTTTTAATGTAGGAGAGCAAGTTCAGCGGAATTTTTTTGCCTGTAGCGTGCCATCATTTTCTTTCTGTTTAAGGCTTTCTGAAAGTTGCCTTGAAAGACAAGTTTAGTGGGTTCTTGACACATATATTATCATGTGCCAAGACATGAAAACCTTACTTGTGGACATATTTTAGGGAATTGATCATCAAGTGTTTATACAGCAGTTTTCTGCCCTTTGGGCTTTGGCTGTAATGAAGAACAAGGTTTCTTTTTTTATATGCTTTCTCCTAACTTGAACCTGATTACATTATTTCAAAAGGAACTCTATGGTCCCTTGGTAGATGGTAAATTATATTACATGTCTTACCCCATAAAATTAGCCATTTAAAACATTAAAACGTCCATGTTAGGCATCTTGTCTGTGAAGCTTTTTTGAAACTGGAAAAGAGGCTTTATAAATACATTTTGATTGACTGATTTATTGATTTATTGACTGGGACGAAAACCTACAAACCAGTACCCACAGCTCATATCTCCGCTTCTGATTGGTTCATGGCCTCACATGACATGGCCAGACAATCAGTAGTAAATAGACTATCACTAGAGATATACACAAAGTTTATGAGTGTCATAATATAATAATCGATTTTCCAAAAGAAGCAACTGGAATTGTGCAATCATGCTTTGTCCCTTTTTTCCATGCGACAAATATAGGCTAATCCTCAAATTGCCACATTTCCATTCAAACCAATCACAGTGCTACATATGTGGCGCAAACAACTTAACTTGATCATAGTAAGTTTTTAAAGAAAAAAATTTATAAATACATTTTTGTTGGCCTCTGAGTCTGGTGGTTTTTGCTGTTGGCAAAAAAGGAAGAAAAAAATCTAAAAACATCATGTACATCATGTACTTATGTACACATAAAGAAAAAGGCTCCATCACAAAAAGTTCCAGCTTCTGTCAAGGATAACTTTCAGTAACATCAGAAAATATACTAAAACATGCTGATTCATTTAAGAAGACAGAGTGGGATGAAGCAAAAAACAAAAAGAAGAAGTCCCATAGAGACGTATGCAGGTTAAAATTGACAAAAGGAGAGAAATGTCGCAACAGTAACACTATATAACTAAAAGGCTAAAGCCCATCCCATGAAGACTGCAGTTTGAAAGATCACCTTTTGCAGCTTATTCTGTAAGTTAAATATTGTTCATGATTCAAAAAGAGTTCATAATTTGACAGATGATATTTACAGATCGATATAGATAGATCACCCTAGCAATGTTATACCGGTTCTTCCCATCATGGATCTCTCGTGTGATTCCGACTGCTCACAACGTTCATAAGAGCTTTGCGTTTAATTTAGTTTCAGTCACTAGATGGCAGTGTTTGTTAAGGCAGGAGTATCCTAACTTAAGAGGCACACAGGAAAGTAATGCATTAATTCCTCCAACATAAAAGCACAATTGAGACCTAATATAATTAAAATAATATAATATAATAAAATAAGTTACTAGCATTAAATGTGGCCATATATTAAAAAAATATTTTCAGAGGAAAGCCAAATCAAAGTAGCTGGTTTTACACCAGCGGGTCAGAGCTCGCCTGAGGCTAAAGACCATTAAACCATCTCGCCCTGTGTCAGACTGCAGACACAGACAGAAACTATTCAGATGCTTATTGTGTTGTTGTGCAGCTGTTAAAACACTTGTATGCTCATTAAGTTCTCAACATTTTACAGAGTAAAATCAGACAGTGTGATTTTAAACACAGATGAGAAGAGTTTCTGTCTGTAGCCTAAAAGCCTTTGAAATGCATGTGAAACAGCTGATGAAACCCCACATAAAACCAAATGTTCAACTCTTAAATTGAGTTGAGTTTTTCCCCCACTCAACAAATGAAAGATAATGCCATTCCTGAGCGTAGTTGCTCTAAAAACTGTTCATGTTCATGCATTAAAATGGCTTCGAAGTCAAACAGATGAGTGGCTTCACGTACAAATAACTGATTACAAATAGGCTACAAGATGTCGGATTTTGTTCATATTATAACTAAAAGGTCCCCCTGAAACTGAAATAGCATTTAATGTTATCTGTGTTCATATCCAGTTAAAGAGACAGAGAAAATAAAAAGAAAAACTATTTAAAATGAGTACCAAAGCTTAAAAATCATGCGCTCTTAACTATACTGCTCTTAACCACCCCTCTAGCCATGTCTGCCCCCTGCAGGATGGGTGTTTTGGAGGGCGGAAGCAGCTTTTTCCTCACCCAGATTTACTCCCGATGAGGCAAACACTCAGAATGCTTTGTCTTGCAAAAATGGCAAATTAAATTTTAAAAGCCAATTTACTGTCACTGAAAACAAGACAAATCTTAACTTTTCGTGCATAATAATTGTATATTATGAATGATAAGATTATTTCAATGTCAGCAATCGTGCAAATGCTCTAATATTGCAATTAGGATCACTAATTCTTTACTGACTTTTTAACTTTTTTTTTTTACTTTTTTTGCTAATTGTTTTGGCATTTCTTGTTGATTCGAAATTGCACAATTTAATTATTCCAGTAATATGGACTGGCCCGTTAGAAACGTTGGAGAGTTGAATGAGGATCTACATTAGAGTTTTCTCTCTTTGGCTGTCAGTTGGTGTCTGCTTGTTCGGCAAAGATCAGTGGGTTTGGGTTTTTGAACTCGGAGCTGTTCTTCTGAGTGACTGCTGCTGAATGATTGTGGAGTCGGAGCACTAATGAGCCTGTCACACTGATTACACTGATGGATGAGCACAGAGAGACGTGTTGAGCCATTTTTCCTAGAGACTTTTAAACACAAACTGTGTGTAACATCAGTGTCTTAATGAACCAAAATCTGTTCTGTAAAGGGGGTTAGTTTTGGACTGGTTTGCTTTGCACAGATTATGATTGCTGTTCGTAGTGGAGAACTGTTGGAAGAAGTGTCCTTGGCTGTCATTGAGAGGAATGGTGGAGGGGCACAGTGGACACACTGTGTAGAGTATAACACTCCAGACAGATGCACTTTCTAGAACAGCGTATTTATGGATTCTGCTTAGTTGTCTGTTTCTGTCCACAAGTTTAGATTCTGCCTCAATTTTGCAAGATCTTGATTCTAAGCTGAAATCTTGTCTATTTTCCATAAGCCAGTGCAGCTTTCAATTTGGCACTCAGGTTTCTTTCCACCATCCAAAATACAGGAACCAGGAACACAAAATGAACTTACTCTGTGTGACTGTGATAGAGTATTGACTTGAATCACATCAGAACTAAAGCACAAAAAGATTTAGCATTTAATATTGATATGATTTTTTTCCTCTGGCATAATTGTGTATATGATGAGCCATAACAAGAGGAAAACACAAAAGAAAGTTAACTTAATAGTTCCCAACTATCACTTTCCGAATAAATGGGATCCATTTTTACAGTGACTACATTTTGTTGAGGAAAGGAGGACAAGTGAATAAGTTAGAGGCCCCTACAGAGATCTATAAGCACTAAAAGTTGTTGCGAGATGTTTTATGTGTTATGCTCATCCTGCTATGAAAAGTTATTGGATAAACATCCAATAGTTTTGACTGTTGTTTGTTTCAGGGTCAGATTTAACTGTAATGACCCACTAGCTTTTTAAATCAATAAAATAACTGGTTACCAGAATCCAGAGATTGCTTGCTTCCTATTTCTCATTGAATTTAAATGATTACGGATTACATTTTACTTCCAGACTTTACTCATCCTTAATGTCCAATATCATCATGACATAGAATGCTTATTTATCATATAATGCATTTCCATGGTGTCAATGCATGCATATATGAAGCAGATTATTGGCTTTTGGTTTGCAAATCACTGAGTCATGAAAGACATCACATATCTATACACTGCACTGCAATGCTGGGGGCAACAGTATAACAGTGGTCCGAAAACTGCGTTAGAACTTTATTAATAGGATTTATGAACAAAAACTTAAACCTAAAATAGGTTTAAGGAAATGTTTAGACAGATTCTAATATTGCCATATTATAATATTATATTAGTATGATATAGTAATATTTTGTTTCGAAATCATAGTTGAATTCTGTACAAGCTTGTTTATGTGTCTAAGCGGTACAACTCTACTTGTACACATGAAGTCAGTATGGAGTGACTCTTTTTCAACTGATACCAAAATTTCATATTGAAACAACTTTCTAAATTCATATTGTTAGTATTGCCCTCAACTATAATTGTGAGGAAGGGGATACTTGTATTACTCACTCATTTACGTTGCGTGAATCCTTAAAATTATTTGTTATAAAGAGTGCAGCCACTTGAGCAGCCACTGCTGGTGAGGTGACTAGCACATGCCTCAGTCAGCGAGGCTCCCAGGGACCTCACAGAGGGAATTCCTATTTATCCTACCTGATCCTCACTAGGACTTTGTGAAGCTGCTTTGAAAGCAACTGCTAAAGAAGCACTATATATAAACGTAATGGTTGATTGACTGCCATAGACAATCTTCATGCAGACTGCAGCTCAAAAGTGACACAAACTGTTTTTTGCTCATATGAGATGGATATTTTCTTAGCTGTCTAAATTTTAAATTCCATTTTTTTTAAATACAACTCAGACCACTTTCTTGTCCTGAATCTGAAATATATCAGAGTTTTTGCAATGCAACTTTGGCCAAATGTTCGTGTAGCATTTTTCTGTTATCGAGCTCAACTTAAACACTTTTTCTCACTTTTTCTCGCTGGATAACACTTTTTTTTTTTTTTTACTAAAATTGTTACATTAATACTTGCTGTTTTTCTGATATTGTTCTTAATACTATTTGGTGTTAATAAAGTTGATTTTGTTTAAACATTTACATCAACAAAAGAGCAAAGGGCCTAGAGAAGCATTCACAAAGAAGTTTGCATCAATCTTTCTTACGCTAAAGGCTGATGTAGTTTCTTCTTCTGTGCAAGTGGGTCACATTGAAGCTGCATTTCATTCACACAGAAGATGGATAGCAGTTGCATATTATTTGTAAAATGAACGATCACACCAAAAAATTTGATTCCACAAAAAAATCTGAATTGTGCATTAAGGACTCCAATCTGAATGTAGCCCTTGGTTTCTCAGCTGCAGTTATGTCCTGCTTTTTTGCTATTTTTTGACACATGGCTAGTAACACACTGCACAGTGTGACGCTGACTATGACCCCATTTAGCTTCAAAATACTTCCTCAGTAAACAATGTGTAACAATGTGTCACAACACAATTTCCATAATTTCATACAGTCTATATTTATATGTGTTCTATTATTCACAAAGCATGAGATATGTGTCTATGACATGTCTGTGATGTGATGGTGAACATCAGAAGCCTATCAGGATGATACGGCATAAGCTTGACGTTACCTGACATTGCTAACATTTAATGAAAAGCTAATGAAGGAAAATCACTATAGCATAACCACACAATAACAAACTAACCAAACAAACAGCTTTGAGGATTAATCTTTAATCATGTTTTGGTATCTTTCATTTGCAAGTTACCAGTTAAGTTTCTATATTTAGAGCTTATGTTCGACAGGAAAAAGTGTTTGAGGCACACTGGATTTGATGAAGCCATATAGTCATTGGTATGCTCATGGTGTGCTAAGCCTCTGTTCACTGTGCTCCTGTTTGCTCCTCTGTCTGCCTTAATGCTCGCTTGAACACTTTGCTTTCTGCTCAGTTTCTAATGCATTGTTTGTTACACAAAACAGCGGATCACAAGCTTAACGTTTCCATTTCACATCTCAAGCTAGGTTTTTTTATTTTTCACTTTTGGTTGTTGGATTCCTTGTGCTATTTGGCTGTTTGGATCTGGTTGATGACATGAGACTCCTTAATTTCCTTAACCTTCTCTCTATTTTTATATTGTAATAGTTCTCCTAATCAGTTGTAAAGAGAATCTAAAGGATACTTGAGAATCCTGTGAACCTGCTATTTGGAAAACCCATACAGCAAGTTAAAGCTTAAAACACTCATTATATATGTTAAGAGCTCCTGTTTAGCTGCATGTTTTCAGACATTTGCTTTCAAAGTATGCAAGAAATATTATTTACAATAGTATTTTAGCCTATAGCTTCTCAGCTACACTCATGTCCTGCTTTTTTGACAATGTTAGGTAACCTGTCAGGTAACTTTTCAATATTACTGTAAATAAGGGCTGCTTTAACAATGATCACAATGAGTATATGACAAGCCATAAAGTTGTTGCCTTGTTTTTAATCTGGAATTCATTTGATAATATTTTGTACTATTTGAGGTTTGGCTTTGAAAAGTTTATATTAATATCAGAACTCCCTAATCTGCAAATTATGTCAAAATCATTGTTACAACTTAGAATATAAACATAGTAACATTTTAATTATTACAACACATTTTTAATTAAGCTAAATATTCTTATAGAAAAAAATCTACAAATATTTAGAGATATAGTTATACATATTTGGTTTAACCATTTTAGAGACACCGAGCTCAAATATTACTAAGGATTGGTGTTAACAATTATTCTTTATTATCCACAAAATATGTGACCATTAGCATTAGCTAGGGAGACGCATCATTACTTTCTCATTAGCATGTCAGTCATACAGAAAAATAATAAAAACTAATCAGTTTTTGATTTGACAAATCAAACATTAATTAATAATGTCTTCACAGGATTATGTCTCTACAAGAGTTATACAAATATTGTGTACGAAAAAAGCTTACACTGACAACAGGAAGTAGGTAGGAATTTAACACCTACGACTCAATTCTGATTTTTCAAAATCTCGGTCGCTAAGAGCTCATTTTTATATACATATCTTAACAAAGCAAGAAAAGATGCAAAATATACTTCAGCTGAAATAAACAATTTATTGAACAAATTCTCAGATTGCACTTATCTTTTAAAGTGAATGTATTATGTACACTAAGCAATAAACAGTCAAATAAACACATATTCAGAAGCTTAAACAAAATGCTTGTTCGGTTAAACAAAATGTACACCAACATTGTAGATAAATAGAATCTAAGGGTGGCTCGTTAAAGAATAAAAGGCAAGACTCACATAATTATTATAAACAATAAAAGTACCATAATGACATAGGCCTGCCAAAATGCATAAACATTAGCAAGTGCATGAAACGATGTGTTTCAGTTGCTAGAAGAAAACAGGAACCATATCTTGAATCTTGTTTGGTGTTAGTTTCACTTTTAATTTAGCTATAATTGACTGCAAATGAGCAGTGAATTGTTATTATATCACCTCAAATATTGTATGGAAGCACTAAATCATGATTGATTGCACTTTTTGCCTTTTTTCACATGTTTTTTAACACTTGGCGTTCTAATCTGCCAAAATACCACATCAAGGGCCAAAACATCCATCCATCCATCTTCATGTCGGCTTTATTCCCTTTCGGGGTCGCCACAGCGGAATGAACCGCCAACTCACTGGCATATGTTTTACGCAGCGGATGCCCTTCCCTGCCGCAACAGGGCCAAAACAGATTACTAATAAACAAACAAAAAGAGGCCAATACATCGTTCTACCTCTACATATATATTCTGACTATCAAACATAATTTGTAAAACCTATGTTCCCATATGTGACACAATATGACTTGGTCAAGGTATATTGTCACATCATCATCTTCTTTGTTTACTCATCGGCCGGTATTGATGGTGTTGTCACTCAACATTTGCTTGCCATACTGCTTGTGTGTTACTTTATTGATACCTTTGAATAAACCTTGTGACAAGATAACCTTCTCACTCTTCCTTGTCTACCAGCGTGACATAAATAGCCTCCGAAGCCAAAAAGCAGTTTGTTATCTTTTTTCTGCAGTCAACATACTCCACTTGAAAAAAGTATCCTTTCCGTGTTCATTCCCAGCCTCGATCTGATAACTTCCAAGCTCATACCTAAATCTATGTCCCTGTGGCACCAATGCAATACATGAACTGTTTGAGGTGGTTTGAGGAGGTTGAGAATGAGAGGAGTACTATTGTTTGCGTTGAGTGGCCTGATGGAAACGAACCGCTAGTGCTGCTGCTGCACCGAGCTCGTGGGATTCATCATAGGAAAGTGGGCCATAGCTGATATACAGTGGAGAGGCGGAAAGGAGGAGGGTAGTTTCCTCTATCTTTTGCTCCTTTCTCTCTTTTTCACACACACTCTGACATCTCTTGCACCTGCATAAATCTGCATCTCAAACCTCACACATATGGAGAGCAAAGCAGAATGAATGTGAGACTTCTCACCCCAGCTGTTGAAGTGTGATCGTTCATGTGTTACTGCTCACTATTGATTAGATTTTAATTTGATCCATCTATGTTGATAGCACGAGGTGTTGTTTAGCTGCTGTATATTTATGAGAAGTTTTAATTAAGAAACTCTCGTGATGTTACCTAAATTAGCCACGACAACGCTCTAGTTATTAAAGAGTATTTCACACATTGATCAAAATGGCGTGCTAGTACAGGGCTCGTCATAAGAACTGTGTACACCGTTTGCTTTGCTTTTCACTGGGTGAACCATTCAACATTTTGCTCCTGAACTCTTATTTATTAGAAAACCTTTACAGAATAAACAGAAGAATAGATTCAAATTATGCTCAAGTTTGATAGGGAAGAGGAAAATGGTCAGCTACATATTGGAGATGTGGATCTAAGTTTAAGATGACATTAAACCAATTTTTTATTCCATACAAAAGTGCAGTTAAACTTTTTTTTTGTACATTTTATGTCACTTTAATAATCTGTTATATTTATGTTGGTAGAGGTAACTACCGTACTGTTTGTGTGCATTGTTTTTGAACAGTTTACCTCTAAAAGCCATGACTTATATTGCTTTTGTTGGCAAGCTTGTCCCTACAGGTTGACGCCGTGCCAAGAAAAAAATCTTATGTTTGATTGAAACAGTTGCTGAGATGGAAATGTTTGTTAATATTATCTGTGGATGGTGTGGCTCTTTTCTTTTGCTTGATATGATCTGAAGAGTAAAAAACACGGCAAACAAGGCACTGTGGATAGGGGTTTTGCACGTAGAAGTAGACTTCATAAAAACCATTAAATAGTTATAGATAAGGTTTTGCTGTGTCAAGTTCAATGCTGTCAGAAAGTATTCACGTATGCTTTGATTTTCTATAGTAGTAACAATAGTGACTGAAACTGAGCAGATGGTGTTGAAGTTGGAGTTCTTGAATGGGAAAGAGTAGACAGATAGTTATATTTATGCATTTCTATGTCATGTCAGTACGCTTCATTTTGTGTGATAAGATGCATTAAACATGGCACAAGCTCCACAACACGCCAATCCTCGAGACTGTTGATTGACTGCGATGTTACAATTTTGAAGTGTAGCATATCAAGCCTTGCTAAGAGGTAAGCGTGATATGTCAATGTGGAAAGTACACCAGCCTAAAAATCCTGTTCTTTATGCACCAAAGGAAGTGCAAACAATACATTTGTGTGCTGTAAATTGCGCAAAAAAAAAGTAATTAACATGTTACTATCCAAAAAGAATCACATGCTAAATTGCATTGATTATAACAATGATAATTTGAGCTTTACTTTGTGTTAAGCTCAGCTTTTTTGTGTCATATTAATAATAAAGAAAAAGTACAATAAGTAGTACTGATCCCTGGTATAGTGTAGGTGACAGGGACATAAAACAAAGAGCTGTGCATCAGCGACTAAAGGTTGAAACCTATGTAGTCTCTTTCTCTCCCCCAATTCGCTTCCTTTTACTCTGTTTTATTTAAAAAAAAAGGTAAAATAGACCAAAAAGTATTTATGTTTAAATCAATACAATGAATACTGCACTAATTACATTCTAAATCAGCATGAATAAAGTCAGCACATTTCGGATCTGTTTAGGATAAAAATATCGGAGTTTGCTATTTATTGAATATTTTTCATTCAAATTATAAGATATTTTACATCTACAGTTTGACCATTTTTTTTAATTTTAGATTTTCTCACCTTGCTTCCTAGTTGTGTACTGTAATCACTACTGTAAAGAGAATGTAGCCTGTTCAGTACTGTATTGTGTGTCTGTGTATTTAAATTTAGTTAAAAGTCTGGATTGCTTTTAAATGATCCCTAACTGATTGGTCAGTTTAAGGTTATTGTTTTAGTTTTCAACACCATTATTGTTTTATTTTCATTAGAAATTGTCATAATACAATCACATGAGAATATTTTACAGATGTTCACTGCATTCTGTGAATATTGTGTTAAATCGCCACATCCAGGCCAAAATTGTGATAAAAATAACTTTAGAGACTGATGCGGAAATTACTCAAAAGTATGTTCCCTTTACAAAGAGTATATGTAAGTTGTCAAATTGGAATATTAAAATATAGATTGTTTTTCCTAACCACTCCATAATCAACCCCAGACTAAATATTAGGTTAATCTAAAGATATGGTTCTAAAAGCCCACGGTTAATTGTGAATAATTATGTATAATTTTGCATATTATCCAGAACAGCTGAGGTTAGGCTGAAGAACACCGTGTGTGTTGATCTTCTCGATGTCACGGCTACAGAATGGCTGAGCTGAGCAGTTTCCTAGCAACAGCCCAGAGAAGAAGGCAGAGGTGGGGAGGGGGTGATGTGACGGGCAGAAGTGAGGGAGGTGATTTGCTGGAAGGAGTGGCTAAAACCCAACAACTGTTGCCAGATCAGTAGCGTCTCTGTCTCGGTGTGTTGATGTGTGGCTGCATGATCACCCGTTGCTGGTTGTCAGGAGCTTGTGTGCACGAGTGAGACTGAGGGGGATTGAGCCGGGGTGTCTGCAAGGGACGATAGCCCAAGCCACTTACATCTACGGGAGTCCTGATATCAGACAGAACTGCACTGATTCTTCACCTGTTGGAGGGTGGTGTGGGTGGGGATCCTGGAGGGAGAAGGGGACACCAAATCTTGGACGTCCTCAGCCAGCGAGGGCTTGACACAGAGAGAGGATGGACGAGAAGGATCCTCAGAACTGAGAGAGGAGGTATGTGGAGAAAAATGCGAGGATTTACTGCAGCTATAGACACAGACAGCCAATTGTTCTTGATTTAATCATCTTCTGTCATCCTCTTTCTTCAAATGCAGGGTTACCAAAATATCTCTCTTATTGATGATTGTTTGCCTTTAAATGCCTTTCTTGGGGAGAAGTATATGTTCAAAAGAAGTCTGTGTTAATAAATGGGACTAAACAATCGAATTTGTTGGTAGAGTGTTCTCTACTTTATCTCTACGTTCATTCAAGTCTTTAAAGATTAACGCAGAAAAGCTGTCCTTGATTTTAAAATTTCACACCGTTGACTCCCAGTTTTACCTTAGTGGGTTAGAGCTCAAAGAAACGCAACCCTTGTGGCTAGTTTTCCGATTTGAGAGCACTGTGAAATCTCTGAGTGTGTTGGAATTCCTAACCAGCCTGGCTTTCCAAAATGCTACACCTGCCCTGGACTGACAAACTGAATGAATGACTAAAGAGCCGGCCTTGATTGTGTGGTAATCTTTTTGGAGGGGAAAGGGGTCATGCTATTGAAATGCTAATCAGACGCTGTGTGTTTAGACTGCATGTGTGTCTGTTTGGACTGTGCGTGGATGCCTTTTAGCCGATGTGTGTGGGTTCATCTGTTGAAGAACCGTTGGTGACCCCATTGTTTCTGCTCTACTGTTACCATCACTACCTTCTCAAATAATATATTCTTTCAGAATGTTGGGGTTGTGATTTGGATCTCAAATAGGAGCGATGGTGGCTATATATCTGCAGACTGATTGATTGTTGCAGTAAAGTGCACATGCTTGTAAACTTAAGCAGTTCATTCAGTGTCTCTTGGGAACAGGGCTAATGGTGTGTTGGGAGTTGGTGTGGGGTATGGGGTTGTTGAGGGGGAGGAACTCTGGAGTTCTGAATACAGCTCATAGTTTGAAGGGAGTATGTGAACATGAAAGAGGAGAATGAGAGTGCTGGGCTGGTTTGGATGACTGTTTGACAGTTAGAGACCACCAGCTGGTGTGGTCACATCTACATTGGGCGGACATGAATGTGCATGTCTTTTAATATTGCAATAATGTTACTTCAGTTTGCAAAGGTCATGGAACAATGGGGATGGACCCCCTTTGAGAGTTCTTTTGCAAGGGCTTGTGTATGGCCATTTTGTGGTTAATCATGCCTAAGAGGCTTATTGGGTTCTTAAAGGGATATTCCACCCCAAAATGAACCTTTTGTTGTTGATCACTTGTATTGTTCCAGACCCATTAGGGCATCGTTCCTTGCCTGAACACATTTTAAGATATTTTGGGTTAATCCAGGAGGCCAGTGAATGCCCTGTTGACACTCATGGAACATAACAGGAATGACAGGAACACTTACTTTCTGATGGCAAAAGAGAGTTTTAGTAAAAACTTGAATTGATCTTTCTATTTCCTGCCCATTCAGGAAGACTAGCTGAACATGGTCATGTCTTGGGTTTCACGCATACAAAACACACATTTCTTAGGAGTGTCTGGAGATATGCGTTAAGTTTGTATCTAATATTTGAAGACAGTTGACTGTTGTTTTTTTAAGGCTTTAAAAGCAGTCCCCGTTATTTTCCCCCCCTTTTTTTATAAATATCAGATACCTATCTACATGCATATAAATGCCTGTCACAGTTTGGTCAGTGAAACACTATGCTTGAATACTGTGTTTTTAACATTTTGGTTGCCATTGTTTCAAGAGAAAAAAAACCTTATAATAGAATAAAATATAATTATGTGAAGGAATTTTGGTTTTAAAGTCTAGTTGTGTTCATTCGAGGATTGCATTTATATTTTACAATCTACTCACAGATTATATTTGTACTTCTTGTTCTTTATTTTACTTTTATATCAGTACAATCTCTACAACTGATTTAGGGGTGCACAAACTTCTTTCCCCAAGAATGCCAGATTAAAAAATATTTTTGAGTTAAACTAAATATTTAAAAGCATATTCTCAGAGGATTGGAGAGCTTATCTTTAATACAGTTCTCAAACTTTGCTTAAAGATCATAAAGTGCTGTACAGTATCAAGTGTCAATTAAAAGATTTTGTAATTTATTGAACTTGATTTTGTTTTTAACCATCCCTCACTGAAATTGGTGTCAGCATTCATTTATTGTAAAGCCTAAAGATACAGGTCAACGCACCCAGTTTGGACACCCCTAATGTTAATGAACTCTTTCTGTGTTATGACTTTAGTTTTTAAACTCTCAGATGATGCATCATGCCCAAAAGCTTTGAATATTGATATGTTAAGAAATTCTGCCTCAGGCCTGGATGTTGCATGAGCAGCAGAGAAGCGCAGCATGACCAAGGACACTGTCTGTACGATGCCATTTATGAAGCTCAACAGTGCAAAGCCCAACAGATGATATGATTCAGTGTTAAAGTTGAGACTGGAGGTTAATTGTAGTTTGCTCACCCAATAAATGGGATCCATCCAGACCACTGCACCAAAATCTCTTACCCTGGCACACGGCGGTGATAATTTTAAGTTAAATGAGTCGTTTTTGTGATGAATTTGTGCTTTTTTTCAAAGTTGAAGATGAGTTCAAATGTGTGTGGCTTTGATAGCATTCAGTGAAGGGCAACTGTCTGCTTTAGTGGCTTGAGAGCTGGATTATGACTCATGGCTCCTTGTAAATCCAAGCTGTCTTTTGTCTGCTGACTCTGTAGGCAGCAAAATGACCAGTTATATAGTAACATTTCTACTGCGATCTCAAATAAAACCAGTCGAGCGCATCAGGCAATGAAAACGGTTAATGAAGCTGCTAGCTTTATTGTAGCTCACTGATGTGTTAAAGTTGGATGCTCATATTAGAGATCATAGGAGACATTAGTTTATCTATTTTCTAAGATGAGCAGAGTCGTGAGGGTCATTAGCTGAGAAACTAGATTGTACCTTCATGGTTAAAGCTAAATTTGTCATTAAATATGATTGAGCCGATTTTTTTATACTAGTGTAGGTTGCCATTACTGATATATGGAAACTGTGAAAAGTGTATTTTTAGATTTAATAAGAAAATATATTTTGAATCTAAACATCAGAGAAGGGTGAAGTGGGTTCTATCAGACAGTTGTCTGTGTTCTTCAGAGACTTAAACATCTCTATTATTCATAGCTCACTGAACTCAAAGAAAGAAGAAATCATCGCATTCAGAATGTAAAATCAATCCGTGTGTTGTGGAAAATAATAATAAAATATTATTTTCTGAATAAAAATATCCAAGATACATTTTATTTCTTGCTATTGTGTTTGTTATTAGAATTCCTTGTCCAAACCAAGTTAACTTCTGTAATGCCACATTAGATGGTGTTTGATTGCACAATAACAATCGACAGAGTTCCTCTTGCACTGCGCAGAGCAGCTGCATCTCTCGCTCTCCTAAAGCATTGCTGTGTTTGAATCAATATCCAAGCGTTGGTTTTTAAGATAACATTCTCTTCAGTGCAGAGGCTGAAATATTATGGGTGTAATTTAGAACTTTTTGTCCCAGATTTTTTTTCAAGGTTGAGCTGTGTTTTAAGCTTTGAAGCTACTTAGTCTAGACTCAGCAATAATTCATGAAATGTATGAAGAGGGATGATCAGCAGTTCTGCACCATCCCGGCATGACCCAAAATGTTGAATTGTTTTTTCTTTTTGTCTTTTATTATTCATTCTACTGAACAATATATCTGTTCAAATCGATTCCATATTTGTTCACAAAGTTGTGATATAGGACAGTGTACTAGATAAAATACACAGATCGTAACTATTTATTTTTGACAGAAAATATAACAAATAATGCACGTTGGACAGTGTTATTGCCATTGCCACGCTTACTTTGAATTCATGTGAAGTCAACTTTTATGTTCAGTTTCATAATGTACATTTGACTGAGGTGAACTCCTTTTGCATGTTTTCTTCTAATGAGTCAGAAATGGTAGTCTTTAAAAAAAAAAATTTTTAATTTAATTTTTTTAATTTGTACACAAATATTTTGAGTTTTTTAAACAAATCATGTGACCAAATGTTTGTGGTTTGTGTTTCATCACTTGCAATCAGATAATTTAATGGTTTACTTAATAAACATTTTTATTTCCAATCACAAGGTGACAAGTGTGGTGTTTACTTGAAAACATATTTAAGGCTACATTTCAAGACCAAAGTCCAAAAGTCGGTACTCTACATAAGAATTACTGTTCATATTAATTAATGAAATATTATATTACTACACATTTTTAAATAAAATCTTTTTTATTTTATTTTTTTATTATAGTTTTTTTTTCAATGTATGTAAGTGCATGTACACAACTTAATGTAGCATTAATGGTATTACATAAAAAAAGGACATGAACAATACTGATGTTTTCTCTGAACTTGTCTTCACAGGAGAAAAAAAATCACGTTTTGCACTAAATGTAGCTACTTTGATCTAAAAAAAAACCTGCTGGTGAAATTAATTTATGCCGATATATTGAGCCAAATCACACTTAAATTTAAAAGGAGCTCATCTGAAGCAGTGGGTAAATAATGAATGGAAGGTCTACATATTCCAGACGGTGCTGGCAGATTCAGGTCAGCTTTGAGTGGAAGGGGTCTTCGTTTATGGCAGATTTATCAGTTTTCTCACTGCAGGAGACCCTTCGTCTCCTCTCACCTTACTGCAGTCGCGGGGGATCTGATAGGAAACCATTTATCACAGTCATTGCTCTGCAGGGTGAAACGGTTACAAAGACAAAATTCCCACATTATTAAGACTTTGTAGAAATAGTAGTCCTGCCTAATCTACTGCTTCTCTGTTATCCACTGGAAGAACCAAAGCTGCTCCCAGCACTGTGATGCTTATATTTCCTTGCTGTAGGTGTAATCTCAGAACAATGTTCGACTTAAGGATGTATAATTTCATCTCATGCTGTAGTGCTTTTTTAAATTAAGTTTTAAACCAATCAAACCACCTCATGGAGGGCTAATGCAAGTTTTTTCCAAACAACTCACATCTATAAGAAAGACCAGAATGTTTTCATGGATAAAATGCAGTTATATTAACTCAAATTAAATGTGAATGTCATTTTGTAATTTAATGTGCTATTCTTTCTTCTTTTCCAAAAATGTTGTTTAATCGCAAATGTAGAATATTTTAGGTGCATACCTAATATATTTTCTAGATATGGTATGTAAAGAGAATATTGAGGGTACTTGATACCTTCTGGATCTGAAAAGGCCATTACCAAACAAGCTATCTTTTCCTTTAAAAAAAAGGTAACATAATTGAGCAGTATTTGAGTGTAGACATTTAGATGATGGTGTCACAAACAGTTAGTAGAAAGAGTCACATGAAAGCAGAAAAATAATTACTATATTTCAGAGACAGCTTTCACAAGTAAGGAATACAACAGGGTTATTTTTTTAAGTGTTTTATGTCATGTAAAAGGTGTGATGAAAGGGTTTTATAAAGCATGCTGTATAAAGTCAAGTCTCATAAGTTGAAAAAGTGTTGATGTAGATATAAAGGCACTTTCACATGGCTGGCTGAAAATTTCAATGGTGAAGAATTGGTATCTTCTAATGGTTTGATGTTCCTGATTTTTCTGTACAAATATCAATGAGGCGCTGGCTAAGATCAGGTGTTTTATAATGTCCTTCTGTCTTTGACTGCGATGAGAATTTTAATAAGTTAATTTGTATTGAAAACTCTACTCCACAGCCCTTTTTTCTGGGTAAAGATTAAAACACAATGCTTCTGAAGGTCTTGTTAAATTCCTCTCTTTTTTAAAGAAGACATCGGCTCATTATTCATCTCTTTCAATTTAATAAGTAATGTATTGCTTATCTTAGAATAGATTGTTGAATAAGATTGCTACAGTAGCATTGTAGTCCCATAAGGTAGCAGTATGTACTTCTGTATTTGCATTGTGTAGTAAGCTGATTGTTAGTGTCAACTTCCCTCAATAGTAGACCCCAAATGCATGACAGTTTACAACAATATTTATATTAAAGGAAGAAATAACAAGCTCAGGGAACAGGAGGGCAAACAAAGCAAAACTAAAGCAAAAACTAAAGGACTGTAAAAGAACAGCATAGAAATACTCAGTTTAATCACTAGATGAAATCACCTTCATCGTAGACAACTAAGATACACAACTAAAAGCTCAGACTAAGAAACAAGTTGGATGGTGGAAAGTAGGAAAACAAGAAATACTATGTACTTCAAATTTTGACAAAACAAATAAAAAAGGGGCACCCTTGATCATATGATCTGCACCATGTGACTGAATAAAAAACAGAAGACACTGTAAAACCAAAAATGAGATGATGATGGTGTCACAAACTGGTTTCATCTACAAAGCTAAGCTAAAAGGTGGAGAAAGGCTGAAAGATTTCAAAACGATAATAGATTACTTGGGGAGATGCAAAATGAGCTAATGTTTAAAAAAAGTGCAGTGTTTCTTAAAATACGATGCCTGTTGGCTGACCTGGGTTACATCCTCATAGAGTGGTCTATAAAAAAGCACTCCCTCCTCAGAAAAGTGAAGAGTTATCGTTAGTTCAGACCTTACAGGATTTAGATTTTAAGATTTACTTCCTGAGCAGAACTAAAATCTATTTACATACATAGAATAAACTATTAATGTCCAAAAAAGCAAAATGTGCTTTTCTTGAATGGTTTCTTCCAATGTGACACTAGCTGCAATGAATTGTGTAATAAAATGGTGATGACTTGTAGTGTTATCATTTTGACAACATATATTCTTCAAATGTTTCAAATTTTTTGCTTATTCTAGATCGTTAGATTAAGCACTCTATGTTTGGAGGGAAAGATGACGTTTGTATTTTTTCTGCGTGGTTTGCAGGTTGTCTGTCTTTATTATTGTTCTTGTAGTAACGTCAGCAGCAGCATCAGTGTCGTGATGTGTTTGGTGGAGGGTAGACGTCAGGATGGGGACAGGGAAGCCCTTTGAACTGTGTGATGTAACCTGAGAAAATCTTAGCGTATATACTCTATAAAAAGGTAATACACTTTTGAGTGTGATGCAGAAAAGGGTGCTCTTTCTGGGACATTCTACTTCCTCCTTAACCATTGTTCGGTTTCTTGGTTATAAACCTGTCAATCATACAGGAAGATTCTCAAGTTTTATTTTCACCATTGATTTTCTGTCACCTTGATGGTGCTATCAAACATGAAATGTTATTGTTATTTCCTTCAGGAAGTCTTCTTTTACTAAAATTACATTACTAATACTCCGTCTTTCATTCTGTTGAATTCGAGCATGTTTTTTTCCCCAAATATCACGAGAGAAGGCGTGGCTTGGTGGATAGTACATCACTTCCGGGGGAGGGAAATAACCCCTTTCATGTCCCGCCTTGATGTTACAATGGGACTCCTGTGACATTGTTAAAAACCCGTTTTTAAAAGAAACAATAAATTTTTTGTTTGGGAACATCCATGGTTTGATTTTTGATTCAATCTACTCGTATAAAATACTATAAAAGCCATACAAAGGCTCACCGTAACATGAGCCCTTATGTTCATTGATTTGCTCATTTGCCCTTCATCATTTCAATTTAACATGAAACAGTGTCCTTCTGCGGACTTCTGGGACATGCTAATTCTCATCTTACACCTCTAAAAGTGCACGATGCAAATTTCAAGATGCATGGATAGTTTTGTTACACAATTGTGACATTTGTGTGAAACTTTCTTTATTTGATCTTGTAATTTAAATAAAGTTCTTATAAAGACCGCATATGTTGAGTTCTTTAGTTTATTTGCATTTTGAGACTTAAGCTGGCTTTGTTTGATTTGTTTTTGCAGCAAGGTGAGGAGAGTCTGGGACCCCCGATTATTGTGTGTACCCGGCCATACCCGGACAGCCAGCTCTATTCTGATGAGGAAGGAATGGGTGGTCGGGACCCTCAGGAGTCAGACATGGACAGTGCACCAGACAGCGGAGCAGGATCTGAATCCTCTGAGGGAGGTCGCCATGATGAGAAGGACGAAGCTCTTGGAAGGCTCTTCCTACATAGAAGCGAGTCAGTATCAAAGGGCTTTTTAGCATTGTAAACGAGAAGATGTTACAGTGAAATATTTCAGAAGAGCTGTTTGGTTGGTGCCATTTAAAAAAAATGTTGTATAAAACTTTTTAACAATTTTCTTTTTGTAGCTGTAGTCAGATGGGGTCAGCTGCAGCCTCTGTGATCTCAGTGGAGGAGCAGTTTGAGGACTATGGAGAAGGAGAGGATGTGGACTTCACTCCCAGCAGCCCCATCCCTGATGATGAAACTCGAACCAATGGATGCTCTGACCTGGGTTCTTCTCTTCCATCAAGGTTAAAAAAGAATCTTCGTTTAACATTCTATTAAAATACTATTGCACGTGATGTTTTTCTTATTTTTTTTTTTGATTGCATGGAATAATTTGTTGATGGCATGAGCATGAGTCTAGGATACTAATTATTTTTCATTCTTTGAATTTTTTACTCATTGGAATGTCACAAAGGGATATTTTTTCAACCTTTCAATTAAGACTACAATTCATGAAACACAATGCGATACTAAGGCCCCAGTCAGTTGTTCTTTTAATCTAAAAAGTGGATTTCTGTGTAGTATAAAGATCACAAGAAGAACTTTCTAATTTAATGATTGTGTTTGCAGTGCTGGACAAACCCCTCAGAAGATTCGACACCTGTACAACAGTGAGCTGCTTGATGTTTACTGCTCCCAATGCTGCAAGAAAGTCAACCTGCTCAATGATTTAGAAGCCAGACTCAAGAACCTTAAAGCTAACAGGTAGGACGCTTTCTCCTTAACGTTCTGGTGATATAAATTACTATTTCTAATTATGCTTTGGTTGGTCTGAATGTTGATTCTGATTGATACAGTAGAGCAAAAGAAATCATCACAACATTTGTTCGAAATTTATCTAAACTGTTTTTGAAAAACTGTATTTGTTATCTCCTTTGTGGTCTGTTCTCTCAAAGATTCTGTAATTCAAAACATTTTAAATAAAAATCTTGATATTCAATCATTCCAATTAATTAAATTTCTTTAAATCAATCAATTTTTAAATATATTACAAAACATAACATTCAGCATAAAGTAAAACAGTACTCGACCAATGTATTTTCTTCAGTCAAAGTTCTGGTTGTCCTTCATCAGCTAGTGTCTCTGGTGCCAAAAACGAGCTGCTGCATCTTCCATCATCTCAATGGAAACTGTGTGTCTTCACTTTTTAAACCCCTTACAATATTAATCAACATTTTTTTTTTACATTTCATACTGCCTCTCCTTGTTATTGCCATTTATCTTAAATGTGAACTTCTGTGCTTGTTTGAAGAATGACTTGAGAGCTCCACGTGTTAAAGAAAGCATCAGGATTGAACTTCTCAGCAGAATCTAAACAGTACTACAATCATTCTCAAAAAAATAAATAAGCTATAATGACCTGCACAGAGACACAGTGTCCATTTGTTGTCAGTTCTTTGCACATGCTTCCGGCAAGCATACTGAAAAAAAAGTCTCTTGAAGTAATCAAAAAAAAAAAACAGAACTAACTTCTAACAAAATATATGTTTGTTAACAAATTGTTGTTCTTTATGTTGATGCAAAAACCGCAACACCCATCCTTTCTTACATGGCACATATATATATGAACACTGCAAACATAACTTTATGTAATACTTTCACATATAAAAACAGCTTTCCTGCCTCAGTTCACTCGAGATAAAGTGCTCTTCAACTATACAAGTCTTTTTAATCAGCCAGGTTCCATCTAAAGATTGATCGGGAGAGTGGCAACAGCCTTCTCGTGTAGGGCTTACTCATCTTCTTTGTGAATGTTATCAGACTAGGAGGAAGAACTGCCACCTTCAAACAAACTCTGAGGTGTTTTTTGTTTGGGTGGTTGTGTCAAACCTTGATGAGAACTCCTGAAATAATGATCACCGGTTAAACAATGTGTATAAGCAGCAATCACCAGATCTGATTTACTTTTAAACTAAAGTAAAAAAGGTTACAATAGCTCAACTTTTGCTAGGTTAAAAAAAGAGGAGAAGCTGTTTAACCAGGGCTGCGTAATATGTATTGGGAAAGTGAAATCATGTGACTTTCTCTGACATTTAGTTGCAAATTTTCTGCATTTTTTCTTGCATCAACTACTGAAGTTTAAATGCAGTTAAATACAAAATGATCAGACCCAATAATAATTGCGCAGCCATGGAGATTGCCAAACTTTAGCTACCTTTTATAAATTGATTATCAAATAAAAGCATTGAGTTTCAGAGTCTATGTCAATATTTAGTTCCGTTTCTTAGCCTTTAGTTGTATTGAATTGTTGTGCTCAGTTGTTTTTTGATTGTATTCATGGCCCATTGTATCTTTGCCACCGAGTTGTAATTATGTCATAACTTTTTTCCAATCATGTCACACATGTTGTATTTAAGTTCCTATTTCCTACACACTCGCTGTCCATCACCTGTTATCATGCCTCTGTGTTTGCTCCGATGTTTGGCTCTATGTATCTCTTCGTGTGTGCTCCCTCAGATCTTGTAACATCTGACATTGGGAAAGTTGGTGTTAACCAAAAAATCCATTACTAGGTGTTATTCCATACATAAATAATTTTTTACCCAATATGGCAAAATTTCTCAACCATTGCTGGACCATGTTCTGCTATACGTCCGAGAACATGAATAGGATTGCTTTGATGACATTTAGGCTTTTTCTGCTTGGTTCGCCGGTTGTCTGTCTCTATCATTGTTTTTGTAGTAACAGCAGCAGATAGCTGTGGTGCGTTTGATGGACGAGAGACTTCAGGATGAGGACAAGAAAGCTCTTTGAACTCAGACATGTGTGATGTAACCAGGCAAGAGCTTTAATGAGTGACATGTGTCACACAGTTACGTGAACACAGGCAGAGCTTTATAATTAGAGGGCAGGTAGTCTATTTTTGCTGAGCCATCTTATTGTGTAATCTGAGGTGACAGAGAAGAGACTAAGAAGACAATCTGGCTGTAATATAAAGACCGTGCCACTTGGGGCAACAGGGAGACATTAATTGTTTATGGATGTTGAAAGTCTGATTTGTGATTTTAGCATAGCATGAATGTTACATTGTTCAGTGAGCTGATTTGTGATGGGTTACAGTGTGTGGATTTAGTAAATATGTATTAGAATACAAAAATGTAAATATTGTTTTAGCAGTGATCATGTTTAGATCTCTAATATCTAATCTGGAGATATTTCTTTTGCTACAGCCCAAACAGGAAAATCTCAAGCACGGCATTTGGTCGGTGAGTGATTATTTTTTGCAAGATTTGTTTCAAGAATTAAGGAGTATTTAAAAACACTTTCATGAACTTGTCTGGGGTATTTACTGTGCAACTACGTTCTGATTGTGTGTTTTGCAGTCAGCTCTTCCATCACAGTAACTTCAGCAGCAGTCAGGGGAGCACAGAAGACCTCTTCAGAGATAGCATCGACTCCTGTGATGTGGACATCACCGAGAAGGTCCTGAAATGTCATTTTTATATCTTAAAACAAACCTACAACATTAATACTATGTAGGGTCAAGTCTGTAATGTGATCTGTCAGATCAACAAAATTCCCCAGGAAACATTTCTTTGCTTGCAATGCAGGTCAGTTATTTGGAAAAGAAGATAACAGAGCTTGAGAATGACAGCCTGGCTAATGGAGATTTAAAATCCAAGCTCAAACATGAAAACACACAACTGGTTCACAGGTAAATTTGAGAGATTTTTGACAATAAGAGGTATAGAGTATAATTATGAATACTTCTGAAAGTATTTACTCAGCTCTTGTTTAATGAGTAAAGAGTATCAGATGAAAAATCTACTCAAGTGCTTACTTACTCATTACCGTATAGAATAATGACATATTATTATTATTATAGAACTAAACTATACAAAAGCATTAACGTGTCTCATTTTGAGTGTCGTCCTTATACTAAGGTGCTTAGTTTCTAGTGATCTTAATAATATGACGCTAAAATATACATAGAAACAAACATGAGTAGATTCTTCATTATGTACGTTTTACTCAAGTAAAAAACTTTCTTTAAAACTGTTGAAAAGTGTGTTTCTTATACAATTGTAATGTTTATTTGAACTCGATGCAGTTCTGTTCACTAAAGACAGAAGAATTCTGAGTCCATCTTTCATTCCTTTTAATGGTTTGCTTCCTATTAGTATGCAAGGTGCTGCACAGCAATTCTTATGTGTCTGCGGGCTTGTTTCTGTATGTAAATTCTGTCATCAGGGTTCATGAGCTGGAAGAGCAGATCAAAGACCAGGAGACGCGTGCAGAGCAGACTCTGGAGGAGGAGCTGAAAAGACACCGAGAGGTTTACAGCAAGATGGAGAGAGACAAGAGCACGGAGATTGAACTACTTAGTAACAGGTAGCTGAACTCCTCATTAGAAAGCTTTTCTGAGTAAACTGCACAGAAGCACTTCTCAAGATTGATGTGGGCGGTTCAAGGATCCAAGATTTATGGATGCTCAGCCCCTAGCAAAACCAAAGCATACTCTTTGACGATGGCATGATCTCAACAGGTTTTAGGAGAGTTTTCATTTTTCACAGTTTTCACTTTTTATATTTATTGTTGGGTGAAATAAAAAAGCCCATGAGTAGTTAGATTATGTTTTGAATTTTTGTTATATTTTTAACGCTTAAAACTTTTTTTTTGTAAAAAGACTTCAGGGAGTTCCTTGGGCAAGTTTCTAGGATAAATTGGGTAATTTTTAGGGTAAAATTGTTCATTCTCGAGCATTTTCTCCTGAGAATAATATATATAGAACTTTATATTTCTACAAATATTAAGCTATGATTTTGAAGCGTACAAGCTATAAATTTAGTTGTTTATAATAATAATAACTTTTTTTATAAAGTTTATAAAGCTTCCCAAAACGCTGTACAGAGAATAAAAGTAAAACAGTACAAAAAAGTACATGAACAGCAGAGATAAAATGAAGAAAAACAAGATAAAAACTAAATAGATGGTCAGACAAGAAAATAAAAATCCAGGGCTTGTCAAACATAATATGAAGTATAAAATGTACACAATCATAACCCAGTTTTAAAAAGTGAATTTTATGATGAGAGTTAAACATGATGTAGCTTTGTACATCCCTGAGCAACCCGAGAGAGCGTTCCACAGTGTGGTGAATACACCGAAAAAGCCCTGTGTCCCATAGTTTTAGTGCCTGGAACAGACAGAACCTTAGACTGTAAGGAGTGGAGTGTACAACTTCGGTTGTAAGTGATTAAAAGAGACAATAAGTACTCAAAGGCCAGACCATGTAGTGCTTTATATGCAAGGAATAAAAATTTTAAATTCACTCTGGTGCAGACCGGGGGCCAATGCAGTGATTTAAGAACAGGTGCGATGTGTTCGTGTTTTCTGGGTCCCGGTCAGGACACGAGCAGCTGAATTCTGAACATACTGCAACCTGTCCAGAGTAGACCTAGAAACCCCAGCCAGAATAGCATTACAGTAACCCAGACGAAACGCTACAAATGCATTGATCAGTCTTTCAGCGGAAGAGAATTGCAGCTAAGGACACAGTCGAGCTACATTTCGCAGGTGATAAAATGAAGACTTGACCGTGGTTTGGACAAACTGCTCGAGGGCATGGATTGAATGTCACAAGGTTCACATTGTTCATTGCAAATCTGTAGAGTTATATATTGTATTACTTACACATTACAAGAATAGGTTAATTAAGTAGGCTAAAAAAAATTAAGATTCTATTATCACAAGGAAATGAATGACTTTTTTTTGCATTTATAATCAAGCAATTACAAAACACTCAGATTCAGTGAATAAATGAATTACTAAAAAACGTTGCACACTTCATGTGCTTTAAAGAAGTTTTCTATATGCCAGCTTAATTCAAATGACAAAATACCCACTGATTATTGTGTTGAAGTAATACTTCTCTGTTTTGATGTTGAACCGAGCAGACATTGATAGTAGATTTTCAGGTGAGCAAATGATGTGTTTTGAAATGCAGATGTGGGTTCACTCTTTTGATGGGGGGTCAACTGCCAATCACCATTAGAGCTATACAGACCTGTATCTACTGCTGGAACAGAATGTATGGCAGTTTTAGCTCCTCTTGAAACTTTGACAGGAAAACTAAATGCATAATGAATTGGATTTAGGAGTGCTAAGAAGTGGTATAAATCCATCTATGACTGACACACTAATAACTAATGGAATCTCTGTTCTGCAGGGTCCAGCAGCTGGAAGAGGAGAATGCAGAGATGAAAGTGAACGTGTGCAGACTCAAGTCTCAGACTGAGAAACTGGACCAGGTCAGATTTGATGATAAAATGACTCCCATTGCACTGAACACATCTGATCAGGTTTTTCCTGGAGATATTAAACCCACAACTTTAAAGCAGCCACCAAAAATCTAAAGTCAGACCAAGTTGTATAATGGGGCTCTGAGGTGGAACCTTTTGAGTTATATAAAGTATAAATAGAACTAAATAGGTTACTTTTATGAAGATGTATTAATTGGATGCTTATGCGACAAAAAAACTGGGTCATGAGAACCGCATTTGGGCTAGTGTAATTGTAAATTTCTCACTCTCTTTCTCTTAAATATTCTCAGGATTTGGAGTTCACTCACCATTTTCACACCATCATTTGAGACCAAGTGTAGCATCACCTGACTCATGCGAGCAGGCTGTGAGATCCCCGGTGGTTGTCAGTTTTGATGTGCTGCTTGCGTGTGAGAGCTGGTCCTGTATGACATTAGCAGCACTGGATTTAGACACAGAGCCCGGGAGACTTTGATCTTTGAGATGGAATGAAGCAACACACGGTGCGATGCTGTAGCCCTTTCACTCGGCTCAAAACTAGGTCACTGAGCGATGGTTTGAAAAAGGAAAGATTCTCTTGAGAACTTGATATAATAATTCAGCTGTTTTCAGAGGTTCAATAAGCAAAATATTGATAGCATACTTTTGTTTTACTTGCATGTTTAACTTAACATTTTCGCTATATACCAGTTCTATTTGTAAGCATACCATTTGCCAAGAAAATAACCACAAGACGTGCTAATCAAAGGACACAACTGGTTTAAAAAAACCTGTTCGTCTTTTGGTCGGCAGGTAATGACAATGAAGTACTGTGTAGCTGTATTTTATTTGTATTTCAAAGCAGATATCAGTGACTTGAACACATGTCTGCTTATTGCCATTAAATCGATAAACGATGTTAATTTACTACAATTTCATTATTATGTCCACTATCTTAAACTGCAGTAAAGATGTGTCGGATAAATAGTTTTTCTCCATTTATTTGCATAAATACTAACCTCAGCACTAACCAAAAAGTACCAAGTTGCTTTAAAAATGGATTTTGCTCTTAAATCACCAAAGTTACTGATGTGGGGAACAAAACAAAAGACATATTTTCCATATGAAATCATCGTCTTGTGCTGTATGTAAAAGCCAGAAACTAAGCTTTAATGATCATCAGTAAAAATTACAAGTGTTGGTCAAGGAAAACCAATAGCAACCGGGAATTCATGATTAGGCATTCATAATCAATCATGTTGTTGTAGTACAGCAAATAACAGTAAACGAGGGGAAAAAATGTACCAGAAAAACTAAACGAAAACCAAAAATTAAAAAAAAAAATTTTTTTCAAGACCATGACAAAGATTTAAAATCCAATTTATAGTTAACTTTTATTTTGAAAATATGTAATTCTGTCTTTTTTTCTGTGTCTAACTCTGTGTCTCAAAATCAGTGAAATCATATATGTATTTATTGATTCAAGAGTCAAAATCTTAGTTAAAAAAAACATTGTTATTTTTGGTCAGTATGGGTTAACAGATTTATGCAAAAAAAATGACATTTTAATCCACTAACATAACAAAGGGGAAGGCTACAGACAAAGGAAACTTGAGTACAGGCTTTAAAAATGTCTAAGCATTTCTCCAAAATGTGTGTATATAAGAAATGTCACCAAAAATCATCCAATTTTCTGAAACACAGAGCCAAATTAAGAATCAAAATCATTACAGAGTGTATAAAAAAATGTCCCCAAGAACTCATATGTGTTAGGTAGAAGCTTCTAACTTCTAATAATGTTAAATCTCTATATATTCCAGGAGAAGCAACGTATGACGGATAAACTGGAGGACACAAGCCTACGTTTGAAGGATGAGATGGATTTGTACAGGAAGATGATGGACAAGCTTTGGCAGAATAGACACGAGTTTCAGAAGGAGCGAGAAGCTATGCAAGAGGTAGCATAGACTCGTTCCTTTATAATCCTTAAGTTAGTGCATAGAAACTACAGACCTGTCTAAAATCTGTGTTTAGTTGATAGAGGACCTGCGGCGGGAACTGGAACATCTGCAGCTTTTTAAATTAGAGACAGAGAAACCCGGCCGAGGTCGAAGTGCAGCAGGGCTGTCCGAGTACAATGCGAAGACTCGAGAGATTGAACTGGAACATGAAGTGAAACGACTTAAACAGGTAAGAAGAATCAGCCAGAATGACTAGTTGTATTATTAAACTGAATTATACACTAAAGTTTTTGAATCTTCAAACAGGAAAACCATAAACTCAGAGACCAAAATGATGATCTGAATGGACAGATTCTCAGCCTCAGCCTTTACGAGGCCAAAAATCTGTTTGCTTGCCACACAAAGGCCCAATCGCTGGCAGCAGAGATAGATAATGCCTCGCGGGATGAGGTAACAATACAAAATATACTGCACATCGCATGACTCAAAATGAATTAAAATTAAAGTTTTCTCATACTAATGTTGATGAACTCTTTCTTTCAAGTTGGTAGACGCTTTGAAAGAACAAGAAGAAATCAACTTCCGTTTAAGGCAGTACATGGACAAAATAATCCTGGCCATCCTGGACCACAACCCCTCCATTTTAGAGATCAAGCATTAAACGCCTCACATCAGAAGAAATGCATTGGTAGAGAGCTCCCTCTTCAGGCCAGGAGTGTGAATTGTGCCGTTGCATTCATTCTTCAGATATTTGAGGATGGTTTTCTCTCTCTCTCTCTCTCTCTTCTCTCTCTCTCTCTCTCTCTCTCTCTCTCTCTCTCTCTCTCTGGATGTGAAGTCCACCACCTCTCATGTTAATCTACTCTGAGTTTAGGCTGCAGACTTGATGTTAACAAGTGACCACAGTTATAGGAAGTTAAATATACAGACTACCTCTGAGTTTGTAAGTGCAACTCAGTGTTGTATTCCACACATGCACAAAAATAGAAGGATATGCATGTTAGGGGATGTTTGGATTATTATTTGATCACTATAAATGCATCAGTCACAAGTCTGGCTTAAAAATATGGCGTAAAACAGAGAGAAATATTAACCCTACATTAGCTATGATTTTCAGGAGACTTGTTCTGTTTTTGAACACCCATGATATGATCAATTAATTGTCTATTCTGTGTTAGAATACGACTGCCAGCTCTCCACCGTTCAGCTTTTTTTGTTTAATCATCTCATGACTTTATTGGTGAAGAAGCACAAGTGAGTGTAGGAGTACAGACGTTGCAGCTGTATAATACTGTAAGTATATAAAGAATAATGTGAAAAGGAAAGGTTTATTTTTATTAGAAGTTTACGTTCGAATGAAATGCTTTGTAAAAAAAAATCCCGACTAAATAAAAAAGTGAAGCCTTTGTGTTTTAGGGTTAAAATGGTTTTAAAGTAAAAACAAAAAGCATTTTTTTTTATTAAATCAAGAATTATCAAACTAATGTATTACTTCTCATATATGTTCTTTGTATTCATTGAACAATCAGTACAACAGTTTTCATTATTAATAATATTGAGCAATGTTTGAGAGCTACATTATATTATTTTATTGTAGCTTACAATTATGAACGGAGTCACATCTTTAAGTCAGAAATGTGCTTTTAAATCACCAGCAATTTAAATCATACTAACCGCAGCGCTTTGCAAAAGAAGGGTTTGCTATTGTTCATCGAGCCAGGGATAATGTGGATAAGCCTCACGTTCAATACAAGTGCTTCAACCATACTAAATAAATTCATGAATGTATTATCACAACACCCCTTTACCCAGACGTGTGAATTAAAGTGAGAAAACTCGTCAAGTTTTAGAAAGGAGATAATATTTTGCTTGATTGTCACAAAATAGTTTTGCTTTGTTGCACAAATTGTACTGAATCTGTTTCTTTGCATGGTCTTAATCTAAGTTTGTGCCCTTTATTTGGAATGTAACATGATTCTGTTCTTGAAATAACTATTAATGAGATCGGTTACTTTATAGATGAGCTTTTATATTTTTCTTTTCGACTTGTGTTGTAGTATTTTTCATTGTAAATGTTGTACATAGACTAGTTGATATTTGTATTGATGTTTCACGCATTGACGTCAAGAACAAAGGAAGGAGTGTTTTATAGTTTTATGAGAAAACATGCTAAGATAGGTGAGTGCCTAGTCATGTATAAAATCTTTTGCAGCTGTAGAAATGTTTCAATTTCACTTAAGAGGTCAGTGCTGATGCCACAGGCAATGTTGGTTTCTTGCAATATAAATACATTTTATTTTAAAGGGTCTCTTTTAAGGAGCACTGCTAATAAATCATTAATGTTGGTATATGCTGGTATAACCAAACACTGGTCCTATGATGTGTTTACACATAGTTGTGCTTCGTTTGTGACCACTACTAAGGCTTAAGATATTATAGTCTTTATTCCGGGGCATGGTTTACATCATCTTTATACTTTACACTCTTTTCTTGTTATAAAAAAGTATAAGGGAATATAGTAGATAAACCTTATTGCAAAAATAAGGTAGGATGAAACATGAATTTAAAATGTAATAATTGCCTCAAAGTTGTGACAAATTTGGAATGAATAATAAACAATCTGTTTGGTATGATTTGTGTATTTTACTGTTCCCATTTTAAAACCTTTCAGTCTAGTAATAATTGTCATGATGTTGTATATATTGATTCGTCTACACAGATCTCCAGGTCTCCATTGAATATGATGCTTCTTTGTGTTTTGTTGTTCTGATGCTTTGGACTCCAGTTTAATTTAGGAGACTTTTTGATTTCATGTTTAGTTATGAATGAAACTATAAGGATAAATATGGGGGGAAAAAAGATCGTTATTTACTTTGTGTCGTGGATTTAAGCAGTTAACAAACAACTGAGTACTTTGAGACCCAGTGGATTTGCTGTCAAATATACCAATTAAATTTAAAAACATTTAGTTTATTAAATATATAGATGGAAAAAAAGAGAAAGTGGGTTGGACAAAAGTTCTTTTAAGACCCGAGAGGCTAATTGAATACAATATTTACATATCCTTCGAGGAATTTATTGGTGTAATATTGTTGTTAAAAAAATGTCCAGATACTCGCCATTTTGATTTTCAAAACGATTTTAGGATTTGACAGATTTTAAGGAAGGGAAACCTTCTTGATACATTATCAACATAGATCAGGAAAAAGTTAACACCGAGTTTATGTTTTGTCATTAAAATTACTCATTAAAATGATAGACGCACTTTCGTGCAATACCCTTACGTCAAAGCTTAACCAAACTGCTGGCCTAAACGAAATTTAATTGGTCCAGTACAAGGCCGAGGGAACCTCATTGGCTGTGGCGTGTAAAAGTTAGTGTCGCGTAATTATGTGAACGTCTTAACAAATTATTATTTGATTGACAAGTAGTTAAGACATAATGAACCTGTCATTTTTAATAGCAAGTCAAACGGTATTTGAACTCTTAAATATCAATTTCATTTTGAAAAATTAGAGTTTTGACATTTAAACAGACTTAAATAAAACATTGATATTGGTTGAAGTGGTTCAGAACGCCTTCATGGGTAAGTGATTTAACTAATGTATTTAGGTGTGACCCGTCCAACTGTTGACTACATTTACAACTTTGGAAGTAAATTAAAGAAAAGTCCATTACACTAATTTCAGTTTCGACTGAAAGTCTCTTTCCACCAGGGGGAGCTATAGGGTGACTTTGTAAATATGTACCATCTTTGCATAATGAGGTTGGGAAAATATTTAATTCACTTAAGGTACAAATGTTCTGTGAAAGTTATCACAAAATGAAAGTTAATTGTAAGAGAAAGGTCAAATGACCATCTCAGTGCCCATGATAACCACACATCACTTAGCATTCCAGACAGACAGTATCTGTATTTGAGCAACATCCTCATTCTTCACATCACTGAGACTCGGATAAGCCAGACACCTCCAGCACATTCTCATTAGACATATCCAACAGAAATGTTCGTGTCAAGAATGACTTAAAACATATTTTATCAGACGTCCAAACAGAAATTATTTCAGACTCTCTCATAAATGCACCAAATGCCCATATGACTAGGTTTTTGGGATTTGGAGAAGAAAGCACATAGATGATGGATTTGCTTTGTTCTTTTAAATAACAAGATGTGGTTATTAGATAGTTAGATCGTCTTTCATCTATCATTCATCGTTTACAATTTGTAACTGCATGGGATCATTAGGGTTTGTTAGGGGTTGTTTCAGTTCGCACTGGGTAAAAGACCAGACACACAGATTCTAAACAGGTTAGCAGTCCATCTCAGGGGAATGTTCACTCACCATACACACAGCAATTATTAGTTATAAATCAATCTGACATGTGTGTTCTTGAGCTTGGGGAAACCTCAGCTTCCAGAGGGAACCAAGATAAGCAAAGGGAGAACAAGACAAATAAAAAACTCACAGAACAGTTATGCAGGCTAATTTTGAGAACACATGTTGTGTTTTTTTCATATTACATATTATTAAGTATGTAATTAACCGACGAAATGTAAGGATTTGCAGGTTATTATTATGCTCTGAAAAAAACTGAAAGGGTTTAGGACAGCATGTCTAAAAATCATGTCTTCTCACTTTCAAACTAAAAAATATTTTATTGCAACTGAAAAATACAATGTTTTAACGTAAAAAGACATTTTATAGTTATTAGACTGAGGACGGGAAGGAAGCTGAATTTGACTTAGATGTGGACCATATGTTTTAGAATGACCCAACAGAGTTGCGTTAGCCCATAGCTGTTTCTTTCATACATCAGACCTCAGAGCTTCTACTCTCCAGTGTGTGCAACAATAGCTCTCTGCAAGGGAGATGTGGTGTTTTATTTGGGCCAGGCTGGCCTGTTCCTCATGATTGAACACTGCAAGGTGTGAATGACCTGCTTCTCACAAGAGCAGCCAGGACGAAAGCAAGGCATAGAGTACAGGGGCTGTCCCACTTTAATTGTTCATTCTTTTAGGTCCAGAGACAACCAATCAGAGCTGAAAGCCATACATTTAAGTCATCTGGGTTAGATACTTATAGAATCAAAGCTCAAAATACATGTTAGCGTGATTTTGGCAAAGCACTATTGGAGTGTACTCGCCAATCTTATACTAGAAATTTCCAGAGAGTCTCAGGGGTTTCTCTAAGTCTGCTCCATCTGTAGGTTCGCTGAAGGACATTTAAAGAGGTCTCCTGTCCCTTCCAAGCCTTTAGACTTATGTTGGCTTTTGAGTGAATGACAGAAAAAGGTGTCAGTATCTTTTGCTTTCCAGAAGAACAGAACATCTCATCTGTCATCATAAAATGAATCTAGTATAAGAAAATTGTCCTGATTTAAATCTAGCTATTATTACTGCTTTCTGGCAATCACTGTCTTTGTTTCAAAGGTAAGCAGTTGAAATAAAGTCTAAACATTGAAACAGCTGTCGATTTTGTTGGAAGATAATCTGAACAGCACACCACTGTTTCCTGCATTGGTCCATTTAAAGAGAAAATAAGCAGGATTATGACACTTACATCACAGGCAGAACACGACTGACTGCACATGCTCAGAAGTGAGAAGTGTGCAGAAACAGAGTTTAAGAACTCTGGCAAAGCAGTCTTCTTTTTCCACTTATTGTAGGAAAAAAGCTGTCAATCACATGGCTGGGAAGGGCGTCATGTAATCAACCAAGCTTAACAAAACAGGAAAGCCTAGTCCACTGTACATATAACTATCAAAAATTACAATGTTTTAGCAGTGGAACCATGTATTAATATGGAACCATAACTATAAGAAGTAGTAAACACACTAGGGAGAATGGAAAATTTGCCACTTTAATAGTACAGTTAACAACATTTGTTTATAAATACTGAGAAGCTGTGCTAAAATGATTAGTCTATATGTGTCATTATGTACAATAATGCTGTAAAAATGCTAAAATATTAAAACAGGCATTTGTTATTAGTCTCGATGAGGAGAGTACCTGGAAAAAAAGGCCTCATACTTGTAATTTAAAAAATGGTATCAGTGCAACCCTAATTTCTACAGTGTTCAAAACCTCAGAAAAGAAATATACTCTCTAAATAATATTTAAAAAGGGGAACAGACTTACTTCTCCAAGTGTTACATAGTAACATAGGTGTTACTGGTAAAAACCACTAAGAAATATTTAGCCACTAGAGGTCGTATCTGCAATTAATTATGATCTGCTTTTTAGGTGATGACCAAAGCAAACTCAAATATGAATATTTGCTTGTTTAAAATATTTTCTTGTTTAGAGGATGCTTAATCGTAACATGCATCCTGTCACCATGACAAGAAAGGATTGGCGAGGAAATAGAGTGTGAAGTTCACATGAATGTATTTATTTTCAGCTTTAAAACATCTTTGGAAACGGATAAAAACGAATAATGTGTAGAACACAACTTATTGAGTTAATGTTTGATGTATACAAGATGCTTTGAAATACTGTTCTGTAAAAAGTAATTAATGTTTAAAAAAACGTTGGTTTAAATAATATGTATATTGTACTTAAGGCTGTTCGGGTTGTGTTGGTCTGTAGTGCAGTAAGTACACAGCAATACAAGAGTTCATTTCAGGTGAGAGAGTTCTCTTTTAAGTTGACTAGTTATAAATGTTCACAAACAACTCACTGGTTCAAGTTTGTGAGGTCTGAAAAAACAAATTTGAATAGAGATAGCTAGGCAAGTCTTGTGGCACATTGACTTCCACATGACTCATTAAAAAACTTTTTTCAGAGCATTGAGTGTGTGTGTGTGCTATAAAGGGGAACTCCGATCTGTTCAGGCATGCCTCCAGCTCTCTCTGTTTCCCATCCAATGACTCATAGAAAGCGCTGTTTAAAGAAGGGGAATTCTGCCTCGCTTTGGCCGTCCGGCAGCCAGTACAATGGGTACAAAGTGAGACAATGGCTTATGGAAAGCTCATGCTAACAAACAAATGCCAATGGGATACAAAAACAGTTCCACCGCTGACTTTTTGGCATATGGTCATGGAATGACATTTGGCAATAATCAGATTGATAGGGAAAACAGAGCAGAAACAGATTCAAGGTTGGCATTTCAGGTTTTAGATTACTGATCCTGTGTAAGGTTGAGAAATGCTCTGGTTGTCCCAAACCCACCAATGGAAAGCAGGCTTAAAATAGTTGCTGGGCTAATGCTGGATCTGCCTGAAGCACCAAGCTAGAGTTGTGTGTGGTAATCCTGCTCTTCTCCTCTGGAGGTCTCCTGGGATTGCTGGCTTGTCACTTTAGGTCCTAGTGACTTTATTATCTGTTGACACCTGCAATGATAGCATACGAGCTGAGGATATTTAAATTCATAACTTTGACAACTTTTCTTCCTCTGCTTCATGTTAGAGCCTGTCCCAGGTCACATTAGAACAAATGCAAGGATAGACACACCCTGGACAGGTCATTACTACATCTGTGGCTCCCACACATGTTCACACTTTCTCCAGAGTCATCAATCAAACTGACAAGAAAGATTTTGGGCTGTGGGCGAAACCAAAATATCTAAATCAACCCTGTCCAGGGATTGGAGAACTTGTGAGCTTAGAAACAGAAAGACTGCAGAACTCAAGCCAGTAAACTGTCTTACAAACAGACAAAGAGTGTGTCCCTCTGCTCTCTAATGCCAATTTAGCCTAATTTTATAAAATGCATAATCAATAAGTGATGCAATTTAGCGATGCTAGAACCTAAAGAACGCTGAAAAACACTGATCCTATTCCATCGGGTTTTTGAGATTATGATTGATGATCTCGTTGAAGATCCTATACTACACTGTGAGATGTTAGTAATATCTATAATAAAAGCTTTTAACAAAGCATTTAACTAATAAGAGCTTTTAACCAAGCTCTTAATAACCACAGAAAGTCTCATCACATAGGAATCTCAGGTATGGGTTTGGTATGTGAAGTGCAAATGCTTGGAAGTGCTAAGAATGCCATGGCTTACAGTATGTTAAAGCAAAATATTTCCGTGAATGAGTTATGGAAGAAGAAAATACTTTAGCAATAGAATGTAAAAGATGGAATGGTGACATTCAAACCACTTTTTCACCTTTTTTTGCTGTATTGTAATAAATAATATTTGCAATGACTGTGAGAACTATAAGTTTGGTGTACAGTGTAAATGTAATCAAATATTTGTAGCAGTTTGAGCAATTTGTTTGTATTTACCTTTTTTTCTCTTATTAAGCTCATTTATAGCTGTAAAGAGGAGTGTGATTGAGGGTAATATGGCTGGTCTGCAGACACTGTAGCTTAACAACATAAATCCTATGTTAACATTGGCCCGAACTTAACATTGCCTGAGAGTTTCATCATCGTGATTTATAGCCATTGTGTTGCTGGCTGAGCAACAGATTCACCACAGCACTCCTTTCTCTGTGTGTAACCAGTATGAAACATTAACAACTTACTTTGAAATTGATATTAATAACATGTTTTACACAAAACTGTCATTTTCAATTGTTTACAAATTTCAGTCATGCATTGTGTCTTTAATACAATGAGTTGTTCAGCCAGTGTTCCATCCTTCAATCAAATGTGAACCTGATTGTGAGTTCTCATCACATAAGCTAACCTCACTGACCCTAAGTTTTATTTTACAAAAAGGTATATTTTATATAGCGGAGACTTTTTTTTAATGATTTTGTTCACAACATCTTTGAAAGTTTCCATCAACATTTAAGTTCCATTTGCCAAACTCTCACATTTTCTTTGATATCAGAGACCTGAGGATGAACTGTCTGGAAAGCAAAATCTGGCTCGACTTCAGGAGAGCTTCCTGTGAGTTTACCTCGACTTGTCAGAGATCTTGATGGATCTCCAGCTCAGATGAAACTATGGTAGTTTTAGTCTTTTATAGCTGATTTACATTGAAGATCCATGCCTTTGAGTTCACCCCACGAAGCATCAGGTCTCTTTAACTCAGCCGTTCTTCAATTTAATGTACATTACACAAGGGTGTACATAATTTGTGTATACATACAAATCATTCCTATGAAGGGTGAAACTGAGTGTGAAGGAGGTGTACATGCTTTTTCTCTCTTGATCAAGCAAGTATCATCAGGAAGGAATAAGCACAAAATAAACTATGTTTGTAAAACTGTTAAAATCTGGACCACACTGAAGTAGGGTTAATAATGAATGGATGTTCCAACAGATGAAGACTTTACTCTTGTCATTTTTATTCAGATTATATAGTTTAAGGTTTGAATGAATTTCTGTTTTGGTCATGCCCGGATTCGTTTTCACTCACTTGCTGGTTTTAGCTGCTGATCAAGACTTAAGTCCATCTACACTGAAAAAACATCTAATTAGTTAAAGTTCATTGACTCAATTTTTTTCTTGTTGACTCAATTTTTTTCTACAGGCGTAATTCAATAAATAATTTATTTTTAGTTGGCTTACTTTTTGAAGAATTCATGTTTTCTAATTGACTTCAAATTGTCTATTGTTTTAAATGGGATCTGTTGACTTGATTAAAGTATGTTCAGTCAATTGTGCCAAACTAACAATTGTACGTTGAGTCAAGTTACTTTTTAGAGTGTTGTTTTAACACTATTTTACATGTTTTTTTGCATTTGTTGATTTCACTGTGAATTCATTAGAAGCCTACCTTTGAGTCCTGAAGCTTTTCAGTTTTATGACATTTTGCTCATTAGTAGTGCTTTGCATCTACATTAGTCTTCTGCTTTATTGTTCCTTATCGAGTTCTTTTAGCTTGCCTCCGGTGTTTTCCTTCGTGAAGTTTTTCCCATAGGTTTTTTTGTTCAGTTACATGAAAGTGTTTGGTTATTTAACCCCCTCATGGGAAATTTATGTTCAGATTTATTTTATCATTTTAAATAAAGAAGCTTTCTGGGACCCCTGGCTGTTCAGTGATTAAATTCTATTCATACCCATCTCATGAGAGCTTTTTAGGTGAAATGTGAAAAGCTTAATAGATTTAATTTTCAAAGAATGCACCATTGAGAAAATGTCAGTGATGCTTTGTGTTGAAAAATGTATAACTAACTAAGAAAAATTGTTCTGGTAATTAGTGAACTGTGACTTAACAGTCCAATTTATTTTAAGAACAAAACAACTTCTAAAAAACTGTTTTGGGGCACAGAGTGTAATAAAATAGAGTAGCCTGAAAAAGACAAAAAAAAAACAATCTTCAGTTCTTTAGCCTTCTTTAACCAAACAAAAAAAGATCAAATTCATCACAACAACAACAACAAAAATCCATTCAACATATAAATATGTCATGTAAAATAAGAGACTTCTAACCCCACTGGTATAAAAAAAAAAATTAATTTTTGGTGAGAATGTCAGTATTGAATATTCTCTAAATATTTCAAGAAGGAACAAGGCACATTTTATTTGGCTTCTGGCACCTCTGCAAGCCTAGTAAACGAAATCTAAATATTTTCTAGTAAACGAAATCTAAATATTTTCAAAACATTAAAAAGGTTAGTTACAGAGTCCAGCATGTGACTGGAGTTGAATGATATGTTTACTTGAATTTGATTCATAAAAGAACCCTTTTACTGTAAAGTTGTGATGGAGACCCAGACCTGTGCTGTAACGCCAACTTTTAATGACACTTGGTATAAAATGACCTCAAATGCTGTCTCTTTTGTACCATTAGGGAGCCAAGCTGTAATCTGCCCTACTCTTTTTCGTTATACCTGTATATAACAGAAAAAAATACAGATCTGTTTGATCTCAACTTTACAGTCAAAGAGGGAAAGCCAATTAGTCCTTCATTCATGCCAAAATTTGACCTCTGCCGTTGATATTCTATTATTACATTGTGTTTTTTTTTTGTTAATAAAACCTTTAGATTTCGCAACCTAGGTTTGAAGTCTTGTTTCACAGTCATCTTGCTGGACTTGTCCTTGAAGAAAAGTGGGTTTTTGGGCACATGGCTGGCTTCAATATCTTCCTTGTGGCTTTTGTAGTGTTTCGCCTCTGCGTTTGAATATTTCTGGAACGACCTGGCCCTCTTGCTGTAAGACTCCCACATCCATGTAAGCTTCCCTCCAGTGCACTGTGAGGCTACACAGTCTCCTTGTTAAATCATCCCCGGAATGTAATCTTTACAGAATTTTAATGCGCTCTTTCCAAAGCAGGCCTGGGATGGGTTCATTAATGCACAGTGGACTTTAGAATTACTCCCCTCTCTCACAATGCAGATAAAAACTCCACAAGACAGGAAATAGCTTCAACGTGAGCCTTGAAGAAATGTATGTTGGTAATAGTATTTCTTCTATACCCAAAATCTTCAATGGTTTGCCCAAAAAGGTGAGGTATATTGTTTATAACTGAGCCAGGAAACAGAGGATTTGGTGTGTTTATGTTAGCGATGTGAAATGGATGGTGTGCACCTGCATCTGTGTTTGCCATAAAACACAAATCTCACAGGATCTGCGTGTGTATGTCAGCCACTAGCTCTTTTCAAATGTGTTCCCAGTCACTAATTTTGATCCAGGGTGTGTCAATCCACCCCTCCTGCCCTTTCCTCACATCTCCCTGTGGTTTTAGAGACTGTCTCGACTGCTCTATAATATCTCACATGCAGCTATGCAGACAGAACACACTGTTTAGCGGACTGCTGTTTGGATTAAAAAAAAAGCTGTTTGGAGCTCAAAGAGCTCATATCTGTTTGGATTAAAAAAAAAGCTGTTTGGAGCTCAAAGAGCTCATATCTGGCAGATATATTTATCAACATTCGAAGCTCTATCAATGTATCTGTATCAACTGTAACCTGTCACAATAGTTTATTGTGCATCTGAAGATTCATTGGTCTTTGTTGAATAAAAAACATTTTTGCGCTCAAAATAAAGCTATTGCAAATTAATTAACAACCCTCACTTAATTACAAGGACTATTACTAATTACTAATTCCTAACTATTTGTTTTCCTTATGTGAGGAACATAAAATATTTATTTGCCCTACCTTATCAGATTGTCCTACTGTAGTTTGAAGTTACATTTTAACCATTTTTTGTTTTTTTACTTTTACAAATTTATCACATAAATCACACGTGCAAAAACTTACATATTTTAGCTGAATTGCTCTACATTTAAAAATCCAAACTTTTGCAAGTGTAGCACAGTTTTATGAGGTCACATCATCAAAATATCCTACCTTACGGTTTAGTAGGACAGTTTTGTAGGGTTAAACCAATCATCAAAAAAGCACAGCTTTATGGTGTTACATTTACCATGAAACTATCCTACCTCACTAAATACAAGAGCAGCAAGGAATTATGGGCATTTGAGCGGTGAGCAAAAGCAGGGCTGATTTGTGGCTAAGAATCCAGCTTAACGGATGCTTTAGGAAACAGCTTGACTTACAGGGAGACCAAATGCTTTCCGCATGCTGCAAGGGGTGCTGTTGAAACCTGACTAAATGTTACTTTCATCTAGATCCTACCAGAGAACTGAATCAATCAACATGTTTCATATCTTGCACTGACAAACAATGAACTGCAACCATATTCATGGGTCAAATAAAAAAAGATCACAAAGTACAACATTCTACATTAAACAATACATACAATATACCCAATGTTTTATCCAAAAACTGAACATTTTCTCATCCCCAGTTACTACAATATTCATTATAGAACCTTGTGCTGTTTTGTTCATTGTTTGTACAGTAAACCCAGGCCTTTGAGCCACAAGAACACTAAATTTACATTTCATACATTTCTGTAGTACAATTTAGCATTAACATGTTTCTTAATACTGTGAGACTTTGAACGCTATATAGAAAATCATTTATCTGATGATTCTGAATTAATTTTTCCCATTTAAATCTCATTTTGAGGATGTAATTTCTTAATTTTTATAAAATGAACTCAATGCTTAAAGATGATTACAATCTCACCATGAGCACCATCTTGATGTTAAATTCATCTTAGTGAATATCTAGAGGCGGCTTATTCCAAAGCCAATATGTAGCTACAGTGAAAGATCTGTCTGCCCTGAACTTCAGCTTGGAACAAATTTCATTACTTCTCTCCTCTAGTGTAAGTTGCTTTGGTCAAAAGCATCTGCCAAATGCATAAATGTAAATGTAAAGTTGAGTGTCATCAGCTTAGCAGGGGAAAGAGATATTGTTACTCCTTGTAATATCTTCCAAGAGACTTATGTAAATATTAAAATATAGTGGGCCCAGGATTGAGCACTGTGGAACTCAACAAACAACAATATACTGTAGGAGTTTTTCCACACTTTTCACACCACACTAGCACATATGACATACATAAGAAATATTTCAAAAACAAAACTGTGGACTAACATGTCCTTTCTAAAGTGTTAAGTATATTAAGACTCTCAGTGAACAGCTTGTATCTGGTCAGAATAATGCACCCAGTTATCTTGTTACTGACCTCAGTGCAGGTTCAAGAAGCTTGAGCAATGACATAGACTGGGAAGAAGCACCTAGTTTCTGTATCCCATTAACATCACATTGTAAAAGGCTCATACACATCGTGGGCAAGCTGACATCCATGTGTTAGCTGGCTCAGCTTTCTGCAGGTACGGCATATTAGGTTTTCATTTAGGTCTTGGCTTGCACGTTAGTGATGAACTGTCAAAAAGCCAGATTTTTTAAGGAACTCTATCCAACCATTTGTGAATTTCTGTGTTTTTTTCTCTCTCAAAGAAATAGCCATCTCTTATTAACATCAGCAAACTCACACCTTAGCACTGTGTCTATTACCTATTTATAAAATAACTTTATTTCGGATCCATGACAAAATATTCCAGGCCTCAACTTGAAGATTGACTATCTGCTAATTAAGGTCATCACCATCATTCTGCCATCTGACAGCACATGTCCACTTAGAATGCTGATGCTAATGTCCCGTAAAGAGTCATGGGGTTGAGTTTCACACAAGCCACGGGTTCGGGATAGAGTTGGCATATATGAGGGGGGTCTCATCTTTGGCCTCTGTCATAAACACTGACTTGTTAATCCTGTGGGTCAGACCGCTGGGCTGGGTGAGAGATGCTGAGAATACCTTACTATATTAAGCCACCCTCTTCATCGAAAACATCCTCTTTCCATTAAAGGACTCAAAAAATGTAAACCCAAAGACTTTAATTCCCACCAACGACATTCCGCAAGTGAATATTAAACACAAAGTAGGCTTTATAGGTTTGGAATGTTGTGAGGACAGGTTGAGTGGATGTTAAGAGGAATGAACTCCCCTATTAATCTATGTATAGTAGCTCTTAATAAAGACTAGGTAAAACAAGTAACGAAAGATTTTGGTGAAACCTATCCTAGACTTTTTTCTAGGTATAAAACAGCACTTCACTATATTATTACTCTGAGACAGACTGGCAACACATCTATGATAAGACCACACTCCACAAACAGTTACATTGGCTTCTATAAAAATTCATTTATGCATTTAGCAGGCCCTAAAGCAGGGGTGTCCAACGTCGGTCCTGGAGAGCTGGAGCCCTGCACATTTTTGGTTCAACCATCATTATACACACCTGTGGCACTAATTATGGTCCTCTGATTGGCTGAAGTAGAGTAGTATGCATACTACAGCAGGGTTGCAACTAAAATGTGCAGGGCTCCGGCTCTCCAGGACCAACGTTGGACACCCCTGCCCTAAAGCCTTATTTATACCTCTGTGTCAACTCGACGAATTGCCCTCAGCAAAGTCTGCGTGCTGACATAACCTCACGCTGACCTTTCTGCCTCTGAAAATGTTCTAACTTCGCATCAAGCCTTCGCAGACCTACGCAGACCATAAGCTCTGTGATTGGGCGAAGCGGAGCAGTCCTCTCCCTTTCGGGGTTCCACTCCGTGTTAAATGCTGGATAATTAAATAAAATGTTGATGGTGACGTAAACAACCTTCCTTTGTTATCTGTGCTGAGTTTTAGCTAGCTAGAAGTTAGCAAGGTCATCATGCCACGATGCGATATTGATCCATTTAGAGACAGTGCTTCTACATCAACAAGGTAAATAAAACCTGTCTCTTGTTCGCATCTGTGTTGTGTTTTGGTTTTTATTAGCAGTTGGCATTCTTATCAAACCAGTATTGATCAGAGCATAGGCAGCACAGAGGGACTATAAATGCTTTGTTTATATATGGGTGCGCGCGGAGCTTCTGCAATAGGCAATTCGTAGGCTAGATGCAGAAGTATAAATCCAGCTAAACTTTCAGGTAGTTCACAGTAGAGGTTGACTCAGCTGATCATCCGAAGATAAAAGCACCAAATAAAAGTCTTAAAAAAAGATAGAAGAAGGACGTTGTAGAAGGTTTTGCTTTTTGGAATAGAACAGAATAGAATAGAATAGAATAGTCAACAGGACTAACAGTTGTAGTACTTAAGCATTGCTGGATTTTGTCATTTTGGGATCCAAGGTAAAAAAAAAATGCAAAAGGGACCCTTATTTTTTGCTGAATTATTTGATAAAAGTATATTTATAAACAGACAGACAGAGAGAAACCCTTTGAAAGGTTCTGTTTTTTTTTGGTTTTTTTTTTACATTTTAAGGGAAACATCGTAAGAACATGTAACATTTTGGGAAATGTTCAGGATTAATGCCTAAATATTCAAACTTAGCGTATTTAAAAATGTGTATACTGTAGTGGGATCTCTTGATAATTTTGACGAAATATTACACATATTGTATTTTAATGTAGTCATTTCGAATCTCTGTTTGTGCTGGAAAAAATGGTTGTGGGGTCCAAGCAGTCACCTACTTTTTACTGATGATAAGTCCATCACTGGATGTAAGTATTGCCAAATAGAGTCTACACAATTGCTTTTTGGATGAATTATGTTTTAGAATCATGTAAAATACTGACTTGTGGGCTGTCTCATATCTTTCCCAATAACATGTGGAAATAGTTTGCATCCCTTAAATGGTTTAATTAGACCGTTAAAGGGACACTCCTTTATTGGACTGAGGATCTTTCTTCATCTTCTCCAGAGTTAATTAGCAGTACTATGTTCTCCTTCTTGGTATAGTGATGCAGCTGTGTATTGTTCTACGTTTGGATTCCAAGCTTGTGGTCATTTCCTAGCCCTAGCTCCCGCTTTGTGTCTCTATTCTCCTTTCAATGAAAGCAAAAAAACCCCCCCCTCCCCCAAAAATCTACAAAAAAAAAAAGTTTTTAGCTTAGCATGGCATAGATCATTACATTATATTAAACCAGAAGTATCACCATTCTGAATATTCACACTTTGGACAGGTTTCTTATCTATAACTTGACATTGAATTGTTACATTATTATTAGCACCTCAATGTATGTAAACTATACTCATTGCATCATAATAATTAAGGACCTTTTAAAATGGTCTGTTTAAAAATGTAAAAAGTTGTTTTGAAGATCTCAGGGTGAGGAGGGTCATGGGAACACTGAAGCTAAATATGTTGCGAACATATGTCGCAAGTGTTATTTCAGATTATAATTTTAGAATATGTCAGATCATGCAAATCTATGTAGAGTAAACAACAAAACATAGCGCTAGTTGTCTTAGGAAAATGCATCCTGTATCTTCAATTTATTCTGGCCCACAATGGGCTAAATTTGGCCAGCTATGCCCCTATTTCTCTTTCTGTAACACTCAACTCCCCTGACGGACTTGTTCAAGAGAATTCAGAACAACTGGTTCAAGGCATTTCCCAGCGATGGGTTGCGGCTGGAAGGGCATCTGTCACATAAAACATATGCCAGAGAGTTGCCGGTTCATTCCGCTGTGGCGACCCCGAAAGGGAAGAAAGCCGACATGAAGATGAATGAATGAATGGTTCAAGGCAGTGGCTCAGGTAAACTGTTTTGTTTTTACTTATTTCGCTTTGATGACAACAATTACTAACCAATACACTCTGATGGGGAAACACAGCAAAACTTATTTCACTTAGGGTGTGGGTTTTAAGCAAGTATTACAGCATTTTTAAATAGCAAAAAAAAAGATTTTTTGTTATTTAAACAAGCTTCGGGAGGAGCTTGTCGTATGAAATTAGCCAAATCATCATCACAGGTGCCACCGCTCATCAGCATTTCAAAATATAAGTAGCACACATTCAACTGTTCATTAATGACTAACTAGCAAAAATAGCAAACAAAAAAGGGAAAGGGAAAGACTTGTGCTTACGTGGAAGATCGACTGACTTGTGCGTACGTGGAAGATCGGCTGACTTGTGCGTACGTGGAAGATCGACTGACTTGTGCGTACGTGGAAGATCGACTGACTTGTGCGTAAGTGGAAGATCGACTAACTTGTGCGTAAGTGGAAGATTGACTAACTTGTGCGTTCGTGGAAGATCGACTGACTTGTGCGTTTGTGGAAGATCCACTGACTAAGGTGAAAGGGGAAGATCGTCTGACTTGTGCGTACGTGAAATATCGACTGACTTGTGCGTTCGTGGAAGATTGACTGACTAAGGTGAAAGGGGAAGATCGTCTCACTTGTGCGTACGTGGAAGATCGACTGACTTGTGCGTTCGTGGAAGATCAACTAACTTGTGCGTACGTGGAAGATCGACTGACTTGTGTGTTCGTGGAAGATCGACTGACTAAGGTGAAAGGGGAAGATCGACTGACTTGTGCATTCGTGGAATATCGACTGACTTGTGCATTCGTGGAATATCGACTGACTTGTGCATTCGTGGAAGATCGACTGACTAAGGTGAAAGGGGAAGATCGTCTGACTTGTGCGTACATGGAAGATCGACTGACTTGTGCGTTCGTGGAAGATTGACTGACTAAGGTGAAAGGGGAAGATCGTCTGACTTGTGCGTACGTGGAAGATCGACTGACTTGTGCGTTCGTGGAAGATCGACTAACTTGTGCGTACGTGGAAGATCGACTGTCTTGTGCGTTTGTGGAAGATCGACTGACTAAGGTAAAAGGGGAAGATAGTCTGACTTGTGCGTACGTGGAAGATCGACTGACTTGTGCGTTCGTGGAAGATCGACTGACTAAGGTGAAAGGGAAAGATCGTCTGACTTGTGCGTACGTGGATGATCGACTAAGGTATGAGGGAAAGATTGACAATCTTGGGAGAAAGGAATGTATTTATAACAAAAAGTTCTAAATAGATTCAATGCAATGACTGTACACATAATTAATTTGTAGAATTAATTAACCCTATTATGCCATATAAATTCTGTAACTCTATAACTTCTGTAATATCCAGTCCATGCTCTCCAGTGAGTCTGTGCGCATATCATTGTATCATTCAACATTGAGCTTCAGAGCTCAGAACTTTTGTCTATTTTTAGTCATTAGCAATTACTTAGAAGCCAAAACCAACAGAAAAGTGAGCCAAATCGTAATATTGTGAGAGTTTGATGGATTTAAGTTTCAACCGTTTATTTCCCTTTTTCATAAACAACTTAAAAGTGGTTAATCTGTCCCGCAACAATTTTTCAGTTTCCCATGATTTCTTTCTGATGGTTCAATTAAAGAAATCCTGCTATCTAATCCTTCTCCCTTGACTACTCTGTGGATGAAAAACAAGTCTTAAGGGAACAACTTCATTCAGAGAAGTTGATACTTTAAGTTTGCGTGGTTGGAAAAACATGAATTTGAATGTTTATTATTCACCCTTTTTTACTCGGTTACAGAAATGCTAAAATACTAAAAGATAACTGTTTGACTTAAATTAAAAGAACCCTTATTATGCAATATCAAATTTTGGAAGGTATTTGGATATAAATCTGTATATGTACACTCTTATTAGCACAGGTTAAACAGCATAGAAAATTCCTTACCATTTTTAGACCTAGGGGTTTATGACATAAAAGTCCCCATCCACCAATATTGATTGACATGCACATAAATTTGCCCCGGAAACCATTCACCATTGTTTTTGCACAAGTTGAACCAAAGAAGGTTCAATGCTGCTCTATTTTAAAATATATTTTCCAACACAAGACCCTTAATTGTCTATCAGTGGATGACCAACTAAGGACAAAGTGTTAAAGTTTGTTTTAAAGCTTTGGTTTAAGACAAAATTCCTTGACGTATTTCAAAACTGCCATTTGTCTGTGCCTGCCATTCACTCCTGGTTCCTTTTTGAATGACAAGCATTCATATCCAGAGTTTGCGAAGATTTCCAATTTCAGATCTTTAACTGTCTTTATGACTAGTTTAAATGTTAACACAGCTCGCCATACTGATGTGTCTTTACTGCGTCTTGGCTCCACACCTGTCTGGAAATAGAGTGTATTTGCATTGATTTAGAATGTTAAGGTATACACCCATAAAACAACGTCATTCCTTTGTGCCATCAAAACTACCATTTTTATCTTGTAATTATGAAAGAACTGATTTTTTTAAACAGAAAACTAATCTGAAATGTTTAGGAGAGCCAGAGGATTAAAATCACATCATCTAAAAAGGGCATAATAGGAGCCCTTTAATATAAACTCAACAAAGCTAAAGAATCCACAGTGAAGGATTACATCAATGTCTCTCATAGTCAGGGCTTCAATGGTTGTTAGATATGCGATAGAGGATCTTTCACTGTTCACAGTTCTAGCAGAGCTACACTAGACCTCGGGGTATGTTTGTGAATCATTTTAATCATGAGATGAAGGATTTATTCTGGCACTGCCCTCCTCTCTTTCATCCAGCAGAGGCTTTAGGACAGTCTGTATCTTGGTTACAGTTACTTGCCATTAATAGTGCTACTTGGAATATATGCAGACTTTATAAATATCACTAACTACTTGCAGGATGAAGCCGGATGGAGCTTGTAAGAGTGTTTAAGTACTTTTTGCTTTTTTAAATTTAATGAACTACACTTCAAATCCACTTTGACTTTGATTCTATAGGAGCCTGAAGCCTCTGCCTGCTGCCAAGATCATCTGAAAAAAAAAAAAAAACCCAGCACGACTGAACCTGGAAAGCCTGAACAGATTTGTCCTGCTTGAATACTGGGATTGATTTTATTGAGGTTAATCAGTCTGTTCTTCTTACATTTTGCAGCCTTGGCTAAACTTTTAGGCAAGATAAGACATAGCTCTCCAAACTTATGCAAAGGGCTTATTCAATAACTTTGTATTTAAACAGAAAGAAGATTTCAATCCGTGTTAGGGAAGTTTGCTTGTATATGTGTGTGCTGTTTTTCTTCTTGGATTTATCCCCTCCCCCACTCTATCAGATCAAACCTTAGATTCGTGAGCAACTGTGTGTATGTGATTCAATGACGAGGTGCTATTAACAACTATTTTGTGCTTTTGTTCATTTATGTCTATTTATATTTAACCAGCTTCCACAAAAGGCTGTTACTGTTGGACTGTGTGTTTGTGCTGAGTCAGTACACAAGGGTGTCACATTTACTTTCTCATCTCTTCTCCACCCAGCCACACACCACCGCCTTCTCACTCCTCAACAAACACACACTTAACTACTGAAGGAAAGTTTTCATTGTTGTTCCATACTAGTAAAACCCAGCATATGATTCATACAGCTGAGCGCTTTAAAACCAGAACTTTCACTGAAAATTCTACAGGTCAGTATCACACTAAATACAACAAACCTTTGACAGTTTTTTAATAACTTTTAAACTGTAATCAATGGCTTAAATATGTCTGTGGTTTCGGTTTCTATTCAAGCAGACAGTGGCAGACCTAAAACCAATAACTTGACCCATATGTCATCTTTAAGAACCTGCTGACATTATAGTTTGTAAATAAGTGTCCAGTCCTGGGGTGATTCTAGAATCATAGCTTTAAGGGTGCTCGGCATAGCCAGTAGCATACACTTTGATAAACACCTGATAACTTTATCTTTCATGCTCATCGATAAGGGAACACTCTCTTAACAGAATATAAGGTAAAATGTTTTGTGAATTATCTGGTTAAATGTTTAAACAGTAAAATCTTTTATTATATAAAATTTATATTTCCATCCTTTTATAATATGGATACAACGTTCTGATCTTCTAGGTGTTATTGGGGGGTTAAATGCCAAAAAAAATGTAAAACTTTAAAACATCTTCAGAATAAATGTTCTTCTTCCAAATCCATTTTAAGCTCTATTGCAAAAAAAAAAACTTTTTTTTTTGTTCAGTGTGAGTTACTTGTGGGCAATAAATAATGAATCACCTATTTTTTTCAAGAAAATAAAAACAAAACAGTGGATTTTTCATTATTATCATGTGATGTTTATCATGTGAAAATGTTTTTGCTGATGGTTCGCCAAATTAAGCACATTACAATCCCTTCAGAAGCACCCCTATAGCCCCCTAAAAAGACTAGGAACTCTTTCGCAGCCAAGCTTGCATAGTATGCTTTATTTTCACAACTTTTGGTTGCATCACAAAAGCACGTTTCTAGGAATGTTACATTTAATGTGATAGTTAACTAGGGTTTTAAATATTTATTCACAGATATATTTATTCTTATTTCACATACAAGTCTTTTTTACTCTGCATTTTCATTGGCCATTGTAGAAGGCATTAATCTGCTAGCTAAAACTAAAAGGAACCTAATTTATTTGATATGAACCCAGGTTAGAAACTAAACTGATTTGTGTTTTGGATGCCATTTTGTGTTTTTTTTTCTATTCATCTCCATTTAGTGAAACTGAAATCAATGATGAATCTATTTTTAAATTACACTTTGAATTTTTATAAATAAAGGAAAATTAAATAACACAAACAGCATTATTTTATATATAAAAAAAATTAAAAAAATTTGTTATTATATCTATTTATATAACTTATCCATGCTACCAGACTAGTAGAATGCAATTGACAAAGACATAGTAAATGTTAATTAATAATATAAATATTTGGAGAGTGTGGTAAAAGCCTTGACTGTATATAACATGGACGGAGTGTTTGTGACATCACCCATAGGGACCTGGCAAAGTCAACTGGACATAGTGGGCGTAAAGTGGGGGAAGTCAGTACTCCAAAACTCATCCTCAGAGGCGGGATAAGGCCGAAGTGAAGGCCTCTGATTGGCTGAAGGTTTCGTTTTTATATAAGTTGAACAAACAAATGTAAAAATAATTCACCCCCCTCAGAGCGTTCATGAAGGTAAAACTAGCCATCTGAATCAACAAACTTAATGGAGCCAGGGGTAGAAACATGTTTTTTCAGTTCCAAAGTGAATGAGAACTTGCTCCCTTTTGGAGTCAGCCTCAAGCGCCCGCTCTGGGTACTGCAGTTCCATCACTTCCTTACACGCTTCAAGTGTGAAAGCAGGAGGTTGCCCCTTGGCTAAAAGCTTAGTAGTTTTATATTTTACTGAACACACTTCCTGTTTTTCCATCACCATGCAGAACCAATCAAGTGTAGTTTTAAGGAGCTATAGCAAATTATTTTCTTTCTCTTTATCCGATAACGAATATTGTTTTAGTCTAAACCTACAGTTTTAAACTATGAAAATAGATTTAAAGACTTATCGCTTAAGTGGTGAGTAAGACCAATTTTAACAATAGTGTAATGTTTTGAGATTTTTAAAATACCGCAAGCCAAGAAGCTAACAATTTGAATGCAAAATACCTTAGACTTATGCTAAAGATATTAGCATGCTGAAAACGCACAATTGAAAGATGATTATTTGTAAAATAATACAGCCAGTGAGTTATATAGAAAAGCTAAATCTTGTATTATTTGTTGCTTGAGAATGTTTGAATTCTTTATCAGTAGAATCAATTAGAAATGCCATTTCATGTATTTTGTTCAGTTTTATGTTTGAATTGTTTATATCCATCCATCCATCCATCTTCATGTCGACTTTCTTCCCTTTCGGGGTCGCCACAGCGGAATGAACCGCCAACTCTCTGGCATATGTTTTACGCGGCGGATGCCCTTCCAGGCGCAACTGAATTGTATATGTATTTATATGTCAGGTTTTAATGAGGTTATTGTATCAAGTTATTCTTAAATATATTATTCAACAGAGTTTTCTATCTTCATGTTAGTAATTTATATATTATGAACAGCTTATTTCTTCATATTTTAGTAATCTAAATGGCTCTTCAGATGCCACTTCACTAAAATTGGTAAACTGCTTCCTTGCAGAAAAAAAAAATCCTTTCCCAGATTATGTCCCATCCTCATCAGAGAGACATGCAGTGATTCCAGCATATGCAGTACTAATAGTGAAGTACTTGAGTCGCGTGGGACAGCACAGCAGTGCTTCTCTGCAAGGACTCCATGATTGCTCCGTGGACATTCATCCTCCCCAAGCTGACTCACACTTTCTCCCAGCCTCTGTGCAGGGTGGTGCCTACCCTGTGGCAAACTGCTGAGAGCCAGGAGGCGACACAGACCGTTCATTGAGTTTAATTTTCATGTGATTATAACAAGAGAAAATCAGCAGTGTTCATGAAGCAGGCCCCAGTTCTACTCCGACAGGATAATCTCCAGTTAAGTAACACAATCATGTCCAGAGAAGCCCATCGAGTGTTCTGAGAGATTGAATGAATGTGTTTCTCAAACCAGAAGTCTCCTGACAAACACAAGCTAAAACCTCAAGCAGGGGAACTTCTGTTCACAAAGCTTGCATTGACTGCATGGCTGATGCGAAGAAGAATGAAGTTGTGTTTAAAAGTGACGCATGGTTGGAAAGAGAATAAGTATACCTCTTCACAGAGAGAAAAGTGTGCAACACTGAACCACGTTTTAATGCAAACCACACTCGGCATGACTTGCTAAGAATCTTTGACAAAACTTTGGCCGTGTCTACGGTCAAATTTTGTCTACATTGTTTAAATACTGTCTGCATTTGACATAGATGTGTCAGAGAGATGTTCGAGTATATGTGTTTTGTGCTTTAAGCTCTGCTAGGTGATGTCTGTCCTCCAAAGATGCTGAAAATTGCAAGAGCAATAAGGATTTTTAGGGGCATTATGACTGGGTTAATAAAACACAGCTGCCCCTAAAAGTCCCTCATTTTTCTTGCTGCCTTTTGGGTCCTCTTCCTAGACTCACATTTCACCAAAACTGGGCTGGCTTTCAGTGAGGTGGCTGGGTCTTCCTCAGGGTTGGACCCCCTTCCCTTTGCCTGGGGAAGACTTGAGGCTGCTGTATCATTTTCTTGCTCCTGACAATCAAAAGTCAGCAAGACCTTCTTTGTCAGTTCCTCAGTGAAGGGTTTAAATGAAGAAAAAAGTGGGAAGTATGGCGTCCCTCCTCCTCTCAAACCAGCATGCCAGGGTTTTTAAATTCCCCTTATAAAAAGGGGTTTGCTTTGGGATGTCAGCGAGCAGCTGAGAGAGGTGAATGAGTTCATTGCATTTGGAAGCGGGATTCATACACATAGCGATTTCTGTGTTCAGACAAGCATGCCCATTAAACATCCAATCCAGTCTATTCAATATGACCAATCACAAAAACGGTTACAGTTGCATGCTTCATGCATAGTTCTTTAAAAGAAAAGGTTGAAATAGATAGACAATAAGCAATAGTAAGCTGGGAAAAAGTAAGCCTACTCTCGTATTTCTGTGTAAATGTGTTTGGATGACTATTTTCAGAAATGATTTACTTAAGAATAATACTTAAGCAAACAGTCTTAACATTTTCATCTGTGTAAGCAAGCAATATTTTTCTAACTAGGCATCCAATTGCATCCTTATTGGATTTAATATTATTTTGGTACAAATTTATTATTATTAAAAAGTTGAATGATGTTATCTAATCCACTTAAGTTGAATTGATTCTATAGAGTGGAGATGTGATAATTCCATTACATAGAAATGTGGCATAATGAGTTCAATTACATCAGAAAATAACATTTTTGTATTTGGGCATCATTTGTGAAGAGAAAAACAGGATGAAAACATGAGCCAGAAACTGGGACTTTGTAGGCCAGTTGAGAGTAAATGTACCCACTCACCTTGCCCGCAAAGACCCAACATCTGACACATAACGGTCTTGACCTCTAAATTCGTTTTTTACAAGGTGTAACTTATACGCATCTGGAAGTTATACAGATACGTATAGGATTTAGCTTACATAGCATAGCTACAAAAAATGAACGATCTTAAGCACATGTCCTGATTAAATATCATGAAGCAAAGATGTTAAGAAACAAAGTTGTCAACGGAAGCGTTTACCTTTGATTCAAGTCCTTGAACAAACAGTTGCAGAAAAGTTTATCGATCATGTGATCCAAATTCGGAGTCCAATGCGGTCACGAGGAGGAAATCAAGATGCAGCTCACTCCTCTCCAGTCTGCTCTCTGTTCTTTTGAGGACACGCGCGAGGTTTCTCTCACCGAGTCCCTCACTCGAACCTTCTCCAGCAGGAAGCACTCGCGAGCGCAGTCTGTCACAGCTAACTCACCTGGCTCCACTCGCGTGGCATGTGCCACTGTGGCGGTGGAGATCTGGGTGGCGCGTGGATGCGTCCCGTGCCCTTCTTAAGCCCTCCCCAAAATTGAATTGTTGGCAGCGCGTTTAAAATGTGTCAAACTCGACTCTCGGCGCTCCCTCGCCTGTACTAAAGCAGAAGCTAGACGTTGGAATTGTATCTGGGAAATGTAAGAGACACACACAATTATTTAACATGTGAGCGTGATATAGATATCTCAGAGGAACAATCAACGGGACCCTTTTTCAGAGTCATGGAATACTTGCTGGGATCCCTGTCGTTGCGCATCATGGGCTTTGATTAGGAGTGTGCGGCAAGCCAAATTAACAATACTTAAATCGACTAGGCTAGGATAGACTTTAGTAATCCCACACATTTTCTGTATGTGCAGCAACATAAGGACAACTACAACAGCAGAATGAACCATGGGATTATTAAGTGAAACACGAGAAAACGTAAACGTGATATTGCACTTGTTTTAAAAAAAAAAAATTAAAAAAATAAATATTGCACATAGTACGCAATTTTTACATTTGAGAGTTGCAAAAAGAAATCTTATAAACAAACATGCATGTCTCCTGACCTGAGAATTTGTGTTGATCAGTACTGTGAGTTGTGTGTACTAACATTAGTCTGGTACTGTAATGATGTGTTGGACAGTGTAATTGGTGTAGGTAGGCTGGCACTAGCACTAGCACTAGCACTAGCACTTGCACTTGCACTAGCACTAGCACTAGCACTAGCACTAGCACTAGCACTAGCACTAGCACTAGCACTAGCACTAGCACTAGCACTTGCACTAGCACTAGCACTAGCACTAGCACTAGCACTTGCACTAGCACTTGCACTAGCACTAGCCTGATCTTTAAATTAGTATTGAAAGAAAAAGTAGAGCTTTATTTTAAGTGTAGCTGTATTACTTTTTAAAAGTCATTTATAGTATAAAAATTAATTCAAATTAACTCCTTATACATAAACCCCCCAAACGTTATTTGCAATTCTTCTTCTTATTTGCGACTGATAAATCTATATGGTAAATAAATAGTTGTTTATCTTGGTGCACTTAGAGTAGAGGTGTTTCTATACATCTTAGGGCCATTCTATACATTATAATATGACAACAGGATAGGGAGTTACAAATCTATGGTCTGCAATCTAGTATACAAGTTCAAATAAAAATAAGTATAAATAAAAAATAATAAAGATTCTGTCATCAGGATAAGCACGAGAGCATAATCACAGAATAAATAATATCCTCTTAAAAACATTTTTTTATAATTGTGCTGAAATGTACAATTGGCTATGATTTCATGTTTAAAAAAGAAAATGAAAAACAATATTTTCACCTTAATGTTAGTCTTGAAACTGTTTGAACAAAATTATTTATTAAGTTATTTTTTGTGTGCTGATTTAAAGCATACTGATGCTTGAGTATCCCTAAAGAGCCTAAAACCCACCAATTTCTAATATTCAGGCTTGCTTTTATGATATAGTTGATAAACTGACTGTATAATTGAATTATCTAAACTTGATATATTTTTAAAATATAATTCTTTACAGATATTAACATTCAAAAACAGCAAATAATAATAATAATTTCAAGAAGCCCTTGGTGCGGACTGTATATTATAATCAAACACATGTTTGATGCTTATATGACGAAGCTTTTAATGACAAACACAGTCTCACTTCAACAATCCACATTTTTAAATGTTATTGAGTTTTGATGATTGTAATGTTTGCAACGTTCTAGTAGAGGTAATATTGTTTATGTTATTCTATTAATAAAACAGCATGAATAAAACAGCAGTTTACTTTTGTTGTTACTTCCCTGTACTGCAAAAATATATTAAATACGCACGTGTACACACATGCACTTGTGTATAAAGCTGATTCTGCTATAATATTTCTCATGTGCTGAAGTTATTAAAAAAAACTAAATTGTCCTACTTTAGAACATGTTTAGGTTTTGTTTAAAAAACGTCACCATAATGCTGTATCATGTCACATTGTTTTCCTCACATCAAAAGTAACTTCAGATTCATTAGTTCCTTGTGTAAATTCTAAGTCTTGTCAATGGCAAAAAAAATCTTTAAGTGCAATTTACTATGAAAATTTTCAGAAATGTAAATAAATAGCTTTATCGCTAGTATTTCTGGGCTCAAACCCGTAAAAGTGATTTTGGCTTGCCACATGTGTATTGCAGGCGCTGCTTTTGTTCGTTAGTGACATCTTGTGGTCAAAAGAAAAATAACAGGATATTTTACTATGCAAAACCGTACACCGATGCGTCATTTAAACTTGATGAGCGCCTTCTCTAACAACCGGATATAAATAGTTTGCAGTCTGCAGAAAAAAACAATTTATGATCCGGTTTATGACTCACATTATGACATTTATGTCTTAGAATAGTTCTAGCTTTTGATTATCTGTGGTGCGGTGAGATTACACTATTATACGTACAATTGAGCAATTTAAGATAGGTGGCTACATTTTCTAAATTACACAATAACGCTGGAACAATACATGGTGATGTGGGAACAATTCACGGTGTCTTCTAAGTTTTTACAGATTTGGTAAGCTTCACGAGAACGTTGAAAATATTGTATGGTGTTACAATGAAGAAAGACTGAAATCAAGTTGTTTGTTCTTGAATGGCGTACGCTTGCGCGGCAAAATCAACACGTTTCTAATGAGCTCAGGCACGGACGGGGTTCGAACCCGTGATCTTCGGTTTACGAGACCGACGCCTTACCACTTGGCCACCGCGCCTGCCTTGAGTAATAAGTTTCATCATCAGAACCAAAATTAGTTTATATGACGAATCTCGTAATTTTTTTTTACCTTAAGCCAACACTAAGAATAACATGAAAACTCATATGGAAGCCAATTGTTAAAAATGTACTGGCTTTTTAAAGTCTACATTTTGAGATAAAACTCACATATACTTAGCATTAAAGATTAGTCAGAAAACTAAAAGGTCGTCTCTATAAATGACTTCGACTTCCCAAGACAACATGTTGACTTTTTATTTAAAAGAAGCAACTTTATGGGTCAAAATTTGGACTTTTAAAACCATTATTTAATATTTTAACCTGGTGGAAATGGGCTTGTTTTAATTTACCCTAACTTAAAATGAATAAATGTGATTTTGTGAGCAGTTGTAGCTGCATTAACAACCGGTATTTGTCCAGGCAGAATATTGAAGGAGACTTTGCTAACTCAACCAAAAACAAACATAGTTCACAACAGCAGCAGATGACCTCGTATCGTTTCTTTTGTTTTTCAGAATCCTGATCAGAGGTTAGATCTAATCAAGAGTTTTACATTAGCAAGAAAATGAGCAGGGTCTCTCCCCTGTGATGAAAAGCTGACACACAAAGATGGTGTTGATAAGGAAGTGTTGTGACACAAATGTGTGAGAGCTATGAGAAGGAGCTAATGTATGTGTAGGGCCTTCTGAGGCTCTAGTGACCCATCCAAAGGTTTCCTCCGACTTTTATAAAAATTTGAGCTGCTTAAGAGTCATAGCCTATTAAAAAACGGGCTTCTCCAATTCTCCTCCAAGTTATGACTTTATTATGTTTGGAAAATATCTTCCAGAACTGGTAGTACCAATTATACTATTTCCATGTACCAAAATGGGTCACTCCAAATCTGGCCAACTGGTCACTTTCACTTCACTTTAGAATGTACGGTCTAAAATAAGGAACTTTGTTGCCATTGACCCATTTTATTGAAATGCATTGATCAATTTGAACCGAAATACCATTTGAACATTGAAGGACTTATGCTAAGCTACGCTAATGAAAAATGATTCATCATTTTAAATGATTCAACAACTTTCAGAGTTCAACTTTAATTAAACTTATTTCTATCAACGAAAATATTTCTATAAACGTTATTCACTGACGAATGGGTCTTTCTCACTTCCTGATATAATCGTTCATTACAGTAACCGACCAGAAAACAAATCTCCCGCGAAAACGATGTGAGGAAAACGGAAGGCACGCTCTCTACCAAACTTGACTAAAGCTTTTATCAGCTGTATGTGCGGCTCTTTCAAGAGGGAGGGCGGGTAATAATCACAACAGTTTCTACTTCGGGGATGTTTGATCGCCGGACACGACGCTTTCCGGCTTTGCCTTTACTTTCTTAACAAGTGAATAGCGATGCTTCTCTCATAGCAAACGTCAAAACGTTTTAACGGCAAAAGTCGGCGATTCGTTCCGAAGCACACTTTCCGGCGCAGCCGGGTTTTTGTGTTTGTGGCGCTTGAGTATCGCGTGGAGCCCAGACCTGGAGTGTTCGCGCTCACTCGGTTTCCGAGACTTCGTATTGTTGGTTTCAGTTGGTGTTCGTGTTGTCGTGAATTTCATCCGGTCTTTAACTCCCTGACCCCGCGGCTCGTGGATGTTAACTGTTACTTTGTGCAGAGGGCGAACCGGTGTCGGCAGCTCTCCCTTTGTTTGGGCTCAGGACTCTGCTGAATCCGACGGAGACCCGCTTCTAACGGCTCTTTAGAGCTGGAGCGCTGATTAAGGATGGCTCCCCAAAAGCATGGCTCGGGTGCAAATGGTTTTTATGCCGGTAAAGCAGCTAATGGAGGAGCGCACGTATCGTCCGGTGTTGTGATGACTTCAGCAAAGAGACCCAAGATGGAGCAGGTCCAAGCCGACCACGAGCTCTTCCTGCAGGCCTTCGAGAGTGAGTTCCAGCGGCCTGTTTGTTTAATTTAAACAATTCTCTGCTTGTTAACACACAAAGGAAGTTATTTTAATCTAACGTTATGTTTTCCGGGTTGTTGCTCTGTCTTAAGTTGGGAGGGTTAAAATAACTAAATAGAGGCGGTTGACTCATTTTTGAAAAAGGTAATGCTTTAAACGATAATTTAAAAAAGATTTATATAGTATGACTTGCAGTTAATCAGTATTGAATGTTTTGTCTGAGTTTGCTAGGCCACATGCCTTTATGAAAACACGACACGTGGATTAAGAGGTGACACGTGTTTTTTTGTATCCTTTTGTTATTTTATTACTGTAAATAAAACGAAGTTTATGCCAAACTACAACTATTTCTTACTTTGGCCAAGACAAGTGGTCAGGCCTCAATGCCACATCTAAACAAGAATGACCATTGTGAGGATCACATTTTTACACACCAGCTTGAGACGTTTAGAGTGAATCATTGCTTTATAATTTACTATTTTTACATGGAAAACTTTTATTTTGATTGTCTTGACTATAAGATGAATCTGTTTTGAGTAAAAAGCAAATTCGGAAAATACTTGAACACTCGTGTTTTTGTTCAAGAAGAGTTTTTCTGTATTGTTTGATATATATTTTGTTATCCACAATTTCCCAAAAGACAATTAGAGGTTTGGTTTGTTAAATTTAACTATTTGTAACTTGTCAAGATGAAACGTTTCAAATTTTCTGTCATGTTTTAGACCTTTTTTTAAACTGATGTGGGCACTTTTTGTCTTACTTTATGTACCTCGCCTCCAACAACTCTTTAAATGTGTTATTTCTCTGCACTTCTATTCACAGAACCAACTCAAATATACAGATTTCTTCGTACAAGAAATCTCATTGCTGTAAGTACTGAATACTTCAAACTAAACATTATATTACTTTCACGGTTCTTTGGGTCGTTAAAAATTAACAATAATCTTTCATTTGTCATGTTAGCCCATATTTCTGCATAGATCCCTAACATATATGTCTCACCGGAACTCAAGAGGAAAGTCAAAAAGGTAAAACTACTTTGTGTTGGTTTTATGAATTCCTTCTTGTTCTGAGAAGTTGTCTCTCGGTGAGATAATGTGAACGCTCATACATTTAGTAACATTAGATTGAATGTGGTTTCATGTCTCTTCAATTGGGATGTGTTTTGTTCCAGGAAATCATTTAGTTTGAACGATCTGTTGTTTAAAGTGGAAAAGACAAAATTGGATCAGGAATCTCCCAAGTAAGACATTCTAGTTGCAAATCTAAAATTCACTGAAGATTAAATCAACATTAGTAACACCCCATTTTATTCTGCAGTGTGGCTTCAAACATGCAACTCACTTTCACTGGATTTTTCCATAAAACCGGTGAGCCAAGATAAAACTACTCTTTTGAGGGGGTGCTCTCTTAAGCATATCTTCTATTCATATGCTAATTTAGATTTATTGTTCAATTTGTCAGAGAAGCCACTGGAGAACTCAGAGAATGAAGAAAACTCTGTTGCAGTTGAAGTTTTACTCGTCAAGGTCTGCCACAAGAAAAGAAAGGTACAAATTGTTTGTGACGCTATTAAAAAGACTGAGCACTAACAAAATAAGCATTCTCATGTGGATTATTTTATCTATTGGTATCTTACTGGTTTTAATCAAGTAAAACAAATATAAGCTCCACCTATTTACTGCTTTTTCATCAGCTTGTTTTGTAAAGGTATACTCACATGTTCTCTACCCAGTGCCCATTCTTTTTTTTCGGGATGCACCGAAAATTTGCATGAAAATGATCCCCAAAAAGGGTGAAATGGTATATTGTTATGCTGCTATTACAGAAATCACAGGCTGCATGTAGTTCGAGTGTCGGCACACACTTCACTGAGATCTTTTAGTTCTGCACTTAACTGGAACTGTACTGATCCACTTTGTAAAGATCATTACTATTATGTGGAAATAAATTGGGGCTTGAGGAAAAATTCAGGCTGTCTAGAAAAAAAAAACAAGTTAATTTAAATGAGTTCAGAAAATGAATCAGGACTATGAATCTGCCAATAAGGCAGATCCATCAAGACAACCCACTCTCAGATGTCTTTATTGCAGTTAGGGAATTCTGCATTAGAGCCTTTACACACCTATACAGTGAAAGTGACCTTACAAACCTGCTGTAAAATATGTAGTGGATCAATGTCACATTCCAAGAAACTCTGTGTGTTCTTTTTTCATGCAGTGTGTTAAACCGATGTGATAGGTTTGTTTGTTCACGTGACTGAAGATGGCTAACTTGGTGGTGTCAATGGAATAATGGCTCTTTGGGCTGTAAATAGAAAAAAATAAGCAGAATAAAAGTTCCTTTGTGTTAGTGAGAGAAAGGAGCGAGAACATCAACATGATCAAAAACATAATCACTTAAACAAACAGTTCCTCTTTGACATTTGTCTTAAGGACTTTAGATATTCATGGAAGTGCCCTGGTCATTTTCATATAGTTCTCAAAACATGGCAGCATTGATTCTTACCGGAGATCCAAAATCTTGAAAACAACACATTCACTGTTGTGCTTCTGCCACTAATGCTTGGGTTATGCATGTGAGAAACCTACCTAACTGTGCTCCAATGTGCAATCGTCATCAGAGTTGTATGCTTTCCAGAGGTCAATGTCCTTTGGAGATTTGCTACCTTCTAGTACACAAGAAATACTATAGTATTATATATTATTATAAGTAAAAATAATATTTATTCTTTTCGTTCAGGATGTGAGTTGTCCAGTGAAGCAAGTGCCTACTGGTAAAAAACAGGTTCCCCTGAACCCAGATGGTAATCAGGGCAAACTGGCAGCCTTCCCTACTCTAGTCGTGCCTAGTCATGAGTTTGAACCCAGTAACAGCCACATGGTGAAGTCCTACTCCCTTCTGTTCCGAGTGTCTTATCCGGGAGGAAGAGAGCTCAATGGCGTGTCCACCAGAGATACCAGTATGAGCTTAAAGTTTTCCATCGTCCGACGTTCCTTGAAACAACGATTACATTTTAAGCATACGGTTTTGTTCCTCAGATGTTTTGGAAGAGATGTCTAATAGGAAGAAGAGATACTGTTCTCATCAGGATGATGGAGAGACTACATTTGTGGCACAGATGACTGTGTTCGATAAAAATAGGTACGAAGTCGTCTTTTATTTGGTTGCAACCTCTGCATCTTACCTGTTTTTATTCACTTTAACTTTATCCTCATTCAAGGCGACTTCAGCTTTTGGATGGTGAATATGAAGTCTCCATGCAAGAAATGCAGGAGAGCCCAGTAGGCAAGAAAAGGGCAACATGGGAAACCATATTAGATGGGAAGGTGAGCTACAGAAGAGCAGGTTACACTGAAATGAATGAGAGATTTCTGTGTTCTGTTGTAGTTGATGGTTTGTACCTTGTCTTTCAGTGGCTTCCACCCTTTGATAGCTTCTCTCAGGGACCAACACTGCAGTTCACTTTACGATGGACTAATGACTCTGCAGAAAAAGGAACAGCACCAGTAGCTAAACCACTGGCTACTCGCAACTCTGATTCTAGCACAGTAGACGCTAACAAGCCTAGTACTGTAAAGCCACCACAGACTGTGGGTAAGACAACTAGTTATGGGTAGGCACCATAAATTACGGGGGCATCCGAATTTGCAAAATTTCTAAGCAGGTTCTTTGTTTGACTTGTAAATACTTCCAAACACTTATTTCGGTAATTAATACACAATATAGATATAATTAGCAAAACATACTTAATCCACCATGTTAAAATGTAATCTGCTATCAGTTCTACTATTTTCAATGATGGTATTTAGCACAATGCATTGTGTTATTTAGAAGTGTGGACCTTTTTGTGCACTTGGGATTTTCATATGATGTAGAAAACCATCTAGGACTTTTATGTTTACTGCTTTCACTACTTTCAATTTGAAGTTACTTTTCGTTTAACCTACTACATTTTGCGTTCTGATTAATATGTGTGTTTTGTTGATTCAAGTTTGACAGCGATAATGTTTTTTGTGCAGCGGTCAATGATTCAGTTGGTCACGATCCACCAATAAGAAGAGAACAAACTCGAAGTGAACCTCGCCAGAAGCTACGCGTTTATTATCAGGTACGTGACGTTTTTTTAGTTTAGTTGTCTAAAAATACTAATGGATTAAAAATCAAGGGATTGCTTTTTAGTTCAATTCAAGTTGAAATTTTAATGAAAGGGTTGAACATTTCCTCCATCAAATTTAGCTCAGTTGCTGTTTATTTATTGTTTGTTTGTGTTGCTTTTTATCTTTAGTTCCTGTACAACAATAACACCCGGCAGCAGACAGAGGCTAGAGATGACCTCCACTGTCCCTGGTGCACGCTAAACTGCCGTAAACTCTATAGCCTCCTCAAGCACCTCAAGCTCTCGCACAGCCGGTTCATCTTCAACTATGTGGTGAGATCTGATGGCAGGATTTTGCCACACTTGGATGACATACTAGTACATAGCACAATTTAACATTCTTTTGATTCGGCCTGAGTCGCTGATAAGAGTTTGTACAGTCAGAAAATAAGTGGATTTGAAAATCAATTTCCAGGTCATAAAATATTTTGGAAATAAATGTTTCGTAAAACTCAAGGAAACATGGTCTTCTGCGTGGGTGGTTTTGTGATACACCACACGTGTACACTTTAATAAAAAATGTGGGTGGTAAGGTACCAAGGTGAATGAAGTCCCTGATAATGACTTTTGCTTCAATCAGATGGTCTTTGTAAGAACTGTAATATAATGGGGAATATATTCAGGAACTAAGCCTCTACTTTCCTGGTTATAATTAACTTTCTAACTGCTAAATCACATTAGGAACTTATTCAAAGGAATAGCTCAACTTTTTAAAATGAATGCATACATGTTTGAGTTATCCACCATATGAAACACATTTGTATCTGATAAAATCTGCTGTTTACATTAGTTAAGATATATATATGAGGTATAGCAAAAATTGTCATATGATCACAGAATACCTAAACTTTTTCTTACTACTGAATCACATACCAATGTTTATTCAACTGCTTGTGCGCTGTCCCTGTTTCTTACAGCTTTCACCAGCAGTGCATGTTTAAGTATGTATCAAACTGAGCTAGACGGGGCAAAAGAGCATTCTTTACAAGGTTCTTTGGCTATCATTTCGTTGATTAAAAACTCTCTTCAGACCTCATCTGAGACGTGTGCTCTGAAAACAACATGGTATTAAAACAATCTATGGGCTGTCTCCTGGTTTTAAATGAGATTTTAAAATCTTACCGATTTTAATTTGCTTCTAATGTCAGCCAGACAAAATCTTTCAGGTCGAGATTTAAGAACTTTGGAGAGTGCTCTTTTAGTGTTGCAAGTCTTTGACTTAAACTTTGCCAGTTTAACTGTGGTACTACAGCAAATTAGAATTATTTAAGCTGGTTTTTGGTTATTTTTTGTTACTTAGCCCTTAGTGCTTGTCTATTATTAAATAAAATGTCTGTTTTTTTTTCATCTGAAAAGCACTTTGGGCCAGGCTGCAGTTAAACTGCTCCATAAATAAAGTTTTGGTTGGTTAATTGATAAAATTAAAAGTTTTTGGGTTTGCTTAAACTTTTCTGAAAAGGGGTCGGTCAGTAGCTTTGCTTTTCCTTTGGACTAGTTGAGTTTTACTTAAAATTATTTTAGAATAAACATTTATAATACTTTCAGAAGTTGATTTGTTTTAAGTGAACACAAGTGTTTATATGGATGGTTTGTTGCTTTATTTCCCAAGCCTCACACTAGAGGAGCCAGGATAGATGTCTCAATTAATGAATGCTATGATGGGTCATATGTGGGCAACCCTCAGGACATTCACTGCCAGCCTGGTTTTGCCTTCAGTCGTAATGGTCCAGTGAAAAGGACTCCAGTTACACACATTCTTGTCTGCAGGTTGGTTTTCTTTGAAATCAAGTTTTAGGAGTCTCTTTAATTTGGAGACAAAGTAACAAAGCTGTTGTATTTCTACAGACCTAAACGCTCAAAGCCCAGCCTGTCAGAGTTCCTGGAGGCAGAAGATGGAGAACAGGAGCAGCAGCGTACATACATCAGTGGCCACAACCGACTGTACTTTCACAGTGACAGCTGCATGCCTCTGAGACCACAAGAAATGGATGAAGATAGTGAGGACGAGAGGGACCCAGACTGGCTCAGAGAGAAAACGGCAATGGTGAGCGTTTGATTGCATGGAAAGGGTTCTACTAGGATTCATTGATCTGATATTCTGGAATGATTTAGGGTCCTCTTCCCGCATTTTCATTAAAGTGAGTATTGGGGACACATGACTGATTGCAGTGTCTGTCATAAATTGGACTTCCTAAATCATAAGAGCAAGACTGAACAGGAATTCAGTGTTTTAATATCAGAATATGTCACCAAACACAGATATTTGGGTTTGATTTTTTTCTATAATTAACAAGTGAATAAAACCATAAAATAGATGTTTTTAATGAATAAAATCCATTTAAGAGGAACTTACTAAATCCAACTAATTGTTCCACAATTCACTGACACCTTACTTATATACAGCCCATTACATACAGGCATTTTTATATGTAAATTGTTAGTTTCTCAGCTAAAATAGCACTTTACTGAGGTAATCTGAATATATGATCACAAAATACCTTTACCCTTGCTGAAGCAAAAAGCCTTTAAAGTCCTCAGAGTGTAACACAGTAGATGTAGACTGAAGCAACATTTTTAGATAAATGTAGGGAAGTAGAGATTCACTACACTGAATGGCTGCAGCCAGTGGCATACCCAGAAGGGAGACTGGGTGGACCATGCCACCCCTAAAATTTTATTGGCCACCCCAAGTGCCACTACTGAATCAGAAAAAGTGAAGAATAAAAATAAAGTACGTCAACGTTCATCCATCATGCACGATGAGTATGAGCTTAGGGTTAGTGGCAATATCTTTCATTATAAACGTAACCTCTTTTATGAAAACCTTTGTCGCACAGTCCACGAAACTGAAGCATATTATGTTTTAAATGAATAAAATATATTGTACTTTTTTCAAACCAGTTACTATTTGGTCTGTATCAAAGTGAATGATAAATTACTAAATTCATGTGCAAAGTATGAATTAATGTCACTACTTTAGAGCATCAAATTAGTATTGCAATTTCTCTATTTCATTTAATCTTCTTATTAAACAAGTCTGTAAAACCACTGTCTGATTTAAGAAATATCAAGCTTTTTTTTTTTTAACACATTCCATCTCACTAAAGTTTCTATAATCTATATCGGGATCTATATTCACAGTATTTCCAAAGTAACTACTGTATATATTTATTGTAGTAAATTTAATGGATTACCAAATGCCTAAGCCTTTTAGTATTGGCCACCCCAATTTAAAATGTGTTGAATCGCCACTGGCTGCAGCATCATAAAAGTACATACTATTGGTATGTATTGGTATACACTGTTCATTGATTACGTGGGTTACACAAAGCTCCATGGGGGGCAGGTGGTCTGCTATTGAATGGTAGGGGATTCTGTGTTGATTTAGAATTGCTTGAGCATGAAACGGACCCATGTTTATCCTGGTGGAGAAGTACAAGTTGCTGTACTTGAAGTTTAGTCTCAATTATCCCACTCAGGCTACAAAAATGTAACGCATCCAGGTCCAACAGACTATCCATGCCAGACTCTGGATATGAGTCAGTTATGGACAGGCACTCAAACTGCTGGCAGTGCATGGTGTGCATTCATGAGCCGCAAACAAGCTGGAGCAAGATCATTTAATGATGACACTGCTCTTCTAAACTACAGCAGAGAACAATCAGTCTTCTAATAAATCAGACAAAAAATGTTCAGTGAAGTAACTGGGTTATTTATTTTCAGTTGGTCACTAGTGAAGTACTGACTGCCAATGACAGTGAGGGTATCTTTTTTTTTAAAGCTTGTTCTTTTTAAATTAATCATTGCTTAAAAAAAATTATAAAACATGCAAATGCCAAAAACCATATGGATTTTGTTCATTCAGAATGGTAACATGTACCACTGGTTTGTTCTTAATTTCAAACCAGCACTAATTTTGTTAGTGGATTGAGAAAAAGGCGTTTTAATTGTGGATAAATGTTTTTTATGACCAAAGGCTAAGTTCAGAGTTTGGTGTTCAGATGTTTCTGTTTTTAAATCTCCTATCTAGGTTACCTTTACTAAGGAGCAAAAACTCATGTTTGGCTTTAAAGCAACAGGGGGAAATATAAACCAGCACTACTGGGTGTTTTTAACCAGCTCTGAGAGTCATGTCATGTCAACTATTTTCATGAGATCAGAGTGCAGTTCTTAAAAGACGTAACGCGCGTAAATTCCGATTTGATGTTTTTTATTTTATTATTATTATTAACCAATCACCAATCCAGTCTGTTCACCAAATGAAATGGCACCATATTTAACTGCAGTGTAAATAAAGCTCTGGATTTAGTTTTTTGAAAAGAAGATTCATTCATTTGGTCATACAAATATTTTGTCTTCAGCAAATTGAGGAGTTCACGGATGTCAACGAGGGTGAAAAAGAAGTCATGAAGCTCTGGAACCTGCATGTAATGAAAAATGGGTATGGATTTTAATTTCTCCCAGTTAATAATGTGTTGCATGAGCTTAGTTACAGGATTAATATTTTTGGTCTAACTTGTTTTTTTTTTTCAGCAAGATTCTTTCAAGTGGCCTTCTCACTCTTTGTTCTTTTGTTGCAGATTCATTGCTGACAACCAGATGAACCATGCATGTATGCGGTTTGTGGAGCAGCATGGCAGCATCATAGTGGAGAAGGATCTGAGCAGGAATACCCTGCTCCATCTAATCAACATGCATGACTTTGGCTTAATAAACACTGGGACCATAGACAAGGCCATGGTTTTCCTTGGAGAACTCAAACAAAAATCACATAACGGTGCTGAAGTTGCATCCTGCGATGAAGTTGAAGCCAGTATATCCTACTCAGGAAAGTCTGAATGACGGAAAGCTTTTTTAAAAATGTGGATTAATTTTGAAGATGGTTTGCTTGAGATGTCACCTGGATGCAACCACATTCTACACATTGACTTGGCCGAATGTTGAGTCATTAGAGTTATGCAGTTGAACCGCTATCCATCTTTTGGCTTGAATTGAGCAAAAAAACAACAGCTTGAACAAGATGTCACATACTTGAAGATGCCAATAGTTATTGATGGACTGCCGTTCTCGTCTTTCCCTTCTAACTTGGCCCCTTAGAACTATTAGATTTTAGCACTTGTTTTAGGTGCCTGGTTGTAAGAGGACTAGAAAGATTTTTAATATATAAATATATTTTGAATATTGATGGACAAGTCTCCTGCAAACTTATTTTTTACAAATTTTTCACAGGGGTTGACGAAGCAATTTTGAGAGTTAAGTATTTTGACTGATCCTCAGTTGTTTCTCAACTGGAAGTTATTTGGACCAAAGTTACGAATGGACTTGGTGCTCTTTTGCCTTTTCTAATTAAAGGTGGATTTACAGGTCGTTTGCATTTTCACAGCCTTAAATCCACTGAGCTTGCAACCGAAATACAGGGATTTTAACCCTGAAGACACGTTTACATTCGCCTTATCTTTGGAAACATGGACTTGAAGCAGGGTTTGAATTTGGGGGTGAAACATTGTAAGCAAAAATCAGTTGTTGATCAAATTATTTCAGCAAGACTTTACAACACACGAACGTTAAATTTGATCCAGTTCACATCTATTTGCATCATGGGTTTGTTTGCGTGGGATTTTCCTTATGGTGCTGATGAGTTTTTTTCCTCCAGTGTTTCAGATGAAATCTCTTCTTTTATAAAATGTTTGTGTATAAGTTTAGTTTGAGGTGGAAGATTGTTTTAGACCAAAGTGAAATGTCTTATTCATGTTGATAATCAGTTATAATAGAAAGGGATTGTTTTTGTGAATCTTAACTGCTATATTATCCTCCTAAAGAGGTGCACTGGTTTTTAAAAAGGCTTTCATTTTTTCATATGAGAAAAATACTTGACTGTGACAGCAGTTGTGCAACTTCACACATCTGTACAACAGAAGATGTTGAATACTGATATAAATAGTTAAAAAAAGTATTTATCATGCAATGGAGTGCAACGTGAAACTTATGTGCGTTTCGGAGAGCTTTGGATTTTTCTTTATTTAAAATAAAGAGTTTGTTTTACAATTGCTACTTGAATTGGCACATCCTTGGGTAAACTATCATTCAGACAGCAAGCCAGGGGCAGTTGGGCACTAAGCGGGCCACACTGCCGGCCCATTATCTGGAGAGTGATGTGGTTGGGGCCTTAAGACTGAAAAAACCTTTGAAAAGGTTCAGCCAGCAACTGATGTCATCAGGTAGTACGCATTTTCAAACTCTAGCAACCTTAGCCTAAATTTATCTTTAATTTTTTTACATTTAGAAGAAATCCCAACCCCAACAAACACTTTTATGGTTTTGCAGGTGTAGGAACTTTTTTATGAGCTATGACCCTGATAAATTGCACTTATATGTTTGTGAAGTTTTACGATAACTTCTCAAATTGTGGTAACCCTATTCATGACTGTTCGTCTTGTGCATTTATTCTTAAAACTGAAAAAACATGCCCATAATATCTGTGAAAAATATGCTTAGATCACCAAAATATAGCATATTATATATATATATATATATATATATATAAAATAAATGATAAGTGTAAGACCCTGCTAATACTCAGTTTGAAATGCAATTTATTATTTCAGAGTCAACAATCAGTCAACTAATATTTGAATAAAATATAAATTATGCATAAGTAATATATAACAAGATATTCAAATAATACTTGATCATTCATTTCTTAAAAAATCTTTTAGTTGATTGCTATAAATTAATTTATGCTTAAATCAAATATTTACACTACTAATGTATAACTACAGATTGATTCTTAATTACAAGTTTTTTACTTAAGTAATGCATTGTTATGAACTGTGAAGTACAGTATTATCAAAAGCAAATTTGCAGGCTTTTAATGTCTGTAAATCACAATTGTAATCAAATTAATATTTTAATAAAGAAAAAGTCAGGTTCCTGGCAAATTTTTCAATGTTATGTTTCATTATCTTTTTATTCTTGAATGAAAAGGCACTAACAAATTGAAGTAAAATGTGTAACACAATTGGTATAAATATTTTCCTAGGTGTTGGGTTGTTGCATTATAACGATCGCTCTAGGGACAAATAACGTACCTGGTGACAGATGTTCAGTGCTATCAGGAACACATAAGGTTAGTCAAGAGTTATATGTTATAACGGTCATAAAAATAAAATGGCATACATCAACTAACATTTCTGCTCATTGTGTAACCACTAGTGGGTGTCTCAGACTACTGTAGTTTCTCTACCCTGGGATAAGAATAGAGCATATACAGGATTGAGTACCAGGTAAAAGAGAACATAAAAACATGCAACGTACAGTCCATTTTAAATAAAACTTCCAGCTCTTTAAACAAATCAAAAGAATATTTCAACACTGCTGCAATTATTAATATGATTGAGCATGAAAATGGTTTCATCCATCATATTGCCTATTGTATCGGTTTTCTCTCAATGCTTCACAGTAGATTATTTATTCTGTGCTGTGGTACACCAGACCGCATGCTTTGCAACATAATAGCATCAAGTAAAACTATCTGGACCTTCAACATGTAACAGTCTCTTTCGCAAACATACTTGTGTAAAAGTTTGCATCAGACCTCAGAAACATTTTAACAATTACCAATTTGTTATTTAAAAATAACACTCCAGCAGAATTCAAATTAAAACACTAGCACTTTCCAGCCGGGGTGGGTGAAGGAGCAGCCAAAGAAAAGGCTGTCCATCACCTGATCCAGCAACCAATCAAACACCACCTCTCGGTTTCCTGAACCAATCGTCACACGCAGCTTGAAGTTGCCTCCATCACTGGAGTTATTGTTGCTCACTGGAAACAGGTTGACTATTTCCATGTCAAAGGTCACAGAGGAGCCAACCGTGATGGCTGGCAGCTGATTGGTCATTTCTTTACCGTTCACAAACACAGCACCTAGAAGAAGGAAGCACGCCAAATGAAGAGGCAGATAGAGACTGAAGGGTTGTTACAGGTGAGTTAGGGCACAATTAACCTTTTTAAAAGCTTAAACTAGAGTTTTACCAAAATGAAACTTTTTAGCTAAAACCGGCTTATAATTAAACTTGGTTGAATACCGAATAGTTATCAAATATGGATGTTGACTTTCTCTGTTTCTTGAAAAATCCATAAATAGGCAAGAATACATTTTAGACATGTTTATATAGAAAATGTTTATATCCAATCAAAATGTAAATTTGAAAAGTAAAGGCTAATAAAACAACAACAAAAAACATTATTCGTGTATATACAGGGGTGTGAAGTAACAAATTACAAATACACTACTGTAATTTAATAGTTTTCTTAAGAAATTGCAATTTAGTGAGTAGTTTTAAAACATTATACTTTTACTTGAGTTTACTTGAGTTTTGGCATAGTAACGGTACTTTTACTGCAATATTTTTCTTCAACTTGCTGTCGTTACTTTTGTATTTGTTTATATTCATCTATTTGATTGGCAACTATACGCTTAAAATACGCGACGCCCTGAAGCCAACACACCTGTCTCTAGCGCCAGTGTTTACTTAATCATGGAGGACGTGGGAGTTACAATGCATCATCAAAAACATGTTGATGGGGCCAACATCTGAGCTCCATATGTATCTTGAGGAAATCATGTGCTAGATAATCGATGTACTAACTACATTATTAGGTTGTAATTCTTATAGAAGTCAAGATAAATAGGATTTTATTGACCTATTTATTGAAAGCGTGCGTGAAGAGAGAAAGATGGCTTCTGGGAAGGCGTCATGCGTATTATTTGACCTAGGTATGAACACACAGTATCAGGGCTGGAACTGACCAATAGGAAAGCAGAACAGATGGCGAGTTGAGTGCAGTCACGTGATGACCAGCGCATTTCAAATGTCGAATATGTAAGCGTATGTATTTCTCAGATTGCGCGTATTTTGTATCTGTGAATTTTTCCCCATCATGGAAATAAATATTATTCGAGTGGCCTTTCGTATCTTGGTATTTATTTAACGTGAAACTTAAATAAAAATACTTAAACTTAGATTTTTTTGTAATATTCAGCCAAATATATCTGGCAGCGGAATATTTGATACATTTATAGTTTAACCAGTTTAAGTGTTTAAAAGTCTATTTTTGATGTGTTGTATTCAACTTTATCAGATAGTATCATATCAAACGCTAAAGGTTTGGTACCCTTCTTCTAAACATTTTTAAATCTAGAGCATTTTTAAACCTAAATAATTTTGAAGTCTCAGCCAACTCGTACCATTAGTGGAGATACACACAGCTTGATCCCTCTGCAATGAGTTTGCATCCATTCTGCTGTCCACAGATACTCCCAAACTATCTCGCTTCTCTGCCTGTCCAGCAGCAGTGATCCTGCAAACAAACCAGCAGCGAAGACAAAAGTGATGTATATGGAAAACAATTGTTTCCTGTAAGAGGATTCTGCAGTCTTAGTCGTTTTGAATAATTGATAGCTGTGCATGCAATATGATCTTTGACTTTCTATATAGAGCGTTTTTCATCGCTTTGGGAAATTGAGGAGGACTGGGATGAGTATGTACTTGAAGGTGAGGGTCTGGCCACAGAAGTAAGTCGAGGAGCTGGAGTAGAGGACGCCAGCTGGAACGGAGGTTGAGGAGTCGCTGCGCATAGCGATGTTCTTCCTGCTGCTCAGAATGTAGCCGTCCACACCTGTGCACCATTCTAAAACAGCACAGGACATAAAAGTGTGTGATTTACACTGAAATACAATCAATGGAAGCTGTCTTTTATCTGCCAAAGAACATCAACCTCCTTTTTTGGGAAACCAGCAGGAAAAGCTCCACTTGCTTTTTTGCATTGAAACTCATTTAACAACCTCAAGTCATCTTGATGTTGAAATAATGAAAAAGATAAAAGATAAAAAAAAGACTTCTGTAAAGACCTACCTATGTCCAATCAAACATCATCCTTTATTTTAATACACTTGATATACAGTTTTGAATAAATTAAATCTATTTATACAGCATAGAAAGACACAAGATGTAGATATCTTTTGAAAGAAGGGGTTTGCAAAGCTAATTTTTCTTTGCTCTTACCGTGGGGTGCAAGTGTGGTGTATCCCGTCTGTGGGATACTCCAAGGACTCCATTCGGAGCGCCCCTCTCCTCGAGCACAGACTCGGAACAGGTGGTCAACATGAGGATCAAGGTGTAGCACCAGGAACTCGCTGTCCTTCCCGATGTAGGCGTCCTCATACTGAGGAGCGTTCCCACGGCGGAACTGCAGCCGGTAATCCTGAGGACTGAAGTCTTCATCAACCTGAGGACAAAAACAGCAGCTTTTGGTTTGAACGAGAACAGACATGATTTCAAAAAGCTATTAAATGGTCTACCAATGGAATTATCTCTATTGCTGAGGTTTCTAAAACATGAAAACAACAAACATGTAATGCCTCCTCCAGGCTGGATTTCCTTGTGAAGAATTGACTTTATTTGCGTTATTTAAGTACAGACTGCAGCTTTTAAATGTAGTCGAGTAACAGATCTTCTCTCGCTGGATGGCTGTCTAGAGTAGCAATCAGTCTCTACTGTATTTCCGTTGCACCATAGATTGATGGCACATAGCAGAGTTTACACAGGTCCTATAAAGTCTAAAACTTAAAAGCCCTAGGGATGGCAGAGTTTGAAAAACGCTTTTAAACGCTTATAAATGCTCGTATTAAAAAAATCGTATTATTGTTAGGGTTGCCAGATATTGACATAAATGTTACTATATGTGAATGTAAGGGTTGTCTGAGATTGAGAAAAAAGTTCCTAAATGATCAAAAATGTTAAAATGCCATAGTTTGAGAAAACGCTTCATAAATTCTCACCTACTTAATAAAAACATGTTTAGGCTTTCCAGAATTTGAGAAAAGCTTTGTAGATGCTCAAATTACATAAAACTTATGGTTAGGCTTGCAAACAATGTATTTGAAGCATACTGTTTATTATCCAAAAAAGTTTATAGTTTTTGATATTATGATATTTGTCTTAAATTGGATTCTTAACAGTCTTAAAATGTTTGAAAAAGCCTTACATTTGACATGATCAAACTTGCAGAAAATTTGACATATTTTCACTCTGAATGACTTTACAATAGGAAAAACACCAAAAGTGGCTGGCTGCAGATAGTAATAACAGCTATTAGCTAGAATAGCTAATACATGCACTTTTATCACTGCAAGATTTATTGATTTACTTATACTATATTTACTTAAGTTAGTTGTTGTACAACGGTAATTTACCAGACTGGTGTTGGGGAGTGTTTTTTGAGTTAGGTGCAATGGAAAGTTTAATAAGCATTATGTATGGAACACTCAATAAATGTTAGCAAAGGATATGCAAACCTGTTATGCAGACGACAGCACTTTTTTCTGAGTAATTTTTCTTTTGTGATCAGAAATTGTTCCCATTAAGTTTATATACAACCCTATTGACAGATAGAGACATTTGATGGTATTTTAAATGCCTCTTTAAGGATTGAGCCATGAGATACGTGTTTATGGGGCTGGCACAGGACCCCTGGAATACTTTCAAAATATCTCAAAATGTGTTCAGAGGAAGAATGAAGCCATGAAGGAATGAGTCTGGAACACCAGGGTAAGTGGTTCATAACCAGTTTTTCTTTTGAGTATCTTTAAAAAAATCTTTTCATTCCACTTTTAGGTCAAATGGAATAGATTGAAAAAAAAGTATCCAATGACAAACGCACCTTACACCAGCGCACCAGCACGCCACCAGGCCTTTCCACCAGCTCCTCAATCTGTACAGGAGGGTGAGATGCCACACTTCCATGCCTAGCCACCTGAGTGCGCAAGACATGCAGCAGAGAGTCGTCCAGTTGCGCTGACAAACACGGCACGTCCACCAACATAGGGACCTCGGGCAGACTGAGCAAACACAAACATACATTTACAGATGCCTCGATAAGCTTTAGGCAGTGGAAACTTCAGTGGCGTCCAGTGGTTTAGAAAGCTCATTACTTTTTTATTTTTACCATTTAAATGAAATATTAAAAAGAATTGTGTAATTTGATTATCACATATACACGATCTGTTGTTGAAGACCTTAAAAATCAAATAAAGAACCTTTCAAAATCACTTTTGTACTTTGTTGTGTAGTGAAGTAAAACATCCAGTTTCACGGTTTCAAATTATTGTAAAAAATGGACTTTCCCCTTTCACATTCATGCCACATACCTATATTTGGAAAGCTTGAATTTTAACATGTTGTGAGAGCAAGAGCATGATTTGTCTGGGACAGCTGAGGTTTGAATATGTGTGTGAGACCAAGAGATTGTCACCTGTCTAGCTGGATCTGCAGGGCTTTCTTAGTGAAGCTGCCCAGCTTCTCTTCCTTCTCATTCAGACCACAGCGGATGGCTACCTCACCTGAGGGACAGTCCCACTTTAACATTTAAATAGAACTTAAGGAACAGCAAAAATTATATGGTTATGTATGGAGCAGGAGGAAAGTGAAAAAAAAAACATATGCTTCATTCACACTGAAAATAAGTCTCTTAGTATGTTCAACTTCTTTTAGCACACTTTAACTACAAATACAGCAGTTCTCTAATATTACTTATAACATTTTAGATGATTTACAAACACAAAAATGAAAGGTGATGGATTGAAATTTATAAGTGATAAATAATTTAATAATGTAAATGATGAGCAATTATTGGGTGGTCTGCATCCCTGCCTCCAGAGCTATATAAAGGAATTAAAGATTTAAGAAAAATGCATTCTTACCATGTTTAACATATATATATGGATTTATGTTCTCTTGATAATCTTGCCTGGCATTTCTGCTTTTCAGTGTGAACAAAGCCTCAAACTTTTCTTTATCTTACTACCCTTGTTCATAAAAAGTTGTTCAACAGAGTTCTACATGCACATTCTCTAAATCAAAAACACGAAATCGGCAAGTAAAAACATTTATCTCGGTAGGGAGATGAAATTAAATAAAAAACGTTTAATTGAAAGCTTTTGAGGCAACAAAAAAGTCATATATGATGCATTTTAAATTATAAAAAGATGGATTGGATAAAGATCCACTAAGATGTTATAACCCAATAATACTGAGACAATAATAACCCAAAAGCATTTTTTTACATTGCATTACAAAAGAAGTCTACTAACTACTAACATTGTTCACTTAGCTGGCATATGAAACTGACCCACTGAGCACTCCAAATTGTTGTATGTAATGTATGTATGACTAAATAAATTTTTTTGTATGTAATACAAAATTATTGTAATAAACTAGGCAAATAATATTATCCTAATGGATTGAAATCAGATAAGAGCGACTGTAATAGAAGCCTCCAGACTGACCCTCTCTCAGCAGCTCATCTGCAGTGCAGATCCCCTGCTCGATGAGCTTCTGACAGTCGTCCAGTGGACTGACGCTGTCCAGCTCGATTGTGTCCACCTCCTGCAGTAGAGCGCTCAGTCTCTCATTCAGCAAACGACTCAAGGCAGTCTGCAGCTCTGTGAAATGTCTCTGCAGAACCTCCCGCGTCTGACTGGCACTGCCCCGCACCTGCACACCAAACCACACATCAACTGCAATGATTGATTATTTCAATAACCAATTAATCAAACAAACAACTACAACTGTTAATGGACTGATTACTAAGCCCCTTCTCCTTTATGAACTGCTTAGTGCTCATCAAAAACTTGTGTAATGATGTTATGCAAATTTTTAACACAAAAGTGAAGGGATTTTATGAGAATGATACTAAATGAGGTTAACCATTCAATTAACAGATAAGTGGGAGGAGCTTATCTGATAATTGACCATCCAATCATATGGTCCCACCTATAATATTCCAACAAATAAGGCACAAGGCTTGCAATACTGGGCAAGAACAAACTTGTCAAATGCTTTTAAATTGGAGATGAGGAAACAATGCATTTTTTAACGGATGATGGTTTGATCAAATTAGAGCTACTGGTTGACCTGCGAAGACCAAAGCAAGACAATCAGAGGTGTCCCAGGATCAATACTTATCAGTAACATGCTATGTTTGAAAAACATTCACATTTTCAGTGGCAACAATCTAACAAACGGCAGCACTGTTGAGTGCTTAGCTTGGAGTACTAAGGTATACTCTGTTACCATCTTAGAACTCGTTTAGATCATTCTTTAACCTTCTAAACATGACCTTTTAATGTATAGCTGACTGAAGTTCCAAAGGACTTGTTAAGATATGTTTTTTTTGCTTTAATAACAATAAACTATAAACTCTCAGGAGTTCTACTGTATGCATAGTTTTGTCATTTAATGTAAAAAAATTAAATAATAAAAGTCTCCAACTGCGATCTATGGATTTCAATAGAAGTAAAAGCTTGTTCGGTCCAGCTTCTGATTAAACTGTGATTGGATGCTCTCTCCTGTGAAGCAAAGCTAAAGCACACGTCAATGGGTTAATTATGTGTCCAAACAAGATAGAGACAGCATTATTTTGCTTACTTAAATATCCTTTGCTTTAAAAGGATAGGTTTAATTGGTTGTAGTGATTTTATATTCAGTTTAGCAATGTAGTTATTCTAATTAAAAAGAAGACATGAGCAACTAATTATGAAGCAAAAAGCAATATAACAATGTATACAAACTTGGTTGAAAGATGTGAGACTGTTTCATATGTTTAAACTATACTTCACCAGCTGTACAGTTTTACTCTAGAAAAGCAATTCCATTATGGCAGCAATAATGGATTTTTTTCCACACGCACACACACAACTTCATACTACTGTCCTCTCCCATTTCAGGTGCATTTTTTTTATTTTAGGGTGAATTGATCAGTAAAAACTAGGGCTTCCAAACACATTTCCCATATTTTAATAAATTGAAAACAGTGGGTGAAGTCACGTTTACTGTACAGTGAAGCTTCTGTGAATTAGGAAAAACAGCATCTGGTTTTATCTGTGTAATTGCTCTTAATGAGCTGCAGTTTTGTTTTGTTTTGTACAAACAGTACAGAGTTGAAAGCGGAAGCGGTGAGACTTGAGTGGCACGTTTCCATTTTCTCTAGGCATCTTTGTAATGAACTGCTTCACCTTCTTTGAAAATGAGCCAAGAGTGACAGGAAGTCTCACACACAGTTCCTCTTGTGAATATGAAACTTGTGCTTGCGACAGTAGACGAGTTCTTGAACGCCAAACAGCAGAGAATGCGCACTCACACTTAAGTACTGTGATCACAAGCAAGAGTTCTTAACCAAACAAAACAAAACACCTTGATTGAAATGTCTAAAAAGAAAAGAAGCAATTTCCACAGAACAATAAATGTAAAAGTTAAGAGCAACCCAATAACAGCAGGTCAAGATAATACACCCTTGCTCAGGAAGTGAGAGACTAAAATAACACTGATAAAGTGGTGCAGGACAAACAGGAGAAACCAAAAGTTAGTGTTATTAAATCAACCTTTGTGGAAAGTTCCAAACTCTGCTTTCTTTGCAGCAGATCCAGGAAATGCTTTTGTCCTGAGGCGCGCATCACTTCTCTTGTGTTTGGGTCTTATCAGAACATTTTTGAGCCAAGACAGAATGTTCTGGTAAATATTGTCATTTGTGACAATGCTCTGAGGGTGTGGGTCTCTGGGCTACATGCATTTGGATTGTGAGGTGATTTAAAATGAAGAGTCCCCAGAACAGGATGTTTAGACTTGCGTTCTTACAAATTTAGCTTTGGGCTCAATCTGAATCAATAGTAAACTTACTAAAAAAGAAGTTTAACAAGGAGAATACAAGTGGAACAGATTCTCTTTCATCGATCAAAGTATCTAAGTGACAAAGAATCTAATTCTATTAACCTACATCATGCCAACTTGACTTATTAGAGCTTGTTACTCTGATCAGAGACAAGCCTGAATTTTTATGTACAGTTGTAAATGCTTATATTTGTAATCCTATATCAATTTTTTTTTTAGGAAATCAGTATAAATGTAAAAAAACTAACCTTGAAATGTAATAGCGAAAAATCTGGTAAGCATTATAGAACAATGTCAATGTTAAAGTTCAAAGAGGAAGTAGGCCAGAGAAATAGCGATAGCGAGCTCACTCCTTACCAAGAAGCTTCTTTTAGTACAGTGATGTCTCTGCAACATGATGCTAGAAGTATTTCTCATATTGCAAGAGAAATTTAGCTTGCTCTGTAAATGTGACATATGGGCTCTTGCTCACAGCTGCGCATGCTGTGGGGTTAAATCACAGAGCAGTGGGGACTTTTGGAATCAATGTTCAATGATCCTAGAAGTCTAGTTTAGCTCGCAGTCTTGTGGAGGATGCGAGTTGCTAAAATACTCAAGTTATCAGTCCCAATACGAAGAGCAGGAAATTACAGCAAGGATGCATTCTGGGAGGTGAGGGGAAGCAGGAGGAAGTTGGGTAAGATGACAGAATCGTAGAATGAAGATAAGAGCAAGCAGCCGGCCGGCTCATCGTCCTCCGGGCTCCCTGGAAGAAGTGTGCAATGAGTCAGGCCGTCTGTGCCAAGCAGCATGCTTCCTGGCATTGGCTAAGGATCTGAGACAGCGGGAGGATCAGATACCCTCGTCCCCCTAAACAAGCCCCAGATATGCTCAGCTATTTTAAACTGTGCGAAAAACCTTGCAATCATGGTGTTTTTTTTTGCAGAGTATTTAAGCTCTATTGCAGGGAGGACATATTCTAGCTGAAGGAGCTCAATAGCATAGTATAAGAGCAGCTAGAAATAACAAACACCTTTGTATAACAGTTAAACAGCAAGAGTGTAAAACTCATAATATGATCGGTATTTCTAAATAAAAACAATCATATTGGATACTTCCACAGGGGAAAGTAGGATTACAGTATACTGTTAACTTAGGAACTCAAGTTCCTATTGAGATCAGGAAATATAGACATAGATACATGTAGATTTGATCATGCTACGTGGTAATATAACTACTAGGATAATATTATAAAGAAATAGTGTTGTAATCCATCCAGCTTCTTGTCAGCTTAGTTCCTTTAATTTCAGGGACCCCACAGCAGACTGAACCACCAACTCATCTAGCAAATGTTTTATGCAGCGGATGCCCTTCCATCCCCAACCCACCACTGGGAAACATCCATACACACTCTGCACTAATGACAGTTTTGTTTACCATGCAAGTACTGCATGTCTTTGGACTTGTGGGGGGAAACTGGAGCACCCAGGAAGAAACCCACGTGATCACGGGGAGAACATGCAAACTCCACACAGAAATGCCAACCGACCCAGCCGAGGTTTAGCCAACAACCCTCTTGCAGTGAGACGATAATGATACCCACTGTGCCACAGTGACGCCTTAGTGTTATAACAATTAACTTATTATACAAGCCAATTTTGGTCACATTTTTTGCCAATATATAGTATCTAATTCACTTGAATCCATGTTTTCCCTGTAGACCCAGAGTAAAAAAAAAATAGATGAACATGAATTCCCCCTGCGAAACTCCCCTATGTGACCTCACAAAAGGCTGATCAGATCTGGTGCTAATCACCTTGCCATCCATCTCCGTCTGAAAATGTCTATATGTGAACCCAAAATATCAAATTATACTGCAATTACTATACTGTAGTGCAAAAACTATGGTTATGAGGAGATTTCGCTGCTTTCAGCTAGACCTAGATCCACTTTGTTTATCATGACATTTTCCATGCCAGGTAATAAAGACGACTCCTGTTTCATTGAAGCAACCTGATTGGTTTGTGGGGACATTGTTAACCCTTGTGTGGTGTTCATATTATTGTTACTCAGGCGGTGTTTGCGGGTCTCGTGGACCCATTGTCTTTGTGGATTTTAAATGACCCAATCAAGACATTTTATGTTAAAAACTTAAACAATATTTCCTTTAACCAAGAAACAAGTAATATAAACAGCAAATATACCTTATTTATTGTTCTTTAACCTGATTTCTTCACGTTTAGAATTTGAACCATGTGTGGTGTTCTCATTATTGCTACTTTAGCAGGGTGGTGGGTCTGCTAGACCCATTGCATTTTGGGCCTTTTAATTCACACAATTTTATTCTAAAATTTAAAATGTTATGTTTATGTGTGATTAATGTCTGTGTGGGAAGACAGAATTAAGGTAAAGAATCTACCATTTTCACACTTTAACATGCCCCGAGTCCAGTAGACCAGAACACCTTGTCTGTAATATAAATGTGTAGGGGGGTGTACGTGTGGGGTCATAAAAAATCTGTTCTGATATATGTTTTTCACAGGAAATGAGCCAAGCCCAGTGAATCTCAGCTTCAAATAATAAATGCTTGTTTAATTTTTCTTTTGATGAAAACTGAAAATGGGTCCCACTGACCCCATACAAGGGTTAAAAAGTGGTTTGCGTTGAGCTGCGTTCGATGTCTAACTCCTCCTTGTCAATGAATGATATCCGATGCTCACAAACACCCATACAAGTTTCTTTTTTTGTATTGGCTGGACATGAATTTAATTATTCGGAAGCTAATGTCAACTTACCCCAACTAACCTTACCCTAACACTCAATCATTGGTACGCGACTCTGTGGTCTGACATTACACTGCACTAATGGGAAACAACGAACGCAGCACACAATGACCTGTCCTTCCCATTGGTAGTATCTTGCCATTCTGTTTATTACCCGTCAACCTGTCACGCTCATAAAATAAGCCAATCATATAAGATGCAGGGTGCAAAGAGCGAAAAATAAAAGTGACCTATAGTGATGAAAATGCAGTATAATTCCATCTTAATATTTCAAGCAAAACGGATGTAGTTTTTTACTTTTGTACTCCCTTTCCATCATTTACAAAATAATTTGAGCTGAAAATAAATACTGGATAATTGAATAATAAAAAATATATTTATCATTCTCTTATCCATCTACTCAAAAAAAAGATTGGAAATATTATTTTCTTATATATGGGAACTTTAACTTGATCTACATTTAAACATACATAATTGACTGAATTTGACACTCATCCAAACAATCTTCAGTATTCAACCATCCTATGAGCAGTTTATTGTTAAATTTGACATCTCTCCGTGGTTGTGTGTTGAGCTCTACCTGCTTGCGTGCCTGGCTGAGTCCATGAAGTCTCTGCTGTAGCTCACTTCTGTAGTTTTGGGCTGCTTCAATGCTCTCCTTTGCCTCTTGCAGCAAAGCTTCTGCCTCTATTGACATCCTTCTTAACCTTTGCAAGCACACATCAATGTAAAGTGCAGGAAAACCTGTCAATGGAAAAGAGAAGACTTTCAGTTGGATTGCACTACTATGGAGCATAAAGCTAAAACACAGCCCTTTAAGACAAGGTCATTATAACAAAGCTAAATTGTTAAAAACAAGAGAATGAAATTCCACATAGCAAGATTGTGGTAAAAGCCCATAAAGAGTGTAACACAGTTGTTGAAGGCATCATCTCAAACTTTTGGATGTGAGGAGGCACGCTTTTAACCAAAACAGCTCTTACAGCCCTAGTTTTTAAGTTGAGATCAAATGAGCCGATGCGGTTGAGTGCAGATATGACTAAATGGCTCAGAGACGATAACCTTGAGAAACCCCAGCATGTCGACTCTTATACAAGAGACACATGAAACGGCATTAAGGCCACATGCTTCAAAAAACCTGATGAAATGTGCAGCAAGTCAAAAAACAGCGTAACACAAGTCTACGCCAGTGTTTCTGACATGATGACATCATTCTCTGAGACACTTAAGATACAGCCATTTGTGCCTGATTCAACTTTAGGTTCAAACGTAACACATAACTTTCCTCTTCAATTCAAACTAAAATTCCCAAGGTTTTCGCATCAGGACATTGCATGAATTAATTTTTGAAAGTAAAACAGTAAGATATATACTTGATATTAAAAGTATAAATTATGCCACCATTTAATATTTTCTCACATTTTCAGAAAGAACAGGAATTGTGGTTTACTTGACTCAAAGATACAAGTCCAAAACTGAAAGATCTCTGGTTTTTCACATCTTTCGATTTAAAACAATATCTTTTTCAACTGCTTGTGCTCAATCACAATATACACAATGATTTTAAATACTTATTGAGAAACAAAATATTACACACTAAAAAACTGAAGAAAAAAAAAATCAAAGAAACCTTAATTTCAAGATGAATGATACTAAATGATTTAATGTTTTTAAGACTTAAACAACTATGTAAGATTTACTTTTCTATTGTACAATCAGTGAAATTGTTAAACAAACATAATTCTCACATATCATAGGTTGTAAAAATCTCTCTTATTGTACTGATTAGCTTGCAAAAACAAAGAGACCCCTACCTATAATTTTTATGTGAAATGCATAACCCTGCCTTCAAAAAGAAGAAATCACATAATGCAACTTACAATTTTTTTTAAACAGATGTAACAATTATTTCAAAGTAATAAAAATCCCAACACATCGAAGGGTAAATGATGATGTGCACTTCTATATGAACAGATTCTTTAAAGGAGCCAGTGTAGCTTAAAGGGAACTTCAAATGTCCAACTCTTTTAGAAGTTGAAGTGATTCATAAAAGCTCAGTAACATGTTGTAAAGCTAAATTTGGTTTGAGATTGTAAAACAGATACTTTTTTTACTGCTCTGTTCAGAATTAATTTTTTTCTCTGGCCCTTTAAATGATCTTGAGCAACTGCTGACCTCACCCCTCCCCATCTTACACACTTTAGCTCTTTCCCAAATATCTGGACTTTTGGACTTCACTCAAGTTACTTTGATAATGTTTTGCAGGGCAGACCTTAGGGACGCTTGACTCAAGCCTGTGAGAGGGAACGGATGTATTTTGAGACAGACTTTAAGAGAATTCAGACAAGTAATTTTCCTGAGTGGATCGTTAAGAATATGACTGTCAGCGCATTATCCTTTCGGCACAAGCACAAAATAAGAACATGTTGGAGGTTAATGCTGAACTTTCTAAGTGGTTAAAATATACAGTCATACGATTTAGTTATGATTTAGCAATATGCATTTTTGTACAAGTTTTAGTAACTTGCTTTCAAAAGCACATTGTGGAGGGCCAAGTAAATCATTCTAACCCAATTGTTTTAACTCATAATTTCATTCAGAAATGAACAAATATTAGGGTAAAAATGGTAAATAACTCTGGAAGTTTTGACCTGCCCAGAACAGACTATGCAGATGGACTGACCCGTCTACAGAAACATCACAACTGTATTTTTTGTCCAACTGCCAAGAACACACAACAAACTGTTCTACTCCCCATTGGGAAAAATAGGGACTGACTTACTATAGGTGCCACAATTGGGCCACAATCCCAAATACAACACCAAAAACACTAATTTGACAATAGTTTGTTTTAAGGGTTTACATTAGGATATTAGAAGGATTGTAATAATTTTAGCATGACTTTGGACATCAGTAAGCCAAAATTCTATTCAAGCCCATCATAAACTTCCAGTCACTGAAAGCTCCAGCTCTTTAGTACAAAAAGATCTACCTGTATGACACTTTTCATTGTGCAGCAATGAACAGCTGCTTGTTTGTTAATAATAAGTGCACACAAATCAGAAAAAGTGGATCTCTGTTCAGCTTCGCTCTCGTTGAGCACAAAGATGCTGACCTTAAAGCAGTCAGCAGAGAATGAAGCAGTCTCACAAACAGCCTTTCATTTATCCACCTGCGAGAGCCACCTACATAACAATCTGTGACCTGCAGCAACAAGCCTTTGAGTTCAAACACACACGATAAACAGGATTATGAGAAGTCACAAGCAGAAACCATGCCAGTTCAAGCATATTTTGACATTTAACGATCAAGGGAGGGTTTCTTCAAAACCTAATCTTGAATTTCACCAAAGCTGGGGAAAGAGATCTCAGGAAAGAGTTTTAGCATTATCTAATATATTGCTCTGCAGAATGGTTTCCCACCAGAGAATTCATGAGGAAAAACAGCAAAGGCCTGGCTAACTTACAGTGGGATGTGAATGACCTAGATTCAATGGCAAAAATGTGCTGCCAAAAGACAGAGTTGTGGATTCCAGTGTGAGATGAGATGATTGTGTTAGATGATTGGAGGATCAGGTGTCCTGCTTAACAATCTCAGATAATAGCAGTTTTACAGATCTTTCCATGAAGACAAGTACAAATTAAAGAATAAACAACTAGAGATGTAGTTATTTCAGCTGGCCATCAGGGTTAGCTATTTTTTTCCTGGACCAAAACAAAGCAGTTCTCTAAATTCTCCTTGAAGTTTTGTTACTTCAAAACAAAAGAAAACAAACGACCAAGGGAAAATAACAGGTATGGGACATGAGAAACGAATTTAGTTTAAAAACAGAAATGTTTCTATTGAAATATCATAAAGCAGTAACGTTAACTCCACAAGGCGTGGAACACCACCAGAACATCACTTCTGCTTATTGGTGTTGTAAAGAGAAGCGGCGCTTTTCTAAGTCCAAACAGTCAAATGCGAATATAGAAAATGTTCTGTACGTCGTAAAACAAAGGGCAACTAAAACATATGAGAAAATGTGGTAACTTACCTTATGCGAGCCTTTCTTCTATCATGTTAACTTCTTCCACGGAGTTCCGCCATTGACGCCCCGACAACAGGCTGAAGCACATATTTTCACTTTGATGCAAACCTGAGGGCCAATCAGCAGCTTCTTCGCAATGTTTTCCGCCTATCAGTTGTCAATTCTAGCCAATCAGGTGCGTTTATTTCTTGAGACCACGCCCAATCTTTTGTTAAAAGCCCAAGCACAGAGCACGAGGCGTGTTGCAGTCAGTGACTGTGAGTTTTGCAGAGCAGCTATCAACAATTAGACCCTGAAAAAATAAATAAATAAAAAGCTATCAACAATTAGGCTTAAATGTTGCCATGTTTCATATTGTCAAAGTTTTAGCGTTTAATTTCTTCGGTACTTTAGAGCACAAAATCAGAAAATGCATCGCTGGGCAATGTACTCCTCGAGAAAAGAGCAATGATTTTTTTTCAGATTTTGGCTTTAAAGCTTAGGCCAAAGTTAGCTTGATTATTTAAACAATGGTTCAGTTTGCCTACACATTTGGGTTATTTACCATATGTGGGAATCTATGTTTTATATGTATTATGAATTGAAGACATTGTTAGCATACTCAACTGAATAATTATTTTGCTCACAGATTTATGTTTGCTAGTTTTTTAAGCTCAATACCAATACCCCATACACATGCAAAAAAAATTAGAGTTGACTTTAACGAAGCACGTTGTTGTTTAACATTCAAAATTATTTTTAAAACAGTAATCTCAGGAGTATATTGACAATTTCTCAATTATTGTTTACTGTTCTACAGACAAGTTCTGCTTTGTTTTCTTAAATTAAAAATTTTAGATTATTATTTTTTGTTTAGTGGTTGTATTACAAAAGAGTTAGAACTTTTAAACTATAATAATTTACTCAACTGCTCATATTTGTTACTGCTATTTTGCATCTTTTGTGTTCTCTCATTATAGGTATTTTGCTGTTGCACAGTGAGCAGGCCGAGTGGGAAGAGCTTGAGTCATCCCATAAAGGTGCTGTTTTTTATTCACTCAATAATACAGAAACATGTGACAATTCAGTACAAGATACATCATTTTTTTTAAAGAAATATGCCAAAGAAAGTGCTAATCCTAATTTATCCTTGCTTTCACGGTTTCAGTTATAACAAGTCTATATATGCATTACAATGACAAAGATCAGACCAAAAATTATTGGTGAATGAGCAATACCAAAATAAATGAACAGCAGTCTCCAGAGGAAGTACAATTTCTATTTGATTTGCTAAATCACACACCTTTAACATCTTTAATCTCAACCCAATGCCTACTTTTAGCTATTTTAACCATCACTATTGGTTAATTCACCAAGACATAAGAGTACTTTGGTTTAATTTGAGGATGAAAAATGTCTACCTCAAATTTTCTTTCAAAATGTTAGGCCTCCCTTTACACATTAACACATTAAAAGTGTTAGGTGAAATGTGCAGAGTGAACACTACATTTGCAAATGTATTCTTGAATCTCTGATTTTTTTGTCCTGATTTCTGATATTGAACACTGGATGGCGCTAGAGCACAGTGAACCTTAATCAGAAGGAATGACAGAGTCTAAATCTATTCTGTTTATTCTTATTTGCAAAATAGTCCTTCAAAAGTTAATGGAAGAAGCATTGCTTTTTAATTTGATGTTTTTATGTGCATTTATTATGTTTTTTCATACATAGACTTTTTGCAAAAATGTTTGTTTGAGGAAGTGGTTTGACTATACAAAGACATTTGAAAAAGATTTTCTATACGACGGGTCTGTGTGTTTAATCTTTGTAGAATTTAACTGATAGATTAATTTGAGGGTAGTAAGTCAGGGGTAGTTGCTGAGAGAAGAACATGATTGCCCTGAATGGTAACTGCTCTGGAGACTCATTGTAATTTCATTTGGAAGTAAGATTGAATGGAACCCCACGTAGTATTGACAATAACTCTCGGGGGTTTTGAAGAAAAGTTTTGTTCTCTTAGCTTCATGCAGCCTGCTCTTTTTGTTAGCCTGCCCTACTTAGGAAACCTCAAACTCCCTGAAACTGAACAACCAACAGCCTTTGGTGGAATTAAGAAAAACAAAAATGGATAGTTCCTATGACATGCTCCTTTAATATTGTTTCTGGGCTAGCCTGAAGTAAGTAATATGCATTTACATTATGGTCCTAAATACTGATTATTTTGCAATATATGATACCGAACATTGAGCAAGCATTATTTTCCTTCTGAAAATGGTTTTACTTTCTTTAAGGCAGTTTTGTTTAGTTACCTCTATACGTCACATTTTTATTGTTAAGAAACTCTGATTTTTAAAGACTCTTATAAAGTATATAATGTTACTGACTGCTGCTGCTCCCAAACTCTGGAACTCCCATCATGCTTCTCAAAATCAAAGTAGTATAATCACTATATGTTTTAATAAATCCAAACTCAAAACTCTGCTGTTTACCCAAGCTTATAATGTCTGCAAATACCCTTTTTAAACAAGGATTTTACAAAGTTATTTTAAAGTTTTATTTTATTTTAATTTGACTGACTTTTATGTATTTTATTTATTTTCCACCTCTGTTTTATTGTGTTTTGCTTCCTTGCTGTGTCATTGTGTCTTTCATCAACTTTGTTCCGCACATTGGTCAACAGAATATTTTTGTTAGTTTTTGCGTTAGAAATAAATTGTCATTGTGATGAGGAAATATAAAAAATGAGGAAAAGAGTAAATGTTTCAATGTTTTGCAAATGGATTTCCATCAAATGACTTGTCAAACATGTATGAACCTAAAGAGTTTGAAGCCCCATATGTGTTACATGTTTATTTATTGACACTCAGATTATGTCAAAAAAGTGTGTGCCAGAGCATTAGATTTTATTTTTTTTTACCTTTGATGATTTCTTATGCATTTTGGAATGCTGACATCATCAACATCCTCCACAAGGAGTGTAAAACACGATAATGTATTTATCATCACATCACAAATGTCATCACCTAGGGTTGGTCCACAGAAATGTTTGAAGTCTACAGTCCATACCCATCTACCAGGACCAAGAGTTTCCATTACATCTGAGTATAGGGTCATTGCTGATCGCTTACATCAATGCAGTGTCCCTTGCAAAAGGGGCCAGAATCAAAACTTAAATCCATTGGCAAAGAAATATTTAGAAACTTGAACTGTATACACTTGTGTTACAAGTGTATATTCTTTTATAGTAGGGACTGGTTGCAATAATTCAAGATATGTTCTCTATATTGTTTGAATTTGAGATAAAAGGCATATATGTTAATGTGTTATGAAGTATAATTTTGATTGTTAATTACATTTAAAAAGGGAATACCCCTCAAAGGTTAATAACATATTTCAGACAGATCTTTTACATGACGTATTCTATTAGGTGTGATGCGTTTTATATTAAATTAGTTTTTTTTTGTGAGTGATGAAAACCGAACTTTTATTTGGTAAAAAAAAACTACATTTGTAAATGTGGTTCAAACTGAGCAAATATGAAGTGATGCACTTTTCTCCATTAGTCTATGTTAAAGAAATTTCCAAATGCAACATTTAGAGTGGTTGAAATGAGACTTTGGGGCAGTATTGCAGAAGACACGCAGTCTCCTGATCCAGCAGTGCATGAATGTGGGCTCTCGTAAACATGTGGCTGTCAGCTCAGGGATGGGGGTGTTCCCACTCCCTAGATCCGCCCTCTGGATGGAAGAAGCGGAGCCATTTGCCTCAGTAATGTCAGTGCGCTCCTCGGCTGGGGAATGCACTTCACCCGCTGCTCGTGCAGAGCCGTGGCCGCTCGGAAAACAACGGCGTGAAGAAGCGATGGCACCGGCGACTGATGCCGCGGAGCTCCACACATCCCAGGAAAACAGACTCGTGGGGCTTTAAAGGAACGCTGAATTGTGCCGTATTCATACCTCTAATCAACCACGCAACGCAAACGTGATTAGAGCTGATTTATCAGATTTTGGGTGTCTAGAACAAAGTGTTCGGTTTGTGGATCGTCACGCAGATTAAAGAAACGATCAATAGCAACCTCAAAGATCGCCCCTGTGCTTCAAAAATCTTCCCGACGTCGGACTTAAACATCTGTATTTTCTAGAAGCCAGCCGCACCAGCTCTAGTATTCCAGCATCCTTCTGAGCATCATCATCATCACCACCACCACCATCATCCTCATCATCATCATCGCACCCTGCAGCTCCATCGCGAGAGGGAGGATCCGCAGAGGAGCTCTCCGGGCAACTACTCGCACTCTCAGAGGATGCTTTGGATGTAAAAAAAATTAATCAGGATGGGGAAAGATCAGGAATTACTCCAAGCGGTGAAGACTGAGGACCTGATGACGGTGCAGAAGATCCTGCAGAGGCCCAGACCTGGGAAAGCAAGTAGGTCTTGTTTGACATGCATTTGTTTTATTTCTTCCCATTTGACAGATTGGGAGTGAAAATGTCATGGACAAGAGTACCTGCTTTATTATTTTGATGGGGATGTGGAGGATTCCATGAGCCAATGAGAAATTGGATGTACACTCCAGTGTCTGTGCAATGGGTGCAACATCATATTCTAAAAGATCTTATTTTTGGTAGTCTGCAAGACACTGTAGATCACCATAAACCATCCTTGGTTGGTCAAATCTGGGGTTTTACAGCAGTTGAAGGGTTTTATAATGGCATGTTGCGGGCTGTTATGAGGTAGTCAGGAACATTTTTCTTAATGAGCAATGCAATCTATTACTTTGTCTTTATTGTATATTGGTTTATTAATAAATGAAGAATGATTGCGTTTTCAACTCAGCGTGACTTGCTTTATGTCAGACTAGTCAGTTGAAGTTAAATTGTTCAGTGCTTTTCATCAAGGATCGTGATAGAGATATTTTCCCCTTCAAACAGAAAATTAATGAATAATCACGTGTGGATATCATGCTTCAGGATGACTTAAAATGCATACAATGAGAGCAGAAAAAACATCTAATAGTGAGACGTATTTAATGCAAGCATCCCCTATATGTATTGATTTCAAATATCAAATTGTTTGTGCAGGAAGGTGTTTATTTCAGCAAGATAAAATACAGCCAGTGTAATGGTTCTGGGTGTTTTTACAGCAGCGGTGTGTCCTGTCTCAAAAAACCATGCTTTATGGACAGATGCAGACTCACACGTGCAGCTAATTCAAATTGTTTTCAACTGAGAGGGGAGGCATGCTGTTATGAACCTCAGATTGCATGGGCAATCTCCATTTTTAACGACAGGAAAAGACTGTTGTGAAAAAACAGCTGAGTGAAGTTCTTGATGTTTCTTTAAAAAACTATGGATGGATTGTAGAGTCTAATGATTAAGATCTACATGTTTTAGTAATGGTATGGTTAAATCTTGTTTAATAAACGCTCAAATCAAGATATATTTATATTTTGCCCGTTTTTTGATGTGTGACATCCAACAACTTGCTTTTTTCGAGTCATTGTCTCCATGTTAATGAATGAGTGCTATTGTCCAATGAATAATCATTATGTTCTTTTTTCAAATTAAGAGACAGCAGTTTGGTTTTCATAGTTAAGAATGAATAAAACATGCAAATCAAGGAAACCTTAAAATCGTCAAAGTTGGCTTGGTTACCAACTTCAGTCTGAAAAATCAGTAAAAGGCAGGTTTACATTGACCAGATTAACATTCTAATGATATATGTTACTTACAAAAGTTTTACCTCTGCAGTAATTGAAATATATGTAATTTATACTTAGCTGAAAAGGTTAAAAACTTTACCCAGGCAGCTTGTTTACTGTGTCATTTACATTTCAGTCATTGAAATAGTGCTAATTTGTTGCTTAACTAACAATATTTCTACTATTGTGTGCATTTAATTCTATCAGTGAATTGGGAAGTTGTTGCAGCAGCTGTTTCAACTTTTATCTTTTTCTTTTTAAAGAATCTCAGGGATTAGTGGATTTGGTTTATGTTGTTTGGGCAATGGTTTTTGTGTATGTTCTTCTCTAGACACCACAAACTAAGTTCCTTGCACTGTATACTTTTCATTCACATCACTGCATCCATGATATTATCAACAGTGCCCCCCCTACAAAAGCATAAAATGGATTTTTTCTTTGTCCTGCATGGCTATCTGTGCAGAGCTTAAATATATATGAGTAACCTTAGGTGGTGAAGCTGAGAGCCAGGCATGGCTATCAGCAATGTCTCATCTTGTCAAACCTCCAATGATTGGCCATTGAACTTTGTTCGCATTGATTAAACAGCCCTCTTTTATGGCAATGTTTTTTTGTTTTTTTTTTACATCAATTTCAATATATCTGTAGAAATCTCCTGCTAATATTTATTTTTCATGCCAACATTTTTGTAAAAACAATGTTTTTCAATCTGTCTCTGTATGTTCATGTATCTCAGTTGAGGTTTACTGAAAAATATTATATGTTTTCCTCACAAACAGTTCACCGGTTTCTTCAAACAGAGACTAATAGGCTTTTGTGAAAGTGTTGCTTTGCTTTTATGTAAAGCTTCACCTTTGTATTAGAAACACAAAGCAACTCCGAAGCCAATTAGTTCCAGTCCCCGCAACTACAGTCTGCTGCCTGACAGTGATTGGTTGACTCGGTTCTCTGTCACATACTGTTACAAAGCTGAAGAAAAATTAAAAACAGTTCTGCATTGGTTTGGTAAAGTTTTTATTTGTTAAACGGTGTAAATTGTTGTTAGGTACAATCATTTACAAAATCATAATTTTGTTACATTTGCTGCTATATATCCTCTTTTTGGGGATACAAATGTTAACATTTCATTTAGTTTGTAGCTTGTTATTTAAATTTTTATTGGAAGTTTGGAACAAGAACAAATAAATACATTAGCATTTTGAAAATTAAGATACAATATGTGCCAAAAAGTAAACTGAAAGCCAGAGTTGAAAATCAGTCAGAGATAGTCTGTTACAGAAGGTTATGTCGAGAGATGTAACTATTTGATTTTCACTTCCTCCATATTATTACTTTTGCATTAGTGAATGGGTAAATGTTTTTTAAAACTTTATGATCATCTTTTTCTGCAGTGATCTTCAATTGATTTATGAAAACCGAAATAATAATTGAATACGTTATCTTTCAACATATGTCAGGATGCTTCATCTTGTGAAAAGTTTTAAAGTTTTTTTTACCCTGATTTTCAGGCTTTCAGGATATCATTAAAATAGTGCTTACAATTATTTAAAAAATTTAATGTAAAATCCTTAAAATTTGTGCTTGATGGTTAGAAATTTCTTCCTTTAGTAAAATATGTTTTTGACTCCCTGTATCTGCCCAGATCATTTGTGGACTTCAACAGGCATCAAATAACATCACCCAAAAGTGAAAGGATCTGCTCTCCTGGTGCATACTTGCACTCAATGCCAGTCGATAGTAAGACAGAGGCCTCAGAGCCCCGAAGCTAATCCAAGAAGTCATTACTTCCACTGCTTATAGATGATTGAATTACAGTCTAGATGGCTTTGAGTGAGTCACAGAGAGCGAAGAGTAGCCCGAATGGCAGAAATAAGAATTTGTCACACTCATTGTTTCATTTCTGACTATATGTTGACAACTTTAGCTGAATTTTATTAGGAACCAAACTCTTATAGCATTAATAGTGTTTTTTATTCTGTGAGGTTCTTGTTCTGATCTGTTGTTGAGTCTGTGCACTCAGAAGCTGAGCTTGTTAGTGTTCCAACTTTCCGCATATTCAGCATATTCTCCATCTTTTCCTGACTGCAGAAGCTGACTGAAAGAACATCTGGAATGCTGTAAATGTTATAGCAGTAAATTGCTGATTTTGTTTCACGAACATGAATACTGCAGTGCATAATACGTACATGACTGGTAGGGTTATCCTATCTCCACCTCTTCAACCTGTTCACAGTTCCCAGCAGCAATTAGAGCTGAGCTATTTTCACAGTCGAAACATATGGGCTCCCAAAGGAGAAAAGACTCGGATCGTTGTAGGTCCTGCTAGTTCCGCTTTTCTCTGCAGCATGACTTTATTCTTGGATTTTGGACTTCAACTACTAACTAATAATTGTACGTAACATGAAAGATTTTCGGGCATGAACATTCAAAATAATTGAAATACTACTTTCAGCCGTACCAAATATTAGACTAAATGTGATTTTTATTTTCCATTGCCACAATTTTTCCTACATTTTCTCCATAAACCATCATTAGATGCATTGAAAGAGAAGGTTGTACATTTAATTTAAAAATCTAAAAACTGCTAATTTAACTTCTTGTGAAGGCCAACTGTGAAGGTTAATGTAAATATCGAAGGTTTATTTTTCTAAATGGAATTAGAGCAAAACTTTTTTGATAGACTTTCGTTTTTTACTGTACAACATTGATCAAATGCTTACTTATCAAAAACAAGATACTTTTGTGATGTTAGTGAGGTATTTGTCAGGCTTTAGTACATTTGAAATGAACCAAAAAAGGAACGATGGATATAAGCGAGTATCAGCTATCATGCATCAATGTTTATCTTACAATAGCTCTCTTTTAAATGCTCAACCAGCCATTGTCCTGCTCTTGGCTGGTTCCCCTGCAGCACTAGCAGCACATGACCTTAATCTGGGGACCCGACCCATATAATCCTGAAGGTACAGGGGAGGCAGAATTCTTAAGCACATTAACTGCTGCTGATTCTTCACAACATAGTACTTGACTTCTCTTACACATATAAATATACTTATCGCTATTCTTTTGAACAGACTCTCCAGCACTGTGTGAACTAAAATGGCTTGTTTATTTATAATTGCTTTAGGTGTTCAATTGTAGAAAATTGGCTGTTTTATAGTACTCATCAGCAGACTTTGTGACTACGTGTAGCAGTTTTATAAGTCTGATGCACATATGAATGACGGGAGAGAAAGGATGAGGCCGGTAGCTGTTATGTAATCGCACACAATACTGGACGTGGGTGGACAGGACACTGAGAAAGCGCTGCACAGTGGGCTGTTTTGCTGTTTGTTGAAAGCTGCAGTGCTCATCTGTAAATGTGTTGTGAATATACTTCATGATGGGAGTTTTGAAGATGATGTTGTTCAAAATCAGAGTCATTATCAGCTTTTTTTCCCCAAAAATAAATGTATATATTTTGTATGTTTTTTTTTTTTTGCTAGTTTCTTTGTCCTTTTGTGTTACTGTTTGACTTGTTGTCAAGGGTGCTCCGGACTCCTCTCACTCAATAACTCAAATATTAATCTCAGGCTCTGGGTTATCTCATGACTCCAGAACAAACCCACTCACACTGTCACATCGGCGGGTTTCCAAGACCTTCCTTTCTCTTAGTAGCTATATTTATTCCATATATACAGTCCTCTTTCTCATTGGCCAAAGACATACAACCAAAATCCATTAAAGTAACATGAAAAGTTCCCTAGAATAAAGTGTACAAAAAATTACAATTGTTCAAGTGCAGTAGATTGCATTAGCATTGAATGAGATTACAATTCATCCTTTGATATTTTATAGATTGTTTATCAAGATTTTGTTGTAGAAATGTATAACACCTGTTATTTCAATGTGTATTCATCATTTCTGGATTTCTGGATTGAAAACACTCTGTGAAGCTTCAGAATAAGTATGAACAGTTCACACCATTTTTCCTGCAGTTTATCCAAAATCCCGCCATAATATTCTCCCACACATTCTTCAACTCAGTTTTTCGAACTCTTTAGATTTTCATGAGTTTTCTTCTCTTAAATATAGCAATTTCTTCTCATCAGATCACACTTTCCTGGAGTGGATAAATGAAGTCTGGCATCTGTCTCTGCCACAGCCCCAATCTGTTGCTGAAATGGAGGTTTCTCCCCTAGTGACATTAATCTTTCTCCCACTGAAGCTCTGAGTTGCTCCAATCCAATCTAGTCTAAGAATTAATTCTTTCCACTTAAGCTCACTTTTAATAAATCATAACGCAAGTGTTGTATTTAATCAGTCACATGGATGGCCTTGGTTTCAACAATTGGTTTCAGCCATTGAAGAGTCTGTTTTTAGCTGTTGTCGTCTATTCAATAATTAGGTCAGGTCTTAAAATTGCAATTTTTAAATTTGTTTCAATTAAGTAGTTTTTTGTTTAGTTTGTACTTCTCAACATCAAAAGGCAGCAAGTACATAAATAAATACATAAATGCACTCTGTTTTTGTTTACTCCACATGGTTCACAGAGCTGAGTTGCTTATTTGATTTGATCAAGGTAAGTGCACAAAGGTCTCACACATTTTTGGTTCAGCACCTAAAACCTAAAAATGGATAAAAGCCATTGATGCACAAGACCATAATGAATGTAAAAAAAATCTCATTTACAATTATTTCTTTAACTGAAAACAAGTACCTTCCCATTCTTCCCCCAAATCAGTTATAACATCAATGAGTTTAGCAATCAAAGAGTGAAAGTCCTGGATAAAAAAAACTAAACATTTAGTCACTACTGAGGTTGATTTAACATAATAATTCAATAAAAATTAAGAAAATAGCAAAAATAAGATTAGCCACATTAAGGCTCAAAGTCGCCCCAGATGGCACAGTTAGAGTTAAAAGGAAAAGCAGAAAAGCCAAACGTAGGCCTATTTATACAAATGTACTTATTGAATGACTCATGACTTTAAGCACATTTATATTAAACACTATGGAAATCGGTATGAAGCTACTGTTTTTTTATAGGCTTTTAATAACGACAATAACCTTCATAAATTCATTTTTATCTGGTTCTTGCAATAGTGGTAGCGTGAAAATCTGCATATTAATAATGCTGCATCCACACCCTTAAATCACTATTTCAATCGTCTGATAAAATATGAAATATTTACATTGAACTCCATTCACCAGTGTAGTTTAATTACCAGACTTTGATTCCCTTAAGTTTCCCCTTTAGGTGCAATAATTTGAATATTGTAGTTTAAAATACCAAACCATTATTTGAGGTGAATTGAAAGACATATTCACAGTCTTTGAGAGAGTACAAGTTAAAGGATAAATGTTACAGCAATGACATCAACCGATTAATTTGCATGTATGTTTTTAGACATATTAAATCCGCCAGACAGACATGAAAATACTAAAAGCTGGATTTTCATCATTGTTTGATCTCCATTTGTTTAAATGCTCTTTAATCCAAAATAGCATGTGACTGCTCTTGTGTGTAATTTAGCATTACAAATATTAGCATAAGAATGTAGAAATTACATCCAGCATTGGACCGAGTATTTAAAGTTCTAAAACCGAACATTTGAATCTTGTTTATAATGTGCAAGAAGTGCAAGTATAAGACAAAGGTTTGCCATTGTATCCTTTATAATCTGTTCTGAGTTATTAAAGAGGATTACTTTCATGTTATTGACCTAGTGACTGTATGATGTCTTCTCAATCTCATCAGACTGAGGATGTTTCCCAATCCTAGTTCTCTATGACTGGATAAAACTGACAGTGAACATGATGTTAATATGCTGCTGTTCCAGTGTCTATGCGGATGGTGCACAACAGAGATAGCAGATGGACCTTTCAGGTGCCCTGCTGTTTGGATGTTCCTTCCAGAGATTAGGAGCTTGTACTGGGATGCCCCTGGGGCAGAATACAGCTTGGTAATTGGACCTCTTTGCCCCTGCTACAGAGAGTTGTATGTTTTAGTCTGCTTGTGCTCAGTCTGATGATTAAGTTTGATGGATTCTGCATGTTGTTGAGGACACACAGTATTCTTTTTGTCTGAGGTATGATTCGGGAAGAGCTCTTGATAACAGATGTCTTGTCCTTGGCTTTGTCAGATATAACCCAGCTTTGCTTATTGCATGCACACTCGAGTTCAGAAAGAGTCATCCTGCAGTGGTGTTTCGGTTTTCTTTCCAATCTCTAAACAAAAATACTTTCTTGGTTAACTTCATTTGAAGTCTAGACGAAATAGATCAAATATGACATTCAACAAATCACTGTGCATAACTTTTGGTCATCAAGAAAGATTCATGGCCCTACACAAATATAAAAGGACTTATATTAGTATATAAGGACAATACTACCAAATGAAGTTACAAAGTGTTTAAGGTCCACAGGCTATTTCTTATTTTGTTAATATTATACAAATAAACGTGTGTTTTTTTCTTTCACATTTCGGACTACTTTTGCTAGCATAATCCACACCATTATTAAAATGACTGAGTTTAAAGTAACACAATTTTTCAGTCGTCTGTTTTTTTATTTTATTGGTAGTCAAAAGAATTTAAAGTAAAACTTTCATTTGTCATCACTACAGAGCTCCTGTATTGTCTGCATTTGAAAGTTTGTGGGTCAGGTTAAGACCAGGATGTAGATAAAGAACTACTTGTTAATGTATGCCCACTTTACATCATATGACACAACTGACCTCTCAAACAAGCAGGCTAAAAACTGTCGTGCTGGAAAAAGCAAGAAAAGCTGAGGAGTGTTCCTCAAAGAGACAAAGACGAGAAAGCACGATAGTGAAAGATCAATGCTGAGCAAGGTTGAATGTGCTGGGCTGCTTTGAAAGAGAGTACTGTTTGATTAGTAACTATACATTCTGCTGTAAAATCTTATGAATTTACGCTCGCTGTATTTCAAGTTGTTTTTATGTCCATACATGAAGTTATTCAAGCATTGGCCTAGCGCTTTACAACAGTTTGTAGACACTACTGTACTGTTCCTTGACTGCAGAGGAAGCCCATGAGCAGAGTTTGTAACATTCAGCTGTTAATATGTATTGAGGCGACTATTGACAAATGCTATTTCCATGGATCTCAGAGCTCATTGTGGATACCAACATTTCCAGTGTCAGCTACAAGCTTGCGGTTGTTGTCAATGGAAGTGTTAGGAGAGTTGAGAAGCTTCACCGATTGCTATGTGTCAGTATAAGATTGTGAAAACACAAACAGCTCTTCTTATCCTCCGAGTATCAGCATGTACTATCTAAGAGTATGGCTCCAGCTGCTTGCTATAGCACATTGCTGAGCTGAAGTGGAGGCACTTGAGAAGCTTGCCAGAGCTGCGAGTCTGACCTCACTGTGGTGGATGAGAGCTGTGCTGCACAGAGACCTCTAGAGAAATGAGAAATCACTCTTCTCATAATACTCTCTCTGTGTTTATTTTGTTAAAATAAATAAATTACTCTGTCTTTTTACAAGTTTGATTACATTCAATCTGCAATGATGTTGTTATTTTATTAAAAACAATACCAAAATGAACCATATACCAATACCATATGTGTTTTTTTATTTATTTAGTTGTTTATGTGGATTTTGTCTCATCAAGTTGTAGTTGTAGTATCCAATTCAGATTGCCTCTTGAGTAAACACAATGAAACAGAAGGCTGTTTGCATGGATAGACAGATGTTTGTTCCTGTTTGTTTGCTGATAAAACACTGTACCAGAGAATGATATCCTAAGGACAAGAGGTTCCTTCCAGACAATAATTAATCAGTTGGCTTTGGATGTCTGCTGATGCAGTGTTATAGCTCTTCATTACATGGATGAGTGCTCATAATCTATCAAGCCAGTCCTTAAACCACGGAGCCTTCATTATTGCTGCTCCACAGGTTCAGCCTCTTCTCTCGCTCTCTAGCCTCCAAGGCCATTGAAGAGGTAGCTGGATAGAAATAAGATTATTTGGTATTTCCTAAAGAGTTTTATAGTTGTACGACTAAAACGAATGTTTGCAGAGAAAAAAAAAATACTGTAGCGACATATACGATTTTCTTTATCTTTTATTATACTGCTTAGTGATAGGATTGAAATGTTTGGAATTAAAGAGCACATTATCCTATCCAAAAGAAGTGGTATCAATAAATCAATCTTTTTCATATAAGTCAAATGCATGTCATTTCCTTCCGAACAAATCTTGTCTTCTGTAATCACTGACTAAACTTTTATAAAATAGAAGTGGACTTGCATTGTTCTGACCCTTCTATCCTGTGTCTCACAATAGAAGAATGGCCCATCAGAGACAGGAAAGAGTTAGATTTCTGGCACAAGGGAAAAGCTCCTTGTTTTCCTCGCAGTGAGCAGGAAAAGAGTTGAAGTCTCACTGCTGGAGGAGATTAGGTTCTGGAGGAGTGTCAAGAGCTGGGTGGGTTTTGTGGCAATGGCATTTTGGGAGTTCCTTTCACCATACAGTACATCCATGTGTTTCAACTTGTAATTCTCCCAAACTTTATTTGGTTATGTAGTGTTATGGAAAACGCAAAGTCTTTCATACCTTTCTCATTTAAAATCCTACTTTTTTTCTATCACAAATCTTTTTTTCAGCACAGAGAAAGGGGCCTAAATAGTTTCTAAAACGTATAGCAAACATGCCATAAACTATGCTTAACAAATCAATCAACATACAGTGCTGAATTTAAAAAAAAGTACTTGAAATTCAAATTGCATTCTTAGAGTGTATGGTGTTGAATAGATGCCATTACTTCCCTAACTCCTGTAGGCTATCCTAATATTTTTTTGCAGTTGGTCAGTGGAGAAGAAAGAACTTGCACTTTTTTCTAAATTACATGTTTATATTAAATTTTTTTGTTGTCTAAATAGAGGCTGATACATTGCATTCACTTCTTAAATTAAAGTCGAAACCAAGTTTTAATTACTAGATGTACACAGGATAATGCACAGGACCCTCACTCAACCCAGACGCTCACTCAGAGTTTGCAAAGTTTGAATCCAACCATGCTTTCCTTCTTGACTCAAATTTTTATTGGGCCTGGATACAATACAGAAACACCTGTTAAATGAAGAAAAGTAATGTAAAATAAATTTCTATTTTTCTTTTTTTTTTTTAAATGTTCCTTTTCAGCCAGTGCTTTCTCTGACTTCTTGCAGATTTTATTGTTATAGTGTGGTCCATTGGAAAAAATACAGTTCATGAGAATCATGGCTGTTTGTTTCTTTTAAATAAATCTCCTTTTTCCTGTTTGATTAAAACCAAACAACTTATACATCTTTTTGAATGTCATTTAATCTTGTGACCTTGATTAAAGAGATTTACTGTATTTTTGTAGTCATGATCCTTCAGAAGTCTTCTGCTAAAGTATCACATTTTTAAATCTACATTACAAAATCTGTTCCACTGCTCTGTATGTTGCTTGAAGGGCAAATGCATTTTAACACAAGATAAACCATTTACTAGGCCAACAGTGTAGTCTGTTAGCTGAAAGATGTTTCATTACATGGTTTCATTTGCTATGGTGGAGATTCCTTTGGACTGAACAGCATCATCAACATCATTGCTTGTGAATCGCTGCAGGAATCGCCTCCAGATGGATCGTGCATTAAAATAACTCTGTGGGTTGGGCAAATCTGCAGTGCTAAAGATGAAAGAACTGTAAGTAGGTGTCAAATGGTCTTGAAGTATTTTGCTTCAGGGATGATTTCATCTTCACTCCAGGCTTTGTAGATTTACATTGTGTTTGGTTTGACATTTAGCACTTCGGTGACTCCACGAAACCTTCAAATGAAAGATGAGACACCCAATCTCAAAAAGATCACATTTGGCAGGAGAAAAAGGGCATTTTCAGGTAGGGCCTTAAAAACAATTGGCACTGGATTGGTTCAGTGTGTTCTGTCCCTTGGACTGTGTACCCTCTTGGCTATTGCTCCAATGCAATTGCCAATAAACAGACTGTTATATTAACAATAACTAGGGTGAGCTTTCAATGTTGATATATCTTGTCAACAGATGGGTTTTATGACTGAAGAAGATTGTGTTGTGGTGGGTTCTCACTGACAGTTGTGTAGTGCTCTGCTTTGGAAACAGATTATGGGTGCTGGTCATATAATGTTGATGTCATGAAAAAGTTGATTTATTATAGTAATTCCAGTCAAAAGGTGAAGCTTATATATTATAGTCATTCCTTACTCACAGACTGATTTATCTCAACTGTTTCCTTTCATGTTGTTGTCTAATGGAAATCTTTGATTTTATTTATTTATGTCTAACACAAAGAAAATACTTTTAAATTCGGAAATGTTGGCCAACTGGTGATGTTTACAAGCAAAGTTTCAAGAGTAACACACACAGTCAGTTAGCGCAGGGCGATATCCCAATTAAGCTTGGAGTTGAACCCTTTATAAGGCATCAGTTCACCCAGGCTCATTGAGTGAGCAATAGCAAAAAAAAACCTCCACCACCCCTTCACCTCACTTTAGGGAAGGTCTTCGGGGTTGAAACTCTGAAAACTTAATAGACAACCATAATATAACTAAATAGTTTTGACATTGGTACTTTTGTTTAACCCAACTATTATCAGAACTTATTAACAAACGATGGGCTATTGGGGCAGTTAAAGTATTTTTATTTCTTTTTTGGAAATGGTGGTTATGTTCAAACTTTAATCTTAGTCTTAGTTTTTGTAAACCAAGTGTTATGGTCTTAAGAGTCCAAAGTTGTAATTTCTAAATTCCCTGTTATTTAGAATCCTATATAAACAAAAGTATTACACATAATTCAGAAAATACAGTTATTGCTTCTGTTCTAAACACATTTAACCCTTGTATGGCATTCAGTTTTTTTTCTGTTTTCAAAAATAAAAATAATACAAGCAATTATTATTTCAAACTGAAACTCACTGGCTTTGGCTCATTTTTCAGTGAAAATAAATCAAGGGCAGATATAAAATATGCTGTTTATGTCACTTGTTGAATGGGTGAAGTAAATATATTTTGATTGCTTTAACATAAAATCATTGTGAAATAAAACGCCCAAAATGCATTGAATCTAGCAGACCTGCAAACACTGGCTGAGCAATAATAGTTTGAACACCATACAAGGGTTAGCGTGGGGTTTGCAAATCTCTTGCCTATATAAAATCTTGTTTTCTTGCGTACTTTGCTTATACATGGTCCTCAAATATTTTGAGATGTGATTTTATTTTTGGAAGACAATATGACACAGAAGTGATTTCATTTGCTGGTGGGTTATAGATCTATGAAAGAAGTATTAGAGGTTTATTTGGCCCAGCATTCATTTAAGGTGTTGTGTGAACTGTGGAAAGAACCGATGAATCAGTTTGGAACTATCTCGAATAGAGGTCTCTGTATGATCTGCTGACAAAATATGATGATATTTTCTGTCTCCATGGAAACAGGTGTAATATATGCTGGGCAACAAAGCTGATAATAGAGCTTGCTCGGTGTGCAGGACATGTCAAGGCTGTATCTCCATAAGTCATGATTGTTCCCATGATGGGCCATGCAAATCCAATAACACTGGCAGATGTGCCTCGCTCTCTTTCTCTCTCGTTCTCTCTATCTCAGGTTTGTTTTCACCTTTCTGTCTGGCACTTTGTCTGTGCTTATTTTCCCCTCTTTTGTTGTCTGTATCTCTTTGTCATATTCCATACAGAAAGGTTACAATGTAGAAAGCTTTGTATCAGACATGTAATATCTATGCTTCAATGGTGGAAAAATGAATAAAGGTTTATGGTTTTTAGGGTATATATATTGAATTTTGTATCATGAGCCTATAAATAACCTTACATTTTCAGAAAAACTAAAGTATGCAGTTGTTAAATTGAATTTTATGACTTGCCAGGCTGACTGTTTTTAATAATACTGTACTGTTACAATCAAGAATCATTGCCAACATTGTAAATACCCTGATGTAGAGTGAATTAGGAGCACAATCTCATCTTTGGATTGCGGAAAATCTATTGATATAGCAGTTCTGTAATTTGACCTGCTCTACTTTTATCATCTTTTTGGTGCTAACCCAAACTCCCAAGCTTCCTCTAAATCAGGAAGATGAAAGAGGTTTGCATACTTTTTTGAGATGCAACTGTTTGTCATTGGATTACATGCAGCAAGTTGTTATTTGTTATATGTGAGTCTTGAAGCAGAGAGTTCCACCCTCAGTTTTTAATTTTCTTTTTTGTGTGTATGTTTGTTGTTGAAATGTGGTAGACATGCCATCCCATGATTGAGCATGCCATCCCATGCTTGTTTGTGTTGATGATCCTCTACCAGGCCTTATTTGTTCTGTTGCTGGAGTGATAATTGTGATTAGATTGGTTGATGGTGGTTTGTTTAAAGTGGATGTTTAAATAGTCTGGCTTGTGAAAATGAAGAGGTTTTAAGGCACATTTAACACTAAACATTGAATACTTCACCTCAGTGGGATGAGAGACTAGTCACCCATTCGGAAAGTCCATGTGTCTTCACTCTTCAGCTCAACATTATTTTTGAGCTATTTTTGGTGAATGCCTGGGAAAGTTTCTTTTCTTAATGTGGAATGTACGTGATTCCATTTGTCAGGAGCCGAAATTACTTAAAGAGTACTTTTAATCAGCCACAATTCAATTATTTTTTAAATTGTAAAATGTTTTAATGTTATAAATGTTTTATAAGCAATGTTATGTTACAATAGATTTTAGCAAAGTTATGTTTTGAAGACATTAGTTCCCAACGTTGTGCCATCAAACCTTCTTTTGTGTGGATAATTTATTTCTTATGTCAAAACTTTTTTAAGTGGGGGCATTTTACTCCATTCCTGGAGGGCCACGGTCTCCACTGACTTTAAAGTGCCCAACAGGAGCTTAATTAGTAGAGTCAGGTGTGTTCAGGCTTTAGAAAAACCATGCAGGACTGGGGTCATCCTGGAATTGAGGGTGAGACCCCTTTTTTAAGTTTTCTAAACAATTAAATGTTTGTGGACAACTTTTAGGGAATTTTTAAATAGAAAATAAATTTTTACCAATATTCTGTAGTCACACATGAACTTGAGACTATATTGCAATATTGAATTGAATTGAATTTTGCAATCCTTTTATTTCATCCCTGGCATTTATCTTGGCAGTATCATGTTTTTTCTCATTTGGAGGATGACCTCTGCTGTGAGAGAAAAAAAGGAAATGATTGTTTCTGTGCTCTACTCCTTTTATCTCTTTCTTTGCTTTCAATTTTAATGTTTGCTTTGCCTGGAGAGGAATGTGTAGCAATATGATATAAACTTTGTTGTATCTCATGTGATAGAAGCGTGAATTTCCCAGAGAATCGGGAATCCTAGTGCCTCGGATTATACAATACACAAATCACCCAATTTGAAACTGTTTTGCCCCATACATTCCCATATTGATCTGGGGCCTTTTTGGGTAGTATGTTAAACCTAAAGTCACTAACCTTGGCATCATTATTGACTTTGATTATGAAATGGATAAACATTTAATATACATTCATGAAGTCTGCTTTTTATCATCTCTGGCTTTTATCTAAAATAAAAGCGAGTAAGGCATGCTTTTATCACTTTATGCCTGGACTAATGTAATGCTCTCCACACTGGGATTAATCACAAAACGTTTCACCGTTTACAGTTAGTGCAGAACACTACCGCACCTCTTTTAACAGGAACCAAAATGAGAGAACAAATCACACCAGTTTTAGCATCATGAATGCTTAAGTGTGTGCAGTTACTTAGATGTTGTGTTTGTTATTCCATCACATCTTTTGACTAACATCTCTTGTTCCTCACTAAACAAAGCTCTTCTGTCTCTGGTAGACAATAAAATGGATGAGGATGATGTTTACCTTGAGTTGAAAAGCAGTGTGTTGTTTATGTGTCACTTGGAATTCAAGCACATCTCTTGTACACAAGGTTTTTATTTAGTTCACTTATGTTAAGCTTTGACATTTTCAAAAAAACACCATAAGAGCTTTATTATTAAGAAGAGCTGGTAGTTTTGATATGCTTTGTTCTGTGTCTGATTGAAAACTCTAGTTAGTCACCAGATGAGCGTGGAGTATCCTGACTATTTGCACAGATAAACTCCAGTCTGCCTTAAACAGCTGTGAGAGTTCAAAGGAGGCTTTGACTAAAAGTTCTCTCAGATTGTAAACTATGAACTGTGGAGCAGATGTTCATAGGCTGTTGCTTTGTTTGTTTTTCATCTGTGTTTGATGTAAATTTTAAATAATCCATGCAAACGCTCAATGTGAATCTCTGTTATAGGCTGGGTAAGCTGAAAATATCTATTTAACATTCCTTTATTTTTAAGTTGTAGTTACAATAAGTATTAACATCACTTTGTTTTGGCAAAGCTATAAATTAAAATTGTATATGGACGTTAATAGTATGCTAAAAACATCAACACATAGTTTACACACAATAAATAATGACAAGAAGCTTTGTTGTTACATTCATTTTTGTCACAACCATTTATTGGCTAATTTCAAATTTTGTCATTTGTACAACGTGATCGATTTAGGAAGATTGTTACTGTAAATGAGTAATTTTATCACCAACCCCTCAATTAAAAATAAGTTAACTGTTAGAAACATCACACAGTGATAGAATTTTCCAAAATATATTTATTTCAAATACTGCTAACAAAATGTGAATGAAAACAATGTGTAGCACAAAACAATAACACACTCCAGTGACAGACAAACCGGGCTGCACAGGACTGATTTCACTTCCCCAAAGTAATGACTAATAACAAAACTAAAATAAAAAAACCCTAAACTAACCCACCCTACTAAATCATAAATCGAAACATTAATACAATCAGCAAGCCTAGTGCACGCCACTACACTAGTGGGAATAACAAAAAACACTCCTACATGATAGTGTCTCTTGACCTCTGAAACCCTGGAGTCATAGATCAGTCAGTGACAACAAACTAACACAAATAGGCAGGAAACGCAGCAATTGAAACTAAACAACACAAACGAGCACACCAGTAGAGTTTCTCCAAATTCACCAGCAGTGAGCCCACTAGCTCTCTCCTCATTGCTTTCTCCTCATACACTAGGCACTCTTTCCTAATCTGCACACTGGATGCTCCTTTAAACTCCAGCTGCCAACATGATTCACAAACAAGGTTAACAAAGTCTGCCTCCTTGAGGATGATGGGCTAACAAACAGGAGTGACCTGAGAAACCAGGAACATGTATAGTACCCGAGCATAAGCAGAAGATAGAGGTCACAAGACAGCAAAGCACTCTTACTGCTGTAAAATGGCCTCGCCTCATAACAATCTTGCAATTTAATTGAGTAATCATATTTGTTTTTGATTGATGAGGTTCTAAGAATGAGTTTTTCCACATTTTCAAGAATATTGTGTGCATTTAGTAACACATAAAAGCTCTCAGACAAATAGCCTCTGGATGCGTTTATGTGTGTTAATAGCTCTGTGTGCTATCTAAGCATGCTGTGTGTCTGGGACATATCCAACCTTTGAAAAAGAATCTTATTCGTTCACACAAGAACTTCTAACCTTTGTTTTCATCTGTGAAAGTTTCTGAATATTAATACTAAATGATATGAATGAAATTAATTCATTAAACGGAACCTTCACGTTTGATATATATCATGTTTTTTTTTCCAATGACATGATTTGAATTATAGTTTGATTATTTAGCAATTAGGGTTAAATAATATCAGTAGGCTTACATACATTGTAGTCGCTACATTTCAGGGATAATTTCTGGAGAAATGCCTTTGTTGGAGCAATGTAATGCTCAGTGACATGATCCCCATCTTGGGGACTGACAAAAGACACTTGGCCCCCATTACAGAGAGTGAAGAAAGAGCAAAGACAGGGCAAATATGAGTGCAGATCTCTGAAGGCCACATACTGACCTTCTGACCTCTGTAGAGTGTATGGTTGAAAACAGAACGCTGAAAGAGCAGCATTTTCTCTCATCCATTACATCATTCCTTCCTTCACTCTTCCATTCATGCTGGAACCGTTTGCTGTTTTCTGACATTCATTTGGGTGAATCACACTCTAAACCCTCTTTGTTCTGTTTGATCTTCTTGAGAGTCTTTCAAGGTCATCAACTCTGATTGGGATCTTTTAATCACCACTGGAGAAAGATAATGATAGATAATGGAAAGATTCCATTGATTTCTTATTTAACCCTTTGTTTAAAGGTCAAAACCTTTCCTGTTAGTCCGTCTGTCTTTCAATTTAGTCTCTTTGAATTTCAAACATGGTCTCTCATCTTTTTTCTTGGAAGGATCATCTTTCAATTTTATTTATATAGAACTTTCTAAACAGCTGTAAGTGGAAACAGAGTTAACAGAATATAAAATAGCATGGAAAGAGTACACAAGTACCACTCTTTTAGTAAAATATCAGTACTAGTAGTCATCTACAAACATACTCAAGTAATAGTAAAACACTTTTCTCAAGCTGCCCAGAGTTAACGCTGCGGTTTCAGTGATGCACATTAAATGTTGTTAACAATATTATTGGTCATCATTAATTATTACACACATGTCCTAATCTTATTATTTAGTGTGTAAGAGCTGTTGTAATATAATATTTGTAGTAAGATTCACATTATTAAATACGTTTTATGACCATGTCAGCTATGACTTTCCTTGACTGGATCGGGGTTTTATCTAAATATCCTTTTGCAGGTTCGCTCTCTGAAGCTATCTGTTGTTTTGACTTTGTTATAAACATAGCTTTTGTTGCAAACTATAACTAATGCATGTCTTGTTCTTGAAATTAAACACAGAATGTGAAAGCATTTTATTAGATATGAGCTATACAGTCTGAGTGCTTGTTATCTACACCAGTAACTGTGGATTTCTGGGTGCATTTTTCATTGGATTATTAATAACTATTTACATTTAAACAGAGATTTTATATAAAGAGATTAGGGAAAAGTGTTGTCTGTGCACCAACCGCTATTCTATCATTGTGGACTTTCACCCTGATCAATCAAACATCTTTACAAATAAATTACACGTTACCAAAAATCAGATTGTTTTTGGAGCACTCTAATGAAAATCACCCCGACAGAGAACTTGGGGTTGTGACAAGGGTCATAATATCCAATAGGGAGGGGGTGAGGGGGACGTGTATGGCTATGGCTGTGTCTTCATTCCCCTTCTACTCCTTCAGAAAATTTGGCTGCATATTCAAAGATTCTCACATTTCCAGCTCAATGTCTTGCTCTAAATAAATGTTTTAATTTATGTAGCATAGACAATGAGCAACAAGGAGGTTATGGCTGAAATTTTTTATTTAGCTGAAATGCATGATTCTGAGCAAATTACAAAGATCGACAAAGGACGAAGAGCTAAAGTAAACTTTTTAAACAGCCAATAGCTAATAACACTGATACCAAATGCATCTCATTTAGCCCCGTTCACCTGCTGGTTAGACTACAAAGCTCATTTTGAGAAAATTATGATTTTATATTTGATATATTTTTTATATTTTTTTTCTAATATAATAAAGATAAATTGACAATATTTTCTGTCTGACAATTTACTGTTCATCACCTAATTCTGCTAAAACTAGTTTTAAGGAAGTTCAGAAAAAATGATACCTTTTGTCTTTAGTATTAAAAGTATCTAATAATATTGAAACCCTTTACAATCACCACGTTTTAACTTAAAGTGTCTCAGCTCTGTTGGTTTCACACAGATGACCCTCCATCTACTAACTCAAAGTCGTTGGAAAAAATTGGTTTACAATTCAGTTTAATTAAAAACAAGCAATAGACCTTTAAAGAAGTTCTACAATCACTGGCTGTAGCAGAAATATTTATTTTGTCATGGGGTGCTCCTATATGCAACATAATATTTAAACATAACAAAAATAAATATGATATAAATGCAGGAAATGGGATTTAAAAAATTAAGTTACACCCTTGATTGTATTGGTCATGAGTCCAAATGTAGATATCCTTATATTTATTGTTGTCACTAATAAATGTAAGTGGTTTGTTTTGATAATCTTTTATTTTCTTCAGTGTGTTTGTTCACAGATTAAATGAAACCATGTTATTTTCCTAGCATGCAATCTCAGGGTTTGTTGCATTCCATCTTACCTCAAGTTACTTGTCAATCCAGAAGGCAGAAGATTGACAGAATTGAGATTTGCTCTTGAAGTAATGCTAAAAAATTGTGCAATCCCATGCAAGATAACCTTTACACTGAGAAGCAGTTGCTAGGAGACCAGATTTATGGTGATCTTGGCAGGATCAGCAAAGTCTAGCAGCAAAACATTCTTATTGGTTGAGGCCAAGTGAAGATATCGAATTAGATTATTTTGTGAGTGTCATTAGCACGTAGCTAATCAAGTTCCTCTCTGATCATTGCATTATGAAAAAGCAGAGCTGGCTTTGCATCCATCCAGGTTGTTTTCCTTTGATGAATAGCTGTCTGAGAGGAAAAGAAATGCTGCTGCTGAAAGCTTTTGTGGTTTTACCTCCATTTTACCTATTGTATTAAGAGTTGATTCAAGGTCCCGTAAAGGCAATATCACTTCAGGGATTGTGTTTACATTGATCAGAGCTAGCGTTAAGCCAGGCCAATGATGGTGTCCTTAAACTATCAGCTAGGATAAAATAGGATTGCTTCTTCCTTTTGTCCACTGAGAATTTGTCAAGGCTTTACTTCTGACGGATATCAGACTTGTTGGCTTTCCAGAAGTCTGGTCACACGAGAAGAGAAACACTATATTCCCAGTAGTGCTCAGACCAATATGGCAAGGTCAGAAAAAAAGAAGAAGTTTTATTTTATTTAACATCTACACATAGCATTTCATCTTTATGAAGCCATTATTGTGTACAAGTCTGGGGACATCAGAGGTTAAATTCTTTTCATGCAAGCTCTGTAAAACACTAAGGGAAGTACTTCATTAGTGGATAACGATATGATCAATCATAATGGACAGATCAAAAGGACTGTTTTGTTACTGTGAATAATATGCTCTTTGTTTTTACATCGTCTTAGATTGCTAACTCCCATGTACAGTTATGTTCATATGCTCTTCACATATACTCCTCCTGTGCATGCATATTTTATATGAGGTTTGATCGTTGTTGTCTTTACTGAGGATGGGGTCATATTTCATGCGTTAGCTCAATGAATATGACTGCAGTATACCATCTGTTTCGGACCATTTTTTTGATCGATGTATTTGAATAAACCACCGTAGTCGTTACAGTTGTCTGTTATAGTACAAGAGATGATCTAATAGTGATTCTATTTAATGGATATGTTAGCACCTTATTCAGGCCTTATGAGAATTGAATTATTACCATAGGCCTTTTCCCAGAAGACATCTGTACCAATTGCAATTTTCTCCTTTGCTTGTATCTTAAACACTTCAACACTTAATAATAGTTTCATTAAATGGTATTTTGTCTTTAAATTAGATTTTATATTTTATCATTTTTATCTTATTTTTTCTTTTATCATTTTTTTCTATATACTAAATGGATTTTTTTAAAGTCTGTCCTTCCATTTGTCACCTGGGCATAAAAATATGAACTATTCAAAATATTGTCTGATTTATGTATATGAAATAAATCCCTAAAATATGAATACATTAACTTTGAAATAATTAACCATATCCATATATCTAATTATAACCATATATAATTAACAATATCACCCACCTCTAAAAATATGTTTATAAGTTGAGATCTTTGTAACTGGACTTGAACAGTACAAAGTAATCAAAACAGTATTCCATTGAGCTTTTTGGAAAACTATCTATTAAAAGATATAATAGTAAATGCTTTACAAGAACTCTTCCTTTTCTAGTGGGTTTTCGTAAGCTTCTACACAATGCTTTATAAAAACATTAGTACGTTATTGGCCATAAATAATTAACTTTTATTTTTCAAAACACATAGATGCCTTAGATTTATTAAGTCTCAAAAAGAATTAAAAATTCACGAGGTTGGAAGCTCGAGAGCATGTGAGATGTGTCACCAATGACCCGAGGAGACCTTGACTGTTTGGGGGCACTGAGGACGCAGATGTTTGTGGGATGTTTTTCTCTGAGGGGCAAATCAGAGCACAAGATGGCAGAAGTTAGCATATTGGACAACCCCCAGGCCCACCCTGGCTTGTGAGTTTTAGTGTTTGGTTTTAGCCATTTGATTCACATGTTAATAGGTTTCTCTTTGTGGCGGACCCTCTTCTGTATTCTTTTGGTACAGATCCACCTACTGCAAACCTAACAAACACAATGCTAAATGATATTCAAAAGTGACTCCTTATGATTATTTTCTTGACCTCACATGAAGTAAATATCTTTTTAATCTTCTATCAGTGATGGAATTTAATTTTCAACAAGTTGTGCTAATTTATGAGATAACTGATGCATAATACATACAGAGAAACTGGCATCAAGCCTGGGTGCTAAATACGGCCGTATGCTCTGTTTAATGGAATGTGATTTGTCTAGCCGCTCATTCAACATCATCAAGTGAAGATTACTGTCTGCATGGAAGGAAGCTTGTCATCCATTTTCTTGCGAAATCATCATGTTTCCTTAAAAGACAAGCTAATAAAACATTTTTTTTTTCAATTCAATGAACTTTTCCAACTCAAAAATGAAACCATTGTACCTGCATGAAAGCTCACCACTCAGAGGTGGTAATTACAGGAGAGTTGTCATAAAGATAAAATAGGTGTCATGATTTAGTATCTAGTTTTCAATTTTTGTTTTATAGCTTGACTTAATTAGTGTGATCAAGTACTCTGTAGAAAACCTTTGCGGATTTCAGTTTTCATGTTCATGGTCAAATTTACCTACAGCGAATTTGTGTGTTCCTCTGGGCAGAGATCAAGTTTGACATCAGTTGTGCATTTTGGTGTCTCCATCAAGAGAATTGTTAAACAAACTGTTTTGCAGGTTTAGCAAAGTCACGCATTATCAAATAAAAAAAGCAATTTAAAAAGTTTTTCAATTTCAATTTAGTGTGTTTATCTTTTGAGCTAATGCCATATATTAATTCCTGAGCACATCACTCCAGTTCTAGCATCTGTTGATTGTTTGCATGTGTGTTTTAGGATGCATTTTAAATTCCTGCTAAAATCAGTTTTAGTCTAAATGCTGCTGCAGCCACAATATAAATTCCTGACACTGACAAATAAGACCTCAAATCTATTTGTTTGGGATACTTTGCTGAACCATTAACATATTTGTATGTAATGCATGTATGTAAATGAAGGTGGAGGTTATGTTTAGTCTCAGTTTCACATGATTTTCAATGAACAAAGACAATCTGTGTGGGAACCGCTGTATGCAGAGATTAACAAATGTTTATTTTTTTGTCTAAACTTTGCCATTTTGTTTTAGTAAGAAATCCATACAAATGTTAGTTTTTTAGGTACCCGGTGTGTACTACGCTGGTTGAAGCTAATCTGTGTGGGGTTGTGGGTTTCCAGGACTGACTGTGGATACCCCTCTTCTGAAGGGAAATCTCTCATGTGTTGCGAATCGCTGTCATATAAGCATGCCTATATGAAAAGCTTAGTTAAGGTTGATTTCAATGCTGAGCTTAGTAATATTGTTGATTTTCATGCTGCTGCAAACCTGTTGATTTTTAGTGCTGAGACAATATGATGCTCTGAAACTAATAATCCACATAAAGAAGGCTGTGTTTAACTATGCTTTTCCCACATAACTCTCTTATATTGTAAGCAGTTTTTATTACTATTAAAATAAATTCAACTTCATCGTCATTACACATGTTTAAGTACAAAGCAACAAAATAGACTTCAGGTCTAACTTGAAGTGCAATAGCAGAAAGTGCTGGATAGCATTTAGGTTATGCATCTTCCAGAACAACCATGCATTCTCCTTTGAATGAACTTTATTTCACATGTTTTATGCAGAAATTAGTAGTCGACTCCCAAGAGAGTGATTGTTTTTTCATGAGTTTTCGCTCTCTTGGGTATAGTGTAGAACAGCTGTTTGTAGTAGCAAAATAGTGCTGCTGGTGTTGTACAGGGACATGAGCAGATGCACTAAGTGTGAATATTTTTTCTGTTTAAAGTAAACCCAAACGTATCTTGAGTTTGTACACTGCGAGCTGTTATTTCAGCTAAAGGGGGTATTGAGGAATGTTCTGCAATTTTTTGTTTATAGCGCATAGATATTTCTATAATCTGTTCTAAAATTCATCTACAGTCCTGTATACTTTAGGAATGAGTGTGAGATCAGCTTTCGACTTTGTTGTGTTTTTGACTTTTTTAATGGAGTCGTTGCCATTTGTAGGAAATCAGAGAGGGCAATAGCAACAGTTTGATACCCGTGTGAGGATAGGATTTTAGGACTTGTTTGTGGAGGGCAATCATAGAGGAAGTTGTTCATTAGACGAGGAAAGAGGTTGTTTGCCTGTCACACACTGATTTTAATAAACTGCATTCAGGCGCCAGAAAAACATGCTTGTGTGGACTCGTCTGTGCCATCCTCACTCTAATTAGAGCACTTTAATCAGGACAAACTGCTCTGAACCCAGAGACCACTTTAAAGAAGCACTAACCTTTACTGTAAACAACACTCATTCCTGGTTCTGGGAGTCCAGTCATGGTGGGATGTGTAATAAGAGGGAACACTTGGTTAGGCTCGGGGTTGATTTCCATCATCCTGTTTGTGTGTAGTCCTGTGTTTTCCGTCTGGGACCAGGTCAGCCGTTTAGCCGAGTTTCACCTGTTGTTCATCATTATACAGAATATACAGGCAGATATTAGACTATTGTAGCAGTTGAAAAAGAGCTGATTTAATATTGACCTATAAAACCTCTGTTTTAAAATAGAGAGACCAACTGCATAAAAATGACAAATTCAACTTACGCTAAATATATTGTTGTTAGTAATCTACAAGCCGTATTTTTACTTTAATTTTCTTTAATAGGTTTAAGATTCACAGTTTGACGCCATATATTGACCTGCTAGATGCGTATCACAAATTTGCCTAAAGATGGAGCAGAAAAATAATTCCGTAGTGAGAGCTACCGTCAGTTTGTTTTTCAACGTTTCCTGACGTTTCCCTTTTGAAGCCAAATTGATTAGGAAGAGGCGATACATGCGTTTATTAGTTCATGGCTTGATTATGCCAACACACTGTACTGGGGAGTAAACCACAATTTGCATCATTTGCAATTGATTAAAAATGCAGCTGCTTGTTTGTAAACAAACATTCGAGCATTCCATGGACTAACTCTGAGCTATCTCTTAGTTTTATAAACCTAAGAAATCTGTGCGATCAGAAGGTGGTGCAACAAGCTCCCATTAGAAATGAATTCTTTTACCAGTTTATCACTTTTTAAAAGCAAGCTAAAAACATTTATTTCAGTGGGGCATTTGGCTCCTAACAGTGTACTGATGCAATCTGGTGTATATATGTACTGTGTTATCTTTTTGTTTCTTGTTTCCTTTATTTTTGTGTTTCAAATTAGTTTTGTGTATAAATGGAAAGCACATTTGTCTAGCTGTCAGGTTCTGTATAAGTGCTAAATAAATAAAGTTTTGATTGATTGATTGATTGAACTTGGATGTAAAACTCATTAATGGACCTTTTCGCTGAATTAGCGGTCAGTGAGAAGGACAACTTGAGTCAAATTCCAAGCTTGTTTTTTTGTCCCTACTATATGGCTTTATCTCCCAATAGAACTTTTTTCACAGTTATGTCACCGATAATGCAATTAATTTGCCTTCCTTTCAAATGTTATTCCATTTTTGTGTGTATTTAGGCAGAGGATTTGCCAACTGAACTGGGTGTTTAAACACCACAGATGGGCCTGTGCAAGCTCTAGAACATAATGTGAAAAGGGTTTTATTGGCTGTTGTGTTATATTTAAACGTCTTAATTCGTTTGGCAGTTTTTGTCAATCAGAAAGGGATTCAGATGACTAACTCCACTTCCTGAAACCAGTTAAGAGAAAGTAGATATATCATAATCTATCTGGTTTCAAGGCAGTATAACAACAAGCTGGGAGACATCTTTAATTGAAATAACATTGAGGATAGAGTGAAATGTAAAGCAGAAACCATTTAACGGTACAAGAAAAAGGTTTGCTTACCACCTGTATGTCTCTACTGTCCTATTTCATTAAAGAGAATTTGTCTCCCCAAAAAGTAAAAAACAAACAAAAAACAAAACAAAACACAAAAGTAGGAAAAAAAGTTACATTTTTGGATACTTTGGTGCAACACACTCTTGCAGCAGTAATTATAGACTTTGTATGCAGGCATTAAAATTGCGCCAGACAAGTGATTATATTAGTTAGTTTTTTTGTTTTGTTATATTAATCACTTTACTTTTAAATGTGTCTTAACAAGAGTTGACATCAAAACGAAAAGGTGTAAAATTCGGCGGAAATGTTGAAAAAGGGACTCAATAAAGGGGGAAAACACAACAAAAAGTTTTACAAAGCAATTTACAAAATAATACAATTTGCTTCCAGTTGAAAGAAATTTTAGTTCATATATAATTTTCTCATTTAATTAGTTTTTTTTTAAGATGATGTTGGCAATCTTTGGAATTCAATATTGATGTTTGAAATCACCAAATCAGACACGTCCTTAGACCAATACTGCTTTGTTTATATTTAAGTAGCTCCTGGTGGTTGACCACAAGTTTGTTTTGGTACCTCTGTTATGCAGAACAATTTATGCTCTTGTTTTTCCTTATTTTTCTGCTCACTTTAGCAATCCTACCATTTATCCTCACAGTGCTTTTGAAAAGTTTTATATTATGAAGAGATAGTCTGTGTCCCTTTTGGTACTTTAGATTTATAGTAAATTAATTCACACTGCCGCTGTTACTGAGCTCTTCCTGGCTTCCGCTGCTGTGATGCACAACAATACAGTCTCTGTGTGAGCCTTTAATGCTGTCTCTCTGGCTGCAGCTCACAAGCTAAAATGTGCCCTCACTCCTCTCCAACAATTATTTATCACTTCCTCAGTGGACACAAGATCCTGGCGGTGCTGTGGGCTGCTTGCTGTGCTGATTTCAAGTCCTCTGACAAGCCTCTGCGATGGCCTTGTGCAACAGCAGAGCTGAAGAGAAGATGTTTGATGGAGTTAGTGTAACAGACTCCCACACAAGAGAATAATCAAACACATTAGGACTTAAAGCTTGTCAAAGAGGGAGTGTGTATGATGTGTATGGTTGGAGCTTTGTGTATGTTATGTAATGAAGTGCCGAGGCCATTCAGGCAGCAGCATATGGTTGGAATCACATTAAACTGTGTGAGTCTCTGCCAGTCATTTGAGGTTGGGGCTCTTTTGCTGCCTTTAAACAAAGCTGTTGTTTAAGGAAAATAAGTATATTTCCCTTATCAGATCATAACTGTGACATTGAGTTATTTAAGGAATGTCAGTATTGGTCTTAATTGTTTTTGTTCTCAACCAAAAACAGTCATTTGATCTTGCACTGTCTTCTCCTAGTTTCTTGTTTGTTCTAGTTTTTTGGCACACAGTTGGCTAGCAAGCTGACGTTGCAGTGAGCGGCTATTAGGCTAATCTGGTTGATCAATTAAATTGATGGGTTAATCTTTAAGGGTTTTGAGGCGGCTTTTAATAAGTGTGGCTCTGGTTGATTGAGCTGAAGGACTAGTTTCATCCACAAGGCGCTACAGTTGATCACCAGGGATGAAGTGTGTTTAGTGTCTCACTGCTTTGCAATACTTTGTCCCAAGGGATCAGGTCTGCCACAATGTTAAAGGTGCAGCATCCAATTAAAAAAAATGCAGGTTGGAGGGGTCCTGTAGGAACCAAAACAAAGCACCAGCTATCACAGTTGGAACAAGGTGCTACAGGAATTTGTTGAGTTTAATTCGGATGTATTATTTTTAGATGTCTGATGTTCAGAACACTGGCTCAGAAAAAAAATAGATTACTCCTACTACTATTAAAAAAAACGTATTTATGAATTTTACTCTTTTACAGTCTTTTAGTTTATGAAGCAATTTGGAATACTTTATTTTGGCTTTGAAAAAGAAAGTTTTGGCTTTGAAAAAATAAATATAGGGGAAAAAAAGGAGTTTGATTTTTTTTTATTTAATCAATTTTGACATAGATTTTTTTATGACATAATTTCTTATCTTTAAATATTGGTTTTCAGTGATGATCTTTTCATTTTTAAATGTCCACAAAAACTTTTTTCAATAGAATTTTTACAATGACAAAATACTGTTAATCCCATCTAATATCCTGTCCACTTTTTTGTGTGAGGCTTCAAAGAGAGAGATTATGAGCTTTTGCTTGAACATTTACATACAATGGCATCACATATGAAAACGGAAGAGGACAAGACCACACTAATAACAGTATATCCCCAGCTGACTTTGTTTTACAATTAGTGGTGATTTTCCAGGGTTTTTAGAGCATGTAGTGACCCTTAAGCTCAGCTCACGGCCTTTGCCTGCTCCCAGCGAGTGTCAGAATGACCCCTCAATGGCCAGGAGATCTATTAGAGCAGAACTTGCAGGGCTACTATTTGTTAAGCACCTGCAACAGCTAAGAATAAAGCTGAAGTACTACTGAATCTGGAAACCTAAACTGCAGGCCACATGTTTCCAAATGAGTCTGAATAATCTGAGCATTATTTTAATTCTGTTTAATATACACAAAAGCTACATTAACTGTAGCTGCTGTGTGTTTAATGTGCTCTTCAGAGAGTCTCTTTAAGAGATAATTTTATCGGTTTGCACTATTCAACAAAGCTCTGAGCTTTCAACTAAACAAACATTCATCACATTATGCAAGCCTACACAAAAACCTGCCCGATGCCTCCATGGCAAGCCCACATAATCCCAATGGCCTGCCTTACACTGTTTTAGAGGGCTAGATGAGCCCGATGCAGGCTGCGTTTGCAGCTTTGCTAAATTAGGAATGATCAATGAGGCTTCTCTAGCCATGGCAGCAGAGAAATAGACTATCTCTCAGTGAAGTTGCAGACTCACCTGTAGGCTCCAGATCCCTTGAGGTGTTGGTCTCAGCCGTCAGGTCTTAAGAAAGGAGCTGGTGTCCTTGCCAACACGGCATTATGAGGAAAGCTTAGAGGGATTTTTGGTTTCATACAGAGGTCTTGTTGGAAGTGTTTAGGTGCTTTTGTTGTCTATCCTGTTTTGTGTTTGTTGAGAGTAGCAGTGTATTGAAGGGATTGTGTGGGTGCACCACACTAATTTTCATGCATGTGTAGGAAGAGGTAGATAATGCATGTTTCCTAGCAACTCCATTTCAACGTTAGAAAAGACAAGATAATAGAGTGGTGCCTAAAAGAATGTTTTTGGCAAAAATATAATTAACCCTCAGTGGCTTGGAATTGCTGAGTAATTCAAGATTCGATAGAAGCCTGATCTAAGATTTGTGCGTAGGTTGCTTGAAGGTGAAATTCTAGAACAGCCCTATTGGACGAGCAGCAGATGGCCTCTTCTATTTTACCTGGAAGGGAAATGGCTCTGCTGGAAGTTGAGGAAGCAGAAAAAAATGGGGTCAAGTTGGATCAAAAGCTGCTTAGTGTTACAGAGCAGTCAAGCTGTGTTCCCATACTGAGGGGCAAACTACTGTTGACATACTCATATTTTATTGTTCCCATCCCCTTTTGGAATTGAATTGTTTTTGGACAACAGCAGAAGATTTATTTTTAGAAGAGATATGAGGGAGTCATGGGGTTTTGCAGTGAAACATCAAAAGAACGCTAAACAAAACTGCCTTGAACTTGTTTGACAGTGACAGTGCAGATTGAGAGAGAAAGAGAGAGAGAGAGAGAGAGGGAGAGGGAGAGAGAGAGAGAGAGAAACAGAGCAACATTGAAATTGGAGGTTTACCGACTACATTAAGTAAATTACAGTAAATCTCATACTTTCAAAGATCATAATTTCATAGCTAGTGTTGTTTTAATAAATTAAATATTTCACTCCTTAAACCCTTTCCAATGGATTCTTCTTGGCTCAAACTTTAAAAATGGTGCATCTTTCAACAAGGATCAACATGGTCATGGCAGCTCAAAATTTCAAAAATCAAAAATCCTTTGCATTTTAATCTATAAATGTGAAAATACACAAGATCTATTCCTTCTAAACTGATTATTGCCATGATTATTTTAATTACCTCTGTTACAATTTTATGTAGATAGAAAATGCTATCAAGCTGTGGAACCACTTTTTCAGGAAAACAAAGCAATATGCATGCCAATGCACAAAACACTGGCTTTTTTATTTTCTTTTAATAATTTTTGATGGGCTTCAAATCTGGTTTAGAGTTGAGGTTGGCTTTTGCAAAAACAAAGAGGAATAAGGCGCTTGTTTCAACAAAAACTTGTTGAAAATTCTGTCAAGGAGAATGTACTGTTTAACACTTTTTTTGTATATATAGCCTTTATTTGCAGTTGCTTCCAAGAAGCGTCACAAACAAGAAGTCTCATGTGGATTAACATAATTAAAATTTAAGTTCATGATGGCTCATTTAATGAGGTAAGAATAGAGTCCTAAAATACATGGAACCATCATGAAAATAAATAGTTATTAGTAAAACGTTCATACAGTATGAATGTTTCACTTAATTTCATGTTGTGGGAGGAACAAAAACTCACAAAAAGTACTCATGAAGAGAAAACACACTAAGCGAACATGAACTCCCCAAGAAAGAGTTCCCCCTGTGAGGTGGATGCAGGGGTGTATGTGACCGACCTGACCAAAAGAGTCAGTTTGAGCTTGTCTGGTTTTAATCTCATCTCCATTATGCATATTTGTGGAATTATGTTTGTTTAGTAGAAATGGGTATCAACGTAATTCATCAGGCATGGATTTTATAAATTCAATCTAGCAGAAAAGTCCTGTTGACATTCGTAAAAATGTATCGCAACACTTGGTGAAATGCATGAGAAAAGAAAATCTTGGTGTGCCCAAACCTCAAGTCTGGGAAACACCATTTTGGATGAATACAGGTGTCTTCTGCTTAGCTCAGTTCAGTAAAAAGGTGCTCCACAAGCTCTACACAGAAGAGGAAAAGCATTGGAACAGGGCCAAGCTTTACCTAATCACTTTCCTATGACTTTGCCAGTATAACACACTCATATGTTACTATTAGCCACCTGCTATTTCTTCAAGCACTCCACCCCTGTTTAAATAATCACAGTCAGGTCAATTCTTAAGCATGAAACATAAATCGCTCACATAGTTAGCTGAATATTGGAGCCATTCCATGGTTTGGCATTTGTCTGCCTGTTTCTGATATGTTTGATCCACTGTCAGCCTTTGGCAGATGTGACTGTTAGAGGAACATCTCTCAAAGGACTCTTTTTCCTTTCCATCCTTTCCATTCACTCCATCCTTTTTATGAATGAACAGGGGAACACGTTGTGTTGGCAGCGGGAAGGCCTGGGTTTAAAGATGTTTGTGCTATGTAGCTCATGCTGGAAGCAGAAAGGTCTTTATTAGCGAGTTGTGTTGCGTGAAGCACAGATCTGGGCTGTCCCAGAGTGGAAGAAGGGCTCTCATTGTGAGGGTTCTTGGAAAGCCCCGAATGTGGTGTGGACATTGGAGGTGTGGACACTTTCCTGCTGTGGCTTCAGCAGCAAAGAAAGAGTGAAATCTTCACCATCAGTGTCTATCATTTTGTAATGTGAGCCTTTTACTGTGCCATCACTTTAAAGCCATTGAGTGGAGTGCATACAAAGCTTAAAGGCTTGTTAGCATTTCGAGAAAATATTCTTGTTTTTATTGATTCTTGTTTTAGACTTGTTTTCTATCATTCAGCACCACTTGTCCGAACACTGTGACTTTAAGTTGCTCTACTATTTTACTCTGCTAGTCTTGAGCAAGTTGATTGTTTGGGGGAAGCAGAATCATGGAAAAAAGTTTAGTTTTCTCAAATTCTGAATTATCTGCCTTTCCCCCAACTGCAACATTGCACCGTGCTGCAGGAAATCAATATCTGCTCTGTTTTATTGTTTTTCCAGCATGATCACATCATCTCTTTTACTTAACATGTAAAATGTCTGCCATTCCCACTTTTCTGCTTGTTGATGTATAAACATTTATAAAATATGGAAGTTATACATATTTTCTAGAAGTTCAATATCAGAGATTTCTGACAAAACCCTGCATAGATTTGTGCCTTGTTTGTGAATTAGTTTGTGATGATATTTGTGAACTTCTGGACTCTGACTTAGAGATACCACCATAAAATTTGTATTTACTCTTTCAGGGTTTTAATTGAGTGTTCTTATAAGCAGCATTGTGCGTCTCATTAATGTCCAATTGACCATCATTAGAAGCAGATGCAAAGCGTGTATAATTTTTCTTTCCTTTTGCACATTAACCGCTTTAGTTCGTCTTTAACAGACCGCAGACAAGACTTCTGAGACTTTTAAAATGACTGTGAATGAGCTCTCAAAATACTCAGACCATGAGCAGTGTAATATTTTCTTTTGTTACTGTTACAGTCTAGAGTTTTATCTTTTTGGGGGTTAAGGGGTAATTACTGTGATACAAAACCAAAGGAATGCCAATGTCCTGCTTGGAACCCCTGACAATGAAATTTTCACCTACAGAAAATATTAAAGATTAAAAAAAAGAAAGCATTACAATCGCTTTTTGAACGAACATACCTTTTGTTCATAAATTGTCATTTAGAGTCTGACGAGGGTGCACAGGTTTCCCATTCATAAGGCCCCTTGGATGGTCAGTGTATTGTGGATGTCCAGCCATTGAACGCCCACACTGTGACACAGGTCATGTCTAGAGCCCTTTTGTTTGTAAACATGGCCTGTCCAGTCTAAGCCATGGTTAATCCTATTGTTAGAGTCTGAAATGAAATTCCCTGCACGAAATGTGCGAATGTCATTGTCTTCTCAGAGTCTATCTATAGTGGGATATATTTAATGTGTCTCTCTCCACTAACTCTGAATTGTAGCCTTTTGTTGCCTATGCTCATTATAAACAACAGGTTAAGCCCACTTTGGAATTTTAGAGGTTTTATAAATGCTAATCAGAAGACTGGGCAGACTTAAAAAAAAAAGATTTTTTTTCTTTAAAAAAAAATGTATGAGATCAGGTATATGTCTGTATCATTACATTTTATTTAGTGCCGATAATTGTCAACAGAGCTCCATTCGTCCTGCTACATGAGATTAATTAACCAACTAACACAAGTCTGGGAGGAGCTTGTCTTGTAATTGGGAACTAATCGACTCTCTCTGCTTAGTTCTTTTCTAAACCAGTATGTAAGCACTAATTTAATACTAATAAAGTATGTGCCAAAAGGGACTTCACCATACCGCTAAATAGACTCGGTTACTTCCTGTTGATGCTATTCTTAGTGGGCCTCAGGAGACAACTGGTTGTTTTTGTTTTATTGTTGATGCTTGAATTTCATGTTACTTTCTTTTTTCTTTTTTATTGTTGTGTACCTCCCAACCAACACATGTACGATACATGGGTAATTCTGAGATTTAGTTGGCCCTGAGAGTTTCTGGAGTAAAATAGCGAGATGAAATCACCCTCTGTAAAATCCAGTCCTCCTTCCTCACACTTTAGGGGGATTTCCTGGCCACTGTCACTTCCTGGTCATGGACCCCTTACGCAGACAGCTATCCTAATAAGCTTCTGCAATGCTCACCACTTTGCATGCAACAAAAGACAATTTACAAAAAGAGTGAACTAATGAAATCCCTCTCTTGTATTCTTTTAATACAGCTGAAAGTATTTCAGTGGACTAAAACTTTTAAAGACATTTCTGTCTTTCCCCTGTATCTCAAGCTAAACTTACCTCAATACTAATACCCATAAGGTCTAATACAGCTCATTGTATTCTTTTGTCTGGGAACAGTGGCTTTGCTGAATCAATTTCTTTGCGCTGTTCCTTCTCTTGTTGCTGTGAGTATCCTGGAGTCAGCTCTTTGATTTTTCCATTAGGGAATTGTTCTCTTTTGGTCGTCTATTATTTTAACACAAATGAACAAAATCATGGGAAGTGACCTCTATAGCATCTTCTCAACCAAACAGACTTTTGATCAGTTACATTTTTGCTTTTGTTGAGAATCATTTCAGGTGCATCGGATGTTATTTTAGGTGGAATGTCTGGCATGCTTGTCTGACACCTGTTGTTTACCTCTTTTGACTAATAGCACATTATTGCAGATTAATTAAAGATGACTGTCAATTGCTTTGAGCTGTCCTTCTCTTGTTGCTGTCTCTTTCCTGAGAGGTTGAACCTCTACTCTTGTCTTTTGAATGAATATCTAAAGGCTAAATCTAAAGGCTTCCTTGCATAGTGCAACCCCCAGTAGTGTCTGCTCTGAGTGTGCCAGTGTGTTGGAAAGGGTTGTTTTTAATTTAGGGCACCACAATGTGCAGACACATAATTCTCCCTTACTATCAAGATGGTTATAAAAAGATCTGAAGAAAGCACTTTAGAAACTTCATCTCCTGAGAGGAGCTGCAGGGCTGTTTTCAGATCTGCTTTATCATATGTGCATTGATGACTATTTGTTTGTTAATGTGTTTATTTAGTGGAAGAGTTATTTACATTTCAGCTTTAAGTTAATAAAATTGTTTAAGTGTTTGGAAGATTGTTTAAGTGTTTGGAAGAATATTAAGAATTAACAGTTTTTTTCAAAATATACATGTATTTTTTATTTTATACTGAAGGGTTTAAATGTTTAAGTCATGGGGCATCTGTCTACCCACACTGTACAAATCGTATAATCTAAATGTTTAACCATATTATTTTCTTAAAATCATTTAATTTAATTTAGATGAATGTAAAAGGGCCCTAATATGCATTTTTTTAATGTCTATTGAGTTTATGTTTATGTGAGTTTTGTAGACTAACACTGCAATCTTTTTAAATATAACAGAATCTGATAATTAATAAAAGCAACTTCCTTGGGCTACCTTTTTTTCAGTCTCTTAAAAACATATTGTCAGAGGAGTCAGTGTGTGGAGATATGAAGAATGAGTGCTTATATTCATCTTGGACTATTATGAGCTCACAGAAAAGGAATATAGGATTACACAACTATTTATGACAACGTGAATACACATTTGTCTACGTCTTTCATGAGGAAATATCACTGCAACAAGATTAAAAAACAGCAACACCAAAAAAATAAAAACAAGATTGCATAATAGACCCTGACTTAAATGAATTTGCTTCAAACTAAAATGTTGTGGCCTAGGAATAGAGTAATAAAGTAATTCAAATATGTTATAAATGGCAGTTTTATTTGAATCAAATGTGCCAACCTGACAGTGATGTCTGGTCATGAGTTGAGTACCTCAGCAATGTAAATATAAAATTATCCTGGCCTGATTTTGATAGGCAAAAATATTTGTAAGTCAATAATTTAATAAACATGACAAAGTAGATTTACTATTATAATTAGAACAAAAGCAGGTCTGTATTTTTGTTCCATGACAAAGACTCTTTAATCTATAACCTATGATGCCAAAAAGTTGCCAAAGCCACCAGAGAAGAAGAACCCTGACACTTTGACTCATATAGATAAATGTTCCCCTCTGTAACCTCAATATCTTAAAATAGAGGCCATCAACAACCCAGGCAGCCAGTTCCTCTCCCTCTGTGGAGCTCTGTGTAGGCCAGGCCAGCGAGGGGAAGGAGTTAAAGATGCTGCAGAAGCAGACACACAGATGTTCTGTCACACTGAGAAGCAGCTGCTGAGAACTCCACTGAGCTCATAGCCACATTCTGCTCTCAGAATAAACCATCATTTAACAGGTGTTACATTTGGCATCACCTGCAGAGCAGATAAACCGTGAAATGTCTGACATGTCAACGGCTCTATGGTGTTTGGTTCACTGGAAACTGTACCGCTAGAGTAGAAGTAGAAGAGTAGAATCACTCAAGTGTTGTTTTCATTTCCTCAAGCATGCACCTGCAAAAACCAACACAACCATAGTCGACAAAGTACCTTTAACTTTTGTGCTTGATTTAACATTTTTGTATAGCCAGGCAGAAAAGAACTGGGATAGGGAGAGGGGGAGGGGCCAGGAAAGAACCACAAACTCAGGACTTGAACTTAGGTCACATGTTATGCAGCAGCACCTTACGTGTCCTGCTAGTCGCCCCAACACCATTGAGCACCGCCTCTATTCCTTGTTTTTCTCTGTAGTAAAAGCCGATTCAAAGTTTAAATGGCTAATGTAATCTTTACTTGCCTCCTGGCCTATTTGTAAGGGTAACATTTGTCATTTATTTAATTAATTATAGATGGAAGGAAGTGTTCAGTCTTCTGCCCTCTCTTGTGTGGCTATGCTGCTGTTTGGGGAAGTGATTGAGTAAGCAGTCTTCCTCAAGTCTGCTGTTAATCAAGTTAAGCAGAGTCTTTGGTTTTCTTTGTGTGACAGAGATGCATGGGGAAATAATGATTTAAAAATAGTTCAAAGGAGGGATGTTTTTTTTTTATCCTGTTTTTTTGCTCCTCTCTGATTAAAACTGTCCTCAAAGATGATTTAATGCTGAGGTGAAAGTACTTATTCATCTAATCACTCAGCATATCACTATCACTCACCCCTAATGAATACTTAAATATGTTTTAGCTTATTTGTTTGCTCACAAATTAAACAAACCTTTTTTCCCCAAAACCTGTGAACCTGTGAGAGGATACCTTCTACTGAACGTGTCTATATGCTCTCCGGTCAACCTTCCATAGTGAACTATTCTATTGGGAAGTGACGACACTTACTGATGATAACGTACTCATGAGCAAGAATTGTTTGAAAATTAAGCCAAGCTGTCTTAGTGTACTTAAAAAGCATGGGAAAAAAAGAAACAAAAAAATTGTTGCAACATTGCTTAAAATAACATCATTAAATTTTTACATCGAATTAATTACATCACTTATTTTATAATTATTACCAATGCATTTGTTCACTGGAAAATACTTTAGATGTTGTTTTGGAAATGTGGATTCATAATTTTAAAACTTGATTAGTTAAGATTTTAGTGAAATAATTTATTCATGATTAAAAAGTTTCAGAAAAGCTCCATGGGCTGCTATACCTTTATCTGCCTAGGGTCTACGGCTAATTATGCCACTGACGTCATTAAAACACATATTTTCCAACTAATAATAGTTAAAGTTTAAAATGGTTTGTGTTTTGGATTTGGGAGAAAAACCAGAAAAAAAATCTAAGTTTAAACGTTAAAAATTAAGGTAAATCAGAAGACATCAAGTGACAACACCAATCAGTTATAATTTGACGTTATTTAACAATTTTATCCATACATTTTTTAAATCAGAGCTATTCTTTCTGTAGTTTTTTTTTTACCAGAGATAATTTAAAATAGTTACAAAAATGTATTGTATATTATCTGGACGTAGTAAGCATGACTTCATCATATGTTTTAACAGAAAGGAATTGAGGTAAATCAGCCGCTAATGTAACTGTAACTCTTAATATAATTGAAACAGATAAGTAATAAAAAAAACTCCTCCTCAGAGTTTAATGGACAATTTAAGATATTACATAAATATATATATAAATAAGAATAGTGACAGATTTTTTTCGAATACTATGTCTACAATTTTGGTTACATTAACACTTATTGAAGCAATCTTTCTTCTTTAAACCCTTTGTTCACATGTACAATTTTTGTTTATTGCCTTGCTTGTGTTTATTTACCACTTCTCTCATACTATTCTTAGTTTTTACTGTTATCTATATATTTCAGGTATTTTTTTCTGCCATTGTTACTTTTGTATATGTGTTTGATAATGTTTTCAAGCTTTAATATTGAAAAAGTATTTATTTGCTCCTTTCATAAACATGTGTCTTTGATTGCTTTGTACGTGAAGGAATTCAGTGTCACATTAACTGGTTTATAACAAAATCTGAAATCAGAGGTTGCAAACTGCAAAAAATATCTGCCAAAGATTCTGTGACTGGTTATTTGGCTGTGTGCTTGTTTCTTTGTAGCCATATTGATCCCTTTTTTCCTCTCTTTTCATTTTAGAGTTGCTGGGTTCGGCCAAGAAGGTGAATGTCAACTTCCAGGACACTGATGGGTGAGTGGGACATATAAGGACTTGAAATGGCTCTTTGCGACAGACTCTTCTATAACATGCTCATTCCTGCCTGGCTGCCAAATATTCTTGTGATCCGCCAGAGTCTGTGTGCACTGGTTTGGAAAATACTTTTATCCAACTCTCTTTTCCCAGCTTCTCTTTTGCGTCAGTTCACTTTCAGTTCAGCTCACCACCATTTCAGTATTTTGTCACCTGCTCTTTAGTTTAGAGTATGTTTAGAGCCTCTTTAGAGTATGTTTGACAAAATACATTTACTCTAAAATCAATATTTCAAAAACATCACAAAGATGTAGAGTTTTGTTAGAAATTGAACAGCAGATTAACAGAATTAAAAACTAAATTGGGTACAGTTTTTCTGTCATGGTAAATCCTGGGCTATCATTGATGCAGTAGTTAACCTCTTTGTTATATTTGCTATTGTTATATTACCTACTACTGCAACAGATAACAATGCAAATTCATACCAAATTACATTGAAAAATGCATAAACATTGGTATGGTGCATGTAGAAAAAATCTTATTTTTTAGCTTATTTTGATAAAATAGAACTTATATTTTCTTAAAATAAGAAGCTTTGTGAAACAAGCTGCTGATTTTGCCACTGATCTTAAAGCCAGAATCTTAAAACAAGTTTTCTAGTTTTAAAACAGATTTTCTAGTTTTAAGACCACTAGTGACAAGATGAAATATTCTAGTTTCAGTGCAGTATCACACCTTTCAATGACTTGTTTGGAGAGTTTTTATCTTTTTTTTAGATTCAACAGCATTTGTTATCAGCTAGAAATTTTCGCTAATTTTAAGTCAGATTTGCTTACCCCATTGACTGATTTTTTTTTGCTTGATATAGGAAGAGTTTAACTTCATTGGAGGATTTTTTTCTTGTTCCAAGAGTGCAGTTGTGATTAGAATTTCATCTGCTTTTTTACTGGAAGAGTGCATGGTGTCACTTTTTATTAGTTGCTAAGATAGAAATATTAGTATACTTTGTTAGATAATCCTCCTTTGTTCTTTAATATTATCAAGCCTAGCTATACATAAAGGGTATAATCATCTTCTCTCTGTGGACTTAAATGACTACAGCATAATGTAAAAAAGGCCTTTGTTGAGAGGTTATGAATACAAAGGAGTATAGTTTTTTGATCGCGAGACTCAACCAGCTATGGTTACTAGAGTTACATATCAATTTTCCCTGTCGATATTACTCCGTGAAAGATAAATGTGTGTGTTGAGAAACATGCTTCAATCAAAGTTTTAACAGATCCTAAGTTATTGCATCACATGTCAGAAAGCAGCACAAAAAATTGGAATGGAGAACTCAAAGGATTGCAATCTGATTTAGTAATCTTAAAGGCCTTTGATATTTTTAGTTTCTTATAACAAAAACAAACTGTTAAAATGGTCGCATGACTAAACAGTCTTTGTTTACTGTTTTGTTTCTAAACATACAAGTACAAAATACAAACATCAGTAGAAATAGCAGTTAAAATAATGTAAACTTCACAAAAGGGAGATGTAAGATTACAGTGAAAATTCAGATATTGTTTGAAGCAAAAGTCTGGATAAAATTGTTGACATTTCCACACTTATTTGGTTTCCTACACTGTAAAGTGATTCTTTAAAAATCCAGGACATATTGTGTAGAATATTTTTCTAGGGTTTACAGGGTTTTATCTGTATTTATATTGTATCCTGCTGTATATGGTCTGCTGATTGAGCAGGTGCCTTTCAATCCCAAACACCTGCTGGCTATTGTTACTCAATCATGTGAGCATGTATTCACTTCTTGAATTAAATCAAAACAAAGTAATAACAGCTAGTAGCTCATGAAATAGCACACAGTGAGCAGGGCTTGAAAGCTCAGGTGCTCAGTGCTACACTTCAGAGTTTGAATCTTGATCATTATGATGTTTGCCAATCCTGGCTTCTTTCTCTCTCTACGACTTTGACTTTTCTCTACAAACCTCATTAAAGTCAAAATGGCTTCAGAAATTTATTTTTTTATTGTAAAAACGGAATATAAATTAAACCTTACAATACTTGTATTGTAGTATCTGATGAATTAATTTATGTTCTTTGAAATGAAGGATTGTACATTTACAGAAATTGCCATTTTAAAACAGAGATGAAAATGGAAAAATTCTCAGTCATTTATTTCTCTTTTATTTTCTCTGATTATTTTGTATACAGTATAGTATACATTCGTTTTCAACCATTATGTACATCCACACATATTTTGGGAGGAGAACATTGTGTATATTTTCACTATTTCTCATTAACACTGTAATGTAAGCTTTTCTTTAGTCTGTTCACGCGTTAGTTGTCCGAAGCATGTGTCCATTTCATGTGGTCAGCCTTCTTGTTGTAATTTTCTTCCCTGTTTTAAAGTTTTAAAGTTTTTAAACTGTTTAATACAAAATTCATATTCATAATTTGTTACAAACCCATACATCACAATACCCAAAACTAAATGAAAGCTACACTGAGTCTTGCAATTTAACTGAATCCGGATTAAGGAAACAATAAATTCTCTCGGAATGGAGCCTTTAGGGACCCAGTTTATATCTGAGAAACACTGTCTCTGGTCGGCATCAGTGTCTAATTGTCTATATCCCAAATCCCAAAAACACCTTTCACACATTTTTTCTTTTTTTCTATATTGCACAGACTCGGGTTCAGTTTCAGGTAAGCCACAACATATTCTTGCACTGGCGAATCAAAAACACTTCTGACCAAAACTTCCAAAAGGCAACCTCAAACCAATACAAACACACTAACTTTCAATCCACTCTCAATGACTCAAACACCGGAAAAATCTTGTTTTGCACTCAAAGATCCTTGGCTCAAACCCGGTTTTATTATGCGGTAGTCTGTCAAGCTGTGAAGCCAACAGAATAATTAAAGAATCTCTTCCATTGATCACAGTCACCAGACAACAGCCTGATTCATCACAGCAGCTCTGCTTCATGGCTGTAAGGAAAAGAAAGCTGTAACTCTAAACCGATGGAATCCCTAACTCTATTCTGACCAAAAACTTGACACGGTCTTTATATTTATACAAACTTCAATTACTTTTTACGAAAACCTAAATCAGCAGATGACATGAGTTCTTCTCCTGACCAATGCTATCATGTCTCTTGAGTTAATTTAGTTTAAGCTGTTAACAAGGACCTATTATGGAGTGGTCACAGTGGCTTTGAGAGATCTGAAAGTTTCTATATAGCTGTGCAACAGTTAAGACCCTTTCCACAGTAAATATACTTTAATATGAGACTCAGTAAGTTCTCTCCCACAACCTTGCATTACGTGACGTAGTGTCACAAGTTCAAGTTGAATTCAGCTCAACTTTTTATCTGCAAGCGAAATCAGGATTAGCAAGCCATTGTTGCATGCGATTACATTTAAGCTAATGTTTAAGGGTGAGTGAGGAGAGTAAGAGTGGGTAGGTGGCTGACTGAGTTATTAAGGTAATCTCTCTCTCAGGTTGTAAGGGTTCTCATCATGGGTGAGTTAAAGCAGTGCTGTGCTAGGCTAAGACTATTATTTTGGCAATTTCTCTTTTATGTTCCTATGTCTTTATCTCTCTTAACTTACTGTAAAAGTGAGACAGGCCCACACTGTGAGCTGCATCGTGCACTGGTGCTGATATAAGGGTCTTGCATAAGCTATTAAAACAGGGTGCTCTACACTCGAGGCCTGATTGAAAGGCTTGTTGTGACAACGGTTTACTCAGATTCATGAAGGCAGTGTTTCTCAATGCCACAGGCCCTCTGGGTGAAGGTCACTTGGACTGACAGCTTCACGAATAGTCTCACTGCAGTCCCAGAAGAGACTGGAGATGTATTTATCCTTAAAAGCAGGAACGATACCTTAAATAAAAAAGAACACTTCCAGTGCATTCTGAGTAAGATGAGCTCAGTCTGGGTTTAGTTCAAGGCATATTGCAGCATGACTGCCATCTGCTGCCGGGCAGGCTTCACCACACAGCGCTCATCTGAGCAGGGGTGATATGTATGATGCGAACAAACAGATACAATTAAAGACAATTGAATCATCACAACATCAACAGTCTGATCTCCTCTAAATATGATTATTTTAAACTACATTTTTCATTAGAGTCATGCAAGTACGATTAAAAAGCTGTATGTGTTCTCGTTAATGCTAGACTGAAACAACGAACGTAGCTGATTAAATTCACATTTTAGGAGTGCAGTGTGTTCAGTGTTGAGATATTTAAAAGTATGTTTTTTGAGAATCCAAATGATGCTTCTTGCTGATGTGTTCAATACTCAGCTGCTGCTGCTATGACGCGACAGTTGGATTAATGATCTGGTTCTTTCTCTGAATTCATTACCACGCTCAGTGAGCATTAATAACTCTTAATTGTTCTGTCTAAAGCTAATCAGTTAATTATGTCCTCTCCTTTCTCCGGTTGCAACTCTGCAATTCTGCACATGCTATTCATCATTGGGAGAGTTTTCATAAGCTAAGGGCTTCTGAAATATCTGCCAGTCAGTAAAAATAAAAATAAATCAACACCGCAAAGGTTCAACTGTTCTAGTCTTAGAACAGTTGAATTAATTAAGCAGTTGTGGATCATTTTAAGTATGTAAAATAGTCAAAATTGGCTTGGAATTTATTTTGGTGTGTGTAGATCTGCTCCAGGAGAGTGACGTTTGTATCACTTTTTGTTTACGTGGGTATCCTTTAGTGATGCACCAATACCGATACCAGTATCGGGTATCTGCCTCGATATTCTGTAATATGTTGCATACAACATGCTTTTCATTGTAAATAATTGGTCTTAATTTTAAACTAGTATTTTTTATTACATGACTGAAGCTGTTATCTGTAATATTTAAATCATGTTTTTATTAGGTATCAGTATTGGCGAGTACTGAAATGCAAGTACTCATACTCAAAAGTGGTATCAGTGCATCCCTAGTTTCCTCCCACCGCCCATTCCTTCCCTTGGATTGGATAACAAGAGTGAATGGTCATCGAATGTGGCTCTGTGGTGGACAGGTGACTTCTTTAAAAGTGTACTCCATCTTGACCCTTAGTGTGTGTTCTGTGTTTTGTATACATGAAGCCCCATTGATCGCGTGGGTTTTCTCCGGGTGCTCCGGTTTCCCCACAAGTCCAAAGACATGCAGAATAAGTGAATTGAATAAGAACGATTGTCCATAGTGTTAAAGTATGAATGAGTGTGTGTGTGAATGTTTCCCAGCGATGGGTTGCGGCAGGGAAGGGCATCCGCTGCGTAAAACATATGCCAGAGAGTTGGTGGTTTATTCCGCTGTGGCGACCCCGAAAGGGAATAAAGCCGACATGAAGATGAATGAATGAAAAGCCCCATTGAACAAGCTGAGAAAGATATTTAAATAAGAATTAATGAAAATACATTGACATTTAATTTATTTGTATTTATTTCTATTTTTAAATGTATTATAATTGTTTTATAATAGTATGGTATTATAGATAGCGTCACGGTGGCGCAGTGGGTAGCACGGTCGTCTCACAGCAAGAAGGTCACTGGTTCGAGCCTCGGCTGGGTCGGTTGGCATTTCTGTGTGGAGTTTGCATGTTCTCCCCGTGATCGCGTGGGTTTTCTCCGGGTGCTCCGGTTTCCCCACAAGTCCAAAGACATGCGGTATAAGTGAACTGAGTAAGAACTTTTGTCCATAGTGTTAACATGTGAATGTGTGTGTGAATGTTTCCCAGCGATGGGTTGTGGCTGGAAGGGCATCCGCTGCGTAAAACATATGCCAGTGAGTTGGCAGTTCATTCCGCTGTGGCGTCCCCGAAAGGGAATAAACCGACATGAAGATGAATGAATAGTATATATACATATTATACAATATATATACAATATATTATACAATATATATACAATATATATATTGTATTATACATATATATACAAATTATAGTATATATAGTACAATGTAGTACTTGATATATAGTACAATGTAGTGTTTGAGCTTTCTTCCAAAGCGCTTACCTTATAAAAGTAAAACATTTGTTCTTTCTTCTTTCTTTCGTTCGTTCTTTCGTTCTTTCTTTCTTATTTTTCCCATCCTTCCTTTTTCCTTCATTCATTGATTCATTCATTCTTTCTATCTTTCTTTCTTTCTTTCCTTAATTCTTTCTTTTTTTCTGTCTGTGTTTTTCATCTTTCTTCCTCTCTCTCTCTCTCTCTCTCTCTCTCTCTCTCTCTCTCTCTCTCTCTCTCTCTCCCATTTCTCTCTCTTTCCCGTTCAGAATGTGTTGTTGTCAAACCTATGAATTCCATTAGTACATTTCCTTTTCATTCTTTTTGAATGCGTGATAACACACATCTTGTGAAAATAAACAAGAAGCATGCTCATAACTGTGATAATGTTCTTTCTAATCTTGGATGGTAGGACTACAGTGCCAATGGTGTAAATTGATTCAGGAGCAATGAAGAGCCTGACTTGTTGTTTCCACTATAATGGAACACTGTGAACCTGAAATAGAGGAACAGGTTTCTGGCATAGAGGAAGAACAACAGAGAAACATTAGCACACCTGGCATGTCAGAGCTGTCTAGATTCATGACTTTGTTTGATGCTAATGCTCATTTAATAGAAGAGCCTGCAAAGAGCAGAAGATGTGGAAGGATTATTACCCTTGATCCAACTGATGTGCCTGCCAAAAAAACAAACAGGTCAACAGCATTCTATTTGATAAAAATGTATATAAATAATAATAATAAAAAAAGCTTTTCATATTAGAGGGGAAACACAGTTGTCAATACAATCTACAAAGCTGTCAGACCTTGCTTGGATAGTAGCTTTTCAAGTGTCTGCTAAAATGCTTATTACCATAATTTATAGATTTATGAGTTCACAAATGTATGCAGAAAAATAAATCAATATTTTATGCACTGACCACAAATCAGATGCTTTCTCCTTTAAAACAGCTCATGAATAATATTATCTAATATGGTTGACATTCCAGAGTTAATTTCTACTGAAACACCTGATGAAACTGTTGCATCTTTAAAATGCGGTTGTGAATTAAAAGTTCACAAAAAAGTCAGCTTTGTGTTTATTGAGATAAAGTAAATGCCATCTTTTTGTTAAGCTTTATTTAAACAGAATTTAACTGGTTTTCTTCATGAAAAATGTGAATGTGAGTTAATGCTAGAGTGAAGTAAATAGAGTGCTTTCTTTGAAGGGCGAATGTATGGCTTCACTAACCTCATTACGAAAACTAGGTCAGGGGGTGATGGTGTTCCTCTGATCACCTCTGCCATGTCCAATAGTTGAAAGTACTAGAAAGCATGGCATGCACTTGTATATGAAAAGACAGGCTTGTTGCATCTGGCCTACTAACAGAGAGAGTGGAAGAAGAGTGTGAAGAGAACAATGGATTGTGTGGCGTGTGTGATGTGGAGTCTGGGAATGGGGGACAATGTTGTGGGGCTTTTCTGGCCCATCCCCCAGCATTCACTAAAGCAGTGAAGAAAAGATCCCAGAGAAAGAGACATTGGGCAGGCTTGTAGACCATGCTCTCTCAAGTTCAGCTTTGGTATTCTGATATGAGTCCATTTTTTTTATCTGAAGGCAGCCATCGCCATAGTTACTGCATACCTCATCACCCATCACAGAGAGCGAGGTGTGATGCAAACTCTAGTAAGGGCTTTTTTTGCTCTAAATCCTAACCACACTACAGCTTTTTAAATGATTATTGTGTACTCTCACTCGTGATAGATTTGATTATGCCTGTTAGTTCCACATTGTAAAAGTGAAAAATAACACCTGAATATTTGTGTGCGCTAATAATAATCATGCTTTACCCAAAAGTTTGTTTATTAAAGCCAGCACTCTTTTCCACTCAGTTTTACCCCAACGTGGTCATGGATCTTCTCTCACTCAAGAACTTTATTTGTGGTTTATTGTTTGTTTTTTGTGCTTTTTTAATAGTTATGAGAAGTATTATAGTTTAATTAATGGATTATAGTTACTCTCATACGGAAAGGTGAACAATGGGTTGCTACTACAAAAGACAAATTTTTCCTAAAGTCCTAAAGCATTTTTGTTTTTAGATAATCAATTGTGAAAGCAGTCGTGTGGCATCTAGTTTCACACACGTGTTTATTAAAGAGATGGTTAAAAAAGATTTCAGATTAGAACTATAATCAAGCCTAAAAAGTTCATTCTGACCTGAGCCCAAAAGAATTTAGCCTGACCCCAATTTTGTTTACTGTCAATGTTAACGAGTCCAAAATTATTCAAATGAATGCTTGCAACCACAGAGACAAACGTCTGTTTTACCTCCTCAGCGTACGTTTTTGTGTCTCTCGCAACAATCTAAGCACATCACAACCTGAGCTGTGAACCCGTGTATAATTATATAAATTGTATGCAAAGATTTACAGCTCTATTTCAGATAGCATGTTCTTATTATGTTTTGTGATATCTCTCACAAGGTTCACAACATTGCCCTTTACTATCTGCATGATATGCATTCCTTCACTAAACTAATGCACAGTTAAAGGCTATATTAAGGCTCAATATTTACTCTCAAACAGCATGTCATATCCTATTATGTATATGAACAACATCTTGAGATTTGATGGTGAATATACTTTTTGTTAAATATTGAAGGGTTTCAGAGTTGAAAATGGTACAAATTTGCTTGTTCTGACAGCTTAAGATGTCACCCGATGTCCATAAAAAACAGTACATGTATACTAAAGGTTTCTAACTTGTATCCATTTATCCATGGTGGTGATTGAGGGGGGTGGCTTTGATATCCTTTTATTCCCTTTTTCAACATTGAGTTAAAGAAATTATAGAAAAATGGAATCGTATAGGGTTGTCTTTGGAAGTATGCTGCTGTTTTTAGTACAGCTCTCAGGTCGGCATGATTAAATCTCCCAAATACTCCAAACAAACAACCAAACAAATAAACAAAAAAGGCATACAGTCTGCTGTCTCAGATGCTATCTTGTGTGTTCTTTTGTTAGAAGACTTTACTATACAGCTGAGCAAACATACGCAGTGGAAAATTCACTCTGATGAATGATTTTGCAGATCAAAAACTGCCTTCTTGGTTTAACTGTTTCGCTGCAGGTTCCAGCTCTTGGGGTTTAAGTCTATGGATGATTGCATTATGTGTCTAGTCATTTACTATAGAGAGAGTTTCGCTTTTCCTATGTGAATGAAAGAGAGAAAGTGCAGAGAGAAAGATTAAGAAAGCATTTGGTTGAGTTTATATTTGTACTTTTTGTAGTCCAGAGTTAAAAGCACATTATATCCAATTCAAGCAGAATCTTGATGTTTCAGTGTTTTCTGTTATTTTATTTCTTTATTTTTAGGAGATATTAGCTTTGTTTTGTTTGTAAATTCAGTTGAAATTAGTTAGAATTTTTGGAAAATAGATTTATTTTGTTAATATATATTCTTTAATCTAGTCAGCTTACACAAAGTGAAGGACAGAGTTCACTCTAGACAGGTCACCAGTTTATAAGAGTTCCAATTCCTATCACATATTTAGTTTTAAGGTCAATTTAGAGGTGGCAATTCACCTGGAACATGTATTTGAATTGTGGGAGGTGACCGAAGCAGCTGGAGAAAATGCAACCAAGCACAGAAAAAACATGCAAACTACACTCACTTCAATGAGACTTGAAAATTTGACCTTCAATCCCTTTGCGGATGCCTCAGATTAAAATGTTTCTTATCTTTTAAATTGTCCTTTCAGAACAATATCTATTGTGACATTACCAACAAAGAGATCTCAGTTCTAGTCACTTTCATTTATTCCTTTTATGCCAACTTAAGTTTCAGTTCAAAACAAACTCAGGTCTTTTATTTTTGTGGTTAACTTTGAGAGCATGTTCTTCCATCTCTGTTCGAGTACACTCAAGTTCCTCCCCCAGCAGCAGAGAATCGGATCAATGGATCAACGCCTGCATACTTGTCATTATGAGGCTAGGAAATGTTGCAGAATAGTTGAATTACTATAAACATGCGAGAGTTTCATAGTTTAAAACTCACAAAACTCTATTTATATATTAACTCACAATTATAATTATTGATTTGCAAACCTAATACCTCTTATGAAAATGTTTTATGAGAAGCTGGTTTACTGATTAGTATGAGTTTACACTAAAATAACTTTTAACAAAGTTTAATCATGGGCAGTGGGAGGGGACTATTGTTTTCTCACATCATAAACCACTTGGTCACAAAACAGCTTACAAATTATTTAATTTTAAACCGTTAACATTAGTGTGTTCACATTTGTCATGTACAAATTGTATGCCCAACACCTCTCAAACCTTATTTTGAATCATATGAGACCTTCAAATCAGCTGGGACTATATTGCTTACATTTTTGCAATAAAACAATTTATATTTTCAGTGGCTTGAATCTGCTTCATATACGTATAAATTCTCTGTGTTTCTTGAAAGGTTTTCACCATTGCATCACGCATCCCTCAATGGAAATGTGGAGGTGATCGGGCTGCTGCTTGACTCTCAGGCTTTAGTGGACATCAGGGATCATAAAGGTACTTACCCCATCAACATTAAAATGATTACAAATGAGAAGGTGGTGTTTGCAAATAAATAAATATATGAAGCATAGTTTTGAAATCCCAGAGAATAGAAGATGAGATTAGCTCTCAAAGTGACCATGTTAATATATGCATAGGTCAGAAGGCAAATATGTTGAAACCTTACATGTGTTTTCTTACAGGCATGCGTCCTCTACATTACGCTGCCTGGCAGGGCAAGTCTGAGCCCATGAAAATGCTACTGAAGTCTGGCTCATCTGTTAACGGCCAGTCAGACGAGGGTCAGATCCCTCTACATCTTGCCGCTCAGCATGGGCACTATGACGTGGTGAGTATGTATTTTTTTATGTACACAATGTTCTTAAAACAGTTCAGAGGACGAGAGAAGATTTGACTGATTGTTTTGTATTAGATTCTAATGTCTGTGTGCTTTATAAATAATGCTGCAAAGCTCCATCAACCCACACACATGAATTTGCTCTTTTTCCAGAACGGCTGTTGTTTTTTTTGGTGAAAAGTCTGATTTAGGTCAAACGAGAATAATGTCCAAAATGAACAAAAAAAATGGAACTGCTTATACAAAGTGATTCAAAAAGAATACCACAACTTTGAAAATGTGTGATAATTCATGTAAAAAATACTTTAAAAACTTCATAGCTTCTTCTTTGCAAAGTTCTAGATATTCAAAGTTGTGGTGTTCCTTTTAAATCACGCTGTATACCTTCCCAAAGTGCAACAATAAAATCTCAGTTTAGGTTTTCAGGTGATGAAACTTCTAAACAAATCATCAAAACTTTAAAAAAAATCTATTTATGGTAAAAAAGACTATTTTATTAAATATTTAATAAATGTTTTTAAGTTCATTCGTTTTTGTTGGGTTTACTTGCACATTGAGTCAGGTGTGGTTTTGTAAATTGACACAATTTTTAAAATAGATTTAACTTTGCCTCAAGCACACTGTCAAAAATATAACGTGGAAAACCTTGACAGTTCAAGAACGATGCAGAGAATGTATATCTAAGTGAAAAGTGGCTGAAGTCTGTGGAGAAGAGCTAATGCTTGGTCTCTTCACAGTCGGAGATGCTTCTGCAGCACCAGTCGAACCCCTGCATCATGGACAACGCTGGCAAGACTCCGCTGGACCTGGCTTGTGAATTTGGCCGTGTTGGGGTGAGCATTTCTCCTTGCTGTTGAACGCTGCTCTTTAGCATATCTGTCCTGTGTCAGATTGTACTCTGTGTGTGTGTGTGCGTGTGTGTGTTCTGCAGGTGGTCCAGCTGCTGCTGAACAGTAACATGTGTGCAGCTCTGCTGGAGCCCAAACCTGGAGACTCCACTGACCCCAACGGTACCAGCCCGCTGCACCTCGCAGCCAAGAACGGGCACATAGACATCATCAGGTGAGACCTAATACATTCCCAGGCAGGATGAGCAGTGTCATACTCTTCTACTTAATTCACTTCTCTGGGTGCCGGGTTTATGTTTGCATTTTTTTTTTTGAGGCATATTTGTTGCAAGCCGTTTACAGCGGCTCATGGAGAAGTTTTGTGGGTCAAATCAGTCGGGACATTCTCCATGCTTTTATTGATGAGATTAACTGATGTTTGAGTTGCGTAGGCTTGACCAGATTCAATTAACTTAAAAAATAATAAATGAAGAAGATGAATGTTAATCTATTAAAGTAAAATGAGAACATCTTTGTTTGTAATACAATTATATTGTAATCTGATCACATTCAATATCATTGTACTCTTTGTTTTTCTATAATTAGATTCAGTTTGATTAGGACTAATGCTACTGGAGATTTTTCACTCAGATTTGTTGTTTGGCTAAAGTTAATATTGTCAGGCAGGATCAACAGTATGTTAATACTGCTGGGTATACTAGAGCAATCCTGTAACACGAGGAATATATGACATGTAGGCGGGAGAACAATCAGACTGACAAAAAACTGTACATTTTTAAGTAATTCAGTTAATTATTATTTTGATATGAAATATTTGATATAAAATAACAGTGTGAGCTTAGCTTTTAGTGCAGGAAATTCCTGTTTCTGACTTCTACAAAGACAATTAGTGTAATATTTATGTTCAATATACAATCATTTATATTTATGTTTATGTTTGAATTAAAACTAACTTATTTTAGATTGCTGAGCAGTTGTTAGGGGTTTTGTTAAAGTGAGTCAATCCCTGCTGAATACCGTTGTATTGTTACACAATGTAAAAGTTTTCTAAAATCCTCATCATAAAACCATCCATTGGCCATTTGGTAAATAACTCCTATATTTATATTTGCTTTGTATATATTGACAAATCAATAAAACTTTCTGGGTGTTCTTGTCAATTTATCTGTCAATCTACATTAATCTATGTTTCTGTTTTGTTTGTTTTGCTTTGTGTTTTTTTTTAACTATGTTTTATTTTGCTGCATGCTTGTCTATTTTTTGTTTTGCTTTTGTTTGTTTTGTTTTCATTTTGTCGCAAGTTTAAGCTTTTTTGTTGACTTTACTTTTACTTTTTCTGGTTTTGTTTTTGTTGGATTTGTTCTTGTTTTCTTTAGTTTCTTTTTTGATTTTGTCTGATCCTGTTTTTTTTTCTTTTGTGTTGTTTTATTTGCTTTGTTTTTTTATTGGGGGCCTGTTCCACACTTGTTCAGTAAGAACTGAGACGTTGATCAGCACATACTCCTGCTTTATTAGATCTGAAAATAATCAGAACAGCCCTGGAGCTCAGACACCAGCTAATTAGAGAAACTCTTTGATGAGCAATAAGTCAATTATCGAGTGACTTCCCGTTCCATTATCATAAGTTTGCCCTGAGGTCCTCGAGTAATTGTTGGCTCTCGAATAGAAATCCATTGCTCCAGATATGTTTCAGCAGTGGTGCGGACACAGCTCTCCACTTTTAATCTCCCCTGGGCTTGTTTGTCCATCATCTGCTGGTGCTCCTGGTGAAGGTGAGCATCATTGAGTGCACTTCTTAGGAAATAATCCGGTGAGTTTCCAGGCCTTTATAAAGTGTCATCCATCATTATGACAGCAAGACCTCATGCGTGATAACCCCGAGATGAGAGGAGGCCTTCTGCACTGTCCTGTCTCTTTGTAGCAGGCAAATAGGCATCAGACATGTTCTTTGACAGCTGTCTGAAAGAAAACACTTTCTTCTGCACAAAATTGTTAGAAAGAACAAAAATGGTCTAATGGTTCATAATTTTTGTTGTAGTAAATAAAAGTAAATTCCATTTAGAATGTAATCTGTTTGGGGGTATGAGCACTCTATGAACAGGCTCAGTCTCAGCCCTAGAGCAAAAACATATCAGTGTTCTGATCAATGAGAATCAATGTTAACTGTCAAATGCAGATATCAGCCTGCTGTTCATCAACTCTCGTTCTAGGAAGTGCTAAGATCGTAACAGGCTAAAAAAATATAATGGGACAAGAAAAAAAAATCCACTTTATATATAAACTTTTTTGTATGATACGATCTATTAATATTTAATATCTTTAGCTAATATTACGTATTTTATCAAAAAAAAATTTACTTAACCTTATATACTACAAAAATTCACTTTATTTATAAGGCTTACACATTTCTAAGTGTGTACAATGAGTTTTCCTTCATCCAGAAACAATCACTTTAATTAAATGTTTTATTATTTTCCCTTAAGTCCTGTGTTTGGAAGGGATTCATCGAGCTGCATCATTGACACTACACTGAACTGAGTCCTAACTGAATGGAAACATTGCTATTGATGCTAATAATCAATTAGCCTCTATGTTGTTTTGTTGTGCCTCGGACGGCTTCCATCCTGTCCCATGTGCCCACGCGGTCGCCATTCTTCTGTTTAGTCTAGCACGAGTCACACTTTGATTAGTCCAAGGCTCAGCACAGGCCACGTGCAGGCAGTAGCAGGCCTGGTAATAACATCATTAATCCAGCGTGTCCAGAGCCCTCAGGCACCAGCCAGACCTGAAGCACAGAGGAAAATCAAGAGCAGGCCTCAATTGTTGTTCATATCTTTAAAATATATAATGGCATCTTAAACAAAAGCAGTGACTTTACAATAAAATGCAGATTACAACAATGTCGCTTACATGTTGTAGGGCTTTTATGCCTCTAATTAGCTATTGACTAGGAGGATGTGCTCATAGTAGAAACTCTTTTCCAGTGATAAAACGCATGACTCGGTGCACATGCATATGAAAGCTCAGCCAATCAGTGCTTTAAACTTGTTTGGGGCATGTCCCATAACCCAACTCACAGCGATGACTTACCATTTTGGTTCCCTTAGGTTAGTTTTTGATTTTGTCACCTACCCTATCTACCTTGTCTTTTATGATTTATCAAAAGTATTTATGAATACAAGCTAAACAACAATTGAATGTATCTGTTAATAGGTCTTGACTGTCACAAAATTATTGGAGGGAGGCATTAACATCAACTTTCATGTCTGCAGAAATCTCTACAGAATTCCACCACTTGTAGTACATATGGATGTATAATAATACAAGATTTTAAAGGTGTTCAGGAACTAGCTGTTCCAGTTTCTGTTCTACCATACATTTAAAACCTTTCCACAGAATTTACCATAACTTATAATATAATCATCTAAAATAATCATCTAAAAAAGAAAAAAAATCTCACCAAACTACATTATGTGAGATTATTAAATATTTATATTGATAATAATATAAATAATAATATATAATATAATGATTAAATCTTTACGTATACATTTTTTTAACAGATATTAACATGTATACATATAGGTCTCTGTCCACTGTTCCTGTTTCGCTCAGGAATGCAGTAACTGTGCAACAGCGCCCTCTAGCAGAGAGAGTCACTGTCAGATTTACTGTTTAAGGCTATCAAATTCTTGCTTAGAAATGAAAGAGAGCATTTGTTTTGGTTCTATGCTGTTTTTATGAATTTAGATATCGGAAAGGGGCTTTAGTTTGTCATTTAAAATGTTTTGGTTTTCTATTAAATATGTTTTTAGGCTTCTTTATTTTTTTGACATCAGAAGGTTTTTTTAAGCAAACAAAGGTGTAAAAATTGTGAAATCTCTCTGACGAATATGTCTTTTTGTTTAGTTTTTTGTCATTTTCAATCTGCATTCACTTGTAAAAGTATACCAGTTGTATGGAACTATTATGAAGCACTATACATACAGTGAGCAAGCACATTTGAGCCACACACTGCTGAGAAGTGGAGCTGTGCTATCAGAGGATTACAAGGGATGTTTGAGAATTTCATTGCTGTCTGTATGCAATTTTGAGGTTAGACCTGGCCTTGAGACTGAGGGACTGAGGGACTGAGGGACTGAGGGACTGAGGGACGTAGTGGTGTGGAACTTTCTGGAGAGTTTAGCTTAAATTTAGAAAATATTACAAACACTAATCTTTAAGAGTGTCTAAAGACAAAATTAGTTTACATTTTACTCTAGTGTATCTTTGAACAACCAAAAAAAGTGAACTTAAAGGTGCCACATTTCTTTACCCAAGTGGTTTAAAATACTTTAAACCTTTTTCAAAAACCCATTTTGACCAAGGTTCATAAAAATGAAAAACCTTAATGCTCATGTAAAATATATTATTGATAAGAATAGGCATCAGTGGTTGGCTCAAGCGTTCTATTTTGTCCTCTCACAAGGCTGCTGATCCAGGCTGGCATTGACATCAACAGACAAACCAAAGCAGGCACTGCTCTACACGAGGCTGCTCTGTGTGGGAAAACTGATGTGGTTCGCCTCCTTCTGGATGTAAGTGAACAGACGCATAAATTCACATTAGTGCCAAAACATACTTGCAGAATTACGATCAAGTAATAATAACATAAGAATAATTCAACATAAGTAAATAATGCGGAGCTATATTTAAGTTATTTTGATTTGGTTTTGGAAGTTGAAAAGAACTAGCAGCTTTGGTTATTTGGCCATTAAAAAGTCTATATTAAAACAAAATCACCTAAACTGTATTAGAATTGTAGGTTAGGATTTTGTCATTAAAAGGAGTTTTTAAGATACAAGAGTAAACCAAGGATCCGGATCTGACACGATTAAAGTAATTTCTCTGTCATTAATGTTTTAAATATTATCATGAAATCAATTGCAAGTGATTGTAATCCAAAGCTTTGCTCTTCACCCGACAGAGTGGCATCAATGCAGTGGTGAGAAACACATACAGCCAGACTGCTTTGGACATAGTCTACCAGTTCACTGCCACACAGGCCAGCCGGGAAATAAAACAGATGCTGCGAGGTTAATAAATTATCATTCTGTGCTGGGAGCAGTTCTGCAGTTTGGTGCTCATCTCTTTATTCATCTTTACATCCAGATGCTTCAGCTGCTGTGCAGGTCAGGGCACTGAAAGACTACTGCAACAACTACGACCTGACAAGTCTTAACATAAAGGCTGGAGACATGATCACGGTAAGAATATGTCAAACAATCCACTTATGTGTTACTTAACAACAAATATTATATATATATGAATTTAATATTTAATTTATTTAATATATGAATTATATATAATAAAACAAGTATGGTTGAAACGACTGTTTCTGGATCAGAATTCAGCAGCAGAGGGCGCTGTTGCCTAGGTTTTCTTATGGACTGAGAAAAGAATTACAGATGCATGCTCTAGGTGTGTTCTACTGACTCTAAAATAATTTAAAATGCATGTTTAATTTTATAACAACTATTATTTCTGATAGTTATAGAATATTTATGATAACTGTTTTTGCTTCTTAAAATTCAAAACAGAGTTTTTTGAGCAGGAAAAGCTAAACTTTCTGTCCACTGCAAATAGAAATACAGTATACTGCAGACGGAAATAAAAAAAAATTGTAATTTAAATATGTGGGTTTTTCTAATCTTGAAACAGAAGTGATTTAAGTGTTTTATTTTTCAAACAATTTAAGTTTGTGCTGCATCTGAAATAATGTTTATAATAAGGTTGTTGATAAACTATGAGTACACCAAACAAACTAGTTTTTTACCATTATAGAAGAAGGTTGACTCTTTATGCAGGTTCTCGAGCAGCATTCAGACGGCAGGTGGAAGGGCTGTATCCATGACAACCGGACAGGAAATGACCGAGTGGGATACTTTCCCTCCAGCTTGGTGGAGGTGGTCAGTAAGAGGCCGGGCACTGCGGGTAGGAATGGAGAACTCACACACACACACATGCTCACACATCAGTAATCGTGCTGCACGCACACAACCCTGATTCTGTTCACAGCCAGCTGTTCATGCTGCTCATGAGCACTGGATTGTGAGCCAGACAGGGCCATCTGCTTTTATGGCAGAGTGAAAGAGGCTAAATATAGAGCGTCTGTAGTCCTCATTCTGTTCTACACAGTGAGGAAGGAGAAAGCTGATCAGGTGTGCCTTAAATAGAATGTTTGAGTTCTCTTTTATAGTTCTGTTAATTAGCCAACATGTCAGTTTAGGTAACCTGGATGCATGTCAAGAAATATTATTTATACATTCCTTAAACAGTTTTTAAATACCAATCTTTTTACATGTCAGTCTGTACAGTCTGTCTGTACACAATTATGATGTTGCAACTTATGCACCTGCATTTTGGCAACAGGAGTAAGTCTGGAATTGGTAGTTTGTTAAGCTTTGTGAGCAGTTTTTGAATATATTTGAATCTTAGGATTTACAACAGAGAGAAATTATGAGTCACCGTATCAAGTACAGAGCTTCAAATTCCATCAGATAGATTCAGAGTTTTATGTGTGGAAATCAGACATTCTAACGTACTGGTGTTCTAGTGATTTTTGCTACTCTGTGAGATTTGCCTTCCCTCCCTTTAAATTGAGCACAGAACATGTTTAACATAAAAATGCCAGCTAATCACCACATTTAAATTTCACATGATTGTATTAAATGCTGTATTAAATAAAATGTTAGGCTTTTATAACATGGCTTTGTGAATATTAGTGTACTGAATGCGAATTTCTTAAAAAATTTTTTTTGATAATGTTTAAACGCTTATTCTCCCTAAAATACAGCACAACGGACAGAATTGTGGGGTGAAAAAATAATTAAAGTCAAAAAGTAAAACAACATTTGTGTCTAGGCAAGCGTGGGAGACAAATCGCATAGGGTATCAAAATCTTGAAGAACACACGACTTGAACGCTTAGAGCACTATGATCTATGTAATTGACAATGTAGTGTATGGCTCTCTTGAAAAAGGTTAAGACATAGGCGTATGTTTTCATTGATCCCTCCATAGCAACCACATTTGCAGATCTCAGCTTAGACAAATAGTTAGCGCATGGAAATTGGTTTTTCTAACTCATATTGACATTAAAATGTTACTTGATGTTGTTTACTCCTCCATAGCAACCAAGTCCTTTACCCTAGCAACCGTCATCATCGAACACTCATGATCTCCTGCTAATAACGTAATGGTTTATGGCTTCTTTTTTTTTTTTTTTTTTTGTCTTTTTAATATTTTTTTTGTCTTATATCTGTGAAAGAAGCAAGCAAAATGTTAATAGAACCTTCTGTGTATTTCACTCCAATTGCCTTTTTTCAAGATTAAACACAAGACAGTAATCATTACTTCACTTTTGTTTTTGGAGAATTTTACTAAATATAAAGTATTTCTGCAACTTTAAAAGTTCTGTAAAATTATGTGGAAGCTTCCCCTTTTCCATCTGAAAAACTGAATCGAATTGAATTCAATGATACCACTTTGCTCTACAAACAAAAACAAAAATGTAGCTTTTAGTTACTTTCATTTTTGTGAGCACATAGATCTTCCAGCAACGAGAGGAAGAATGATTAGAATTTTGCAGATCGCTGTTATTCATGACAGTAAGCATTAATGTCCGGTCGATGGGTCTATTTTGCATTAACAGCAGGGGTCTGAACTTGCGTGTTCTTTGTGTCTCATGCTTCACTAAGTATCCATGTCTTTGTCTACATCTGCTGCTTGATCTCCTTCACTCATTTACATTTCTTTACCCAAGCCAGTCTCCTTTTTATAATAATGTTTTAATTGGTCTTAAAGGTGCAGTATGTAAGACATGAGCCACAAATAATGATAAAATAGCCCCTATGTGTCGAGAGTGCTGTTATTGAAAGTATTTGTTAGAAAGAGAACATTTGCATTTAAAAACATATGTTGTGTCACAAAGCTTTTCTTGTTGTCTTAATTTTTGTGTTTTGACACAGTATCTTTCCTCTCTCTGGTTCGCCATCCTCTTAAAAATAAATCTGGGTGCCAGGTCATGCTATGAAACGTTTACAGTAATCTCTGATGGCATTAAACCTAAAACAATAACTTAATGATTAGAAAAAGTATGCACATTCTTTTTATTTTTACAAATGAACTAACTTAAGTTACACCGTGGCAAAAATGAAAAGTAGCTCTTTAAAAGCTCTCGTCACTCTATAAACATAGTTAAGATTTGATTTAGTCTTTTTTTTTTAAATAGGATTTTTTTTTAGTAAACACAAATGTAATGATGGTAGTCTTGATCTCTGTTTAATAATCAATAAATACTAATTTAAAATAAAGTATTTATACTGTATACACAATGAGAATATGACAAGTGTTATATTTCATTTTGATAAATCAAACAAAATACTTGTCAGTTAATTCTATATGCATCTTAACAAAAACTGAACTTAAAAGTGCCATATCATGCCACTTTTAAATTATTTTTAATATTTGACCCCTCTACACTATCAATGCACCTTTAATAACTCTCAAAAGGAAATATTATAATATTATTAGGATATTTATTGTAAACAATGTCTGAAACGCTTCAAATGACAAGCGACATATGCACAACCTGTTCCTCCCACAGTCCTTTTTACGTCCGCCCCTGATGTGTTTTTTTTTGTTGATGCTCAGACAACCCTTCCCATTTCTGATGAAACACACTTTTGTTCTGTGACATCCAAAAACACACTTTTTTCATATCAGCGTATTTGTTCTTCATTGAGCTGTATTAGCAGTTATCTGATTGGTTATTGGGCGGCGATATGGCCAATGGGTGTGACTACGCTATTCAAGCTGTTTTGAGCTCCCAGAAAAAGAAAATGCTATTCATCAAACATTAATTAATCAATATGAATATGACTTGGGAACAATACAGAACAATACTAAAACATGCGAAAAAATGTCTGAAAAGACAAAAATACACAATACGGAAAAAGTATTTACTCTTTTTTTTGCTATTTCATAAATGAAGCCTTCATAAATAAAGCACAGGAATGATTATCAGATGGAAAATCTATTGAAATATGATATTGCTTACAAGAGTAGGGGAGATTCTGCACTCCACAGAGTTTATTTTTTAGTTGCAGTACCAGTTTTGGCCACAAATGCATATACTGCATCTTTAACAACAGGTGTATAGAAGGCTGCTTTATATTTTAACCAAATTGAGTGTGATTTGTCTAGACATTTGTAGTCTGAGAAAGTCTACTGCTAATCTCCTGCTGTTTGAACATTAATGGCCGAAGGGCAGTGGCAGCCACACACACAGAAAATCTCTTTTGAGATGACTTGATTTTTTCAAGTAAAACACTGCTCTTATTTTGAAGCACCAGATCATCCCCATTTTAATTTTGCATTTCCACAAACCTCTTCTATTTTAAATGTACACCCATCAGTCTGGCATCTTGAAGATATTGCTAGTTATTAGCTAGCTAATATGGTTAAAACAAGCTTTTTCTTTTTACTTTGCCTTTGTGCTATTTTCTGAGTTCAATTTTGTGATTGGTTGTGATTTTGTGTTTTTGCTTAATTTGTTTTCCCTCTCTTATGTGTAATTGTTTTGTTTTGTTGTTGTGATGGTGGTGGTGGTGGGTGCTGTGTTGTATCTAGGTTCTTGGAGTACAGTCACTTGTACCCAGCAGTATCAAACGATACAGCTCTGTGCGCCGGTGAGCGGCCGTGTGTCGCCTGCCGTTGCTATGGCAAACGGAGAATCGTATCATGAGATTCATATCCTGCCTCCTCCTCCTCCACCTCCGCCACCACATTCCCATCTGCCACTTTTCACTTCCTTTGGCTATAACAGGTCCACAAACAGCTCGGGAGAGCCGCACAGTGGACAAGGTACAGATCCCTAATCTGTCTCCACTGCATTATTTTTTAGTAATTAGTATTCTTCACAAAACTTGGAGGAATGTGTTCCAGTACTTTCTAAATGGATCATGTAAAAGTCACTTAATTGCTAGCATTCCTTAAAGTTTTCTGAATTGTGAATTCTGAGTATTATTTATGTTTTATATTAATTTGAACGTTGTATTTAATTTATTTTCTGATATTATTTTGGTTGTTGGTTTTCTTTTTAGAGGGCCAGAATGATCAAGATTTGGCTAGTAAGTTCTTTAAAGCAGCACAAAAGAGGTTGAGAGCCTCTTTTTGCCATAGCATAATCTTTCTTTGCTATACCCTTTAATTTTTCATGATCTGGGTGATAGATTCCCCATCTCCTGGGATTCTCTCCTTGGCCCTGCCAAGTGTTCTTCCTTCTCTCTTTCCACATGACCGATAGTGAATGCACAACCAGCCTCCAATTCTCCAATCCTGCATCCTACCAAACATGAGTTTGTCTGTTTGCTGTTAGTGAGCGTCTGTGTTTGTCTCTGTGATGTCAATGCATATCTTTCACCTTCTCCTTCGTGGACTAACTCTGATCCTATAACAGTATTTCAAATGGTCTTATTGTTGTGTAGCATGAAGATAGTTCTACGTTGCCTGAATCATCATTAACCAAAAAATCGGAACATATTTTATTTGTAAATAAATCAGGGATCATCAGACCCACATGAAATCTCGGCAGTTTAACCGACTGTTCTAGATGTCAATGAAATTCAAATCTGTACTGAACTTTTACATGGAGATGACGTTACCAAAAATATATTAATATATTTCAGAAGTAGAACGTGTAGAGGAAATCGCCCAAATTTCTTCTTTTGTTTAGAATCAAGCCATGAGATCCAAAGATGGATCCAAAGTGGAAAATCAAAACAGCCAGATGTCAATTTAATATAGTATCCAGAGCTAGGCAATCAGGTTATAGTGCATGATTTAGAGACAAGAACAAGGCTAAAGTAGAACTATATCAAATCAAGATACAGGAGTCTGAAGGCTTGCTGGAAATGCACTTGTTTGGCATTCTGTACAATTGAATACAAAGTCTGTTACATTAGCCAGCAAGAAAGTATACCAGAGAAAGTCAGCAGAGAACTTGCAACAACAATCTTAAGTGTGGATACAAATAATACTCCCAAGTATTCCCACGTTGCAGCATACAATTGTGAAAGTGTGAAATGAGATTGTACAAGTTGGTCACATGGTACTGACAATATGATACTTACACCTGAAGACACTAATCACTCAAGCACAGGGCACCAAAACGTTAGCACATAAAAAAGGATATTCACTGCTGCTCATTTGTAGCTTTGTACTCTAGATGGCTTAAACTAGTCCACACTACTGGATTTACAGAACATTTATTTAACATGTAAACAGCTGCATCTCAAAAATGCTAAATGGAAAGGAGTGTTTCAGTAAATCAGCTCAGATTGTGAAACTTGTCTATTAAATAAAAGCACAGAGACTGACATATTATAAGTACTGTATTAAAAACATGAAATTAGAACTAGTAATTATTAATCATTTATGTTAAATGATTAATACTTATATATTTATTATATAATATATTCAAAGTGCTTTACATCTTGAGGGGGCTGTCTTTTAATTCCCCACTCACAGGAGACATGGGGAGCCAACCAGAGGAATGCAGCCAATTAGAGTATAGGGATTATTAGGAGTGGACAAATTTGGCCAGAAATGCTGGGGTTAAAATCCTACTCTTTTTGACAAAACATCCTAAAACTACCAAGATATAATGCCTACAAAGATCGAAAGCTTCATAAAGAAAACATTTTAATGAAATACTTGTCATCTGGAAAGCTACTGAGACTATGCTCTATACACTGCAGAGGGTCCTTTTGATTTCCTTTTAGTGTGACATAGAGGTTATCAGTATGTGGCACTTCAGTGGTTGTAATAAAGCATAGGGTTTTTTTTTTAGCTTGTCCTACAGCTGATCTGGAGATAGTTCTACGTTGCCTGAATCATCATTATTTCAGCTGATCAGCTGAAAATGGTTTGCAAATACAGTGAAACAAAATCATAACATCACAACCTAAATCATCCCTACAGTAGAAAACGGCACTCAGAAAAGGAACAGCGTCTCGTAGTTCCGTCCCACAAAGGCAGAAAATCTCTTAGTAGAGACCTTCTCTCTCTCACTGTCCCTGGCTGCTGGAACAAACTCCCAGATCCAGTCAGGGAAGCACTAACAGCTTTCAAAAAAGAAACTGAAAAATGTTCTTTTCAAATATTTTTTTCCCTCTTCTCTCTTTATTTTCTTGCAACCATGGTCGGTTGATCAGTTTATACAACTTCTGTTCTGACCGAGCTGAGAAAGACTTTGTGTAACAATTTGCATATTGTCTCTCCCCTTCTGTAAGTAGCTTCTGTAAATGTAACGTCGAAAAACTTGCCGTATTAGTGTCAACACTTCATCTAGACTGTAGAATCTAGGGTTCCACATGTCAAAAGAAGTGTTTAGACTTCTTGGTGACAGTTATTTTATTGTTCTCTTTAGCCCAGATATGATCTCATTAATTGTTGGATAGGAAACAAGAGAAAAAATGACAACCGTATCTCAATTCTCGAAACACCTGTGTGTGGTACTAGCTTCCGTTTACTCTTTGTGAAGTTTACACATATTCTTGTATTCCTTTAAGTTGACACGCTACCCAATGCTGCACTTTTCTTTTTTGGTTGAGAATATTCACTCTTTCGCCTTCCACATTTTTCTCTTAATTCTCTTTCCGTTCATATGCTTTAATGAAACAAACATTGATTGCCAAATATGAAGCCTGATCACAGGTGATTTATCCACTTTGTAAGGGGTGCCAAGGGAGGAGACAACTCTTAGTCTACATTCATCACCAAGATTGTGTTTAGCCTATGGAATCTACATGAGAAGTGTGAATTTATTTAAAGACATTGTTTCCCTATTTGAGTTGATTTCAAGAATAACAAGAACATGCTGTTCTAATTTATTGAGATGCAGCTATTTAAATATTTCAAGAATCTTAGATTATAGTTTCTAGATTTCAGTTTCTCTCTCTCTCTCTCTCATATATATATATATCTATGTCTACCTACAAGGATTCTATTACAATGGAATGTAAATGATTAGCTATTACATATGTATGTACACTTCCAAAGAATGATACCAGGGTACCAAAACATTGTTTTCTTTCGGGTTTCTGGAGTCTGTAATGAACTATGCTCCTGTAATGCACTGCAACTCCTTTTGGTATGAGGTCTTGACATATATAATCATATATTCCTATTAATATATATTATATATGTTTTACCTGATGTGTGTTTATGTAAACCTATGCATATATATGTATATACAGTACATCTGTACCTCTGTATATGAATGTTCATATATATTTGTGTCAGATATACAGCATATATATGCGTGCTTCCCTTGCGTGACTGTTTGAAAGAGGCAGGGATTAGATTGCAGCGCCATTTTAGTTTCCACTTGCCTGAGCCACCAAGAAGACGTCTGAAGCAGGGCATGTGGTCAAGCCAGTTAATGGTGGTTTCTGTGTTGAAGGTTGTCGTGGCTCAGACTCCAGTCCTCATGGCTCTCCCACCCCAGCAGGTGGTCCCCCGAGTGGCAGCAGCGAGGATATCTGGGTGCTGCGCAAACCCGTGGCAGGTAACAGCAGGGCTGCCCCATCCTCCTCCTCCTCCTCCTCGTCGATCATAAATCTCCCTGCTTTGCCACTGCTTTAGCCTGACCTCAGGCACTCCTCAGCTGCGGGAACGTGCAAATCGAAAGCTCTCACTTGGCCTTTTACAAGTTTTATTTATTTTTCAGTAAAAATTAAACATGAAAGTATTTCGATGGATGTTTAAAACTGCCCACTGCCAACATCCCTGGCAAATCACTGGTAGCGTGACCTCAAAATGTGATTCCATAGGTTAATAAAAGTGTGTGAACCTGTACGCAATGTCAGATTAGGTTCGAAATCACTGAAATATTTAAGAAATACTCTATTGTTTATGGGAGCAAAGCAAGAAATATCTGGGATTGCTTGAGGGTGAGTAAATCAACCACAAACAACATCTGCGGAGTTCTTCAATCGCTCAAGATCTCTCATTCATACTGTTCAAAGCATTTGACAAGGGCTGCATGGAAGAACCTGTGTGTGCTTGAATTCATGAATATGAGTTCATGAGTCAAATATGTGTCATCGGTCAACATTGTCGTGTAAGTCTGTCATCCCATGTTTCAGAACAGTGCATTGCAGAGGAGAAGTTCATTAATGTTATCCGAGCTTTGGGACCAGTTTGATCCTGTTGGTCTCACTGTGTTTGTGTTTATTGGGGGTGTGTTGTTCCAGGTGGAGATCGCAGTAGTGTGGGCAGCTCAGGTAGTGTTGGCAGTGCCCGATCGTCTGGGAGTGGACAAAGTGCAGGGAGCAATAGTATCCTCCATGCACAGGCCGAAGGAGTCAAGGTGAGTGATTTTATGTCCAATACAAGAACATACCTCGAAGATCAGCCACAGTGCTGTTTGAGCGTTGTTATCATATAATGTTAACGTCTATATCAGAGCCGTTGAATTCAAGGTCATAAAGAGATCAGATTTAACTTTTTAAAAAGCTCTCTTGTTAACAAGAATGATGACTGAATGATTAGAATTTAAGTTGTTCCAGGCTCAAACCAAAGTAAACGAGGAATGCCACCACTGATGATGCACCAGTTTGATAGTGCACAGCCTCAAAATCAATTAAAAGTAGTGATTTAGCTGCAGTTTTTGCTTATTTTATAGTGCACAAATTTCTGCTTCTTCAAAGGGGAACTCTCTCTTGCTTGCTCAAAAGTCTTTGTTTTGTTTTTTGAAGATCGGACTCTTGTTCCCTCACTTTCCTCTAATTTGGACCGATGAGTATAAGTGATTGTAATTTTATTGGACACAATTTTCCCTATCAAGGTAGAAAACCTAGTGTAACGTAATGGAGAACATATCTTAAAACCTCACTGTTTGTACAGGTGAAGATGGTCACATCGCTTCATGCAGCACTACATCAAAACTTTAACGTCACTTAGACTTTTTGTGATTATAGGATTTTTTGCCATATTGCTCTCTTTCAGTAAAAAAACACATTTCAAATCTTTTAAATCACATGTTAAAACCAGTCATTTGGGGAGCTGTTCTGGTCTTGTTCCAGAGGGGTCTGGGTCAAGATAAATGAAACACACTGTTTACAGTATGGCTGTTTACCATAAGAATATTGAAATATTGGAATAATTGTATTCTGACAAGGGTATAACTATACTTAAACCAGTCACAAAGACATTTAAAGAGGTCTGCAATTATAATTGCATTTGCAAATCTGATAATTCGGAGAGTTCTAAAGATTCTTTCTAAATTTACTGAAAGACAATAAAAATGGCTTACCAGGATGTCAGTAACACTTTTAACATTAACACATAGAGTCAAAAGCAAGGTCATTTAAGAAAAGAAAGGGTAAAGTATAAAAGATTGTTTTACAAGATCCATCCTTCAACAACATTCCTTTAGCAATTACAACATTGGATTGCAGCTAGATCGGCGCTGTTATTTCCATTTTTATGAAGTCAGAGTCTTATACTGTACACAACCTGACTTGACAAAAGCTAGTTTGTAAACTCATCAAGAGGCAATGTCTATATCTTCTGAATCACAACATATCCCTAATGTTTACACTTGGAGAGATAGGTTCAACTCATGCGTTCCTCTCACTAATCTCTACTTTCCCATTAATATAATTTATTCACTGTTCTTACCAATAAACACATATCAACACCACACAATATATGAAGATAGAAGTGAGTAAAGCATATGCGGTTAATTATACTGTGAAGTAAACTCTTCTGAATGATAACCTTCTGTTTTAGTTTTGCTGACTTAATATTTAGAGAGTGTGTGTGTGTATATATTTACTTAAATGAAATACATTTTCAACCTCTCTTTAAAAAGGTAAACATTTCCAAAGGAATTGAGGCTTAAATTTCATTTTCTTGTAGCTTGTTTATTTTGAGTGTAGTTTGAGCACCAAATATAATGTCTTCATATTCTTTGTGTGCATAAACAACACCATTTAACGTTTTTAAAAACTATCAATAATTTGTGCTGAAAAGCTATTTTCTGAACTTCTTCTGGTGGCTATGCTTCAACTAGTTACTTTTCAGTGTTCTGTTTAACAACGTGCAATTTATGTTCAGTCACTTCAAAGATAGATATTAAGATTTGTATTCAAATGCAGATGTCTGCAGTAAAACTCATTCAATATCTGTTCATCCTGTAGCTTCTTGCGACTGTTTTATCCCAATCTGCAAAAGCTAAAGAACACCTGCTGGAGCAGACCAAGTCTCTGGACCAGCATCCTCACTCATCCAGCAACAGAGGTTAGTGACTGTTAGTGGCATCGTAAAGGTCACAGAAGAGCCTCTCATTACAGAATATTATGTAGATTTGTTAAAAAAAATAAGAGTCTTGGCTCATCTTCCCTTGGCCGATGGTCACCCAATTAGTTGTGGGAGGAAGCCTCAGAATTATCTGTTTGGTTTATAAGAGTTGTTGTTCAACAAACTGCTGAGAAAACACTTTGGTTGTGAACAGGGATGAACCAATGTGAATGAATGATCTCATGGTTCTTGTAGGACCTTCCTCTCGCAGTCAGAGTTTGTCAGGCTGTCCACTTCACGAGCAGCAGCATGGGGAGGTGGCGTCCCAGAGGAAAGGGGAGGCGCTGCCCGAGGGGAAGGTAAGGAGACTTTTCTGATACATCCATTTACTGCATCGCCACATCCAAGATGCTTTCCCAAAACTTCCTCTCACAGCTGACATCGTCAGTTTTGCGTGCTCTTGGTTGTCGTCAAGATACGGTGAGTAGACTTCTCAACAGGCCGTTTTAAAAGGCTTCTGGCTTTATTCAAAAAGATCCTGCTGTTTCAGTTTCAGTTTCAATCATTTCATTTGCTACATGTTCAAGGCCATTCCATTTTTTATCTGATTTGACATTATTAATTATTTCTTTTTGTAGAGTACCCAACAATGAACTTTAGATGTATGATTAAATTCAACTTAATATAGCTATTTTAAAATGAGAGTTAGAGAACGTGCAATGTAAAAAAAAGATTGGCATGACTGGCAGAAAATTACCAGGATTTTTTGTTTTCTGTAATCTGTTTCACTAATAGATATCATTGTTTGAGCAAAATGTGAGTCGCTATTGTAACTAACAATAAATGGTTTGTTTAAATAAAAAAAAGGAGACATATGAAGGCTACATTTTTCCCAGCAGTACTTTTGAGGTGGCACGTAGCTGCTCCATGTTGGAGTTCTGGACTAAGCACCATCTGTTCAATTCGAATGTGTGCTTTGCTTCCCACCTCCCCTTTTGTTACATAAATTACACACATTCTACTTCCACACTGATTTTTCCTGGCTTTCTAAAGTGCACACTGTGTGAACAATATTATTTTAATAATTTAAAGCTACAAGATAATAAATGATTTTTGCAAAACAAACTCTAATTATTCTCGCCCTTGTTTAATAAAGGAAGTTTGCTCATGAGACAGGTCCATCTGAAGCCACAGGCCCCTAAAAGTGATAGCCTACCACCTATCTTGTCTTGTAGAACACAGAGGCTGTTATCGATTGGCTGAGTGAATTTCAGCTGCAGGACTACGCTCCAAACTTCCTCGAAGCTGGTTATGACATTCCAACCATTAGCCGAATGACCCCTGAGGTAAGACTTCCCCTCCCGACCCAGAGGTCACCCCAAATGTCAACCTCCAGACTGTCTGCCCTTTTCCCTACAAGTAAGACCCTATAAACCTTCAAGCAGTGAAAAAAAGCAATAAACACAATTTTTTTATTAAATTGGTTTTGAGATAGTTTGTTACTGACACAAACTATCAATAACTGACAACGGTTCCTGCCTAAAGCAATCTCAACATTGGTATTTGTTTTAAACAAAGTAGGATTTTTCAAAAGTAAAATATGCTGATAAAAAAAGTGTTAGAGGGTACTCAGAAAAGTTCTTCACTTTACTCACCCCCATTTTTTCATTTACTTCAATCCTCTTGCCCCATTAATGACAACCAAATTCTTCACCTCTTTGTCAATGTATGTCTGCTTTTTAAGAGTGTCTTTTCAAATCGTAACCTGCATCGAAACTGATTGTCTACATCATTCGACTTGTCTACTTTTGATCATTTCAGGACTTAACAGCTATTGGTGTTACCAAACCCGGGCATCGAAAAAAGATCACTTCAGAGATAAATAAAATCAGTGCTAATGAGTGGCTGCCTGATAAAAAACCGGTGAGTTTAATTTGAATCCACTTGTTCATCTTGACATACTTAAGACATCCAGCTGAACATGTTTTTGTGTGCACCTAAACCATAGGCTAACCTTGGAGAGTGGCTAACAATGATAGGGCTGAACCAGTATCACCAGATTTTAGTCCAAAATGGCTATGAAAACATTGATTTCATCACAGACATCACATGGGAGGATCTACAGGAGATTGGTATAACAAAACTTGGTAAGGTTATTGTATTAATAATATGCCATATACAGTAGTCACACTGTTTGTTAACCTCTGTAAAATTCTAAAACTAAACCGATAGACCAATTACCTGTCATTATTTCTTTCTGTATATGTGATGAATCATTTTTACTGCACTGTTTAAAATTCTGCTACAATATGGGAATTTCTCTTACTGAGTTTGAACATTTGAAATTTAGCTTTCCTGACATTTAGAAACCCAAAATCCATTAAATGATTAAAATACATTTTGGGGTTCTTCGTCAATCATCACAATTATGCAATACAAGTTTTACATGAGCTGTTAGCTTGTGAGTTCTCAAATAACTGGGTCTCCTCCATAACCACGTTAACCTACCTGTAATGTGTCTTGATTTTTTCCTAATAACATAAACAATTTTGTTACACTTTTTTGTTGTATGTGTGGTGGTATTTATTGTAAATAACATAAATGTCTTTAGGACCCCTAAAACTGAACTAAGACTAAAGCCATCGAAGAACATATTCCTTTCCTCGGTTGAACTTGTTGCTGAAGAGCATCAAAACTAAAAAGCAGTCGACAATTTACATTTGAACAGAACTTATTTTGATCAGGTAACTTTTTTTTGTCTGGTGTTGGGCAAATTTGCCCCTGTGTCAATAAGAAAATACTGTAGATGACCGTGACCGTGTCTTGTAAACACTTTAATCACATGGTCATCTTAGTTGGTGGAGCTTTTCAAGGAATCTAGCTATTCAAAAAGTTTTGAACAATTCCCTTTTACTCCTCATTTATCTGCACAGAAAGATATAATACATATCATATTCCATTCTGCCTGAAACTCAAGCACTAGTATTTAGTAGCAAGTCCCCTGAGAACTTAAAGGATAATGTTAAAAAATTAAAGGCCAACTGACAACACAGCAACTTAAATGACTACTCAAAGCAGAGAAATAGTTTTTATTAGGCAAGCTTGGCTAAAGTCTTGCTATATGCGTTTAATAATAATCTTTCACTTAAAAAATAGGCCATGTTATGTTAGACTTTTCATACTTTCTTACTTTTTATCTCATGTTTCATTTAAACTGCCTCAATTGCCTCAATTTACCGGATTACAGTAGTTTTCTCCTTTTTTCTCAATTATATTGCGCCTAGGTCACCAGAAAAAGCTTATGCTTGCAGTAAAGAAACTTTCAGAGATCCAGAAGGCATCGGATGGGCGCAACACACTTCGTAAAAAGCCTTTAAGCACTCAAGAGGTGATGGCTATTGAGAGCCCTCCCCATGACAGCGGAGAGTGCATGTCTCCTAAAATGAGTACTTTCCAGGACAGTGAACTGAGTGGAGAGTTACAAGCAGCACTTGCACGCCCTGCTGATGTCCAGCATAAAATGGAAGTGAGATCAAACAGTGTCCTGGGGGCACAGCACAGAGCACGCAGTCTGCATGAGAATAGTTTGAATAAGAGCCGAGATGCAGAGGAGCCGAGTGGACCACCCAGGAAAGAAGCACGTACCATGCGTCAGAGCAGTCAGGGAGCCCAGAGAAGTGTCTCATCTTCACAGCCAAAACCCCGTCAGTCTTATCCCCAAGGTACTGGTCCACCCTATACTCCACCTCAAACACCCACAAAAACAAAGACTCCAAACTATCAATCAATGAATAGCACCCCAGGGAAACCAAAACCAAGCCCTCAGCAGATTCAGCAACCGGACAAAACCATTGCACTACGTGATAAACCTCAATCCACAACTCAAGTTCCTTGTTCATCTCCAGATGCCCAAGTTGTTGTATCCACACAAGCTTCTCCCCAAGGATCTGCTGTCTCAGTGCCACTTCTGTGTCTGCCACCGGATGGTGATGAAGCAACGGATGAGCATGGCCTATCCAAGAAACGTGCCTACAGCCTAAATCGCTATGCTGTGTCCGACGGTGAACAGGAGCGGGATGAGTTGAATGTGCCAGATTCGGTAGGAAAATATGCTACAGTACAGCCTCGGGTGGGTCGCAGCAACTCAATGAAAGGTCAAGCCGACAAAAATGTCAATCGCAGCCAATCATTTGCACTGAGACAAAAAAAGAAGGGTCCTCCTCCACCTCCTCCTAAGCGTTCTAGTTCAGCCATATCAAGCTCCAGTGGTAATCTAACAGAGGTACCCAAGGAGACAAGCAGCGGACCTTTATTGGAGATTCCCTATCAACCACAAAGACGTGCCAGTGATCTGGGTGGCACTGTAGACACAGGGAGTGCAGGTAGTGTGAGAAGCATTGCGGCCATGTTGGAAATGTCATCTATTGGTGGAGGTGCCAAGGGACTTGCTCAACAGAAATCTTCTGGTCACTATTTACAGGCGAGTTTGTTGCCAAAATTCTTAGTATTTATGGTTTGAAAATGGTGTCCATTAATTGTGGTTGTTTTTGCAGGTTGGATCCGCTGGTGGGAAGCAGCGCGAGGTCATTGGACTAGATGGGGAAGTTGTTAATCGCCGCAGGACCATCAGTGGGCCTGTTACAGAGTTAGTAGCAGCAGCTAAGCGTGGACCACAATCCGAGAGACTACATGATAGACCAAGCAATGAAGCACACCCTAGTTCAAATGGGAGTTCAGCAGAGAACCTTCCTATCGCTGAGGATGGAAACCTTACTATCAAACAAAAGTCAAGACAGGGAAGGGATGATGGTGAGGAAGGTCTAGAAAATTTATTACTTCGAGAGGACCTTTCACTTCAGGAATCAACAGCATTGCTGAAAAGTGGAATCCAGACAACCAAGCAGCAGCCAAATGGCAGCAGGTTCCAACTTACCGAATCAAATACAGTAAAGCGACGTCCTAAGACTAGAGACAAAGATCCAGAAGAGCTTCTTGATGGACAAATGCCTCTTCCCTATGAGAATGGCACTGGCACAATTAAAAGGCGCCCTGTGTCAGAAGTGACTGTTTCAGAGCAGCCTAGGCCACAGGAGCATCTTGAGAACTCACCTCATCGAGACAGTGTGGACCTGGATGGTCAAGGCAATGAGGGAACCCCTCGCAAATCTGTCAAAACCACCAGTCTCTCCCAAGCCTATCCTGGCACATCACATGAAGAAGCAAGGACCACCAGCTGCTGGCACCAAGAAAGCCCCCTTTCCAGGACCCGGGGGGGCACCTGGCAGCCCAGGTACTACTCAGTGCGGCCCTTTCACTTGCCCTGTCTTTACACAATTATGTGAGTATCTCATAAAGTCTTGCAGTGTTCAAAACATACAGAATCAAAGTCTGCTCAGTCAGTCTCTCTTCCCATGTCTCTCCCCATCTCTTTTCTCTTTACAGTTGAAGGAAAGAAAGTACCTCCTCCGATTTCACCTAAGCCTACACCTCCTCCCACTGCTCCTAAACCCTCCAAAAATGTTTTGCAGTCTTTAAATACAATAGCTAATCCAGCTCCCACACCAACTCCTGGCAGACAGACTGACTTTAGAATAACCACCACAAATTCTGTCAATGCCAATCCCCCTTTCAAGGCAACAACTCCACCAGGCTTAAGTGTGCAGACCCCCCAAACACCCCAGTCCCCTCACAGCCCACAGACACCTCAAACTCCACAGACACCCCAAACTCCACAAACACCTCCTATCCACACACCTCCACCAGTAAAGCCCCCTCGATCTTCAATCAGCGGTGTGTCAATGGACATTTCACCTGTTTCTGCATACGTCGGCGGTGCAGTTACACCAGATGCCGTCCACCAGAAGATAGAGGAGACCAGTGCATCTCTGGCTGCAGCCCTGCAGGCAGTAGAACAGAAGATCAAGGAAGATGGGCAGAAAGAGTGAGTTTCACGCACAATAACAAAACAAGTTTAATTGACAAACAGTTGCCAAGTAAGTTAAAGGGTTAAGATCACCACACACACCGATCCATTTAAATGAACTCCCTTACTTGGATGGCTTCTCTGCAGGGAGGTTTTCGCTAGCTTCACATCACTCCTTGCCCTTTAATGGCGCTCAGAGAACAACAGAGGCACACTTGAGCAAGTTTCTTGAGACAATGCAAGTATTCAGCTAGTGAAAAATCAAGACGACATGGCAAGACCAAACTTTTTTTTGCTCTCGCCCATTGCGCGACCAAATGAGTGTACTCACATCCAAGCCCATTGTTATGTCTCAAGAGTCGTTTCACCTAGGAGTGTGACGGCTTTTAGAATGATCTCTTTGAAGCTTACTTTCTCAACTTTGATTTTCTCAATTTGGTGCATCAACTGATTTCACAACATATCGATTCCTCTCACCCAAACTAGTTAAAATTTACAGAAAAAATAGAGTGACTAACATTTACACTAGATGCGTAATTGAACATTTGCCTAAACTAGTGTTTTTTTTTTAATTGTAGAAAAATGTAATGGACCTCCTGAAAACAAACATAAGGTTAAAAGGCAACATGAATGGAGACGGAAAGGAAGACTGGACATCTACTAATTGCATAATATTTGTTCTTTTATTAAATATTAAATCAACAAACAATATATTTCAAAATATAATGCAAGTTTGGCTGCATTGATCTGCTTATGCTTGCTCTTAATATATGCTGTTATATGCCCATAATACACAATACTAACAGATGCTGATTGTGGCAACTGATTTAGATCCAAATGTGCAGGTTTTGTTTTTATCTATTTGGATTTTTTTTTACTAAATCAATAACTATACTAGGTGCCAACGAGACAAATCAATTCAGCTGAGCCAAATTCTACAAGAGTATACTTTTGTTTGTTGTGGGACATGAGCTGATTGAAAGTAAAACAGCAATTTTGGAAGGTGGTAAGCTGCAAATGGCATTATGGAATGTGTTTGTCTAATACGCTTTCACAACAAAGGTTGATGCAGTCCATACACAAATGTTAAAATGTTTTCTTGTACCTGAAGATGCTCATGCAAACAACTTTTTTGCAAACTACTTTTTCTCATGCTTTGAGCTCTATAGTTTATATAAAAATGCAGATTATTGACAAACAGATGGCACAGGCTTTGAACAATCATCTAGCTCAATAGACAACTTGATAAAGACGAGTAGTGGTTTTAGTTCATAGATAAAAAAAATAGGGTTTTTTCATGTAATCGCTATACAGTCTGGAAATTACGGTGGTTCTGACTAATTTAGGAATTACGTTCTTTGCTCCTCTTGGTAGGACCCAAATAAACCCACCCTTAGGAAGTAGGCTGAGGTTTAATACCTGGCAATGGGCTCTTTTCCCATTTCATTAGCATATAAAGCATGGATATGTATACAGAGTTTTCTAAAAAATTCTATGCATTATTATGAGTTACACTCACTTTATTTGCAGCTGTATTTGTGTGCTTATGTTTAAAGATGCTGATGGCTTTGTTATATCTCCAGCTCATTGACAGAAAACAAGAGCACAGTGAGTATCCTGGATGATATTGGCAGCATGTTCGATGACCTGGCTGATCAGCTGGATGCGATGCTGGAGTGAAGAGCACAGCCTGTGTCTCCGTGGCACAACCTCAGGGGAGCACAAGGGCACAGTGACCAACATCCCCCTCTTACTCCTAGCTCGTCTTCATTTCTTGCTCCGCCTATCCTTCCTTAATTCTTCTAAGTTGGTTTGCACAAACCCATGCTGGTGTACCTCAGGACTGGGCAGAAGGTAATACAAGCCTTTAAGCATCACAGACAGGGCAAAGGGTGGAGAGGCATAAAACCTGAAGGACCTCTAACTCTTTGACCATAGATCTACCTTGAGCAATGAGCAGAAAAATTATATGAAAATAATAAGTATTCTATATGTAATAGTATGGTGTGTACATTATACGCATGAGAAAGTTTGTCTATAAAGAAAAAAATCTCAGTGAGGTCATGCATTATACAGTTATAAATATATATATAAATACAGAAATGGACATATTTTATGTTTTTATTTCATGTTCTATGGTACGTAGTGTTGAAACGTTCTGAAGTCTATAAACTTTGACAGATATGTGGATTTTTCTATGACTATATGAAAGTTTTAAAAGAAAAGCTAAGAGTCTGTGTGTTTGGTTGTGTGGTGAGTGCATTGACTATATGAAATGGCTTTTTCACCCAATGCTCTGCGCTCTCCTTTCACTTTTACCAACTTAAATTCATATGTTCCTGCTTCCTTTGCTTTCCCTTTTTCTCGTACTACCCTACTCATGTGAAGTCTGTCCTGTGTGCCTTAACATAAGAGGTGACCTCAGTGAGATTATACATAGACGCAAACACGTTCTACCTGAGACAGGTGAGAGGCGATGCCTTATGTCAGTAAGAAAGGATGAGCATGTGATTATCTATTGAAGAGTGATCTCTCTAAACATCTCCCTCTTTGATTTGTCTGGTCAAACAGGATTCGTCTTTCAATCCATGTTTATTAAACAAAGAAGTAAAAAGACAATGCAAAAGTGTTATTTGTTTTTGGAACTTATAATGTAACTTAAAGTTACTATCTTATTGCCCTTTTAAAAAATTTACAGATGGTAACCAGTGAAAATGACCACCGCAGCACCGTTACTCATCACCGCGGTACCAACAATTGAATCGAGTGCATTTGTGATATTCTCAATAAAATTCCAAAAAATTGTTTCTTTTTCATGTTTCTTGTTCAAATCTTTACTTTATCTTTGAAGATATTTAATTGTATCTTATTGAGAAGTTAAAAAAAACTGTCAGTGGCTCAATGTGTAAAACCATGGCTTGTCAGTCTAGTCTGGGTTCGAGTTTTCCCCCTCTTAATGGGCCCTAACAGTTAATGTTCCAAATCAAACGATTATTACAACAAACAAAACTATTATTATGTGGCCAATGAAAATCATTACTTTGTGTTTTTGATCAGCCAGTGATATGTTCTGTGATTGCATGCATATTTGATGTGAATTCTCAAAATATTTCAGGTTTTACAAATGTAAAAAAAGCTGCATGTTATCTGAGTTCCATGTTGCTGAAAAATATTATGTGGATAAAACATTGCATATTTTGCTGTTGAACCAGACAAATCCACAATCAAATAACTGACTCTATGAGGGAAAAGGGCACAGAAGAAAAAAAATTACCGAATGATAGTTGAAGCTGATGTTGTATGTGAGAAAAAAACTGAACCAAGACCAAATTACAAAATATGTAATTTATATCTTTCCGCATACAAAGAAAAAATACCTTCACATATTTAATTCACTGATTTTGTGAATTCACTCCTCTCGTCCAGTGAAAAGATTTCAGCTATAAGCTTTCTAAAGTATTTCTAAACATACTTACAATTTTAATGATTGGGGTTCATTTTAGGGGCGTAAACCATCAACTTCCCAGTTTGACTTCTTTGTGAGGTCACACGCACCACCTGCATCCACCTAACATGAAGAAAACTCTCTGCTTGTGGGCGGATGCTTTTTTACGCCAGGTGCTATGTTTTTTTACACAATATAAAAACTTGCACATAAGTAAATGTATTACTCTTTTTTGTCAACAGTTTATATCTTTAAAACAAGTTACCAAATAAAGTCATCCCTCATTGCCTCAAAAAAAGAAATTTATCACTTGCATTGAAACTTTGCATTGAAAAATAATACATTATTTCTACCCATCAAACAATCAATCATGAATTGGTAAATAAACCTTAACTCTGCATTATGCGCTTCACGTGTATAGCTACTTTACTTCAGTGTAATCTATGGACTGACAGACTCAAGGGTTCTGTGTGGTGAACCAAGTAGGTTAGTTGTGGGATGATGCTAAGCGTGTCCACCCATTCCTTCTACTGGAAGTGGTCAGAAAATCCGCCAGTTTTAGGGTGTGAATGTACCATCATGTGCCTGCTTTGTACTGCATTCCCTCACCCCTGCCTCATCCTTTTCTTACTGACCAAAGTTCCAGCGCTAGTTCAACAAGTTATTTTACTTTGGCTTTTGAAAGCAGAAGTATCTCGGTTAAACATATTCACTGAGCATTACGTTAAGGACATATTAAGGGTAGACTGAGGGATGCTTCAGCCCTTGTAAAATGTGGTCTCTGTAGACATAAGATGATTCCAGATGCCACGCCCCTGGCTGAGATTTGAAGCAAACCTCTTCCAAAGCCACCGATTATCACCGTCTCATCCCTGGCGAACTATGATTTCATTAAGCAAAACATCTTTGTTGCCATGACAATCTTCCTGTTCATTATTAGTCAACGGGGCATCAAAATAATCTTTAGACGTTATTAAAATAGGTCTGGAGGAAATAAACTTTAGATCTCATGCTTCCCTTCATTTGTGTTTCAGAAGGGATTTCATTTGTGATAGAAAGTTACAATTGTAAATTATTTCAAGTATTTAATGAGACAGCATCATGCAGGTATGGTGGTGAAGTTGGTCATATTTGAGATGAAAGTGAATTGTCTTCTTGACTCAGTGTTTTAAATGAGTTGTTCTGTATATGGTCTTTTTCTAAAATCCACTTTTTTTTAACCTCATTACTTCAGGTGAAATGAGTTGTATATTATGCAATGTGTTGCCTTTTTTTTTTCTACATACATGTGCCTTGCGTTGGTTCTTTTTTGGGATTTTCTCTGTGTAGAGGTATCATCTTAGCTTTGTCCAGCAAATGTTCTGAATAAAAATTTTTTTTATGGTCTGTTTTGATGGCCAAAGCGAAAATGTCCAGCATGGGAATGGCTTTTATAAAAGCTTGATCATGCATATCGCTTCAGTGTTCTCTTCTCCTCTACTGTTTATAGCTTGGTGTTTGTCACTGTCTTTTTAAACTTGATTTTTACCCTTCTGAATTTCTCATGTTTGCTGGTCTTATTTTGCATTTTTTAAATACTAGAAACAAAACAAAAAATATACAAGGAGATGCTGAAAAACACTGAATTCAGACTCGTAGGTGCAAGATGTATTTAATCTAAAGCATTTGTTTTGAACTTCATCTGATTTGCAGACGTAAAAAATATGAAGAAAAAGAGATCGTTCAGTGTATGCAGGTTGTATATTATGTTGATGTTCTGCCATTGACCTGTATGAAACCTGCTGTGGCTGGCATTGAGAAGAGCCACATGCTCTTAATAAACATGAATTATTAAAAAAAAAAAAACCCTGAGCCTGGCCAGTTACTCCAGAGAAATCACAACAATAAGTATGATTGTTTGGAAAACCTCACAAAAGTGTGACGATTCTTATTTATTTATATAATTATCAATTAAAGCATTTTAGTTCAACATACATGTTTATGTAAGGTTGAGATTAAAATTGAGGTCATGCTTCATTAATTACACTAAAGTCCCGATCTTATTAACAGCAGTGGTACCTCAGGTTAGGTCCTTAATTTGAATTTGTGACTAAAAACATGACAATATTACTCTGATACTAGCATCACTACATTGGCTCCTTGATTATTTCTGAGTCTAATTTAAGGACCTACTCATGACAGTCAAGGATTTGAAAGTACTTATTTATTAAAGATAAACCAGTTTATGTATAATCAAGGTTTTTTAAAGCCAAGCTAAAGACCAAAAGAGGTCAAGGAGTTTTTGCAGTTGGTGCATAATGATTGCGTTTCCAGACAGCAAAATCAATAGAGTTTTTGCAGCGCAACTAAAGACAGATCTGTTCGTCTGTTATGTGCTAGAGGGATTTCTGGTAGTGTTAAATAGTCATTCATTCAATATTTGTGTATTTGATGTTAATATTTACATTTTAATTATTTAAAACCCATTATTCAGGACTACACTGCATTGTAAATACAAGAAAATATTCTATACAAATACTTTATTTATTTAATAATATCCAGAATGAAATACAGTTGTGGTCTGGTGGATAAGGAGATCGACTTGTAAACGAAAGGTCGCAGGTTCGATCCCCAGATCCATTGAGTTAAAGCTGGTGTGAGTGATGAAATACTTACTCTCTCATCAACAGCCACAGCTGTGGTGCCCTTGAGCAAGGCACCAGATTCCCAACTGCTCCCCCGGGCGCAGCAGCCATGTTTGTGGTTTAAAATTAAACGCTACCTGCTGATTTGCTTTAAAAGAGATTTTTTCGAGATATCCAAATTATATAACATTTTCGAAAATGTTAATTCAGATTTAGAGACTTGAATTTTGGGACAAAATAAAGCTTTATTAAAACTTTATACAAGTAGAGTATACTAGATTGTATCCGTCTTTCTATTTGCATTATTTTAAATGTTATTGCAGGATTTTTTTTAATCAAATGTAGCAGCTTACAAAGTTCATTTTTAACACTTTCCACATCACACATTTTCAGGTTCTGGACCAGATTTCAGAGTATTGCAGCCTCTTTACTCTGAACATTCAACTAAAGTAAGCTTCAAATTATTGTAAGTCTTCTCTTTCCTTCCAAACCAAGCGAATGTGTGAGTGAATGTTATTTGTAAGTTATGATTTTATTTAAAGGTTGTGAAAGTTGAACAGTTGAGATACAACTTGGCACATTTGTTTTAAACCTTGAGATCAACGTTAAACCATAGCAATTACAATCAATGCCAGCCAGTCTAAAAACTGTCTCCAGAAGAAGACAGGAAAGCACTTCAGATAAATTAAATCCCAATTAAGTGAACACTTTATTTGGAGAAATACAGTTTTTTTAATGAGTAGAAAACATGAAGTATTTGTTTTGGTGTGAATAGCTTCATTCAAATTGCTGCTTGAAAAAATTATTGAAAGAAATACATTTTATTAGCAACATCCATTGAGTGGATACAGTTGTGATCAGAAACACTACCATTTTTATGCAAACAGACTCTTTCCCCTTCCCTCCCGCTCTCATTAATGACACAAAGTCAAGCTTCTTTTCATAAAGCTTTGTTTGTTCTGGGTGTAAAAACCCTTGCAAACTCAAAGGCCTTATGTGACCCTTTAAACATATATAAATCTATAAAGCTGTAAAGAAACAGTAAAACAGCTGACATTGTAAATATTAATAATGTTTATCAAATATTAGATAATATACATATTTCCTTTTTTCTAATGCCAATCATAGAAATGACATTACCGTTGGTTTACACCGAGAATGCATTTGCAGTCTCAATGTGTACTTCTTCTAACCGTCACATTAGTTTACACAATTACACATTTACACATGCATCATAGAAGCATTGAGATCCTTTGAAACCTTTGAGAGACTTTATGTAGATACAGAAAATTTTTTGTAAACTAAATTGAAATGCTAACAAAATTGTTTAAGTTGAAACTCGAGCATCATTTTTCTGGTAAGCAATCAATTAAAATTAAAAAGCAATGCATTGTTGGGTCCTGATAATAACTTGAATGATTTCAATTCCTCAAGTTAAAATCACTTTAACAGAGGATGAAAAATACTGAACAGTCTTTTGGAATCCACAGTAAAGGCAGCCTCTGTTCCTGCAGAAAAGAAACATGGCATCTTTTACTTACATGATGGATAAGTAGTCCGTGTGGCGGTTTGTGGTTCCTCTATTGGCACTGTTTTATCCAAAATAAAGCTCTGTGGTGAGGCAATGGGATAATGGGATATTCCCACATCTCCCCTGGCATCCGACTGAAGCTTAGGCACCTCAAACAGTCTTCACAGCCACAATCCTCTGGGGCACAAAAGCATCAACTGGATTTCTTAGATAAGTTATGATCTTAACCCTAAAAAAAGTCTATTAAAGGAATCAATAGTACAAAATACAGTTCAGGCTTCTTTGACGAATGTTGTCCTCTTGCAGGTTTCACTGTCCCGCTTACTGTCTGAAGGCATATTTGTCAAAAACTTTGACAAAAAAATGTTTTAATGCGTCCACAGGATACAAAATAAAAAAGAGATCCAATGTACTATAAGCTGTACTGCTTGATTACAAATAATAATAATAATAATAATAATGTGCAGATGCAGAAATTAATGCACCATTGTGCAAGTTCATGTTGATGCAGGGCTTCAGAAGACTGGCAACAATATTCAACACGCTGAATTTTAGCACGTCCACACCTGAGGAAAGGAAACATATTTCTTAGTACATATCTTTATCTTATATATCTTATTAGGTGTAGATTTCAGAAAATTATTGTAAAATGGTTATAGAAAGATATCAATCACAGGTTATATTTGTTATTAAAGAGTGTTGCAGCAATCAGAGTATAGCAAGTGAGGTTTGTTTTAATCAAAAACTATACTGATAATAATAAAATGTCTTACAATTATATCACTTTGCTAAACACTGACAATTCTGTTATATATGGGGAAATACACCCTACAACTAAAACAAATATGTAAAAATACAGTACAAAAGCCCTGTTCATTTTACAAAAACAGTCAGTTTTACTGATTTACAAAGTTTTCTCCATTTTTTCATTTCATTCTGGGATCAAAATCCCAAGTCTGCTGCTTTAACATCTACCAGCTATCATCTGCTTTATCAGCTGGTCAGCACAAGTAAACCTTGCACTTCTTTACTACAATACATGGTTAAAGGTACCGTATTACGTAAAATCGACTTTTCCTTGACACTTTTTTTGCATGTTTTAGTATTGTTTCTAAATCAGAAACATGTGTCAAATCATATTCAGATTCAAGCATGTTTGCCTAATCCCATTTTCTTGCCTCGGAGCTCAAAACGGCTCGATAGCTGTAGCCACACCCATTAGCCAAAGCACACCATACTAACCAATCAGATGAATGGCTAATGCATCTTCAAGGCTATGTAACCATAGCTGAACTGTGTCAGATAAACAATAAAAAAGAAAGTGTGTTTTTGGATGTTTGCTAATGGTACATTAACAGCCCTCACCGATAAACAAAAGTTATAGAATTAGACATACTATTAGTCTCTATGGTCTCATTTAAAATCCTTTTTATTGGTTCATTCAGCTGTTTCATTGATCAGTGAGTGTGGTTTAAGCAGGCGCGAATAAAAAAAAAAAAATTTCACACAAGGCTAAAAAAAAAACTCCACAGGGTGAGCTCTTCTTGCACCACTTCCCACAAGTACCTGATTTGCAATTTAGCCCTGCTAAATGACCAATCTCTACTTGTACATCAAGCCTCCGAATTGCCCTTTGCCTAGGCTTCGCATTCCTATAACCCCACACATATTTTTCTAACCTGATGCCAAGGCTTCGCAGAGCGTAAGCTCTTATTGGTCAAGTTGGAGCAGAGCAAACACTTTAAATCTTGGCTTGTGCACCATGCTAAACACTGGAAGATTGAGTAAATCGTTGGCGATTAAGTAAATAACGTTTCTTTGTTATTGGAGTTGTGTTTGTGGCTATCTAGAAGTTAGCATTGTTAGCACGGCACATTTTAATGTATGGTGTTGCACTTGTACGATGAGGTAAATAAAACATGTCCTTTGTTAGCACCTTTTTTGTGTATTGGCTATCTTGTAGCATTTTTATCATAACAACAGTGAACAATGAGCAGACAGAGCGCAGTGTAGCAAACAATTATAGAGGCTTTTGGTGAAAAAAGTGTGTGGAGCCTTCGCAAAGGACACTTTGTGGGCTTGAAGCTGCAGGGATGATCTAGCTGCAGTATGTTAGTAAGCAGGAAGTTTATTTTATAAGAGTGTAAAACTGGAAATAAATAACGACAGCTTTCCATTCTACTGAAACACCCACAGAACTACACCAAAATAGACAAGAACAGAGTGCACTGAATCTTGTTTTTCTCTTCTGACTAACATTTTACATATGATTTTGATACCAGACAGTCAACAAAAGGATTTAAAGTAGTTGTTTTTAGCTTTAAAGTAAAAGGATCCAGTCAAATCCTTCTTTAACTGCCCCTGGGAAAAATTAAAAGGTGACAAACAGAAAAAAAAGAGTCTCTGACCTTTACTGTGCTGTCCACGGCTCCAGAAAAGAGTCTTCCTCTGGACACTGCTAGCGCCGTCACACTGCCCTGGTGCCGCAGCAGAGTTTGGGTACAGATCATGTTGTCCATGCTCCACACCTGCACAGGTGAATCAATCACTGCTCAGAAAAGCTCCGGTTCCACTCCACTCCCCACACCTCAATCGTGACCCCATGACTCACCCTGAGAGAGCGATCGTAGGAGGCACTGAACACTTTGGTCTGATCTGGAGTGGAAATGACAGCCAGAGCATACACTGTTCCCACATGGCCGGTCAGTGTTCGCACCTGCTCTTTGGACTCGATGTCCCACACCTAGATCAAAAGAGAGCAATAGAGTTAGAGGACAGATTCCTTTTAGATCTTTCCACCTGATACAAATGTGTATAGTTTTATAGCAATGAAAGATAATATAAATACATATTTTCAGTTCTATTGCCTTGTGGGAAAGACAAAATTTGAAATGTAACAATCAACACAATGTAACGTAAACAAGCCAGTCCCTGTATTTGTGTTTGATAATTCATTGAGGATGCCTAAACAAAACCAGACTCCTAAGGCTACAGAACAAAATTCTTAAATTATTATATTCCGTCAGAAATTTTTATTTACATGTTTTGACTTTTTATAAAAAAAAAAACTAAACAAAAATGTACTATCTGCATTTGCAAAAAAAGGAGAAAGCTTAAAAGCAGGAATAACCTTAGAATTCAAAGAGGATGAAATGTCTTTTATTATGGTTTACAATCAAATTTAAGACTAATATCAAAACATCAAAAACACTTACAAAATTTGCAAAATAAACAGTATGCTTCAAATACATAGTTTGAAATGCTAACAATACTTTTGTGTTTTTTGAGCATGTATGCTCATTTTCTCAGACTATAGCAACCCTAACCATACTTAGAATTTTGTTTTGCATTTATAAGCATTTTCTCAATATCTGGCAACCCCAAGCAACAACAAATACACATATCAAATAAGCCTTACTTGGACGTCAAAAAATAAGACCTGTGAAGAATTATTTATGATATATATATATATATATATATATATATATATATATATATATATATATATATATATGTACGTATGTATGTATGAATAAAAATACTCACATGAATGAGGTTCTCGTAGGTGCCACAAACTATATGGTGGTTGGTGACTGCAATAGAGTACACACTCCCTCCAGACGTCTGGAGCACATGGACACACTCCAAAGAACGAATATCCCAGATCTGATGGAAAATAAGAGCAGTAAATAAAGTTTCATTAACTCACATTATCAGCATACAAAATGGTAAAGAGCTCCTCAGTCAACCTCACTTTGTTCTTCATTTTAAGACTTGTTTTTAAAACATTTCCCATAAAAGTTCAACAGAAAACATGAAATAAAAACATGTATAGCTCCACTATGGTTTTGGTGCTCAGATACATGTCCTCTGTCTGCTCTTTTTGCTTCACCCTGTTCATCTGCAGCCTGTTTCCTGCTTGCCTCTCTGGAGACTTAATTAGACTTGAGACAGCATGCATAGTGTTTATCTGTCTAATTTTACAAACATTACATTAAGAGACTGCTGTTCTCTGTTTTCCACCCACTAACTTTAAAAATGCATCTCAATTGCAAACGTTAAATTTGCTGAACAAACAATCACAGTAATGGCTGGTTTTTAGTCCTGACAAAAGAAGAGGACCTTGACTGTCTTATCTTAGTCTCTTAAAGCTTTACAGGTGTGTTTACTTATATGTACACAGAAACCTTCTTTGAGACTTGCATAAAGTATGTGTATTTCAAAAGTCTATGAAAACTAAACTAAAGACTCACTCTCACAATATTTTAAATGAGTGACAAACAGAAAAAACAGTTGCTGGTCTTTTGATGAAAACTTGATGCTAGTCTATAGAAGAAAAATCTTTGATGTTTGTTTTAAACTGCTTTTATTTTTATTGCTTTCGAAAATAATTTTTGGGGAAGTGTGTTAGCAGACATTGATCCTACTCTCCTTAAGCTCAATAACTTTCCTTTATTTACAGTAAATTCGTTGGTGTCCAGGAACCCTCAATCACATTTCACCAGGGGATGGGTGTTGTGGATACATTTTGGGTCTGAGTCTACAACCTGGAGCTCACCCTCAGACAGTATACTTAGTACATTCAGCTAACGACATACAAAGTCTCTTATGCGATCAGGCTTTTATATGATTACATGATATTATCTTGTGTTTTTTGTATCTACTAAAAATTAGTTATTAATTTTTTGGTCTGACCAAGGAAAACAATGACCTAAGCCAGGGATCCTTAACCTTTTTGACTTCTGAGCCCAATTTTTAACCAGTACAAAGTGTCTCTAGGCAGTTCTTCCGACACTTGATTTAATTTGTATTTGATAATAAAAAAACTACGTAACATGATATACTGTGATGGACTGCAAATAATTTTTTTCTATTTAAACCTGCACATACAACCCAAAACAAACTATTTGCTTTTATTACTCTCTTTAATTACACTGAGATATACTTTTAAATAAACCAGATAAATTGTGAAAAAAAGCTGAAGCTCAACTAGCTTTGGATATTAATTTAGCCTTTGTATAGAGTGCCACTCTACACACTACTTGGCACTACTTTCATCTCAAGCTTCAGTAAAAAGATGGCAACTGATGACTACTAATGCTGTTATTTGTGTGTGTTAACAACAGGTTCACACCACATTACCATCAAGAGTCAGGAGGTGGCTTCTAACTATAAATATAATAGTTAATATATATAATATAAATAATATATATATATAAATATAAAAATAGTTAATCTAAGCTGATGTAGATAAATTAATATGCCAAACTGTTGGATAGTTCACAAGGGGGTTCAAAATTATATGTGGGTGCCTACTGAAAGCTATTGCTTTGTTGTGTACTATGTTTTTTCACATGTTTTTGATGTTTATAAAGAAACTGTTACGTATGATATTTTATAAATAATTGTGAAATAATCGTAAAATCTATTCACCAATAACAAATAGTACATAACCCATTTTATAAAATGTTTGTTCAGAAAGAACAAATGCACACACTTTATACAGTTCAAAGTGTAACTCTTCCAACCTTTATGGTTTGGTAAGATCCGCTGTATAGATGATTCTGCGATGCAACCAGAGCTCTAACCCAGTGATTCAAACCAGTCAGCTCCTTCTTTAGCTTTAACTCTGTGCCAACAATATCCCACACCTACAGAGACAGAAAGAGAACTGATAAACCCCAAAGAGATGAGATCACTGTTGAAACTCCACTCCCTCATTCCTCCCACACATAACCATGGTGATACCAGCATAGTGTGCTGTTCAAATGCTCTCCTGGAGCTGAGCGGATCTGAATATGCTTATATCAATGCTCAGCTGGGCCAGTGCTGTATCCTCCTCATCAGTTTAAGTAATATATTAGACAAATGGAGCAGAACGAAGCTCAACATGAGCTGCCTGATCGAGCTTGTGCCTGTACACATGCACACCTTCTCTTCGACAACAAAGCGCTGACCTTAATTGCTTTGAGAGAGCCACTGAAGAGCATGTTGTGAGAAGACACAAGCGTGCACACAGGGTTGTCATGGGCCCTGATGGTGTTGACTTTCTGCAGGGTCTGGATATCCCATACCTGGGAGAGAACAAGAGGACATTAGTCTGTGGACAAATCAAGCTTCACTCCTTCAAGTTCACCTTAGGGACACTTACGATGATTGTGCAATCAGCAGAGCCACTATACAACTTGTTTCTATAAAGGGAAAAAAGGATGGTCATGTAAATTTCCAATCATCATAATTTTGCGACAAATCTGAAATGGTTTTCCTTAGTATACCTGGTGATACTAGCTTAAGAGTCATAATAATGCATTAGATAAACATTAAGTACTCACAAACTAACAATTAAGGATTAACCGGGTGTCAAGTTACACATTAGTTGAGCTTGATTAAGATTTTATTTAACCCTTAACTAGTGCTAAATTCACAATTACAGTCGGTTATGTACTCAAAAACTACTAATTAAGGATGAATTCAGCCTAGTTGTATATTAGTTCAGTATGATTAATGCTTTATAAGAATTAATAATGATTAACTTGCTCACTATTAATTGTCGGCTAAAATAAAATAAAGGATTAATTCAGTCTGGTTATTTATTAGTTCAGTGTAATTCACATTTTATTATAACATTAACTATTAATTAAGGATTCTCTGTGTCTCCAACTATACACTCATTATTCTTTACACTTTGTGTTTTTTTTAAGAAGCAACTTAATTTTCTGAAATACTATTCAGTACACAAAACTTTTTTTAGAAACACATTTGAAGCACTTTAATTGAGGTTGCAATGTCAAATCTAAATTAAGCAAGTCAAGTCAGCTTTCTTTAGGGCTGCAGCAGTCAATGTTATTGATTAGACCAGTGGATCTCAAAAGTTTTCCACCAAGTACCACCTCAGAAAAATGTAGCACTCTATTACGAACCACCACAATGAGCAACATTAAAATACATGTGTACAGTATAGCCACTGCTTATAGGCCCTCCTGCTCAGCTACAGTCCAGTACAGTTCAAATAAGAGCCAATATTATTGCTAACAAAAATATTTATTCATTTTAGCAGCGGTAGACAGCCTGAACATTAAGAATGTACTGATTTAAATAAAAAAAATTCAAGCTTGATTTCAAAATATCTGCTTTTTAATGATCTTTCTATCTCTTTCTCTGTATTAGGCAAATGTAAATGTTATATTTGTTTTATATTTTTGTATAAGCTCTGCTTCCAGGTGCTCTCAATATAATCATAAGATCTTTTAATATTGTTATAAGGGATAATGAATACGAGGTTGTGTTTAAATAAACTCTGACCCTTCAGATATTCATCACTGATGTTTGTTTTCTTCAGATCAGCAGAGCCAATATATTTGGAGAGCATAGAATAAAATCGTGCAGTAATTGCATAAATCTCATATAAATTGTGAATTTATGGGTTATAACCAGACAATTTAGGATAAAACTAATCTTTAACCATAACATATTTCTTCATTCCAACTGCAGATATAAACCATACATGTCAAGCATAAAGTTTCAAGCTAACCTTTGATTAACTTTAAAGAGAACATCTTCCTGGTATCGTGACAGACACAAACCCCCAGAAGGGGAGAATGTGCTTGAGTAGCTTTGTGTTTAAACAACCTCAAAGTAACATTATGATTTACCTGTGCAAGAATAGTGCCAACAGACTTGGAAATGTAGTATTTTAACTGCAATGACTCCAATTTCTCCTGTTTAAAATTAAACCTGCCTTGAGATTGGACTGAGGTAAAGCACACTAATGCACTACAGGGACTGCAGCAGTATTGCTTCGTTATCAAACACGATCAAGCTCATTCTCGCTACTCCGGCGAGTCGAACCGCAGATTTAGCCAGAGGCTGGCAAGAGGGAGGAAACTGTGATTTCATTGGACAAGAACCAAGTCCTTACAAAATCAACCAATGGTCCATGATTAATGTCTCAGTTCGTCAAGGCCAATAATTTTTTGTTTGACACACACACAGTAATGACAGCCGCCGGTGTAACGTACGATCAGTTTAAGTGAGTAACATTTAGAAGTTTGCGTTAAAGTCAACTGAAAAATTCTGAAAAATGTGCATCAGTGCAGTGACAGGCATTTCAAAAGCATTTCAAAGTAATAGTAGCTTTCAAAACAAGTGCAGTTCCATTTGCGGAACAGGTTATCCCTTCAATTCAATTTCACAAAATAAAAAAATTCATTCATATAAAAAAAAAAGTTGTATACATTTTTTCACATATTCGATAATTAGTTGTTGATTATACATAATAACATCTTTATTACTAAGTGTTACAGATGCTCGACATAAGAAAGAAACTCTTCTCACAGAGTCAAAAAACAGAGCAAATCTCTGACTGCTTGTAAAAAAAAGTTGATTTTCATCTTGGAAACGTGCAATTAAAAAAAATTAATTAATAAACTAAAACAAAATTTAAATAAAAAAATGCTTACCCTTGAATGCACAGTGCCAACACAATACCATCATGGCCTTCTAGTGTCTTTTGACACTTGTATGTAGTGCATGTATCCCAAACCTGCACAGAGTACAAAATTAACGGATATGTATTACAATAAGCTTTTGCCCAGATTTAAAAATTACAGAAAAAAAAAAGATAAATACACTACCTTTATGGATTTGTCTGATGACCCACTGAAGAGTAGATCCCCTGTCGAATAAACACAGAGACACCAAACAGGACCCTGGTGACCCACAAAAGTGCCCTTGCATTTGAAGATCTGCTGAGGGTCATACGCTGCAAAGATGTCAGACATTCAAATAAAGACGAGTTCTTGTATCCATCAAACACAATCAAATATTTTTAACAGTTGTATTTTAGTAATTGTTGTACAGTCAATGGGCTTAATGTTGGTTTTAAGAATATAAACATTATATATTAGATGGAGCAGAATTGACTAAGTAGATACAGACATTCTTAAACCAAGATTCTACTTGAATTAGAAAATGGTTCATTTTATTACCATGACATTTTATTATGCAAAACAAAAGAGAAATGTCTTAGTAATGCGGATACACTTCAATTAAGCCAATAACCGCTGAACCCGTTTCATTATCATTTTAGTTTGGGAGTCAGATTAAATTTGGGTTTTTGTGGTTTATGGGCCAAAATTGTGAACAATAAAAAATGCCCCTTTTTACATGTTTATTAAAAAAAAAACAGTAGAAGTGAAAACAGGACCACTCACAGCCCAATATGCCCATGTTGAGCCTGGCATTTATGTGGGACAGTTCGTCCTGGAAAGAGAGGTTTGGATTAAAAGGGTGTAAATTCTTGCTTTGGTGAACACTAGACTGAAAATAGACCAACGTTCAACATGGAAGCATCTCGTCGAAACTCCATCAGGTCTTCACTAAGCTTACTCTGATTTTCATCCAGCACATCTGAAACAGTAGCACAAGAACAAGTTTCAGACTAGTGCCTCTTTTTACTGACAACACTAAAGGTTGAAGTGCTTGCACACCAAATTTGAGTTCCAGGTTCTTCTCTAGCTGGTCCAGCTTCTCAGAGAGTTTCCCCAGCATGGAACGCAGGAAAGAAATATCTTGGTCTTTCTGAGCCAGTGCCAGCTGCATCTCATGGAATCGGTCATCGGTCTGTTGGAGAAATTCCTTCAACCCCTCGAACTTGCACACCTCCAGATGAGTCTCATACGTGTCCTGGTTTCCAATGAAGGTGCAACTAGAGGAAAGCAAGCAGAGAGGTTTTAAAAGCTCTTCAACCCCTGCTGTCATCTACAGAGCTAAAGGAAACTTTCATACCCATATTTGGAATGAGGGCACTTGATGTGTTCACACTCTTTCAGATGAGCTTCTAGGTTCATGGTGAGGAGTGGAGGGCAGTTGGGGTTGTTGGGACAGCGAACAGGTCTGTAGTCACAGCTTACTTCATGTTCTCTGTCAGTCACACACACAATCAATTGTTTTAACACACCCTTTGCATGACTCATCAGTCTGAAGCAATCGAGTCGAGATATTGCAAAAGCCATTAAAGCTGTGTACTCACTTCCTGCTGCTAAGCTTGATGGTGAAAGGACAGCCAAGTGGGTCGACCTCATAGGCACCCGGCTTGCCCGAGGCTGCTGCTTGACAGCCGTACTTGCAGTGGATGAAAAGCTCTCCGATCTGCTCGGCCACTGCTATGTTATTTACAACCACCGTGAGCTTGGAATTATCCACAGGGCACTTCTCTGTAGAAACATAAACAGTGGATCCAGATGATGAGCGTGACAAAAAAGCCTCAACATAAACAGGAACTAAAAAAAAAATAACTGAAAAATGCATACATGGTTGCCACTACAGGCACATTTCAAGCAGGTGAGAAAATACATTTTAGAGAGCCTATGTCATTTCTCGAGAACTCTGCATTCTGTTTTTTTCTATGCATCATGCAATATTGGTCTTTGACGTTGCTGGAAGTTTAAGCCCACCACCATATCCTTACAGAAACTTCCATCAGAGAGAAAATGTCTAGTTTTAGAAGAAAAAAAAAAATTGGTTTATGTTAAACTTGAAACACAAGTAATCATAAAATGCCCCTGATGTGAGACGAGATGTATGATGTATTAAAATCTACATTCCATGCTTGCAATTTCTGTTTTGACACAGCGTTTTCCCTACTTAATCAATTAGGCATCAATTCGGTTGCCAGATTGTGCATGCTGTGAACCGTTTACTGTTGTATATCTAAGAGGCACTAAACCTTAAAACCTTTTTATGATTTCAAAAAACTTCATGATGACATGAGAAAACAAAGCAAGGACAAGTAGAGGAGATGCTTTTGAAAGATGAAGAGAGCTGAATGCAGAGAAGAATATAAAAAGCAATGTTGAAGTCAGGCATATCTCTCCAGAACAGGTAAGGTGACTAACTCAATATAAAAAAGGGAAGAAACTAAAATGGTTTTATTTAGATATTAGTATGATTTTTCAAAAATGCTATCACGGAGTGGCACAATTGGCTGACAAATCAGCAAGAGCTACTAAAGTGGGTATCATGCTATTATTTGTTTAGATGATTTCAAATGTAGAACTTGCTCCCAGAAATCTCATACTAAGCCTTAAATTCAATACTTGAAAGAAACTGCCTTGAGGCTAAATGACACATGCGGAGAACATTTTATTTAAGTCACTTTAAATGAATAATTGATTATTAAAAAAACTTTTAAAAGGATGTTAGACAAAAACTGGCTGTTCAGACAAAGAAACACTTGAAAGAGATTAGAGCAGAAAATGCATGGAATTAATGGATCAATTAATTTTAAACAGAACAAGAAAAAACTATAAAAGAATGAAACAAAACCATAATCACATATGAAAAAAAGCCTCCTTACCTGATGTCAAGGCACAGCGCCTACAGAATGTGTGCTGAGATGCCAAAAGAAGAGAAAGAGAACACAGTGAGAGACAACTTTTATATTTTCATCCACTCAGCAGTTTAAAGTGTTCTTTATTTCTCCATAGACACGTGTATGTGCTGTTATCGGTCTGCCAATCTGTAGGAAACAGTCCAATGCTGGAGTGCCGGTCATGGCCCTAGCTTAAAGGAAGTCAATCCATGGCCTGGAAGCAGCTTGTGACAGACATTTTTATCCTGAGAGAGGAGAGGAAAGCGAGGGAGATCACTCACCCCACAGGTGGTGATGACGGGGTCCTTGAAAACGCTGCAACAGAGCTGGCAACAAAGCTTGACCGAAGGCTGCTCTGCAAAAACCTGTGGCTCCTGGGCAAAAAAAGAGAGTGTGTGGTAGACGGAGAAAGTCTGTCTGGTGCTGAAACAGGGGTTTGACTCTAAAACAAATCAACAAGTGAACAGGAAATGGAAGATGGCACTCACTGTGTCTTCCTCTTCCTCATGCAGCGAAAAGGTGGAGCGCAGGGACATGTTGGATTCAGAGTGTAAGGAGCGTATGGATATGGCAGAGTCTGAGCGACGAGGGGTGCTGATGGGTGGCTGAAGAAAAACAGCAGAAACATTTTAAAGGTTATTAAAAAACATTTTCACGACATCAGAGTAAATGCTTGTGGCATATTTTTCACAATTTTAAAAACATTTAATGATCTGCCACTATTATTACATTTTGTTTAGAAATCAGTAATGTTAAAGTTCCTGCCATTGTGTAATGTCCTGATCATTTCAAAACCATGATCCATGATTTTTAAGAACTAACAAAAATTAAGAGTACAACAAATAAAGTAAGAGTGAACAATAGTCACATAAAAGTAAGCAAAAGACCAACACAAAGTGATGGTTCAAACTTATATTTTAAACCCTTTCCTGTTTTGTAAAGGGGCCTAAACTCTACATGCTGATGCAGCAATTAAAGATTGCTTGATATTAAAAAAAAAAGTTCATGGTGAAGTGGCAGAAATTTGAAGTTTTATGCCCTATAATAGAGTCATCAGCTATGAGGTCTAAAAGAAGATCTTTTTTTCGCAGTGGCCCCCCAAAAAAATGTTTCTATTGAAATGCTGTGACAAGCGGTTTATCAGCAGCAAAGCTGACAGTCTTATGGTTAATTTACCTCAAATAGTGATGCACACCAGTATTTGATCATGACAACCGAAGATATGAATAAAGTGCGTAAACAAGTATTTAAAGAGAAACCCAAAATGAAATTTTGCACCTGATAAGATGTGATCAGACCAAGATTGGGTAAAAGCATGTAACGTCTCTAAATGGATGCAAGATTATCTCCCTTGCTTTTGCCACAGGTGAATTCAATCATCTGCCATCAGTCATGTGTCTACTCGATGAATCTCCTGATTGGTTAGCACATCTGCGCATTTCATAGTTCAGATATTTGAACTTCCACGGCATCAACCATGAAGTTCACTTTTCTCCAGACTACTAAAGCTCATTGAGAGCTCTCTCTCTCTCTCTCATATCATATACACAATTTACGTTTTTGTCTTTAAATTACCTAAAAGTACTTATTTTTATCAACTTGTAAATTACTTATATACTCTTGCTTAACCGTTTACAATAGTTATTTTGGATACATATTCCAAAGGCATTTGGCAGAATTCAAATGAGGCATTTCCATCTAGACTAAATAAAAAATAATAAATTAGTATATATAATGCATACTCAAAACAGTAGAGAAATTTTCTAGTAATACGGATACAATTCAATTAAGCCATTAACCGCTAAACCAGTTTCAAAGAATTCAAGGGGATGTTTATACGAAGAGACATTTATATCAAGAAACACTCAGTAAATCAGATATGGTAATTTACCAGATGTGTTCAAACAAAGGACTACCCTTGTATCTGTAAGTGATGGGGAAAATTATCATTTTCAACACAGAAAATGTAAATGTGATTGGCTATTTTGGACAGGCAAGTGATTTGTGTTGCGATTACCATGCCATCATCATCATCACGTGGAGAGTAGGCCAGAGTACTGGAGGTTGATGGGGTCCGGCGATGCTGCTTGAAATTAGCATCTGCTGAAATGAAAGAGCAAATGTCAATTATAAGCCAATGGTTGAAGGCTGTTGCTAGGCAAATGATCACATGGCACTCTGTCCAATCAATACTGATCTAGGTCATTTTCAACAAAAGAAATGACTGTCATTCAGATAAACAATGATCATGTCTGTTTCATTGATCAGATTCAAAGCCTTAAAGCTGATAAATTCTAACCTTTTGCTACTGCAGGAACTGCAGGAAAAGTGGATCCAAAACTAGAATCCATTTTTGTCTGCTCGCTGATGAGGAGAGATGGTAAAAGACTGAGAACGTTGTGACTAAAGCCTATGAAAAAAACAGTAACTGCTACATCCACAAGAAGTTACCAGTTTCTGATGTAAGGTGAGAGTAGAGACCCTGTCACATATCCTCCTGTGAATAAACAGAAGAGATAATAGTTATATAACAATTTCATAATATATCTCAAAAATATATATATACAAACTTTTGAATTACAGTAAAAATAAAACAATCCAACAAAATCACAATATGCACAAGTCTGCTCCAATGATCTAGATCCAATAATTAAATAACAAATGTTATTGATACAGTTACATTTGCATTACATTGCCAAATAACATCTGTTATTATTTTGTTTTGTTTTTTATTCACAACTACTCAAAAGTTTAAACAAAACTTGGTTTCTTTTATATTTTCATATGGAACTCCATTTAAAAGCAACAAAACTATGACTGAGCAAAAAGGGAATTATATAGCAAATAAAAAAGGTTAAATAACTTTAAACCATGGGCTTTCTCCCAATTAGCTTCATGTATTACACATCACCACACATTCATAAATAAGCTAAAATCACCACACATTTATACATAGGATAACATCACCGCACATTCATACAGAGGCTAACATCAAAGCACATTCATACAGAGGCTAACATCACCACACGTTCATACATAGGTTAACATCACCACACGTTCATACATAGGCTAACATCACCACACGTTCATACATAGGCTAACATCACCACACGTTCATACATAGGTTAACATCACCACACGTTCATACATAGGTTAACATCACCACACGTTCATACATAGGCTAACATCACCACACGTTCATACATAGGTTAACATCACCACACGTTCATACATAGGCTAACATCACAGCACATTCATACATAGGTTAACATCCCCACACGTTCATACATAGGCTAACATCAACACACGTTCATACATAGGCTAACATCACAGCACATTCATACATAGGTTAACATCACCACACGTTCATACATAGGTTAACATCACCACACGTTCATACATAGGCTAACATCACCACACGTTCATACATAGGCTAACATCACAGCACATTCATACATAGGTTAACATCACCACACGTTCATACATAGGCTAACATCAACACACGTTCATACATAGGCTAACATCACAGCACATTCATACATAGGTTAACATCAACACACGTTCATACATAGGCTAACATCACCACACGTTCATACATAGGTTAACATCACAGCACATTCATACATAGGTTAACATCACCACACGTTCATACATAGGTTAACATCACCACACGTTCATACATAGGCTAACATCACCGCACGTTCATACACAGGCTAACATCACAGCACATTCATACAGAGGCTAACATCACCACACGTTCATACATAGGTTAACATCACCACACGTTCATACATAGGTTAACATCACCACACGTTCATACATAGGTTAACATCACCACACGTTCATACATAGGTTAACATCACCGCACATTCATACATAGGCTAACATCACCGCACATTCATACACAGGCTAACATCACAGCACATTCATACACAGGCTAACATCACCGCACGTTCATACATAGGTTAACATCACCACACGTTCATACATAGGCTAACATCACCGCACATTCATACACAGGCTAACATCACCGCACATTCATACACAGGCTAACATCACAGCACATTCATACATAGGTTAACATCACCACACGTTCATACATAGGTTAACATCACCACACGTTCATACATAGGTTAACATCACCACACGTTCATACATAGGTTAACATCACCACACGTTCATACATAGGTTAACATCACCACACGTTCATACATAGGTTAACATCACCACACGTTCATACATAGGTTAACATCACCACACGTTCATACATAGGTTAACATCACCACACGTTCATACATAGGTTAACATCACCACACGTTCATACATAGGCTAACATCACCACACGTTCATACATAGGTTAACATCACCACACGTTCATACATAGGTTAACATCACCACACGTTCATACATAGGCTAACATCACCACACGTTCATACATAGGTTAACATCACCACACGTTCATACATAGGCTAACATCACCGCACATTCATACACAGGCTAACATCACCACACGTTCATACATAGGTTAACATCACCACACGTTCATACATAGGTTAACATCACCACACGTTCATACATAGGTTAACATCACCACACATTCATACATAGGCTAACATCACCGCACATTCATACATAGGTTAACATCACCACACGTTCATACATAGGTTAACATCACCACACGTTCATACATAGGTTAACATCACCACACGTTCATACATAGGCTAACATCACCGCACATTCATACATAGGTTAACATCACCACACGTTCATACATAGGTTAACATCACCACACGTTCATGCATAGGCTAACATCACCACAAATTCATACATAGGATAACATCACCAGCTCTCCAAACACCATTAACACAATGAATGAGCTATCTACAGGACTTAGATTACATATATACTCTCACGCAGCAACTGTATTCACAGTGCATGACTGGAAAAGTTTACTTAGTGCAAGAAGAGAACTCTTCCTACAGGTGAATTCAAAAGCAGTGTTCAGAATGGACTCTAGGAAGCTTCTGATTCGCATGGCAGCGAGCATCCAAAAAAGTTTCCACTCTGTGACTGACGAATTCCACGCTCTCCAGATCGCTATACTGCATTATTCGCAGAACAGAACCCACAATACCTGCTCCGCCTTCTAGAGCTAGCAGAAACTGCAATTAGTTATGTGACAGTTTAACTGGCAGAACAATTATACTTTTTATTTAGCTTAAGTCTGTCTAACAACATTAATCAGTTATTTAAAAGTATAATCCACAGATTTACATGTTAATTACAACATTGTAACTAACATTTAGGAAAGTTTTTTTTTAATTTGTTTTATCTACACTTTGGAAAAAATGATCATATTCTAAATTGCTACCGCATCAGTAGCTAAAATAATCACAATACAATATTTTTAAAAAAATCTTTAACCCATACCGCCTTCTCCCTTTGGATTCAAGTTTGAACTTATTCATTGACTTAACATGTAAATCACTCGCAAACCACATAATTACTGGTCTTGGTATGAATATGTAAAAAAGAAATTATGATCCTTTGACAAATATAAAAAATGAAAAAAGTAAAATACTCCTGTGTTTCAAAGAATTTCTCAGCCCACTTGCACACAACCTAGTGTTGAGGGGGGAAGCCTTTCTCCATTATCTTTGACCTAAACACTCAATTGTTTATTAGACATTGAATGTCCATGCAGCCAACTCATACAAAAGATGGATAGGTGTCTACCTTTAGTCACCTGAAATGGTTTTCCACCACAAGCGTGACTTGTCAGGAATCATTTGTGGAATGTCTAGTTTCTTTCTACAATTGGACTGTATAGAATTCGGACTGGTACACAACAGACAGTCCTACTTAAACCCACATTGATTTCATTTTATCTCAAGAACCATTTAGCTAAGTAAAAATAACTAAACGTTCGTTAATTTAAGAAAAACAATCAAGCTATACGAAGAAGCTCCTACTGCATCAAATACTGAGACTCAGACATGATAAGAATAAACATTAGCTGTCAAAATATCTGTGTTTGGGATTGCACTTCACTGTGTTGAGATCATCTAGAGAGCAGAGAAATTTCCACACACGACGCCAAAACAAATCGCAGCTTTCCAAGTGTCAGGAAAAACATAACCAAACAAAGGCTGGAAGTTATGTGCCCTAAAACGCAGCACAAATGTTTCAAGCGTTTAACATGACACAAATGTTAAAACTGAGAATGCTTACAAGTAACGTTAATGTTTTGAGATACAGCTAAGATTTTGATTTAAAGAGAGAGGGGGACGTTACAGGGAAAACGTTAGCTTCGGTGAGCGACACATCAAACAGGAGAGATAATTACAATAACGTTTGTATATGCATTATAAACAAAATATGGTAAATAATACTACGTGTCTGGTGATATTACGTAAACTTTGATGTAGATAAGTTACCCGTGCTTAAAGTTAGCTGGTTAGCTGTTTATGCTAGCTAACGAAGTTGGCTTCTCAAGCTGCCTGTATGCTACAATATTTCGCTTTAACGTTAAATAATGCAAACTAAAGAGAACCAGCGTTAGTTTATTCACAAGACATTAGATACAGCTGTCACGTCTATTTAGCAGAGTAAAGCAGTTTCTCACCATTGATGCTAAATCAAAGTCTGCAAAGGTCCAATTTGTATCTTTCTCTCGCACTCCCATACACACCATACTCGCATCTACTACCATAGCATTCTGGGAAACGCAGTACGCAAGGCCATTAGCTCATCATTTTCGGGAAATGGTATCATACGTATAATCCAAACTCCATGAACGGTTAGGATCTTCTGAATTTGTGTGAATTTTTAGAAATACACGCACAGGTCAGTTAAATGTTGATCCAGTTTAATGATTAATTTGAATTTTGCAAAGTGAGAAGGCTAATTGATGGATCATTTATCCGATCACAGACAGAGGGCTTTTCTTAACGTATATATACACACACACATATATATATATATATATAATATTATAGATAGATAGAGAGAGAGAGATATAGAGAGATATATATAGATAGATATATAGATAATATATATATATATAGATATATATAGATATATATTTAAAAAAAAAAAAAAATATATATATATATATATATATATATATATATATATTATATATATATATATATATATACAGTTTGTGACATCTAAAAAATCGAAGACAATTAAAAAAACTAGTATTTTCATCCACAGATCTTTTGTATCTGTAGCAAAGGCTTGCACAAGTGCACAACTTTCCAACGTTTGACTAGATAACATGAACGTGAAATAAAAACAGGCTTTATTTAGACTAACAATAAAATAACAAAGAGTCAAGTAATAAACTGCCATGTCTACTTGATGCCAAATCTGAAAGGGTTAAGTTGCCTGTTATTTCTCTTTTTCATTGGATTAACAACATTGTCTTAAGTAAAGAGTCAAAATCTATTCAAGTAAAAGCACACATTTTCAAAACTTACTCACAAAAGTAAAATGAAAAACCATACTCAATTACAGTAGTTTGAGTAAATGTAAGTTTCTATTTTTCACCCCTGATGAGACACATCCCAGTAACTCACCTTTGTCACAATATACTATGCCATGATGCATTTGTATTACTCAGCAGACAATTTAGGTAGTTTATGCCACCAGATGGGGCTAATGGGCCAATGTGAAGATCATGATGTTGACCTCTCATAGAACACAACAATAAATGTCTACTAAGCACCAAATTGCGTGATTCGTGCAGCAATAGAAAAAGACATATTACCTGCAAGAAATTGTTGAAGGGAAAACGTTGCCATTTTTCAACTGTAACATATATTATATTTAAGGACTGGATAGATTTCAGAGTGAGTTACAAGTAACCCACAGACATCTCCACAGAAATGAACAAATATACAAAATTAACCCAAAATTTCTAAAACTGAAGGAAGATAAGTTAGAAAAATGAACAGGGCTCTATGATCAGTATAAATATGAACTAAACTGACTTTTTAGTATACTGTATACACACAAATGAGTGTTTTTGCTACAATGCAAATTTAATGTTACATAACACTGATGAATAATTGTGTTCACAAAAACTGTATCATTGAACACAATGTATGTAACCTCTGTTGTTTCTGGAAAATGTTTTGTCAAATAAAATGTCCTGACATGTCTACATATTCATTATCTAATGTTTTTAGCGTAACAGAAGTCTGTTAGGGACCACATCTGTGTAAATGGACTGATAACAGCTAACTAACTCCAGTCAGGGTCAACCTGGCTGCATGTTTTGGACAGGGCTAGAAACCCAACCGGTCAAAAACCTTTACAAGTGCAGGATCAATTTCTAAGCTCCTACCAGGGTGTAGAAGCTATAGATGCTTACCACAAGCAGGCTGTTATAAAACTATACATCCATGAGAATTCTAAATGACATATTATTTCTCATTTGTAGTATCATGAACTTGTGAGCCACGAGGGTGAAAGATTTGACCTCCATTTTGGCTGGATATGCTCCATTACAAGCTTCTCGGAGCCAGCGGGAAACTGCTCAAGGCCAAAACAAAAGCAGAAATGTTTTGAATTCAGTCACTCTGTGCTGCCATGCCCCTGATTCCTTTCAGCTCCAGCCTCCATTAGAGTATCTTACGGGCCCCTGCATTTGCTGTCTGTCTTAAAGCACTAATGGCAGCTTCTCATGGACACCCGTCGATTTAGGACACATGGGATGGGTCTTTATCTTCAGGAAGCAGTTCCAGGCTATTAAAAAGAATCTGTGTAAATTCTCTTTGGTGACGCTGAGTTGCTTCTACTGTATATGATCCTTTATCCCACTTACCACTTAAGATGCTCTGTGCACTGTAAAGCTATAAAGAAGAGCCAGCAGGCCCATCAAAAGCCTGACCCCAGCGGCAAGTCAGCTCAGGAAGTTCTTCATCCTCAATCCATTAAGCGTATTCAGAACAGCCCTCCATTCTTCCCATATAGCCATGCAATAAATGATGGATGCAATAAAAATAGGATGTGCTAAAGTTAGGAGGCAGATGGCTGAAGGGAGAACTGGATAGTGACTATTAGTCAATTTCTGTGTGAGAAACCAGTATTTGAATGACAACATGATTCTGTCCTAAATTAATACAATGATGTACAATGATGAATCTAATGCAGATTAAAACAGATTATGTATGTAAAAATATTTCTGTTCTTTGTTTAATCAAATTATTGTGTGTACTGTTTGTTCATATGTTTCACGTGTTCATAGGATTCGGTTTTTAATTCCTTTTTAACGTATTATGATTTAACAATTTGCATAATTGAGAGATGAACTACTCAGGTGAGAGGCACTATCCAGGAACTGAGATCTCATCACTTTCGATTGAGCAATTCTTTTTGCTCGTTTATTTACTCTCTTGTAGTATGATTTATCAAGGAGGAAGTGGCTGATATACCTTAACTCCAAGCCTCATCTGCTTTCTGCTCAAATATACGGGTGATGTCATGATTACTACATCCATGTTATATACATGCAATGTCTTTAAATAGAACAACCCTCATCTGAAAGACAGGTATCAGGTTCTTTTAGTATCAGCTAAACTGTATTGAATGGTGGGTGTGGATCTGATCAGGTTCTCAGCAGACACGTCTTCTTCTTACACTGCATTTATAGGTGTGATATCACAGGAGACATACATGTTCACAGTAGATGAGCTGATGACAGATGCATGTGGATCAAAAAATTACACATGGGGATTGAGTAGAGGGAGTGAAGGGACTTCTTTTTAATACTGGTTATCATTTTGTGAATTATAGAATTTTTACAACTATTTTAAATGTTATTATTTTCACATAACTTGAATTGATTATTTATCAGCACACATTTCCAGCTCACTTTTTTCATTGACTTAATTATTTAATGGCTTATTCTACTCACAGGAAGTTTGCCTAACAAAGCCTCTTGTGTCTACAGAAAGGTCTCACTGTTAAAAATGACAGGGCTGTTGAGTCAACTTGCAGATTTTCTGTGGTTCAGATGTTCGTCTATTTGTGATTGCAGCAGTAGTTCTGGAAACTGTTCATTAATGAAAACACCAGTCAAAGTGTTGTTTCTTGACCGCATAAACTGAGTTTTGCTTCATGGAACATATCAACCTTTGAAGACTTTCAGAGATGTTTGATTGGTCTGCATGGCCCTCCAAGCTGGCTTGTTTTTCAAAATTTTAAAGTGAGTAAAATTCACCTGTTATGGATCTTTTTTTTTTAATTACAGGAAGAAAAAAAAAACTATTTTATAAAATACCTGGATGTGGACAGGGCTTTAAGGTGGATCAGTCCGTTGGCACTGGCATTCGGGAGGGAGAACTTTTTGATTGTAATAATAATAATAATAAAAATAATATTAATATTAATATTGATAATAATAATGGAATTAATTTATATAGCACTTTTCAACAGCTCAATGCAGTTTTCAGAGTATTATTCATTCAGCCTACATTCACACACTGATGGTGATAAGCTACCTTGGTAGCCCTCAACTGGACGTGGCTTGCCCAGGGCCACAACGGCAGAATCGACCTGATGGGGATCAAACTGCCAACCTTTCTCCGATTACAGGACGATCAGCTTCACCTCTACACCCTTCTGCTGCCCATTGTTGGAATATTGGACCCCAAAAAAACTGTACCCATTCTTAAGCTAAACTGTTTTCTGATGTTGTTGTTTTTTTGTTTTTTGTTTTTTGTTTTTTTTGAGAGAGAACATCAGGCAGAAAACTATCAAATAGACGCCTTAATATTATTTCAATCTTCATTTATGAAGCTGCTTTGAAGCAACTGAAAAAAGCACTTAATGAATGTATTTTGATAGATGGATTAATTGATTAAATAAATATAATCGCTTTGGTATGTACGTGTACATATTTAGTCATATTTGTCAAATAGAACGTATTTTACCATTACATGATTTAATAAGCCCAAACTGTGTGTATGGACATGCAGAATTAAGATATGAAGGCAGGCTCGAAGTGGTAGAAAGTGATTTTGACAAATAAACGTATAAATGGTAGAATTCCATTTTTCTATAAGACAAGAGGTTTGTCAACACACACAAAATGCATAGAAACTACTAAATTAAGAAAATGGATCGAGTCATCTGGTCTTCAACTGCACATACTAGACCCCCTCCCTCTCCCCCCTGAGTGATACAGACCCCCTCCTCCTGAGCAGATTTCCCCTTCAGCACCTCCTCTCCTCTCCAAACCGAGCCGCCCGCGTCCGTCGACTCACTTGCCTCAAACGCTTTAAAGTGCGAGCAGCGCAACACTGCCGGTGGCTTTTCTTCACCACCATCATCATCCTCCTCCTCACCATCTTCATCAGCGCCTCAACTTCTCCAGCCTTGCGTTCGCCTCAGACAGCTGCGCTACTGCACAGCAGCGGACACCGGCGTCCTCCATCGTCTCCTCCCTCACTCAGACCAACAGAAGCACTGAGAGAGATTTTTACAAATCTTCAAGAGAGGAGCTCTCGAGGACACTTCACCGAGGTGAGCGACGCGAACGTTATCTATCGAATTGATTTAATTGGTTGTCGGATGTTGAACGTGGGGGTAGAAGCTGAACCAAACCAGATTTTTTTGGTTTTGTTTTCCTGCTTATTTTTCACTCTTACAATCGCAGCGCGGATTTTATTTTCTGGTCTTACATAAAACTTCGATTAACAGCTTGCTTTGATCACATCCATCTCTGTCTTCTGTGATTAATAGAAGATGGGTTATTTAAATCTAGCCTCATTTGCAGAATGAAGGGAAAGCTCCTACAGATTCAGCCTCCGCCTCTAAAGTCTCTTTCTGAATCATTTTATCTGCTCTGTGAAACCTAAATATTCCCTTTGGAGGCATCTGAGATCCAGCAAGTCATGCTGTTCTTCATTACATGAGGATGAGCTGCAGAAATCTGCTCTTCTCTGGCTCTTAGGAGTTCCTGTTTGCCATCCTTCTGTTTCTTAGGATGTTGCTGGTGTTAAAATTAATCACCTTTTTGGATGTTGTCAAGTGATGACCTACATCATCGAATGACCTATATGTTTTTTTTTTTTTGCCTTGGGAAGTTTAATGTAACTGTATTAAAGATCACAAACGTGATGAATTGAAAAAAGGAACAAAACCTTCAGTGCTAATTTTTTTAAATTTCATTCTCATTTATAGTTGATGTAAAGTTGGTGAATGGGGGAGAGCTTTTACGCCCATGGCAAACTGCTATGTTCAGGGTCACTATTGATTGACAAGGGCCTCACTGAAGCTCTAAAATCACCGCTCTGACTCTAACAAAGGGATGATTTTAATTTATATTTTCATCAATCATTTACTTACAAGACTTTCAGGCCGTTGTTTGATCTCAGATTGAGAATTCAGAGCTTTTAGAGCAGGAGGCTCCAGTGTCTGGCTGCTGTCTGTTGCTGGGAAGCTCTTAAGAGCCTTTATGGGTCGGATATGCTGTAGAGTCGAGCTGCATGGAGATTTCTCTGCTCCCTGGGCTTGCTTACGGCACAAGGCTGGGTGCCACCTAACAGTCACACTCTAATACCTTTCTTTCACTGCATGACACACCAGACAATACATAAATGTATGCTGAATATGCAGCTGAAAAGTGTACAGATTAAAATATACTGCTGCAAACACATTTAGCCCTGGGATTGTGTACATTTCATGTACATTCAACAACATTAGTTGTTGCACTGCTAATCTTGAATAAATGACTGAAATTATTTTGCGTTTTAATAACAGCACTTATGTTCATATTCTGTTCTAAATTGATACTTTACACAATATTCGAAGAGAATTAAACAATAAAAATTTGAATTATTTCTATAATGATATTTTTGAAATGGAATACATCTATATGAAAAATTTGAATATACACGAGAACATAGCATTTTAGTAATTTATTTATGACCACACGATATATCCTATTTAATAAGCTATAAAATGACAGACGAGGGTTTTTTGTTGTTGCTTTAACATTTATTGACAAAGTCCTCTCAGTCATTCAGAAGCCACATTTTAGATTTATTTGAGGATAGTTAGGTTATTTTAATTAATTATATATATATATATATATATATATATATATATATATATATATATATATATATATTTTAATATATATATATATATATATATATATATATGTGTGTGTGTGTGTGTGTGTGTTTTTAATATAAAAACAAAGTAGTTATTGTATTGCTGTATTAAGTGCTTTCATATTTAGTTTAATGAGAAAAGAAGGTTTCAATAGCAGAACAACATAATGGACTTGTATTTAACTATATTGTGGAAAGGTGCAAATGCATTATACACAACTTCTTAACTTTTTATTAAACAAACACAAAAAAATTATAATGATGAAATAAATAAATATAAATATGTAAAAGCAGTTTTTATTGATACATATTTTATAAACATATTTTGCATTAGTTGTTTTCTTCCCTCTGAGCATAAACAATCTGTTCATCATGGACTTAAGCCGTATCCACAAGCTGGACGCACATCAAACAGAGCGAGGTGCTAGATGATCTGGCAACATTTCAATCACAGCCCAATTTATGCAGTGTTAAAGATTCATTAAAATCTAGAATTATTTAAATATACAGAGTGTCGCCTCGTGCTAAAACACCTGTTGAGAGAACCACTGAGTCATTAAAAAGGATCAGTTCAAGAATCTGGAGAAACAGTGGAAAATCAAAATGTTTTTCCTTTAGGTACATAGTTTGAAGGCATCCACATCAAGAAACAATCATGGATGAGATGGACTTGCCCCAGATGAAGAAGGAGGTAGAAAGCCTGAAGTACCAGCTGGCCTTCAAAAGGGAGAAATCTTCAAAGACAGTCACAGAGTGAGTCTACTTTCCTCAGTCAATCTTAGCTCTGTAACACATGAATGCTTTCTCTACCCTGCTTTGTTCATAGTCAAGGACAGACACTGAACAACATCTGTTTAACACAAATCTGATTTGTTACCTGACTAATTACTTGATTTCCATTCGTTTGATTATATGAGTGTCATTAGTCAATCGTGGCATCGACGCAGCGATTTTTCAAAAATCGCAAATTTAAAGCCAATCAGAAGAAGCCATCAAATTGGGAATTAGTAGTGCTTTTTTTGGTGGTTTGAAAGCTTAGCACTGTATAATAACACATTGATAGTGCTTCATAGTAGCTGTTTTGCCTTTATTGTGAAAGGATGGTGAAGATTTTTTAAACAAAGTGAAGTGGGAGAAAGATAGAGAGAGAGGAGGGGTAACCAAGAAAGGACCTCAGAATTTCGATCTCAGGTTGTCTGATGCACAGTTGCACCTTCTGTGTCTAGCTCACTGACTGCTATCCAGGGAGCAGGAAATAGAAGCTGTTCTTCAACATTCTGCATTAGATAAGAATGTAATTTAAGGATGCAGACAAATTTAACTGATCACATTCAGTAAGCATCAGTTATTGTAGAACGCTTAATAACCATGTCAACTGCAACACTTAAAACTATAACTTCGCTAAAGGTTGTCATTATAATGGCATTCTACTGGACGTTAACTTGTGATCTTATATTATGGGAATTATGGTACTGCATGCATTATTGAATACTACACTAACTACAGTACAGTTTGTGTGGGAGTGTGTCCTGAGAGGGTGTAGAACTGAGGGGTTGGATGCGAGGAGGCTTGTGTTTAACCCTTGATTCTAGAACCCTTGAACTAGAGCATCTGAAATCATTGAATCTTTTAAATTTTCCCTAATAAAAAAATAAATTTCAGAGGCATAGCTGATTTTTCAGCAAAATATTGCTAATACTGTAGCTGTTACCTTATGATGCAATTAACATTGGATTGTGAGTGGAAAGGGAGCACATAAAAAAAATAAATGAGGAACACAGAAAGGTTAGTGGAAGGTAGCAAAGAGATGAGATCAGACTAAACAGCGCACAGGCATAGATTACAGAACTTTTAGGGTGCTGTCTATATAATATGATGATTATATATGTAATAAGATTATATATGTAATAAGATGATGTATAATTTCATGCTGTATTGAAGAATAGTCAATCATTTATACATTTTACAAGAGTTATTAGTTGTAAGCGATCAATGAGAAAATTTAGAACCTGTTAATAATTGATTTTAAAGCACATGCATACACCCTTATTTTTTCATAAATAAATAATTATATAACATTTACCCAGTGTGAAAATAAATGTTCTATTAGCTCATATTCCTACTGTAACGGATGATGAATTCAGCTAATTATAAAACATTTACTAGCTGCCAGTTAACTTTTATGCAAGCTCATCTAAAGTAAGGACTATTTATGCCTTGTAAAGTATTTTACATTTTTCTATGGCCTGATTCCCTCTGCACTGTGTTTTTGTTTGTCTGTTTACAAAAAAAATTAAGCCTTTAAATGCCATGTGTTAATTCTTTGCAAATTATCAATAGCCATTACTTTAGTGCTCACACAAAACATCTTTACAATTAAATGTTTAATTTATAAACGATCACCTGATCCTTAATAGAGCATGAAATTAATGTTATTGACCATATTATTTACACGTTTATGAACCAGCAATAAAGCCCCTAAAGTTCTAAGCAGTGTTTAAACTACTTAAAAAGGTGTATTAACATTTAAACAAATAAAAATGAAAAAATGTTTCCAGGTCATGATCAGTTTAAATATCACATAAAATACAGTATAAATTAATAGGGGGAAAAAATCCAAAGTCACATCCATGATTTCCTAAAAGATAATACTAAGGTTTTATTACATCCTAACTTATTAACATCTGAATAAGGAGTCAGGTCAGCTACTTGTTAAACAAGTATGCAGTCTGATGCCCTGCGACACCGTGTCTTCTGCATAACCCTCAGATCTCTGGTGCTTTAAGTCTGAATATGACAGCAAGTGCACAGTCACTGTCACATCTCATCTCCCTGTGTCCCATGGAACTGAAATAGTCACAATGGTCACAAACTCAAATTAAACTGGGTTGAACCAGCTTCAGCTCCAGCTCCAGCTCCAGCCCACTGATGATGAATTGTGAGGTTGGGGGGTCGATACCGGCAGTGTTTGTGTTTCACTATGAAGATTGTTTTATTAATCAGTCACGATGGATGGAGCTTGTGATTATCCCTCTTGTTCACCATTTGTTTGACCTGTCATCATTAACCATGTCTCTTGTCATTCCAATCCTTTACAATGTCCATACGTCTTCACGAATGTAAGATTAACAATCCATTATAAATCTGCTCACTCAACCGCAAAACATTAAAATAGAACGTTAGCAATAGGCGTTATTGAAAGTGACCTATTTTGCAACGTTACTGGCTCCTTTCTAACAAAGCTCTTTTTTCTGTATGATCACTGTTAACATATGTCAGCTTAAAACAGTTTATTGTGTTTTATGTGAGTGAAGTTTGGTTTAAGCCTTGTGGTGCATGATGCAGAAACATTGCAGATTAATCTCTCCACTTTGGAGATTCAGATTTTTTCGAAAACCACTTTGTTATAAGGTGAATAAAAGCTTTTTCCAAATTAACCACTTTTTAAACAATTTTGTCTCTCGTAAATTGAAATGCAGCTTGGTAGGAAGATAAATGGGAGAGATTCGAGGGCGGGCACTATACCAGCAACAACCAGAAAATGTTTGAAAGGCTGGCACAAATAATACGTATTAATGGAATGAAACTATAATTAATAAAGACTTTATCTAAAGTTTAGAATGACCTTTAAAAGTCTGCAGAGATTCTACATAACAGTAAATAGTTACATTACATCTCTTGAAATCTGATGTAAAAAAAAATATAGAATGACAGATTCCATTTCATAGAAAAGCCACATAAAGAAAGTACTTGTATTCAGTGTTAGGGTACACTTGAGTTTGTGCTTGTCAAGGTTTAGTTGCAGAACCTAGATGCACAGCAGGAAGGAATCTTGGGAAAAGGACTCTTTATTCATAAAACTTAGAATGAATAGAAAATGAATTTTCAAGATTGAGGAAACCTACCACAACCAAAATAAATCTCATCACTCAGATTCTTCCCCTGACACTTCTGGTGTCCCACAGGGCTCTGCCCTTGGCCATTTACTATTCCTCATCTACATTCTTCCATTAGGTCTCCCTCATACCGTCATCCCTGACTGCTTGCTTGTCAGAACTTAAAACATGGTTCTCAAGTAACCTTTTGAAACTTAATGGTGCCAAAATGGAAGTAGTTTTAATTGGCTCAAAATCTGCCGTGGCAAAATCCAATCTAGTTTCAGTTCAGCTAGATGGACAAACATCAGTTAACGTCACCAAACAAGCTAAAAGTCTTGGTGTCATCATTGATAAAACACTGTCAATGGAACCTCACATTAATTCTGTAACATATTTTCACATACAAAACATCAACCGACTCCACAAATTGAGCATTTCACTCCCGTCCTCAAATTGCAGCTCCCACACTGTGGAAATTAAATTAATATAAATATTAATATTATTATATAATATTAATAATATATTAATAATATATTAAAAATATATAATAATATGTTTAATATTAAATATATATAATAATTTAATATAATATATATTATATATATAATTATATAATATAATATAATATAATATAATATAATATAATATAATATAATATAATATAATATAATATAATATAATATGAACACCTTTCTAATACAGAACTAAAATATAATATAGACTATATAACAAGGTTGAACAAAGAGTGAATGAAAGACCACAGAGTTAAAACATAAAATTCACAGGATGCAGAAGAAGATATCAACAAAGGCAGCGACAGTGAACTAAAGGAAAAGATGGCGTTATAAAGGGAGCCTCATCAGGATTTAACGAGCTGCAGCAGGTGCAAAGACTTAACTCCCGTTCAGCAACTGGAACTAACAAGACAGCGTAAAAACCTTATTAAGACACAAACCAACAAAAGAGACTAGAACTTAAGACAGGGTTAAGATAATGCAAAAACATAATAATAAAACATAGAACCGTAAAAGTGCTTCAGGAATTATGGAAGTCAATAGATACAATAACAAACCTGTAGCTTTCAAACAACTTTCAATCATTTATTTTTTTAACTTTTTCAGCTCATACTTTTCCAAAGCCAAAATTTTCTTAAACACATTGGAAAATATTGTGTTTTGAGATTTATATTTATTGCAGTTCTTTTACTTTAAATTTAAAATTTACAATAAACAATGATCATTTTAAACACAAGGGTTTAGCCCCTTTAATGCTGTTTAAAATATTGAAAATGCTTCTGAAACGAAGTTATGACCATGTATTTGTTCAACATTACTTTGAGATTTTGCCATATAAAGGCAATCTCTGTGAATGTTTTTGATTTTACCCTTTGACAGGAAATAATAAAGTTTTCATATAGCGCTTTTTTAGCAGTTCCTTTCAAAGCAGCTTCACAAAGTCCCAGTGAGGATCAGGTAGGGTAAACAAAAAACAAACAAAGACAAAACAGAAATGAATAAACTAATAAATGTAATAGACAACAAACAGGTGGTCAGCATCAGCTGCAGGATGAGTGATAAATGATGAGGATAAGTTAGAGAGGCACATTGAACCACATTGTTTTTTTCAATAGCTTGTATGTTTAGAGTGCTCAGACACCATATCCGTTTTGACAAATACCAGGGGCCAATTATTCAAATGCTAGATTAAACATATATGTTTTTAATCTAGTTTTGAACTCTGTGAGCATAATAAAGGCAAGGAGCAGTATCTTATAGTCAATGCGATATTGTACAGGAAGCCAAATAATGTCCTCATCTGCATTAAGTATGAAGAGTTTCAAATATATTTATTTATAAATTTGCTTGCAGTTAATGTCCTTATAGTTACTTTTAAGTTTTAACTTTTAACTTTCTCAGTGTAAGCTACATAAATAAGTGTACTACATAAATAAGTTTTACTAGTACTAGTTTACCGAATTTAACAGAATACAATTGGATGACTAAATCATGGGAACAACCACAATTCTTGAAAAATAATTTTATTGGCATTTATTGACAATGATGTTGTCAAAAAAAACCTTTCCATTAGACAAAAAAAATACTTTCTATGAGTTTCAGTGAAGTCAGAGAGATTTCTTATTAGTTGGTGTACTAAACTCTCTCTGCATCATTTCTCCAAAACACTGGGCTTTTTCAACTCCAAATTTGAGGTTTTATACTTTAAATAGGTTGCATTGTGTCCTAGAATGACGAATCTCTTGCTCTTCTCTCCAGCTTGGTGAAGTGGATCGAGGACTGTGTGCCCGAGGACCCTTTCCTAAATCCAGAGCTGATGAAGAACAACCCCTGGGTGGAGAAGGGCAAATGTGTGCTTCTATAAATGAGGCGCAGGAGCATCAGCGGTCGCCCCAGCTCTCGGTGTGACAGGTTCTCGTCCGTTTCTTCACCATGAATGTACAGCAGTTTTGCATCTACTGCAGAAAAACACCCAGACACATTAGTGTACACAACATTAGATAGATATAGTCCGGTCTAAACACTTTGTCACGCATTAATTATATTTATAACCATCAATGTATCTTTATATGCAGTTAGTGGAATTTCTCTTTAACTTGAGCATTGTTGTCGCTGCTTGCACACTTGATCTTCAGTTCAAGCATGTAGCGTTGATGTCAAATTGCCAGGAAAGGTCTGCTATTGGCAACAAACGGATGCAGAGTTGAAAGCCTCAAAAAGGCAACGGAAATACGTTTGTGAGCTTCCTTGTTTTGCAGCATGTTCATTTCTTCTATTTATAGTACACTCAGCACTCTTGCTTGGACTGCTTTTTTAACGTGTACAGATTGTTTTAATTTATGAACTTATTTATCATCATTAATTAATTTATTTATTTATGGTTTGATTCATCACCGAAGCAGACTTCTTTAGAACGTACAAAAGGCCTGCTGTTGATCAACTGCACCCTTCCTTCCTTGAAAGATTACGGATTAAAAATAGAGAAAGCATCTTGCCAGGTCGCCATCGAATACTGCCTTGTACACAATTTCCTTAAAAAGATTGTATGTGTGTGTGTTGTGAGGGACTAGTAAACCATCAGCACCCTTAAGCGTCGACCTGATATGCAAACAGAGAGGTTGTGCACTGGCCAAGGCTTTTTTTCTTCGATTATAGCTTTTAATCTGCATTTATGGCAAGGATGTGAGGATCGGTTAGGAGTTGTTTTTTTATATATTCAATCAGTAGAAACCTGTCTAATTATCTAGAGGTGTGTTACATATGAGAATGCTTTGAGAATATATGCATAAGATCAAGTACTAGTTTAATAACAAGCAATAAGTGAGTACTTTTTTATTGAATGTTTTGCAAAACATCATATTGAATAAAGTAGAGGATTTTCAGACAGCTTCCGTGTCATTTGTGTGTTTAATATTTTTATGTTTATTTGCTTTTAATTACAAACTGTAAACTGTTAATCCAATTCAACTGCACTAACAGTAGATGAAACAAACATTTTGTGCAAAATAAAGGGCATAATGGTAGTTTTAAGGTGTGATGTGGCCTCGAACAAACTCATCTTGTGTTCTGAAAAATGTTTGGCAGAAAAACAGGCTTAGACTTCATGTGTCAGTTGAAAAGAACTATTTCCTCCATCTCTAAGAAACTATCCATGGCTGAACCTTCAATAGGTAGTGAACATGCTTCTGTTGGCTTCTACTGATGTTAAGAATGTCTCGTGTAAAAACAAGGTTTTTTCATTTTGAGTACTTGAATATTTCATAAACTAGTTTAAAATATGTACTAGAAACAGAAATGTGGAGTTTTATCTAGTGGTCTCCCTAAGTTAAAACATAATATAATTGTTAACCTTTTTCTGTAAAAGTCACCCTACGCTAGGTATCATCCTTTGTTTTTCAAGTTATAGTACTGCAATCAAAGCAAGTGAACATTACTACTTTTCAGTCTATTTAGCTTCAGGGTTCTCATCTGTTTAGGACAAACCCTGCTGTGAATTAGCCCAGAACTTTTTTCTCTTACTTTCCATTTTTCATATCTATGGCATCAAACAAGCAAATACACTTCTATAGTATGCTACACTGTCCTAAAATAATTATATTTTAACAATTAAAAAATTAGAAAGTAGCAAAAAAGACAAATTTTACAAAAACGTCACATTGGCTGGCATTTTCAAAAATACTTGGTTATGCTGAAATGCTTCATGGGGACAAACAGCGTAACATTGTAAGAAAATACATAAGTTAAAAATAGTAGTGTATGTCTGGACAGTCCGTCTTAGCGTGTCTGAGCATTTCAGGAGTCTGCCTATAAAAGCATTTAATATAAAATTAATTTCATGGTAATCTCTCAGGTAAATCCTTCCCTTGGTATGAAAAAAAGAGATAATTTCTAGGGAATTGCTGTTTGGTCTTCTCATTCTATTGGGTGTTAATGGCTTTTGATCAACTGAAATAATCATATTGTAATATTTACTTTCCACTACAAAAGGTCTTCCAGCATATTTTACAAGTGTTACCTATAAATGTTCCAACAATAAAGCAAGGCAGTTTTATTTGTATATCAAAATGTCATACACATCTAATAAAATTCATTCCCAATACAAAAATATGTTAATAAAACAGGTCCGAGATAAATCCATAGAATAAAATCAAAAAGAGAAGTTCACAAGCAGACAATTATGATCACACAATTAATCATTAGAATAAATGCACACAACAATACCAAAATGTGTTATAGAAGGATTACATGGAACATCAAATTTTGTTTATGTTACTTTTATATTTCAAATACTTTTTCAAAATACCTCAACCCTATAAAAAACCCTCAGATGATAAAACTGATTGATTTAAAATATTATACTAAAATATATATTACACATTTATTTAATTAAAATATTTTATACAGTTTAGACAGGTTGAATGTCATTTCCTTTTTTTTCAAGCTCTCGCTGGAAGCGCTTTCTTTACAATGATTAATTAAAGTATATAGAAATTAGTGTGATTTATCCTAGCTCATCTTGAGCTTATGAAGGGAATGACCAATCAGACATCAGTGTGGGCCTGTTTGAGTTCAACCAAGACCTTTGTGCTTGTCCTCTCTGATTAATTGAGTTATCTTTGGCTATTTGTTTGAGTTTATACTTCAGTATTAATCCTAGATTTTTTTTTAAATCTTAGGCATGCCCTCATACATTTTCCCAATCACCTATAGAAATAAAAGGAGAACAGCATGTTTTTGAGGAGGCAAAAATAAGAAGTACTAACAATAATTGATGATGAACACAAAAAAAGAAAACCAGCGCAATTTTGCTACACAGTTTGTCATTTAGTTATTTTGTCAAACATAACTAGATCCGGACTCAAAAAGTCTCAATCTATAAGCTGAAACTAGCAAACAAACTTAAAAAAAAAAAACAACAACCCTAACGCTAACCCAAAAGACAAGCACGAATTGCTTTGGTTGAACTGGATTAGGCCAACACTGAAGTCTGAGGTCCAGATATAGAGAGAAACAGGTGTTTGTTGTTCATCGACCACGCCCCTTGTTTAATTTAATCAAGATTAGTTAGAGCCTGACTACATGAGAAATATTACGTAAGTGAGCATTACTGATTAAATCAAGCGTGATCATATGAGGCTATAAACAGCAAAATCACAAAACAGTTCCATTAATAAACACATTCCGTAACCAACACATTCAGTCAAATATTGCTCTCCCCATGAAACCCCATTCAATCACAATAAAATCAAATCTCTCTCTTCAATCCATGCAGTCTACTTGCTTCTCTATTCAAAACAATAGTGAAAATTTGCCAGTCAATCCATACTTATGCACTTAATGGGTTTGTGCATCTAGGAGTGTACAGCTGTCACTCACCACACAAAGATGCCATTAGTGCTTCTAAAGGTTCAGAGACTAATGCAATGGATAATGGCTCACTCTCCAAGATTAGGATTGCTAATCCTGATGCCACACATTCTCATGATTGCTCTCTACACCGGTTGAACCCTCAGCAGATGACACTATAATCCACCCAAAATAATCCACTCTCTCTACCCCCTCTAAAATCTCCATTTCTAAATACACACGAGATCACACGGACCAATAGTCTGCTTACTTTTACACATCTAGGGTAAAGTGCCACTCTGCTGCTGTTTGACACAATGACCGTAAATCTATGTTTACGCCACAATGACCGTAAATCTATGTTTATGACAGAGCTTAATTCCTCTTTAATCTAAAAAATGGGGATTCATGCATTTAAACCCCCTTATCTGGAACTCAACTGGGGGTTGGTGCTAAGAAGGGTGTATGGACTGAGAGTGGACAGGAGAGAATTAACGATGAGTTCTGGCTTGCAAAACCACTTGCTGCTGGTAACACTCTCACTCTCCTCCTCTGAGGATCTAAAACAATGTGAGAAATGAACAATCTCAGAGTGTAAAAACATGATCCAGGCAGCTTATTAACCATTTAATGCACTGTAGAATACTACAGGTTCAGCTGAGTTTGGGGAATATAGCCTTTGTTGTAAATCTTGAATTTTAAGATCACAAAGAATTTACTATTTAATACTACTACTACTACTACTACTACTACTACTACTACCAATAATAATAATAATAATGATGTCTTCAATGTATATAGCTCTTTTCTAGACACTCAAATACACTTTACAGTTATCAGAGCATTATTCATTCACTCCACAGTCACATAAAGGTGATTAGCTACATTGGTACCCCTCAGCGTCCCAGATGAATTGTGCCTTTTTGTGACTGCGGCGTCCTGCCCGCCACCAAAAACTCCCTCCACAGTGATGGAGGTAACGAATTGCAGTAATTACTGTAATCACATTACTGTAATTAAGTACTTTTTGGGGTATTTGCACTTTCATGAGTAAAATTTTAAGTCTGTATTTTTAATGGTACTTAAATACAAATTAATTAAATAAAAATGTATTTACTTTGTTATTTTTTAAATCTTAATTAGTTACAGAGTACTGTAATTTTAATTCATATCTCAAACACTAGCCGGCATTTTTTTGGTAGCTAATAAAAATATGTAATCTTAATGGACCAATGAAACGCCTGGTACTTTATGTGAACCAAAAACAAGTTCCAGTCACTGCAGAAAAGTTACTTGAGCTGTCCATCATTGTATACTTAAGAAGTTATCGATTGGTATGGAGTTTTAGTGGAGGATGAATGCTCGTGGCTTCACCTGGAGGAGGAATTATCATGTGCCATGATTTCGGCTTACAAAAATTTTGAATCTATTCTTAAAAAAACCCCATCAAGGTAAGAAAACATCACTCTTTTTGTGTGATATTTTATATATTAATTAATTAATTAATTTATTTATTTATTATTTAGTACTGGGCAGTGTTGTGTCTTGTCTGGTGCGATAAGATTTAGTCAGCATTTTTGCTCCTATTTCGAATTAAACCATCTTTTGATTATTGAAATAATATAAAGCATTATTCGAAACTATATTCTGTTTCCAGTCTTGTATATTCATGAATTCCTTATATTACAATAGCAAAACATTGTTTTTGAAAATTATTATTGTGCTTTTGACACGATAATCATCACTATAACATGTAAATCCATCATTACTGTAACACAGACTAGTAATTAATTAACTAATTCCTAATTTGTTCTTACATTCATTTAATGCCGTTTATAAAGATTAAAAATATGTTTTGTAAAATGTGTTTTATTGCCTGGATCTTGTCTGATTCAGCAATAAATTATAGTTTAGTAATATATAGTATAGTAATTAATTGAATAAATATCACCAGCAAAAAAGTAACTAGTACTCTGAGTACTTTTATGAAAAATAGTTTGTACTTTTACTTAAGTTCTTTATAAACACCAGTACTTTTACTTGTAAATGAGTAAATTTTCAGCAATGTAACAGTACTTGTAATTGAGTACAAATTTCCAGTACTCTTTGCACCCCCACCAGTCACACACATCCATAAAGGGCAATGTGGGTGAAGTGGCTTGTTCAGGGCCACAACTGCCAAAAGGACCTGTTGGGGAGCCACTTTGCCACCTGTATAACCAGTTAGCAAGTAAATATTTAACAAGTGAACAATATTTGATAAGATGTGTTGGTGTTCTTCGAGGTCTTTTGGTGTGCATTTTTGGGTGTCAATTTGTATTTTTGTAATTTTACATTTTGTATTTTAAGACTAGAATATAAAAACATGAAAAATCTACCAGTTTTTGAAATACATTTAAAGTGGGACAAAATTAGACAAACCATGATATTGTTTGAGATTATGTAGAGTTTCAAAGGGACAAAACACTTGCATTGTGTGATAAATTTCAGGCATGTGTGATATTCCCAAGAAGCTGTGGTGCACCAAACAAATCAAGCTAACATGCAATTGCAGATTACCCTCTTTTTCACAGGGAAATACCCTTACTAAACATGGTGGTAAATACCATGAAAAAGACCCAGATTTGTCATTTTAATTAAGACCAGATGTACTGGTAATAGTTATTACTTACTCGGACAGCTTGTCTAGAACACTTCCCTAATGCATGCCAAACACGCTTGTGATACTAGGCAATTATGAGGAAGAGTGAACTCGTGAATTTCATTGTGATGTGTGTTTGAATTATGAGGTGTGTTCTTTCTTAAACTGTGCAGTGCCTGGGGTAGCAAATTTTATATAGTGTAGTGTTTTAGAAAAACGTATGATGGATTATTGATACAGTCCCCACAAAGATCCAATACAGCATACGCTCTCCCTCAAAGGCAAAATAAGAACAACCACACAATGTGACTAACTCCACACCCCTAACATACCTGTGTCAGCGAGATGATTCCAAAGGATTGAAAAAAAGAAGACTCAATTCACCATTGAAGAAACATCTAAAAGCCAGACTACTCAGGGAAAATATCCACAAAAGATCATCATGTGGAAACAATCACTGAACGTCTCACTACACTTGGATTATTTGAAAAGTTTTTAAATCAGTAAAATTCCAGTTTATGTCACATGTGCAGTGTGATGCAAACACAAACAAAGGAAATTTCTTACCCTGTCTCATGGGTTGCATAAACAGTGGTTCATGTTTTTTGATAATGCTACCTTTACTGGCTCATAATTACCTTTAACAGTTTCTTAGAGTTCTTCAGGCTCTTAAACTTCCCTAAAATAGCAAATGAGAGAGAGCTAACAGTATGTACTTAAATAATTAATAACTGAAATGAACATTTATGCATTTGACATCATTTAGCCAAAGCAACTTCCCCTGCAATGAAGGAACACAATTCATCAGTTCTACCTTTCACTGAAAACTCACAACCTTGGTAATACCAATGCCATGCTCTACTTTCTGAGCCACAGGCAAAATGAAGCAGCATGCAGTTGGTACTTTGTGGCCATTTATGGGCCATTTCTTTCACTGCAGGGTGGCTCTTGTTCCCCGGTTGATCTAGTTCTGTCAGGGCTCTCAACCTACAGTACACAGGCATATATTTTAGGGATGTTGAACACCTGCATGCTACACTCCATTTGCCTGAGTAGGAGAGTGCCAGGGGAGATGGGTCAAGCCGAGGCCATGCTTCATTTCCTCAAATTAGGACAGTGCAAAGATTCTGGAGACACCCTTTTTTTTCTTCTCCCCTCTAAACTGTTCTGTTCCGTGCCCTGGGCTAATTGGAATCAGCTGAATGTAAATTGAATGTGGAGACGTGTGTTGGGATTGTGATCTTTGGCCCACTTCTAGCACATGTGCAAGGAAGCACAGTGAAAGAGTCATTTAGTTGTAGAGCTGTGCGTCTGCCTGCCTGTAGGTACATTGGGGCTTTACACAAACACGATACTTCCAAAAGTATTTATTTACCCATTCAAAAAATCTAAATCAGGTGTTCCAATCACTTTCGTGACCACAGGTGTATAACTCAAGCAAACATACAGACTGTTCAAAACAAAATACTTTTAAAACTGGATAGCACCTGTGCAACAAATTCAGTATCGGAATTTCTTCAACTTTTTGATGGGGGATTTATTTCTAAATTAAATTGGAGGTACACACTAAAGATAAAATATGTAAATAAATAAATACTACAAATCTGACTAAATTAACACCTACCTGGAATCACTTTCAGCCACTTTCATTGAGAAATGCAAAGTATTGGGACATATTCTCTTGAGTTTTGAATTGCTCTTCTCCATCTGCCAATCTGAGGGCTTGGAAGTTGTCAGGAGAAACAGTGCATTTCTGACTGTATTGTTTCAAGTGTGAAGTTTGGTGGAGTGGTGATTATGGTGTGGGGTTGTTTTACAGGAGCTAGGCTTGTTCACTTAGTTTCAATGAAATAAACTCTGAATGCTTCCGCATACCAAGACATTAGGACAATTCCATGCTTACAACTTTATGGAAAAAAAATAATATTTCTATTAATTTATAATATTAATAAAAAAATTTAATCTTGTGAACAGCCTTCCCAGAAGATTTATAGCAGTGAATGGGTAAACTGAAGTAAACTAGTAAACTATTGAATTCTATGTATTAGATATCTTATATTATATTGTACATTATATACATTATGAAATTCGGCTCCATGTGTGAAACAGAGTAAAATAGATGTGAATCCTCTTGTAAATACCTGTGTAGCTTTGGTGAAGTTCAAAACAATTTGAAGCAAACAGTATTAGCCTCAAATTATATAAGAAGATTGAAGTGGATAAGAGCCCGATTGATTGAATATTGGCAGAACAGTGTGCTGGGTTTAAAAGTGCTGTTTTGTGACTGATTTTAACAACACATAAACAATTAATAACCTTCTTTGAACACATTCCTGTGTCAATTTCACTGGAACACATTCTTCTTTAGTGACTCATATGTTTGAGCTGAGGAGGGTCTCGCTGTGACATGCAAGTGATGCCTAACTCCTCCATCATCTAGGCATAATGTCAGACACATGCCAACGTACACAATATTTTCACCTTATTCTCCACAAAGAGACAAATAGACAAAGAGAGAGTGATGTCATTGCATTCCTTTTATCAAAATATCATCTTACTTCTGATTTCCATTTACCCAAGCACTGTAGCTGTAAAAGCAAGTTATACTAATAGCAAATATCTTAATAAGGCTTCTTTGGTTAGGGTTTGAAATAGAAAAAATATTTTGTATTGGAAAATATTTGCTCTCCCGAACGGAATACTGTGGTGAACTTTTTAGATTACAGCCACCACCCAAAGGCAGAGAACATCCCCTACTAAATTCAAACAAAACCTAATATTTTACCTATTTTTAAAACAATAGATGCATAATGGTTTACTTGAGCGCTTGAGTTAACAGAACCAAGGGAAAAGAAGCAGTTTAGTGAGTGCTAGGATAGAGCAACCTGCACTTGTAAAATGAATGCACAGCAAAAAAAATCTGATTCGCATATAACTTAGAACCGCATTTAAAAATCTAGAATCAAGTATTTCAAACCTGGGGAAAAACATAGCGTTAGTAATAGATTGGTTCTCATGTTTCAAACAGTTCATCTGATTTTGAATTTAGAATAAAGCATTATATGAGGTAAACAAATACAAAATAGAGCACTGCTGCCCATTATTCCACTGAGGTGACATTACATGGCTGACTTAACCCCAGAGGACCTACTCTGTTTGCACAACGGTCTGCCTGAACTGCCCAAGAGGGACTGAATCCCTCTTATTCCACTCTGTGTTACACAGTCTCTCAGGCAACTGAACCTCATCTGCATCTGATCTGGAAACACTGTGAGTCAGTGCTGAGCAAAAATGTTTGACTGTGTCCAATTCTCAAGAGTTGCTCTCAAACATATAAGCACAATTTTAGCATTCATCAGAAAAAAGTGATGCGGGTTTCAATTCCTATAATAGAAAAGGGTCATAAAGGAGTGACACAATTCAGAATGTTTTACTACATATGTATTACTACAGAATGTTTTACTTTACAACTGTTTTGCTTTTACTCAACGGTATATTATAGTAGAATATATTACTTTCCTTAAGATTTACTTAACTGGCTTCTGAAAAAAAAAATTTCTTCTACAAAACCACTTCCAGTAAAAACAAGCTGAAGAAACTGTAGGGTTTTTAAATGACACCAACATTTAATGTTATGACCAATTTGTGCGTTTCAATAACATAATCAGACTTTTCAAAACTTTTGTATTTCTTGTTTTATCATTATTGGTTGTTTGTCAATCAGGCAATCTTTGGCTGTCACTCATTTATGCACAGGTCTTCATATAACTTAATAAAATGAGTAATGGAAAAAACTATAAATGAAAAATACTCATCCTCAATGATGGACATGGAAAGCAAGTCAACCATCGTACTTGTCTGGGACTGGATTAGATTATAAATAATCTCAGATAGCAGATGTTCCTAAGAAAGAGATCGGCACTCATAGCAAAGTATCATGATAGATTAACTGTGCATTAATTCATCCAGTCAGAACCAGCAGTGCCACCCAACCCTGTACATCTCAGTACCGCTGTGAATCTTTTGTAAATCAGTAAAAAGGCATCATTCTCCTCTTCACCTCACCTCCTGTGTTATGAATAAAATGCTGTCACAAGCATCCCTCCCTCAGGCAACAGGCAGTGGCAGGAAGTATATGCTGTGACGTGCCTGTGTGCCCCAGTGGTCCCACTTTAGGAGATTAAAGCCCCGAGCTGACAGCTCTTTAATCTCTGGTGCTTTGTTAGTACACCATGTGGTGTAAAAACAGCAGTGCCTTATGGGGAAAAGTTTTGGGAGGAAGTCATCCACAACATTTCACATCATTGCAGGTGAGATATAAGTAAACTCATAAAAACATTAGCTTAAATAATAAGAGACTAACATTTTTAGAAGACCAAGATGAAGCTTCAACCAAAAAAACTATATAACATTTCCAAGGCAGCATTCTAAATGCATTGAGTGAATATCATCTGTGTACAGGATGCCTTTGTCTCTTGAAATCACTATCTGGACCTGCAGCATTCAGGGAATTTCATAACAACAAATGAGTTTAATAATTCAATAAACATAAGTTAAGCGTCACCGTTATACCGTTATACCGTTAAGTCCAAAGACATGCGGTATAAGTGAATTGAGTAAGAACAATTGCCCATAGTGTGAATGTGTGTGTGTGAATGTTTCCCAGCGATGGGTTGTGGCTGGAAGGGCATCCGCTGCGTAAAACATATGCCAGAGAGTTGGCGGTTCATTCCGCTGTGGTGACCCCGAAAGGGAAGAAAGCCGACATGAAGATGAATGAATAAACATAAGTTCAGGAGGAGCTAGGCTGATTATTGACCAACTAATCATATGGTTCCACCTACCTATTGTATTGCAGTACAAAAGACATTACCTAAGCATCCACATCAACATTGTGCAAGCTGTCCCTCGCTCCACCTTTTTTGCGACTTCCAGGGGGGTATTTTCCTATCAGACAGCTCATCTAATATGCTTCTCTATTTCTTGGCACTCACGTTTGCGATACTAGACAATTATAACAAGAGAGAACTTGTGAATTTGAATGAGACAAGATTCCAGAAAAATTATACAAGATGAAATACCAGGTGCATTCTTTAATAGCAGTCTTCCTTTTCCAGCTTGGATTTGCCATGGATTTTTGCCATTGGCTGGGCATTTCTGTCAAATCAACGAGGAGCTTTTTTTATCCTTCAATATAATGACTCAAGACACTGCTTAAAAATATGTTTTTAACTTGTAATTCCAGGGACAAGCACAGAAATTGTTATGCATTGTTAATCAGTCTAAGTGGAAGTATTGTTGAGAAAATGCAGTCTGAAATCAAATATTTAGTGTGTGGTTTTCTGAATGCACACTTTAGAAAATTCTTCCCACAATGCAAAAAGCCAGCTTTATCCTTTTTGTAGCAGAAATTTGCTGACATGGAGATGGGTGAAAATATCATCATTGTTTACATTATTGCTGAAGTACTTTTAATATCACAGTTGTAATGTAATTTATAATAAGATTTTACTTTGAAAAGTATGAACATCACTCAAAAATGTTGAGAAAACTTTACAACCCAGAAATAAAAAAATGAAAGAATACATATTACAAATATCTATTGAATTCTTCTTTTACTGTACATCTGTAACAAGTAACCTCAGAGTGGAATGTACTTTTCCATTCTTGTTGGCCTGAAGCTATGGAATTCCTTTCCACGTCCATTAAACAGATTCAATGTCAGTTTCTAAATCCCAGTCTTGAAATTTATTTTTACTCTTTGGCATTTAACAGTCTGAAACTCTGTCATCATTTTATTTTTGCATTTTATAACCCTTTTTAATGTTGTGCTGTACTGTGTTTTTTTGTGTGGATTTAACATCTGACTTTAGTGTTCCTTTACCATAGTGTTGTTCTTAGTGGTTAGTATTATTAGTTTAGTTTTCTCTGGCCCTAATTTAAGTAAAGGAGAGAGGAAGCAAAATAAATGATCATAAATGAAGTTGTTTATTATTATTCATCTTCATGTCAGCTCTCTTCCCTTTCGGGGTCGCCACAGCGGAATGAACCGCCAACTCTCTGGCATATGTTTTACGCGGGGGATGCCCTTCCAGCCGCAACCCATCGCTGGGAAAATTGTTATAATATATAAATCCATAAATCGCTGTTTATTATTATTATTATTATATAAGCGTAGATTAATTACATTGATACAGTAGACAAAGTCCAATAGTATTTTCTATTACTTTTTATATGGCTCATTTCTCCTAAAAATTGAGGCGTGGTTATCTGATTGATAGCTGTGATTGACAGCTACGTAAAAATAATGCAATGTTGTATGCTGGCAAGTCTCAGCCTCAGACCTCACACCCGCGTAACATTGCCTAAAGGTATGATGGGTTTAATGCTATTTATGGCGGGCACTTCAAGAATCCTGATTTGTCTAGATTTCCGGAAGAATCGAGCATCACATTTGCTTTTGTTCCATTCTGAAGTTCAGAAATGTGCGATTGAAATTTTGTTTTACTAGCTTTGTGTTCCCTCAATTCAATTATAGAAGATTGTTGTTCTGTTCTTGTCACTTCTTCTCTCGTCTTCTGTGAATTTTTTTCATGCCTAACTTGTTGCATGTCCGTCAGTCGATGTTCTGACATTTTCATTGGTTGTTTGTCAAAAGGCCTCATGGGTGGGTCTTGACTGACAAAAAAGCTTCCAAACCCCCCAGAACTTCTCTAAAGGCTACTTGAGACTTTGCTTTTCTATCTGTTGTCATCATGTTGTGAGAGGAGAATTTATGTCAACGATTATACTCAATCAAATTATCCTCGTATACCTGTTTATGCTTTGAAAATTAGCCGTTTTGCTTTAAAGGAGACCTCAGATGCCAAATTAACACAATTCAAGTTAATTTGGTTCGCTAGAGTATATATGCAAGTTCTGTAACATTCTAAGTTAATATTTCTGAATGGTTTTGACACAATTTTGACCTCAACAAAACTGAGTAGTTTTCTAGTTTTAGGCACTATGCCAAATGACTGCTTACAATGCCCATCCCTGCACATAGGTGTGTTTAGCTGTCTGTGGTGTTTTCATAATGCAAATTTGGTGGAAGCATACCAGAGTGATATAATAATAATAACAATAACAATAATAATAGTAATAATAATACAAACTAAAACTATTCAATATATATTTTTGTTCCTGAGGAAACCAAGGCAGCAGGATCCTCTAATTATCTCATGTAAGTTGAACCTTATCGAATTTAGCCGAGACTGATCCATAATATCCACTTTCAACGGAAGAGGTTGACCAATCAAAATGGAAATAGACGTGTATGAGTGTATGAGCTAGCTAAATTTCATGTGAACAAGTCAACCTTTGTTTGTTTAGCAAAACATTGCATTTAGTCTATTTCCAGTGATGAGTAGCAGCTAGGATTGCTATTCATCTAATTGCTATCGAGATCCTCTTGGTAGATATTTATGGCATTTTAAAATGATACACTTATTTAAAGTTGAGGTTATTAAATGTGGAGCCCCTCATGCGCATGCTCATTCTCTCCTCTGTGAGAGGTGCGCGCCTTTCCTGGTGGAAGATTTAGCTCCAAAGTCAATATATCACTAATATCTGCAGCTGGATTGAAGAAAGATGTAATGGTATGTTTGCTAATGGTTTTAACCCCAATTTTAATAGTTTTAAACCAGACATTGAGAATAGAAACAAGATTGATTCCTTTAACAGCACTCTTTTTAATAATGTGACTGCTGACTCGACAGATAAACACTCGACGATGAAATATCCGAGATGAAGATCTGAAGGTAGGTCTGACTTCATATAAACACAGCCTTACATTCATGATCTACATTAAAACTCTTGAAAGTTCTCATGCTTATTTAGAGAGCACCTGAAAATAGAGCTAATGAAAAAAATACTAAACACATATAAAGTTTACATGTCCATGATTGACATGGAGAGATAACTTTATTTTCACAATGAATTAATTTAAGTAAAAGCATTATTTAAAAAAACTAATAATCAATGTTTTGCAGTAATTACGTATTAGTACAATTAGTATAAGTTTACACCCTTGTTTTTTAATTTCATATCAGGTCATTAGAAAATTAGTAACTTCATTCAGAAAGTACACATCATTGCTGATCTGAAACAATTAGCCACAACGTGTTCTGTTATTGCATCAACACCCTATAAAATAAAAAAATGGACTAAATGAAGTACACCTGTGTCTCAGTAATTATCGCACATTTTGTAAATAATCATAGTAGGCTGTCATGGTCAAAAATTCCAGGGATTTTTTGGTCCCGGTCCAGCCATGTGCTCTAAACATTTCACAAATTAGAAATCATGTACTCCAATATTCCTATTTCATAATTTTGCAAGAGATCCACACAATGAGAACATTTTAAAAGACTCACACATTAACCCTTACAACACCTGATTCTCAATCAGTCTCATCGAGTGATTATCCACTCATTACGTCACCGATGTCTCAAACCCCATAAAACAACTCACTCTACCATCATTCTCTCAAGCGGCAACTGAGGAACTTCTGTGGGTATTTTGGCAATTGAGTGATTTAACTCAACATTTGTCATAACTGTGTCTTAATTATATGAAAATATCAGTTTGGCTCTTCTAAACTAGATCTCTATCTAAACTAAAATCATTCCAAAGCATTGACTAATATAACGAAGAGAAAGAATGTGCTTTTTAAGATTATAGCAGGTCACCTGGAATGTATGTCTTGTTTTGTATACTATGTCTGTGTACCTGGCCTCAAGAGTGGCAGCATATCTCTTGCGTCACTTACTGTGCGACAATCTTGCAAACATGTTCTGGTCCTGCATATTTTGTCTATCCCACATTATGCACGCTGATATCACTCCTGTATAACTGATCTCGGTTGTCTCAAGCATGGAACGGTTGTTTTTTGCTCCTCCAGATCAACGATCTGATTAAAAGTTTTTGTCTGGTCTTTCTTTCTAAGTGTCTTCAGGACATGAGGGGTTAAAACACAGACACTTCCTGCATCACATTCCTCACTGAATAATAGGAAAGTGACGGATACTGCAGTTCGTCGTCTGACCACTTGAGGTTGACGCCAGAAGAAAGCAGACTCATATTGACAACTATGATAAACAAAGCTAAAAAGCACATGTCTACATCCCTGGCTCCACTATGTTGTCTGATGGATAATGCGTAAATTGACACTCATGAATGGTGTGAATTTTATAACTCATTTGCTTAAAATATATTTAAATTTACAGTTTTCTATAATTAAAGGTGGAGTTACTCAAATTACTTGTTTCAGACTCTCTTTGCTGCCTGCGCTTTTAACATAACATTCAGGTTTTTTTCTTTTCTAACAAACTCATTGCTTTTTATATTTAATGGTTATTTTATATTTGTGAGCACTGCCATATGATAGCAGAGAGCTCTAACAGAGGACAGGTTCAAATCTAACCTGGTCAGAGCAACCTACAATGTGAGTAAATGATGCCACTTTTCTTTGTCAGTTTTGCTCTCTCTTTCTTCGTCCCTTAGGTCTAATTAACCAACTCAGGCTCTGCAAAGCGCAGTCAGCCAATTCAAAGGCATTAACAATTCATGGACAGACATCACAGAAATAACCAGACCTTCTCCTTCCATTTGACTATGGTGGGGGGAGGGGGTCAGAGAGGGCTGTGGTAGAGAGCAGCGCAGATCCATCATGTAATCAGCCCACTCTCAACTCAAGTACAGCATCCTTTTGCTGCATCCCAAGAGGCTGCGCACTCTTATGAAACTGGAACCCTGCCATGGTGATTGAATGATTCTCAGTCAGATAAATAGAGACTTTCTGGACTGTTGAAGAGCGACTTATCCTTACAAAATCAGAGGACTTTTTACAGTAAAGGCTCAGCTAAAAAATTCTCCTAATTTACGCAGCATATAGTTCCCAACATTTCTACAATCCTACAGTCTCTTGCAAAGTGTTATTGGTAAAAATGGATGCTGTTTGGTTCAAATGTATATTAACACTCTTTTTAATTCAGAAGTAAAATTATTTTAACTGAATAATATATGACTATAATAGGTTTTATAACAATAAAATCATTCAAAGCTTTTTGTGTTCAAATAATTGAGTTCTAGATGTGGCACAAGACCTAAGGCATGACTGCTAGCGTCTCCCAGAAGCTGCTCAATAAAACATTGCTGTCATAGTAAAACATTAATGGCTCTGTCTTCGAGCATTAACCCACACGAACACACATTTAGGCCACCATTTCTGCATGAGGCTTGGTTGCGACCACCCGCCCTTCAACCTCCTCACTCCAAAAATTTCAAAGATTTAAAAAATATAAAGTTAACGCACAGATCTCCGAAAATGAGATGAAAGCATAAACTCCATGTACAATAATAAATTAAATTACATCATAAATTACAAAAAAATTATACACGTGTGAATCAGCTTTTGTGCAATACACATTGAAAAATACATATTTCAACGAAGTAAAACCATGTAGTTTATCAAGGTAAGGCAATTTTTTTTTATTTGTATAGCACACTCCATTCATACTGATATTTCAAAGTGCTTTACAATAGAATAAAACAGATCATAGATAAAAAGCAATGGATATGACATTTAAAAAGCATTACAATTCAAAGACAAAGAAAATCAGAGGTTTAAGGTGCAGTTCTATTCGGACAGCAGTGCTCTGTCAGTAAATGCCACATTTAAATAGATGAGTTGTTAGCCTGGATTTAAATGTGAATAAAGTTGTAGCTCCTCTAATATTCTGGAAACTGGTTCCAGCTGTGGGCAGCATAGTAACTGAAAGCAGACTTGGAGTAAACTTGTGGTAATGCTAAATGATTTGAACCTAATTGTCTAAGAGCTCTCTTCGACTTACATATAGTCAGCATTTCTGTTGTCTATTTTGGTGCTAAGCTGTTTTGTAACTTACACTCAAGCAATGGAACTTTAAAAACTATTCTATATAAAAACTATATATGTCACTGGGTAATTCAGAGGCCTGATGACTGGTGTTATCTGCTCCGTCTTTCTAGTCAGGATCCGTGCAGTGCAGACATTTAGAAGTCTCCCCTCAAAATAAACATGTCCATTGAGACATTCTTCTGCTTATTGAGTTTGTTATAATTCTATCAGGACCATGTCAGACCATAATTTTTTTGTAAAGAAAATTTGCATTCTAGTATATTTAGGCTACTAAAAGTAAAGTAGGCATCTGCTGTAATGGTTTAAATGAACTAAACCGAGAGCTTTAATGCTCAGATAATATGGTTGATTGAGCAACTCTCAAAACAAACAAGTTCCATCCCAAAAGAAATCAGTAATTGTTGTTATTTACATGTCTAGACTTTGTATTGCAGTTTGTTAAAAGAATTTCTTACTCTTATTCTTATTGTTACTCTTAGGATGTTCAGAACACATTCAGCTTAAGCATTTAGCTAACGTTAATCCAAAATCTAATTAAATATGGCTGCATTATGAGGCATATAGTCACCTGGTGAATGAGAACCAAGAGTTAGATTTAGATTATTAGAGTTAGATTATTTTTCTTCTTTTCCACGGCCGATTGTCTCATTCGACGAGTCCCTGTTTTGCATGCTTGAGCCATTATTAATCAATGAAATCGATTGAGAATATATATAAATAGTTAGAATTGAACAATTCTTAATCAACTCATAAAAATGTATGTTTTTCAGGTGAACTGTAACATAAAAAGACCAAGGTTTCAACACAAACAAGTGATAAAATAGCTTAGAGCTAACTTCTGACCTCACAGTTGGATGCAAAAATACTGGTAGAGTAAGCCCTTAATCTGCTGATGGGGCACTCCCGTTAAAAATAGAAAGACAAAACACATCCCACTGATCAAATCAGCTTACCTCACATACAAGGCAACAAGAGCCCAGAAATCTACTGAAATAAATGATCAACAATGAGAGAGTGGATAGACCGGTTATCAATTGGAAAATAATTACATTCATGTTTAAGTTATCTCTAAATAACATGAAAACAGAGTATAAATTATGCTATTAAAATCTCTGAATACTGATCACAACTGTTTGCCTTGTTCAATTTGAGCATATAACTGCAATGAACTCAATGAACTACACTTAAATGTCTTAATAACATAATAAAGAAAGAACATTTCCATCAGGTTTAATAACCAAATATCTTTATTTATTCAAATAAATCCAAGAATAAATACATGTGATTTGATTAAACAGTCACACTAGTTCGTTAGCGCAATGAACATTTTCACATATAAAGGAAATAGTTAGGAAAACAGATTCTTTTTTTCATGTACACATACATTTTCTTTAGCAAAAAAAAAAGTAACACACTTATCAGAAATCATTCAGAAGATTCTTTTGAAACTAAGTATCTTAAAATTGATTAAAAAAAATCTATACATTACTTTTTTATAAAATAGGGAACCACCTTCCCGGAGTCAAAGGCATTAGTTCAGAGCTGGCTTGACTGAGCAGAAACTTGCACAGAATTCTTCTCTAATACATACTGATTTGTTTTTGATGCATCAATGATTTCTGCACGACTCTCCTCTTCTTCGTCTGAAAACACATTTTACCTGCTGCAAAATCCTCCTTGTTTTAGTGTTCAAACTGTTTTATTCAGCATTCGAAACCAGAGCTCTCCTTCATGTCCTCAAACAAAACCCAAAATAGTGGTTCTGATGATCTATGAGACGCATCTTTAGTGAATTCAAAGGTTCAGGTTACTCACTGGGAACACAGTGTGCTACAAAGTCCAGAGCCTGCTTCTCTTCAGTTCATTTCCAGCGGAAGGTCCATCTTGTGGCTCTCACTGCTGATAGCCTGCTCAAGCAGAGCTCTCTGTGTGATGGCCGGAAGGTAGAGGAAAGCATAGAGGACTCCAAGCACAAGGAGAGCAATGACCAGAGGAAGACCCCAGTCTGAGGTCACAATTGGCTCTTCACAGCGTGCCTGCAGAAGAGAGCTCTGCATTCTTCCACTGGTTGATGGAAGGAAAGATGAAGAGAAGTGATCTTCAGGTTGTTCACTGTTCAGTATTTTTATTTGACAAGACATACTTCCAACACACTCCTCTGTTTGTGATAAACCAGTCAAAGAAAGATTCCAGCTGGAAGTCACCACATCAGGAGCTTCTCCAGATATATCCAAAAACTAGCAGACATGAGGACCAGAATCAAAGACAGGCAGCTCCTGGCGGTGTCATGATTAAATATCAAATCTAACATGTTTTTTAGGACTAAACTCTTATAATGGAATTATCTGCGCTTGATTGTTGGCTTAAGCTATGCTGAAGGTGTCATAAGGCCAGCACAGAGAACAGTACAGGACTCAATTTAACGGTTATGCAACAGTGTTTTGGTAGATCTCTCTTCAGATCTAAACCAGTAATAGCTGCATCATCATCGAATATCCTCTTTCGAATCTGGAAGATGATTACAAATGCTATTTAATGTTATTTAAATCTACACTGAAAAAAAATCCATGTTCAGTGAACATAAAAGGGAAAGCATCATAAGACTTTAGGAAATGTTGTGTTTTTTATAAGTAAAAAATAATTTGTTGAGCTGACTTAATGGATGTAATTGTTATATTCATCATTATCTTGTTTTGCCAATGAATATATTTCAGCGACAGCAACAGACAAAAACAATTTGTTTTGTTCTGTTAACTGGATAAATAAAATGAAATTGATCGAATTAACTTTTTTTTATCATCACAGAATTATTTATAGCAGGGGTCTCATGGTGGCATCTTGTAATTATCTTCAATGGAACAAATTTAAAAAGTTTATATTTTATATGTATGTAACTGTCAGGAGAATTATTTTATTGTTATGTTACAATCTTATATATCCGATGTAATTAAAGTGTGTCAAATTATGAAGTAACTAGAGCTTTGCATGAAGGAGACTTCTATGTATTCCCGAAAAATCTAGGTGACTGAAACCAAGATATAATCATTGGAGTTGAGGAACGTCTCTGAGTTAATCGTCTGATTTTACTCAACTGGAGGAAAAACGGTTCAAGTTATGACCACATTGTGTTTTCTTATCTGACTTGGGACAAATAAAAACAGTGAGTGACACAACAGCACCAATAGGAGAAGGAAAAAGAGGAGAAGAGAAGGAACACAGAAGCCTTGGTCGTGGAATTGTGTTATAAGCCTGTCTCTTCTTTTGTACTTCGTGATGTGTTCCATGTGTTTAAGAGAATTTCTTTGAAAGTATCATCAAATGAAAGTGACCAGTAGGCCAGATATGGAGTTACCCATACCCAGAATTTGTGCTCTGCATTGAACCCATTCAGTGTACACACAGCAGTGAACAAACACACCGTGAACACACACCCGGAGCAGTGGGCAGCCATAGCTACGGCGGCCAGGGAGCAGTAGGGAAACTACTCAATTGATCTGAGGATCGAACCAGCGACCTTCTGATCAAGCTACTCATCCACCAGACCACAACTGTCTCTATTTATGATATTATCATAGTATGAAGACTGTTTAGAACACTTGTAATCTAGGTTTACAACAGTTCAGCTCCGAATGCCTGCAATCATGTAACCTTGGTTAAAAACGTATCCCCTTCCATCAGCACACAGTAAGGACACATGTGAGCACAGTAACACTATTCTATCTCTAACTTGGGTCTGGCAGAGAATCATACAAAACTAATACATGTTTGCTAAAAGGTGTTAATGAAAGCATCCGGAAGTGTCGCTCTCCACATAGTGCGATAGCGCACACTACTCATGTACTAAATCCAGTGGACAATGAAATGTTATGTTCCAGACAGGCATTGTTAGGAATTTATGGTGTCTTATAAATTTCAGATTAACACTTTCTCATGGCTTATTATTTTCTCATAGCTTATGTTCAAATGTTGAAATACTCAGCTCTAGCTGATGTTTCAACATAAACACACTGTTCAGAAAATGTTCTTAAAGAATTTGGGGATTTCTGTTGAGCTAACGTGTATGTTTATATTGATTCACATTATTTACTCTTACCTATTATTTACTAATACTGAAAAAGTCACATCAGCTGGACAAATGGCAATTTTATTTTTACAGTGTGTCTGGGTAACACTTAATGGAACAGTTTACCATGTATAACATGAACATATCACATGTGTAGTTTGCCTTCCAGTGTAAGATGTGCAATTCCTAAATGTAGACTAGTCCTTGAAGGTAGATGAATGAGAACAGTGTTTCTTTCACGTTTCATTTTCCAGAGATAACCATACACATTTCCACATCTGTAACTTAGTTCAAATGAGAACAAATCTTTTATCAGACTGGGGGTAAAAGCAGGAACTGAGTGAAGCTGAGTTTGACTCAGGTGGACTGCTGTAACCTCCACAGAGAAAGGCTTCTCCCTTAGAGGCGGCAGAATCAGGCCAACAATGTGAGGACAGGACATGGAGTCCTAGAGAAATGTACGGAGCAGGCTATTGTTTCAGAAGCAAAAAGCTGATTTTACATTAAAGTACTCCATGGTTACAAAAAGAATTTAATGATGACTGTAAAAACATCTTCCTGAAAATGTGATTTTGAACATTTTCCCACAGACGCAGAAATAATTTGGCTATACATTTAAAGGTAGGTTTATTCATGTTGTATCATACATCATATTTTTACCTGTGTAAAGAGCACCTTTCCACAGAAATAATATATTATATTACAAATTCTCACCCATGAACGAGACCAAGGAACTAAAATATTTGAGGAACAGCTCTGTGAACCTAAACAAGGTACGACTTTACTGCTAGAACATTTCAGAAATCTTGGTGAGAAGGTAACAGTTTTACCCACATTTTACCCAAATGGACCATAAACAAAACAACTGTTGGTCTCTTTCTGCATCGCCACAAAAGATTCAAACCATGCAGGGATTCAATTATCATGAGATTAGTTGACAGCTGAGACCTTAGTGACCAAATAAACAAAAGACAGCACAGCACCTGAAAGTTCCCCTGCCACAGTGACAAAACAAACACATCACGTCAAAGAGACGATGGAGAGATCCATGTATTGTCAGATCTTAGGTGAGAAGACCGCCATGGATGATGGTCGTTGATGGATATTCCAACGTGACAATTACTCAAAGTACCTGGCCAAGACAACAAAGAAGTAGCTTAACAAGACATACATTAAACAGAGTTCCTACAATTTTCTTCAAGTTAAATCTTTTTAATATCACGCATTTCAAAAATTAGTATCTATTTTCAGCCTTTTCCCAGCCCCACAGAGAAAAGAAAATGAAGTCCTTTCAATTCAGAACAATCATTTATTAAGCAAATAAAACGCTTATCAAGAGTTTTGTGGATTTAGCATAGGAGTATAGTGCCTTCAAACACATACTATAGAGTTGTCTTTTTTTAATTTTTTGCTCTTCAAAATGTTTGCCATCGGGTTTAACCAACTCCTATAACAAGCTTTTTCCATCCACGTCTCGTTACATTTCCCCATTGTCTCAACTATCTTCTTTGCACCGTGTCGTATGGCTGAATAGCCTGCTTCTTTTTCCCATCTTCTTCATCTTTTGCATCTTTTTTTCTTCTTCTTAGTCTTCTTTTCTTATTTTTTTATCATTGGTTGACATACAGTGTAATGGTGCATATCGCACTTTACTTACATTATTTGGTCACAAAAATGGTGGTTAAAAAATAAATCTTTAGACTTTAAATGTCATGCTGAAAAAGTTTTAAATTACATCATTTTTAAGACTGAGCTATCACATTTTAAGACTTTTAAATGCATTTATGGACAAATTTCCAAATTTAAAGATTTTTGGACTTTTTAAGACACCATGGGAACCCAGATTAAAGTGTCAACACCCCCTGATTCAAATGATGACTCAGTCTTGAAAATCCCAGGGAAAGTTAACTAGAGGTCAGGGTGTGGAATTTACATAAAAAGTGCTCATTCGCTTACACACGTCATTTACTGAACGAGTGCCAACTTAACCGCCTGCCTATGCAAGGAAAAGAAAATAGTACATTTGTATTGTTGAGTTTACTACATAAATGTAGAAGGAGACTCCCATCTTTTGCCTATTTAGACAGTTCTAACAGATTAATGTTTAGGTAGCTCACAGTTTATTTGTCTTGCTAAATAAACAGAAACATTTAGGAATGTCAGCTTTATCGAAACAATGAAATACTGCATCAAATTGCTGCATCGTAGATCTGGTACATTGAACATTTTCTTTCAAACTAGAAATTGTGTAAAACAAAAAATGTATTTCTTTGTTGAAAATAAATGACCCTTTCAGATAATAGTCTTCAGCAGAAAGAGAACAATGTATACATGTTAATATCTTAAAAAGGGGTTAGGGGTTTGTGACAATTTAAGGTCTTTGAGACCTTGCCTGTCTCCAGATCATAATCCATTTTAAGCTCTTTATTGTTTTGCTGTCTCTCACTGTTGAAATAAACAGACCAGTACATTTATGCAAAGATAACTTATTTTGTCTGCTTGCAAATAATCTAAATCAGCAGAGCTTAAATAAAAACCTTCTTCCCTCAGTGAAGGCTCGAAAAGAAAAATACATACAATTGTTATAAATAAACCATGGCTTATACTATTCAATTTTTTTTTAATTGGAATCGCTGTTTACTTTGTTAATAGTAAGATGAATCATCAATACTTTTTAAAATCTGATCATTTTTATTTTCTCTGAGCTTAAATATGCAAGTAAAATTTGTGAATGAGAGATTAACCCTTAAAAAGGAATTTTAAAAGGAATTTAACCTCATTTATGTGATTAGAATAAAACAGTGAAAAGGTAAATATATTAAGGATGCATAAAAGGGGACAACAAAGTCTATACTAAAAATGCTATAATCCTACAATTCACAGGATTTGTTGAAAAGCTCCTAAAACATTTGTCCCGCATCCTCTATTTGTTCTTTTCTGCAGGCTGACCACATGTGTATTGTCAACACAAACATGAATCTGAAACTGTATTTATTATATAAAGCTTTTTGAAACCCTGGCCTAACCAGAAATGACTGGATGATGATTGCAAGACTCTCTACACACATCCACACGCACGCACACAGTGCTTAAAAGCACATTCTCTAGACACTATGACCCCTGAACTATTTTTAGCTGCACTAGCGATGAGAACTTCGCTGCTATGAGAAGCAGGTCTTAGAAAAGAATGAAAATAGTTTATGTTACTCAAAGAGCCATGACAAACACTGCAGAGGTGGCCATCTTTGGAAGCAAAAGAATTATACCACATTTGGTGATGAAAAAGAATTGATGTTTATGTGAATATGAAAATTCCTTTCAAAAGCATGGATGGCAACTCTGTAGCTCGGGTTGAAGAGAAATATAATGGGATTCTTCTGAGTGGGATTTAAATCCATCCTCAAAGGCAGAGGTCAATCGTTGAATACATTTTCCACTGCTGCATCTCTTAAAATAGATTTTTGTATGGATATCTGTCAAAGATCAATAAAATGCAACATCATCTTCTGACATATGAAATGGCGAGTGTGTATGGAATCACATCACCACTGAAAGTGACCTTTGCTGTGTCATGCTGTGGAAACTGATACATGTTATTCCGTTCCTTTAACTATAAGACAATTTAAAACTGACTGATGTGATCAGAGGGATATTGGGAGCATCTTCTTACACAATACAGCTTTCGCAAATTGCTAGATAATGCATGATCAGAGTGAAGATTGTTCTCAGCTCATGACCAAATACATTGACCAAATACAGTACCAGTTGCCTTTATTTTTATAAAATGTAATGTCCTTCAGATACATTGCATACTTCACATACCATTTTTATAGCATATGGGTAGAAAGTAACTTATGTGGGCGTGGGTCATATTTTTAAATCTCACAAGCACAAAATATAATTAAAATTAAATAAACGTATAACGAAAATTAAATAAACGTATAAGTAAATATAACTCAAACTTATGCCACCTCTCTGAGAAGCAATGCAATTGTTAAAACGACACAGCAGCGCTCCAACGTGGCTAAAGAATAGATTGCAGGTGCATTCTTTTTTTTTTTTCTTTTTTAAGAAAGAAAATCCCAAACAAAAGCACAAAAAAAGAACAATTTCACTCAAAGCGTAAGAAAGGGTGGGAAAGTTACAAGCAATAAATTAGAAATATGAAATTGATTTTGAGTTACAGATTAACCAAAATAACTTTTTCTCGATTTTAATGAATCCAGAGTTCATAAAATAACGATTCATTAAAGATAACAACTAAAATGTTACTTCTTAAAAATACCTATATTCAGATTTTTTTAAATGTATTGATTTAGAGCATAATGGAAATTTTCCTGGCGAACGTTTTGATCCTTTAAAAAATGCAGCTCGACGATCTACAAGTCATGCCTGGATAGAAACAGGAAGCGGAAATACAGAGGGAGCGGTTGACAACTGATTGAAAACAGAAGAGCTTCTACAGCAACAAAACAAAATCCTGCAAAGATGGAGCTTTGTGAAATATTATACAATAAGGCGGAATACATCGAGACGGTAACGTTGTGATAATTAAAAAAAATGTTTAGTCCATATTTGAAGCCCCAAAATTAAAAATGATTTCGTAGCTCATTTGCCATGCAAACTAAATTTATGAGTGATTTGACACCGTCATCATTTTCATTACCGTTAACTAAGAGCTTGCTTTGAATGAGGGTCTAGATTATTTGCATTCTTTAATAAATAGCTGGGCTGTCATGTGATATTAAATATGTTTGCTTATCCCTCTAGGCATCGGGGAACAAAGTCAGCCGACAGTCAGTGCTCTGTGGCAGTCAAAATATCGTCCTCAATGGAAAAGTAGGTGATGGTCTTCCCTGAACTCCAACAAAGGTAGCACGCTTTTACATGTCCGAATCTGTTTCAGACTATCGTGATGAACGACTGCATCATCAGAGGAGATCTCGCTAATGTCCGAGTCGGGAGACACTGCGTCATTAAAAGTCGTAGTGTGATCAGGCCACCCTTCAAGAAATTCAGCAAAGGGTGAGAAATTGACAGTCCTTTTAACTCTGATCGTTGACACTAAATGAGCTTGTGTTTGTCTTCATTAGTGTGGCTTTCTTCCCCTTGCACATCGGTGACCATGTGTTCATCGAGGAGGACTGTGTGGTCAATGCAGCCCAGATAGGATCATATGTACACATCGGGAAGAATTGTGTGATTGTAAGTTATCCACTGAAGGTTTCAAAAAAGTTAACGTCAAAGGAAAAACTAGGAAGTTTGTATTCTAGCTGCTTTTTTCTGAGCAATTCATTTGACCTCATCAGATTTTTAAGATAATCATTGTTGTAAAGGTTGTTTATGCGGTTATTTTGTGTATTGTCTACACTATACCTACATAAAGTAACAGATCTGAATTTCCCTGTTCAGCATTTAAAAAATCAAACTACACATTTATGTAGCATGGTTATTCGGGCTGAATCTGTTTGTCAAACCGTTCATTAGAGTGAAGCCCATCATCAAAACACCCTACCTCACACACAGTGTACAAGATAGCATAGATTCCACGAGTGACATCAAGGAGTGATGATATTAAACACAATCGCCCACAAGAGCGGCATTTGTTTATGGAGATTTAGACATGTGCAGTGAGCAAAAGTAGGACAAATTCACTGATGGGATGTAATGCTAGAAAAACAGCATCCGCAATATGGGAAATAAAATGAACAAGTAAATGCTAATTTTGTCAAACCTTATTTGTTATGAAAACTTCATTGTAAATTTCTTCTGTTAAAACATCAAGCTTGCTTTATTAAGTGCTTAATGGGAGTTTATTGTGAAATAAGAGCTTGTTGTTCTCATCGTAATCCATGTTTTTCACACGTTGGGAGTAACAGAAAGTCCCTAGGTTTTGTTCATAGATGTTGTGTACATTTTTAGAATGTGCTAGAAAAAGTTATTTTTTGGAAAAGGATCTGCTTGTCTTTCAGGGTCGACGCTGTGTTTTGAAAGACTGCTGTAAGATACTTGATAATACAGTTCTTCCACCAGAGACCGTGGTTCCTCCGTTTACAGTATTCTCTGGTTGTCCAGGTGAGAACTTGCAGATGTATCTTTTAGTGGAATAATGCCTATAAAACATGCATTACTTTGTTACAATGGCAATATGAGTTATAGTCAATTACGTAGTTTGAACTAGTGTAGCTTGCACTTTCAACCAAATGTACGATTTCTAACATGTATTGTAATAAAGATTTTGACAAATGACTTAGGAAACTTGATTGAATTGATTGATTGTCTAACTTTCAGTTTTGTTATCCATTTGAGGATTATTTTCGGGAGAGCTTCCTGAATGCACACAAGAACTGATGATCGACGTCACCAAGAGCTACTACCAGAAATTCCTTTCCCTCAGCCAGATCTAGGAGGGCGCTGAAGCCTGGGTCTGGGGCCAGAGGAACTAAGAGACTATTATTCGAGGAGAGCTGTTGCTCTGGGTCACAGCTGTTGTCTTGCCCAGTCCTGTTTTACAGCTGCGCTCAATTCAAGTTTAATAGCTTTCTTCATTGTATAACAGTTGTGATGAGCAAAAAAACTACAGTTAAACTGATTTAAATGCATCGCTCATGCTTTTCACGTCAGTATTTTAGATGGTTTCTCTTGCTACAACACTTTAAAGATTAGATGTAAGGCTGAAGTAAGTTTATTTATTAACTGTACCATTTCTGCAATACACTGTTTTGTATGTGCAAAAAAACCCTAGTTAAACATGTTAATAAATCCTTTTTTTAAATGAAAACTGTTTATTATACTGAATATTTTTATTTATTTTAAGGAATTACAGGATGTGTGTGGTTATTGCATATATTCATAATTTGTGGGCCAAAACTTGTTAAACGTTTCTTAGAAATCTTTAGACTGACTTTCTTGCTAGTACCTATGAAAAGGTCCATTTTCATCAATCATCTGGAGTAAATTCCAAACGTTTTTTTTCTTAATAAATTGGTAAAACAGGTTGATGACAAGTAATTAATTGTTTTTATATGTACATTTGTAGAGATTGAGTTACGAGTTGTTCAATACAATAGATTTAACAATCTTTACTCTTAACATTAAAAGTCACAAAGGTTACAATAACAAATCTGTTATATTTATTCTATACAGATTTAAAATAAAATTGCCTTCCCAGACCCAGGGGCCTCTCCATGGACAGTTCGCCCAGTGCAATTGTTTACACTTGTCAATTTTGCTTGCGATACTTGACCAACTATGTAAGCGAACTCTGAAACTAAGCTCAAGCAAAGAAAATCTAAGTGTTCCCAATGTGAAAGCAGCCTAGCAGCTGTGACATTTTTTGAAGTAAAAAATGAAGCAATTGGGCTATAGGATACTGTGTTAATATATGTATTTAAGGAACACAAGCAATAAAGGCTTGTTTACATCTCCCCTCAAGATAAAAACAAATGTATTACTATTTTGGAATCTGTTCAGCTGATTGACTGATATGGTCACAGGGCATCAGTAGCATTTTAGTCTCAAAAAGTAGCAGAACGATCAATAAGTTATTGAAATAATGTTTATAGCTTGACTCTCCTGTAGTTGCATCATGTTTTCTGAGCTTATATTGTGTAACAGTCTCCAAACAGTATGTAACGATCACAAATCTATAATGCCCTTTAAAAACCAGCAGTTTTGAAATGATTAAGTAATGACTTCAATGCAAATAATCAAATCTCTTCCTGCTCATTGATATTAACCCTGCATATCATACATCATTTATTCAGTTTATTTAATGTTACAACAATTAACACTCAAGAAGCAGCAGTCTCACCTAATGTCACAAGCTCAGTGACATTCTCTCTATATTATGGGCAGACTGTGTTGTAAAAAAGTATCCAGAAAGACTACCCATGCAGCAGTACCACTCATTTCTTTCTAGTTGGTACTATGAAAGCCATATATTTGATCAAATGAACCCTGCATTGGTAAGCATAACATGCTTTATTAATATTATAACATTTATGGTTTTCCAACTTTCTAGCAGCAATGTGACTTTCCATTTTGAACATATTTAAAACAGCAGTATAGCTACGCTTTCAGAAAAACAAACGTATAAAAAGCTGAAAGAACTCCCGGTGTAGTAATGCATGGATCTGCATACTTGTCTCTCAGTCCAGGTTCCACTGTGCTAGCCACTGCTGGTAATGTACCAGCTGCTCCGCCGTCTCCTCTGGTCTGCTCCTCCTGCGCTCTGCCTTTGGAGTTTCTTGAATCTCAGATTGTGGTTTCATTGAAATACTCTTCAGTAAATCGTCCAGATTATTTACACGTCTTTGAGGTTGCCATTTAGAATCGATGCTAGGTACAAACAGATCTCCAGCTGTAACATGGACGGACTCATCCTCCACTGGAATGTGGAGGAAATAGGCGTGCAGCATCATCCGATACGGATCATTGTCTGTTCGCAGACTGTAGGTGTAATCTCCAACAATGGGATGACCAACGGCACTGCAGTGTACGCGGAGCTGATGTGTCCGGCCTGCATGGGTAGAGGTAGGGTGATCAAATTGTAACTTAATAGAAATAGAACAAAGAATCTATGTTAAATGTGGAGTATGTGATTCCTGGTGGCCAGTGCTGAGAATGGAAACAACCCAAAAAACAAACACACTCCCATACCATAAGCGCTAACATTCCTATACCATTATTGACGGTGTGTTGGAAAAATACTCTGATGACAGACACTGTTATTAATTAACTGTTGTCAATTATTTAGCTCTCTATATGCTTGTGTTCTATATGCATAATTCTCCTCAGTGTATTCTCAACATCAGTACAGAATGTCCAGCCTTGATTTTGTATCAGTACCAGTGTACCATGCCACTTCGACTCATTCTCTGGATCCTGAAGCACAATGCTTTGTTCTTGTAGAATACAAATGTATTTATACCACGGTCTGTCTAAATGCTTGATCGTGATTGGCTACTAGGTGTGGTATATTTTCTATATACCCCACGTAGTGCCAGCTCAGTCAAATCACTCTGTGTATCCTTAAGGAACCACTGATGGGTGCATTAGAACACATCAGCCTGCAGTTTGCATTGTGCAGTTCTTCGCCTCCGCGTCGTGGTTTAAAAATCAATATACAATGCCTAGCCTTTGTATATCCCTTACATGGTTAATGGAATACATGTATATACACACATACAGTTCCAAAATGAAGAAAAGACACTTGCTCTGCTTAATGTAACAACATACATTTGCATATTTTACACATGTTCCCATATATGACAAATACCTCAATGACACATACCTTATTAGCTTTCTAACTTCAAAGGAAAACTGAAAGGATCTTGTTCTTTCTTATTATTAAACTAAAGTTTCTATTCACACCCACGACAGACCTCATGCACTGCACCTCGTGCACTCAATTGCACCAATTTTCTTGAACTTTTTCAAGAAAAAAGGTTTCCCCTCTTGTTTTGATTTTGACTTAAATTATTTTACGTGAATGAACAAAAAATATATTGAGCATTTATTCTAATTTTGAGAAATGTTTAACTGTAAATACACATTATGAACGAAATATATAACTGTTGCCCCTGATGGCAGCCACACAATCAACTATCTTTATTCATGTTTTAAAGAACTCTTTTGGCACTTACTGTAGATCAAAGAGATAAAGAGAATATACATTAACAGAATCAGCAAGAACCAATAACTCTATCCAAAGAGTGCAAAAACAAATATTGTATTTTACACAGTTCCTTTAGTCAAAACAAGATAACGATTACCTATACTTCTCATAAACCAGTCAACAAATATAGAAAAAAAGATAAATGTCATGTGAGGAAAATGAGCAAACAGTAGCTTTCAGTAAACACTTTGATTTGTACATGCACCTACATTACAAATGAATAATCAATAAGTCACATATATAATGAATTACATTTTACACTCCCTTGCCAAGCCAATAACTCCAGTATTAATCCTAATTGGCTGTGATATTATTTAGGTCCAATAAACTCCGTAAAAATGTTTTATAATTTTATTTTAGATCTGTTTACTTACAGGGATATCCGGGTTACACAAAATCTCTCAGCATTTCTTCCACTATGCTGTGTATCTGTGCAAAGTCAATTAAGGTACTTTTAAGGCAGATTATTAAAATCTCCTTCGGTTCATCAGTAATAAAGAAATTTGCTGATCATTTAATATATTATATATTTAACACTTTCTTTTGATAACTCATTATAGAACTGACACCAAGGTTGAAGGAACTATCTAAGATTTTCTATTTTCAATCTAACATTGAAATCTTAGTTTTTAGGATGTTGTATGGTTTGTGGTTTCTTTATTCGTGCGCATCTGAAGTTTATTCCTCATCAGGAGTCACAGCTGCCTCATGTTAATCATCTTCCTCCTATGTAAGGCTTTTCCTCACCCTTTCCTGTTGCTGGAGTATCAAATCCAAATCTTCATTCTTTATCTAGTCTGTGAATCAATTTTCAGTTATTTAGTATTTACTTGAGCTTGGTGAGGCCTATATACTCCATTGTTCCACTGTGGTTTTTCATCTGGGAATTGACGAGTGAGCAAAATAAACTTTCAATGACAGTCTTCTCCCTATCCTCCTTTATTCTCTTTCCCTTCACAGTTAATGTTTTTTTTTGGAAAATGCATTACAATTTATGGATTACTCGGCATGTAACTTGTTACTTATTACAGAAAGTTACACTACTGCGTTACTCCAAAAAGTACTGTCACTCTGTCAGAAAAAATCATACCTGTCAAAGGCTGCAGAAGCACTTTAGTGACTGGATCACCATCATATTGCCCATACTCTAAAACTCTCAGCTCGGTTTCACTGGGCTTTGGATTCTCACATCCTAGCAGATACAAACCTAAATCAAGATCCATCGTTTCATTTGATTCTCATTTGAAGCAGGAGTGGTTCTGACCTTCCGTTCCTTCAGTGCACATCATATGGGTCTTCCCCTCTGTGGTGTTCTTGCCGATTGCAGACTTCAGAGTCAGACTCTCTTCGGCCACAATCCCACGCACCTGCAAAGGATATTTACTATAGTTTATGCTTTTAAGGTACAACATCGTTTACTCTATGTGTGAGTACTACAGTACCAGTGCAAGATAAGCTTTGGTAACTCGTCTGTCTTTGAAACAACGATACGCATGTCCTGCTGCAGCCTTGTTCAGTGCTACACACAAAGCACCACTGGTTGAGAAATCCAACTGATGGCAAAACCTGCAGCATAAAACAGCATGTAGAACACTGGAGTGCCCCGAAGAGCAACAAAAACATACAATGTCTCGAAGAGATAAAAAAAACATGAATTCACCTAAACCCGTAGAAAGTGTCAGGATCAGCAAGCTCTGGGAAGCGATGCTTCAGCTGACTTTGGACTGTCTGCTTCTCATACCACATTTTGCTGTCAATGCGGATGTCCCAATGTTTGTTGATGACAATATAGTTTGGACTGTGATACAAAACACAGAGGTTTTCTAGACTTGCAGGCTCCATGCTTGCACTTCCATGGAAAGCTAAACCAGGTGGTGCGTTGCGCAAAATATCTTACAGTAATAACAACCAATCTTAATTACAAGTACAGCATTTATTACTGAGCCAATAATAAGTTTACTTTTTTCAATGAGCGTTAACGCTGCTGGAGCATACTGTGAGATGCAGTGGGATCCAGATTTCTGTTTATCTGACGGCGTTACGCAGTAAACCTCTTATAACATTGAGAGAACCTCACGTTAGCACGTTTACTACAAAAGCTTCGCTGTAACAACGCAAACAAAATAATTCGAGACGAGAGCGACATTCCGGCAGCCATTGCAGTTTCAAAATAAAAGTCTGTTTTTTATCTTAAAAGCAGTTGAACGTAATAAAATATAAATGCACTTTACTGTAGCACACATATAAACTCACAGAAACACATTTTATCTTAACATATAACTTAACCACATAAATAACCCAATCATTTAACGAAACGGCATTTACACGTTATTAACGTAACTAGCATGAGAAGCAGTCTATAAAAGTCTATTAGTTTAGTTTTTTTAGGTGAGGGGGGAGGGGGAGTGTATTCCAGAGAGCACAGTAAATTAACCATTTGGTTAAAACGGAACGCTGGGTAGATTAACCCGCTTTTACTCCGTGTATGTTACAAGAGACCTGATAAGATAACCGTTAGTTCAGGCAACCTCCGTTTGTTAACCGAGAGTTAAATTTCAGTGTGTCGACGAATGACTTGTTTAACATGGAAAACCAAGGAGAAAAGAAGAGAGCGCTGTATTTCACTGAGGTGGAGTTGGAGGTATTGATGTTGGCTTCTGAAGAAATGAAGCCAATTATAACGAACAAAAGCAACACAGCTGCGTCCGCAAAAGCTAGAGATTTTGCATGGGAGAAAATTACCAACCTAGTGAATGCGTAAGTCAATAACAGTAATCTTGTTCCAATGTAGTGTGAATTATCAATTATAACCATAGTTTATATATATATATATATATATATATATATATATATATATATATATATATATATATATATATATATATATATATATATATATATATATATATATATATATCCTTATTTCTGGACTATAAGCCGCAACTTTTTTCATAGGTTTTGAACCATGCGGCTCAAACAAAGGTGCGGCTATTCTGCAGATGTTTTTCCACCCCTAGGGGCGCTCTAACCGGAATCAGAATCAAAACTAAGACAAAATAAATGCAAAGATGAATACGCTAGTTCAAGAAGAATACGCTAGTTCCTCTTTAGCAGATATAAGTCGTTAGAAGCGGATAGAAGGACGACAAATTACCAATCCAGTCAAAGTCTATCTTTTCAAATCCTCACCCCTTCATCATGGAACCCACACGAAGAAGTTCGTATGATGCAAGTTTTAAGTTGATGGCCGTCGAACTCGCTATACAAGAAGGAAACCGCGCTGCTGCTCGGAAGCTTAGCGTCAATGAGTCTATGGTGAGACGCTGGAGGAGGCAGCGGGAAGAGCTCATGCAATGCCCAAAGTCGAGAAAAGCTTTCAGGGGACATAAAAGCAGGTGGCCAGAACTTGAAAATGTCCTGGAGGACTGGGTGAACACGCAGAGAGCGGGTGGCCGTGGTGTATACACTGTACAGATCCGACTTAAAGCCAAAACCATTGCCCGCGAAATGGAAATTAAAGATTTCAAAGCGGGGCCGTCATGGTGTTTCCGATTTATGAAGCGTAAAAACCTGTCCATCAGGACACGGACCACTCTCTGTCAGCAACTCCCTCCGGACTATCAGGAAAAAATTAAAAACTTCCACAAATTCGTTCAAACAAAGACACAAGAACACTCCATCGGACCAGATGAGATCATAAATATGGATGAGGTACCTTTGACGTTTGATCTGACCAGGACCGTTAACAAGACGGGCGCATCATCCGTGCTGCTGAAAACAACGGGCCATGAGAGGACGCGTTTCACCTGCGTTCTGGCATGCACTGCATCCGGACAAAAACTTCCACCACTGGTGATTTTTAAGCGCATTACTATGCCCAAAGAACAACTTCCGAAAGGCATAGTGGTCAAAGTTAACAGCAAAGGGTGGATGATGGAAGGCCTGATGAAGGAATGGTTAATGGAGTGCTACAGCAAGCGGCCGGGAGGATTTTTTCACCGGAAAAAAGCACTGCTTGTTTTGGATAGTATGAGGGCCCACATCACAGATTCTGTAAAAGCAGCGATCAAGAAAACAAACTCTATTCCAGCTGTGATTCCTGGAGGTACAACCAAGTTTTTGCAGCCACTTGACATCTGTGTCAATCGGGCATTTAAAGCCGCACTCCGGGTTGAGTGGGAGACTTGGATGACAATTGGTGAGAAGTCATTCACAAAAACCGGCCGCATGCGAAAAGCATCCTTTACTGTTGTCTGTCAGTGGATCCTGAGAGCGTGGAGTGCTGTGAAAGAATCCACCATCACCAAAGCGTTCAGAAAAGCTGGACTGCTACGCGAAGAGAGCGGCGCACCTCCAGAGCCAACCTCACCGGAGGATGACAGTGACACGGAAAGCGAGACCGATGGAGACAGATGTGACGAAGCGCTGAGTTTGTTCAACTCCGACACTGAAGAAGACGTCTTCGTGGGTATATATATATATATATATATATATATATATATATATATATATATAGATATATATATATATATATATAGATATATATTTATATATATATATATATATAGATATATATATATATATATATATATATATATATATATATATATATATATATATATATATATATATATTTTTTTTTTTTTTTTTTTTTTAAAAGGTTTAATTCTTGTGGAGGTAAAAGAACTCCAGCCCAAGTAAAGATGAAGCATAAAAATATTCTTCAGAAGGATAAGATTTGTGGGGGAAAAAGTATAACTATTACAACTTGAAATATTAATTTGTATATCCTTTGTCTTTCAGCTAACAGAAAGAAGGCAGAAGCCAGAAGTACTGGTGGGGAGGCACGATCCTCTTTCTTCGCTCCATCAGAGGAGCTGTCTTTGGCCCTCAACAAAGACAGGCCAATGGTAGAAGGGATTCATAGGGAGACGTCATCTGAAAATTACATCCAAACTAACTGTGAATTGGCAAAATGTAAGTTTACCATGCAGAACCATATGAATGCCATGTGACTTTACATGCCCTTTATTTCAAAGTGCTTAAAATGCACTATACAATTGATTAATAGTATTATTATTTGTGTAAATTCATACTGTAAGAAACTGAATTATGCCATTGTGTGATCTGCTTGTGAAGTAATAAGAATATTAACATCAAGTGTGACTAAAACTAAAGTTCATTGAGTGGGTTAAAACTTAATTATCATGAATAATTAACATTCTAATTTTTTTGGCTATGGCCAAGAATAATGGTAAAGATAAAACCCTTATAAATAAATGATGGAGCCAGATATACAAATTTATGGGAATTATTAAAAATCCTTTTAGCACTCTTTTCAAGACCGAACACGTGAGCCTTCAATCCCGACTGGTATCCGTTTTTGCACCAAGCACCAGGACCCTACAATACTAACTCTTTTTAACATTAAGATACTCTTAGTAGCTCCTTTTATGAGCTCCTTTTAATATTTCAGTTATAAGACTATAATGGAAAACAACCTACTGATCATCCGAGAATGGAAATTACTGAACATGCACTCAAGGGGTCCTTTTTGTATTGTATACTTTAGCAACTGAACTGTGTACATACCGTGTCGTATGCATGACTTTAGTTTTAACAACCTTTACAGTTTGTTCACTGCTGTTGATGCCTGTTAATGAATTGATATTGAAAATCTAACAGAGTTAGTTATTATTATTATTGCAGATGAGCCCATTCTTTTAACGGACCCCCAGGAAGCCACGCATACTGTCGCAATAGTAAGTTCAAATGCTGCACCTTAATGCTGTTTAAACATTTGAGTTTCTTTCCTTGATTTTGCAAAACTTATTTTTTAGTCATTGAAGGATGAAGATGAAGAGAGTACCTCTGTCACAACAGAACAGGAAACACCCATAAAGGTATGATCATTACATGACACTTCACTTTGGCAAAACATTGACTATGTCCATTTACAGGTTATTTCTGGTGACTGGCAGACAGATGAAGGTCATTCAGTTTCACCTTGCAACCTAAGCAGTGTAAGAATGTTTGTGCAGTTTGTGTATGCCATCATTTTACCCACAAGCATGTATTGATCATTATAATCCATGCTTTTCTAGTTGCCTGCAACTGAGCTGCACAGGGTCCATCTTCAGAGGCTTATAGAAAAAAATGCCTTGGAGGTAGACATCCTTAAACTGGAAAAAGAGGAGAAATTATTGGCCATTAAAAAAGCTAAACTAGAAATATTCTTACTGGAGCATCGCGTTAAGGTGGGAAATAAAGTATTTTTGTGTTTCTACTGTCTACAAACATAAATTATTTAATCTGTTTTTGTTTTTCTTTCAGGATGTACATAAATGAAGGAATACATTTTCAAATAAAATTATTTTGACAAATAACATCTCTAAAGATTCTTCCATGACTGGTTGCTCTACACCACGGGTTTTCAGCATTGGGCTCGGAGGGCCACAGTCCTGCAAAGACTAGCTTCAACCAACATATAAACACCTACTCACTCTAAACACCTACTCACTGTAATTAATCTAATTCCTTGTCAAAAGCCAGATTAGTGTGCATACAAGCAAGGGTTGCAACTAAAATGTGCAAGTCTTTGAGCCTCCAGGACCGACTTTGGACACACTCCGGTCACACCATCTGCATCATGTGGGGTAGCTCTCTTTTATAGTGACAATGTTGTAAAGTATGACACATGCAACTGTCACTGGCCCTCTCTTGACTAACAAATATTGTATTGCCTTCAATATTCATGTTGTCATCTTCGCCTTGGCCTGTGTTCTGCTGTGAGCCAGGTGAAATCTAGTCTGTGGTCCAGGTTCTGGATCATTTAGGGAAGACAATATACCCTCTGACCTCCTGGAGAATCAATTGGAGTGTGTTGTAATTATCCCAAGAAAACCAAAATATAACTAGTATTATGTTTATGATCAAATACATATTATATTAAACAAAACCCTGTTGAAATGTGGGACGTGTACACATCCTGGCTAATTTGTCTTCACATTAGTGATTACTGTAGGTTGTAATCTTCACATATTACCTAGTTAGTTTAGAGGGTTTAATTTATTGATATGGTGTCAAAGACACAATGCGTAACCTGTACATTGATGTTATGGAAAGATATTGCATTACATAGCATAATCTCCCTAGTTAACAAAAGATTATGATTTAACTTTAGTTGTTGGTACTATCAATGCAGCCAATAATATTTGGGAACCCTGAAATGTTACATTTACATTTATGCATTTGGCAGACGCTTTTGTCCAAAGTGACTTACAGAAGGGGAGAAACAATATGCAATCTGTTACACAAAGTCTTATCTCAGCTCGCTCATAACAGAATGTGTATAAACTAATCAATAAACCATAGCATGAGAAGAATAAAGACAGAGGAAGAAAAAAAGTTTTCTTTATATAGTAGGTATTTCCTGAGGAGGCATGTATGAGTTTGAGGGGGTAAACGGACTGATTTGGAGATAGTTTTGTAACCCAGCACCAGTGATTTGAATTTAACCCAAGCTGCAATGGGGAGCCAGTGATGAGTGATGAAGAGGGGAGTAACATGAGCTCACTTCAGTTCCTTGAAGATAAGACGAGCTGCAGAGTTCTGGATCATCTGCAGAGGTTTGCTGGAAGTCCTGCTAGGAGAGGGATGGGGACCAAGGACTGGACCCTGGGGAACCCAGTGAGTAGTCTATGAGTGTTGAAGACCTCTCCCCTCCATTTTAATGATCATTAAACGTGAGTAATTTTTATGTGTTTTAAAAAAATGAAACCATGTAAATAGCTGTAAAAGACTGTCTGTCACGGAATGTGATTTAAAGGAAAAACCTGCAACTCCTTAAAACTCTTGCTGATGTTTGTATCCTGAAAATTGTACAAAACTGAGTAGGAACCATTGCACTGCCAGAGAAAGATTCTGAAACAATCTACATACGGTTGCTTTTCTTTTATAGTGTACAGAAATATCCTAGTTGCAAAAAAATAAATAAATAAATAAATGATGAGCAATGCAAAGAGTATATTGGTTTTAAGCAGATTTATGGTTTGTTGGATTTTAATTTTCTAGTTTCAACAGCTTCATTAAAGCTATGTGATGAAAACTCCACTTCCAGACATTTCTTGCATGTTTTGGTTCGTTTCCCTCATCAAAACCATGCCTCACGTCAGGATCAGCTTGGTTCATGAATGTTTGTGTAATTCAATTTTCTTTTCCGAGGGTTAAAAATGACTTGATGACCTTAGCTATACCAATTCACCATAGCACCACCCACTAACCAATCAAATGAACCACTAGTGAATGCCATCTCAATGAAGAACTTACACACTGATTGCAATTGTAGTCAGATAAACAATTAAAATAAAGGTTGTATTTGGGCTGACCAAAAGTTTAATATATTTTTCGGAAATTAGTGGATTTTCATCAAGCTAAAACCAGCAGGTTGGTGGGACGGGGGTATATCAATGGAAAAATCAGGGGGTACACGGATCGGCTTGCAGACCACAGCTATTTGAGGTGCTTTAAAGTAATTGTTTATGATAAATACTACCTTTTGAAGGTTATTAGGTGTGCGGTGATAATATAGAGGGGCCAAATACTTATTATAACTAATTTAAAAAGGGCATGATATGGCATATTTAAAAACGTGACTGAATCTCTTGAAAGTGTCGTTTGTGTAAGACAACATCGTGTTCACGTTTCGTGATTCAAAAATACTCTTCAAAAAGAAGAGCCCCCTCTTCAAAACGGCACACCATAACAATGACACCCCTGAACCATAAATACTCTGCATCGGAGCTGGTTATGTTCAGAGAATATGTTGCTATAGTTACTTAAATACCTTGAAAAATAACTTTGCTTTTGGAACTGGTTAACTTACTCTTGAACATAAGCGGTTAGGCCGCATAACCAGGGTTCTGGAATGATTTTTTCTTGAATTTTGAAATTATATATATATATATATATATATATATATATATATATATATATATATATATATATATATATAGTGCTTACACTGAACCCATTTTCAGATTGGGAAAAGCCTCGCGTTTCCTGCTTAAAGTGCGCATGCGCAACCTTAAGAGTTTCGCGGTGTATTGTGGGATCGTTGTTCGCAGACATGGCGTCCCGTGCGTTAGCACACAGCGTTCGCTCCATTGCTCTCGCTTCTGCAAGGTTAAACAGCAGTAGCTTGCTTTTGAGAGCCGCCTGCGTACCGCTCACTTCAGCCACCCGAACGTTCTCTGCCGTCACCTGCAGACAGCGGCCACGGTGGACCGACCGAGAGCGGGTGAGCTTTCAGCGGACGGACAGTGCTCGTCTGTGTGGCCTTTAAGTGCTGGATCACCCAGTGACCTACCGGTGTCTTTACTTCTAATCTCATCTCACAGGTTACCAGAGAGCAGAATAAAATATGTTAAATAATCATCTGGGTGTTACAAAGACTATAAACAGCATGATTGAAAACATACTGTATATGTTTATTTAGAAAAAAATAGTACACAAGGACACCAGCTTATAATGTCACTTTTAATATCTGCATGTAACATTACCTTTGCTGAAAAGGACTTGTATTCATTCATTCATCCAAAGATATTTTCCATTTGCTTTAAAAAAATTTTTTATAAAAATAATTTTTTGAGAGATTAAATGTTTTTTACTTTATATTCTTACTTCCAAAGTTGCCTGAATTCTGTCTTAAAAGTTCCTTTGAAGAAGTATCAAAATTGATCCAAAATAAATTGTAATTTAAAAATATTTTTTAAAACACGATGGCAACTTATTGGAATCCTTAAATTGTTATTGATGTAGGAATAAAGTCAAACTTAATATTTAATCACATCACATGTTCTTCTAGATCAGGACTTTACTTACATTTGTCAGAAAGTCAAAACTTGATATTTTCATCAAGCATCATCTATGTATGGACTAACCTTTATTCCTTCTCTGCTTATTCTCCCAAGAACTTTGTGGGGGATCTTTTAAGAGCCAAGTTCAACATAAATCCACTAAAATCACCAATCTCTCCAGGTTTCCTGCACATCTGTCCATGTGTGTCGGCAGTACAGTGGTCTTCCACCGCTGACTCTAGAGGGCATTCATGAGCGCGTTCTCTATGTCCTGAAACTGTACGACAAGATCAACCCAGAGAGAGTGAGTGATACAAACACACATTTGCTAGGATATAGGTGGAACTCTCCTCCAATGCTGCAATCTTACTCTATTTCTTTTACCTTAAGCTTCAAGCGTCGTCTCATTTCATGAAAGACCTGGGATTAGACAGCTTGGATCAGGTGGAGATAATAATGGCGATGGAAGATGAGTTTGGTGCGTATGTTTGTTCTTGTTTTTGGACTTGGATGTATTTCATTTCTCTTGAAAGGTTAATCCTTTCCCCAGGGTTTGAAATCCCAGATGCTGATGGAGAGAAGCTTATGACTCCTGAGGAGATTGTAACATACATTGCAGATAAGAAAGATGTGTATGAATAGAGGCACATGGTGAGTACTGTTTTTAGGAAATGTGGACACCTGAAATGAAATTGAAGCAACACAAATTGTCTCAACAGAATCGATACTGTGTCCAGTTCTTCTGTCTCTTGATGGAGTCAACTGCCTTGTCATGCGTTCTGTTCTATTTAATGAAAATGTCATTATAAACTCTTAGGAGTTGACTTGAAAATAAAGCCAGGGTTCTATTTGAACTTGTTGGTTGTCTTGTTTTGTGTAAACTCTGGTCCTTTTGGTGTATTGAACAGGGCTCAAACTAACCATGCTTCAATGTTTTTGAGTTTAGTACTTGCTCAGTACCTATATTTGATATGGATTACAGATTAAAGATAATCATTTATATATATATATATATATATATATATATATATATATATATATATATATATATATATATCAACTTTATATTTTAGTTCCAACTTTGATCAAACACACCTTATTTTACACGCAATGTATTTATTATGTGAGGTTTAGCATGCTTTTCATGGACTGCTGCTTGTGTTTTAATTACAATTATTTGTTATTAGATGGCATAGCTGAAATATAGTTGTATGAGCGCATAACATGCCAGATTTGAGCTAGGGTTACTGGTTTAATGAATTAATCAAAATCTACACAGTGATTAAAAAAAGAATAGCAAAATTTAGAATTCTACAAAGAAGAAAAGGAGAGTCAAGCTCTTCCTGTCATCGATTAATTACCCCCAAGGTGCGATCATGTTTCTTTAGTTAAATACAGCTTCAAATTTGTGTTCTTTTTGAATCACTTCAATGCACCCTAAGTATATTAACATAATTTAAAATTAAAACTCATATCTGCTCATTTTAAGAGGTAAGAATAAAATCTAAATAAAATAACTTTAATAATTAGTTTCTATTGAAATCAGGAAAAATAATTATACTTATTCAATCTGCAGCTGTCAGGTTAATATTAGGAGGAAAAATCATTGTACACGTTTGGTGAGACTGGTGTAGCCTATTCTAAAAGATCAAATTAAATAGTTTTTATGTTGTGGGAAAGGCAAATCTCTCACGCGAGAACATGAAGTCCCTCTGTGAAGTGAAGGCATGTGACCTCACACGTACACCTCTCATCATTTTTCCTCCAGGATGACCACTCAAGAATAAACATTAAACTGTATGACTTGACCTATTAGGCCATTTCTTTATTTTAAATAACTTGCAATGGGTGACATATTTTGAAAAACACTCCAAGTAATATATTTAGTTTATTTCCCAACATTTCTCTAAAAGTGGAAATGTTTTGAACGATTTTGTAACCGGTTTATCATTTCAAATTTAGAGATAGCAGTATAAGGTTAACAAGTAATTCAATTAGATGAAATCCACCCCATCTGGACAAGTAACTTGCTATTTTTATGTTAAGAATTTGATTTTCTAAGTATGTTTGTTTTCTGTTGCGCAGTCTAAGATCTCACCTGCTGGAACCATGTTACAGATGAGAATCTCTTACATTATTATGCTGGAATGAGAACAATGCTTAAACAATACTGGCTGGGGAAAATAAACCTTTTATTTTCCGGTTATTTTCATTGAACCCAGCCAAAATATACAGAAATCCTAGTTATTAGAAAATGCTACTGGTCAAATCTGACTTAATTATGTATGCTAAGCAATGCTATAATTAAATTTGGTTAATAAACTGTGAAACTGATTCATTACAAAACACAAAAAATGATTTTTGAGGGAAGTTGGAGAAAGATCCTTTGATGAAAATGTATTTAAACATTTCTCAGTGAGCGATAAAAAACTGAATTGAAATCAGATCTTAAAATGACAAATAAGCACATGTGGCATACACTTAATTACACTCACTGGTCTTCTTACTCCCGTTGCATTAAATCTGTTTACTGTAGTCTGTTTCATGGTAAGTTCATGTGAAACGAACACAATAAACCAAAACCCAACTTTTTTTTCATGATCATGCTGGTCTCTTGAACATTCAACTGAGGAAATCTAAAATAAAATTTTAGCATTACACTTATTCTGATATTTACACTCATAATTAAAGCACAAGTTAACAAGTTCAATCTTAGCTTTACTAATCATATACAAGAACAAGTCAAATAATCTGCCTAGAAGTCACAAATGATGTAACCTTACAAGTAAAATCAAATTGGAGTGCTGCTAGAACTAGGTCTGAGATGACAGTTACCAATTATTTATTTTGCAGAAACAATTGTAGATAGAAGTCTGAGCACTTTTAAATGCTTTTAGAAAATATAACATTGACAAACATATGGTATATGCTGTTTGCATTTGTTCCTCCAAAACACATTTAAATCTATGTTTGTAATAAAACACACAGATGGTTTAAGCACTAACAAATGAACAGTTTTGAAGGGTTTCATGTTATTTTTTAAACAATCAACTTAAAAACATCACACAAAACACACAATGTCACTGTTAGGCTTTATTGCGGGTTGTACCCAAGTTATACAGCTTTGTATTCCGATATCAAGATCAGGACTTTACAAACAGTTATCAGTCTACAAGTACAGCAAACAAAAAGGCTAAAACTACTTCAGCTACCTCTATACATATGCACTTAAGGTTACTAAAAATTGAAAACCAAGCAACAAAGAGAGAAAAAAACAGCATTACAGGAAACATTCATCACTACACAATTGAGTATCTACCATGTATTACTTGACTAAACTTTGTGTCAATTGTTACCAATACAAATAAGGATTGTCCTTCAAAAAGTGCAGTTCCCCAAGTTAAAACTCTAGATGACCCAAGGAAGACACGCTAAGAACTTCCTGCGGTTCGAAGTTATTGAAGTTTATTTCGATTCACTTTCAAACAGTCTAGCAAAGCAGTGTGCATATATGTTACATGTGAGGAAACAACTTCTCAAGACTGCAAGAAACGCATGGAGTTGAGAATTCGCTTTTGGAAATGTTAATGCAACCCTCCTTTTGCTACAACTGGCCAATTGTTTTTCTTCGACAGACAAAAATAATTCAATTTCAATCATGGCACATTACAGGAATTCTCATTTTAAATCCAAACGCCGCCACAGCCAGGATTTTCCTAAGCAAGACACACACAAGGAAGCCTCCTCCTACACTGCATAGACTCTCTTAGAATTTCCTCGTGTTGGAAGTTTCCATCAAAACTCTCACTAATCCGTTTCTTGTGCTGGTTTTACTAAAGCTTTTTGGGTTTATCATGAGATGACAGCAATACTCACAGTTTAAGTCAATTGTTCAACAGTAGGAACCATTTAAGAGACATGGGTTCATTTGCTCACAGGATAAATCAAGGGGGAAAGACATCTCCAGTAAAAAAGTAGAATGTCCAGCCAAGTCCCTTTAACCAAGGCTAGAAAACAGGGATTGTACATTGCTCGTGAATATCCTCGAAACATCTTGCAAGTATCATTTGAAGCATAAAAATTGTCCAGCTTTTTCAGAAGAACAAATCCCTTTCCTCTCGAATTTGGCATGACAGCGAATTTTCAAAATGTCTCAGCATGACAGTTGTGTCCAACACAAAACAAGCTGCACAAAATCAACAGGAAATGAAGGGAGGGTTTGAAATAAACTTGGTGCCATCGGCTCATCGACACAGAAAACAAGAGAAACTAGCTAATGAACCATTGGTAAAGCTCAACGCTGCACTTCCATAACACACTATCATTACCCAGATGTATGCAAACATGTAACTAAAGCACAGCAATATTGAGGGTGTAACTAAATTGATTCGCTACAACTCCAGTCAGTTTAACACCCCTATCTATAACAAAACAAGAGAATACTCGAAAACTCCTGATGCGCAGGAATGGAGTGGACCTCGCAAAGACACAGGCACAAATGCACACTTCAGAAGAGTTGAGCCAACAAACAGACAAACAAACGAAAGGCAAAGTCCTCTTTCCATACGCCGACTAAATCCTCATCCTCCAGTACAGTACTAGCTTCTTTAGCCCATTAGACACCAAGTGCAATTTCCAAAAAAACGGATGTATTTTTTGTAATCTTCCACTAAAAAGTAACCAAACAAACAAAAAGTGATCAGCCAGGCTTGGAATTAAGTAAACAAATCCTTTGATTGAACTCTATTTGGTAAAAGCGGTTACTTAAAATGGTTCAATACTGGCACGCGACCATCAAGTGAGGGTAATACTCAGGGGTTTTGAACAATGAGTCATTAAATATGGATAAATTAAACACCACGCAAGTTCTACTTCGCAAATAAAACAATGGAGCAAATAAAAGAACAGCTTTAACACGTATTAAGGTCCATGGCTTAGCCTAATGCTGACAACTTTCTCGCTCTCGAAGCGCATCATATCTTGTGCACCTAAAATCAAGCATGTTGAAAGTGAATTTTATGCACCACCAGCAATAGCTTACATTCACCTCTAATCCAGCCTTCCTTGGCCACAAGTACAGAGGCAAGCCATTTTCAATGACAAACCAGCTTATAGGAAGGGGGGAAAAGGGGGGGGGGGGGAGGAAGAGGACAGACAAATTTAAAATGAAAATAAAATGGTTAAGCAGCCAAAACATAGATTTTTTTATATATTGTAAGGAACTTCAGATAAACACAACCAAACTGTACACATTACAATCATTTTCTATTTGTAAACAGTTAAAAGCCACTTGACTTGTTGCATCTTCGGACACAATTTGAATCAAGGCAATGAAATGTGGACGACTTTTGCACTGTTAAAATAAACCAATACCACCAGCCCTGGCGATGAGGAAAATATATATAAAGATATTTATATATCAGACAAGGTATATGCAAATTACTGAAACATGTAAAACATTACTTCCGACAAAAAGAAAAAGCGATTCTGTTGGCCGAGTCACTGGCTACAGTATGCATAGTTACAGAGTTCCGCTTCTTCTTCTGACATGTGACAGTTACTTTGACAGTCAAAAAGCGTAAAACACATTGAACCACTCAGTGGGAGAAAAAGGGAAGGACTAGATAGTGATTCAGCAAACCATATCCACTCATTAAGAAAAGACAGCATATTTGATAAGCAAAATGTAGAATGTCTCCAGCTTAAAGCAGTTATTTGGCAGAGAAAAACTTACAGAGCTATAAGTAGTTTCAGTGCTAAAAGTTGGATTTTTTCTACAAGGAGTTTCTACGGGGAAAACTGGCTATATTTCCTGAGAACCATGCTGGTTATTTAGCAGACAAGAGGAATAGATAAAATAACCAATGACATGGCCAAACACTGATCAGTATTCCCAGAGATAGAAAGCTTCGTCTTCATCCTCAAGATTGTTTTTTTTTTTCATTATATTTTTTTTATATTTTTTTTTGTATTTTTGTATTTTTTGTATTTTTGTAAGACTTTTTTAAAAACTGTTTTATGCATTTTTTCTTTTTTCATTTAAAATAAAGGAAGAATGACCATACGTTCCTCCTCAAAAGTTTTGTAAACAAGAGGGCACAATGTGACGCCTCCAAAAGAAAATTGAAAGCCTATCTTGAAAGTGCTGTTCCCCCTGGCTTACAGGTCGGGTTTGCAAGTCACAGCTGTGGCTACAGTTTTCACACTGCAGAGCTAAATTCTTTAGTTTTAAAACAAAATTGGTGCAATACTTATTTCTGTAATATCATCAAATAATCCTAAATCAGCATCTATATCTTGATCTCCAACTCCACAACACCATAATAAGATAGGCGTACATCAAGGCATAGTAGAGCGCACACTTTAAGAACATCCTTGAGTAAACAACTACACTGGAACTGACGGCTCCCTCCATATTGCAGATTATACTGAGAAAAACCACATTCAGTGCAAAGTTAAAAAAAAGCTCAAACTCCAACATTGTCAGCAAACAAATGCAAATAATAAAAACAAAACAAAAATAACTGGAATTCAAATAAACAGATGAGAAGTTTTTTCTGTATGAAGAGCACTACCTGGAAGTGTAAGTACATCCTTTCACATTATAGAAATTGGCCTGCATGATTCAAGTATTCAAAATGATATGTTTTGGGCTAAAACAAAGTGGACATATGTGCAGAAAAAAAGGTAACTTGTTTCCACAGGGTGACCCCGCAATGTTTTTTTCTTTCTTTTTAAAAATTTCTGTTAAGTGAAGAAAGTCTAACTAGTGCCGTTTCATTTTTTTTTAAATAGAATCTATATTTATATCTGGTCATACGATTATGATTAATCATTTCCACAATGAGGTCACGGTTTTCGACTTTTTTTCTCCACCGCAAAGACAGACACACTACATCGGCTCTGCGCCTCCTGTCAGGTGGTCAACAGGAAGGAAGGAGGGGCTATTGATTCTGCCCCCTTCCCCTCCACTGGGGTTGCCCCACAGGCTCGTGGAGTAGTTGGGAACGCCCCAGAGAGACGAGCTTTGCAGGTCTCCGCTGCCATTCCACTGATTGGGATCAGGGCGGCTGGAGAAGGGCTGAGAACCCTCGATGGATCCGATCCGGGATTGTGAGGAACCCCCCAGCGTTTGCCAGCTGGGAGAGGCAGTCATTGACTGACCTTGTGCAAAGAAACGATTTATTTCCTCTTCACTAGCAAACTCTGCCAGAATAGTAGTGTTCCCTAAAACACACCTGAGGAGGAAAGGAAGAGCAGAAATCATCAGTTCATAGACTTGAACGCATTCAGATTCTGGGAACTCCTTGTACAACCTACACTTCCTCATTTCAAAGTGGTTTCTTTCGTTATAGTAAGTGTAACATTCACATTAAACAATACAACACTTATTCTTATGGCTGTTAACATATTTCCAACAAAAACAATTGCATGTTTGCAGTACTTTTAACTTTCAAATCTTCCAAAAGAGTGGACTATTGCTATCTAGCTACACGCCACAAGGAGAGATCATCCAATCACATTTGAGTATTTTGAGACAAATCTTGTTGAGATATTCTGAAACATCTTGTCATATTCTGAGAAGCTTGTCATGTCTTTTTGCTAAAAATAGTAAAATCTTGTGGGAAAGAAAATGTTGTAATAACAAGCTAAAGTTTAAGGAGTTTAAATTAGTCAGTTCATTTACTGAATTGGAGACCTATAGATTAAACCATATTGTTCAGGAACACCGTGCTCAACATCTATGATCTGATTCTCAAACAATGTTTTATAACATTAGTATGACCAGTGAGATCTATTCAGCTCAGTGTCTTACATATGGATTTAACTTAAAAAACAATAAGACTCTGCATGACCCACTGTCTACATACTTATGTTAAAATATCAATTGTAAATGAACTTCCGGTTTGAGCTTTCAGATAGGAGTTGTGTGTTAATATGTTTTTTTTTTTCAGAAATCATCACAGGGAGGTGTTAATGTATCTTTGATCTATATCTAATATATATATATATATTTAAAATGAGTTATAAAAGTTATAAGTTCCTCTGTCATTTAGGTGTGATGCCACTACTCTGCTGTGTCCCATTGTGTTTCTAGACTTGTATCCACAAGATTTGTGTAGTGTAGAATTCCATGGCAATAGCATCCTTTGAAGTGAAGGGAAAAAACTACTTCTGAACATGTAGTTTACAAACAACTGACACGGAAGGAGGAAGTAGTTGTGCATAGAGTTTATTATTAGCTAAAGAGAAGTTAATACATCTAATCGTTCACTACAGTTCATTAAGACTATCACCAGTAAACCTCCACCTCTTACTCCTGTCCATATGTTATCGAGCATCAGTTTATCAAGTATTTCTCAAAGCTCCTAATACATCAAGTAGTTGGTAATCAGTTTTCATTGAACAAGGAATGGACTTACATGTGCAGTGACTTCTGGGCTTTAGCGGCCTCCTCCTTTGAGTTGTAGCAGACAACAGCGTTGCCATGGGGAAGGTTCAGGTGGAATGTAATCAGCGGACCGTGCTGCATGCACAAGGTTCGCAAGGTTGAGCCATCAATCTGCAAAACAAACACAAAGAAGCTTTAAAGATGAGGAACAGTTTTACCATGTTTAAGTGTTTGCTCGATTGACTTCTAATATCCAAAATTTTATTTCAAAACGGGTACTGCTACTCAATTGATTAAATTCCGACTTACAAGGTTACAATGAAATAATTTAATAAATAATTTTTCTCTACATCACAAATAAAATTTAAAACCAAACTAAGATCAATTATATTCTTGTCCTATAAACAAAAACACCTTCAGAATAAATACATTTCTCATATATATAGTTAAAAATTTATCAGGCTAAATTACATTACAGAGAAACTTTAACTAAAATAAAAATACTATTTTTAGGTTGAGTTCATTCACTTTCAAGTGTCGTATCCTTATTCATGGGTTTATATACAATAATTGAAATCAGGATCATTGTAGCCCAAGTTGTATTAGTAAGGTAAAAGTGTCAAACATTTAAGGTGTATAAAACACAGGTGCTGTGAGCAGGACCTCAACCAAATGGTTTTGCAGAATATAGTTTGGGTAAATAATCCACTTCCTTCTTCAAACTGAATCACTACAGGAGTGTCCAGATTGGGCAAAAAGTTGACGATTGCTTGATTGGAAATCCCCTCAGTGTTTAGCGAGTGTCTCTCAATCAAGTAGCCCCACCCATAATTATGTAAAACTTTAAATCTTAACACAAAATGTGAGTAATTAAAAAAAAATTCCTCTTTCCAGAGTTTTCATGAAAATCAACTCAATAATTTCTTTTTAATTGCTGTCAATGAAAACCTGCTCACTTCAGGAGTTAGACTCAAGTTAACAGAAGTCAATTCCTAATATGTTTTAAGAGAGAAAGCTGGAGATTGTAAAATTATATAATACAATTAAAAATGAGTGAGCTGATCACAAAAAAACTAAATCAATAAAAGATTAACATTACAAGGAAATACCATTGAAGAATGGCTGTAATTGCTTTCAAAATGAAGTACTTGATAAAACAAATAGTTTTGTTTTAGAATAGATTTTTTTTACATTTGAAACATTTACTCAATTAACTCAATTCAGCTCTGAGTCACTACAGTCCAAACCATGAAACTTGCTACCTGAGGTGTAAGGTTCTTGAGAACAAGCCAAGTACTTCTCCCTGAGCTGCTGTCGCCCCAGCTGGAACCTGTAAAGCACAAACATTTGTCAAACCCACAATTTCTGCAAACGTCAGCACTGTCCATGCCACTCATATTAAGAAATTTTTTTTTTCACTAACCAGAGTTAAATCTGGATTCAGGGTTAGCCCAGCCTGGCAGTCTCAGAGAGCCACTGTCCCAGGACGAGGGAGGCTTTTGGCCAGTCAGGCCAGGTGGGGGGCGGGACGGAGCAGAGATGCCTTTAGATGGGAGTGGAACCTTCCACAGCTCATGAGCCAAGGAGGAGTTATTGACTGTACCAGGAGACCATTTGGAGTCACTGTTTCTGGCTGAAAGTAAAAACAAATCTTGTATTATAGAGGAAAATTTGTGCCAAAACGGGAAAGTGAGAAAGGGACCAAACCTGAAGTGCTTTGTGCTGTACTGCTGAGAGAACTATTGTGGTTGGAGGCACGAATGGATGACCAGGCACTATTTGAAGGCAGCGCGGTGTTAAGTGATGAGGATGGCCCTGGAACAACAGAATTCATTCTATGGTTAGAAAGCAGACATGTCAAAGAGGTGGTAACCAACAATCTAGTTCTCAATAAATAATATAAAGCTTTAAAATAGAAAAGAAAATGTATTATGCTGTCAGGATATACTATGTATTATTAATTGTCAGGAGTCCAAGAACGTGCATGCATGTTAGGGGTGGGAATCTTTATATACTTCTGATTGAGAACCATGATTTGATTCCAAAATGATTCTTAACTGACATTTTTTTTACATGCTTAGTTTACATGTCAAACAGTTTACATGTTTTTTGTTCATAGTTAGAATCTGTTTGGTAATGGTGACATACGAGTCTGTTGAAATTGATGTCCATGCATCGTATTTAATTACAACCCTGTCTGTAATGCTTAGTGAGTCTAAAATTTAAGCTAAAATCTCCTTGTAGAGTGTGGGTATTGCAATGTCACTGAAATAATGTTGTGCGGGCATACTATATCTTGGCAAGCACCTGCAACATTGTACAAAATCCTTGATTATTCACTATAGCATAAGGGCGTAAATCCTTGGCCCTTTGACCGCTATTGACCAGGAAATTAGCTTGGCTTTTTCAGAATTCAGTGGATGCTACTTGCTCGAGGACCCCTTTCTCCTTGTGTTCATAAAACCCTAAATGTTGCTACACTGTCGATTTAAATTTGATGGTGCAGATCGTAGTTTGTTCATTGTTTAAAAAAAAATTAGACAAAAAAATATTTACGAGACGGGTGTAGAGATGTTTATGTTTCCAGAGCACACGCACAGCTTGATTGAACACAGAATCAATTCTATTAGAGAAATCTATTGGGTCTGTGATTTTTCTCCCTCCCCTTTCAACTTTAACTGTCAAATTTGCTTATCTTGAACTTAAACCTAGATTAAGTTGTAAAATATGAATCTAAATGCAACAGAAGGCAACATGACTAATTTTGGTTACTTGTGATTATGATTCCTCATCTTGTGTTTTGTTTGATGCTTTTCTTAAATCATTTTCTAAAAGGCTTCTCACCATTGTTCCTGTCCCTGAGGTGATCAATATCCCGAACAGTATTAATGGAGAGATTATTAATCACACTGCCAGGAGTGACGAACGGGTCAGTTTCAGGATCAATGTTGGGATATCCTTTCCAGGGTTCACCAGGGCGGAACTCTTTACAAAACAAACAATAAGTTGAAGCTTGAACAAATGCATGGATCCATGCTCAAATATTACTCTGTAAATATCCAGGAATGAAACTGAACCTGGGGGCCAGTTGACATTGTTGGAACCATGAGGTGATTTGGCACGACTGGGCCAGCCATCTCCCACAGAGCCAGGAGGACTAATGGGAGCGTTTCCAGCATTAATGAAGTCAAATGGACCAAAGGGTGAGTCGTCAAGCCTCAGGCCAGATGTTATAGCACCTGTCGAAAAACAGACATCATACTTATTAAAAACATTTCTGATTGTTTAGGTTAAATGTAAAATGTAAAGGAGTGAACTCACCAGATTTGCTGGGGTTTTGATCAAGTGGCGAGTTAACAGAAATGTCCATAGCAGTCCACTTCTTCAGACGAGACTGAGGCTCCTTGAAACCAACGTTACCAATGTCAAGGTTATTGACATTCATGTTTGAGTTGGGGCCTAAAGGAATACAACAAAACACTTAAAACAAATACTACCACAATCTCAATTTTGGTATGCCATCTTAACACTAGAAAGGTTTTCTCTGTGGTTTAATTTCAATGAATGAAACACAGTCTCAACATGAATTAAATGAACTTGAATGGAAATTAAATTTGTATTTTCCAGTCCATTAAAACATTTTATGCAAGTTAGTTAAAAGTAAAAGCTTAAAAGTTTCTTTAGTACTGTAAACATTTGGTGTTTGATTAGATTTTATATTTAAAATGTTTAAAATTATATTTGTATATAATTATATTATAAATATATTTAAAAATATATAAAAACTGTACACTAGTCTTGTGTGGCCTATCTGGCCTTTGGTTTTTGGCATTCAATTTCTGTTTTTGGTTGGATTTCATACAACTTACTTCCTTTCCTTACGTCATTGCCCCTATTCTAGGTACTATTCTTTCTGTTCTGAATAAGGATTCAGATATTAGTAATGGCACCACTTGCTTAGAATGGCTTCCGCTCGACTTCCAAAATTTTGAACTTATTTTTCCTAACTGACTACTGTGTGTTGTGGCTTGTTTTGCACATGCAACTCAAAACACATCACTCCACTGTGTCAGTTCTGTTGGTGAATAGTAGGCCTTTGAGAAACAAAAAGCTGATCAAAACAAAACACTAGCATACTCTGGATACAATGGAGGCATCCCATATATATTCATATTTATAAAGATGATAATATATATATATATTATCATCTTTATAAATATGAATAAAATACAGGTACAGAGTGCTGAATGTCATGAAAGTGCACCCAAAAGAAGCTTAACCTGTGTCAACCACCTTGCTATGATCATGGAGCCCATTGTTAGCAGTCCTTCAAGCACATCTGTTTCTAATTATTATTTTAAGGAAATTCACATTACAGCAAAGTTATTGTATAAATGAAGAGTAAATAATACAATGTATATGCTTAATATAGTTGATATATGATTAACACTTTACAAAAAGTAATCCTTGACTGGCAGGACACTCACCCAAAGGAAAGTTAGTGAATGAGTTAAGGGAGCTTTGCTCTTTCTGTAGGTCGGATGCATTGGGGGGCATGAAGATCTCCATGAATGACTTGAGGCTGGGCTGGTGCACAGAGGGTGGCTGAGGGGAAGTCTGCTGCTTCATCAGGGAAGGGTCAAGATGACGAGGAGGCTGGATCATCTGCTGAGATGGACCCAGACCACGACCCTACACATAATGAGCCATGTTAAAGAGCCAATAAAGAAAACAATTCCACAGGTGCCCACACAAACCTGATGTTCTGGCTGCTGGCGACTGTTTAGGGGCATGGCCCTCTGGTTTTGGACTTTTTGCTGCAAAAGAAGACGCTGGGACAAGAAGAAATGTTCAGTTTCTAAAATGCTGCAATTACAAACATTTAAGATTTAAATTAAAGGGAGATCAATACCTGTAACTGATTAATCTGAGAAAGCTGAGACAGTTGATTGAGCTGGGACAGCTGGTTCATTATGGCCACCTGCTGTGGGCCAAACAGAGGGTTCAGACCTCCATTATTGGGAGAATACTTCAATAGGGGTGGCGGGACCTGGGCAAAGGCAATCCGAAGATTTATTATGGAAACAATTTAATGTATTTTTAATTAAAATGTAATTTTTTTCCCATTGTAATTCTACCGCAGATTAGCTGAAAATCTACAGCATCTATTAAAAAGTAGATTTTAATAAATTGAAACAAATATAGGTTACAAAAATTGGGTAAAAAAAACAATCAGTATAGTCATTCAATACAATTTCATAGATACTTTTCTATGGCTGCAACAACTAATCGATAAAATTGATAATAATGGATAATTATAATAATACATAATAATAATAATGGATCGATTAGTTGGCTGATCACTTCACTTCACGTCACAGATTAAACATAGATACACAGCCGCTGGTGAAAATGGAGGAAGCGGCATCTTCAAGAAAAAGTGTGTGCACAAAATCTTCCAAAGTGTAGAATCATTTCTCATTAAACACTCTTTAGAACACAGTGAGCTGCATGCTATGCTGGGCAGAGCATTCATGCTGGGGAGCACAACGGTGATGCACGAGCATCTTAAACAAAAACACGTTGGTATTTCGGATGCCGATCTATGGGCTACTTGCACAACCAATACTACTTTCTGTCTAGTACAGCGCAGGTTCCGTGGCTTTGTTTTGTTTTGTTTGTTCCTTAATGCAAAAAAGCTGGGATGACTCCAGCAGTGAACTAAAAAAACTGTATTTTTTTTACTTCAGTAAAGTTGTACACTGATCGACGGATTTTCTTTTCCCGACTCAATATCTCGAGGTATAAGCGCGGATAATGAACATATGAGAGCTGTACAGCTCTCATATGTTCATTATCCGCGCTTATACCTCGAGATATTGTGATGTAACACAGCCAACGAGCTACAAAGCTGTTTGAGCAGAAATAATTGTTCTTCAGAGATCACAGAAATATGTTTTTGGGGTTGACTCCTTGCAGGTGTTCCCTCAGCTGCTCGTACATTGGGAGGGACTTCCTATTTATCCTACCTGATCCACACTAGGACTTTGTGAAGCAGCTTTGAAAGCAACGGCTAAAAAAGCTCTAAATAAAACTTGATTGATTGATTGACAGCAATACATTTCTGCGTTCCCTAAAGAAGGTTTATTTCTGCTCAAACAACTTTGTAGCTCGTTGACTATGTTACACAGATAACAAAGAGCTGTCACACCAATTTTTGGAAATTCCTGCAGAGACAGTGTAAAACAAAGCTGCAGCCGATGCCTTTGCTATAACCGGACCTAGGTAGAACGCAGAAGTAATTGTGCAAGTAGCAAGTTCACTTCTGTAGTTCACTTGCAACACGCTGGCATTGCTCTGTGCAATCACCTCACCAGAAATTGATTAGTTAAATGATGCTACTTTAAAATAGCTTAAATTAAACGGTGGAAATAACAGTAGAATATTACATTTACTAATTGTTGTGGTTTTCAGCAAATGCAAGTAATAGTTAATTTGTACACCAACGCAAATTATTCTTAACCTTTCATTTTAATCGAGACTATTAGCTTTTTATTTATAGTCCACAACAGTTAACTTGTTAACTATCAAATTTATTTTCCAAATTAATTGTTTAACAAGTGTTTTGCTCTTTATTCATTTATTTATTTATACTGTGAGAAGTTTTACAGTTCAACAACAAACTTTGTTTTTCATTTCAGGTTTCAAATTTCAAAATTAAATATAATTCAACTCTATTTGTGGCTTTTGCTTTTTTTAAGTTTACTTCTATACATAAATAAATATATACATAAACCCTGATTTATGGTTTTAAATATTTATAACCAAAACATGTAATTAAAAATGCATTTAGTTTTATCCGATTAATAAAAAAAAAAATACTAATAATCGACCAACTAATTGATTAGCAAAACAATAGTTAGTTGCAGCCCTATACTTTTCAACTTTAACCCACCAAATAGCAAACTATAAAACAAGAAATTTGCCAACATGGAACACTCTGCTACCTGAGAGGGAAGTAGAGGCGGAGGCACTTGGTTTCTTAGACTGGGTTGATTGGAGTTCAGAGATTGTGCTGGAGGCTGCTGGGAGCTTCGGCCTTGTGCTGCTGCATTCCCGACACCATACATGTTTACATTCTGAGAAGAAACACAAACATTGCAGATGTGAATAACTAGGAAGATTCAAAAATAAACTACAGCAAACACAGCGAGCAGTGTGCATTGACTAACTAGACTCCCTAAAAGAGGGAGCGTGAGGCTCTGATTTTCTGATTCTGCCAAAGAAGTGTTTTGGGGCTTTACAGAGATATATGTAGCCATATGCTAAAGCACAATCACAGGCTAGACAGATAAAGAAGCAGGACATAAAGAAAAACAGTAGAAGAGAATTTGCCAAATAGCAGAAGAAACATCAGTCAGTAGGTACAGACGTGTCAAGAACCACATAAAATAATTGCGAAAGGTTCATCAAAAGTTGTAAAAGCATGAAAAATATATCTGAGCATCTATATTTTAGGAAGGGATACATTCTCGTCTCGTCTTCTCCTGCTTATCCGGGGCCGGGTCGCGGGGACAGCAGTCTAAGCAGGGACGCCCAGACTTCCCTCTCCACAGACACTCTCGATGTGGAGGAGCAGAGGCTCTACTCCGAGCTCCCCCCAGGTGACGGAGCTTCTCACCCTAACTCTAAGGGAGCGCCCAGCCACCCGACGGAGGAAGCTCATTTCGGCCGCTTGTATCCGGGATCTTGTCCTTTCGGTCATGACCCAGAGCTCATGACCATAGGTGAGAGTAGGGACGTAGACCGACCGGTAAATCGAGAGCTTCGCCTTTTGGCTCAGCTCCCTTTTCACCACGACAGACCGATACAGGGACCGCATCACTGCTGATGCTGCACCGATCCGTCTGTCGATCTCGCGCTCCATCCTCCCCTCACTCGTGAACAGGACCCCGAGATACTTAAACTCCTCCACCTGAGGCAGGAGCACTCCACTGACCTGGAGAGCGCAAGCCACCTTTTTCCGGTCGAGAACCATGGCCTTAGACTTGGAGGTGCTGATCCTCATCCCAGCCGCTTCACACACGACTGCAAACCGCCCCAATGCGCGCTGCAGGTCTTGGCCCGAAGAAGCCAACAGGACAACATCGTCCGCAAACAGCAGATATGAAATCCTGAGGTCCCCGAACTGGACCCCCTCCGGCCCCCGGCTGCACCTAGCGATTCTGTCCATATAAACTATGAACAGAACCGGTGATAAGGGGCAGCCTTGCCGGAGGCCAACGCGCACTGGGAACAGGTCTGACTTTGTGCCGGCAATGCGGACCATGCTCCTGCTCTGGTTCTACAGGGACCGGACAGCCCTTAGCAGAGGGCCCCGGACCCCATACTCCCAGAGAACCTCCCACAGAACACCACGTGGGACACGGTCGAATGCCTTCTCCAAATCCAAAAAGCACATGTGGACCGGTTGGGCGAAGTCCCATGACCCCTCTAGGACCCTGCAGAGGGTATAGACCTGGTCCAGTGTTCTACGACTGGGTCGAAACCCGCATTATTCCTCCTGCATCCGAGGGTTGACTATCGGCCGAACTCTCCTCTCCAGTACCGTGGAATAGACTTTCCCGGGGAGGCTGAGGAGAGTGATCCCCCGGTAGTCGGAACACATCCTCCGGTCCCCCTTCTTGAAAAGAGGAACCACCACCCCGGTCTGCCAATCCAGAGGTATTCTCCCTGACTGCCACGCGATGTTGCAGAGACGTGTCAGCCAGGACAGTCCCACTTGAGGTACTCAGGGCGGATCTCATCCACCCCCGGAGCCTTGCCACTGAGGAGCTCATCAACCACCTCAGTTACTTCGGCTTGGGTGATAGACAAGTCCACCTCCAGTACCCCAACTGCCTCCTCAACAGAGGACGTGACAGTGGGATTGAGGAGATCCTCAAAGTATTCCCTCCACCGCCCGACCACATCCCTGGTCGAGGTCAACAGCTCTCCACCTCCACTGTAAACAGTGTTGGTGGGGCACTGCTTCCCCCTCCTGAGGCGCCGGACAGTTTGCCAGAATTTCTTTGAGGACGACCGATAGTCTTCCTCCATGGCCTCCCCAAACTCCTCCCAGGCCTGCCGTTACCGGTCAGCTGCGTCCAAAGTCCCATAAGCCAACCAGGCCTGATAGGACTCTTTTTTTCAGCTTGACGGCATCCCTTACTTCCGGTGTCCACCACCGGATTCTGGGATTGCCGCCGCGACAGGCACCAGAGACCTTACGGTCCGTGCACCGCGGCAGTGACAATAGAGGTGGAAAACATGGTCCACTCGGACTCTATGTCTCCAGCCTCCCCCGGTATCTGGTGGAAGCTCTCCCGGAGGTTAAAGCTCACTCTGACAGAGGGCTCTGCCAGACGTTCCCAACAGACCCAGGGATACATTCTTATTTTGTGTATTCGTCTTCATATTTACTGTCATTTTATTTAAAATTTTATTGTAATTTTTTACTTAAAAGTTTAGTTAATAATGACTTCTGCGCTTAACTAATTCTTTAACTATTAATTCATTTTTAAGCAAAACTGCAAAGGAAAAAATTGTCCTAGATCACTCATCTCTTTTTAAGCATCATAGTTGTGCTTTTAAAGTACTCTCAGGACTTTTTTTACCCATTTAATACTTTTACATAAATAAATATATCTCAAATTATACTCAGAATATCTCAAATTATACTCTGTACACCTCTGCATCCATGGTCATATTGTTATATGTAAATGTACAAAAAAAGGTACAGATTTGTAATACGTTTTTTAATAATGTGTTATGGTGTGCAAGTTGCATTCTCTTCCCCTAGATGGTGCTAAACTACCAACCATGCATCAGCCACAGTGATTCTAGTGAAAGTTACGGATATCTCAACAGCTAACTAAAAACAACTGACCTTGTCCATGTAGGGAGAACGCTCCATGGGACCATCTTTGTGAATCTGGTGGCGAGAAGCAGGATTTTTCCCATACTCTCCCATACTTAGAATATGCTTGTCAACATCAATGCGCTTGTCCATCATTCCTACAAAGAAAGTAAAAATGTAATCCAGATTTTACACAAAAATACAAGCACAAGAATGCAGCTTACCTCCAGACATATCCATCTTGCTGCTCTTATGGGAATCTTCAACTGAATCTCTCTATAAAATGAACATATTACATATATTTTTCCCTCATCAAATAAATTAAAATAACGTGTTACTATAGACAAAGAAATCATCCATGGATCCTCCTTACTGTGTACATGTTGTTAAATTGTTTTACAAACTGGTTCATCCATGGAGAGTCATCTTGCTTGTTGGGACCTTTGTTCAGCTGAAAACACAGAATATTATAATACAGAATATTACAAAACAATAGTTATTCTGGAAGATTACAATCAGCTGTTAATAACTACCTTCGGGGGCATTTTTCTGTAGGACCAGTTGCCAGTTTGGTTCATTTCCTGGGAAGAATTGTTATTCCACATGCCTATTTCTACTTCCTCTTCCTCCTCCCAGTTGGAGTGCCCAGCCATGGACATCTCCTCTCCACTCCAGTTGTCTTGCATAGGTTTGAGTCCTAAAAACACAAATTTAATCATTCAGTGCATTTTAAATCAAAGATGGCTGAGGAAAAAAATAGTTATATAGATTAGTAGATATATATTAAAATATAGATTAGTAATTCCAATGATGTACCAGGTTTGTGTCGTGTCTGCTGACCAACAGCTGAACCTCCCCAGCCACTACCTCCTGAGTTTTCCCTTCCCCGCTCTTCCCAGCTGGAACTTGCATCAACAGGCTTTCCCCAGGCAGAAGTCCCATTGTCTACAGAGACAGGAGGAGCACACTGTTCGCCCCATGTAGAAGACTCCATTTTCTGTGGCCCAACATAAGTCTCTCCCCATCCTGTGATCATCAAAAATACTACAATTAAACCCTGTTATCCAATACTCTTTTTAGAACCAATAATACATGTCAGCAGGACAAGTAAAAAACGACCCTAAAACAACTATTGAAATTTGTGAAACTCAACAAACAAAACAACAAGCGAAAACCGAAAAAAACAAACCATATTTATTACATATTATTTTAAATTCAGAGAGATTTGACTGTAAATGCAGATTTTTTTCATGCCCCAGTTCTCTGACCCGTGCATAAACATCCTTACATAAGCTTTGTTTACTCTTAAGTGTATCAGCTTACAGTTAACCAGTGAGATTTTTGCACTTTAACCACCCAGCATATGCCCTGAATACTTCTTTCAAAAATAGTCTTGCTCATGTGCGTCTTGCTACTCAAGTTGCTGCCATATGACTGCAGCGTTCAGAATGTAACTCAAGCCTATTTTTCCCTGAACACAGCTCATTCTGTGCCAATTTCAAATGTAACAGGAACACCATTGGAACATTTAACGTTTCCATTTAACAAGTATTCAGAAAATGAAGGCAATTTGCATTTCTTGTATTAAACCATTGCTTTAAAGACAAACTCAAAAACTCTGTCAGGTCAAGACACATACCTGAGCTGCAGTTCTTTTCCTTTTGAATCACAGAGCTTTGGGCTTGTGGCGGATGAGAACCCCCCATGCTATCTTGCTCGCCTGTAGTGTTCTTGTTCCACATGTTGACATTTGTGTGGTTATATTTATTTGGATCGCCCCATGCTGAAGTACCATCATCAATTTCCATTTTGCGCCTAATGGATTCAGGCGATGGCTCTTCCCATCCAGTGGATATTTCTTCTTTGGAGGCAGCTGGTATTGGGCCTCCCAGCCATCCTGTTGGTTTGTTCTGACTGGCGGCCACACTCTGTGTGGTGTTCACACTCCTGTATGTCCCCATGCTGGAATCTTGGGACTTGCCCCACTCTAAAGAATTGTTTGGTTTTGTGTTGTCTCCCCAAGTTGGGTTGGGGTGGCTTGGCTTGGCCGGCTCACCCCATGTTTGGTTTTGATTGTTGGACTTATGTGGCTCCCCCCAACCTGCATTGGGACCAGTCTGGTCAGGAGTGTTAGTGCCTCCACTGCCACCCCAGGAGTTTCCCATCCCACCACGGCCTGGCTCACTCCATCCAGATCCAGAGCGGTCACTGTCACTGTCCCTGTCCCAGCCACCTGAACCAGCTTTTTGGGGATCTCCCCAATTATTTCCCTTCATGCCCTCTCCTATCCATCCTTCTCCAGGAGAAGGACCATCCCATCCTTGTTTGGCCTTGGGAGCATTATTCCAAGTGGATGACTTCTCATCTTTGCTGCCATTCCATGAGGAACCAGTCTTGTTCATATTAACAGAAGGGCCTTCCTCCCATCCTCTTTGTCCAATTGGTCCTTTGGTTTCTTCCCAGCCACTTGAAGGTTTTGGCTCAGCCCATTCGACCACTGAAGAATCGCTAGTTTTGTTGGTGCCTGGACCATCTGACCATCCACCAGGGTTAGACACCTGAGGAGTAGGTGTGCCCCAGCCTGCCTGACAGTTTCCTGTCTTTTTATCTGGGTGTGCAAGATCCCAAGATGTGTTCTGGCGAACAGGAGTTTGCCCCCACCCAGTGTTTGACAACACTCTGGGGTCCACTTCAATTTTAGTGAGAGCTGCATTTATCATACCCTGGGGATTACCCCTTCTACGGTTGCCGTTACGCTGTCCATCTCGGTCACTGTGACCTCCTGAGCTGTCTCCACTTCCTTCACTGCCTGTAGATTTGTTCCATGTGCTTCCTTGAGATGCTTGACCCGAGCTCCCAATACCAAGAGCATCATCTTCCAAGGACTTCCAACCATTTGTTCCCTTCCTGCTCCCGTTTGTGCCATCATTGGAATGCTGACTGTTGCTGGGCAGAGTGTTCCACTCCCCGTTTGGGACCTTAGTGCCAGTGTTTGAAGAAGAGGACGAAGAGGAAGACGAGGAGGAGGCACTCCCCCAAGGGCGAGGGATCCCAGCCGGGCCTACACTATGAGCTGTTCCCCAAGACATGCTTTGTGAGGTAGTGGGTGCCGAGTCCCAACCTCCTCCACGAAGACTCATTCCATTATTATTATTATTCATTTTTAAAGAAGCAGCACTTACAGAGGAACCACTGGCTCCAGACTGCATTAGAGTTCCATTCACAGTGTCACACACAGCTTGGCCTTTAGGGATGGGACATTTGTCTCCAGAGAAATCAGTGCTGGGCTGAATGCCCCATGCTGTACCATAAGACCCGCTGTTGATTCCCTCACTTTTTCCGTGTTGAGAAATGGAAGTGCCATTAGAGACTGGAGTAATAGGGGAATGAGAGGGGCCCCCACTACTCATAGGCCAAGCTCGGTGCCCTGAGGGCTGTTCATTCAACTGCATTGAACCTGTAGAGTTTGGTAAACTAGAGGTCATTGTGTTAGTAGTGTTATTTGGTCCATTAAATTCAGTGTTAAGGTTTAGAGGCTGGCCACTTGGAACCTTGTTTGTACCATTGATTTCAGCTTCAGTCAAATTTTCCTGCAGGCATCCCCAGGACATCTTAGAGTTAACACTCTGCATGCTGGATGTTTGACATATGCTGCTTTGTTGAGTGTTGGTGCCAATATTTTCAATCCCCAATGACCCATGGGGGTTGGGCCCAGTGTTTTGTAGAATGGGCCAGGCAACGTGGTTGGCATTTGGGTTCAAAGTGCTTGGATTTATACCTACATTGGTTGAGGAACCTTGGGTACCCCATGCATTTATTTTTCCATGACTGCCTTCAGGGAGCTTGCTGCAGGAGTCTTCTCCGGGGCCTTGACATGTGCTTAACAGTGGGCCTTTGGGTGCTCCCCAAGGCCCTTTCACACTCCCGTTTCCCAAACTATTGCCTCCATTTGGAACCATGAAATGAGAGTCTTGCCGATTACCATTGGTCTCACCACTAGTACACCCGCCTGCCATCATACTTAAATTTTTTTCTGATCCAGAACTAGAGGCAGAGTCAGCATCCATACATTCGGAGGCTAACTCTGGGTCACTACTAGTGATCGAGGACCAGGGCCCCTTTTCCACAATCACTTTGCCCCAGTTGCTGTTTGAGTCGCTACATGGTGACCCAGAGTTCCATGGTGAATTATCATACTGGGGATCCAGCCCTGCATGTTCCAAACCTGCAAATGACAAGTAAACTTGGTGAACGTCAGAAAATGTATTCATTCATAGACAAATGCTAATGTCAAGCATCACAATACAATCTGTCAATATAAATGAAGTCCAACCCATTTGTTCAGCTTACACAATACAATTAAGCCTGTTAAAGGTGGGGTAGGAAATGTATATGTCTAAAAAATTCTTTAGAAAGCAATCTACCTTATCCTCAAAATCCACATAGACAATAAGCAGTAAGCCATAATAATTGCCTTGGTAATGGGTTATGTTTGTATTAGTGACAACAAATGTCAAAATTGCTTACATAAATCTAATACACCACATGCAATTCTGTAAAATAAAAGTAGAATCTTAAAAAGTAACTAGTGCAAACACAAATAATCAAATATGTAACACAATAACCATATTACAATGGATTCCGACCAGAGTGCAAATGTGTTAATAATTTCCAACTATTTGGTAACGTATATACAGCATTACACAACAATGGAAGACTGCCCATAGACCCTGCTTTATCAAGCAGAAAGGCATGGCACTCAAGCCAAACTGAAACAGTAGTAGAGTAGCCACCATTTTGTCAAAGCGGCATGATCACACTGCTTGCCAGGAAGGAAGAGCAACACCTGCTATTTACAACTGACACCAGTTTTGAAGCGCACCTTTACGAGTTAGCTTCTTTTAGATGATCACTAAAAATTAGCCAACATTACTCCCTCAACTGAACTACAGCTTAGACAATTGTAACTTCCAGATTACCAATTAAAATACAGACATTTCCAATTATTTTTTCTCTCCAAATGTTTTTCTTTGTCACTAAGAGACAATCTCAAGTAAACTGTATAGTAAACAGTGACACAATAAAATGGAAAATTGAAAATATAAATGACATGATCAACTATATCTTAAAGATAAATATCCTTCATTAAAATGCTATTCCAAGATACCATCAAATAATCTATAAATCAATTCAAACTGGTATTTCTAAACAAAGTGAGAAAAACAACAGTATGAGGCAAGGAATAAAAATAGCGAGTCACCTGTTTGGCTCGGGGAGTGGCTGACTGAATCTCGAATGGGAGCCATGCCTATAAAAAAAAAAATCATAATAATTAAAAATCAGCCTCATTACCAACACAGCTATATCAGGACAAACAACTATTTTAACACAATTCAGTTAATATTTTATAGTTAATAAAAAATAAAGCATCTTCTGAACATGAGACAATCAAATATTTTACCTTTTATTCTACTAGTTTAACCGCACAGGTTTTTGTTCATGTCAAATATAAAATATGGCTAGCTCTATTAGTTGTTTATAAATAACTGCAAAAAAGCACACAAAAAAAAACATTTTAATTGATATAAAAGGTGCTTTCGTAGCTGCTCAGTTCTCTTTTGGAACGCATTGTTAGGCCAGATAAATATGGAGGGTGAATATCAACCAAAGAAAAGTATGCAGATCTGTAAAATGTGAAAACAGGATTGGAAGAAATGCCAACCAAATGATTATTAAAACCAGCAGCTTCCTTAGACTTCACGGTCTTAAATATTTAGTGTTTGTGTGATCAGCTTTATGTGCGTGATTCTATTCACTAAGTGAACAAAACTAGCCTGACATTGCAGAGGTACTTGTCTTGAGTGATGTGTGTCAAACTGATACTGAACTATGGTGAGTAGAGGAAAGCAATACCAAACAAAGTAGTGCTTTTAATAAAAATGATGTGGAAAAAAAATTATCCATAGGCTGCGGCAGTTTATCATGGTGTTAAAACCAACTTTAAATTGGACTGAGCTTTTTTTTTTTTTGGGCTGAGAAAAGCATAAAGATTCACTAGATGCACGTAGCGGGAGAAAAAAAATTGGTTGTGTCTTGACAACAAAACCAGAAATAGACAATTTAACATACTTTCATATAAATCAAATGAGTGTACGCACATTATTCCTCTCTCAAACTGGATCCATTACTGCTTCAAATAGGCTATAGCACAAATTTTTTTTTCACAATTTAAATTATTTAATTATTTTTGCCGCTACACTCACCCATAGATATTCAATGCTAGAACTTGCTGAAACGTATTACTGCATCAAAAACGTGTTTTAAGTCAAGTGGAACAGTATGTATCGGTTAGCCATAACATGCCATAAAACAGATTAGAGTCAAGGTCTCCTAAGAAAAATAAGTGTATAAAGTTAAATGTGCTGTTCTGGATCGCAAAATGTGGGAGAAACATTGATGTCATTACCTTTAACTTTCGTTTCATAACAGCATCCACTTTATGGGCGTAGTTTTTTTTGTGTGTCCCGTTTACACCATTGTCTTTTACCAACACTCACATAATTAAGTTATCATTAATATCAGGGCTCCAATAAATGAGTGGAACACTACTGCTGAAGGGGTTTTCAGTTAGTCTTGACTATGCCAACAAAAGCACTGAGGAAGTTTAATGCAGCGATGTCTTAAAGTTCAGCTTGCATTATTATACCATTATCTTTGGCCAACATTACCATATTAAAGATATTATTATTATTTGCACACCAGACGGAACATTTAACATTGCTTCTATCTGATGACACCCTTTCAATAGTAGGTACTCGCTATAATGTTAACGGATTCTTGCTAATGAAAGGAGATAATAATGCTAATGAAAGCAAGCTTACTTTTATAGAAGAAAAGACCGTAACAAGCACTCGGTGCTCCGTCATTCAGAAAACTCAGAGCAAAACCATCTCTCTTCAGGATTGAATGTCTCAGGTGTAAAAAAAAGCAACCGTCGCTAAAGAGTTCAAGTTGAGTAAATCCGAGAATGATTACTGAACTGTGATCCAGCGGTCACACTGAGTGATCCGTGAAGAACACCTAATGTTTATGTTTGTGACTAACGAAGCCCAAGGACACGAAGCGACCTGAACTAACAGCCAATCAGAATCCAATATTCAGAGAGACCACGGAATAATAAAAAATGTATATATATCCATCCATCCATCCATCTTCTCCCGCTTATCCGGGGCCGGGTCGCGGGGGCAGCAGTCTAAGCAGGGATGCCCAGACTTCCCTCTCCACAGACACTTCTTCCAACTCCCCGGGAGGGATCCCGAGGCGTTCCCAGGCCAGCTGGGAGACATAGTCCCTCCAGCGCGTCCTGGGTCTTCCCCGGGGCCTCCTCCCAGTGGGACATGCCCGGAACACCTCCCCTGGGAGGCGTCCAGGAGGCATCCGGAACAGATGCCCAAGCCACCTCAGCTGACTCCTCTCGATGTGGAAGAGCAGAGGCTCTACTCCGAGCTCCCCCCGGGTGACGTAGCTTCTCACCCTATCTCTAAGGGAGCGCCCAGCCACCCGGCGAAGGAAGCTCATTTCGGCCGCTTGTATCCGGGATCTTGTCCTTTCGGTCATGACCCAGAGCTCATGACCATAGGTGAGAGTAGGGACGTAGATCGACCGGTAAATCGAGAGCTTCGCCTTTCGGCTCAGCTCCCTTTTCACCACAACAGACCGATACAGCGACCGCATCACTGCAGATGCTGCACCGATCCGCCTGTCGATCTCGCGCTCCATCCTCCCCTCACTCGTGAACAGGACCCCGAGATCCTTGAACTCCTCCACCTGAGGCAGGAGCACTCCACTGACCTGGAGAGGGCAGGCCACCTTTTTCCGGTCGAGAACCATGGCCTCAGACTTGGAGGTGCTGATCCTCATCCCAGCCGCTTCGCACTCGGCTGCAAACCGCCCCAACGCACGCTGCAGGTCCAGGCCCGAAGAAGCCAACAGGACAACATCATCCGCAAACAGCAGCGATGAAATCCTGAGGTCCCCGAACCGGACCCCCTCCGGCCCCCGGCTGCGCCTTGAGATTCTGTCCATAAAAACTATGAACAGAACTGGTGATAAAGGGCAGCCCTGCCGGAGGCCAACGCGCACTGGGAACAGGTCTGACTTTGTGCCGGCAATGCGGACCAAGCTCCTGCTCTGGTTGTACAGGGACCGGACAGCGCTTAGCAGAGTTCCCCGGACCCCATACTCCCAGAGCACCTCCCACAGGACACCACGAGGGACACGGTCGAACGCCTTCTCCAAATCCACAAAGCACATGTGGACCGGTTGGGCGAACTCCCATGACCCCTCGAGGACCCTGCAGAGGGTATAGAGCTGGTCCAGTGTTCCACGACCAGGTCGAAACCCGCATTGTTCCTCCTGCATCCGAGGTTCGACTATCGGCCGAACTCTCCTCTCCAGTACCTTGGCATAGACTTTCCCCGGGAGGCTGAGGAGTGTGATCCCCCGGTAGTTGGAACACATCCTCCGGTCCCCCTTCTTGAAAAGAGGGACCACCACTCCGGTCTGCCATGTATATATATATATATATATATATATATATATATATATACATAAAATATTTGGCAATTTTTGTTAAAAAAAATACAACTTGGTTTACATTTATTTCATCATTGATGGAAAATGAGAACTGTTCTTAGCAACATGCTTTGGTCATTTTGAAAAGGTCATTTTAAAGACTGTAGTACCTGAGAGGTGGCTTTGGGCGCAGTGTAGGACAGACCTCTCAGTCAAAAGCTCCCCTGGCCGGCTTGAGTTGAGCTGCACTTGAGTTCCCAGGGTGGCAGCGAGGAACGTGAGGGGTCACCCACACTTCAACAGCTGTTTTTTTTTGTACTGACAGAGATGCAGCGGAACTTCACAGAGTGGGTACCGAGGCAAGGCTTGAGGCTGGCCGCCGACTGGGGCCCTCTTGGCATTGCTGATGGCGCGGGTTACAGTGGAGGTGCTGCTGTTCTAATTGGCAGACTGAGGCTGGCTGAAAGAGGACTTGATATGTTCTGGCACTGAAAACAAAACAAATTCAAATAAGGATCTATATAATAACAAAAGCATTTTCAATTCCTCTTAAGCTTTCATATGTATTCACATGTGTTTTTTCTTGAATGATTAGGGGTGTGTTTTCTTTAACTGTTAGACAATTAAAATCTGATAACTTACATTACTGACTAGGCAATGAGATCCTTTAAAGACCTTGTTTTCAACCTCCAGTTCATCCAGTACAATAAAATAAAAGTTTATCTTGGAAAACAAATATAAAGATCCAAAATTCAGCTTTATTTGACTAAGTGTGTGGTCACATGATGTAAACTATTAACAAAATTTGATTCCACAAAATTGAGCCACTCTACATCACAACTATTCAAACTGCTTATTCTGTATTAAAAATACCCAGAATTCCTTTTACTAATCATTAATATTTAGTTTTATGACCTATTAATCTGAAAGATTTTATGATATGCTAATTTATGAAAAAATAACATTGAAGGAAATACAATATTGTGTCATTTGAAGTTAAAAATATATTTTGCATCTTAATTTAACTTACATGACTTAACCTTTGCCTACAAGAGGCAAGAATATTGTAATTTAAAAATGTTAATTTCTCCCATAGAAGACATTTCATATTGAATTTTTCTCTTGGCAACTTTTCTTGCTATTTTTATTGTCCCCTTATTCCCAGATGAAGTATAGCAAGTATAGTGCTTTAGCTCCCTCACTGTTCATAACATGTTAGTCACTAGAGAGCAATAATCTGAAGTGCAAGTCCCTGATAGAAAAACCTGACAAAAACAATAACCGCTTCACAATTATATAGTTTTACAATTAAGGCCTAAATGACTGTAATTTATTTTTAATTATTTCGAAGCCTTAACTTTATGTGTCAGACAGGAGGGCAGCATAAATATTTCCTGTCATTAGCCAACACTTGCACATCCATTTTAGGCTTGTAAACAACCATTCGTGTTTTGATAATACAACGGTGGTGAGCAAAAAAGCGAATAACTTCAATGTACCCTAATTTCAGATAAATTATGCCAACTGTTTTATACAGCTAAAACCTTTCAGAAAAACTACAAACAATCATCTCCACTTAATAAAACATGGTGGTGGTAGCACAATGATAAGAAACTTTGTGCAAGACGCATCATAAACAAAAGTACCATACATAAAATACATTTCTAGGTGCTTTTCATAAAAGATATGGTCTTTAAAAACGGTTCTAAAGTATAAAAGTAGCTAGACACACTTTAATCTCAGTTTAACTGCCTGCAACTGCCCAGTAGTTAGCACATGGACATTGTTTGGACTATGGAATTTCCTCTTTAGGAATGACCTCACAGAGGAGCAATTCAGATTCCCAGTGAAAAGAATTACATGACAATAGTAGACCACACAAGGCAAAACAGACTGTACCAGCACTTTCCAGAACAAGACCACCATCTAGAACAGTGAGCAACACCACAAAACCAGCAAACGACAGCATATTCCTTGTATGTGCTTAAAACATTAAAGACATCTCATATGTAACAGTGAACGGACTAGATGATCTACTAAGTACAGTGTATCTATCACATGTTGCTAAAGCCTGTACCTTCAAGTGATGACAGTATCCTGCTCTCATCCTCTTCAGGATTTCCAGAAGCCTCAAAAGACAAGCCTTGTTCCTGAATGTTTCATTTCATAAGAAAAATAAATGGCGGCGCACGGTGTCATTTTACTGTTTGTCCACCAACCCTTGCCAGCTCCTCCTGCTGCCTGTAGTGGGGGCTCTGTGAGGGGGCATCTCTTTTAAACTCTTCATTATCAGAAGTTTTAGAAGAGGAGTTTGTTAGAAAAAAGCAGCTTAATTAAAGAGTAGCAATGAAATTGGTTTCTGTGTTTGTAGGAGCAACTGGCAGTTCAACCTGGTTCTGGAATGACAACCGACAGGAAATCAGGTGGTCGCATTGCAACAAGAATAGCCTGCATTTCTGCTGCACTGCAACAACAGCACAGCATTCAAAAAGCAAGCTTGGTTTTGACTTTTGTTCACTATTGTTTATTATTACCCTTTTCCTATAATTAATCATCTTTAGCTAAAAACCAATAACAAGACTCAAAATACATTCTTACTAAATTTACAACGTCTGCAAGTGGAGACAAGGCACACAGTAATAAAAAACAGCTTCTTCCTCAATCTCAAGCACAAGCACAAGCAGACATGATCAGCTCTGCAATTTGTCTTTAAAGTAAAAGTATGCACGCACAGGTCTGGACTAGAAACTGCTTTCCATATTTGGTATCAGTTATGTCTGCAATCTATAACTACTACAGCCAACAGGACTAAGAACTGTTTAATGGGAGTTTGAAGTTTTACTTTTGGCATTTTATGTGCTTTTCCACCCTTGACTTAAAGCAGATAACCTTCCAAATGACAAATGTGCAGGGCAACGGTCATCTCTTAGCAACAGTCAGGCGATTGACTCAACAAACTAAAAGGTTCATTACAACACACACAAACTAAAAATCATCTTTCAAAGCTTTTCCACAAATCTTTAATGGAAAATCCAGCTTAAATTAATGCACTCCAGCGGGCATGTGTTTATAATCAGAATAAATATAACCATGAAAAAACAACAACACTGTTATCTATCTGCAGCCAATAAGAACATGTGAACTTTATAGCTTAAATATTACTTTGTATCATGCTGAAGACACAAGGACATCTGGGGCATGAGATAAGTTAAAAAGTCACCCAGGCTAACCAGGGAAGGGTGGGTCCAAGAAACATGATTTTAGTGTATTTGGAGAGTGAATATTAGATGAGCAGTATTGTGCACACACTCGCACACACACGATAAGCATTTCTCATAAAAAGAAAAGAAAACATTTTTAACTACAAAAAAAAGACTTTCAACAGCTAGGACTGCTCGAAAGTAAACGGTTAGCTGCTGAACTGAGCATTAGTCCCACCTCTGACTTTAGTTATAAGCTACTGTGAGAGCGAAGACAAGGTCAAGAGATAAAGACCAGAGCTATCAGCCAGTCCACATCACTCAGTGGAAAAAAGCTACACCCACTGAGAAGTCTGTGTTGTGCATCAGTCTGGATAAAAGTGTTGTCATTTATGAGAACGGTTTTACTTTAACCTAATAAAAAAAACAAGATTGTACTGCATGACGACAAGCTCATGCAAAATAACTCAATGGTTTTTGTAGCCCTTGAAATTGGTCAAAACATTTCTACCGTCACACTAACTCTCCGTTCCCTTGTTGTTATTCTAATGAAAACTGTTTCCTGCCATCTACCCTGCGTTGTGTTATAAACACACTCTCTTAAAACAATTGAACACAAGACACCACTATAGAGCTTCAACTTTAACAGATCCATCCCCTACAAGTTGAAAACTAATGATACAGCAACACAATTAGTAAAAGGGTGAAAGCCTCCAGTAATCTCCTTAACGGATTACACAAGGAAATTGCTCCTCTATAAACAGTCTTCCCATGACTACATACTCAGGATCCACACAATGATCCAAGGCTTTGAAATTTTAACATTTTTAGGCTATGTTGAATGTGGGACATTGATTTTCATCCCTTCAGTTTGTTTAGCACAAGATTCTAACACTACTCTTCCACAGCTGCAGGAATTCTCAAATTATTACCTTTAATGGTTGACACGAGGAAAAAACTGCCAAAATAATGCCACAATAATAATAAACGTGGATACAGACGTGACTTTGAATTCATTCGAGTGCATTAGCCTCATCCAGAACAGTCTCAACTGATCACTTGCAAATTTTCAGGAAACCATAGAGAAGAGATTCTTGCACTAGTCTTCTCTCAGTGTAATGTTTGTATCTAATAACTATTTGGATGGATTAATTTATTAGTGGATGAGAAACAGAAGCTGCATAAACTTGCTTAATCGTTTGAATACTGAATGTACATGAGGATGGGCAATACCTCATCCAAAATTCCTTGCAGTAGAAAACTAACATTTTTTAATTTTCTTATGATAAGTGTTGATATGCAGAAAAATAATATTATTATTAAAAGTAATATCAATAAAATTATATTTCCCTCTTTTTTGTAATGAAACAATAGTTCCCATTTAAACATGGACTATATAAAGCTGAACCTGTTGACTGAGGCTTGAGGAGCTAAAACAGATGATTCCAGAAGCTAAGCTTCTTTGAGGTCATACAGAAAAGGAAAATCTAAGACAAGAATTTAATTACCTCATGAGGTAATGTATAAAGAAAACTGGCATATTTATGATAACTTCGATAGAACTTGGCTGGTCAAAGACTTACGTGGCCTGTTCATGCAGAAATAACTTGGTAAGTACACGTTAAGTGACCTGTCTTGAATAATCAAATGGAGAAAATAAACTAATTTAAAACGTGCAGTTTAGTTTTAGGGTCAAAGGGATCAAAATAATTAATAATGGGTTTTAAAAGCAATTAAAATAATTGTAATTTGTCATCACAGCAGTGTGGAATGATAGATACCCAAGAACTCATGCTTAATAATAGCTGGTATCAGAAGTCATCCACGCTAAAAGATATTATTAGCTCACACACAGTCTCTCTTTTGTTCTGGCTTGATTTCCTTCGTCCACAGCTGGATTGACTTTTTTAAATTGAAAAGCTGCAATTTATAACATTCTGTGTTTACAATTATGCTGGTGAGTGGATGTTATGCTTAACTCAAACTTGCGTCTTCATATGATCATTATCCCACATCCTCTTTCTTTCTTGGAGAGAAAGAGTGCCTGTAATATCTATAAATTTAAAACACGAGGAAAAAATTTGCGGCTTAAAGCTAGGAAAATACCATGGTTTTCGTTCTGAAAAACATCTTTAACCTCACATTTTATCTTGTGTTATAACAAATCGTACAATCTTCGACTCAACTCAAAAATTACACAGCTCTGCAGAAGTTAAAAAAAAACAAACACAACAACTGCCAGTCAAACAGATGACTTCACTCTTCCTGATATAGTAACCTTGTAAGAAGAGCAGTTAGCAGCAGCAGGGGGTTGAGAGTCACACATGCTGCCATTTCAAAAACTGAGCCTAAAGCATCACATAAATGTGTAAGGTGCCCAAACTGCTCTCTGATGTAAAAAAGTAGAATACAGCCACTTTAAGGGGGTATCAAGACTTCCCCCTCCCCCACAACAACCTTTTCTTAAGGTGTTTAACCAGATGGCTATATCAACAACAGAAGCCTCTCATACACAAACAATGACAGGGGCATCTGTTTATGAAGTACCACCATCAGCACTGCTGAAGGAAAACCAGACAAAGTCAGAGCAAACACTGTAAACATGAAAATAAGCTAGCACTTTGACAGACCAGAGAAGAGAAGCATGTTTAAATTAAATTTTAAAAAGCCCAATATATGACACCAAGCTGCAAATGTGTCTAATTATTTAATAAATATACTTAAGACTGAGACTCTAAGAGTAATGTTTTCAGATTAGATTCAAGTTTTGAGCCCAAAAGCCTGATTTATACTTCAGGTCATTTCACATCTTACCGAACATACTGTGCAAAGTCAGGTGCGTGAAAATGCCTCACATCACATATCTGTCTGAGCAATTGGTGCGAATGAAAAAGTTCAGCTTTGTCATAACGGACTGGTCTTTCACAATAAGAACGGCCAACAAAAGCAAATTGTTTTGATGCCATGAAAAGTACATGAAAGAGCCGCTAGATGGCGCTCAATACAGACTCTCACTTCAATCTCACAAAAGAAAATAGCACCAAAGAACTACAAGATGAATAGCCGAGGAAGAGACGGCCAAAGAGAAGAATATAAACAACCCGAAGCTTCTATTGCTGGTGTCCGACCATCAAGAGTTGTTCAATAAAGACCACAAAGATTATAAAACAGCAGGCGTGTGGCTGTTGTCCCTGAGTAATGGAAAGTTTCAAATCAACTTAAAGCTTCTTTCTTTTGACTCTTATTCATTTATGAGAATGATTAATTTGAACGATTAAATTGTATTGTTAATATTGCGGAAAAAATCTGATCTAATTGCAAAACGTTATGACGAAGACCCAAAAATAGAACAAAAAACACTAATCTGATTAAATAAACATGCTTGTCGGTATCTTCTGATTATTAACAATGTAATCCGCACTTCAACCGAGTTGTTACTAAAGAGTCAGATTTGTTCTTTTCACGAATGACACATCATTACACATGAGTGCCAACCAATGGCAAGGAGCGTCACTGCATCCACATTTAACACTAGCTTGTGAAATGCACCCCGCAGAGAAGCATCCGAGGATTCGTGCAAATCTCAGTTAGGTTAGATGTGAAGGGGTCTGTCTGCATCAAATCAATTAATTGCTCTCTGCAAAGACTGCGTACTGACGTAACTTTGAGCTGACCCCTTTGCAAATGTTTTTAAATTTGGTAATTTGAATCTATGTCTTAATTTTCAGTTTTTAATCAATATGTTTTGATATTACTTGTTTAACCCTTGATTTTATTAAATGTACTTTCTTTCTTATTCTTCTTTTCAATGTAAAGCACTTTGAATTACCCTGTGTACGAAATGTGCTAAACAAATAAACTTGCCTTACCTTGCCTTGTTCAACTACGTTTTCCTTAAACAAAGTGTTCAAAGAAAAGGTATCCAAAGATTTGGTTAACAATTTCAGCTCTACACATTGAAAGTCTGTAACAGTTTACATTTACAAACAATCCAATTTTGACAGAAATTGCACTACCCAGAGTTAAAGCTTCGGAGAACATATCAACATAAGTAATCAACATAAGAATTGTGCTAAAGGAGATAAGACTATAAATATTTACTTGATAATACAGCTTTTAACAATTGCTAAATTCACACTGGTAAATCCAGTCACCCATGCTACAGCAACAAATACTATAGCTTCTGGCCAAAACAGTCACTGGAGTTTGTTGGTGATGCCACTCTGCATTGTTTTATTATTTTACTTAAGTAAAAACTTACTTTTTTAATCATTTGAAAATGTAGGATTTGGGATCTACTGCAATCGTGAAAAAAAGGATGTTGCTTTGACCATACAGGGGCAATGTTCATTTCTCTGATAAGGAAACTCAAAAGCTGTCTATGATTAACTCCAGAGTTAAAAGTAAGTCGATTAAGGGTTGTGATTATGTACTTATATTTACAACAATAATAAAAAAGGTAATTCACAGGAAAGTATCATTGACATCTAGAAAAATATTTTCCACAAAACAACCGGAAGCCTAGACAAAACAAAACAAAATGAAAGTAAAAGGTTGACTTTTGTTTTGTCTCCTATATCATTACATTCCAAACTGACACACAAACTCTGTTTGTTGAGCATTTTAAAACAGCAATGCTTATTCAGCACTGGGAACCCCTTTTATTTGAACGGAACTACATTTGCTTACACCAGCAGCAGCTGCTTTGACCTGGCTCTGTTAGAGCCTCCTAGCATAGGCATGAATAGGAAATGCCCAGAAGGATGAAAAACCCGGCACTCTTCTGCACAAAGGAAAACAACTAAAAGAAGATGAGCATTACTGACCTGTGTTGCTTTTCTCCAATGTCTTTGGTGGCAATAGCATCCAATTCTCTAAACAAACAAAAAAAAAAAAGACATGGTACTGTTTAACTGTTTACATCACACTAACTTTCTATTTTTTATGTAAACTATGACAATAGAAATCAGTTTTTGGCAGTTTCCATGTTTGTCCAACATTTCAGCTCTTTTTTTACACACCTAGCCAAAAATACCATGTTGTACAGACGGTAGATGAAGGGTTTAGGTGTTAAAATTGCTGCAAGTGATTTTGTTGTTGGCAATTTCTGGACTTTATTTGTGTCTATAGGTGACTTAGGTTTGAACCATGAATTGCTCTCAGCCTCCAGGTTCAAACATGTGTAATTAATGCTCTTCTATTCCAGTTGTTTTTGTAACCTTCTGTGGGCTCATTCAAGTGTTATTGATGGTTGTCGAAACCTTTTTACGGGTAAAATGGTGGATTGTTGAGTTTAACGATACTTAATTTAATTTCTGGTTACTAATTAAAGCATAATCTTGGCACAGACATTTTGTATTTGTATGATTAGCATTTTAGAGAAAAGGAACTAACAATACTGCTATAGTGATATTAAGCGTTAATGCGTGATAGATTTCTTTAGTAGTTGAGCAGGTCACATTTTCTGATAACATTGCCAAAAGTTCTCAAAATGCATAGCGTTACAGTACTCCTGGCAGTTCAAGTTGCAAAAACTTGCACTTATAGATATAAACAGTTCAAGCAGTCTAGCGGATAGATGGCTGGGACATGTGGCTCAAAAGTCATAAAACAACACACTCGATCGTACATTATACACAGCAATGTTGTGGAAAGGGTGTTGTCATCTTCCGAACTACACAGCAAAGGTGCTGTGGGAAGAACATCTACAAAACAGCGTCTACTCCATGTCTCACAGTTTTGTGGCCAACTGTCCTTACACTGATGTCCATATGACTTCAATGACGTAACTATGCAAGCATCTCTGAAACGGATCAAAATACTGTATGAACATAAAACTGCGGGGGATTTGAGAGGGGGGGCCAGCATTTCACGAAACAAAACATAGTAGATGTTCACAGTCTGAAAGTGCCTCAGTAAATTATACATAAACAAGCATGTGATCACTAAATAATGGGCAAACATAATCTTCCCGATGGCTGCATGAAGATGCCCAAAGCATGATGATATCGTCCAATCATTCAGTCGAACAGCTTGAAAACATATGCCTCACTATTTGTACTAGTCACGTACACTTGTTTCTTTTCATTTAATTTTCAAGTCTGGAGAAAGCCCTGCAAACCGTTGATAATATTTTCCCTCGAGTGGGCTTCTGTATCTGTTCTTTTGCACCCAAACCACTTTCACACCATCAAAGTCTTTCAACCACTGGGATGTCACTCTTCCTCTGAACTTCAGTTATTAGATTATTGTTTTCCAAGAGTAAATAAAGAGTTTGTTGTTAGCATGATGATGTATTGTCAAAACATTTTCCACAAAGGGATATTTGTTAATGTCTCAAAAGCTTTGTCATCTTTGCGATTTGACAGAAATTTTATGAAATCAGATGAAACTGTAAATCAAATCATGACCTCCTGAATCATCGTTTATTCAGGAATGGCTTTTACCCCCTACTCTACATAACGTTTTTTTAACATTTCGTTTAAATAAAACAAACAAACAAACAAACAAAAAAGGCATATTTCAACTGCAACTCTTCTAAGTTTGAAAGGTTGTCCAAGGCCAGTTAACGCCACCTATTGTCAGGGAGTGGTTTTATGAAACACAGGGCAAAGTGCTTCAGCTTTCAAATCCAAAAACCAAGTACAAAAACACCTAGATGCGAAGATCTTGAAACACTCATGTACAGTTGTAAAATTAATGAAAAAGCAACAACACCAATCACCTTATTTAGTATTATATATCCAAAGACTAATCCACATTTACCCCCAAACACACAAAACTGCAGACAATCATTAATGTGTACAACAAGGATAACGTGAAGAGGAAAATAAAATATGGCGACAATAAAAACTGCGCTCGAATGTGAAACAGAATATTTTTTATTGTTTCTGGGTTAGAAACAACAGTATTCCTGTAAAACAAAACGTGATGTTTTAAGAATATTCAACATTAGTTATTTTTTTTATTCCCGAGTAAGACGCCTCTCCACCAGTAACTTGGCTACTATTAACGCTACTGCTGCTGCTAACAGGGCAAACAGTCAACCTTGACCTGCCCTTAAAAATGTAAATGTCACAACGTAATTCACTCTAAACATGTTTTTAAACTTCCACTTGCAAAAAAGTACTAAGTTACGTTATTCCTAAAGGTAATATAAACAGGCCTTAACTCCCCAGTCGAAGGAAGCCCCGACGTTTTGAAAATATTGTTAGCTGCGATGGCTGTAACGTTACTTGGCAAAGCTAAAGTTAGCTTCAAAACAAACAGAACGTTATGTCAGCCATTACATTTAGGTTGCAAACGAAAGTAAAGGTCAATCCGAAAGCCAAAGAATCACTTGGTACGTTAACACTGAGCTATGAAATGCGCAATTCGACACTGTCCAAAAGCTAACCCGCTGGCTACTAAAGCCTCTTAACGCTTCAAACGCTGCTTCATTATTTCCCACACCGCTTAAATGGTTACTTAAGTCTTTTTATAGCAACATTATTCGTTTATTCCCTACCGACCAAAGCAAGTTAGCCCTCGCGCAAACCAAGCATCGAAAACTTAAAGAGCGACGAGTGAATCCCAAATAAAAGACATAACGTAACGTTAAGTAAACTGTTTCTTGACGCATGGTATTATTAACGTTAAATTTGTCGTAAAAAATCAACTCGATAGCAACCTTTTGGAGAACAGACTGCAATGTCATATCGATCCAATTTTGAGAATAGCTTATATTTATAAATGAACGTTAAACGCGCCAACATCGCTGAGTTTCTCAGAACAAAACGAAAGTAGCAATTGTTTGTTTTACGTTAACACAAACAGCAGCCTTCGAATGAACAGAAACAGTCACGTCGCATAATGTTAACATTCGACCGTGCAAAAATACACCCCCTGAGCCTAGTTTTCAGCAGATGATACGCCGCTGGATCGAATACAGCTTACACGGACGGAAAGCACATAACATACAAACACAAAAACACAGCTAAACTCACCTCTAGTAGTTTAAAGTGCAGTAGAGATGAAATGAAAGCAAATTATAAGGCTATAGAAATTCAACACATTTGCAGAGTCTAAGAGGGGGAACATTTGTCCTGCTCGAACGCCATTTTCTTCTCTCGCATTCATGCATTCATCTCCGTAACTGCAGGAAGAGCTCAGGCGTTACATTCTGAGCACTTCCTCCAGCTCCACCACTCACCTCCAAAATGGCGGACACGCTTAAAACACGAGTTTTGTATTCAAAAGCACATTTGCCCTTCACTGGCCTTTGTAACTTTACTTGAGTAAAATTACAAGATTAATTACATACATCTAAAACAGTTGGGATGCGGGAAGTGTGTATCCAAAAGTGAGAGTTTGTGTAGACATTTGCACAAGGCGTATGAAGTCACTTTAGTATGCGTCATTGAGAGAAACGGCTACTATATATATATATATATATATATATATATATATATATATATATATATATATATATATATATATATATATATATATAGGCAAGTGTAATGTAACTTCCTATATAATTTAGTATTTCTAAAGCAATAGAAAGGTCTAACTGAACCAACAAGCAAATGAACTAAAACACTACACTGGTTTTACAAACTAAATTAGTACGCTATCAAACCGTAAACAATTTGTTGTTGTTTTTTTAATGTAAAAAAAGAATCACACATTTTTACACATTTTCCATTTGAAGAATTCAGACACAAAAGCTCAAACTACTGTTTTGAATGTTATTTAAAATTTAACATTTATCAATGTTCTATGTTTTTCTAACTTTCTATGTCAACAAATTTGTTTAAAGGGAATGAAAAGAACATTTTCATTCATCAAAGATATGAAATATATGTACCTATAGAGCGACTTGATGGCAAATAAGCCTTTTGCATAAACATTTCACATTGTTCTACTGCACGGTGTATTTGCTGTATTTATTTGGATCCTTTTCATTAAGCTTCTGGTGATTGTATAGAAAATGCTTTAACAACTGCAAAGCTTACAGCTCCATAAACACAAGATAAACACTCAGAGCAGACTGGGAAATGTAAACGAATAGATAACAATATAAACACACACAAGCCTTTAGTCTGGAATTTGCCGGCGTTTTCAGTTTAAAGACAAAGCTGTGGCACATAGCTGAAAACGATGCGGCTCTCATTCTGCCTCACTAGGCAGGAACTGCATAGAAGTGGCCATGTTTTGAATACCAAACATGTTTCCAGAGAAAAACAACCAGTTTTCAATGTGTGCTCTTGAACACTATTGTCAGATGGATGTCAAGTTAAGACTCATGGCAGGGAAACTAAAAATATATCAGGCAGAACAACATTCCTTTGAGTTCAGAGATATTTCACATGCATGACATTATTGGTAAACAACTTTTTATGTTAATGTTTAACATCCATTCCTTTTCTTTATAAGGTGTCGCAGGCTTCTACGGGTGCCTATATATCCAGCTCACATTGGGCAAAGGTGGGGTTTTTCCTGGAAAGATAACTAGTTTTACAGGCAATTTAGTGTGCAACACTTTTCTTTAAATACAATTATATCCACTTTTAGCATGTTATCTTTTGTGTATTGTTTTCTATCCTTAAGCATTGTAGCATTACCCTGATCACTTAAAAAAAAGCATTTATTTAAACATGTCAAATATTGTCGTATTTTTGTCCTATAGTTTTGTCCACAATTTACACTGCATTTTGCACTGAATGAACAACCTTTTTGAGCTGTTCACTCACCACAGCAATTTTCCTCATGTGTAAATTAAATTATTAATTCAGCTGAAGTATGTGTTTGGACTGTGGAAGGAAACTAAAAGAAATAAAAAACATACACACATCTCAGCTGACCTCAAACTCATGATCACATAAAAGTCTAAAAAGATTTAGCTTTGTTTAAAATGTGTCATAAAATAAACATAATATTTAGATTTTTACATTTTACAAACTTGCAAAAGAGAATAAATTAGTATTTTGAAAAGATATTCTTTAAGAAAAATTTTGGAATCTGTGTTTTTTCTATGGTTGTATCCATTTCAAATGCAGTGCCATTTTACATACACATAAATAAAATAAAATATGGTGGGTTACAGTTTCCACAATATTTTAGAAATATATGGGGGAAATAACTTAATAAATAAATAATTTTTTTATAAATAAATAAATAATAACATGATGCCTTTCTATAAATTAATAGTCACTATTTGGCTACATTGCCTCTAGACTTTATTACTATTTAACAGTGTACAGTGCTAGCAAGCTTCTGATTCTTTATTTCTAGTCAGGAATTACAATATCGAAGTCTCCTATAAGGGATTCAAGTCATCTTTTCTTCACCATAGTTTGTTCTAAAAACTTGATTGAAAAAGGATGTCACTGGTAATGGCAGAAGGTTATTCATACCAATATATATATATATATACTTTGGAATAACACGGATATACAGGATATTTCAAAGGTTCTTCAAATATTACAGGTAAAGGTAGTCATTAATCACGGCCGTTAAAATTGTAAATGCTTTGTTCTATCTCTGAAGACATTTTGGGATTTTCGGATATAATCCTGGAGGGCTGTGACAACCCACTAAAACTCATAACAAACTAATTTTAGAGCTTTAAAAAGGCATTTAAAACACTATCAAGTGTTTTTATCTATCTTTAGGAGTAAGTTATGGCTTTAAAACTGCAACAGGGCTTTATTGCAGAAGAAACAAAATAAAAGACTTACATTCACATTATATTCTTATAGTCTAAACTAATACAAATCCTAATACAAATCCCATGCTCCTTAAATGACCAGTACAGCGACACATTCATATGTTTGGTTTACTCATGCACAACAAATATGACTCCTGATGGAACACATGACATGCTGCACATGTAAAAATCATAGATATGAACTTGCACTGCACTGGACTGAATGTAATCTTAATATCTCAAAATGTTCTCAAAAGAGGACCTGAGACTTTACTGGTTTTGGATGACATAGGTGTAAGTGTTTAAGTATTACATTTTCCTTTTGGGGTGGAGTATCCCTTTAACTCAACAGTCATTCCAAATACAGAACAGGTTTTTTATGTTTTCTAAAATAAACGTGAAGCTGCATTACATCGAACCAAATATAGTATCAGGGTTGGTATCTGAGTAACAGAATTAACTTTGCACGAGGTGTGAATATTAATGAACAGCGGAGGTCCGGGGCCAGCTGCTTATGAGTGTGTTTGCTGCCATAGGACAAGGGTCAGTTTGGTCAGGCCAGCGGGCAGCTCTCCCCCCTCCTGGGCCGCTGAGAGCAAGGGGAGCCTGGGAACGCAGGCAGATGCATTGTGCTCAGGCAGACAGGGCAGGAGGAGGGGGGACATCTTTGCATGACAAATACATCGCTGGCATTGGCTTTCAGAGACTCACTCTGTAACTCTATACAATCACCAGCCCTCCTCAACCTTTGTTTTTATTCTAATAAGTAAAAACATTTAAAAAAATAATTGCAGAATTCACTACTTAAAATTCACTTAAAAGTACTTAAAATTCAGTTTATGCAGAAGAACCAAGAGAAAATGTGTAGTATCTGCCTTTTATTGATTTTATTTATTTTACCCCTCTACCCCCTTAATCCTAATTATTCAGTGGTCCCCAGATGTACCAAGAGTCTCACCAACAAGGGTGTGATTTTTCATGTGCTCTTGCCCAATTCCTCCACTGCCCCATCATTAAATTCAATCTCTATCTGTCTCTCACCCATCCCCCTGGAGTCTCTCTCTCAGACAGGGTGCCAGCTGTGAAAAAGATTTGTTGGAGCTGAATTATACCCAGCACCCACCCAATTACCTGTCCTACTGTTCGCAGGTCAGCCTGCACTGCCGTATTTCCAGGGACTGCAGGCACCACTTATCTGTCAGACCACTACTCTGCACAGTCTTTATCATTCTCAGACAGACATGAATGCACTTGGCCATTTATATAAATGCTAATACACAGATGTTGCATAAAACCATTTACTGTAAAAGAACACATGGAAACTAAGAAAATATAATATAATAAAATATTAAATAATATAACATTACATAAGTGTCACGGTGGCGCAGCGGGTAGCACGGTCGTCTCACAGCAAGAAGGTCGCTGTTCGAGCCTTGGCTGGGTCGGTTGGCATTTCTGTGTGGAGTTTGCATGTTCTCCCCGTGATCACGTGGGTTTACTCCGGGTGCTCCAGTTTCCCCACAAGTCCAAAGACATGCGGTATAAGTGAATTGAGTAAGAACAATTGTCCATAGTGTTAAAGTGTGGATGAGTGTGTGTTAATGTTTCCCAGCGATGGGTTGCGGCTGGAAGGGCATCCGCCACGTAAAACATATGCCAGAGAGTTGGCGGTTCATTCCGCTGTGGCGACCCCGAAAGGGAAGAAAGCCGACATGAAGATGAATGAATGAATAACATAACATATATGATATGTACTGTATCAAAAGTTTTTAGTTATGTTTAGAAGTAACAAAATTATCTCCTTTTTAACAAGAGCTGCAAATGTTCCCTCAGAAACAATACTTTACTTCATTTGTATGCACCACCCCTGCTCTCTTAATAATTCATTCACAAATATCAGCATAATACACTTAAGTTTGAAGCTCCTCACAGACATACATATAAACTGGGATGAATTCTTATTGCAGGATTAAATATTGCCTTTGTAGTTTTCTAACTCTGAAATGGTTTGGATACAGACAAATAATATGAATAATACAGAGAGTCACCCCTGTGGCCAGCATTGTTCTTTCCCCATAGGGGGTGTTCCTTTGAGAGTAAAGAACACCCTCCCTGGTGCAGAATAGTGAACACCGGTGTTCACTATTCTGCATCAGGGAGGGTGTTAAAAGAAATTCAAAATCAAACCACAAACATTTTCACAACAATAAAATTTTTCCTGTTACATTATTATACTCCTTTAAAATGACTTTATTTTCATAGGGTTGTATGTTATCCTTAAGCCGGGCTTGTGTTTGGGTTTTAATGGCAGCTAATAAGAGTGAAAAGCCACATAACGATGAAGCATGTTAAGCATTGGGTAATAGACAGTTAATGTCATTGTTTATTAGCTTCCATTATTATGTCTAAAAGTTGCAATATCCCAATACTTAGTTTCAGAATTGAATTTCTGAAGCGATATGTTCTTGGATGTAATCCCAACCAAAAGATCACAGAGAATTTTGAGTAATGTCATCTGTTGTCATCCATAAGCCAGTAAGGTGATGGATAATATCAACTATCAAGAACTGTAATGAAAAACTAAATTTGTCCTTTTTAAAATGTATGCAGCTCATCTAAGCTCTAATGATGTTCATGCGTACCTGAGTATTTTATAGAAACTGAGTTTGTCTTACTCAGTTTACAAAAAAAAAACCCTGTAGACACAAAAACACTTAAAATGATGTGACAAGTTTTCCAATTCAATACTTGGCAGTCATTTCTTAGGTTCTAAGTTAAATTGATCAATCAGAAGCATACAAACTAGTTTAACTTGTGTATTGCCACTATTTTGTCAATTCTATGCCTGAGCAAACCAGCTCATGCAAAGATAATAACATCCTTGAAAAAAAACATGTTTTGTCATTCGTTCTTTACAATTGTGTTGTTTTCAAAACTGTGTCATTTATTTGAGATTTTACCCAGTTTTGTCCAAACCTGACTGTTTGAGTTTGTGTCAAGAGAGCAAAGATGAGCTTGTCATCAACATTGACCTGTATGTCGTTGCAGTTTAACGCATGTGTTGATTAATATGCAAATAAGTTATATGCATGTAGTCATATAGTTGTCATTAGCCATGCTAAGTGAACGGCAACACAATTCTTGCTACTTCCACCATTAGACATGGGTTATTGTAAACAAAACCAGCTCCTTCAAAAACAAACCCATCCTCCAACCCCCCAAAAATGGTCATTTGGCTGTCCACACAACAACAACCTACCCAATATTTAAAAAACTTCACATTGTTCTGCATTTTCAAAAAACCCAGCCACACTAAAACACTGCTGCATTGCATGAACAAGAAAAATACATACTTCAAAACAACTGAGTAAGTGAGGATAGGGTCTAAAACAATTGTAGTCAGTGTTTATCCATTCTCAACAGTCATCCACCTGAAACGTCAGCAGAAAGAGCTGTGTTCTTACATTTCTATTCACAAAGCCAAAAGAAATTGTCACATTATAAAACAAGCCAATTTAGGTGATGAATTTGGAAGTGTTGATACAATACCCAGTTCAAGAAGAAACATAAGAAAAACTCTCAGTTGGGGAGATGAGACGATCATGTTGGTGACACATGCTGTGTGATGCAGGATGTTCAAATATGACTCACAGTACATGAATTCTACCTGGATGGTAGATGCTTTTGAAGCTGTCTAATGCTTTGAATCAAAACAGAGTAGGTAGGAAGCAGAATCAAATGTAAAGTCCATTTGGAATCTGCTTGAGATACCGGTTTCACTTCATCTCCTTTGAATTCACTTACCTGTTCCTGAATATGCTTTTCATTGGATTACTCACCTAGTTCACTTGATCATTTGGTCTTCATCTCCTGTGCCTGTGTCTTAGTTGATTGGTCTACATCACCTGTTCCTGTGGGTCATCTCTAGTCTCCTGAGTGCTCAGGTTCCAGACTAAATGTACTTGTTCTATAGCCATCTATCGATGGCTACTCATCGTTTCCTTAAAGGGGTTGATCATAATTTGATTTCTGTGTATTTGCTCAATGAACCCAGTCATATTTTTTCATGTCTTTATCCCAGGACCTCCATGGAAAAAAATAAGACCAGTCTTTAAAAAAATGACAAAATTTTAAACCTAAATTGTGAATAGTGTGGAAATTAGGAGTTATGACAACCCTTAGTGTTTTGGTGACTTATCTGCATAGTCTTATGGACAATTATGTGGTGGTTAAGCTTTTAATAAGTCTAAAAATTAATAAAATATGCTTGTAAAAAATCTATAATAAATAATACTACAACACATCTATAATGGGAAACAATCTATTGTGCAGATTTTGGTCCATCTTCCAACATTAAAAATGTATGATTGGCCAATTATATGTTTGGCTTCACCCCCCATTAATCTTGTATTGTATAACTATGGGGTAGTGTGTGTGCATGTGTATGTGTTTTTGCGTGTGTGTGTGTGTATATTATATAGTCAGGACTTAGGCAGCGAATCTTCTTGAAGCCCCAGTTTCTGAATGCCTTCCACGTGTTCTTATTTGTAGAACAATGGACTCTTCACCACAGGACATGTGAGGAGGAGCACTGACTCCTCTTGACATGTTAATTGACCTGATTAGCATTGGAATTAGTGGGATTCCAAACGGTGTCAAGAACTCTAAAGTTACATTTTCATTTGAATGTCACTGTTAGATTCCAAACAAAACTTGATTGTTAAACATGCAGTTTTTTAATGAATGTCATCATGTGGTTCAAGACGACACTGAGTTCCAGTCTATAAACAACTAAAATCTAAACCGATTCAATGATATCCCACCGCAAAAGGATAAATATGTCATATATGTTCCAAGATTCTTTGGCAGATACATGATGAGTTACTCCAGACAAAAAAGAGTCTAGGGTGATTCCCTGGATGGAGATATGAGCAGGATTTCTGTGAATTATGAGTTGCAAATGGAGGACGTAATACAACCAGGACTGGGGTTGGTGGGATTTTTCCCTGGAATCCTGCCAAGCGCTCATTACAGCAGAACGTGTGCGTTAAGGCCAGCCAATGTGACTCCCGTTTCCGTAGCAACAGTAGAGCAGAGAGCCAATGCAATGCATCATATTTCAGCAGACAGACTCAATTCATTTCACACAGATCCAATCTTTGGGTTGTAAGCGGGGGGTGAATCCATGGAGTCTAGGGGTAAGTTGGCAGTAGCACTACAGAAATAAACTAATATGAGGCCATCAGACTTAAAGCAGATGTTCATTTACCTCTGCAATTTAGAAACGAAAAAAGTCTGTGTCTAATCAAAATTGTTTTAATTCAAATCTGGATGGTCCTGTCTGGGTGAAACAATAGCTGACATGTACATATCTTTCCTACTCAGGAATTTTGTCAAAAACATAACTATACTGCAGCTATATAGGTTGTATCTATTAATACTATTTATACTATATACTGTACATTCAAGTTCACACACACTCCTTTGTCCATCTATATCTACAAAGACAAATTCTACATGTATTTAAATATAGAAGTCAGTTGTTGAAGACATAATTGTCTCTCAGCATGCTTCAGGTGAACTGAAGACACTAAATTCCCATCAGGATTAAATATGAGAGTAAACAGTGAGCAGATGTAACCCTGTAATGAACCTCAAATAAGCTGGAGAACATTATGAAGAACATGGATATCCACTGGAACTATGATGGGAGTAGTTTTTCCACAAAAATCTACATAGAAATACACATCTACTCAAAATCTACATAGAAATACACATATGTTCATTACTATATGCAACTTTACTTTTATGTAAAATGCTTACATATACCCAATCAAAAAACTGTATAACAACAAAAAATTTATAAAATGAAAAGTAAAAATGTTTACCAGACAATACAAATGCAAGTTTGATAGCTCTTACAAGAAGTCAATCAATCAATAAATAAATCAATCAATCAATCAATAAATAAAGATGCATTAATTAATGCATCTTTATTGATTGATTGATTGATTGATTTATATAAAAAATAAATGGGAGGGGGGTCATACTTTTAACTGTTGATTTAAGAACCAGAGAGTACTTTTAAATAAAAACAATATAGGTATCTTTTTTTAATACAAAGCCAGGTTAATATTAGGTGCTATATAAGCCTAAGCTATGAACAGGGTAGAGTTTCATATTCACTTTTTTGTTAATTTTTATGTTGTGGTATGAAACATTTTGCAGACTAATTTCTTATCTGCCTAGTGATCTAACACAGAACCATTATGAGGACAAAACCATGTGTTCTAATTGAATCCACTGAACCAAACACACTAAAATGGTATTTAACTAACTTTTGTTTGCTTCCATTCCAGGTGGCAGATGCAGTGGCTTGGTACAGTATGCTCATTAACTTGCATTTACAATACATTTGTGTTTTTGGACTTGTGAGTGTAATGAAAAGAAAAACATTTCTACTGCCTTTCATGCCTTTTTTCTGGGATAGAGCAGTGGACAATTACAAACAGAAAACAAGGAGAGCACGACAATTGGATGAGCATCAGGTCTTCAGACCATTGAGAAAAAACTCTCTATAAACGCACATGTTTGTACCTTGGATACCTACTTTTCGCCTAGAAATAATGACTATAAGGTGTCATGTAGTGTGCTAAATGAAACAGCAGGTCTAATAGGGAACATTAATATAAAGCATGACTTTCCATGGTATGGTTATATTACTGGTGACTACTGACTAGGCCTTGTTGAGATGCACGCCTCTGTCAAAAAGGTTTCAACCCATAGTGGAAAGAACAGCATTGGATTCCTCTCCAGACCTTTAAAAAGAACAAGGATATTTCCACTCCGTGTTTTCTCCAGGGCATTGAAACACTGAGCAGTGATAAGGTGATGCAGGAGAAGATTACTAATTCATGCCAGGGATAAGGTTGCACCTTTCTTCTGCATGTGTGCAGACTCAAAATTATTCAGAGTTAATTTCCTGGCACTATATAGCTTTCAATAATGTAAATCAACCCACAAGGGCATCAATGTATCTAGTGTCAATTAACTGTCCCTGAATTTGTCTCTGCCAAATTAGCATGAGATGAACCACAAATAACTATTCATCCTAACATTTACAATCTAATAACACAAGGCTTTTCAAAAAACAGAAACTAGATGAACAAGAAAAACTTAAAAAGTCAAGAACTTAAGAATGACAGGGCAGATAAATGCATGCTGACGTTAAAAAATACCACTCTACTTCTGCTCACTTTACCAAGCTGCTTCATAAACAAGACTGATCAAACCAGGTATACTGTGTTATCACTAATTTATTTCCTTCCGACATCTTGGATATTTGACAAAATCCAGAATCCATTCTGCCCTCTTCTGTGCTGAATGCTAACCATGCCTTACGCCACACTGTCTGAATTCTCCACATTTGTTTACAAATAAAGCAAGATAACAGCTAACAAGCTAAACTCTTCTTCTAAAGATGGATAAATCAGCAAAAAGCTGGCCAAGTGATGACCAGTGTCAGTATGGCTGACACACACATGTTTACTATAATTTTTTTTAATTAATAATTTTCATTTATAAAGGATATCATTATTATCTCGTGTGAGCATTTGTTTTCTCCCCAAAATCGTGCTTGTGTTGATGCAAGTTTTTTTTAAACAAAGTGACAAAATTCTCAGTTTTAAAAATTATTTGGCTACATGCGGATATCGCTCTAGTTTTTTCTCCGTTTTTAGAATATTAGATAAGTATTTGATATTGATTAGATTTTTACAGTATACCAACCTAAACCAAAAAAGTCAGCCTTGCATTAAATCAAATACGTGCTTACTCACACCAAACAGTGTCATGTTTAAATGTGAAGTTGCTTTATGTTACTATGACAACCATAAATATGCTAAACTATTGGCAAATCAGAGAGAAGAAGTAGAATAGTTCCCAAGATCAAGTTACCTACTTCATCATATCGGTCATTCTAAAGAAATGGCATTATAAAATGTGACTTTTAAATGTGTTTTATGGGACTTGTGATTATAACAAACAAACTATCAAATTAATAAATAAATACATACATACAAAAATAAATAGCAATAAATACTTGGACCTCAATGGACTGTACAAAGTAAAAAAAAAGAGATTTTATAGAGCTAAATTATGGATTGCATTATCTGCATGGTAAGTAAAGAGTTACGTACACCTGTATTTAGTGTCTTGCATTAAAAAAATGCACTTTAAAAACCAGATCTGCACAGCTTCACTGTAATTGCTACAAACATTTAAAAAGGCCATCTCTGTGTCTTCAACTACTGAGTCAATTACAGAAGCAATGCTGCGTGGTTAATTATAAATGAACGAGAATCTACCACATTCAAATGAATGAAAGCAAATCATTACATAATTACCTTTTCACACACACCACCATCCTTTCCAGAAATAGGGGGTTACACTAGCCCACAAAGCACAATCTATACAGTCCACTAGAGACAAACGGAAAGTCATTATGTGGAGCTCTGTTTGGTTGTAAATGAACCAGTGATAATGAATCAGCCTCTTCATTCTACTCCCAATTTGTTTGTTGTTCCCTTTGGCACCAGTAACTGCTTTTGTATTCAACTGAGTCTGATTGATCATAGTCTGATTTGAGGTCCACAGGATTAGGTGTGGACACACTGATTGAAAAACAGACTTTGAGCGACAGAAAGATAAATGAGAACCAGTCATTACTTCCAATACGCAGTTACTGAGTTCCTCCTAATCAGCAGCACAACAATCTCTTCAGGGCTCATGTACCTTTTAAAACAATTAAAATAAAACAAATATAAAGTCATCTAAATAAAATCTGAAAATAAAAAGATAAATATACAATATTGAACTAAAATAAAATAAAATTATTTGACATCATTTAAGGCAATAAAAGAACATTTAAAAATATAGAATATTCATTCATTCATCTTCATGTCGGCTTTCTTCCCTTTCGGGGTCGCCACAGCGGAATGAACCGCCAACTCTCTGGCATATGTTTTACACGGCGGATGCCCTTCCAGCCGCAACCCATCGCTGGGAAACAATATAGAGTATTATTAAAATAAATATTACAATGGAACATAAAATGAATTACAATTCCAACTGAAAAATATGGAAATGAATGATGGTAATGAATATATCAAAAATTGTTTTAGAATAAAACAAAGAAAACAAAGTGACCTCAACGGAAAGGAATTCCAATTAACCACACCCGTTTCGGGTTAAACACATTATATTAACTTAGTTGAAGTTCCTAACATTAAAGTTACATAACTGAAAAGAACAAACAAACCAATCCTAATTTAAAGACTCGTGGATACAGATTTTAAAATATTAAATATTATGTTTAAATATTAAAGTTCTTCCCCACTTTTCTTTCAGATCTCTTGGAACCAAAACAAACATGTCAAACAGCAGGCATTACGATAAAAATAAGAAAGGGCGCTAAGGAATGCCGGAGTCCTGTTTTAGAGGTTTTTCACATGGATTAGCAGAGGATTTAAATACATTTCTCTATATAGAGTTTTTTCTTTCCTCCTCCAAACCCGTTAGACTCCATACTTCACAGTGGGATTTTAATTTGGCACATGTCCCCTTAATCCGGCCTCAGTATGGGAGTGCACACGTGCTGCCTGGACAACGAAGAGGCCGCAGCCAGGGCTAATTATGTGTTGTGAGATGAAGCGGTTGATACGAGCACTGGCATGAACGGCTTGATTTAATCAGACTTAACAGGAAAGGGATCCCAGACTAGTGATTTCAACAGAGGATCCAAGCATTCTTCTATTCCATGGGGAACACTTATCAAATCAAACAATATACACACACACACACACACACACAAACGCACGCACACACACACACGCACGCACGCACACACACAACACTATTAAAATGTGAAAAACATCTAACGTATACAAATTCAATTTCAGTTCATCAAAGGCAATATATTTAAGGAGAAGAGTAAATTGGTGATTCTGTTTATGTTTAAACATCTGAACATTAGCAAGAGCATCTATACTTTTCGTTTTGTCTTGCACTGCTCTCCAATAAAAGTAAAACTGACTAGTGTGTTAAAGTGTTAAATTTAACACTAGAGAAGTGTTTACATTTGTTCACACTAGCAATGCAAATTTTTCTTTGTGTACAGTATTTGGCATGTACAAATTATTCATAAATATGCCCCATTCAAACCTGCCAATCAGAGCCTTCAATATAGTTCAGCTATTAGATCAGATAAAACACTACACATTTTTTTCCCTGTGCAAAATGTGCATAAGTCACAGACGTAGCAGCTCCAATTAGGAAGGGCTTTCTGAGTCTCAATTACTTGTCAGATCATTATGGTAGAAATAAACAAGTTTAACTTGTAAAACTAGTAATCAAGTCTTGTTTAAAAAGACAAGCAAACATGGGCACAATAGTTTTCTCAGCACCTTGCATACAGTGTCGTATCCAGAGGGGTGGCTAGATTAGCACATGCCACCCCTAAAATTTAATTAGCCACTCCTAGTGCCACCTCTGAATTTGTTACCCAATTGCTCAAAAAGATGAAAAAAAGAATAACAATAAGTATGTCTACATTCATCAAGTGCGCAAGGGTTAACAGCTGAGCTTATTGTTGTTAATGCTACCAGAAGCGTTTTGTTTGAAAAACTAGTCACCAGAACAGAAGTTACACAAAAGACAAAACTGACCAATCGCATTCTCAAAAATTGTTTCCTCAAAAGCACTGGATCAAAACACACACCATAATCGAGGACAAACACTTTTACACACTCTAACTAGGAACGCCAACTTAAATATAGTTCATATGGTTTGGGTATTTTCACAAGACTAATGTGTGAAACCCCAATACGTTAACATTACAGCTCCCAGTACTTTTTCATAGCAGAAAAAGAAGGCCTAATTATTTACTTGGCCACCTACATTTTAATTTCTAGAATTGTCACTGATTGCCTTTGAATAATGTCTCCTTCAAAAAAAAAGATCACCTACAGAGCACACAAGAACAAAAAAGTGGTTCATTCTACAAAATAAGTTCTGAAAGATTATTGTGATAATGAATGAGGTATGAAAACTAAACTACACACTGCAAATAACTTCAAAAATAACACTGGCTTAAGTTGTAATTATCTTTGAGCCTATGACTTAATGAATTTAATGCATACAATGCTGGGCCATTCACCAAACATGTGAGAGGCAACCTCTACTGACAACACCTTTACACCTTACAATTATCTGCAAGCCTGTTACATAACAAAACTGTGTTCTGTGAACTCTAATGCAAACACAATATGTAGGAGCCGGGCATATTAAGCCTCAGGAAATATCCAAACTTAAAAGGACAGGTCTGAAGAAAGGCAGCCATTTCCTTCACAATAGGATGCCATTGGCTGCCTCTCCTCTTTGAGATGCTAATTTGCAAACAGAGAATCACTCAGAAACCCTGTAAGTGACTATTAATCAAAAAGCACTTCAGGGCTGTGATCCACTGTCTCTACTGTCCACGCTCCTGTGATAATTAAATTAGCACAAATCGCAGCCTTTTGCTCACTTAACATCTTCCACAAGAATTGCTAAGCAAATGTCTAACATGTAAATTACAGCTCTCTTGAGTTAAAGCCAATCAACAGGCTTTTAAGGAATGCACTTATTCCACTTTGCATAGCATTGTATAACAGAGGGGAACAGAAATGCTAAGCTGATAAACTAATATTAGTATCAGTAGTACAACAACGATTGAGAGACGCTAACTTTCATCAATCTTCTAATGCCCCTTGTGAATTGATAGCAGGTTTTCATCTTCCATTTTAGCCACTAATTAATCTCACTTAAATCAAGTTGAACTACTGAAAAAAATGATGGAAAGCTACAAATTTTCTACCTGGAACTCAAACCAGAAAGCCAATAAATGAAAATGAAGTACACCACGTTTCTGTTGAATCTACGAAAAGTGAGAATTCAAATATTTTGCTGTATTCATTGGCTTCAGCTTTGTCACTGTTGAATAAAATAAATTGTCACTTAGCAGTTTTACAGCTGAGGTCCTAGTCTGGGGTTTATGAAGTGCTAGCTACTTCATTTCACTATGGTAACTGGGTTACGTTAGATGTGCACAGCTGTTGCCAGCGGATAAATCCATCTGTATGCCAGTTTCATTTGCACCCTTCTCAGCCTCAGGCGTATGCATCATCTCCTCACGCACACCAACCTGCTCATCTCTTCTTTCTTTGTCTTATCTTTAACCCAAAAAGAGTCAAACACAACACCTACATAATGAAAAATTCTGCTCTTACATAAAGACACTGTATATATTATGTGATGCACCTTTCAACAAATGCAGGGAAGATCAATGTACCTTATACTGATCTTATTTGCAAAATACCAGCATCTGGATGAGGAAACAATTGGGCTTTTTTGCCTTGATTTAGTAATCTTCTAGTTCATGTCAGGCCAGATTTGTTAGATACATTGTTACTATGTAAAGGGGAAAATGAAAAAAGGGTGGAAAAAAGTTTTGAAAACAGTAAACAAAGAAAGTTATTGATTGAAGTTAATTATTGGTATGCATATGTTCAGTTGTGAAAAGATGTGAACTACAACCACGATTAACATGAAAATTCTACCAGCCTTCTGTTCATCATCTATGATTGTGATAGGTCAAATGAAACACTCACTGTGGCTTAATTCTATGTAATAATTCAAATAATTTTAAGGGGACATCTGATGCAAATTTTAGAAAAGCGGCTTTGATTCGTGACAACAAAAAAATCTAACCTTAACATACACTCTTCTGCTCAAAAAATAGATTTGTTCTGTTCCTTTAAAGAAACCATTTATTTATGACATCATCCTCCCTCTTGACAAGTTAGAGTCCTTTCCTCAAGGTTTTAGACGTTTTAACTGCTGCTGCAGACCCAGGAGCGTGCTTTGCTTCAGTCAAATCTCACATCAAGTTTAATTTTAAGCAGGAGAAATTACTACGCAGGTAAATCATATAATGTTACTTTGAGGTTGCTTAAAAGTAAAGTTACTCACCAGTATTCTCTCTCATGATTATATTGATAGCAACTGATAGCAGAGCTAATAACTTTACATGTTTACACGTTTACAGAGAGAGAGAGAGAGATTTTGCCATCCAATTTGATAATTTTAAAATTTGTAATCATTACATTCTTAATGTTCCGAATTAAGAAATAATATTCCGTATGCTGCTGCTAAATAAAAACATTTCTTTCTTATTATCAATTGGCTCTTATTTGAGCTGTACTTAACTATAGCTGAACAGGAGGGCCTATAAGCAGTGGCTATACTGTACATGTGTATTTGAAAGTTGCTCATTATGGTGGTACTTAGAGTGCCAATTTTTTTCCGAGGAGGTATTTGGTGAAAAAAGTCTTCATCAATAATGCTATTATTTCAGTATATGTACTATTTTTGACATACTTCACACTGATAAAAAAAAAACTTCACAATAATGTCAGAAAAACGTAGTGATTTTTACTTTGAAGTTCAAAAAATACCTCAACGCTGTTTTAGTGTGTTTAACAGTTAAAATCCTACTTTTTCTCTTAAACTCAAACCAAATTTCAAAATAATAGTTTATATTCTTTCAGTTAATTGAAAGCCGCCTACACACAACAACAGATAGGCCAACTGACTAGTAGTAATGCCTATTGACAGGTCATTGTCTTCTTAGTAACTTGAACTTATGCATTTTACTATATGTATTTTACTAAATGTATTTGGAAATGACTACAACTCATCTGGATCCAGTGAGGATCACGACGGATAAGCTCTTAACAGTTTGGGTCAATTTACCTTTCTGTGTTTGTTATTTAGTACATGTTCATCAAATTAGTAATAGTAACTATTATTTGCATAAGAAAAATAATGTGCTGTTTTTCACCTCTGCCTATTTCTTGCCTAAAGCTTTGTACTTCTGAACTATACATTTTCTAAAGCCAATTGGTTAATATTTGGCCTGATTACATTTGCCCAACTGGTTTAATATTCTGATCTCTTCTAAAATAACCAACAATTATTTTATAGACCTTAAGGATACTCTGTCCCCAAAAATTTAAATATGTTGATCACCCCTATGTTATTCAACTTGTCTATGGAAAACAATCTTTACGGTACTCACAAAAGCAAAAAAAAAAAAAAACTTTAAACTGATTTTCTTCAGCTATGGACAGTAAGTGGTTTGACAATTTCTCTAGTGCATTTACATATTCTAAAAGTAAGTAAACAATGTTAAGAAGTTAAATTTAACAAGGAAAACTGTGTTAAACAAATTTACCATCAAAAAAATTGTATTCAACTTATAGTCTGGAGAATCTGTAATCTTTCATTATGGGAATACTGTTTTGCTTATGTTTATGTTTTTTTGTATGTAAAACTATAAAGACACTTGTACAATTAAAGAAAACATTTTCAACAATAAGTGTGTAAATATCAATTAAAAACAGTAGTATTTGGCAGAATCCTGCTGTCCAGTGATTTTATTAAGTATTTTGAAAAAAATTTACAAAAACAGTTTGGCCATTTTGCAGACTTTTAACCATAAAATTACCTTTAACATACTTAAAACATGGAGTCCAAATTAAAAAGCACTTAGTTCCTGGCACCCATTTCTTTATTCTCCATTTCCTTGAGGTCATGCACCAAGTGAATGTCCACCGTACTGAAAGAGTGTTTAGTTATTGATGATGTCATGGTTGTCAAGAAAGGAGCTCTCTTTTCTCTTCCTCACATTACAAAACAAACTGCTCTATGGGAAAATAAGGGCAGTTTTCTGAACAGAACTTGACTACTTATACAGCAGTTACAAAGGGCTAAAAAGGTTGTTCCAGTCTTTTTATTCACCTTTTGTATAGATTAAAGGACATGCTGATACCCAGCTAAATTAACTTAATTTTCCTGTGATGTTAAATAAATTGACCCAACAGTGCTCATCCAGGGCCACTCTGCTGCAATTTCCTTTACTCTAAAAACAGCCAAACAACTAATAGTGATGCATTAAAAAAGACACTGCAGAAAATGTCATGCACTATAAAAAAGGCTCACTGTTGTTTGAAGATGCTGTGCTGTTGTGTCTGCAGAGCACATTAATCACCGTGTGGACCGAGTGATGGCATTTGGCTGTGGCTCTGTGCAACGTTTGCTGCTGTGAGGAGGATTCGGGGCAGGGATGAAAGGCCTCTCTGTATTTAGAGTCAGAGGCTGCTGGGAGCGTGCCAGGCTGAAATCGGCTCATGTTCGGTCAGGAACAAAAGCTCTCTGCTGCTTTTATGGGGCCAAATAAAAACATTGCACTCTGAGAGAAGCAGCCATTCAGGAAGCATGCTGCGAAGTGCTGGTATACCAAATCTGAACATGAATATTTTATTCAGTGTTATGATAATCTGACCAGAGGATACTTCACAGTTTACTTTTATCTGTGTCAGATTGCCTGGGAGTACTCTATTGCTTTTAGCAAGCCGAGCTAATGTGTGAACAGCACATCTCTGTTGATATTCGTCATTGACAAAGAGAGCAGTGAAGAGAGGCTGTTTCTAAACAATCTCTCATCCTATAGCTGAAAATAGCTTGAATGGTGAGCTTTGTAAAGCTGTCTTGACAGCACTATACACACTATGTGCAAGTGTGGATGCATCACATTCATTTGTTCAATTGCAACAAAAGACAGTGAGCAAAATCATTCCATGAATGCATCAATTTCATGAAAAAAGTTAGCCTATATTTTACCCAAGTTAAATATACAGATTTTTAAACCCATTATATCCAACTAAAAACTATCCAAACTATTTACAATCTTTTGTTTTGCATTCATGTTACAAATAAAGGGTGTACAAATTTCTTTAAATACTTTTCCTAAATGTTGTGATTTGTAATATATACATGTAAATAAAACATTGATTAAGTAAAACAGTTTGAAAACGATTGTGCCTGGTGTTTCCTCCGATTTAGGGAATGTCCACAAGTATTTTTAACTCAAAAATGATTTTTGCTCACCCCATGAATGCACATCTGTTCTGTAATTCAGTATATTATAAAATACATTTGTGGCATTGTAAGCAAAAGCAGTCTTGTCATTGGCAACCAATCCCGTAACAAACACAAATACAGGGTTATGCAGTTCCTACAACAATTAATCCAGCGATTTTTAAAACTTCACCTTGACCTGCATTTCAAAAACAAAAACAAATAACTGTTATGCTAAATCCCTGCTCAGTTTATGTGTGCACTCACAGCATAATTGAGAAGAAAAAACTGTTTTAACCATCTAAGTGTTGACTGGGCCTCATAATCATCTTGCGTGGACCTCAAAAACCTTAGTGAAATCATATCAAAAGAATGAGAGAGAGAGAGAGAGAAAAACTGAGAAAAGGATTCTTCACAATGACCACCTTTGTTACTTGCCTCGAATCCTTTGCAAGGTTTTCTACAATGAAGCTACTTAGCAACAGGGGGAAGGAGGTAAACAGATTGACTCCAGCTTAGTTACATAACTTTGACACACAAAACTCTGGTCGGCTCAGCTTGACATTCACTACTGGAGTTACTAATTTAAAAGGGCATTTCTTCCCTGACTAAGTAATAAGCAACAATGACGGGACCGCTTTGTAGCTGGGCCTTGAAGAAGAAACAGACTAAACAATCTGATAGACTGTCAACAATGATCAAATCCTGAAATCTTAGGCCTGCACAAACAAACACTCACAAGATTTGCTTCACATTGCTTAGAGATGAGAAATTGACTTAATAATCAATAGCTGAAACAGACTGAACTCATCTGAAGATCAATTTTAAATTTTCTTTTTAATTCATACATAGAAATGTTAGCATCTACCGCTGATTGTGAATCAAAAATAAAAGTCCCCATGTGTTATAAGAAGTGCAGTACATTTAGAATTGTATATTTTCTTGAATAATTTAATAAAAAGTAATTCTTGAGTAAATTTTAATTAAAAAAAATTATCAGTTACAGTGGCTATCAATTTAAAAAATCCTATTCGTTCTCAGGAAAAAATTCAGTTCAATCCTCTAACCTGAAACATTTCTGGTGAAAATAAATACTCACTGCATAAACATTTGATCCCAAAATAGTTAATCGGTCTCTTGATTCTTACAGATACACTGTTACATGTTTGGTACTAAAATAGAAACCATTATCACGAGACCAGTGAGGCCAAGATCTTGACTCTCCAATGTCATCAGCCAATGACTGGCACTGTACAGACGCTACATGATTACACTGCATTTTAAATGACCAGGCCAAACAAAAAGTAGCATGACATCCCTGGGACAATATTGAAGATGGTGACCAGCTGCTTGATATCAACAACATAATTAATGTGGATTTTAGACATTGCGTTTTAGAAATTCAAAGAGGGTCCCTTTAAATACACACTTTCTGCAAAAAACAACAACACAGTTTTTCACCAGTTGCATTTTAACATCACTCGCAAAACAGCACAAGTAAAATATTTCAGATTATTATAGATTGCAATAAAAAAACTAAAGTGAACATTATACCTACAAAATGATGAGAAAAAAATAAAACAAAGGGATTTCTGTCTATTTCAACATAGGTTACCGTGCCACGCTTCTTATTTCTATGACAACATCACAATATGCTCATGTAACCTCAGCAAAATAACAATGAATGCACTGTGAGCAAGCACAAGAGAATGAATGCGAGTGTCAGAGGACTTACCCAGACGGCTGCAGCGCACAATAAGAGTCAGGCTTGTAACAGACTCAGACACTCTCTGATAACAGGTAAAGGGAAGCACACTGGGATTTGACAATTCATTTCTCTGTTTATAATTCCCCTCTCCGTTTGAGTCACACATCACATGTGGTATACACCGAGTCACATGACTACAGTTTATAAAGTCATGTGACTTGCAGCATGTAACATTCGCTTGTAGGAGTACCCAAGCATTACCGGGAGACAATGAAAGCAAGGGAAAACCAGGTGAGCACCAAGGAAACCCCGTTCCTTAAGCCGCTCAATGCAACTGGCATCAACCATGGAACTCGAAACAAAAGATGGGGAATCAAAAGAAATGCAAAGAAAGAAAAAACCTGTCAAGAAAAAGAAAAAGAGAGAGAAGACTGCAGAATTGCCCAAGCTTCAATGAATATTCATCAGCTGAGACACAACTACTTCTTGGAGTGCAGCCTAACTCGTTTGAATGCTTGCTTTTGTTTTCATCTAAAGCAGTAGGCCTGTTTGCCGCTCGTGAACCGTTGCAGCGCACACTAGACCCAGCATCTCACATGCTCTGGATACCTTGCAAGCAGACACACTTAGCCTTGTACTAGCACTCTGCTTCAGGGTGAGAGGTTGACAAAACTGCCATTATGTTAACACTCTCCTGCATTTAGATGTCAGTGCTGACCCTCTTCAGGAGCTGCTTGAGTGCACCAAGCACTTTTTCATTGATACTATGGCCGCATTCACACATATCTGATTATTTTGAACATTTATTTATGTTTTTCTATACTGTTATGTTCTGCTTCTACACCAAAAACCAAGCATACTCTCAAAGTAACCAAGTATTTTGGAAAACTTTGCAATTTATTTTTAAAACACAGGATACATTGTTGACACGTGGACAGCACAAATTGAGTTTTTGGAAAGTTAGAAGAGGGGTTTGTTTGTCGTTGGCGTAACCCCTGACTTTATCACTATTCAATGTCTTCATCGTTTACTCTGAGTCAAGTCTAATGGTAAACATAGTGAAGAGGGTGTTATTGTACATATGAAAAGTACCTTTATAGGACTATATTCATGTCTAACATATTCAATCAATCACATATTCAATCAATCAATCAATCAAAATGCAATTATAAAGTTATTTTTGCAAAGTAGCTTCATAAATAAGAGGCCTAAAAAGTTCATATTGTCTAATTGTATGAGGTGACAATTAAATAACAATAGTTAACTTAGAAACCCAATAGTTTTCTTTTTAAACAATGAAATGTAATTCTCCTTGATCAATCTATGGCACCCAGGGTCATTAATGTGTTATATAAGGCTCATTTGTGTACAGTATAGAGTATCAAAATAACATATATAATCAAAGAACCAAGGCACCAAATGGCAAGCTAGTGACATGCTCATTGGCATTACTTAAATTTCACAGATAATGCAGGTTTTAAACAAAACCAGACAAAACTACGCTTTTGATCATTCATTCATTCATTCATCTTCATGCCGGCTTTCTTCCCTTTCGGGGTCGCCACAGCGGAATGAACCGCCAACTCTCTGGCATATGTTTTATGCGGCGGATGCCCTTCCAGCCGCAAGCTTTTGATCATATAACAATTAAATTGTTCAGAATCTTCTAATTGATTGATATAAGATTGATGCTAGAAACCACTTCCGTGTATTATCTTTACAGCATATTAAAAGGCTTTTTAGTTTTTTCATTATTTTTTTTTAACCTCGATGTTATCGAGGAAGCAAGAAAAAAATGTAAACAGCTACGTACATAAAGACACATTGCATATTTTGCATAGTCTAGAAGATTCATATACAAAGTGATTAAAAATATGAATGCCTCATACCATTAGGCCGTTTGAAGCCACAGGGAGCTGTGCAGAAAGACTCACAAAGAGGACGACAGCTCTGAGGTCGAATTGCAGTAATAGAGATCTGCCTTGAGCTGTTGCGTGAAATCACACTCCCCCGGAACATTAGGGACCTTCAACAGAGAAGGTTGCCAAAAAGGCCCCGCTTTAGTGCGTTTAATTGCGCATGCGTGACTTAAACAGGCCCTTAATGGAATTTATTGTAGAAGAATATAATTTTGAAAACAGATCAAAGCACTAGGTCTGTTGTTTAACAACATTTTGTGTCCTTTCATTGTCACCTCTGTCCACTGTGGTCCTCCTGTCAACTGTTGCTGATTAAAGACCATATTTGGCTCTTTATTTATGTTAAGTTACAGTTAGCACAAAACAATTCTCTGAATGTACATTTCAAAAACTATTCATGTTAAGGATATAAAAATCATAGTGCTTTAAAAGTGCTTATTTAGGATGGTTTCATTTTTTTAGCTTTCATTTTATAATGAAGCCAAAATAAAATAACGTTAGCTGCTAAAGTTTGCAAGAACAAACTTCCCAATTTAATAAGCTGTTGACATTTTTTGACCACTTTACAATGTTATAGTTATTTGTATTTTGGACAAAGTCGGCCTGAAACCCAGTCAATGACATAAATAAATATAACATTAAAATCTATTGTAAAAATTAAGCTCAGGCAAGTCATTTTTGAGAGCTAAATAATACAAATTTGAGAACAAATTGGTTGGTAAAATTGAATCCAAACACATTACATATGTGTGTGGGATTCTTTTCTTCTCAAAAATAAAATACAATATGGATGTGTCAAACCGCATTTTCAATGTTATTTCAGTATAATAAGAAAGTCATTAACAAACACGAAAGTCATCAAATGCTAAAAACATCTCTGATTTCCAGAAAAAAAATTATCTTGAAAACTAACAGAAATGTCATTATTGCTAAATGCTAAATTTATAGATGTGACCACCTGATATTATTACTGGTAACATTGAATTGTTGGGGGGAGCACAACTTTCATACACACTGCAACAAAAAACTCCTAAAGGATAGTTGAACAACGACCCTGTTGAATGGCTCAAGTCATCTACAATAACTTGTTTCATTAAGCCCTTACAGACTTAAATCAAACTAAAAAAATGTAACTAGCCACACATCACAAAACTGTAAGTGGTATGTAAAACTTGTCCAAGGCTCATATAAGTCTCACAGATTTCCCCTCTGGAAGAAAGCAGGCAGACACAGAGGGTGTCTCATCGTGAAGGAATGAGGCACCTTCTCATTCCTTCACGATGCTCATTTAAATTCTGAGCACAGCTCTGCAAAAGATATTCAGCACTACAGACACTAAGAAACAGTCAGCGGCAGCAGCCTCAGCAACACAACAGCTGACACACAAGCAGCAATGCGGCCAAAACATGTGCATATAGTGTCAGAAAGCATTTCAATGAAGCTCTCACAATTTTAATACACTGAGAAAATCAAAGGAGAATTAAAAGCAAAAAAAAAAAAAAAAATCTGTGTGATCTCAATACTGACTTTTTGGCTATCGATCAATAAAATGTAATGGCCAATTTAAACTAGAAATGAACTTTTTATCCTTATGCATTTATTTATGTCTGTCCAGAGTACCATAGCAACAAACTAATCTCCATTCAACTAGTGCTTATGGAAGCTTAATTCAATTCTAAAGTCTGAATCAGTTAATACCATCAAATAAATGATCACGTTCATTAGTATTCAGAGCAGACAAAAAAATTAACAATAGAAAACTAAGTAAACCATGACCTAGAATTGAAATAATATACATCAAAGCAAATGTAAGCAATAAAATATATAAATATGCATAGCAACTAATAGGAAAAACCCTGCTCTGAGATAACAGCAAGGATTCTTTCATTGACTGTATATAACATGGACGGATGTGACCTGAGTGGCCTCAGCCATAGGGTTCCTGAAAATCAAATTGAGCTCAAAATGGGCGTAGCCAGTGCTTGAAAACATCCTCAGAGGCAGGACATGGTCATAATGAAGGCGTCTGATTGGCCAAAGGTTACATTGTTATGTATTTTAAACAAACAAATGTAAAAATAATTCACCCTCTTCAGAGTGTTTATGAAGATCGCTAGCTATCTGAATCAACAAAGCCAGGGGTGGAAACATGTTTTTTTCAGCACCAAAGTTGGCCAGTTTTAACATTGGAGTGAATGAGAACTTGCTCTGGTTTGGAGTGTTTTTCAAGTGGTTGCTCGGGGAATTGTAGTTCAGCCACTTCCTATCGAGCTTTAAGTGGGAAAGGAGGAGATTGTTCCTTGCGTTCTTTATATGATAACAAAACAGAAAGCATTCTATGAGGTTGGCTTAACACTCCATCTCAAAACTAACATACTGTTTTAATGTACATTTTAAGCAAATCTCAACAATAACAAAATCAGCTCTTTAGAATTAATATATTATTATAATTATTATTATAATCATAATTATTTAGGTGATAGCTGTTTGATTATTAGCAAGAAAAAAGACATTTTAAGGAATGCTTTCTATGAGCTTAATAGCTGTCAAGTAAATTATTTTCAATTAAAAAAACCGACTGTTTAGTGGTCTGGTATATCCCAGCTAACAAATTTTTGTTACAAGAATGTTCTGGGAATGTCACATAAACGTTAGTTTGTCTATTTTTTTCTAACATTCCGTGAACGTTCTTTCAAAAATATTAAATCGTTTTTAGAACATTCATCACTCACCAAAAATGTTCTGAGAATGTTGTTTACATAACATTTTTCATTTAAAATTATTAGAATGTTACTAGAACGTTCTATTGGAAACGTTATGAGCTAACATTTAGACAGCCTTTCAAGAACATAAGCGAATGTTAAGAGAATGTTCCCTATTAGCTGGGATCCACTGAAAAATGACTTTGGATTTTTATTATTATTCAAATTACCCCAATCAACTCAAAACTATTTAAATCAGGAGTGAAAAATGGCATTAATGAATATAAAGTATTAGTATGTAGATACTGACTGAGTGATAATTATTAGCTACCATAGATCTAAGAAAGTTTTAAGGGTGTCCTCATAGTAGTGATGATGCTTTCAATTATCTCTCTTTTTTGTCATTCTTTGTTCATAGCAAAAGCAGTGAAGGCATGTCTCCAATTAATTAAAAAACAAGCCAAATGAGAGGCGAGCTCTGGGTCTTCTGGAATTTTGTAAACATCTGGAATGTTTTACCAGACAAGACATTGTGGGTATAAACAAGTTCATAACGAATGACCTGGAATACATACAAAGCATACAATTGCTGGTCAAAAACCATATAAATTAGGGACTTGTAACAATGCAGATATTTTTGTATGTAATAATTTAACATTAGAGGTCATTTCAATTAATATTATGTTACTTTTATTGCTCTCAGACGAGGACAGCAGTTGTGTGATGTGTGCAGCTGTCAAAGCTCTGGGATACAAACCGAGTAAACAAAGATTGGTTACAATTACAATTCTTAGTTGTAATGACCAAAATAAACTCTAAAAGTATTAAATGTTACTCATCAATAGCTAAACAAGTCATGTGTGATGAATTTAAAAAATATGTCATGCCCAGAGTCAAAAACAGACACAAAACAACTTTTTCTGAAGGCCAAAGGAAGCTTTAACCCGTTCCTTGTATGAACGAGACATGTATAATCCAATATTTCCATTCACAATTGAAAATACTACTTTCAAGGAAGTAAAAGCAAATAAGACGTAAATACAAACAAGAAAGTAATAAAACATTTTTTTGCGTTGACTTGTTTGCATGATGCCAGAAATTTACAGATAATTTCAATACAGTAAGTTTGTATCTTATATTAAATTGTATTTTTTTAAAGCAAATAAAGATATTCTGTACATCGAATCCATATTTACACATTATCAAAATGTTTTTTTCTGAAAATCCATTGTGCTTTAAGCTTTGCATGTAATGTTTGTGTTAAAATATCATTTGAACCTTACAGCTTTATAGATTTTTTAATAGCTTATAACTTTTAAACCCAAACCATGGTTGTTTTGAGAAGGTCCCTAAATATGTAAATATCAAAACCCTTCTCAAGGCAACATCTCCACAGTATATAGGGAACACTCAAATCTGTATACCTGCGTACCGATCAGTCTGCAATATGTAGTAACCAAGCCAAGCAGTACGTTGAAATGCAAAATATATGAAAGCAGTAAACGGAAAAATCCTAGATGGATTTCTACTTTCGGTGAAAAACCTGAGTGTGCAGGGGCTACACTTCTCCAGCCCACAATGCACCAGGGTAAAATTACATTTTGTTTGAAATAATTTAGTGCTTGTCATATCCATAATATGTAGAATACACTGAAAGAAGTTACTAGAGGTATTAAGTTGACAAAATAAGTACATGCAAACAATTTAGGCAAATTAGAATGCCCCCTTGGCTATAAGATCTCTAAAAAAACTGCCTGAATATTTGCCTTATATTCAACTCAAGAGCCTTCAGGCAGCAATGTCTCATGTGTGGAAGCAGTGGCAGGCCTTTGTCCAGTCCCATTTTTTATTCCTCTGTAGTGTGGTGGTTTGCCCTTACCAGGATATGAAGGCTGGCACACAACATGGCTACAACACTGCCAGACTTGATGGCAGCGGGAGACTGGAAGACAGTGAGATAATTTACGGTAAATGTAGAGATGAATACTGGCGCCTTTTAAAATTGTGCCATCTCACCGTTTAAATGAGCAACAAGTAATACATTTAATTGGGTTGTTGTTGGTTTTTTGAAGAATTGCGTTTATGTGGCCAAGAAATAGCGTCAGATAAAATCAAATCATGTTTTAGTTAACAGATAACATTATAAATGTAGGAACATTTTTGTAGCTATATCTTGTGTTCGTAAAGTAAAGTTTGAAGCTATAGCAAACCTTGAATATTTGAAGCTTAAACTAGACGACAAGGTGTTAGCCGCTTTCTTCTAGCTCATGCTTACTTGTTGGTGGTGGTTGTCTTTAAGTGGATTTTACTAACGGCGGCTTTCTGTAGGCGCCCTCTAACGGTCACACCTAGGAAACGCCGATGCCCGCGTGTGGAATACCCTGCTTGATTTATTTCAATCTCATTCCTTACCTCTAACAGAGATATAGCACAGGCTAATAAATATATTGTCAAAGACAATCCATAATTTAATTATAGACACCGATAAAAAATGAAATTGTTATTTTTTTCAATCGGATCTAAAAGATTGTTTCTCAACCCAAACTAGCTAGTCATTAATAATTAAAAAAACAAACACATTGGTCTGATAAATCAACATTATAGTAAATACATCGGTCTGATAAATAAACATAGGAAACACATTGGTCTGATAAATAAACATAATAAAGACATTGGTCTGATAAACACACATTACAGTAAAATGTAGAGATTAATACGTTTATTTAAATTGTATTGCCATTATAGTGAAATACTTATGTTCCACATCAATTGTTTCACTCAAGTATAAACCACAGACAATGCATTCTTGTTTGCTGGAAAATTTATTATCTTCAAAACATTTGCAATCCAGGTGAGCAGATAATTTAAATTCTTCTTTTTCACAAGTATTACAATAAAATGAACCAGTGGAGGAAATATTCACAGTGCAAAACATGTACACGAACCAGTCCATAAGGCTGGTTATTTATCTCCTGTTCCTCTAAACAAAATATTTCACTGCCATTATAGTAACTTTCTCTCAAACTTGAACGTGTAAGAGATGAGGTACAATAAGGAACTTTTGCAAATATGCAGTCACATTCACAAATTTAAAGTGCTTCCTCTACAACAGCCTTTAATGCAAAACCATGATGAAATGTTAAAATGCAGCTATTTTAAAGACGAACCAAAGCAATAACATAAAAGATTTTGCCTTTCAACAATTTGCTGTGATACTGGCTGGAGAAGTGAGCACAGAAACACAAAATAATTATATTGATAAAGAGAAATCAGAAACTAAACTGATAATATACCTTTCTCCAGATTAACATTTTCAATTTTCAAGTCTTCATCAAAGAGAAATTTAAATCCATGTTTAAGCCTATAAAATAATTATTCGGCTGGTCTAGTCTTTAGTTCGTCTTTCTCACTGTCATGTTTTTCCTTGTCCTTGCTCTTTTTAGACTTCTTTTTCTTATGCTTATGTTTTTGTCCTTTAAGATCTGACTCCGATTCATTGCTAGTATGCTTCTTATGCTTCTTGTGTTTTTTGTGCTTCTTGTGTTTCTTCTTCTCCTTTTTCTCTTTCTTGTCCCTTTTCTTTTTTTTGCTTTCTGGACTGCCTGGAGAGCTGGGGCTAGTGCTGTGTCCATGGCTTCCGGATGGGCTTGGACTATGGCTACCACTACTGCCCTGCACTTCTTTCTGTTCCACCTTGTTGTCAACGTCAGTCGTCTCACTATCACTTTCACTGTAATCGGGAACAAACGCTGCTTCATCAGTTTCCCGTGTTAAATCAGAAGACAGTCTCACAGAGCGTGCAGTCAAGTTTTTGTCTCCATGTGCAGCACCCTTCTCTCCATCAGCCCTTGATTCTGGACTTGAAGCTCTGTTTGGTGCCTTGTGGTCCTTGTCCTTAGTGGGACGAACATCAAGATGCCTAGACACCTGGTTCTCTCTACTGCTTGGTCCATCTACTTTTTGGTCCTCAGGAACATACTGAGTTCTTTTAGTCCTATTTGGACTTTGCGCTTCCTGTGATGCTTCAGCAGTTTTTCTCCCAGAATTTAAATGGACATCTTTCCCCCTTGATGGGGTAGAGGGTGATGGTCTCCCCCTAACTGGATTTCTATCATCCTTTGACCTCATTCCCAAGCGATCACCAACATCATCTCTATTCTCAGCCTTCTTACTAGAGTTGCCTGCCATTGTTTCCCTGGATGCTGGCTTTCTAGAAGAATATTCAGTTTTATCAGAGTGCCTATCTCTGGAGGACTGGGAAAAGCTACGTTCACAACCTGGGTCACTGCTTTTCTCCTGAATGCGCTCTTTCTCGTTATTAGTTACACCTGGTTTCCTTTTATCAGCTACCTCACGTTCTGAAGTGTTGTTGCGGTCTTTTTCTTTCCCCTTCTCTTGTTCCTTGTCTTTATCGGAATCTTTCTCCTTGTCGCAGGAGGTAAAATCTTTCGCTGGTTTATCAATTTCGTTAGCAGCGGAAGATGCTTTGTCAGCAGTAGCGGACTCCTTGCCAGTTAAATCCCCACCAGGAATGTCTACTAAAGGACCAGAAACTGATGCATCAACCCTTGTCCTGTTCTTAATCTTTGACTCATCATCCTCAGAGTCAAAGTCCTCCTTTTCCCACTTAGATCGAGGCAACTGGATCATAACAATTTCATCCTCGGCAGGGGTGGAACTGTCATTGGTATATTCTTCCAGGGTCTTCACCACCGTTTTCTTAAGGTCAAGCTTTTCCTCAAGCTTTTTGATCGGACTTCCTCCTGTAGAGCTGGTACTGTTACAAAAAAAAAAGTTACATTAAGGCACAGATGAAAAGAAAGTGCGGGTACAATTTAAGACTCATTTTACCTGGTATAATCCACCAATATTGATCCTGAGCCATCAGGAGCATGCACCTTCCTCCTCATTTTCCCTCTCGATTTGTCAACCCTACTCTTTCCAGAGCCATGGGCAGAATCCTCAGATGAAAGCGGTCGGTCAGAGCTAGATATTCTCTTGCCAATTTCTCTGTTGATTTTAATCTTCCTTACTGGCTCTGGCTTAAAATCTAGAAGAGATGGAATAGCTGGCTTCTTTTCAGCTGGCCTTTCTTTTTCTGGTTTGGGTTTTGGAGATGTTTTGGCCAGATCAGGTTCTATTTTGGGGACTTTTAAAGGTGGAGCTCCAAGGTCTTTAATAGATGGCTTGTCTTCTTTGCGCTTTTTTCTGTCTCTTTTGACATCAACTACCTTGGTTGATGTTTTCAACTCTGTTTTGACCGGCTTCTCTGGCTCTTTTTGGGGGAGCTTCACATCTTTCACAGAAACTCTTTCATACTTTTGGGGAGGCTTCAACAATTCCTTCTTTCTTTTGGACTCATCTTTGGTTTTCAGCTCTTGGTGGTGCTTAATGGCCCTAGACTGAATCACTTTGTGTGGGACCATATGTTTGGTCTCTGAGGAATGTAACTTGGTTGTTTCGGGCTTGTGGACTAGTTCCTCTTTGATTCTCCTAACAATTGGCTCTGCATAAGGAGCTTTCTCTCGTGAGGCATTCGATTCCCTTTCTCTACCGGGTTTTGAAAGCTTACCAGATCCTTCCTTTTTCTGCCTGCTGCTTTCAGACTTTCGATTTACTTTGTCGGTTTTGCTGTTGCTCTTCTCTTGTTTATCCTTTTCAGGTAGACTCTTAGACACTGCAGTACCTTCCATTGGCTCATCTCTTACAGGAGTGGCATCATCACGTCTTGAATTCATCTGTAAAGAGTCCAATCTGCGATCATCTTTCCTTGACTCCTCCATGGAGTCAGAGTGGCAATAGAGTTCAGAGTCATCCCTCTTCTTTTTGTGATGTTTCCTATGCTTCAGAGACTTAGGGTCAGCAGCTGTGCTGTGATGTTCTTCTCTGTCTCTGACTCTTTTCAGTGGCTCTCTGTCAGACCCCCTCTCTGGTCCGGTTGTATTGGCATGAAAATGACCATACTTTGCAGCATATCTCTCTTGGTACGTCATTGGAACTCTTCCCTTTGCAGGGACAGAGTGGCTCTGAGGTGGAGGTGAGAAATCCTCTCGACGCAGTCTGTTGTAAGGGGAATTTTCTCTTGGTCTGGGAGGTGCGAAACGTTCAGGCGAATAAGCATCTCTGCTGCCCTGGGCACGGCCTCGTATTTGACCACTTTGAGGTCCATTATAATTCTTTAAGTATTTCTCATACCACTCTCTATACTCTCTCTCCCATTTACGAAATTGTTCTCTCTCATAGGGGTCACTCTGGTCTACGTGTCTACCATAAAAGGCCTTGGCATCATAGGGGGGGATGTCTCTGTACCTTGCTGCATATTTGGACTCCCCATCCAGTTGAGAAGGTGGGGGTAGTTTCTTGTTAGGACTGTGACTTCTGTAAGTGGGTGATCTTGAGCGTGATCTGTACATTCCACTTACCATCCCAGCCATCTCACGACCCCTAAATGGTGGTGACCTACTGTGAGATCGATGTAAAGTTGGAGTGCGTGACCTGGAACGAAAACTACGACTTCGACCTCTGGCTTTACGGGGATAAGGTGACCGAGAATAGGAGCGTGACCTGGAGCGAGATCTTGATCGTGAGCGGGACAGTGATCGAGAGAATGACCGTGGAGATCTGGAACGAGAGCGGGACTTTGAATATGAATATGATGAGCCAGTGTATGGAGAACCTCTGTAAGGTGATTTAGATCTGGAAAACAACGATTGAGAATGATTTCACCAGACATTATAAAACTATTTTTTTCAATAATTTGCAGACCTCGAGTAAGATCGCCGCCTTTCCTTCTGGATTTTTCGGTACTCCAAAAGCTCTTTGGCAAAGTCATTGGTGAACTCCTCAAGTTTGGATGACTTCTCCCTGGATACGAACCGACTTTGGGAACTTCATCCAAAGATAAAAAATAAATAAGCCATTGTATTACCAATCAAAATCCACACAAAAATATTTACAAAATAATTTAACCCATAAGTACACAAACTCAACTACCTTAATAGAACATTATGAGTGCTAAAAATGTAAAACAGCATTCTAACAGTGCTAAATAAGCACATTTCCAAAACCCTTTATTGGCTGGTGATGCCAGTGGCACCATGGGTTCTTATGGGTTAAGGTAAACTGTTGCTTACTCCTCCTTCATTCGCCGTTGCTGACGGTAAAACTCCTCCTTGGATAGAAAGGGTGCCGCTGGAATTGCAGAAATAGGATTGGTTATAGGTGGCTGGGCTCCAGGAGGGACCCATGGAACTGTGACGTTGGGCGGGGCAGGTGGAAACACAGGGGGTGGAATGTTAAAAGGTGGTGGCTGCTGTCCTTGAGGAAATGGCATTGGATACTGCTGAGGAACAATCCCAGGAGGCTGAGGCATGGCAAGTGGAGGTGGTGGTTGAAAAAGAGCAGAAGGCACAAAAACAGGAGGAACTACAGGAGGGAGATTTTGCATCAATGGAGGTTGCGATCTTTGTGCTCTGTCACTCTGATTCCTCCCCCTACTTGTAGGTCTTCTAATAAATAATAATAAAAAAGGTATCAATGTACAATCTTTTGCTGAATGAAAAGGCTTTAGTTCATACAAATCGTTTCTTACGAATCCCATCCAGAACGGTTTTCATTTGACCTCTGTCCACTAGTTCTTTGCGGCCCTAAAATACATGAATAACATAATCCATATTGTATCAAAAATTATAACGAAAAATATTACAGTTCTAAGCTTACCTGCTCTGTGCATGTGGTGCTGAGAGACACTGGTCTTCCCAATTACTTGAACATGAAATCCCTAGGCAACACAAATAAAAGACAAGTTAATGGAAAGACTGAGCTGGTTAGAATTAAATATTTATGGCACCAAATGTACAAATGCAGGACAGGAAAAAAGGGGTATTACCTTCTGAACAGAAGAATTACTAGAAGAGGATTCAATTGAAGGCAAAACTGTGGATGAAGTGACCTCTGGGTCCCTGATAATAAAAAGGAGAATAAAGGGTACACGTTGGATCATGAAACATTGAGACGACTTAAAAAATCTGAGATGCACAATGTTTTTACTTGGAGGAAGGAGGGTCCTCCTGCTTAGTCGTGAGCTCTGGAGAGTTCACTGCAGCAATGTAGTGTGATGCTGGGGGTCCAGTGTTGTTATCTACAGTGGTGCTGCTAGAAGGTGGGGTGCTGGAAGACTGCTGAACCCCAGGAGAAGATAAGGGGGCAGCAGGTGTGCTTTGAGGTGGTGTCCTATCTGCAGCAGAGTTGGGTGCATTTGCCATCAAAGGGTCCTGTTGGCGTGAGGTTGCCAGTCTGAGAGGTGGTCGCTGGGGAGCTGGCTGCTGGGGAGCAGGCTGTGTTTTTGCTGCTTGAGCAGCAGCTGTAGCTTTCTTAATTCTTTTAGTGTATCCGGTTTCATTCTTGAAATTATTCACTGCCTAGGGTAATAAATGTAGAATACGTATGCAAGATCAAATTCGAAATTAAATAAACCTAGAACAAATTTAGTTTTTAAATCTTACTTGGCGCAAAAACTTGTTTGCAATTAATGCATCAGGTGATACATCTGGCTGTTTGCAGGTTGGGCAAACATGTTCATCAGACTCTAACAGGCACGTTCGAATACCTGTCAACAAAATTGTATTCAATTCAGGCTTTAAATCCTTGAAACTCGTATTTCCTTGATTTTCTTAAATAAACACTTACACTCATCACAGTAGCTATTGCCACAACAGGGGATAACCACAGCATCGGTCATTAGATCTTTACAAATCAGGCACAGTAGTTCGTCAGGTACTGGATCTTCCTCTTCTGAAGATGAGGACTGTGCTTGGGGCAAAAACGGAGGCTTCTCTTTTTTGCCAATGGCATAGGCTTCACTACATAAATCAAAGATTATGAAACAATTGTTTACAATATATGAAACCTCCAGCTACTGGCAGATGTAATATTGGGGAACTGTTGTTCCTACACACAAAAAAAAAATAACGTGGAACTCTACACACAAAAAAGTAAAAAATGTATATACTTACGCATCAATAGTAGGAATGGCATACATTCCACTGTTTGTTAACATGACACCCTTTCTGTTTGGATCGTCAACCTCCACCATGAAACTGCGGGGGATTCCTGTGCTTTTCTTTATCCGTTGAGGTGCCTCAATTGTGCGATCCTGCTAACGAACAGTGAAGATTCATGGTAAAAATGTTCCTTTTGAATGACTACTTAAAAAAATAAGATGAAAAGACAATTACCACAGTTGTTGGGCAATTTCGGATGTAATGTCCACTTTTTCCACAACGAAAACAAGTGTAGTTTGAAGGAGGTGGACCAACAAGCTTCTTTGCATAACTAATGATTAGAGAGTAGTGTTAAAAATGCTGAGAAAAGAAATGCATGTTAAACCATCAAAACCTCCTTTTACTTACTGAATAGGGTCATAGTCATGGTTAGACTGAAACATCATTGCTCTTATTTTGTCTTCTTCTGACGCACTCGTTTCAGCAAGATTGGCTGTCTGTGTAACAGGTAAGGTTTTTAATACAACATTGGCAAGTTCATATGACTAAAAAGACATACTAAACATTGTCCTGTAAGAATAGTAAGCTTTGTTCTTCAAAGTAAACAAAAAAATATGCAAAGCATGCCTCCTCAAAATATTATGTACTCTAGTAAGAACTGAGATTAAAACTAACAGAAGTGTCCATACATTTTAATTGAACCATCTTGGAAGTTGCAAGATGAGTTCAGTTGTACTATAATTTAAGACATCCATTAATCGCATAAGCCAATGGAAACCAATTAGTCTTCTACTCCAAATAAGTCAACAATAATGAGGTCACCTGAAATCACTGTTAAAGTAAATTTGAGATTGCCATCTTTGGTACTGTGTCAAATAACTACTATAAAGAAACAATTTCATAAGACTATGAAAAAAACTAAAATGTCTATTCTTTTCCAAATTCAGACGTCCATAAAAAAATGTAAGTTAAAGGAAGAATAACAACTGTTTTCTTTAAGGGTTTTAATTGGCAACAAAACAGCTGAGTAACCCCTGCTTAATTTTTTTATGACCACATGGAAACTAACTTAACTTGGCTGATAACTAGTACTCTAAAGAATAATCGGAGAGAATTAAAAAAAAAGTTTAATGATTTTAATATTATAATCATAGCTCCCTCTACTTTTATCTTCCAATAAGCAAGATAAGTCACAGAAGACATTCGTAACATACATCCCTCAAATAAAGGGAAAAACATCTAACTGATCCAATACAATCAAAAGCAATCGGTACATAATGAGTTGGTCTCAACTGATAAAAAGATCTACTCATATTCTTCACAGGACAAGGCTTTGCACAAGAATCAGCGATTACAAAAGTTGGTTCGCAATGCCATCAATCATTTAAAATAAGGGTGCTTACGGTTAAGACATTAGTACAATACTAAAAATGAGCAGGGTTCTGACATTGTCAGCAATCAGACTTTTCGTGAACTAAACCTTTGTAACAATCTTTGTCAAAATTTAAAAGGCTGATTTATTATTGGTAAAGAAAGTAACTTTAACAAACTCATAACATCAATATGGCTTAGTGAATACACAAGTTACATACTGCCGTACAAACAACATTTCACAGAGGTGAAAATACCTTTGACAGCAGGGCCAGAGAAATGGATGAAGAATCATCAATCTGCCATTGGAAAAAACACATTAAAACAAAGAGGAGTTCACCGAGATCATTTTTTTCATGCCCAACTGTGAGAAAAGGTACAACTAAATCTTAAGCAACCAGAGAAAAACTAAAGAATTGCGATGATTATACTTATGGCAAATACAACAGAGTTTTAAGATTATTTTTTTGTTACCAAGTCAGTAATAAACATTTCAGTACACACCTACACCAAATTCAGTAAAAAAAAAAAACCATTAAAAGTTGATTGAAGGGCTGTGAAACGCTCCTGTTTCAGATAGTCTACCCATGACTCTTCAACCAAAAAAATGCACCTTAAAGGGGGAATGGACAGCAAGGGAGAGGAGGGGACCGAGTCTATCAAGCAAAGGCCAATAGAATTGACTTTATGAAAATCTACTGTCCAGTGTCTTCAATAGATGAGAGAACTTGAGCTTCTGAATGATTATGATACCAGTTTGTCATGGATAAACCAATGTAAAAGGAAGAGTTCACAGCCTGTATATTCAGTTTTAAAGTATCACAACGACTCCTGATTCAGTAGGGCGTCATGACATGGTCTTGACCATCCCAGAAAAAAATGTAGGGTCACTTAGGAGTTAATAGAATGTCTTTAATAAAAAGACACATTCCAAATGTCATTAGCATCCAGACATCCACCACTGCTAAAGCGAGAAAACAAACATCGTTTGCTCACATTGTGTTACATTGGAAGAAAAACAACAGTGTCTTATAATCATATTACATTTCGGAGTCTGACTGCAGGTACACGCAAATGCATCTTTTTACAACTTTTTACACATTTTCACGAAACCACTCGCTAATTGGACATCTCAGTTTTTGGTCTTGAATATAAACAGAAACCAAATGGCATCAGTGCATTTTGAAACAATGATGACATCACACTAATTGACACTTCCTGTCAAAGCAGGATGCAGAACAAATATGGAAAAACAAACCTTTTTCTCGTTGAAAAAAAAAAGTATATGGTTTAGATTATTCTTTAGCAGACAAAGACTAACGTACACATGTTAATATATAAATAAAATGTGTTATATGGTTTTATGACGTTTTAACATTTAAAAAAATGAGAGAAAAACAAATTTCACCAGCTACTAAAACTAATTTAACTAGAATTTCCCTAAATTATATACAAAAAATGTAATTATCAAAATCTGATAGCAGTTTCAATTTCTATTTACAATCAGGTATGGAGTTCAACATAAAAAAAATCTGTATGAAAAGTGAACACACAGGGCCATATGCAAGTTGTGAGGGAATGAAACACTGAAATTTTATTGGCAAACACTTGCAAGTAAATCAAATTAAATGCAATTTTTTCATTAAGAAGTAACTGTCACAGAAGGCTGTATAGGTAAGCATACTTCACATGGCTTTAAGTAGTTTTTGTAGGCAGTTTAGTTGCAACAAAAATTAAAATCACAAAATTAGTCATTCTATTTTAGCACATAAAAGTTGTTCAGTCATTAAATGTTATGCATACACATTAACCAACAAATATAGAGAAAACAAAAAATATCACTTGAAATATAAAACGTGACCTTTCAAGTACAAACTCCAAAAACACAACTTGAAGGATAATTCTTAAAGGTTTGTCATGTTCATGTCATCACCACTCTCCCTCCATAAAAAAACCCTCACGTTTAAAGCAAGAATAAAACAATTAGTTGGCAAAAGAAAAACATTAATAAATTGTGATTACAGCCTGTCATAACAGGCAACAAACCAAAAAAATGTCAGATTTTACTAAAGTTCAAGGGTATAACTTATTACTTCCAATGTACAAACAAAATTCCATATTTATTGTAACTGTACCAGGCAGTCATACTCTCGCCTTTACCCTGTCTAAGACATGGATGCCAATCACTGGAGGGTCACGGTCCAGAATTTTTTTTTAATTATTATTTACAGCACAAACCTGTAGCTTTTATTAAATGTGCAGGCTGTTGGCCCTCCAAGGATTCACATTGATGCATGTGCTCTGAGCGTTTGTATGATGTTGCTAAGATATAAGCCCGTTTAAACAAGTGCACTTATTTTAAGGCTGGCGATTAAGTAAAGCAGCCTAACAAAGCATTTCAGAAAACTTAATGAAAGTTCAGTAGTTAAAATTCCCAGATTCAGCTGGAACTACATAGTGGAACTAAATAGCAAAACTGAAGTTTAGTCAAATCAGATCCTTCTTATTGGCACATAACACTTGAATTCTTCACTTTGAGCAGACACACAATTGAAAGTGTTTTTAATAAATTAAGCTATGTGATGGGATTTGTTGTTAATCCTCAAGGAAGGACATAAATAAACTTATGTTTAGGCAAAAACTTAATGGCTTTAAAGACACTAGTTTGAATAATCTGAAAACTAATGATCCAATACGCAATTAATCTCATCTTTAGGCTTATAAACAAAGACCATTTATTTTTCGACACGCATAGTAGACATCTTAGACATTCCTTCACAAAACCGCTTTGCTGGTGTAAAAGGGGAACATGCCAATTCTTGTTTTTGGCTTTTATTTGTAACCTGGCAGGTAAACCAGATGGGGGGGGGGGGGGAATTATGTGACTGTTATTACATGCGCAACAGTAACTCACTTATGCTCTGAAAACAAATTTACAATTTTTGTTTTTGTCTTCTGTGCACTCACAAAGACATCATTATCTAAAATAAACAGAATATGTCAGCAATTACTGTTGATGTAAAACAAATATGAAGTACTGTCAAACCATAGGCCATGCATTTGACAAACCTGCCAAAAAAATATCTTTTAAATATCGTTTTTGAAGACTTTTTAAACAACCATGTTTGAAAGTAATCCAGCTATTTAAAGTGCATGTAAACACAATGATGGAGGCATGGGGCATTTTACTAATGTGAAAGACTATAAAGCATTCAAATCTGCGTACTAATCAGTATGTGAAATGTAGTATGGAAGCTGACTAATATGATCAAGCATGTGAAAGCAATAAATGAAAACTTGATGCCGTTCTACGTCTGGTGAAAATCCTGGGTGCATAAGTGTTACACTTGTTTAAGGCCTCTACACACCTATCTGAATTGAGATTAACTGTAAAATTTAAATGGTTTCTTTGCAGGTTGCTTTTTCACAAGCTTCAAACCTCTGGTGTTCAGTGATGCTCCTTACCCTTTGGATGGTGCTCAGAGGTAGTGATGTCGTTCGTCAAATAAAATAAATCCTCAAAATGACTTGTTGGTTATAACTCTTTTTTTGGAGTAAAGCAATTTCTTTGGTGCATACGGATTACACTGGTAATAATCAGAAGACACAAGTGAGAATGTTTACTCAGATTTGTATATTCCGCTCTGCTTTTGCGTTTTTGTCGTAGCAGTTTACTAATGAATCATTCTTTTAACTGAACAAGAGTCACAAGAAATCCGAATCACCAAAATGAACTAAACTTCCGATAAATAATCGAGGAACACACAGCTTCACGCCCAGCCATTTTGTACTGTTTGTGTGCTTTGCTGACCAACTTGACAAGCTTCAGAATGTCCATACTCTCTTCTTTCATGATTTCTTCTCTTAATCACAACTTTCTTTTTTGCGGGTTCCTGTTGTGAGGCGAACGTGTGTATCGAGCACCACCCGGCTGCTCTTTTCTTCTCAAAAAAAAAAAAAAAAACCGGCTTTCATCAGTCGTCTGCTTGCAAAAAACAAAATAGCAGAGACGAACTTTTTTCAAATTGTTGCCATTCTTGCTAAACTAAGCGCATTCACAAAACATAGCACTGACCCTGACGCGCACGTCTGAAAAGTTCTAATCTCGCATCAAAGCTTCGTAAATAGCAAAATCTGTGAATGGGCGAGGCGAAGCAAAGCAAGCGTTTCACTTCCTTTCTTGGCCTGTATACATTATACATTACATTTTTAAATAGTTAATGATATTCATTAAGAGTACATTGATTGTTTTTATTTATTAAAATAATTATTTTTCCACTTCCACTGTACTTTCCTCTCTCTTCTCCAGTGTTTTGCATACTCATGATAAGAATAACAATATGAGGTCAAGAGAATATGTTGTAACTTACTCAAAAACAATGTTTAGACTTCAAATAAATCTCTTGTATACAACTTTTAAATGCAGCTCCAGAGTCATAGATAAAGTGGTGTCAATGTTTGATGTTTCCAACAGCGACCTATGGAGCTGACGCAACTCTGTAAATCGTTCTGACTACCATGAGCCACTCTTCTGATGTGAGCATGAGCACATGTCTCAAATGGCTAATTAAGGATATCAGTCAAAAAACTAAACCAGGGGTCGGTAACCCGCGGCTCTTTAGCGCTGCCCTAGGGGTTCCCTGGAGCTTTTTCAAAAATTTTGAAAATGGGGGAGGTAAATAAACATTCTTAATGTTTTCCAATGCTGTAAAAGTGTGTAGAATAAAAATTTTATTTTAACATTTCTGTCAACGAAGATTTACGTCATAGCCTGCGACACACGTTTCTATCAGCAGGGTGGGATGCCAGGTGGGGGCTGTGTGATGGGCCATGGATCGCAAAGGGAAAGAGAAAAAGAACCGAGGAGAACAGAGGATTCAACGGTTCTAGGACCGAATCATCGGTTTTTTTTTGCACTGTTTGTTGCCTAGATTAGGGACACGTTATGCACGTTCCACTTTCATGTTTTTTGAAATCCTCAAAATAAAAATGACATCATAAATCTGATTTCTTTAATTTCAGCAAAGCAATGAAAAATAATTTATTAATAGTGTAATGAAGCTAAACTTGAGGTGGTATCGTACAACAGAGTAGTCATGTGGTGCGTCATTCTCTACAGGATGCACTGCAGTGAAAATAAACATTTAATCATGAAGGCTCATTATGTATTTGTTGCAATCTTAGTAAATTTTTTGTAGGCTAATATAGCTAATATAGACACAAAAAGCATGCGTTGTCTTCATTGTAAGGCTTATATAAGGCTTTTAATTTTTTGCGGCTCCAGACATACTTAGATTTTTTTGACCAATATGGCTCTCAACAGTTTGGGTTTGCCGACCCCTGAACTAAACCATTCAGAAAGCATCAGTTGCCGCCTTCTCAAAGCGGGGCTTCTGATTGAACTTCCAGATGATTGAGTCATGTAGCAGGAACTTCAGACACGAAAAGATGTCAAATGGACACTAGCTTGTTTTTGAGGAAAAATAGGAAAAGTGCAGAGGTTTTAATCCCTTAGAAGGAATAGTGTTTTCACGTGACTCCAGAGGTCCTACTAACAAGGCTATAACGATCATGTGCATGGGACACAGCAGTTCCATTAGCAATGCTCGTTCCGGCCGTTATCAACTCTCTATTGTCTTATCGAGAAAATGTATGTCGGCGATAATTATTTATATCGAATTGTCCCCCAGCCCTTCTTGCCCCATGTTAAATACTGGATGATGCGATCAAACTTGGGCAATGAAGTAAATAACTTTTTTTATCTGTGTTGCCTTTTGGCCAGCTAGCAATGTCATCATGACGTGATAGAATATTGATCAATGCAAAGCAAAAAGGCAATGCTTCTACAGTAGCAACACGCCATGATTATTTTTTTGAACATGCCTTCTACATTTGTTCAGGGGACGTATGAACTACTGATCACTAAAGCAACACAGTTTTGTTCAAACCTTATAGCTTACACGTAAAAGCCAATCAATAGCATAATGTTTTCAACTGTACAATGATGTTGCATACAAAATTCTCCTAATCCCTTCATCTTGTTTCTTCTTTGGGCTCCTGCTGTTTTTTTATAACTGCTATACTGACAGCTGAAGCCACGGAAATAGCTAACACAGTATTCACTCTACGCAAATCTGTTACATGAGCATGTGTGATGACACCACAATGGACTAGTTCTAATTAAACTTAAGTGGTGCATTTTAAAAAGTATGACTTTTGCATCATAGAACACATGGGTTCAAACAATTTCTTTGCTTTGTGCATTTCACCATGCTTTTGTTAGCTCTGTTAGTTGCTGAATAACTAGTGGCATACTCAAAACATATCATTAAATGTGACCATAAAATGCAAAGGACTTTTATAAGGTTTTTCAAAAGCACGCAAAGATTGTTACACATTTGTTCTGAAATGAAATAAGTTTTTGTAAGAAACTCTGTATACCTTAACATTACATGTCCTGTGATCAAGCATTTTAGCAAAAATATAATTCCAGGAGTTTAAGGGACAATTCAAATTAACTGTCATAGTATCTTGTTTAATATTCACATCAATAACTGAGATATTTTGTGTAGTCCTTTTTATTGCGAATTTAGAGCTAATTTACTATAGCTCATTTTACTGCAACAAAACTATCAATTTAAAATAAAAACCCAATCTCCATCACACGAAAACCAATCAAATCTGTTGTGCCTTATAGCCACTGAAACAGACACTGAAGCTGTGTGATACACTGTAAAATTAATAAAAAACAAGGCATTTTTATTTCAAGCAAAACAGACAGGTATTTACAGATGTCACTTTAAGGACAAACAAACTGAACATAGGAAATGTTCAATAATGAATATGATCAATATGACCCTAAAGTATACAACAAAATTCATTTGTGGATTTTTCATTTCAATGTGAAACACTGTAGTGGCATGCGCACAGAGTTCTGTACACACTGGAAATTGTAATCAAATATAACTCATATTTGGCATATCACAGACAATAAACATGTAGCTCGACAAATTATTTTAGCTTCAACATTGACAACATTGAGGTCTGCGAAATTTTTTCTTAAATGGTTTTGACAACAAACCCACCGAGGTGTTTAAAAATGTGTGCAATGAGACAATGAAATGAGTTGGTTTTACATACTGCTTTTGAAGATCCACTTGGTTCAGATCGATCGCTGAAAAACAAAAGAAAAAGCAAGATTAACTCATGCTTAGCATAATGCTCAAAGGCTTTTTACTATTATTTTAACACAACCAGCTAGGTTTTATACTGAAAACGCAACCCAACATTCCAAATTCTAACAAAGGTCCATGCTTAAAAATTAAATATGTATCTGTAACTACTTTAAAACTATTTTTAAGAAAAAAACTTTGCTTTAAGCCTAAACACTAAGGCACATATATGGTTTTGCACCAAAGAACACATAAAATCAATGTTCTTTTTTTACATTTCTTGTTTTGGTAAACGAGCCTTCTGTGTGATCAACCAATCAGATTATTAGTTTGCTAATTTGTTTTTAGCTCTGTAAGGTACAGAAAGGCTTGATTTGGTAGCACCCTGTAAAAACTCTCTTGGAAAGCTCAAAACAATAAAGCTAATACGTAACAACTTATGCTAAGTTCCCGTAGCATAGAAGAACCTCTGCTTTCATCTAAAGAGTGGATGGTGAATGTTTTGTTGTTCAGAGTTCTGAATAACCAAACCCGAAACATGCCTAGCACTATGACTCCTCTTTGTGCTTCATCTCTTTCTTGTGTTTTAGTGTTTTTTTACAACTAAGGGGGTTCCCAATCCACAAGTGTGCAGAATCAACCTGGATGACCTGACAGCTACCTTTCTACCCCAGAGCACTCAGCGCACATTGGTTTAGTTGTGTCTTAATGCATTCAATACGACCCATTGAATAAGTACTTCCTTCACATTTTCATTTCTATACTCCCATCGAGTTATAATTAATCACGGTTTAAATCAGACGTTAGACCCGTACTTTTCCTGAAGACAAGGATACAAGTGTAAAATTTAATGGCAATCACATCCATTGAAGTAAAAGAAAAACGTTTGTGCTGAACCAGAACACAAAGAACTGACATAGAACACACAAGTTAACATGAAAAGAGTCTATTGCATGGGTTCTCTCTCTCGAGGGCCAGTGACACACATTTTTGGTTCACCAACCCTGAAACACACCTAGTGAACTAATAAAGATTCTCTATGAATGAAGCTAAGATAACCCCAAGTATGCATACTCGAGTAGAGTTGCAACTAAAATGTGCAGGGCACCTGCCCTCCAGGACGGGATTTGGGTATCCCTACTCTATTGGAATACAACTTTTAGGATTATTAAAAGTAGGTAATCAAGGTATCTGCATATTACTTCCAAACAAAAAAAAGAGGGCTGTATAGAGTCCAAAAGTACAAATATACTTACATGGTGTATGTTTTGCTTGTCGACTTAAGCCCTCCTATTGGTATTCTTCTGATGATGACAGACGCGTTCTTCTGGATAAGGGCTCCATCATCTGTGTACTCTATAAACATAAAGATTAACAAGGAACATTGACAAATTTTCATATATTATCATCATACCTCAAAAGTTAACAACACGTGGATAGTTATAAACAGACAATTTTCTTAACGTTACTAAACAAACATATAAACCAGATTTTTTTAACTTGCCACATAGTTAAACATAAAACGCAATACACATTGCAAAACCGTTATGCAGCTTACCCTCTTTAGTTTGCGCGTTGGTGATCTGCAGGTCGCAGTCAGAGGCCTTCAGCCTTTCTCGGCCCATGATCTGGCGTTTCAGATCGCTGAGCGTGATGTGAAGGCCATCGAAGGTGACGGTGTCGTAGTTCAGTTTAGAAGAAAACTTGTAATGGACACAAGACATGTTTAAACAATCCTTGTGGTCAGATACCACACACAACCAAACCCAAGCAACGATAAACCTCGCACGATCGTCTGGGGTGTCCCAGCGACCAACCTGACTCAAGATCAGTTTATCAGCTAACGTTTAACAGTCTAACTAAACCAGCCATGTTTGCTCATCATCTCAATTTTTTAAGCAAGAGTCACCACAAAGGAGGCTGTACGGATCGTGTATCACATTTACTGCGCTCTGAAAGAATGTTTTGAGTGATATATTGCAACACGAGACCGAAACGACGCAAGAAGCAAATAACGTTATAATATTCTGTCCACGAAACTTCAAGGCAGACGTCTGAAAATCTGCTGTTTCTCACTGTCCCGAGAGCAGAGCACACGGCCTTGAGATGTCCGTAAGGTCCAACTCTGATCAAGAAATATCCAGTTCGATCAGTGTCCGTTTGGAAGAAAAGTGGAGTCCAAGCAGATAAGTACGTCCAAGTGTCCACTTCAAAGCTTCTCCAAATTGTTTTTTTCGGTGTAGTCCAATCTTCAACAAAAGGTACAAACCAAAGAAGCTTGAAGCAAGGCCTCAAGCACGTTGGCTAACGTTAACGAGAACAACCTAAAATGGCGTCCGTCTCACATACAAAAAAACAAAAGACTACGGCTTTCTGTGACAGAAACACTAAAATAAAAAGCGCGAGTAAAACATTCAACATTAAACAACATACTGGTACTGTAGAAACCACGTCAGCGTCGACCTATATGGATAAAAGATGTTTAAATTAGGATTTTTGTAGATACTTCGTAATTACATTCGTCACCAAAACAGCCCGTTGACTTCCGAGCAATGAGCACGCGCACACACAAGGGGTTTCCGCTGACGGCGCAGGGGCATCAAGGCGCTGCTAGGAGGGGCCAGATTTACGCATGCGCAGACGCATCAGAATGAAATAAATGAAAAAGAAGACAGAAAACCCAAATAACTACGAGCTACTACTTAATAAAATGGGTCAGAGAATAGCTTCATTGGCAATAAACGGAAAGCAACTGGTAGAAAAACAAACAAACTGAAATTTTAACGTTAAATCTCGATGTCTTATCGATTAACGTTATGGCCACTAGATGACAATCTTTCATCAGATTTAGTTTTATGCGCTATTTTATAGGTCGTTTTATCATCTTTTTCTAATCTGAATAAGCCCTATAATTAGCTATTTTCGTGGTTGTATGTTTGGAAGACAACTTTCAACGTTGTCTCAGCTAAAACAAGAACCACAGCACGCTTACCAACAGCAAAAGTCTTATTTTCTCTAACATAAATTCAGGAAAGTCAAATAACCTCAAGCACTGGCTGAACTCGATTCACTATTTACTGTTCATATATGACAAATTGCATGCTACTTTTCCCTTGGTGAAAGTTTTTTTGCTAAATGTGTGAAAATCATAAAACGGAATAGGCTTTACCATTTGTGAAGGAGACCTGGGCATGTTTTGTAGCGGCTTGTCTAATTGAGTGAGTAGGTCCACTGGATGATATCAATACACAATATTTCACGTTTAATGTTAATTTTCCCTACTGTGTGTTTTATTATTTGAATAGTCATTATAAAATCAGTTCACACACCAATTTATTTTGGAAAAGGCTTAATATGCTGGGCATGTTTATTTTCTCCATCTCTCTCTTGCTTGGAAGTCAATATTAAAAGCTTGGGGCAGTCTTGACCCTTGGGTTAAGTCATGAAATCATCATCTACCTTCACCAACCTCATAATGGTAACAAAAATTGTCCTCTACTTTTCTCATGATCACAATCTGAAGCAGGAGTGGGTAAGATCTCTCGTATTGTCACTGAGCACAATCTAGTTGGTTCTTTTGTGTCACAACAGATGATAATTTTCTCAGAGGTAAAGGTATCGGTGGTTAGCTATTGTCATCTATTCAATGTAATCCCTTGTATTTAATCTTAAAGTTTAACCATAGAAGGCTACAGTAACATTGCAAACATAAAAACTAATGAGTTGTTTCTACTTATTTTACCCTTTATTTCATTGACATGTAGAAAGGTAAATGTTTTTTTATCGTATGGATTAAAATGTTGTTTTCCTACAAGAATAGGATAGTTCATACATTTACAGTACTTGAAAATGGTAAGCAAACTAATTTTTTTCTGGCAGAATTTCAGGGTGCACTTTAGTCATGTCAGGTTAGAAAACAAATATATTTATTGTCTGCATTTATGTTTATTTGAATATAAGTTTACAGTCAGTCTGATCCCTCAAAAATCAACAGATTAGAGATGCTAAACCCTAAATTCAGTTTATTATCAACTCAGACTTCAAGGCATGAAGTGTTAGTCAGAGGAGAGGAGTGCATCTGTCTGAAATAGGGGCAGCGGGAAAGAGGAAGTAAAAGCAGTGCAGGTGTTTCCAGAGATAAATCCAAAAGATCTTCCCGCTGTGCATCAGACAGCAACAACCTCTGCAGAGGTGAAAGCTAATTAAAATCAGCTCCATCATTGCATGTTTGGAGATGTGCACTTTGGGGAGGAAGGATGCTCTGGCACTTCAGCGGAGGAGGGAATGGAGCAAAATCATCCGCCATTGTGTACAGAGGCTGCCTCCCACTCATCTGCCTCAGCAAGATCTGCTTCAGTCACATCTGTGAGAACCTATCAAAGCTAGAAGAAACACAAACGAGTGGAGATTAATGTACTCTGCTTTGGAGTCGAAGACAAGCCCAGTTTCCCCATCATCCTGCAGTTTTCCGTTTGTATGTTTTGGAGAGGAATACAGGGAGTTATCATTTTTGGGTCACTGGCTTTCTCTTGGTTCCACACTTGGTAGTGACAGCTGGCAGCTGGAAGCCAGCTTTGCCCCTTGGTGAACACCTGGGTAAAATCCCCCTTGGCCTGCCAGAGAGTCCCAGGCGCTACTTCTATCCTCCATAGGGAGGATAATATCCTTTACTCTTCTTATGGCAGCAGCTTTTCATCTCTTTTCAACTTTTATTTTAAAAAGAAACTTTCTGACACATACTTTAATAATAGATAAAAATGCTAATTTAATTATACACTGAAGTACTTTATAAGGCAATACTTTACAATTTGCTTCCTTAGTTACTGTACAACGAACAGGGAGCTACCACATAATTAACAGATAAATATTTATTAACTATGTAGTAGTTACTATTAGTTACCAAGTTATTACCCTTAACTAATTAGTCACCACTGCTACAGTAACCACTATATGGTGATGGCTCGCCTTGATCATGAGAATACCTCACTTGTGATGGTACAAATAACTTTCAAAGCATGAACTTGTATTGCACTGTCTTTTTAATTTAGTGAAAAGAATTAAAGAAATTTAAAATAAGGGTTTGCTTATCATTTAGCAATAATTTGTTATTAAATCGCTCATGTTGTACATAGTTGACAAAGATAGTTGTCAAACATTTAATTATACTGCCAGATTAAAACCAAATTTATTGCTGAACTTATTGTACAGAGAGGATCTTGATAAAGCACTTATTTTCAATGTAGCATCTTGTTCTATTGTTCTTTTGTTTTTAATTATTTCCATACTTCTATTCCAGTATAGCCATCACAGCAGTATGATATCACTTCGTGAAAACAGACTACAAAAGTTTTGAACAAAAACTACATATATCTAAACACAACAAACTATTATTTAATGTCAACAAACATTTTTTTAATTGTTCCATCTACCTATACTTTATAAATTAACCTTTTATTTCTGCATATTCTGTTCGGTGTCATTGTTCAACCAGTGTAAATTTCATCCAAGAATTAATCTTTGTTTTCAAATTATATATTATTTTACTGCAGAAAGAAACCTGAGCACATGAACTTAACCCTAGAAAGATCCTAGCTCACATTTGGACTGAGAGGCAAGTGCTATGCACCACTGTAGTGTCTTAACAAAATATTTCCTGATTACATATTTTATTATTATTGTCTGCAGATCTAATATATATCAAACTCCAAAGTATAACAAGCACAGCTAAATAAATAAATGAAATTAACAAAAGAGAATGTCTAGTTAAAAATGTAGAAATCATTGTTGTACGAAGTGAAAAATATAGGTGTGGCAGTAATACAATAGCTTTGAGAAATGTAAAATTAGCTCCTGGAGAAGCATTCTGGAGATCTTGATTCAATCATAAGTTAGCAGAATAGCTAGCTAAGGATGAGCTGTGTTTCGTAAATTGTTAGCAGTTTACAGCTCAGCAACATATTTCTTTTGTTAACATAACTGAAAAAATATAAGCAAGGTGAGCAAGTTTGGTTATCAGAGTTCGTTCACTAATTATGTATTTTAACCCATTGTGAAACCGGATAGCTCTGGCAAAAAGTGGATTTAGAGATTGAAGGATAAACCACTTCAATTAACTGCAAAATAAAATAAATCCTCAGCACTATTTTGAGCACAAAAAAATAAGAAAAAGATATATTGTGTTAAAGGAGACATTGGAGTAGCCCCTTGACAAAAGAGAAATGTAAAAATAGTAAATTCATCACACATACCCTGAAAGGTGGTGTTGCAACGGTACTCTCAAACATGATGTGCATTCCGCCTCTTTATCAAAACTTGATAATGTGTCTGTGAAAAACTTGACAAGAGGAGCCAGGAGGGCTCTCATATATATTCATATCTGGAGCTAAGGCAGAGTGGAGATGCCTTCAATCTCTTCAGAGCCGAGTGGGATGAAATATAGCTCTGATTCATGGGGGTGTGGTATGAGTGTTGGCAGCTGACATTAACCCATACGGTGAATCATGTATGTCAGTGTCACTCTGCTCAGGGGCTTCGGAGGCCCATGAGATGGTACCAGACAACATGGAGGCAACTGCTAGAGGCCTCCAGTCAACTACATCCTGCACAGGTTCAAAAAGAAAACACTTTTGAAAAGCATCTGGAACATAAACCTTTGAGATTTTCTAGCAGCTTTAAACAATACAACTCAATGAAAATAAATAATAAGTTAACAACTACATAATGCATTTCTATGGCAGTTTCCATTCTTTAGCTACAATACTGTTTACAATATTGTACAAGTCAATGCAATTACATCTGAAATCCACAATTGTTTGTCTCAACGCAAATTAATTATGTTATACATTGACATTGTAATGATTGCATCAAATGATGAAACCATAAAAAAGAAGATGCACCTGAAATGTTGTGCTGATCTCCAAAAACACTCCTCCAAAAGAATGCTTCAAATCTAACATATACAAAACATCTGTAATAGATATAAATAATTAAAATGAAAAACACAATTGAAAATTTTCACCAAAATGTGTTTGATGCATAAATGACACACCTGAGTAATCTCAGACTGCATATGTTGTCCTGCCAAGTAATACATATTTAAAAGACTGAAAAATTTAATTAAGAAATTGGAGAAGCCTCTTGAGACTGCTAAATTATTGGAGAGCAGAATAACCAAAGTTTAGTTGGAAAGTTTAACAACACTGTAAGCTCAGGAAAGATAAATCAGTATGAAGCAGTTAACACTAACACATTGTTTTTGTTAATTGACCTAAAAAGATGAGTGAGTTGAATCATCTGAAGTTTTTTTTTTTTTAGCTTGTAGTGTTTGTGCTTCACTAAAATTTAGTTACATAAAGTTACAGTGAAGATAAAAAAAAGCAAGCCTGTGACAGCTCAGGGAAAAAGAGGCAAAGGTTATCTCTGTGGGTCCATTTCATGGTTTGGTATGGTCCAGCACATACATTTAGCATTTTATATGTGCACAAATTTTTTATTGTTAACTAATTGATTGAGCTGCACAGTACAGCACGATCATGCTGAATGTTACATTCTATTAAAACACAACTAATGTAATTTTATAAATTAGAGTACATTAAGAGGCTCCATTTGAAAATAAATTAAATATTTAATTGTATATTGTACAGAACAGAAATCCAAACACTGATCACAATAAAAATAAAATACAAATGTTCTCCTGAAATCTTTACGTATTTTTAGAGATGCATCCTGCATAATTTTTTAAAATATGAACTATGTGTATAATAAACATCTTTATATTATTAGACTCTTATTTCTGGCAAGTTAAAGACTTTAGTGCTAGTTAGGTTGGCATACAGTGAAGGAATGTGCTCAATCTTTTTACTTGATTGAAAAAAAACTCCAAGTGAAATATGAAACAATACATAAACCAATACAAGAGCTAAAGAAGTACAGAAAGAAAGAAAGAAGTGCTGTTGCTAAACAAAGGTGCTATATACTCATAAAAAAATCAGACTTAAAGAGAAAATTCTTAATTCTTTTGATTTTCTTTACAGCTAGAGTCTGTTTCATATATCTCCTGCAATTGTTTGGAAAAATACACGATACTGCCTGAATAGTATGGCTGTTCATTATAGAGCCACATTTAAAGTTATTTATTTATCAGAAGCCTGTCTAAACCCTTGGAGGAAACCCATGCAAACACAATGAGAATGTTCAAAATTTTCTCAAAAAGGTCATTGACTGGTCTTGAACTTGCAAGCTCTGCACTGAGACACGCACACACACGCGCACACGCACGCACACATACGCACACACACAGAAATATCTAGAGATTTGAATTTAATCTGTTCTGAGTTTATTTGGTCTTTATACAGTATAATGGAAATATTTAATACTCATGAGACATGATTTATGAACATAATCACAAACAGCATTTTATTACTTATTCCAAACATGAATTAAGCTCATACCTTGATATCAATGAAGAATGTGATCACATTGCAAACATCATGGAGGGAGAAAGAAGAGGGAAAGAGGAGAGATAGGAACGAAGAGAAAAAGGAAAGACACGAGCAGCGCATGCACGTCCACTCGCTAGGGTAGAGAGAGAGAGAGAGAGCCCTAATCCTTTGAGGCTCCTTTCAGTATAAATCCCGCCTCTCTACGTCACTTCCTGTTCCCTCCCAAGTATACATACAAATTAAATCTTATTTGAGAATTACTTACAATGATTAAATATTCTATTACAACAGTTAAATTGAAAATTTCTAAGCTCAACATTTTTGTTACATTGAGAAAGAAACAAAAAAAAAAACAGTAAAAAAAAATTTTCTGAGCTTGATATAGTAAAATACACATTTTCTCCCAATGTGTCTCCCTTTGTTTCTATATTTTACATCAATTTGAAGAGTTTTGCACTCTATCCAGAGAAGAGTCAAATACACACCGAATAGAGTTAAATTTGCTCTCTTTTTTGGGCTGAGCATCATGATACCCTGTTCTGAAATAATTTTGGCTGTCATTTTATGCAAGCAATCAATAGTTTTATTAATTTTGTTCTGTGCAATAACAAGATTACAAATTAATGTTATGCTGAAAAATATTTTCCATTGAACTGTTTCCCTGGCATTTGTGCCACATTCAGATGTGAACAGTTTGAAGTAAGCAGTTTGACAGCATTTCACACAGTTCAAGAAACTTAAAAAGGGACTTGAAAAGATGCTAATTGGGATATCAAAGTAAATGGGTTTTCCCCTGGCATTGGGGAAAGAGCCAGCCAGACGTTAAGCCAATATTTTTTCCAGGGAGAGAGAACCCTTCACTTGTTTATGCAGCCCAATAAACCTTGCTAAATGTGTTTACTGATTTGCAGTGGGGAGAACAGGATGAGTGACGGTTGCTATGCATGCCTAGAAACTCCCAGTGTGTAGCTACAAATCTAAAGCATGTCCTCATATGTCTGCGCAGTTTTTCACAACTTATCAGAGGCCACACAGACTCTGTTTAACCTGGGAAGTTGATTGCGGCAGGGAAGCGGACCCAGGTGTCTCCATCATCTGTCATGGTGCGACAGCAGCTTGCTTGAGACGACCAGCTGTAGACAGATGCCAACCCACCTTGTTTTCCAGCATCCAGATGCTCACCGACTGGCAAAAAATCTAAGAACTTTGGGGTTCTTTTATTTACTTAAATGAACTGTTCATCTAATTAAAATGTATGTCATAGCTGGAATTACTTGTTTAGTGTTGGAGTTTCAAAGGTTTCTCTCTAAAAGTCCCTTAAACAGGAATAAAGGATCCAAAAGTAAAATAAGCATTTTTAACAATCAATCGACAAATCAACAAATCAACCAACCAACCGATTAATAAATCAATCAACCGATCGATCAATCAATAAATAAAACGATAAATCACTAAAAATATTTTTTAATTGCACTTTTTAACAGTTGCTTTAAAGTAGATTCACAAAGAACTATAAAATAACTGAATTAATCAAGGAAGCATGGAAGCATTGGTTCTCTTCCAAAATAAAAAAACGAAAAAATTTTTTTGTTGATTGGAAGCACTAAATTTCACAGTGAATGTGGCCCTTCCAAGTTGGGAACAGTGTGTCTTTTGCCCAAAGTGAATGGGAGAACCCAAAGACCACAGTAGGCTATTGTCATGGCTATTGTAGTTACATTTACATTTAAATTTAGGCATTTGCTCCTTGAAAGCTGTTAGTGTTGCTGCTTTCCTGGCTGGATCAGGGAGTTTGTTCCACCAGCCAGGGACAGTGAGAGAGAAGGTTCTGCTAAGAGATTTTCTGCCTTTGTTGGACGGAACCACAAGGCGCTGTTAATGACAACACCCTACAAGTTATCCATAGTTATTGCAGAGTGAATAAAGCTAGTTGTTAGTTCTGCAGTAAAAATGTGTTATACATTAACTGACGAGCACTATTCCAAAGTGTTTTCAATAATCTTTAAGATGCTGGAGAAGGCTTTGCAAAGTAGTCAGGATTTTTCATCATCAATGATTGTACTGCCTTTAACTTTGATTATGGCATGCATCTTGGTGAAAAAATATATGCAAAACTGAATTTAAATAACTCTTGTGACATTGCAGACACATATCTAAACAACTGCACCAGGAATGCCATTAAATGCAGGAATGGTGGCCATATTGTGTGTAATGATTATTACTAAGGTTATATTCAGACTCCAGAACTTAATGCTCAAATTGCAATTTTTCTAAATGAAATCCAAACTTTGTGTTTGCCTGTTCACATTAAACACAACATGTGACTTGGATCTGTCCTGTGTGTGAATGTAATCCAGCTCGTTGTGAGGTACGAATGCACAGAAAATGGTTTTGAACAAAACAAAAGTAAACAAGGACATTCATTTCTGATCAGAACCATCACCATTTCAACAAAATCACACCAATAAGAAATATTTATTAGTTCTATCACTTCACTTTCCTTCAATCGATGGCTTTCAACTCCATCATCAGCCATTATTTTGACACAATAATTGGATGTGGGTCACTTTGGGCTGCAGTCTGAACACAGCTTTAGTTGTTAAGTTATAAAAGAACATATCAATGTGGAAACATCAACTGACGTATGTGAACTTAATGAGAAAATCTTACTTCTTCGTATAACTTAGAGAAAATGTTTGTATTAAATGCCAGCCAAGTATTGGAATCAATGAGGTGATTAATGACAGACATAGTAGGCAAGCTGTCTAGATAAGGTATCTGGGACCAGAGAAAGACTAGGCTTTGGAGGAAGGTGTGAAAGTTTGCACAAACATTGATAATTGCCTGTTAGTTTGAGCTTATATACTGGGTTAGTAACAAGTTAAAGTGGAAACAGTTTGTGGCTAATTATAAACCAAGCTCCTCCCGAACCTATGTTAATTGGTGGCTTGTTCAGTGAGCATGTTTAAAGGAACAGCTTTGGATGACTTGAGCTAACATCCTTGCTTGTGAGCCTTTTCTTTTAAGCGTATCAATCATATGTTGTACAGTTTTTCTAACAGTGTTAAAGCAGGAAGTCAAAACCTTTAAGAAAAACAAGATGCAGATTTTCCTGCCCTTGCACATGGGACTGTTAAATGTTGTACGGCATAGTTTGCCGTTTTGCCGACACCAAAATTAGCTCAGTTTGTCTTTCCTGCAAGTATCAGGCAACTATCGTTTTTATTCTGCCTTTATCCATGAACATGCATGCTTAAGGAGGTCTGTACGCTCAATCACTTTTATCTCTAGCAGGGGCCATTACGAGGAAGAACAATTTCTCCCTGATTAAACACTTCCACTCCAAATTAACTGCAGTTAGCCATTGAGCACTTGGGGTATAAGTAAATGCATTCCTGAAAAAAAGGTTTTAGGAAAAAATAGTGAAATCAGACAAAGCACTGTCGAACATCATCACATCAACCGTTATTAGATAGTTGAGAACTTATTGAACCTTTTGCATGACCAAAACCCTGTAAATACTTTAATCTAAACAGCATAATGAGAGAGAATGAAATAGAGACTAAAGTAATTGAGTGACTCAGTCACAAGTGACAAGAAGAATCATGCTTTTCAAATCCACCACCCAGTGAGATGTTCTGTAATTTGATCTTTTGTTTCGAAGTCACATTTTATAAATATGTATGCACTCTACTCAAAGCTTTACCCAGCTCTCTGCAATTAGCTTTGTTGGCTTGAATCCCTCTTGATTGTGTCAGACACGGGAGGTTTTGTTCTTCATAGTGTTTGCAGTAGGACACAGTTTGCTATTAGTATCCAAACATGAGTGAGTTCTAGTCTCTTTGCACAATAAATCTGATGAGAGCAACACATGGGTGATTAATCTGAGTGCCACATCTTGTCTGTTATTTTTTGATTATCCCTGTAAGAGTGCTGTCAGTGCATGCGCTACATTGCTCCTGCCTCTGTTAAGTAAGCGGCTCTCGAGCCAGTGGCTCAGTCGTTATCTGTTTACACCAATTGACTCTGCCGTTTCCTCAGCCCCTTATCTCCCTCTGTAGCAATTCAAGCCTAGAGTGAATAAAATTATTCTGCTAGTTATGAATAGCTGCTCTGAATGTTGCCTTCATACCAGAGGAAGCCTATTTAAATAAAGTCATGTTCAGCTGTTCCCTGCATACCCGTCACTTTAGAGAATAAATAAATAAGAAAGTCTAGAAATTAGCAAATAACACACTGTTACTCAAGTTAAAAGAAGAGGAAGGAGCAGAGGATGAGGGGAGAAAGTGAAGAGGAATAGAAAAGGAGAAGGAGGAGGAGAGTGAATATTAAATGAAGAGGAATTAAATGAAGAAAGAAGAGAAGAAGAAGGAGGAGGAGGAGAGAGGAGAAGCGGGAAGGCAGGAGAGGAGTGAAGAAGTGAGGAGAGCAGAGGCGGCCTTAGCCTATCTGGCGCCCTAAGCAAACACCCCCTCTGCATCACATGCTCTATACTTGTGCATGAAATACTTCATAGTGGCAATCAGACCATTGGAAATGTTGTATTTAGCTTGTAATATCCACAAAATCGGTTGTTTAAAGTGAAACTAGATGCGAGATTTGACTGAGGTGTAACCTGTGCACATGGGACTGCATAGATGTTCATGGCCATGCTCCCGTTGCTGCGATTAAACTTGTGGTAGCATATTTCTGTAAATTCATCACACTTGGTCTCCTCCTTTTAGAGGTTTTTGAGCCTTTTCTCTGGCACACATATTGCTTTTAAGATTTGTCTACTTACATAGACAGATCACTGATGGCAGTATGGGAACAATTTTTTTAAATACCAATTCCACCGACCCAACAATGGCACCCTGAGCAACTGCCCAATTCACCCCTATCTAAACCCCCCCTGGAGGAGGGGATGAGTAAGGCCTTTGCAGGGCTGCAGAGTGTTACTTCATTGCGTTTTCTTTTATTTGAGGGATACGACCTCCTTGACAGTAGATTTGTGTGTAGAGAGGAAGAGTAGAAAAGTGGAGAAAAGAAGAGATACAAGAAGAGTAGAAAAGAAGACAGGAGATGAGAAAAATGTAAAGGAAGAAGAGATGAGAAGAGAAGAGGAAAACATTATCAGAGAAAACTGGAAGAGAGAAGATAGAAGAAAAGAACCTGCGAGAAGAAGAGAGAAGAGGAATAGGAGAATAAAGACACAAAGAGAGGAGATGAGAAGAAGGGTTCAGTAACTGCTGAAAGCCATAAGAAAGACACTCTAAAGTCAACAAAGATGAGATCAACCTGAAATAATCATTTTCTGTTTCTACAGAAGAAAAACCCTTGAGCCATTTTCACTTTTTTCTATAAGGTCTCACAGAGGGTGCTGATTTTACAACGAGAGAGTTCACTACCCTCCATCTGTGTTTCCTACAGGGTATATCTAAAGATGTGATTGAGAAGGTCATAGTAAATCTACTCTCCAGATCCTCCCTGGGCCTAGGTGAAGTATAATGGAAGGATTTGAGCCTTAAATGGTGCTCAGTGTATGGATGTTTTTAAAAATTAAGGGTGCTTGATTGCTAGAAGATTTGAAAATAATATGAGACTTATTCGCTCTGTCTTTCCAATTTAATGTGAGCTGCAGATAAAGATATCAGAAGTGGATCGATGAGTTTAGGTCAATAAGTGAGTTCAATACAGGCTAAATTCAAATTTTATATCAAGAGAAAAAAAGCGTATTCCTCTGTATGTGATCATTTTGACATATGTCATGTCTTTATTTAATTACACTACATTAACAACCCAATTGTCATAGCTTTAAAAAAAAGCTCTTTCTTTATTGTGAGGCACTTATGATGTTATCATGATTTAATTGACCATTTTCAATTCAACACAACTAATATGGATTCAGGTGCCTACTTTCAACCCTCATTTTGTGGAATCAGTCTTTTTCATCCAACGCAGAAGAGCTGATGAAGACAAAAAACATTTGCTTTAAAGTCAGACAATTGCGAGTGGATTTTTCAGGCCCATTCAATGCTTGCGTGAGTTTCTCTTATGAGTGAAAGTGAACCTTTGAAGGACTGGTAACCTATACATGGTGTGCCCCGTGTTTGCTTAAAGAATCACAACATCCACATAACTCAGCAGGGTGCCTTCACAACTCCCACGGAAAAGGGGTGTGGTCAGCCATGAGTTATTAAGATGCCATGGACCAGCACTTGCATAAAAAGAGATGTTGTTACAACCCTAGTGGTCATACTATTTGTGTTCTGTGTTGGTTTGTGTGTGTTGGTTTGTTACACTCCTTCAATGACATCAATTTCAATTCTGGTGTCCTGACATCCCTTACTGCCACGTCATCACATCTGCTTCTGAAGACATGTCCTGCTCCCATTGGTCTATTCGTTCCTGATTGTTGTCCTGTCCCCTCATCAACTCATCATCTCTCCGCTATAGGATCTCTGCAACTTCATCAAACCATCAAATTTGTGCATTGTGTGTGTTTTAAATGTTTTTGTATTGTTTTGTACTTCCTCTCCTGAGGTAAATTGTGATCAATGTATGATATTTGTTGGGCTCACTGTAAATAAACTCACTTGGTTGGAAGACAAAGTATAGTTTTCTGTATAGTTTAACTATAACTCTGTATAGTTTTCTTTTTATGCCTGCAGTATAGACCAAACATAATAACTTAAAAAACATTTTTGTTTTTGCCTCATCTACAAAATTAATATTTCAGAGTCCTGTCTTGTAACAACAAACTGACTTCACTTAGGCGGGGAGAGATGGCTTTCAGGTAGTTACAGGTAGTCCCATCAAGTGCATATTTATGCTGTTTTAACACATTCATGAAACCACTCTCTGATTGAATAGCTCTCAGTTTTTAGTCCTGCACTTTATCATAAACCTAGTGACATCTGCCAATTTGGAAACAAAACAAGTAGATTTGTCAGACGTTTCCTTTCAAACTAGGAAGTGAAATTTTTTTTTTATAGGTTATAGAAAGGTTATAGTCTTCTGTGGACCGAAAACATTACTTATGTTAATTACTGGAAAAAAGTAATGCCGAATCTGTGATACCTTGATGTGTGCTTTAGACACTGGTAAGCTTGTAAAAAATAATTTATTGTGCCAATAAAGGTTTTACCAAAGTCCTTAAAAACTAAACTACACCTGCTGCAAGACTGTCTCATGTTAAGCTGCTATCATCATACCATTCAGAATGTAATTGTAAATTTAAATGAGCTATTTAAAAAAAATACATTATTAACTTACAGTGGTTTAAGTTTTTGAGATACTGTACCTGGGGCTATCATTGAATATAATTAAAAGTGAAAGTCTTTACAAGAGAATATGATTAACCAAAGTTTTGGGGCAGGGAAAAGGAACCAAATAGCAAAAAAATTGGATGGCTTTGGGATTAATTCTCCTTTCACCTGATGAACAGTTGGAGGAAAAGCCAAGGGAAATACCGAGCAAAACATTTTTCCATCGAGTTGTAGGGCTGAATGAGAATGTAGGTGTCAGGTTACAATGCTCAAACAACCAAAGAGCTGAAAAGCGAAGTGCTGGCTGAAATAGATGACCTTTGTGTAATAGTGATCTGCCTATTGCAGAGTATGAGCAAGCTGCTCTGCATCAACAGAGAATATCAATGCTTTTGTTAGTAATCTCTGCACGATTAACCTGTCTTGTTCTGTGTCTCTGACTCAGATCTTCCTGATCTCTAAAAGACACTCTTTCAATACAGCAAGCACAATGCCCTCGTTGAACCCACACAGAATTAGCCTCAGGGTACCCGTCCCTGGTTCTCCCATAACGATGGCTGCTCCAGAGACTAGATGACCCATGCATATTTGCATGCAATCACACCAGTGAGATCTACTTTTGGCTTATTGTTTCTTCTCCAATTATTTTCTTCAGTCACCTTCAGGCTGTTGCCTCAGCTCTCGTTCTGGCCGCACCGAATCAAGCACCACTCCTCTACTGAAGATGAAGAGGTGCAGCCTGGAGCTCATACGCCACAGACAGGGCTCCTATTGATTTTATAGCTCAAGCTGCTGCTAAGCTGTGCTCTCCCTGGCATACTAAATTCCCTGGCCTTCTGGGGGGGTTTGATGAACTGCCCAGATAGCTCTCACTCATTCCTCTTGTCAGAAGCACTTGAGCGAGATGGATGTCTTACCTGTGTGCGTGTGCAGGCGAGTTACTTAAATGCTTTCCGGCCAGCTCTTGGAGCTTTTCACCGCAGTTTCTGATGATGAATGACATTTATTGGGAACAGGTTTTAAATGTTTTTTCAGGGTTCTATCAGGGAGATTTATCTTCAGAGGAACTGATGGTGAACGTTACATTTCCTTGGCATGCAATAAAGAATGTGGTTGTACCTTGTGATGGGGACAACATTGTTTTGTACATCCTGAAGATTGATGCAAAACACCTATATTTTGACTTTTGATGATACAAAGATGTCTTCATGATTTCATACTTAAATATCATATAAGATCCCATCGACACTTCATGTCAATGTTCCCAACTTTCCAGCAGCAAGTCAAGCCATGAGGTAATTACATTTCAACTTATTAAAATTATATTAAAACCTTAAATTGTGCAGAATTAATGGCATAGCCTCTGTTTTTGACAAGTGCCACAGGTTTTGAGGGCTGGACTGGGACCAAAAAAGGCCTTGGCATTTTAGTCCATGGCAACCCACCATGATTGGCAGGTATGATGAGTACTGAGGAACAGGTTTACTGTCATTCATTTAAATAATTTTCTATAATTTTTAGTGTTTTGGTGCATTAACAAAACACATTGTAGCTAATTGTTTCACATCAGTAATGAAGTGTACTTTCTGATTGAAGTTGTTCTTTCAAACTGTAAATTTACTAAGGCTCAGTCACTAAATTAAAAGACAAGGTTGTTTCAATGGTATTAGTAAATATTTGTTTTTAATCCTGTAAGACACACCATCACATTATTGGAAAACTTAGTTGTTTTTAATAATGCTTTTCCATAAAATACATTGTGAAAATAAAGTTAGTTATCTCTCTTTGTGTAAATTACGGCCATGCAAACGTTTTATTTCTTTAGTATTTTTGCCGTTAGCTCTGTTTTCAGGTGCTCTCTTAATAAGCATGAGCACTTTCAAAAGTTTTAATATTAGATTATGAATGTAAGGCTGTGTTTATATGAACTCACACCAACCTTCAGGTATTCTTCTCGGATATTTCTCTGTCGAATTGTCATAAAACTTTTTAAAATTCTGAATGTCTGGTGTAAAATGGTTAATTTGGTGTTAAAACTATTAACAAACATATCATAACGTCTTTCCTCAATCCAGCGGTATACAGTGATACCCCGAGAAACAAATGCTTCACATTACGCAAAATTCAAGATACGAAAAGTTTGTTTCAGAATAAAAAAAAATCGGATTTTTTGCATTATCAGCTGTTGTCATTGCTGTTAATGTGTTTTTTTATTATTATGACCAGCCCGAAAATGTGCATCTTTGGAATCTGTTACGTTGAGTATTAGTGGTGGTCTATTTTGTAGTTTTTAGGGCGTGTTTGTGTGATTTTTTTTTTGTTAGGTTGATGGATCCATCTGAGCTTTATCTGGGTTCTCCTGCCTTTAAGATGTGGATCTGCAGTCAGCTGATGTCCTTTTGTTGATTCAAACCATGTCAGCAGTGCTCTTTGTTCTTTCTGCTTGTTGTTCCATGATTCTTGTTCTCGTGCTTCTATTCAGAGTTGTCATGAAGGTAAAATTGAGATATGTGAATCAAAACACTGTAATGACCTGTCATTTGATGTGTTTATTTTGGGTGTAAAAATAAGAATTTTTAACATAGGGTTAACTGAAATGTTCTCACTTCTGGAAGCAGCCTCACGCAGTCAGTTGAGGTATTACAACTCCATTCACTTCCTATTATGAACAGAAAGGGAAAGTAGGGGGTTGTTGCTTGGTCAGGAACAAAACGATAGCCTACTGATTAATTTCACGTTTCCTCAGACTTTTAGTAATGGCACGACTCAATCTGGTAGCTAATCAGTTGAGCACAGTGTTTCTACAGACTTCCAGTATCAGTTCTGAGTGGACTTGATTTCGAAATGTCACTCAAGAAGTATTATTCTAGCTCGACTTGGCACAATCCTAGCAAATGGGACAGAAATCCACAGCGCTAATGAGAACTCAGCAATTGTCCCAGCAATTAACAGGATATCAAGTAACACTTTTCTGTTCAGTCAAAAAACAAACAAAATTCTTTGACTTCACCCCACTCATTTATAGATCCTGATCCAAATGGCTACAGGAAAAATATGGCTACAGTGGAAAAGCCCACAAAAGCATGTGGAGTTTTATCATTACAGAACAGGTTGTTCGAATCTACTAACTGGGTTCAAAAGGTAGTGGATGTCATAAACTCATAAAACTTCCCAACTTAATTTTTTTAAATAAATAAATAAAAACATTATGAGTAACACTGTAAAAGTTCACCCAATGTTAGGTTTAGCTTCATCATTTCTGTTGTTTTTTTGGTCTATTTTCAACTGTCCGGTTGACTTGTTTCAACTGACTTCTTCAGAAACATTTGTGTGAGTACAAAGACACTACTTTTCTTACTGTCTGTCAATATTTAGAAGTATGGAAGCCAACATTTCTGCTAGATTAAAAAAATGAATAAAGCCTGTAAAAGCAAAAAATTGTAGATAAAAAGAAATTTTGACTTGAAATCGGGTTTAAATTTTTCAGATAAAAAAATCAAAATTTTTTTACTTGCTGACCTGCAGTTGCCCGATATAATGACATAACAATACATGTACATGTCTTTCTATGTCAAAAATTTGACTTTTTAAAAATCCTTTTACAGCCAATATATATTTTTTAACTTTGTGGGAAACAGGCTTCCATACAGAAGAGATCTGATTGTGAAGGAATATAGTTGTATCCATGGCTGTATTATTTGCTTATTTACAGTTCACGTCAGTCTGAACCAGATTTTTTTGAAGAAGACAAAGAGCGCACATTTGCATTCTTAAAATTTACTTTATTGGTCTAAATCTTTAAATACTCTTTGACTATTATTTATTTGATGTAAACTACTTTTTTTTAAAAGGTGTGCTTTTTTTCTACAGCACGTTTCAAGCTGAGACTGCTGTTTTCATTGAGAGGTCACGTATACAATGTTGCAGGCCTAAGAGGTGAGTGACGGGCCTATGACTCTAGAAATGTGATTGGCTGAGCAGTAACAGTCCTGGTAACGAGGAGCTGATGCGAGGCTGTGATGGAGATGAAGGAGCAGGCGGGCAGAAGTGAAGGACCCAGCGACAGGTGCTCCGAATAGGCAGCAGAGACAGGCACTAGGTGCTCTGAGAGAGACTTCAACTGTTCAACTGTGCGCTTGTTTTGGACCCAGAAAAGCACAACTTCACAACATAGAAGTGGATCCAAACAAAAGGCAACATTTACAGTAATATTCCCAGTGAGGCTAAGCTGAATGAAATCATACTGGAGATGAGCGACTGGTCTGCATGAATCTGGAAGCTAAAGTACATGCGGAACATATCGTAGAGATGAAGTGAACGTCTAGAAGAACTACAGGTTTTTAGATGTTTTTGAATCTATTTCAGTGCTATCTAACTGTTATAGGGGTTAATATTTGTAACGGTGCATTTGTACATGGTACATTTGAATACATAGAATTGTAATGTCTGAAAGTCCTTTGCATAAATGAACTGTTAGATTTTTCTGGTACACCATCTAAAGGGCAGATATGTTGTTTTGTAGTCTGGCTTAATTTCATTAAAGCCCTTGTCTGCTTTTTGTTTGAAAACCAAAAGCCCTTGATTTCAGAATCATCAGTAAGTTAAGCAACTAAAGAACTCCATACATGTATATATTGTAGTTCTGTATAGCATTGATATGGGATTAAAATGAACTGTGTAAATCTTAAAATATATGCTGCATGTTCACAAGCTTTAGCATTTTGTTTGGACTGTATATTCTGTCAAACCATTTTTTTTAGATCATTGAGTCTCGATACCTCAACGTTTCAAATCCTCAGGGCAGTTCTATTTGTTTTTAGAAATACTTTTTTTTAAAAACACTCGATGGAAAATGTATGAACAATATTCTCTCTAAAAATACACAATTAAGAAATCTACAATTGGCAGGAAACTGCTTTTCTTTTGCTAACAGAGGTGATAATGTTTGGTGATAATTAAACATCTTTTTTTTTACAAATGTCATTGGAAATCACAGTTTTTGTATATATTTATATATTTATATATATATTGAAATGAAAGAATGTGATACCAAAAAGGGCTTAAATATCTGTTTAATACCAAGCAATTTAACCCTGTTATAAAAGCGTATGCTAGGGAATCTCTGGCCTTTTTAATGGAAACAATGGAAATAAAAATAAAAGGAACTCTGTGGACAGCATGCAGAGCCTGGCCAAACAGCTCTTGGGCAGTGTTAAAGTGGAATGAGTGGGGTGATCAGCATGAGACGATGGCACAAGATTTCAACCTGGGAGAAAAACCAACCAAGTATACAATCTGTGAGTGTGAGGCGCCACTCACCAGCAATGGGCTACTGAGCTGTGCATAAGGCGAGTATCGGGACAGCCTTCCGGTTCATCTGTCAAAAGTGTTACAATCCTCCCCCTCAGAGGGCTTCACAGTTTCAATGGGCTACCTTCAAAAATAGATCAAGTAACACCAAAGAGAGGACTAGCATTCTGCTCTAGTAGCCCTTAGAGGGAGGGATGTGTGAGTCAGGTGAAAGGACGGACACAGTGACTTAAAATGAGGATTCAAAGGAAGCACCAATGATCTAACAATTACCATCTAGGTTTATATATACTGTAATAGAAAGAGGGTTATAGCCCTGCAGGCCTCGAGTGAATTCGTCCTCTTGCTCAAGTTTGTGGATGGAACATCTTGGCTGTGGCAGTCTGTGCTTATTCCCTCTCAGACTGGAGTGGTCCTCCTGTTGGCCGCATCTTTGAAGTCTTTCGAATTGGAGTTATGAGCCTGAAGAAACTCCCTCTCGGAGTTTAGCAGGGCGCCCATGGCTGCCTTGGAAGGATCCCTGGAAAGTGTGTACATGGAGATGTCTGCTGCAGCAGGGCCTGTGTAGCCACTCTTTCCCATGGGTGATGCATCTCGAGAGGCGGGTTCGCTGGAGCGGCAGCTGGAGCGCCGGCGGAAGCGATAACGGTAGCTGGGAATGCGGCTGAAAGCTGACTTCTTGATCAGCTCTGTGCGAGACTTGGCACGCTGCTTTCGGTGCTTCTCTATGAACATGTGCACAGCGAGTACCCCCACCATCTCAGCCATTATGAAGGACAGGGCGCCAAAGTAGAAAGACCAGCCGTACGAGTAGCTCTTTTTCGAATCACTCTGCCCGGGGTCGCCCGAGTTGGCAGATATGTAGACGATAATGCCGATGATGTTACTTAGGCCTGCATGAAGAGAGAGTAAGAGAGGGAGAGAGCGTGTTACAGCTCAGTGCACAGTTGTGGCTAATCATTCTGTATCATTACACAAGAATGCATGATTTCTCAACCATGCAGAACAAAGAAAAAGAACAATTGAATTGTATTAATGAGATTTTTATCAGAGCCATCATATTTAATGGCAAATGATGAACAGTTTGTATTTTAATACTCAGATCATAACCAAGAGACTCAAAGCTGATTGCTGTGTACAAGCCCTGCTCAGCCATCCGCAATGTGTGGCAGCAATCAGTTGGATCGATTCTTCATAATTATTGTGTAGGAGAGGGAGCTCAATTATGTGCTCATGATCCTCTAATGGGGTCTTCTCCAAATATTTGACCAATGCAGTTCTGTTTGAGAATCACCGTCTGTCACTCTTTTCCAGGCCAGAACAACAACAGTGGGTCAATATGCTGGCCTGCTGTTTGTTTACACCACTGTAACCGGCCCATTCATTTCCTCTGTCAATAATCAGAGTTAATCTGGCAAGTCAACACGAATCTGCAGTGTCTACAGGGAGGATGGCACCCTAACCTGTCTGTGAACTAATCCATTCATAGCACGCCGCACTCTCAAACCAAGCATGCACTGCATCCTGTGATTGGCTCGTCTGTGAGGCTGCAATGTGTGAAATAAAATTTAAACGGAGAGAGCGTGCAATCACTGATGAATTTATTTCTCACCTGCAGAAACAAAGAAGATTCCAGCACTGAGGATTACGTTGTGTCTGCTCCTATAAAACTCACTGGCAGCCACACACAAGCCTCCCATGAACAGTAAACCAACGCTCATGATGGGGAAGATGCTGGACGCTCGCACGGCTCCTAGGGGAGACACAAGAAAACTGTTGTCAAAATGGACACTTTTTTATATAAACTATTGTATGGGATGTCAATGTTTTTAGGATTTCATTTCCCAGTTGTGGACATTAAATGTTGCTACAATAGATAAAATAATAAATGTTTTTGAATGTCATGATTCCATTTAAAGGTTTGCTTAGAGTGAATTATTTAATGTAAAAATACCTAGATATATTTGAAGTGTACATTAAATAGTCATCATGTTTTCAATGATTTGGATTTTTCCTTTGGACTTTACAAATTCTCCAATTCAAGTAAATATAATTTACTAAAGATGGCATCACTTCAATTCCTTTACACCTGTCATTCAATAGTCACAATTGAGTATTATAGCAATTCATTCTTACACTATTCCCCCTAATTGTTCTTTCTCTATAAAATGTTATTCATTATTTTATCTTGTATGATTGTTTGTACTGTTTCACATCATATGTGTAAGAGCTGCGTACACTGACAATTTTTTTCTATTAAACTAACAAAGAACATTAATTCAAGCTTAATTGTTCAGAAGAGCTTTAACAAACAGAAATTTAAGTTAGTTTGTTGTTGTTTTTGTCTGTTGGCTACCTCAAGGTGACATTGTAATTTAAATTAATTGTGAAGCAGTTGATTTAAATTTAGGCGGAATAGTTTAGCCTGGCAAAAACTCAAAAACGACTCTGAAACAGTAATTGGAGAGAGAATAATTTGCAGTGTAAAAGCTCTGAACCATTAAAGTTGTGGTCACTTAGGGCAAAAGGCAGAGGAAACCATTTGCGCTTACATAACTGGAAATATATTCACCAAATATTAGTATACAAGTAAAAATGGTATTGAGAAAACTGGAGAACCCCTTTTCAAACTATGTAATTTAGTATATTTGTTGTCTGGACTATTTTTGATTTAAAGAAAGCAATGTTATTTTCTTCTCAGTACATTTAAAACCGTTGGTTATTGCCAACAGCGAATCTGAACTAAAAATCCCAGTCTAAAAACTGATATAGATATGATATTGCAAATAAACTACCACCCATTTGAAGCAGATTCACAGGGTTCCTATCTGTCTTAAAGTGCCACTTTTGTGATTTTAACAGGGTTATAATTTGATTTTGGAGGTCACAAAAGGTAAAAAAAATAAAAATAAAAATAAAAAACTAGCTTAAAATATGGATTTAATTTTGCCAGATTTGGTCACAATTCCCAAACTATTTATTAATTGACTCTATGTTATGTGACACAACCGGAGCAGTTTATGAAGCAGCTGATATTTGCATGCTCAATGACATGTACAAAATATTTGAGTAAATGTACTTAAGTTTTATTAATACGCTCAAATATTTATTCAAACATTGTACAAATACTTAACTGTTTTAAGAAAACTCAACATTTCAGTAGTAAACACAATTGCCTTTTCCAGTAAAGTACTATTTGATTTTACAGTGCAGCTGAAGAAAGCCTCTGGTATTGGTTCTATTCAATAAATTTGACCTTCATAACCACTATGTGGGGTACAATTTTTATTTGCTCTTTAGTTTAAGCTATTTTAAGATTAAAAATATTGCATTAAAATGGCTGCAGCCTCTCCCATTTACCAACGTTGAGGTTTTGGTGTCATGATCATTTCTTCCATAATGCTGCCTTTTTATCCATTTGTGATTTCCGGTAGTGACATGCAAAAAGGAAACAGCTGACCATGCCAGCTGTGAGCCTATGGGTGAGGTCACAGACACTGTGTCCATGTTACATACAGTCAATGGTAGTGACATACTTCCTTTGATGGACACCTCTGACTAGTCACAAATTCTCTATAAACATTTCAAGGTGATGCCACAAACACTACATCCATAGTTTTCTACAATACATGCTGATTTAGTTTTTATGTACCCTTAGTCTTTTCTGTGATAGACATCAATATATGTTTGGTCTAATAACCTAGCAATTGAAGCTTTGATTCCAAGTGAGTCATCTGCTTGGGTTCTGCAGAAAGAGAATGTCTCCTCAAGGTGCCGTGCTTAGTTAAGTCTTTATATATTTGAACTCAGCAACAGACAGCATCTGTCCAGAATGCCTAGTTCTTCCTTCCAATTATTTGCAGACTTTTCTGTCTCAGAACAGGCAACACACATGGGGTTTCTCAGACTGGCTGAGCTCCACGCTCCTTCAGATCAAGCTTGATCAACCTCTTCAGAAACAGGATAAAAGCTAAAGGAGGACCATCTGAGAGCGTCAGAATCAATGTCAAAAGCCTGGTTGACTGGCCTTATCAGTTCCCTATTGCTATGCATACCGCAGCGCTGCAGCGTTTGCCCTTCTGAGTGCTTCTCCTTGAAGAAATAAATATTTTGGGACAAGAGGCGCAATCATGTCTACAGATGAAATAACCAGTTGATGCAATGTTTATCAGTTTATTGGCCATCGCTACAACCCAGCTTTTACATTACCATTTACCTCAGGCATGTAAAAATTGAAAGTGACGTAAATTCAACTAAACACTGATAGCTATGCAAATCATGAAAATATGTTAATTGTTGAAGAATCATACAGGCAAAGGGCAAACTAACAGGAAGGGCAGAATATGAATAAAAACATTAATGACAAAACTTTCCTTGAGATATAGAAAAATCACTATTTTATTGACATGAATAATCCTGGATGAAACGCTGTAAAGTAGGGGAGCATGTTATCATTGACTATTTTTTGTAAAGGGAGCTTTATACAGTTCCATTAATTCTCTTTCCATTTCTTTCTCTCCCTAGTCGATCAGCAGTCTCCCATGGCACTCCTCATTAATACAATAGTGCCCAAGGGAAGACAAAATACTCCTCCATCATCCAATTTTCCTGCCATCCTTGAAAAATGGATCAGTGGAAGAGCTGAGCCTAATTACAACTGGAAACCATAGATGTGTATTGAGGAGAATTGCATGGAGTATTAGCATGCAACATAATTTATGTCCTTGTAGAATCTATCATTCATCATGCTTGGTGGTTTAGACCTTGTAGATATCTTTCTTTAAGGTTCCTGGTTTGATTTACATTCTGCATGGAGTTTCGCACACTGCTTCGGTGAAAAACCATCTATGTTAGTTGGTTGGTGATTCTAAATTTCCAACTATTTGCTCTTTTCCTCTGGTGAACGCTAATGAACAATGTTTCTAATTCATCACCATATTTTCTTGGTAAAGCTGCTAATGGTATGAAAATTTTAAGTACCTAACACTTTTTTCAAGGAGTATTAGACCATACATCCAACCATCTATCCATCCATCTATCCAATCCATCCATTGCTCCAATGATCAATCCATCCATCCATCCAACCCTATGTCCATCTGTCCATTCATCAATGCATTGATTCTTCGATCCATCCATCCATTCAATCCTTTGTCCGTCTGTCCTTCCACCCATCCATCCAACCCTATGTTCATTCATCCACCCTTTTATCCATCCAACCAACCAACCAACCAACCTTCCATCCATTCATCAATATAATGTAAAAAAAACTAGCTACCAGATTTAACTTATATTTAGAGTTAGCTTCACTGTGACATTACATCTTGACTCACAGTAACACTGTGAAAAAAAGTTCCATTAAACTGACGATGGGTAATCGCACATTCAGAGGTGTGTGTGATACGATTCTGGTTCTGCTGCAATGAAAAGTCGAGTAGCATTCAACTTTAACCTTTCTAATGTGACATGACACAGCTAAAATCAGCACATACATACTACCACGACAAGATTGAACATGCCAAGGACAGCCGAAAGCTCTTCAGGACTTTCAACTCACTCCTCTGTCCACCCCAACCTCCCCCAGCGACCTCTCTCACTGCAGATGACTTCGCTGATCACTTCATAGACAAAACCCTCACCATCAGCCGGCAGTTTACACCACCTTGCACCCAAATTCAGCCACAATCCTCGACACCTTTCATGTCCACATTCACTCCACTCACAGAAGATCAGGTGTCCAAACTCCTTCTCTCAGCGCATCCGACCACCTGCCCCCTCGATCCCATCCCCTCTCACCTTCTACAAACCATCTCACCTACCATCACGCCTGCCCTCACTCACATCATCAACTCCTCCATCACTACCGGCATTTTCCCCAACACCTTCAAGGTGGCCAGAGTCACCCCGCTTCTCAAGAAACCCACACTCAACTCATCACTGGTGGAAAATTACAGACCTGTCTCTTTGCTGCCCTTCACTGCAAAACTCATCGAGCGGGTCGTCTTCAATCAGCTCTTTACCTTCCTGACTCAGAACAACAAACTTGATGACAATCAATCAGGCTTCAAGAACGAACACTCAACTGAAACAGCTTTGTTCTCTGTAACGGAAGCACTGCGAGGGGCCAGGGCTAACCACAGATCATCTGCCCTCATCCTACTAGACCTCTCTGCAGCGTTTGACAGAGTCAACCATCAGATCCTTCTCTCCACTCTTTCTTCGATGGGCATCACTGGAACTGTACTCGATTGGCTTGAGTCCTATCTCACTGGTAGATCTTTCAGTGTCGGGTGGAGGGGTGAGGTCTCAAACACTCATAACCTACTCACCGGGGTTCCCCAGGGTTCAGTCCTTGGCCCCCTTCTCTTCTCGATCTACACACCCTCCCTGGGCCCTATCATCCTCAGACACGGATTCTCCTACCACTGCTACACTGACGACACTCAACTCTATCTGTCGTTCCCCCCTGATGACCTGTCAGTAACTACCCGCATAACTGACTGCCTGAACGACATCTCTACTTGGATGAAGAACCATCACCTACAGCTTAACATGGCCAAGACAGAACTTCTGGTAATCCCAGCTCATCCCTCTGTGCATCACGACCTCACCATCCAGCTGCAATCCTCTACAGTCACCCCTTCTCCTACAGTCAGAAATCTTGGAGTGATTTTGGATGAACAGCTGTCCTTCAAAGACCACATCACAAAGACAACTCGAGCGTGTAGATTTGCACTGCACAACATTCGAAAGATCAGGCCCTTCTTAACTGAGCATGCAACTCAACTCCTGGTTCAGGCTCTGGTCCTCTCACGTCTGGACTACTGCAACGCTCTCCTAGCAGGACTTCAATTAAATACGCTCAAACCTCTGCAGATGATCCAGAACTTTGCAGCTCGTCTTATCTTCAAGGAACAGAAATGAGCTCATGTTACTCCCCTCTTCATCACTCTTTATTGGCTCCCCATTGCAGCTCGGGTTAAATTCAAATCGCTAACGCTGGCATACAAAACTATCTCCAGATCAGCCCCTGTCTAGCTCCATGAGCTCATACGCTCCTACCTGCCTTCCAGAAGCCTGCGCTCAGAGAAGGAACAGCGACTTGTGGTTCCATCCCACAAGGGCAGAAGATTTCTCAGAAGAACCTTCTCTTTCACTGTCCCTGGATGGTGGAACAAACTCCCTGATCCAGTCAGGAAAGCAGCAACACTAACAGCTTTCAAAAAGCATCTGAAAACTCTTCTCTTCAGAGAACACCTACTATATAAAAAAAAAAAACCAATATACATATTTTATCTATATATATACATACATATTTTTTTTTAACTGTCGGATCTCCATAAAGGCAATGTACCCCATTATACTGGGGCTACTAGCGGGACGTATTGAACTTTAATTCAACTTTTAACTTTAATTTTCACAATGCACCCAACAGTTGCCTTGCAGCCACAGTAGTCTGCAACATCTATAAAATGTCAAGGTCAACAGCCTCATAATTGCCATGAAGTTTGTTGTGTGGGCATTTTGTGTAAATATGACTGAGGATGACAGCAAATTGCCCATCTGAGCTTGCATACACATAGCATCAAAGGCCAGAAGACAGGACACAGCTTCAAAGAAATGTTGGGGAAATTAGAAAACACTCAAAGGAAGAGAGCTATCTCAAGGGTAAAAAGTGTGCTCTGAGGGAAAAAAACACAAAATTCAAGTAAGTCAAGAAACCCTTTTACATGTTTTAAATGCAAAATAACTTGTATTCGTCCATTTAACAAGGTTTATTGTAAGTAGCATTCAAAATAACAGAGAAGAAGCTGTAACAGAGCTTTAAGCACTCTCTTGTTTCCTCTTTGGCTTTCTGTTAACGTCCAAGGGAAATGTCTGTATGGGAAATGACTGTATTCTTGCCAAGCTGAAAAGTCAGTAAGCCAATCCAATCATGTTAGACTCCTCTGCAGTTAAACTCACGGCTTCAAGACATTTAGTGTAAATAATGATGGGTAGAAACATTTTTCACTGTAGTTGTCTGTTTACTTATAGAGATTTAACATTATAGCAGTTTCTCCCTAAAACATTTAGAATAAATCGAAGAACATGTTTTTTCAAGAAAGGTTTACACACGATTATGAGGACTCACTCATAATCTCATGTTTCTTTATTTTGTTTAAATTCAGCGCAAATTGAAAGAAAGCAGAATAAAATGTAGCCATGAAGAATAGTAGACTAGCGGATTAAGCCAGAAGAACTATACATTTCACCAAAACTTCTAGCACTCTTTCCAGTTTATAAAGTCCTTTATTGATTAGCCCCATTTAGTTTTTTCAGCCGTTTTCAAGCACAATCATTTTATCAGTGTCTTTTATTGATTTTGTCTGTTCAGCCTATTATACAATTGTTTTGTTAGGTATTGTTAAGTGTGGTTATGGTCTGGTGGATAAGGAGATCAGAAGGTCGCCGGTTTAAACCCCAGATCCACCGAGTTGAAGCTGGTGTGAGTGATGAAACAATTGCTCTCCCATCTTCAACAACCACAGCTGTGGTGTCCTTGAGCAAGGCACCAGTTCCCCCAACTTGCTCCCTGGGCGACCGTAGCTATGGCTGTCCACTGCTCCAGATGTGTGTTCACAGTGTTTGTTCACTGGATGGGTTCAATACAGAGCACAAATTCCGAGTACAGGTCACTCCATGACTGGCAAACTGCTCACTTTCAATTTCAACTGAACTTTTTTTCAAGATAAATTTTGGAATTGTGTTAATATAAGGTACTGATATCCCTGTCTAACCATAAAATGTAAATTTTAAAAGTGATTTAAAAGTGTTTTTGTGTTTTTTTCTCTTGTTTAGTCTCAGTCAAACTGACTGACTTACTGTATTTGACCTTTTAGCTGAGACTTTTGCTGAGAAAGTCTATAGAAGCCTATCCAGAATACATTTACATTTACATTTATGCCTTTGGCAGACGCTTTTGTCCAAAGTGACTTACATTAGGGGAGAGACAATATGCAAGCTGTTACACCATCAAAGTCTATCTCAGCTTGCTCATAATAGAAATTGTATCAACTGATCAATAAACCAAAGCAGTGAGGAAGTAGAGGAAGAAGATAAAGACAGTGGAGGAAAAAAGAAAGTTTTTTATTATTTTTTTTTATAGTAGGTATTCCCTGTGTATACACCTCCTTTTGCAAAAAGTTAACAAGAAATTAGACTACAGTAAATGGGTGAAGGAAATGAATAATTTGACAAATAAAGGACTCTCCACATTTTTTAAATAATCCTTTTCTCCAATTCTTCCTGAGAGAATAAGTAATTCTGATGAAATCTGGTGAAAATGCAAATTGGGTAGCACTTTAAATTAACTACACAATACTAATCATTATTTAATCAAAATAGCAAATTGTTAATTAATAATTTATAAATCATTGTTTCTGTTTAATACACATTTGCAAGCAGTTTAAATAACTTTACATGTATTATTCATGGTTTATAAGTATGACTTTAAAGACTTTATTCATTGCTTTTAAACATCTATATAATATGCTTAATAACATTAATATCTTTCATTATTGATGATCAGATTTATAAACTAAACTTTTCACCATTTAAAAATCAGTTGGTTCTTAGTTTTAAGAGATTCATGAGATCATTTAGAATGTGTTAATAAAATATTCTTTACTATTTGAAAGCACATTCGTTCATCTTATTATTTAGAGATATAGTAACAGGTATTCAGTGTGATAATAAACACTCTAATAACTTATATTCCTACTGTAACTCTTGCTTCAATCAGCTAGTTATAAAGCATTTACTAGCTGCGAGTTAACTGTTTTGCGAGCTCCTCTAAAGTGAGGACTATTTATGCCTGCCGATTCACCAATAAGTCACATTTTATTATTTTTTTTCAGTCATACTCCAGTTATGGTAAACCACTTTTAGCATAGCTAAGCATAGATGGCTGAATCAGATTAGCTCAGTAGCATTTTCAGAACAGTACACAGAAAATTCACGGGAGTAAAATGAACTCTATCCAGTGTAGGACTAAATACCCTCTGAATAGAGTACAAATAACCCTCAAACTGAGTTAAATGAGGTTATCCTCTAAATAACCAATGCTTCACTGAAAACTTGACATTTCAAATAAATACACGTATTTCAATATAAAACACTATCACAACTCTATTTTCCCAATCGCAATGCAAAACAAAAAGAGTTTAACTAAATAGATTTTATGGTTCAAGTTGAGAGGTTTAACTCTTTATAGAGCAGGACCAGATAGACCCAGAGCAGTGTCAATTTAACACTTCAGATTTTGCTGTGTAGCTGAACCATGCCCAAAGCACAAACAGGAACACTAAGTTGCAACAATCAAAACACCTTAACAACTTTGCTGCTTTTACTGGTAAGGCAATTGGAAGGTAAGAAAAATTGCAAATTGAGAAAAATTTTGGAAAAGTAAAGTAAACATTTGCCCAGATTTGCACCAACTAACTTTCATGCATTCATATAATTTGATTAACATATCCTAAAAAGTATTATCCAAAGATAAGTATGTCCTGTTTCAAAACTAAAGAAATTCAAATTTATTTCTACTATTTCTACTTATATTCAACCCATCTATATTTTTATGGCACAGTAAAATACATAAATAGGCAAATCATCAATATCATCTATGGCTCCTCGTGGCAGAGAAAGTAACACATACTATAGTATGAATGATTGGGAAAAAATGTATTTCTTGATCCCCTTGTAATTTTGAACTGATACAATTTAATAAAACAAGGTAGGTGAATGAAGTGGAGTGGTAAGGATACATGCTTGTGTCTAAATAAAAGCTAAAGATTAACTTAGTTGACTAAATTAACAAACCTTATGTCCGAGATGTAACTGAGAAAATCTGGTACATTTTCTAAATAAATACAGATTTTACAGATAAATCTTTAAACAATGAATTACTTCTTGGACGGCCTGATACCAATTGATCTACAGACTTGTACCGGTCCACGTTCCAGGGTTCAAGGGACCAAGCAAGCAAGCAACCAAACAAATAAGCACTGCTACCAAATAACTTTATTATGTCTTGTCAAGTATAGTAAATATTCTCCCTTTATTATTCACTGGATAAATAACAGTTTGCGAACAAGAAAAAGGGTCAATAAATAATGAGAAACCATACATTTTATATGAAATCTCCCTTTAACCTTGAACGGAGCTGTGGCTCAGAAGCAGTGGATTCTGCTGGGAGTGTCATCATTAATTATGAAATTGACAAACGAATTAAAAACAACCAAAAACATGCAAACAAGAGCAAAACAAATTCCAAGCATTTGAAACACATGGGAGCTTGTTAACCAAGACGTCACTTCAATAGTCCAAGCAGGCGGCCATGACAGTGTAAGGGCTTATGGGTAAGCATGATTTATCTTTCAGCATAAACCATGACATGCTTGAACGCGTGCATCTGCTTTGTTCAGCTTCAGTCACCAAGCAATTTCAACACACGCTGCACCTAATCTAGAAGATGGTAGAAAGTGTTGAGGTCATTGCAAAATCTAATAAACTCTTTGACCATGTATGCACACCAAGAGTTGAGCCACTGTGAGAAGTACTGAATTTTTTTAGTTACAGAATATTACAGAAATTATGCATACTGAAAATGAAATCACAATAATCTGTAATTACTCAAACTAAGATTTAATTTAAAAGTTAAATAAAGTATGCTTTATTAATAAGGCTTATTATATATATATATATATATATATATATATATATATATATATATATATATATATATATATATATATATATATATATATATATATATATATATATATATATATATATATATATATATATATATATATATATATGAAAAAAGCAATTAAATCTGATTTAATTGCCATTGTACATGGCGTCCAAAAAATTACCCCTATCCCACCACCTCAGTTGGGATAATCTCACTCTGAGGCAACACCAGCACTTCAGAAGCCTGCTTTCAATATAACATTGGGGTAGACAAGATGCTATACACTTCAAGAAAGCATAGAAATCAAGCCTTTTTCTGGTTTGGATCCTTTATATTTGCCATTATAGGAACTTCTTTAGAAGGGCCTGGGCTCAGCTGACTACTACTACTACTACTACTACTTCTACTACTAATATACCAAAAACAACAATGATTAATACTATCACCACAGTTATTACGACCACTAATAACACTACTATTATAGTAATTATAATAAAAATATAACACATATTTTTGTGCAGTATTTTATGTATTTTAACAATGATACAATGTAGATAGGGTATGTAAGAATATTAGTAAATACAGTAAGTACAACAAACCCTTGACAAAAAAGACTTTACCCCTCACTTATTTTATGTGAAGGACTCTGCACCTTCCTGGCAAGAAAAATCCACAGGATGAAAGGTTTGAATGCACTCTTGAGAGCCTAATCGAGCTGAAATCAATCCTGAAAATCAATACTGGAATACATTGCTCAGGATAATGCCAAAAGAAGTATTCTGTAAAGTAACATCAATTTGTCAGGAAATGAAGGATTAATTCAAACTATGTTCTCACAGAGTTTGAATGGAAAAAAAAGAAAACACAGGCTCAACTACATTTTTATTGTGAGCAAACTATTGTAACAGATTTGTTTCAAAATTCTCAACCTAATGTATCTAATCTACAAGTTGTGTATTGCCACAGAATCTGTCTAAACGCTACACAGCATCTCAAAACTTAATATACTTTAATAACTTAATATGAAGATTTGCTTTATTTAAAGTAAGAATGTTTTACCCACATTGAGCAAAGACTGCATGCATAAATATGAAAGTGTCCCCAATGAAACACATTTCTATATTTAGCCTAATTAAACCAATTACAAATACATACAAATACAAAGTAAACGCTGTTGATGTGAATTGTTTCTGGTAGACTTACGAAGTAAATATTCAGCAGCATCTTGCTCATAATCGGCATCCTCTGGAAAGTGGTCAATCTTTTTACAGACACCTCGAAACGTTCCTGCAACCACAAAGAGAAGAAAACAGAGAGACACAGTCAGATATCATTAGTCTATTTTCTGAACACATGTGCAGCCATGCGCACAAATACACACACTCCAGGAGTCCATTTTGTGTTTAAATACCACAGGAAATCTGTCTTACTGTGTTTATCTTGATGTATTTTTTTAAGAATTTCTCAGCTCATTGAGCCCAGCTCGAGTTAACCGCTCGCCATGTATATATTTATATGTGAGCGTGTGTCTCCATGCATGTTGTCTTGCGCATTCACTGACAAGCCCTGTTCACTGGGCTGTGTGCTCAGGATGACAAATGTACAAAAATAACACTTCTGCCCTCGAGTATAACATGTGACCGGCTAATGAAGAGGGTTATCGTAGCAAATGCATGAACCCTGTGAAGGGGAAAACCATAATGACAAATATGATACCTTCTGTATCAATGTATATAATTATATATTCAAAATCTATTTATATTACAGGTTTTGCAGTTGCTTCAAAATGTTTTTAAATTAAGGGCTTAATCAAGACTTTAAGTACATTCTAAACAGACTCTATAGCGAGCAGATATAAGATATTTAAGATGTTATTATTACAAAGAACTTTCAAACTACACTGGGATCGTTATTTATCAAACATGTATGCTTTAAGAGCAGTGTTTAATATTTTACCAATGTGCAAAAGATTTTTTCTCTGTTTATGGTAACATACAGTTGCAATAAACAGGACCTGATTTTGATTATTTTGGTGAACCAGGGTTGAATTTAAAATATCCGTTATTTCATGGCGGGCTGACAACATAACAAGGTAACAGCCAATCAAGGCTTTCAAAATATCAAACGTAACCACACAGAGTGCGATTGGTCATGGTGGGTGTTGACTCCCAAAGATCACTCACCCTATCTTTAACTTGTATTAAATATTAACAACACAATTTGCATTATATCCCATATATCTCTCAGTTCTAGTTAGGAGTATTTACATTTATATTTATACATTCATATTTATATATTATTAACATTATTATTAAAACTACAGGTCAGTATTTGCATGCCCCACTTCCTGGCATCTGGGATAAATTGATGCAAAAGACATACTGAACAATCACAGGATCAGCACGAACCTACATCACATGCTTCTGCACCAGTTTGCTTTCTGAGATAAAACAGTGTCTTGAAGTACCATCCCGAAGAGGTTAAAAATCTCTCAGCAGAACCCTCACTGTCACCGGGTGGTGGAAAAAAGAAAAAAACAACAATAACAGCTAAACAATTTCCATGTGAACTTTATCACATGAAAAGTTCATCCATATGCATTTTGTATTCTGGTAACAACTGGAAGCTACATGTAATTAAAGCTACATGTATTATAAAATATCAAAATAAGGAGATTTGAATGAGTGCCTTACAGCACATACAGCTTTTCTTATTCACATATTACATCCTTTTGTCCTTTAACCATTTTAGATACATTTCCACTTGAGCTCCTTCAGAAATGCCCTTCAGCTCAGACTGAAGCAATCGCACATCGTCTACAGGTGATCTGACCCGACACACTGACCGTCCATTGTCGTTCAGATCAGCTCACACAAAATCATAAGGGAATGAGAGCCATAGAAGAGATCAGAGAGCAGTAAGCGATGGAGGAATGCTTATTGTCATGGTGACTGCAACTGCCATGACATATTTATGCTTTGAGTGGGAACAGATCTAACTTTGTGCAGGTTCTCAGATAAAAATTATTTAATTAACGAATAACTGGAATCATTAACCCCAGCAAAAACAGAATTATCCCAATGAACTATAAGTCCTTCTAGCATTTGGACGTCAGGTCAAAGAAAGTAATCTCCCATCATATTTCTCTAAACCATGTGCTCACGCACACAATTTTTTGTCTAGCTTGGTGTTAAGGAAAGAGCAGGCCTCTCTTCCCTCCAATGAGCTGTGATGGATTACAGCGGCGCTAAAAGCATCAGAAGACCCGGTCGCTGCTTTTACCCACAATCACTCAGATTTAGAGCCAGGCTCTTTGTCTCTATTTACATAAAACAAAGCTCTAGAATGACTGTGTTAGTCGCAACTTCAGTGGCAGAGCTGTCAGAGAGGTAACGCATTAGCCAGGAAGTATTTCATTAGCATTTATTTCAGTGTTTTCCCTGACAAAAAGCCAGGGAATAAATAAAAGCAGCTCTGCTTTCACTGCTGTCATTAGCTGAGAGGGTCCAGGAAATATAAATAACAGAGTAAATGAAGAAAAGCTAATTAATTCATAAAAACTGAGTGTTACAGCAACACTCACAGTGTTAAATGATATACATTTAATTATTACACCACCTTTTAATTTATGAATTAACTTGTAGTTCTTCCATAAAATCGGTACTTTATAGTAGTTAACTGTAAATTAATGGATTTTGTGTTTATTTTTTGTTACTGTAAGCTGTACGCATTGTTGCACCTGCTCCTTATTATTATCTAATTTCCTCATTAGTTACCTTATTTATTCTCTCTCTTTTCTGTTCATGTTACTGGTGATTCTTTTCTTATCTTGTTTGTGAGCTAAAGTGTTCGGCTTCCATGCTACTTCACTCTGAAGATGGCGACTGCTGTATAAAAGAATAAAAGAATTCTGAACTTACTGCATTTGGGTCTGTGTCTGTTACAGCCTAACACGCATGCTGTTAAAATAGCCATGTTTATACTTAGATATTTGTCTGCGCAGTCCTTTAATTATTCCACAGTTAATGATGTGTTAGAAAAAGAATTATATTTAGTCTTATTAATAGTTTTAATTATTGTTTGCTATTTTAAGTTATTGTGTTGAACAAACCTTTTAGCTGGCTTGTACTGGAGAGATGTAGAGAGCAAGAGAGAGAGAGGGAGAAGGCATATAGCTCAGAGTGAAAGGGGATTCACTCTCTTTTCCATCCTTATTAATTTCCGTGATTGTGTAGGCGCATACGTTAGACTAATGCTTATTTCATTGTTTGATAATCTTAGAATAAACTATAGCTGTTGCTGTGTCCTGTACCTTGACTCTGGAGTCATTATTATTGGAAAGCTCTCATTCTATTCGATTTAATGGTTTGGCAGTATTTAGATGAAACAATAGTCATCAACAGTGTTGATAACATTTGCTGGGCAGATTTTACACTGACAGAAAAACTGATTTATTTCCAGGCCTCTAGAAAGATTTGTTTTCCTCCCCACTTTGAGATCTCCTGACCCTTTTGTCTTTAAAAACAATTAGTTGTGTGAGTGTACCTTACTCTTGAAGCTAATAGAGTCTTTGTGCTCAATAGAGACGTCGAGAGAGAGGAGAGTGAGAGCAACTAGTTTACAGTCAATACTGCTGTAAAATCACCAGAGACATGATTTCAATTAAAGGCTACCTTTGTGTGGATTAGAAACAACTTATCCTGTTGTGTTGATCTGAGCCTCTGGGTCTGAGCATTGGAGAGGAGGTGAACAGAGTCCCGTGGGTACCTACAAACATACCTATGCTTTGAATAATTCAGCAGTGATCTCCTGAAAGGTGACCGCTTTGTTGGAGGAACCCTGAAAGATTAAGAACTTATGGGGACATTTTCCACCTGCCACTATAGCTCCTTTTGGATTGTGTAGCTGATGCAGCCTATTCATTGCAGAGCTAACAGATAAAGCCAGACTTTTATAAAAGGCGAAAGAGAAAAGGGGATGAAAAGGGGCTTTTGTGATGGTGTGTATGGCCATAGTCCTGTGTGGCCAGCGGTGGGAGGCTGTGGGTGAAGTAAAGAGCTGCTCTGATTGACAGACGGTTAGTCACACTTCAGAGAAATACATTCTCAGCTTAATTTGCCTCTGCTTTCACCCTCAGCTTAAAGGGAACTTACAGTCAAAGTGTTAAGACTTCATTTGTGCTGAACGCAGCGAGCCAGCAGAAGTCAGCATTTCCATAAAATTTCCTGTCAAGCAAGATTTCACCGTGTTTCTGGAATATGACGGCCAAATCCACCGACGATTGAGGAGGCAGTTGCAAAGCCTGTTTTACATGTGCATAATATCCCAATTTTCTTAAGACATTTCAGCTGGATCGAAAGCAGAGTGGGTTGTAGCACTAGATTTTAAGGCACTTTTATTATATAGTGCACAGTTTTTTCATGTAGTTGATGGAGGCATTAGATGACTGTGCTGGCAAAATCGAGGTATTCGGGTTGAATGAATGGATTTACATGCACTTCTGTAACCTGGTTATGCTCAATAAGCAGATTTCTGTAGTGTCATGTAATCATGGAAAAGGGGTTTCTGTTATCAGTTTCCTGCCAAAAACAGCTTATAAGATATCCAGTCAGAGCAGGCAGAGTTTTTATTTTTGCCCAATATTCTCTTTGCATGTAAAACACCTTAATCCGCCTTTTAGCAGGTTATTCATGTGCACATGCCCAGTGAACAGAACCAACTGACCGAGGGCACAGGCTGCAGAGAATGCATTTGTCTTTGCATTTTGGAAAGATCTGGTTAATAAAAAAGCAAAGTGCTTTCCATACACTACTCAGTATTTTTTTTACTTTTAGGCACTGGCTATCCAGTTGAGTCACAATTCATTTGCTATACTAATATAAAGAAAACCATGCAACAAACTTTAAATCTTTAGATATTTCTATCGGTCATTTCTCTTAGTGTCAGTAGTGTATATGATCTTTGTGCCAAGTTGTAATAAATGCAACAAACCACAATAAAATACAAAGCCAAAAGGTTACTGTCACGATCCTTATAAGAGAAGGGTAGTAGCAGAACCCAAATGCACGAAAGCCAGAGGTTCGGTCAGTTGCTTTATTATAAAACAGAAAATAACAACACAAAATAACCCACGAGGGATAACCTCCAATAACTAAAGTAAAGTAAACAGATAAGACTATGATAAGACTAAAACAGAACAAAGACTACAGCAAGATTAAATACATTTAACAGCCCGAAAGATGTGACAAACAATGCAGCAATACTGAACAAAAGAAGAAGGGGTCTTAAAAAGGAAGACAATTAACATCAACGAGAACAGACACAGGTCACTTAACTCAACCGGGGATAATTAGACACAGGTGGAAAACAATCAAGGCAGTGAACAAGACAGCAGTGAATCTACAAAATGTAAAGAAAAACAGAACTAAACGCTATAATGATAAAAACAAGAAGATTAGACAAGAAAAAAAAAAACAAAAGGGGAAAAACCAAACATAACCCTTACAGTTACAAATGGTGTAAAAAAATGGTAATTTGATCATTAGGGATGTTGCATAAGCTCCTATGTGGTTAAACTATTTAACAGCTTAAATGTGTGTACCAACAAGCAGAATAGAGGCACATATATTGATTTCTAGTGGTGTGAATCATGCTCACTTGTGGTGCCAGACAAAGGCAGAGGATTCTGAAATTGAATAATCTGAACTTTGACAAAAATCTGTTTCCCCCAACCAATCAGTTAGCTGTATATTAATGATGTCCCAACAGAATAGTTGAGCAACTTTGAACAACTAAAACTAGTATAACATGCAAAAAATGTCTGAAAACTCGATTTTGCGTTTTAAGACACCTTAAAAGTTATAGTGCAGCCTTTTATAAACACAAGTCTCTAACGAATCTGGCATGGAGGAGAATCCAGGGATTTTCATGTTTTTACTCACATTGAAAAATGTAATGACTATGCAGCGAATTATAATTTGCTTTGATGAAAATGTGACAGTAATCATTGTTCTAGCCGCAAACTGCTCCTTTAGCTGGTGTAAATGACTTGTACATGTTTCATTTTGTAGGTAGGGTTTAAAAATTAAGACCTGGCTTGCATTGGCCCGATTGGCCTAATGGTCTGGACACGGAGCATTATAAACATTTATTAGGGATGGTTTTAATGACCCTCTACAGGGCACAATCTTTGCACAATAATTTTCCTACCAAAGCGAGAGGCTCACTTGGAGCTAATTAAACTAAACATAACAAGGAATGCTTTATTTGAGCTCAGAGATAAGCGAAGACTCGTAGAGCAACCATGTTGAATCATGCATCAGGAGAATGAGATAACAAAATGTTCAACGCGGCCTGTCAAACACAACTGGAATGGAGCTGAAAAACTGTACACAAAACTGTTCTTCAACCGGTGACATCAAGTAGTTGGTCCTCCCTCGTGGTTGGCTGCTTATTTCTGTAATCTCAGCATAGCGCAATAACTGTCCTTGTTTGTTTAAATCCAGTTCTTCCTTTAGATATTCGCTATCAAATACCGCCTTTTTAGAGGACAGCACACTCCAGATGACAGGTTTGGAGGGGTTGTGTAACAGCTGATACAGGCAGCCACAGGGGCTCTTGAATCCTCTCAGGGGCTGAACAGTCAAAGCAATCCTCAGGGGTTCAGGTTTACATCGCTCAAGGACAATTTCCTTTCCTTGTAGAAGTATAATAGCTGCTTGAATTGCCCCAATCCTCAGTGTTTTTAAAGGAAAGTACTGTAGTAACAATCATATTATTTGTTATTCATTCCTTTCTTGTTCACATTTTGTAAATGTTAATTAAGCTCATTCTAACTTTTGAGTTTAAGGTCACTGAACAATGAGGACAAAATTATCTCACTTTATATTATGCCTTACATAAACACATTGCCTCCACAACATTTGTTTATTATAAAAACAATCTGAAAAAATCAAATTGCCGCAGAAGTGTTTTCCGCCACATTTAATCCTTTAGTATCACACAAGACAGACACATTCAATATAAAAAAAAGCATTAAACTCAGACGAGCATTACATTTTATTGCAATGTCATTCTATCTAACAAAACACTAGTATCTTGTTTGCTAGGGGATGTTTGTTGCAACTTTCAGTACCTCCAGGGTACCTTTGTTCAAGCGGGAACTTTCATCTGTGTCCTAAACAAAAAGTCTTTGTTCAGGATTGATTTGTTCACAAAAAATATTTTTACATGTTTCTAGAACCAACAAAAAACTTCAAACCCAAGGCTATGAGCTCTGAAGCAAACCTAAAATCTCTGGATGCCCTGTTGCTCTGTGATGAGGAGGATGAACTGATCTACTCCTTTCTGCACAGTCTGAGGATGCAGCATCCAATAGTGTTACTACATAGGTACATAGGTGATTACCTGCTCAAGAAGCCTTTTCTTTCTTTTCCATACGTTGTGCGTATTTTACACAATGCAATCAAACAATTCTGTGAAACTACATCTGTGTAAAAACATACATCAAGATTCTAACATCTGTGTGCAATGATCTAAAGGCAATTGCAAAATAATACTACATCCAAGACGGGATCCAATTCATCCAAGGTGGCGCCACGTATGGCTGCCTTGGTACACAGCTCTGCAGTGTTTTTGTTTATTTTGCTAGTTTGTCCTGCTATTTGTTTGGTTAACTTTTTATGCTACACCCGAGATGGAACTGTTAATTTTTTAGCAGCACTGCCAGAACATATTTCCACCAAGTGTTAATTTTCGGACGTTTTATCGAGCGTTTTAGCTAGCGGGGTCGCTATGTTCCTAAGGAAGCGGAGCAGGAGGGTGAAACGTGACGGAAAACTCATGAAGCTCCGTGAGCGCGGCTTTTAACCATCGCTGTATACATCTGCCAAATGTGCGTTCTTTACCTAATACAATGGACAGGATTCATCTGCTTACCTGGAGCAACAAAGACTTTTCAACCTCTGCTTTGCTGGCTCAACAGGAGGGATATCGGACACCACTCTCAACCTGCCCGGATTCATGCTGTTCAGAACGGACCGCGACTCGTGCGCAACGGGAAAGCCTTGCAGTGGAGGCACATGTTTCTACATCAATGCGGGATGGTGTAGAGATGTAACTCTGATGAAGAAGATCTGCTGTCCTTTTCTGGTGCTCTTTATTAACTGCAAGCCCTTTTATTCACCCTACAAGTTTTCTTTGTATATTCTTGGCAGTGTTTACATCGCCCCGTAGTCATGTGTGCGCGAACCGCTGCAACAGCTGGCTGACGAGATCACTAATGCGGAGCATCGTATCCGGACACTGTCTGTGTTATTCTTGGAGACTTCAACAAAGCTAATTTGAGTAATGAACTGCCAAAGTTCCAGCAGCACATAGACTGCCCCACCCGAGAGGGGAATACTTTGGATCACTGCTTTAGGACTTTCCGACCACTGCCTGTTCCACCTTATTCCATCATATAAGCAACAGCTCAAAGCAGCTAAACCTGTAGTGAGAACTGTTGAGAACTGGACCATTGACGCAGAGCAGGATTTACAGACTGAAGTGTTTTTCAAACTGATGCCTGACATCTGTGGTCATGAAGTCTTTTGAAAGACCTTTTGAAAGACTGGGGAATTCACATCATGCACCCATACCACTAGTACTGGCGCCCCCCAGGGGTGTGTTTTCTCTCCATTTCTATTCTCCCTCTACACCAATGACTGCATCTTGCATGACTCCTCTGTAAAGCTCCTCAACTTTGCAGACAGCACCACCATCATTGGTCTCATCCAGGATTGTGAGGAGTCTGGCTCTCTGGTGCAGTCTGAACAACCTTGAGCTCAACACCCTCAAAACAGTGGAGATGGTACTGGACTTCAGGAGAAGACCTACACACATTACCATCATGAACAGCACTGTGGAACCAGTGGAGTCATTCAGGTTCCTGGGCACCATTGTCTCTCTGGACCTGAAGTGGAGCACACACATCGACTCCATTGTGAAGAAGGCTCAGCGGAGGCTGTACTTCCTGCGCCAGCTAAAGAAGTTAAACCTTTGACGAAAACTGCTAACCCAGTCTTACTTTGCGGTCATCAAGTCTTTTCTCTGCTCCTCCGTCATTGTCTGGTTTAAAGCATGTTACCTGTTACCTGCATCTGGAGTCTCGCACATTTAATCTCCTTGCATTTTGCACTTAAGCACAATACACTTTATAGACTTTTATTCAACTGTTTAGATTTCATCAATCATTCAAAATAGACTACCTTCTAGTCTTATGTTAATTGCTTGTTAGTTGTGTTGCACTTTACTGTACTTATGTGGTTTGTATATTGAACTTATGTTGTTTGCACTGACAGCTCCATTTTACCACAGGAAATTCCTTTTGTACACACACACACTCACACGCACACACACACACCCGCGTACGCACGCACACAGTAATAAAGCTGATTCTGATTCAGATGAAGTTTAGGCTTGGTAACCCAACGCTTAGGTGAGTTTTCTTAGGATATTTTGGCTTTCCATGATAGTTTATCAAACACAACCATATAAGATGCCAATATTGATAGTGTCAGGTATTGCACGTGTGGCTGGGTGATTTTAACACTTTTGTTGACAACGTAGAACAACACACAATCCAAACAAAAAGAGAAGGAGTAGAGGAGGAGATAGAGCAGAATGTTGTCAGATGTGGACTTATGGGAAGTGAATTCTTATATACATAGTGAGGATCATTGGGATTGGGTTACAGCAGAGCGGACATATACATAGTGGTGTCACTATTTGATCTTGCTGCCAGTCCATCACGTCTTTAATAGAGGGCCAAATTAGTTGAAGCCCTCTGCACCATTGCTCTCAATAGTTTTACAATGGAATAGATGTTTTTAAAAATTAAATAAAAGTAAATTAATAATGTCTTTACTGCACTGTCAATCTTCAAAATCACACCACTCACTTTATGAAAGACATTTCACAATCATACAATGTATATTAAAGGTTTTAAATAATTTGTTATTAATATAAAACTTGTAATATTTAATGTAGTAAGGTTTTTGTAGTCTATATGTTTTGTGTGACTAATGTTAGCTAATGCTGCTGGGCTATATTCCTCTAAAAAGTCAAATTAAATATTATTACTAAGCTCAGTACTGCGTGAGAACTATCCTGTTTGGGTTGCTCAGTTGATAAATTGAAAAACGAAATGATTTAAACAGCTTTACATTGAGCGACTCAGGCTCCATATACATTAATGGAGATTCAGCGCTCAGCTGAGCAATGTTTGGAACTAGTCGCAACTCCATTACCTGGAAGTAGGCGAGAAAAATAGCTGCCATTTTTTCCTATTGCATCCTATGCAGCTGACAACACTCTGTATATCTACCACTCTGGGTAACACCATAACAAGATTAACACTACAGGTGTAGAGAGAAAAACGAATCCAATAATACACAACGACGAACACAAGGAAACAATAAACTCAGTACAATAACCAATAAAACTCAAAACTAAGACCAACACACAATGATTGAATAAACTGAACTAAGGATGACCAAGACTAAGCAGCAAAAGAGGATAAATGAACGGACAGGCAATGACTTGCTATTGTACTGTAATTGTGTTTATTCTATGCAATTAGTAAAATAAAACAATTAAGTAGTCCTATAAGAAGACATGCATCTGACCCTGGAGAGGCTAAAGAGGGTTGGCTATATTCGTCTGAAGTGGGCCGCTCTCCAAATTTGTAATTCAATGAGACAATCTTGTCTTTTGGTTGCCAAAGATGAATCTTCCTCTGCATTACATAACAGCAAAGCCATGAAACTCAAGAAGGGAATAATCCTAAAACGCTTTATGTTGAAACGGGGAAAAAACAACAACAAAAAACAAAAACAAAAAAAACACCAAAGCACTACCAGAGCCTGATTGAGGGGTTCTGTGGTATTTCCCAGGATCTTTGTAGGGGCTGAAAACCAGCTGGTGTGTACATGTAAGTCTGACAGCAGCCAATGCTTACGCTGTGATTGCTGTCAAAGCATTTTTTTCTGACACACATTGAATGGCCTTCATCTCAAGGCTACTCTTTTAAACCATCGTGCTTGATTTAGTTCTCCATGAGGAGGAAACTGAATGCGCAAGTCAGCCAAAGCTTCCTTCCTTTCCGAAGAGAGTTCTGCTCAGACATGGGCCAACATTGGTTTTAATGGACCTATTTAGCTTGTTAACATCTTAGCAGCACTCACTCAGAGGTGAACATGCACATGCATTAATATTCATTCCTTTTCCTTTCTTGATCCCTTCAATTTCCGTAAGAAAATATGTCTCAGAAGAGCTGGGAAATAGTGCCGGACATGCAATGTGGCAAAAGGGTTCCACATGAGCGGACACAAGCGAGTAAACAAGCGGGGCTTAAGGGAGATAACAGCACTTAATAACACAGAGGTGGAACACAGCTTTTTCAGCAGGCTTCCTAATCACAATCCTCCAGGAGATCGCAGAAACACAAGACGGATGGCTCATAAAAACAGGGACACAGTCATAACTATTGTTCGGCGGCGAGCTTATGAACCCCCGCAGGTGGACAAGCAGCAGATATTGAAGACACTTATTCATTGCCAAAGCTCCAATAATTCTAGCAGTGACTTGAGCAGAGGGGCTGGTGTGGGTGCTATTTTGAGGAGCTAAAGTAAGACTCGTGTTCTCTAAGAACATTAAGAGAACTCACCTCACAAGCCAGGATACTTAATGTTTAAAACTGTAAAGGGCCTTGGGATTGCTGGACATATTGAGGTGAGAGTCAGATAAAGCTCAGTATTTATACACTTTAATTGACTTATACTTGAGAAAGGTTTGAAATCACTCGCCAGTTTCTGTAATTTTCTCAAAGTTAGTTGTTCTCAATCTTTGCCAATAAGACAAGAATGTATAGTTTACTTCTGTTCTAAAGAGAACAACTAGACATTTCATTTTATTTTAAGATGTGTTCAAATTTGTAGTTTGGAACGTTAGATTGACAAACTCCTCTTGTTTTTTTTTACAGCATGCACCAACATCAGACAGAACAGTCTAGACATTATTTTGTCAGTTTATTGTCTCCCGAAATCAAATCTTTTAGAGGTCATAAGGGTAAATTAATTTTGTGCTCTAGATTTAAAGTTAAAGAGTCACAATTTTAATTGTGTTAACAGGACATCTTCTTTTATGTTCAAAGAGTTCTTTTGGACTGTTTTGGGCCCTTAAAATGCATACAGTCTTAATAATGAACCACGTGCTTCATTTGCCAACCAAAAAATGTATGGTATAATAACAGTTACAGCTCAGTACTTCTTATAAAACAGCAACTAATCTTTGAATTAACCCCACCTGATTTTGATCTGAAACTGTAACTGTATCAAATCTTAGTACGTGGTGAGCCAGGGTGTTTGGAGCCTTCAAGAGAATCATTTAATTCTAAACTATAATTTCTTTACTTGGAAGTAAAAAGTACTAAATAGAATGAATTAAGTTACAAAATCAGACATCTTTTTTTGGTTTCAATTATGTTGGACAGCATACAGCATATTTTAAAATCAACCAAACCTTTCAATTAGAAGCAAAATACTGTATGACCTAATGACCCACTTAATCGATACATTTCCACGTTTTCCCTTTATCTAGTACAAGATCATTCTTAAAAACAATTGAGAATTTATGATCTTTTTACAAAACTTTTTATGAACAAGATTGAGATTTTATATGAAAATTTCTACATTTTCTTGAGGAAATTATGTTAAGTAGGTAATATAGGAAAGACAGTTGCTTTAAAAGCATACAGACTATGGAACCAAACAATTTAATTCTGCAGATGGTGCAACAAGAATTTTATTATTTGAGTGGGAACTTGTAATGAGAAGATTAATCATTTAGGTCTTCCACTCACCTCCACAAATACAAAAAGTAAACGTTAACCCAGAGTCAACTTTTCTTTCTTTGACTGAGAAATTTCAAGACATTTTGACTGAGATAATCTTATTTTAATATATCACACTTTATACACAAATATCTGTATGTCTTTGTTAAAGATTTTTATGGCGTAATGAAATGGCAATTACTGACCCAGACACACACACACACACGCACGCACGCACGCACACACACACGCACACTCATGCAAGAAAACCCTCTGGCAAAAGATGGGTTGCCAGAGACCCACTCTCAGAAGCCCTGTTATCACCTAAATCAACACTCACTCAAAAAGTGTTTGCACAAACAGATTTTTCAAGCCTGTTTTCTCTTGGCACTCTCCTCCTCTAGTCAATAAAATACAGTCTCTTACTTTATTCCATGCGTCCCGCTTTCACAGTAACCAATAAAATCCATCCCTACCCTGCTGTTTCCATCTAACTGTGGTGAAACATTCAGTTCTGTGACGTTTTTTAAGAGAATAGTTTTGCATGTTCACACCACATCTACAGTGGGAATTTTGGCAAAATGATTATATTTAAATTAAAATATCTTTCTTTTACTTTAAATATAATCATTTTGGCAATCACAGCAAATTAACATAATAGCAACTGCTATCCTTTTAAGGATCACTTATTGTGATTCCTATTTTTTGTTTTGCACTTTATTTTTTATTTTTCCTCAATGTAACCAGAGGATAAAAAGTAAAATACATTTTATTTTCATTTTTATCTAAATTAGAAGCTTTAATTGTAATTTCCTTAGCGTTTTAAAAGTGAAATAATCTTTAAAAATGACGTTTTAAAAAATGAAAATAGATTGTTTATGAAAAATTTGTTTTGCTTTAACCCCTACAGAATTATTTTCCAGGTTTTTATGAAAACATTGTCAAGATCTGAGAAAAATATGTCAGCTATTTTTTTTAAATATTATTTGTATAAAGAAGTTTTCATGATTTAATTTTCTTTTTACTTTAAGTTCAGTGAATCTTGATGTTTAGCTTGCTATTTAAACTGATAGTTGTAACCTTATTTTGAAACTAATCTCTTTATTTCACAAACAATCTGACAAGTAATAATTCCAAATGCATCCGTGAATAGAAATAAGACAACTGCAAATCCTGCTTTGTTCTCCACTTGGTGTGATGTTCTTCCTAAAGTCTCTTTAAAATAGTAACATTTCTTAAAATTGCACTATACAATGTCTTGCTGCCACTTGATTGGATGACAAACCTCCAACATAATGGACAATAGGCTTTCATTGGAGTAAAAGTTCTTAGAAGCCAAAAAATCCTGCCTGGCATGTGATGTCCTTTTAAATGGACACAGTGTCTGAAAGGGTTAAACAATTTCTTTAAATTAAATCAAGAGACTTTACAAAAGACATGATATGCTCTCAAAAGATCTGCTGTGAAAATAAAATCATGGTAAAAGTGACATATGTCAACAAAAAAGTATTTGAAAAAATGTCAAATAAATGTGTCAGTAAACATTACCAAAAACAAAAAAGGATAACTAAAAGGAAAGAAAGAATAAAGGAGAGAAAGAGAATGAAATCCAAATATGAATAGATGTGTTCAATGAATGTGTGAGGGGCTCATTTTTATGATTATTATGTTTAATACAGTCCATACATTTTTTAAAGATCAACTCTTGTTCAATCATTTTACATGGCTCCTCTTGCTCATACAAGTTGTTGCACAAACTTCAGTTTTAAGTTTCAGATTTATAAAACTACATCTTTATTAATGTCATTTATCATCCTTGGTGTGAACGAGCAAACTCTGGTGTGCTTGATTGTGCATGGCAGCTTTGAAGGGTCATTTGAAAAGCTATTAAAGTTAACCCACAGCGCATTCTCTCGAGATCCAAGGCGGCCCCATATGAATGCAGATCAGAAGGCCGCTTCACCACACATCCCCTCTTTCTCCAGCTCAAGCTCCGACTCAGAGGAATTGGGGCTGGCCATGTTATCTCTGGTTGCTGAGCCTCTGAGATGCAGAGGAGACGTGGGGAGCTATTTTTGCAAGCTTAACCAATGCTGTTAGAGGATCTATCAAGAGTAATTTGCCTCACAAAGGTCATCGCAGCCAGGGGCAGAGGCAGCATCACAGGCAGGAGCAGTGACTCACTATGGTCCACATTCTCCTGCCGGCTTCACAGGACGCCCTGTTCCCACCACAGCAAATCAACACTGTCAGCTACAGATAAACTACCATCAACATTGCATCAATTTTTCATGTCATCAGATATTAATTTATTGATTTGTTAAATGCTGGATGGTTTTAGAAACCAAGACAGGGACCAAAAAGGAGACATTTCACTTTAACATGTAAAGCTAAAAGTGCAATATACTGGAGAATATTGAAGCAGATACAATAGTCCTTGACACCTCAAGACCAGATGTACATTTGCATTATATTGACGTGGCTTGTAGCAACAATTTCTATAGCATTTTAAATACATTTTATATCACTTAAATACAAATATATACATATGTGAAAAGCAAAATGTTTTTAAACCATGTGTGTTTTTTTCTCTATTGATTGTGGTTGCCTTGAATACCTAATGGTTCATGAACCCAACCCTCTCCATTTAGGTCAATGGTACACTAAGTATCTTTAAAAATTACTTCAGTTTATCTACTTCAAGTAGATCTACAAAAAGGTGTTGTTTAGTCTTTTTACCCTGATTAGGTTTTTGTTGGTGCCATTACAATAGCTGACAAGTCACTATTGAGCATAGATTTTTTTGTCTTCAATTCTATTAAAGGATGCTTTTAAAAAGTGAAGACTAAAAAAAGAAAACTAGTTGAGAATTATCCATAAAAATATCAAAGCTATGTTCAGGTAGGCAAACTAAGAGTTACACTGTGAATTGTTTTTCCCATTGCAATTTTTTTTAATAGCAGGGGTGGAAATAGTACACAAATTAAAAGTCCAAATTAATTAAAAGCACACGAAAAATTACTGTTACGTCAGTGAAAATATACTCAAGTACAAATAAAGTTACTCATCTAATAATGTATTCTTGTATTAGTATTTTGTAGCTAATGAAAAATGAGTAGGTTGTGCAGCAGTGTTTTTTGCAGCTCTGGGTCATCTCCACTGTTTCAGGACTCTTATTAAATATAGCAAACTAATACCACTCAAATTTGTTATTACAGATGTTCTGATCTTGTTGGCTAGTGTGTAAAGGCTTTACATCAGGAGCCATGCAAATAAACAGTGCAAAAAGAAAGGATTAAAATAATTTACAATTAAATCACAATGTGAGTATTTGAAAAGGTTTGTTAAAAACACACTAAAATCGATTTGTCAGGTTATTTTGTTTTTGCTCATTCTTATGCAAACACAAAATAAATAAAAAAACAGACAGTTTCAGAAATTTTACCTTGAAAAGCTTCACCATTTGCTGCAGGACTTGAAGCCAACTTTGGTCTTTCCAGGCATCGCTTTATTGCTGCCTTAAGATAGGCCTGGACTTTGACCAGGTCTTCCATGATTATTTACAAGATGTGCATAGCCACGTATAAATACTGAGGCACAGGTTTACAGTCAATTTTCTTTTACAGTTAAAGTGTTGGCACATTAAGAAAACACACTGTAGCTAATTGTTTTACTTGAGTAAAGTATGTAAAATCTATGTTCTACATCACTTTTGTTAAACATTTAACATAATGATTTCTGTCTAGTTCAAATATTAAATATGTTTTATGAACAAGTCAGCAAGGATAGGCCTAGGGGCAGATCAGGGGAGGAAGAAAAAAGCTTATTTAAAAAGCCTTTTGATGGTTTGATGTTTAAATTGCTACCAGTTCTTTCGCCTTCTTTATGAACAAAATGAAACTGATGCATGTCTTGTTATTGACATTGAACTGGCCTCTTAAAGATAAATTTCCATTGTGGCGGGGTCTTCCACCAATGATTTTGGAAGTCATTTAGTTTTTTTTTTTTTGCATTGGATTAATATATTTATACACTAGGTTTTTACTCAAGTAAATAATTTTATTTTAAATGTAGATAGGTATATACTCAAGTAAAAGTAAAACTGTCCATTTGGCAGACCCTTTTGTCCAAAGCGACTTACATTAGGGGAGAGACAATGTGCAATCTGTTACACTGTCAAAGTCTATCTCAGCTTCTCATAATATAAATTGTATCAACTGATCAATAAACCATAGAAGGGAGGAAATAAAGGAAGAAGATAAAGACAGAGGAGGAAAAAAGAAAGAACTTTTTTTATTCAATTAAAGAAGTGTAAGTAAATGTAATTCTCTACTCTCCACCTCTGTTTAATCATTCTCTATATAACAAACAGTGTTTTTTATGTAACTTTGCATTTAGCTGGTGTTCCCAAAAAGCAAAGAACAAAATGATTGAGAGCTGAGAATTCAGTACTAATTGAATTTAGCGGACTGCCTGGAAGAGCTTTGATGCCATGGCTCCGCCCTTCTTCTCTTGAGATCACTCCTGGACATCTGCAGCCCACTTCTGTCTTTTCTAGCAGCCTGTGGCCTGAATGTGATGACGCATGGTTCTTTTTTGTCATAGCCAACGGTTTTAAAATGTTGAATAGCAGCCTAGACATGCCAATATATACTGCATGGCTAATTAATGTTGTGAGTCATGTTTCTAGGGTCAGTGTTACAATTTCACTGGAGCTAAAGCATTACATTTATTTCTATAAAATGTATAGTATTTGAATTTTGTTAGTAGTTTTTGATTCAGTAATATAAAAAATAATTAACTATATAACGAAAGAAAAAACAATCAAGGCAATGGGTCATGAGAAAAAGACAATTAACATGATATTTATTACACAATTTAATCACTATTTTAGAATTAACATTTTTTTTCAACTGAGTACCATATTATATAGTATATTCTATTATAGGATAGTATATTATATTCAAATTTTAAAAAGTAAAATGTATGCTTTAAAACAGTAGCTTACTATATTGTCATTAAATAATCACATGCTTAGCTTTAACATGTTTTAGTTTTTTTGTTGTTTTTAATTGCAGCATATCTGTAGTTTAACATAAAAGATCTACTGTATGCAAAATGTATGTTTATTTTAGTGAATGTTATTGTACAATATCTACTATTATAGACCACATTTTAAAGTTTTTATGCAAGATATTTTATGATAAATTGCCCTTTTATGTCACTAGATAGTCAAAGAATTGTGTTCATTTCAATCTCTACAGCCAGAATATCCCCATTTAAAAAGCTACAGTTACAGGGCTTATATAATGTTTATTTACATTTAGTGTTTTTTTTTCGATGTACGACATCTCACTCAAACAAATCCTCTTTCAGTCTACAAATAGTTTAGAAAGTCTAAAGCTAGAAACCTTTAGACAGAAAGGAAGGAGAGTGAATTACCACTCCAAAGTGTTTTCAAGTGTTTGCAATAGCAGATTTAACCACAAACACACACACAAACACCATTAAATGCGCACAGTAGTGGATGTTAACATGTTTTATGTAAACATTTTTACGGTTTGGCCACTGCACACAGTGAGAGGAGCTTGTATGTTTATTCACATCAATGTTTAACTTTATCCCATGCACTCAGGCTTTCCCCTGAAGTTCATAAACATCCAATCAACATTCCCTCTCAACACAAATATTTCAATATTACAATTGTGTATTGGGTTACTAAACTGTGTAATAATCATTAATTGTATATAACATGAACATGGATCATGCAATGAAAGCAGAAGCAAATGGAAAAAGGCATGTCTTATACTATTTAAATACTGTATACCCAACAAAACTAGAAGTCTAAACTGCATATTTTAATCTGCATATTTTTATCCTTGTAGTGCACTTATCTCCAGATTCTATGGTGTTGTTAACACATGCACCTTTTGCAATAATTTGACAATAATGTCTGTTACTTTTCCTACTTGTAATAAACATACATTGACATGTATTTAGTTTCTCAGAGATGCTTTTGTTACTATAACAATGTAAATAAATATCTAGAATATTTTGTCTTCTTTTAAAACACTTCAATAGAGCTTTATAGAATGTCTGAAGTGAATTAATTGGTAAATTCTCTTGAAATGGTTAAGAATGTCTTTTTTTTAAAACAATTTGATAAAATCTTTCTCATAATGCAACTAATAATGGTACTTCTTTATTTTGTCCACCACTAAAATGTAAAATGTCTGCATATTGTACTTATGTTTTTGTAACGTCTCTCTGTTCAATATTTAAAAATGAGGCTCAGAGTTTGAGAAATCAACTATTTCCTTTTTGACAAAGTACCACTACCAAAAGGCAGTCATGGTGAAAAATGGGCAAAAACATGTGATTTGGTGAAACAACCCCCCTAAAAAAAAAATAAAGTGCATTTTTAACATTGCTTTCAATGCGAACCTGTTCACTTCTGGAGTTATTCTCAAGCTGCTTGGTAATATTATGTTTGGAAATTACAGTACTAAACAACACTTGTCAATAATTTGCAGTAAATGTAAAATTAAAGTAGTATGGAGTAAACTTTTATTGAAGGTATAAAACTCTTTTCCCCCAAAGAAAACTGGACACTTTCATGTTTCCCTTTACACTCCTTATAAGTACTTTACAAAGATGTAGCAGTTCATGTCAGTGCACTGAATATAAATAGTGGAAACACATCTTACAGATAGACAGAGTGAGCTTTAACACAAAGAAACATTCATTATTAATTTCTTCTGCTCATATAAATTGTTATGAAAAATCTGCTAGCGTGTAGATAAAAAGAATATTCCAACAACGTACTGCAAAGTGCTGACAAGTTTCTTCCATTACCAGTACCATAATAAATGAAGTCCACTGTAGCTGCGTGAATTAACCCAGCCTAAACCCAGTCCTTACCTGCACCCTCAGAGCACATTAAAAAGACAAAAACCAAGGGACCCGTACTTCCACAGTGTGTCCCAAGTGGCTGTGTAAGTGCTTATGAGGGAGCGTGTTCACATCCTAGGCAGTCAGTTTTATTGTCCTACCGTCTGCGCACATGAGTATGAATGAGCAGTGAAGCATGCGCATTTCTCCAAGCATGTTTGACACATGTTTGAGATGCTGATGGTTGGGCAGCACCTCAAGCTTTCCCTCGTTCAGTTTCTCCAAAGCCTCATAAACAAGGGGAGGAGTATGAGGGAAAGCAGGGATCAGGATGGGGGAAGGTATGGAGATAGAGCAATGGCATGAGCGGCTGGTTTCCAAGGAGATGTGTGTTCTTGATGAGAGTGTATAAGACAGGCTTTGCTTGGGTGCACACTTGGAAGTCCCTCTTCATCACTCCCTTCTTTGCCTCTCTCTCTCTCTCTCCCTACCTCCCTCCCTCCTCAGTTCCCAGGTCATCATTTATCCTGAGCACGGCCAAATCATTCCCCTGAGATCCACCTGCACTTGAGGAGGCACTGCATTAATCTTATACATCCATTCAGCATATGAACCCATGTTAATTCCACAGGAGCATTGCCTTATTATTACGTACATAACCTCTTATGCATCTTTCTATTATAGGATGTGATGCAACACGTCGTATATTAATCCCTCATCTTCAGCTGTAATGCTGCAAGGCCCTTTTAATGGCTAATAAAAAAAACACTATTAAATTTGAGTTTATCTGCTTGTTGCTTCTCTTTTCCAATCTTATGAGAATTTCTTATGAATACAATTCCGGCCTGAAAAATGTTGTGTCATGTTTGTTTGGGTCTTATAGACCTAAGATATGAAAATAGATCAAATGCAATTTATTCTCACACGCTCAAAAAACCCAGTTTCCCATTGATTCTAGTTTAATTTATTTTTCTAGAATTGCACCAATCAGTCAATTTCTAAATGTGCATTCTGATTTAATTGCATGCTGATTGCATTAGGTTTGATTAGCTATATAACAATGGATCATTTTTCAAAACATAATATCAAGATCCTGGTGCCCCTTTAAACAAATTGCACAATTTGCTTTTGTAGATTCTACATCTACATATTTTTTAATAATAGAACACTACTTTGAGGGTTCATAATTTCAATACATTGTGTCATGTGAGGGTTAAACTCCGGCATCAGAATTATGCTCTGAAAGTCCATTCAGAACAACATTAAAGCTGTCAATCAAGTGGTTACGTAAAGACTATTTTGAGATAAGATGCTGATATGCAATTAAACTTAGTATAAGAAAAAAATCCACTGTAAAAACAGCAACAACAAAACAATAACAGGCACTTCATGAGGTCACCAGTACATAGTTGTGAAGTATTGTATTGCCTGAGGAGGAGGAAGCATCCTAGGCCACGAGATCCCCTATCAGAATATTTGTGAGGGGAGGAGCAAAGGGAGGGGAGGAGATGATTGACTGTTTAGTCATCAATGAAGATGATCATGAATTCTATTTATTTATTGGCTCAATAAAGATCTTGAGTAAACACACCTACCAAAAAATCTTGAGTGGACAAAAAAAAGCTACATAAAAAAAAAGATCTTGAGTAAACACACCTACCAAAAAATCTTGAGTGGACAAAAAAAAGCTACATAAAAAAAAAACTAAACCAATTTTGGACGGCTCAAACATAAACATAATTCTGAAATTACCAATAACTGGTTAATAATGTTTATTTGTAATACTTAATAATGTTAGTGCTCCCAATAAGGCTTGATGTAACCAATAATTAACTGAAAACAATGCAGTGACGCTAATCTTTCATGCTATTTGAAATGCATGTGCGCCGTCTGTCTTCCCTGAAGCCATCTGATGAGCTGCAGCCTAGTCTTTCTATTCTGGAATAAGGCTGTGTGACCTGGTAAACTTGATCATAACAACAGCAAAATTGGGTTTTGATCGAATGTCCAGAGATGTGTGTTTAAAACATATTGAAAACAAAGAAATTTTTTAGATTTGACATGAGATGAGATGAGATGAGATGTTTCCTTACCAGTCAAATGAAATATTTTATTATTTTTAATAAATCAAATGCCGTTTTTATTTGTTTTTATGTGCATTTCAGACAATGTCAAAATAACCTTAAGTTTTATTAACCTTAACAACCTTTAAACTTTATTCTTCACCAATCCAAAACAGCAACAGCTTGAGGAAAACACACATTAAAATCATGAGTAACTTTAACTCTATCAAGAGAAGGACTAAAGGCACTCTTAACCTTTGTGGGGTACCCATTTTAAAAGCAATTAAAAATCTAAATTTTACTCCATAACACATTAACATATATGACTTGATCAAACAATATAGAGAACATATCTTGAATTATTGCTACCAGTCCCTACTACCACACAAGGATTAATAGAGTACCAATAACACTCAAATTGAGGTAAAATATCTATGAAGTTATCATCTAAATGGCCAGTTATTCATTGTACATTGTAATAAAAGTTTGTATTTCACTATTTAAAAACTCTATGTACCACTTCACAATTTAAAAAAATGACTTAATAAATGTGTATAGTTCAAATTGAGGACCTCTGTGTTCATTTAACTCTATATAAGATGGGACCAAACAGACTTAGTAAAATAGACTATGTAAATTAAATACATCTTACTGTGCAGGCATTTTTCGGTTTTCAGCTTCTCCTCAATCTTGTTAATAAGACATATTTTTGTGTGTCACACACTCAACTCAGATGGGATAGGGGCTGTTCAGATCATTTAAGCTCTTATAAAGCGGTGCTATTTAATAAGCATCAAGACCAAAGCAGCATAAAACATGTATTTCTTTCTTATCATCACTTTGTCATTTTTGTCAAGCGAAACATGCTTTAATCTAAGTCTAAAGGCATAATATGAATTCTAATGGTTTAACAAAACACTTGGGTTAAATGTGTTTATCAATAGCCTTTAAACAGTGATTAAACTTTAGAAGTCAGAACAAATCCTATGCCCAATCAAACTCAAGTCTCACTTCAGTTCACAGCTTTTCCAGGAAGTCTCGATCATTGCTGTTGTCAAGGCCCCCTGCAGAGACTGATTCATTTACATACACACAGAGCTGTACTCGATGAACTTGGCAGAGAGCTTAACACACCTGGTTGTTGGACACTGAAGAAGGCTAGTTATGACACTTAAAGTACCCTCAATCCTTATAGCTTATCTTCAAGGCTGTCATTTGTTGTGCTCGTATTGGAGTGCAAGCATTCATCTTGCTTCACACTTTAATTACAAACATTTAAACTGCAGGTATCCCTGAATGGACAGCTCTCCCTAAAACAACGATCGGTAGTAGTTTCCTTGGGCTCAGGTTTGCACCAATCTAAGAGTCAATCTATTGGGAACAAAAGTCATAAACCACAATTATGCGTGTGTTTTTTTTAAACAAAAGACCACATCAGCAATTCACAAAATGTACATCCAAAATGCGAGTAAAAGTTATATCTAAATTGGACCATCAATAGCTTACAATATTGTAAGAGAACTACATATTAGAAATTTTAAATTGACATTTGATTATAAAATAAATGTAATGCTTCCATGCAAAGTACAGGGGAGTTCTAGTTCCTTGATCAGCATTAAATGTTACTTTTTATTTATTTATTTATTCTAGATTTTAAACTCAGTTGCTTGTCATAAACCATTTTAGTTGGGGAAAACTATACTATACAATTCACTGGAATTTCATTGAGAAATATGGTTGCAAGCTTGAACTTCTTTTACCTGGCATCAAAGTAAGGCCTAAAAGACCATGAAAATCTGTCTAAAAACTCTGAAAACTGTAGCACTTTTGCTGCTTTTCAAAGTTTCACTCAATGTTGCTAAGCAACCATGAACCGTGCACTCTATTAAAATCAATCAATGATTTTGTACTTACATGTAATCAGAGGAAATCAAACAGGCTACAAATATCAAATACTCTCTGAACTCACAATTTAGCCCAAATCCGAATCATTTCCCAAAATAAAAAGAGTTGGAAGAAAGGAGCTGGGAAAGAGATGATGGAACATGATTGGAAATGGAAATCAAACGTCACTCTGCGTATTTACCATCAATATCTGTGGATTAACTGAAAGTTTTCCACCTGGGTGATTATCGAGTCACCCCCTTCCACTTCAAATGCTGCAAATAAAAACATCAGACTATGAACATCTCTTATGTTCGATCGTAGTTACAATTTGGTGACTATAAATATGCAAAAATTCTAAATTTGGTGACATGGTTTACATTTTTATTATCTACCAAAATGTAATCCAAGATCAACAGCTCTCTAAGGAAAAAAAATTGCATTTTGCAAGTTTAAACAATGAGTGTAATTACATGCACTTCAAAAAACAGTTGATGGTCAAAGGAATGGCTGAGTCATGTAAATGTGGTTTTCTGCAAACCCGGTTTACGAGTTGGTATTTAAACGTACAAAAATGGTTCATTGAGTAATTAGCTTAATGAAAATTTCTTGTTTATTGAAGTTCATGCAAACGCACTCAATGAATGGTGTAAAGTGACCTGATTGATTTATTTTGTATGTTGTTGAACCTTTCGGTTAATTATATTATTTTAATCTGACAACAATTCTTTATTAAACTACACTTCTTTTTGGCTGAGTTTGTGTTGTTATTATAACTGAGTTCATTGCAAATTCTTCAAAAAAACTAATAACATAAGAAACCCTGACGTGGAAGATATGAAACTTTTTCCAGAGAGAGTAAACAAGCATTCATAATCTAAGAAAAATGGGCTCTAATAAATCATTTAGAATAAACCAGAAAAGTACATTACAGAAACTAAAAAAGAGTATGTGCTGGTTTTGTGTTGATTTGGAATAATATCTACAGGCAGAGCAAAGCGGTCATGCATGGGAGAACACACAAAGAAGCTCTATAGCAGCACACTCTTGAAGGTTATGTTCATGCGAGACTGCCAATGTTGTCTGTAGTGTTGTCCAGCAGAATGCCTCATTATGCCTTCCTCAAAGATTTATGCAAAGACAAGCACAGACCATGGCTCAGAGTGATAGGTTTCTACTTATATAAATCAATTCCTCATTGATATTACACAAATAAATCATGAGAACCTTTTTGGAGGTTTAAAGTGGATCAAATATGGCTGTGGGTATCTGTGCACTGGGTGACAGTGACATACACACCAATTAAATTAATACTGAAAAGTCAATCACAGGATTTGTGTAATCTGCCATGGCCACATCTATTGAATTGCGCCCATCCCTTTCAATTAAAGATGAGGATCTTCCCATCACACTGCAGTCATGTCACTTCTCTGCGTTCCCCGGGGCAGGAGATTAATCAAAGTTTGAAAAGACATTATGAAGTACATTATTTCGCTCCCAGTCAGGCAGTGTCAGGGCTGCCAAATCCTTAACTGCGTGGAATTAGAATGAATTCATCCAGAGGACAAAGGCAAGGAAAGAGAGGGATGATAAGAAGGAAATTTTTGAAGAAAACGATAAGCAAAAGAGAAAATGACATCAACATGTTTTACAGATTTAAAGTAATCTACACTTAGACTGTAAGGTGTGTAAGCTCTGTGATCATATGTAAAGCATTAAAAACTCTGAGGAGAGCAACACAGGGTTCTAAGTACACTAATTAACAGAGGAACTGTATTTATTATTGTTTCTCGACTGACATTGGACACAAAAGATATGCACACAATTTTTTACGGCTCACAGATTCATCTCCATTTTACAGGATTTACTGTCAGAAGATATATTAAAGTTATCTTTATTGGTAATAGTACTAACACTTAAAGTAATAACCAAATATTCCGTCCGGCAATCCTGGGCTTCATGATTTAGAGAACAATGGGTTTTATTAAAAGGCAATAAAACTGCCAAAATAATTGCTCATCTTATGTTAATTTGGCAAGTGAGGAATAGGTGATTTATTGGTTATATGAAGGCTGTGATCAATATACAACTCAAAAGTCCAGATGTCAGACTGAGAGAAGTGTCAGAGCTTCAGCTAGTGTGAGCAAGCTTAAAAATATTATTATATATTTTATTACACATTTATTTTCACATATTTAAATTAAGTTATCTCAACTTAATCTAGATAGACTTGATTATGTTAAACAAAAGGATTGAGATGAGATAATAATAAGTCATTGTCAGTTTTAGAAATAAAATAAATACATTTTTGATTATTGACTGGGATAAAAATAAATAGTTAACACAAGTGCATATGGAAAGATTGTTGGATTGCTTTAATTGTATTAAGAAACACATTTTCATGTATTTGAATAGTGTCCACTCATAATATTCCGGTCAGTTAGACTTGATCCAATAACTGAATTAGTTGAGACATCATAACACAAATATGTGTAAATATGGGTCAAAAGAAAAGCAATTCAATGCAACAATAGAATTTTACGTGTTTATAGTAAGATATAGGAGGAGAGACAGACCCTCAAATGTGTTACTGAAACAGCGGTTCATTTGGCTGGCATACATTTTCACAAGTTCAAGACCTGATTCAACAACAAAAAGTATAGTAGAGATAACAAGAAATGTGAATCGTAATAAAAATAATTTAAAAACAATTTTAGCATAGATTAAACGACCTCAAAAAATTAAATAGATCAACTTAAAAAGATAAGTTTGGATAACTTCATTCAATTATTTGTACGTAAGGGATTGCAGATGTAGGCCTACACTTTAATCAAAACACCTGACAGTAATCAGGCTTGATTGGTTAAGGACCCGGCAGCAGGTGTAGGTTTTTACCTTCCAGGCAGCAGGTTCTCCAGAGCCCTGAGTGGGTCATGACTTCTTCGTTCTTCCGGCTCGTCTCGTTCTCGTTGTTACTCTTGACTCGACACACTCCTCGTGAGTAGAGCCAGTAGTCCGTTCCCACAGCAATCGTCATCAAGCTGAACGCCGCGAAGGCGCCCACCGTGGTGATCAGCATTTGGACTCCTCTGTCACACATTAACATTTTGCCTCATTTCAGGATGGGGGTCAAAACGGGGTTCTTGGCGTGTCTCGTAAAGCCTCCTAGCCAGCCTGGTGCGCGGACTCCATGCTCCAGTCGACTTCAGAAGCCCATCGCCTTATCATGTGTTGATTTCTGAGGTATTGTTGTTTGTCGCTGCTTCTCAAGTTCAGCAGAAGCTTCACAGTCTTGCCATCTCTAAAGCCGACAGCTATTTGTTGCCCATTCTGGGTTGTGAAGAGGCTGTTAAAGAGGAAGGGTCTCTCATCAGCACCACACACGCTTTACTGCAGCTGAGCCTGGGAGCACGCTAAACCAGCCACACGACGCGACTTCACCAAATCAGAGTAGTTTCGCCTAAACGACCAGTCAGCTTTGTGTTAACTACGAGAACAATGTCCCCTGTTAATCCAGAGAAAAAGTAGCCTCATTCAGATGTTTTTGTTCTGTAAAACAAGAGAAGAGTGAAATATTCCACTTTAAATTAAGCGTGTTTCTTCTTCCTCTTTGCCTTGAGATTCGCAGAATCTCAGCCGGCTAGGTTTGTTCCTTCTCGGAGCAGCATGTTCTTAAGGCACCTAGCGAGAAGCGCTCGCTTAAATCAGCAGCATCCCAGCACTTCTAATTGTTGTCAACGGTGATGCTGGTCTCCGCGAACGTGTCTTCGAGCAATGACAGCTCCCACGTTCCTCCCGAATCCGCTCGTTTGAAACACCGCCCACAGAGGAGCGGAGCGGAGCTGGGCGGCGGGAGCGGGAGCGCGCGCGCACGGGGATGCTCAATGAACGAGGCGCGCGGCTAATCTGCGAGTTTCTTCCCGCACACTCACAGCGCCTCCGGCTCAACCGATGTGCTACTTAAGGCCTTCATATGCAAAGATATGGGCACGAAGCGATGCATGAAAAATTAGACCCTGGAGAACCGGAACGTCCTTAAAGAGCCACAGACAATTCCGACGATTTCTCCTCGGAGACCTTTATATGGGCAATTCCGAGTTTATAGATCACTGGATTCATAGAGCTCATGACTGCACAGACAGTGGTTGCACGATATGAATCGACCTCATTTGATGATGTTAATATAGTTCATTTTTTACTCCGAGGTAACCTAAACTAAAAGGACAATATTGTAAATCGGTGCTGTAATTGTATATTGATTTTCCTAAGGTCCTATTATCTTACTATATTTGAGGGATGTATCATTGTGTTTAATCTAAAAAAGAAATTGAAAATACATCGTAATACCCTACAAAAAGGCGACACATGTATCTTTTACAGCACTTCTGCTGGGTTTTAGTTTTAGTTGTTTATTTTTTTGTTTTATTTTTTTAGCCCCTTTAATAGGTAATACAGAATCGATCTATATAGATAATTTTCTTGTAGCAGGGTATTAGTGCTCTGCCCTGATTTGACTTATAAAGACATTCACCTCCTTTACGTTCTCTTTTAGTTTAATTTCATTTAAAAATAATTTGTCCATTGTGGAAGTTTTACCTACGAAAATTATTTTTTTAATGTTTAGTTTAAGAGATCACAAAGTATGTAAATGTCTTAATAATTTTACTGCAAAATAAAATTGGCAACAAATCCAATATAGTAATTTAATTTCATAATATAGAATACCACTGACATCTAAAGTAATGAACATCTGTATAAAATTATTTTTATAATCACGTTAATATCACAAACGTGTTCTGTTATTATGTTCCTTGTCCATGTTTAGATCCAGTTTTAGTATGTGATTAGGTTTATTTCTTTGTGAGATTCTGCATCATGCGCACATGATTCTATTAGTTTCCCACAAAGACTTACTTCAAACGCTCGCCATGAATATACTTACTGCTCTCGTCCTTCTCTGCTTTTAGGAATATTGTCTGCTTTTCTACAAACTTATTTTTGATTCTAAACATAGTCTAGGACAGGGGTCACCAACTCCTTTCTCGGAGGACAACTGCCCTGCACGTTTTAGTTGCAACCCTGTTGCAGTATGCAAACTCTAATTTAAAGTTCTTTGGCTTGTGTAAAGCTTAAGTAGGTTGTAGTATAGTAGCTGAATTGGTCTCAACACAGACCTCTTTTATTTCTCTATTTCGAAATAAACATGAAAGTCTGTTATCCAGTGAACTAGGTCACGTTTTTTCACATTATTGAAAGTTGTGAATTAAATGAGCAGATGATAAAAGCATGTGCCACACCTAATGTGATACATCACCTCTTGCAATGTGTGAAGATCATATCAAAGTCTGCCTTCCGCTACAGCTCAGAGTGTTTTATGCTTCCTACTTTTTAGCATGACATTTGTTCTCTCTAAAAAAATTAATGACAAAGCTTTTTTAGTGCACTGTTGAGGCACCACAGTAAAATCCAAAGAGTTGAATGTAGTCTGTTCTGTTCTGTTCTGATGAACTGGTGTGTGTGTGTGCGTGCGTGTGCGTGTGTGTATAGGTATATATATATATGCACGCACACACTCACCTAAAGGATTATTAGGACACCATACTAATATAGTATTTGACCCCCTTTCACCATTCATTTCATTAATTGATTCAACAAGGTGCTGAAAACATTCTTTAGAAATGTTGGTATAGCATCTTGCAGTTAGTTGATGAAGATTTGTGGGATGCACATCCAGGGCACAAAGCTCCCATTCCACCACATACCAAAGTATTGGGTTGCGATCTGGTTACTATGGGGGCCATTTTAGTACAGTGAACTCATTGTCATGTTCAAGAAACAAATTTGAAATTATATGAGCTTTGTGACATGGTGCATTATCCTGCTAGAAGTAGCCATCAGAGGATAGGTACATGGTGGTCATAAAGACATGGTCAGAAAAAATGCTCAGGTAGGCCGTCGCATTAAAACGATGCCCAATTGGCACTAAGGGGCCTAAAGTGTGCCAAGAAAACATCCCCCACACCATTACACCACCACCACCACCAGCCTGCACAGTGGTAACAAGGCATGATAGATCAATGTTGTCATTGTGTTTACACCAAATTCTGACTCTACCATTTGTATGTCTCAACAGAAATCGAGACTCCTCAGACCAGGCAACATTTTTCCAGTCTTCAACTGTCCAATTTTAGTGAGCTTGTGCAAATTATTGCCTCTTTTTCCTATTTGTAGTGGAGAGTGGTACCTGGTGGGGTCTTCTGATGTAGCCCATCAGCCTCAAGGTTGAGTGTGTTGTGGCTTCACAAATGCTTTGCTGCATACCTCGGTTGTAACGAGTGGTTATTTCAGTCAAAGTTGCTCTTCTATCAGCTTGAAGCAGTCGGCCCATTCTCCTCTGACCTCTAGCATCAACAAGGAATTTTCGCCCACAGGACTGCCGCATACTGGATGTTTTTCCCTTTTCACACCATTCTTTGTAAACCCTTGAAAAGGTTGTGCATGAAAATCCCAGTGAAATACTCAGACTGGCCGTTCTAGCATCAACAACCATGCCACGCTCAAAATTGCTTAAATCATTCTGACATTCAGTTTGGAGTTCAGGAGATTATCGTGACCAGGACCACACCCCTAAATGCATTGAAGAAAATGCCATGTGATTGGCTGAATAGATAATTGCATTAATGAGAAACTGGACAGGTGTTCCTAAGAATCCTTTATGTGAGTGTACATACACACACATGCATATATAGAAGTGAACAATGGAATCAGTTCACTGTAACAAGTTCAATGTAACATAGTAATAGTAAATGTAACATTACTTAAACTTGTCCATTAAGCGGAATGTCACTCGTCCTAGAAGAAAATTGCTATAACAAGACATCAAGCATTGGAGATGAATCCATTTATTCACCATGTGCCGTTTCCTGTGAAGTGATTACGATAACCCCTCTGTTCACATCCCTCTTTAACCTCTCATTCACTGTGGTTCCCCACAGAGGCACTGGGCTTGATTGATCTGGCACTGTATGAATGGCGGTGAATGAGCTCCAGATTGTCTTTAAATGGGGATGTGGGTTTTTATGTTCGAGGGACCAGAGCCATGAAGGTCAGTTCCCAGAGCTGTGTCATTTACTGATGGAGCTAGAATGCAGTGAGATTGCTCGGCTTTAAGGGTGATGCGGATTCTGTTTCTCAGCAGTAAAACTAATGGCTGAGATAAAGACTTTTGGAAGAAACTGACAGCAGAGGATGTCTGTGTTGGGCAAACATCCTATTCCCAGTTGATTCCATTTTGTTTTGGTTGTTGCTTGTTGTTTATTTTTCAGGAAACACATTTTTTCCTTGTGAATTTCAAGCAGCACATTCAAATTTTTCTTAAAGAAATAATAATTTAGTCCTAATCACTTTACCGGCATGTTATTTTTTGTAGTAACGATTTTTATGTCTTTAAACGTCCCTGTCTGTTTAATTGAATAGAAAGAAGCTAAATCAAAAATAATTGCCTTTTTTTATCGTTTTTTTTAGGCGTGATACATCCTACAATAATTTAACAAACATTCCCCTCCCTTGTGCAGGTTTACTCTGCGGAAAGTCCTAGTTGTAACATCTTTGAGACCAAAACTAATCATCCACTTAAGTTAAGCAGCTATGAACCTAACTAGTACCTGAACGGAATATCATGGGAAAAACCAGGTTGCATTTGGAAGGAGCATAACACTGAGGCCAATAGTGGGACTTAGCACCTTGGGGATAAGACATTAGCACTGTTCTTATAATGAAATATTAATCCAAGGTCCCTACCCTCTATAGTAGGGTGAGCCCTGCACATCTTTGTTGCAACCTTGCTCTAGTATGCATGCTACTATATCTTCAGACAAGCCAAGAGGACCTTACTTAGGACAACAGGTGTGGTTCATGATGCTTAAGACAAAAATGTGCAGAACTCAAGACCTCCGGGACTAGATTTGGTGATCCTTGCTCTATAGTGTCTAAAACCTCAAAAGAGTAGGACTTTAACCTTGGCCAAAACTTTCTGCTGCTTTACGCATAAAGACCTATTTATCTAGTAAAACAGGGTTTTTTTAATACATCCTTCTGTCTTCCAACCAATAGGCCAGTTGTGTGTCTTGTGGAGCAGAGTATAAGCAGGCATATCAGGCAGGTCTTCCTATATCTTCATAAAGTTATCTTATAGGGCGGTATATATAATTTTTATTTGTCAGGTCAAACATTGAAACTGAAGCATTCGACATCAGGTCAAAAATGAAAGCAGTTAAGAATATACAAGAGGCCAAATCACTTGATGGACAAGGCAAGGACAACAATTTCCACAATGTCAGAACAGGTGGTAACAGCACATGCTTTCAAAGTTTTTGGTAATTCATCACATTTAGCAGCTGTGTAGAAATACATTGTGATGACAGAGGCAGCTTGTAATAAAGAATGAACAAGAGACAAACCAGATGGCAGTCTTTGAAGTACAGAAAAGCACAAGAATGACGAGTTCTACATTGGACTTTGCTTATGATGTTGAGCATTGTTCCACGGCGTCTAATGCCATTAGACAAGAAAAAGGAAACCTTACAAATAGTTAAGCTGACAGAATGTGAATGAAAGTGAATGAATAAAAGATAAATATCCGCATGAACGGATCGACACAGAGGGCAGAGCTGGCAGTTCCTCTCATCATAAAGTCTGTGTTGGAGAGGCAGCCCTCGCTGACTGTCTTATCTTATTGAGAGTCTCATTAGCATAGAAATTACTTCAGGCAGAGGCAAAGAAGCAGGACCCAGCACAGGTAACTCTCATCTCTCCCTTTCCATTAGTATGGAGAGAAACAGAAGATGTGAGTAGAGGAAAAGTTGAGTAAAATACAAAAATGTAGACTGGCTCAGGGCACAGAGAGGGAGAAGTAAAAGATACAAGGAACAACTTAATACATTTCCATTTGGACAAACAAGTGATTTTTACTCTTTTGATGCTATAAGTGATAAAAAGTTACTAAAACATTTCAAGTCTTTCTAAAAAGGTTGCTTTTTGTGCATGCGTGCAAGCGTGTGAGAATAGCAGGTTATTTTAGATGCAAGATCAAGAATCCCCCAAGCTATAGTCCCTGAAATAGTTCAACAGCATCACCAACATCTAGTGGCAAAGTTCTAGGTGTTAAAGGGCTCATGTCATGGTGAGCCCTTCTGTGGCTTTTGATAGTGATTATGTATGAGTAGATTGAATCAAAAATCCCCGGGAGTGATGCACCATCCAGAAAGCATTGCCTTCTCTCATGATGCCCGAAAAACCAACGCGGGCTAATCAAACAGAGTGAGCGAGACAGAACTTGTACTTGTGTTATCTTGGATAGCAACAAAGATTAAAAGAAGATGCTCATTTCCAAGGTGTACAGAGACCAAACATCTATATCTATATCATAGAGGTAAGGTTGGATAATAGGGTTCCCTCCAAATGCCAATATAGTGTCGATCCATGTTGCTAGGTCTGTGCTCATAATTAATCCCTCTAATATCTCTCAAATTTATGTTGGTCGTCAGACTGTAACTTTGCCAACACATCATGAATATGCAAATGACTAACCAATAGGTGATTAACTGGGGAGTGGGGAAGTTTGCCGAATGAAAATGAGAAGATTGAATGTGATTTTAAATAAAAATAGAAACTTTATAAGTAAAAGATACACATTTCCTATACAATTACATAAATGAGAACAACATATTATTAATATTAACATATTAATGTCAGTGACATTATAACATAATGTCACTGACATTTTAAGGTGCAAGTACCTTAAATCTCTGAAAGTTATGGGGCTGGATGACACATCTCAACAAAGTTTGCTGGCAGGCCAGTGGGGTGGTCCAAAATTTCAAGAGGAGAACTTAAAGGATATGATATAAGTATTTGGAATCACACCACTCAGTAATTCAAGAAAAGTATGAGGATTTTAGCTCAAGTTTGTTTACATTAAAAGTAATAACACACAAAAAAATTCCAAATTAATAATTTGTTACTTTTCCCTTCACACCTACATAGGCTTTGGCTTTTATCCAAATTATTTATTTTATATTATAATAAATAGACATGAAAATTATCAAGAAAATGATATTAACCATCATAAATTAAAACAATTGATCTATTCTAAAATTTAAACTGTAGTGTGACACAATAGGTCCTGAAAATCTGAAAGTTTACCAAAAACAAAAAAACTTATTCCAATCAAGCCTCAACACTGTTTGAAAACAAATCATGCTAAAAGTGCAGTTAGCCATAATATTTGTGGTAATCTAATAATTATTAAGGAAAGACAAAAATTGCTTTGTACTTATCTTGATAATTATTTTTAGAAGCCTGCGGGAAGGTGCCTGTGTCAGAATCCTTCATTAACTCTGCGCTGTGGCTTGTAAAGTAGTTTTAGTCACTGCAGAGTGAACATGATAAATAAAGCCACAGGTAGCAGAGAGGTAAAGCCCTGCGGATGAGTCTGCACTCTCAGAAACCTCCGGAATATCGTTCCTGCTCACCCAAACAATCAAAGCGCTTAAGAAATGCATCATCCTGAAACCAAACATGTCCAATCAGAGGATGAAGACAATTTTTGATTCACTGCATGATGTAAACAATTTATGTAAGATGCTAAACAAAGCTCCGAAAAGACTATACCCTTCATTAAGGTCAAACATAAAACCCCCCATTAAAATTGCATTCACTTCAACAAATGCAGGATCTCCGCTGTCATGAGAATAGACTGGCTGTCCTGGTCTTAGGTGGACCAAGCATGACACAGGATTGCACAGTCAGGGATATCAGGCGTGAAGTCTGTCATCATTTGTGAAGGGCATTGACCCTAGACTAAACACATAAAGCTTCAGTATTGCTCAAATCCATCCTTGTCAACTGCAAAGGGTGAGGTTTCTGAAGAGCCTCTGGAGCAGCGGACCATCACAAGCTAATACTAAAGGAGAACAGCACCGCTGCTCATTATATAGCTGTGAATTTCTTTTGTGTCTAGACAGACAATGCAGTTGGTTGACATGCAGAGCCTGTTAATCAAACTTGGGTACAACAGCAATGCCTCTATTATATAAATATTTATTAAGCTATTACCCAATAAATAAGGTAAGCTGTTACAGGGATTTAGAGTAGAGGTGTTTATTGAGCTTTATTTGTTTAAGTTTTTATTGAATACATTCACAAAATTTTCTTGAATAATCCAAAAAGCTAATTTGAAGTAAAATAAAACAATATTTTATTGAAAGAGCTTCACAATGCTTCACTGAAAAAGCAGCACTGACAAAAAAACCTCAGAACCTCAGTTCTTAACGCGTATGCGAATATATATATATATATATATATATATATATATATATATATATAATTTATTTTTTTCAATCTTTTTCATCAGTCCCAATCTCTTGTGGAATGGTGTTTTCTCTTTGTGTGTGTCTGTGTATGATAGAAGCTGATGTTTTAACATCAGGACTATCCTGTTGTATGGGGGAGACTGGGAGGCCCCGGTCAGCTCAATATCATATACTGCACTCAGAAAGCACATCAGCATTCGTTTTTATATGGTTTGTAATCAAAAAAGTCAATGTGACCAAAGTAACTATTTTCATATGCAGGAGAAGAAATACGTTCCACATATGGACCACATGCACTCTGCCGGTAAGTTGGCAAGGCTCTTGTGTCATACCCCGGTAGAATGAACTCCACAAAGACTACCCAGAGCGACTGCGCTCCATTGGTTGCTGTTTTGTTTTGTGTGCATGTTTCTTTCCTTAATTCTCCACACACAGTCAGGTGTCAGACTATGGGCCTTGATTTCTCTTCAGTCTGGTCTGTTTACAGTGTATATTTTAATTTTCATAATTTAGTTTCAATTCTATGTATTTCTTAGTTTGTTATACCTTCTATGATCCCCGGCCCTGGCCATATCACCCTACAACTTCTGGGTCCCCACTGAAGTAAAGCAGGACAGACCCTGGTTAGTACCTGGATGGGAGACCTCAAGAGAAAACCAGGTCGCTGTGGAAAGTGGTACTAGTGGAGCCAGCAGGGGGTGCTCATCCAATGGTGTGTGTGGGTCAAGTGCAGTGACAGGGAAGCTGCAATGTAAATGAGCACCGTCCTTCAGATGAGAAGTTAAACTGAATTATGTGCTCTGAATCAGTATTATCTGATTCTGTGTTCTACTAAAAAAATCCAGAATGTTTCATCAAAAAAGTTAAGGGGTAACCCCAGCATTCCTGGCAAAATTTGCTCACCCCTATCAATCCCTGAATTCTACCCGGCTACCCATGTCTGTGTGTGGTGAGTGTTCTGAATGGCAGCGATTTCGTCATCCAGGTAGATCAGGGGTCTCAAACTCGATTCTTGGAGGCCTGCAGCTTTGCATAGTTTTGCTCCAACCTAAACTGACCACACCTGAATCCACTGATTAAGCTCCTCTGAGTTTGGATAAAACAGTTATGGAACAAAAACCTGCAGGGTCTGCGGCTCTCCAGGAATTCAGTTTGAGACCCCTGAGGTAGATGCTGCACACCGGTAACGTATTCAGAAAAAATATCATAAATTGAGATGAACTTTGGTGTGTGTTTAGCTAGCTAAGTATTTATTCCTTATTTGGTCAACAACTTTTTGCAGAACTTCCATATTATAAGAAGAATTCACACCAGCACCCAAGACATGCCACTAATTGTAAGAAGTAGCATATTCAACTAAAATTGCTATAAAAACAAACCTATACAGAGAAGCAGCAGAATTCTGGGTAAAATTTTTCACTAACAACAGGACATGCTTTCCTTCATTAGGGGAGTCAAAATGTCCCCAGTACATTACAGGGAAACTTAAGTAAATCCATGTTTCTGAAACAACATAGAAGCAACCCATAACTAAACTTCTAATGACTGTGGCACATCACACTCCTATTGTAAAGTTTTGTTTCTGACAGATGCATCTTTTCATTAGATAAGAGAACTCATGAATAATTCAAGGTAAAATTGAGTTGCCAGTTACCATTTTATAACAACGTAAATTATTTTAAATAGGGATATTAAGTCACTGCCAGTAAAGCCCATTTCAAACCTGTAAGTCAAAATTATAGAAGAAAAGATTACATTAACTAAAAATATTCATAGTTTTTTTCTCGGTTTAATCAACAAACATTTTAAAATCACAGAATGTATACCTGGAGTGTTTTTATTAACTTTTAAGTAGCACCATCTATTAAAATCTGCCAAGTGATGGGGTTACACTGATAAAAATAAAATTTAATAAAAATAGTCTTAAAATGAGGAAGGGTGACATTGTTACTAAAAACCCTTACAAATTAAAAAAATCAGTGTAGATTTAGATGACTTTAGATAATAAAACTTTGCTTAATAAAGTAAATATATTTTTAAACATGTATTAACTTGTATATCAAGCTGTTTGATTGAAAAATGTATTTTATGACACCAGTTATATATCCTTATCACTGATCCAGTCATAATGTAATTGGGCAGTAAAGATAGTTTTAACAGGTTTGCAATCGATAATCAAGATTTCTGCTTCTTTATATTGCTTTTATTTGACTCTCACATTAATAAGTTATACCGAATGAACAAAACTATGTTAAACAGCTTACAAATGGCAACTTCCTTTTTGTTAGAAATCAGTGATAATTTATTGTCCTTTCACAGACCTTCAGTAGCAAGTTACATGACGATAATGCTCTTGCTAACTTATATACATACATATATTTAATCATTTTAGCATCTATAACTGTTCCTTGCCAGTCTTTTCTAGAAGTTTAAATGCATTTGCCAGTTTACAGTGCAGTCAAACATTATATGCTCTCCACTGAAAGTGCTGAAAAGTGGACAATATTTTTGAATCATGGATAGTAGAATGATTCGTTTGAAGAGAACCCATCTTTGGAGTGTGTGAAGCTGACAGAGAAAAGATGTCAAATTCACAACATGATAGTGCCAGTATGTCTAGATGAGCGGGAATATAGCACACACTTCGATTTGACAAAAGAACAAGAATCTTTGTAGGAGAAAAGGTGGACATGGAGAGAAATGACATTTTGGGGTGGTCTGGCAGCAGATAGACAGAGTGACGATGAGTGACAGGCTTAGGGAGAAGGAGGAGAGTTCACACAGGGATGAAAGGACACTTACATAATCTGAAGCTGGAGGATAATCAGGCAGTGCTCGCTCTGTCTCCTGCACGAGCTGCTCTCGGAGAACAACTACATAAACATGAAGAATCCCAATTAAATGTGCTGGAAAGTTTATGACTCTACAGAGACTCAGAGAAAGAGAGGAGAGAGAAGAGAGAGAGAAGGCGAAGAGAGACAGAGACAAAGCTAAACCTTGGCTGTTTCCTTCTGAATAACCATTCTTTCTGTTCTGTGGAGCATATTTATAGGATAAAAAGTTTTCTATGAAGTTTCCCCCCTGAAAAGGTTCAAGCTATACCATGCCCTCTGAAGATTACTATTGACTGACAAACATGGTTATGCAAAGCCAAATAATTACCACTCTCTGCCTCATTTTGGGAGTTATGAACAGACCCTTTTAAAAGCACCAGTAATTATCAGTTTCAGGGCTCCCCATAATTAAAATCCCAGATGTTTCATTACTGATCACAATTGCGGAGAGGATCATTTCTCTTCATCTGTGTGATGAACAATTCCTTTATGTTTCCAGGGGAGGCAGATATTTGTGAAGATTGAAGATAGATTCAGATTGTTGCAGTAGTCTGGGGTAAACCTAGGTTCAAGAAGATGCCAATTTTGAGTTTATTGCTGGGACCAAGAGCCACCGAAATGGAACAGAACAAGGCTGAGCTGAATCTTACTGCAAACTATATAGGAACACATCAGCATGAAAAGTAGAATGTCTGTGAGCCCAGAGAAGCATAGAGGCTTCATAGAGAATAATCCTATGCTGGATTTTAAACCACTCTATTCTTTATGTACTTTTGCTAAATGGTCAACATTTAAAATACATAAAAAAAACTTGATTTGTTTTATGAAATAGTTTTTTCATTACTGGCGTCCAACCAAGTTGATTAACTGATGATGTTTTTTTCTATTTGTAAATTATAAAGATAAAAAAAGTTGTGAAAATGCAAAAGATTTAAAGGTGCTATATTATATAAGCCTGATGTTTTTGGGCATTTTGATTTTTATTATGTTGTTTCCTCCAAGTTTTAATTTTCTGGAAGCTCAAAATGGCTTGTTAATTAAAGCCCTTCCCATTGTTAAAGTGCTGATCCACTGACCAATCAGATGAACTGCTAAAACAGCTAATTTTATTGAAGAGCTAGTCTAGAAAAGTTGATGTGTCCAGATGTGTTATAGTAGCAGAGGACAAATTATATATTTGTCAGAAAAGGGTCGATTTAGTGTGTTCAAACAAGAAAAACAGATGCAAAAAAGCAAGACGGAATTTGATTCAGTTCAGTTTATGCCCTGTTTAATAGAAACTGACTCAGATAAGTATCTAAAATTAAAATTCATTTTACTTTACATTAAAGCATAACGATCCTTGAACTTTTTTTTGAAAAATTAGCATGTATACTTTTGTCTCTGTCTGCTGCAGACTGTAACCTAAACCATTTAATTGATTTTCAACAAGAAATTTTTTTTTTGCACTACATAAGTGTATTTTGGCAATAGGAAAGTATTTTTTTAGTTTCCATACAATGCAATACAAGACCAGGCCATTGGTTTACTCTCTCTCTCTTTTTTCAGCAGTGAATGATGTGTGCAGGCAAATGAGCAGTTTTTATCTGCTATAACTTCTCTTTTTATGCAAATCCCTCTCCCAGACATGTATTTACATTTAAGGTTGGTCACTTACATAAGCACCCTTTTCCACTAACATAAGCACGGATTTTTTTCAAAATGTTCAAATTTTTGTTGAATTTTGCAAAACTTGAACAACAAAAAAGAGAGTAGATTATATAAACACAGTTTCTCGGAAATGGAAATGTCATTAAAAATGAGAAAATCTTTTAGATATCAGCTGTTGCTTATATGTGGACTTCCATTCAGAATGCTGCAAATATGTTTATCATAGAAAAAAAAATGTTGATGTGAAACCAACCCTCCCCTTTCACAACATGTCCATGACCACACACAGACCATGCGGAAGGTCCCCGGAGCCTCTCTAATAACTCTTCTGCCTTCATTAGATTCATGCAGGCCTTCATGCTTGTTTTCATTAAAACAGGAAATTGCTTTTTAAATTGTTTTACCTCTGTATGACAGGACAGCTGGAGCACTTATCACAATTAAAGAGAAGGAATAAGTATGACTTTCTCTCTTTCAAGAAATAGGTGCAAGCACATCAGTCATGCGTAGGTCTGAACCGCTTGTTCAAATCCAGCAAAAGAAGAAATATCAGACACCAGGTCTTTGTGTTTTATTTCTTGTATTACTTCTTTAGAACAAGAAGAATATCTGTGTGCTTTGGTGTTTGCCATGTGCGATGCCATGTGCGAGGGAGCAAATTGTTTTGCAGTTAATTAGGGATCATCTTTAAAAGCGAGAACAAACAGCACAAGGAGAGAACACTAATTGAGGAAGAACAAAACGAATTCAAATCAATAGCGGCTTTTCGCCGTTTGTTTGCTGGTTGCACGGGGAGTTGCTTGGAGAATCGAGGGGCATTTAAGGGGTGGTGGATTGGGAGGCATGCTGGGACTTAATGCATGCTAAAACACACACCATGCACCCATCGTAGCTTTGATGGCATCTCATACAAATAGCAGGAAAAGGAGCGCGTTTGCTGGTTTGTAAACCTCACTGCAGGGGCCTGCTAGGGTGTCATTAGAGGAAAATTGGGGCTTTTTCACAAGACCTGTGCACCACACAGTGCGATGCTAAAAAAATAAAAGTTACCCTTTTATTTGAGAGCTTGTGCAACCAACACCACTGAGGTCAATTAGGTGAGTAAATCACGAGTTGTGGTTAATGTCCTGAATTTGAGTCAATCTAAATTGACAATATTAACTGATCAATCAACAGGTTAAACTCAGACTTATGTCCAAGTTGAGTCAAACAAGTCGATTGCTTTTTCAACTGTGCTCTGAATCAAGTGACAACTAATTTGTAGAAAAACACTGTAGATTTGAGTTATGATTCATTTTAGTCACTATCCTGTATTTGTTCCATGACTTGCTTTAGTTCAGTTTCCGTATTTCATTGTCCAGTCCTGGTTTTACCTTATACTCCTCTGTTCATTTATATATCGTCATTTGCTTCCTTGATGGTTTCTTGTTAACCAATCAGAGTGAATCACATTTTGCATTAAAATGTATTTGTGCTTACTGTTATGCATTTTATTTTATGTTAACCCTGTGCTACTACTGTGTGTTTCTCCTTGTGCTGCCCTTACTCCTTATGAACTGCTGTTTGTTTGTAAATTGTAGGGGTCCCTAAACTTGGCCCAAACACGGATACCAGTCGGGACTGAAGGCCGTGTTTTCTGTCTTGAAACGTCTTTGAAACATAAATTTGTTTATCTGACTCCAGAATTAATTTGTAAAAGTTTTTTTTAATGATTATATAATGTTTTAACCCACTCAATGACCTTTCATTTTACTTACACTTGATTTTATTATTTGTATTAACCATTGAAAAATTAAGAGAGATTGAAAAAAGTTTATAAATTTATTACCATTGATGAATAGTTAATAAGCAGTATATTAACTCAATCAACATACAATTTATGAACTATTAACCCAGAGAAAAGAGTTATTGTCTACATTTAATTATAAGTAATCCCAAGACTATATGATAGGGAAAAGCTCTAGATGTCTTTCTCTCATGGACCAATTCGGAGACAAAAGGCCTCGAATTCTACGGTTTTTGAAAACCTCTTGAGACCAAACTCCTACCAGAGAGCTGTAACTTAATCAGGAATGCGAATCAGAGAGTATCAGTCAAAGCTGTTGAGAGTGTTAAATGTTCTAGTTGTGTGATATACACTCATTGCACAAACCTTCTAATATGTTTTAAATAATTTTAAACATAAAATTAACAAGACATTCTTTTACGAACATGGCTGAACCAACAAGCGTTGTAATGACTGTGGTGGGGGGCTGTAGGCCCTTTGATGCAGGAGGGAAGACGTTAAGAGAAGGCACCCCATTGTTTTATTTTGTGAATGCTAAAATCAATGCTGCAGACGCAAGATAAGGTCTATAATTTCCAGCCTTACAAATCAAATGTGTTAAAGTTTCTCAATGACTCCTTTGAACAACTGAGCTGTTCGTTAGCATTTTGCTTCTATAAACTGTTAATTCAAAATATTTAAATATTCTGCAGCGATCCTTGAATTGTATGTGTAATACGCTGTTTGATTAAGACCCCACCCACAAGGCATGGAATTTAAATATTAATATATAATAAAAATATATTAACAAATAAAACCTTTACCATATTTTTTAAATAATCCAATTGCACTCTTTAACATCAACACTTTTTATGCAGTTCCATTCAAGTGAGTTCGACTGCCTCATCTCTCCTTTTTGTGCATTTGCAATCAGTCTTTATTTACACATTATGAACATGTCATGTTTAAACCTTGAAGATGATTTAAAAACATTAAAGAGTTCAAAAGTAGCAATTAGTATGTTTGGCACAATTGTGTATTTTGTTATGTTTATTTTATTTTTTTAAATAATAAGGTGGAAGGTGGGTCTGGGCTTTATCGGATTGTTTGCATTTTGACCAACTAGTCTATGGAGAATCAGGAGAGAATCAAACTAAGGACATTGTATGTCTAGAAATGAAATCATAACCCTTCATACAATATACTCCTTCATAGCATATATCTTTAGTTATGAACACCTTGTTCCATGTATTTTTTCTTCAATCATACTAGTAGAAGTTGTAATTTTAAACCCCCAAAAATCTAGAATTTCCCCCAAAGTCTAGAACCTTTTTAATGTGTTGCAGATGTAAAAACGAGGATGCTTGCTAATCTCTCTTTACTTTATGCAAAAAAAAGCTTGAGAGATGCAGTCTTACAGGGGGCTTTACTTTACTGTCTTGTCTTCGTCCATATGCTTTTCTTCTGGAGGCCATGTTCAGTTTTTGATGACATATTCTTTGTTAAGGGTATGATTTTAATTGGATTTAAATATATAATAAATCCTCCAAAAGAAGTGAACAAAAACAGGGAGAGAATGAAAAAGATCAGAACACAGCAGTCCCAGAGAATGCCTTAGAGGCACATAATGAGCTGTTGTCAAAGGCAAATAATTTCATTAGCTGTCACAATGAAAGCTACGCCAAAAGTGCTCATTCAGCAGCAAACCTCAGAGACTGCACCGAGATGACATTTCAAGAAGGAAAGCTTATATTCTAATACACACGCAAACAATGGCTTGGTGATATTTCTGACAGTATGACAGGGACTTGGGGTAGCTGTTTTTGTTCTTGTTCATAGTGTTTTCTTTTGTCCCAGGTCTGGAGAGCAGGGCTCAGGTGAGAGAGCTTCTTGAAAAGTCTTGTCACATGGCTGTCAACTCTGAGTGACAGCAGGCCAAAGGAATCATTTGCGCCGACAGATTGCCCATGACTCCGGTCGCATGGTCTCATTTCCCAAACATGAGTTTCTGTTGGCTGATAAGATGGGACATTTCTTTGGCAGATAGCATCTTATGCTTAGCAAGGCGCTCACAGGGGCCACTGCACCTCTTCTGCCTGCAAATATTGAGTGTTTGTGTTACTCGTCCCAACATTTATAAATCCTCTACAATTAGCTTTTTGAAAATTCTGAAGGAATTCTTCCTGACATTAAGAAGAAATGAGGTGTGTTTTTAAAATGCTCTACATTTGTGAAATTCATTAGCATGATGCAGAATAGGTTCAAATCTTTAAAAATGTATTTAACCTCAAGAACATTTTAATTCATGTTTTATTGTTTGTTTAAAGACAGAGTTATCATTACCGTTGTCTTTTAAAGCAGACATTCTAGACTAACCCAGAATGTTGTGCATCTGTCGGTTCTTCCATCCATGCATCCTTCAGTCCATCTCTTCATTCTTCAATCCATCCATCCATCCATCCATCAAGCTCAAGGTAAAAGTTTGAATTGTAGGAGGAAACCAAAGGAATAAAGTAATTTGTAACTCATTCAACAGCCAAGTCACAGACTGCAATGTACAGTAATACAAGAGATTACACAGCAGAACACAACACGACAGAACATGTTCATCTTGTGAGCATCAAATAATATATGTACTGTAACACAGATTTAACAATGAATCATGATGTGAGATAACACACAGTAACAAAGAACATGTTACGCCATGGCATAGAATGTAGCCTAAGATAATATCAAAATAAAAATTACATCTAAATAATCTGCAGCCAATTAGCCAATTGGCACTTAGCCAATTCAAAGTAATCAAATGAACAAATAGACACTTCTGAGTCAGAATCCAGTGGTTAACTCGTAATAAAAATTGAATGTAATTTCAGTGAATGAATTGACTCTTATCTAATTAACTTAAGTTATAATTATGGATGTTAAATGAGTTAAGACTTCCTGAAACTTAAATTTAGCCTTGACTTTAAATTAACACTAACACTTCAATGCAGATTTTAAATGAATTATTAACATATTCCATGTTAAATATATCTGAATTTTAAATGATCACTCCAGAATGCGTCAATTGCTAAGGTGACAACACAATGAACTGGTGAATAGCTAATGAAAAGTTATTTCATAGTCTCAGCCTCAGACCTCCACCCAGTAGGTTTGAAACATAATTTTCCAGGAACTTCTATATTTTCTCCTGGAAATTTGAAACCCAGCCTTTGTGGTGGTCCTCCTGATTGTCAAATTAGAGACCAGAAGCTATCTCTAAGAATCGACTACCTAAGTATGAATTAAATAGGGGCTTGGGGCAAGGGCAGTGGAGTGGCCGTCCGGTTTCTGACTATTGAAGTACAGTGAGAACCTTGTCTTCAGCTGATTCAGACGGAACTCAGTGGATAACTGAAGGGGAGCGTCTATGATTACTTGTGTAACCCACAAAGACATATGTTCTCAGCCACAACCTCTAGATCTCGAATCTCCTCATTCATAGGGAGTGAGTGTTGGCTCCAGAGCATTGCATGAAGAACAAGTGCACCCACATCTACTTTATTCATGGCATATGCAAATTGCATGACCCTGTGCATTTCATCATTGGTGCTTTCAAGTGTATGTGGAGTTTGATTGGTCTGCGCCATGGCAATCCCATAGTCATCAGTCCACATACTTCTCCATTCCCTACTTGGTGAACAGGGAGTTACACAAGTAATTCAAATTCAATAGATACTTACCTGTTGAAGATGCAGTTACCCGTAAACACTTTGTTAAGTATTAACTAATGAACATTATTCTAAAGTGTTAGCAATAACTCTTTTCTGGAATTTAAGACATTTATTTTTCTTGGGTGGGTGAAAAAGGTCATGACATAACATAACATAAAGTAATATGGAACATGTTGCATGGCAAAACAATCCAATAATGCTGAACATGACATGTTAATGGGCATTCACACTGTATGCGAAAAACAAACAAAAAAAGCAAAAAACAAAAGATCTACTGCACCAGGATGACTGCTTGTCCATATCAGTTTCATTCGCCTCACTCAAAACTGAAATATACCACACTTGACTTGGGTGGAGGCGGAGCTTCTCACAGAGGTGAAAATAAACAACATGTAAATTACTCGCGCCTCCCATGTCCTCGCGTTCAGTGTGTAGGCACCTTTAGGCAGTACAACATTAAATGGCATAACTTGCAACATGTAACATAACATAACATAGCACAACACAAAACACAAAGCATAACATAACCTAATATAACATAACATTACAACATAATATAACATAACATTGCATAGCAACATCAGATAAAATAGCATAGCAGAACATAACATAGCGACATGACATGGCATGACATTAAGACAACCCAACACAACACCGTTTTGGCCAGAGGTTTACCTCAGCTTAAGTAAAGCAATAGCATTTTGTTTTTTTATGTTACTGATCTAATCAGCAAAACACACTGCAGTAATCCTCAGAAAGAAATTCACAGGGAACCTGTACAACCTACCTCAGGGAATTGCCACATCAAGTCATTTTAAATCAATATTTGCATAATTACTTCATACATCGTTACAACCACCCACAATCCCTTGTTACAAAAAACATCTTCACAAACATGCACACACTCACTCAAGAACCAAGCAATAAAGATATGTTTACATTGATAATCTGTATTATAAATAGAACATATTACACTCGTCCCTCATGAGTACATCATATTAACAAATAAACAATATAACAATTCAGTTAACTTCACATCTCATCCAACATCTTTGTGTTTGTGGCTTTCTTTTTTTCTGCCACTGACCTCTGAGTACAACAAAAGTGTTCCGCTGGCAATTAAGCAGCCATGCTGTGCCTTTAAGCCTGCAAAATTCGTCCAGTAAATCAACTCACACACAACCCAGTCCCCAGTATCATCTGATATATGTCTTTTATTTATCTATTTGATAATTGTCCAATCGATTCACAGTCGCTTAACTTTGTACGACTCTCTGTGGCAGCATTATAGGATAGCAGTGGCAGGCGGTCACACGGCGAGTATAAAATGAAGGCTAGTGACACCGAGTCCAATCAAAACACCGACTATTCACCTCACAAAGACAGCACCGCTACACACACACACAGCACTAGAGAGGTTAGATCTGTACAAGAGCGGCCAGAACAAATCAATCCAGCTCCGCTTATTCAGGAGAGAGAAGCCTATCGATTTATGTTTATCTAATCTCAAAGTCATTTTCATTAGAGGATTCACCAGGCAGCATCGAGACATGTGAATACTTTAAAAAAAAACCTGAAGAAAACAATAAAAGGAACAAACTAGAAGCCATTAATGTGTCGCGATCATAAATCTGAACATGCAAAACTTTACACTTAATCATTTAAATGAGCTACTAATTACATGTCAGGTGAGAAAGTGCTTAGTTACATTATATACAAAGAGCATATGAGTCATCGGTGCACATAGGTGGCAGACTCGAATAACATTGCTATAAAGGACTGATTGAGATGGAGATTTCAGAAAGAAACTAAGGTTTTCTTCTGTGATTGAAAACCAGTCTTTTCACCTGACTGATAGTTATTTCCAAAACTACTATGCCTAGAGGATAAACAAACTATTGCAATCATGCAAATTAAGCATCTGAAATAAAAGGGATGCTGAAGTGCCTTGGAAAACGGTGCATTGTGTTTCCTACAAGGTGCATAGATACACGATTATGTACTATTCGAATGTTGTATCATTTAGACTGGGATTGATCTATACAGCTGTTTGCAACCCTCACTGTGAAGGATGCAAGGAATTAACTAGTAAAGCATTACAAATCTCTACTCATCCTGAACCCAGCGATATGCATCCTTCCTGAAATACAGGGTCATGAATGATAATGACATTTTAACTCGGCGACCATTTTGATTTAGATTTGTGATCCCTCTCCCTGAATGTCACAACAACGAGGACACTTTTGCCAGGAATTCAGGCTGCATGCTGGCTCAAGTCATGTGTGGAAATAATATTTTGGTATAATGAGTTTAAGCCGGTGAATTAAACATTAGCTCAGCTCAAATAGAAACCAAACAGGGAAAATAATGAACTGCAAATAAATAATTAAAGGCGCCATTGTTGTTTTTCAAATTGCTCTCTCAGGGGTTGTCCTTGTTTGTTGCATAGGCTGCGTTTAACATAATCAAGAGCAGCATTGCAATCTTGCAAACCTGGAGGGCTACCGGCTCTCTGAACGAGTGAAAGCCAGGAAGAGGGAAAAGAGTGAGAATTATTTCTGGCTCCTTTGGAAACGCGTTCGAATCCAGAACGGCTGTATTCTGAGGTGGTCCATCAGAGCCCTTTGGTAAAATTCTGTTACAGTAATATGAGTGAGCTGTCACGACCCTGAGCGAACATGTCAAACACACACAGAGGCGTACAGTGAGATACATGGCCAGCAGTCTCCAGCAGGTGTGCTTGGTTAACCCTGGGTCGGGGCCTCATACTCTGGGTTAGTGTAGGAGAAGCCCTGGAACTCATCCTGGTCCAGATTCATGATGAACAGCTTGTCGGTGGGGGTGAGCTCCACAGCCATTTTAGTGAACTCCCGGTCGAAGTTGCAAGTATCTCTGCTGCTCCGCTACAGGAAGAGAGGTGGAACATATTTTAGGCACAAAATACAAACTATAAACTTCTGATTTGTAAGGGATAGTTCATCCTAAAATGTACTATTTACCCATCCTCTTGTGATGTTGTGTATGATGTTAAATACCTTGATGAACAGTAATAACAGAAAATAGGGCAATACAAAAAGAACAATTTCGAAAAAGTTTCAAGAGAACTTTGAAAAATCAGGATCTCCTTGAAATACATAAGCTATATTGTAAACTATTGAAATGTAAGCTATATTGACTTCGCAGGGTTTTTAAGTGACACAAATTCATAATTGACATTCTGGTATCCAATCAAACATCAGTATTCACAAGCTTTCAGAAACCCTTATTATACATATTAAACATATTATATCGTACATATTTTGAGCTGTTATACAGAGTTTCCCAGCATATAGCATATCACATATATATCTTTTTAATGTATTCCAATTCAATGTGATTGTCATTGTACTGTCAATTCCATTCAACAAACTACCCTCCCCCCAACCCCTGCTGGGGATATCGCACTCTGAGTTGCAACTAAAACATGAGAACCCTGCCTTTTTATAAAACTGTTTTAAAGTGAAAATAAGTGCATAAGTTTACTCATGACAGCATCCATCTAACAGTAAAATGATTGCAAGATACAGTTAATTTACTTTAAGAGCAAATTAACTTAATTATTAACTCCATAAACTATAAGTGTTTAGCTTACAGTGGAATTAAAGAGCTAGCAGATGCTAATGCTAGCTTGTTTCAGCTAATGTTTTCTGAGATCAACAGCAAAAATAGCTCTTGAATCCTCCAAGTTTTAAACACAAATGAGGTCCCTTAAACTAATGTTTAAGAGTTGCATCACTGTGAAGATGGATAAATAAGTTTGTCTGAAAGACAATGTTCATTTTATGGAAAAATATCCCTATTTACTCAACAAATATAATCACACAAAGTAAGAAGTTGAAGAAAGAAATACTGGGCAGAAACCCAGCTGGGTAACAGACTGAAGAAGAAAGAGGAGCTGCAGAAGAAAGGGTTGCGCATCAGAGAGAACATTGCTGCACAAGCTTCGAGGAGACGCCTCGGCCACTGATGAGACTCATATCTCACTGACAGTCTCCGTCCAGAGCTGCTGCAGGACATGCTCTCTGCTCTGACACACTGTCTGAACGCTATTCTTGCTTTTATGAGATGCTAAAGCGTAGGCCACTCTTTTCCTCTCCATTCCTCCGTCTCTGTCATTCTCTTCCAGAGGATTCTAAATGAAAGGGGCAGACGGTTTGTTAGGCCCAGGGGCCTGTTCTTACTGGGAGAATTCCTCTCTACTGCTGCAGCCTTGTGTGCCAGCACGCCAGAGGCAAGAGCCAGCCTGGCTCAGAGGACACACACAGACACACTCACTTTCTCCCTCTCTCAACATTCAAACACACTACCGAGTGGGTTGATGAAGAAGCAAAGGGACAGATTAACAGAAAGGAAGAAAGAAAATGGGGGAAGGGGCAAGGTGGGTTGTAGTGAAGCTAGAAAGTGACCGAGAGAGAGTGACAGAAGGTGTGAGAGAGTGGAGGAGATGGAGAGAAACACGAGAAAGGAGAGAGGACTGAGGCTTCTCTGGGGCTAGAGATTGTTAATGCACTGCTTGGCAATGTAAATCCATGAAGGCAAAGGAAACTCTGGAGTGGGTGGATGTGTGGGGGTTGGGGGATGTTGCGCTCAATATGCTGAGCATCATTGGAGCTTGAGGCTTCAGCAATGTTAATACCGGAAACTGTACTAATGCATGATGAACGCAAAGCATGATGCAAAATGTTGTTTAACATTTTTGTTATAGGGTTGATGTACAGACACTACAGTGCAATCTTGAGTCTATCTTTAATCAGATTAGGATTCAATTCAATCAGAAAAGTTTGGCTTTAAGGGATCCATGATTATGGAGTGAAATGACTGATATAAAGGCTTCATACCTAATACCATACATTTCCATTAAGTGGAAAGTTTTCTGCTGTTTTCTTTTAGGTCAAGGTCAGACAACTTCTCTCTTTCTCCTTTTTTCTTTGGACAAAATGTCTAAATTGGGTTTGGAGCTTTCCAAACATTTACACATGAATTCTGAATTCTGCGATGAATGTATTTATAAGTAAGGTACTGGGTTTTAGTGAAGCATCTGTCATGAACGAAATGATTCCTTTGAGCCGGCTCTTCATATTAAACAAGCAAACAGGCTCTCTCTCTCTCTCTCTCTCTCTCTCTCTCTCTCTCTCTCTCTCTCTCTCTCTCTCTTCTCTTCTCTCTCTCTCTCTCTCTCTCTCTCTCTCTCTCCTCTCTCTCTCTCCTCTCTCTCTTTGTGACTTGTTTGACTCAGAATAATTTGTTTAGCAATTCTTTGATTTATTCTTAGGAAAGCGAAACCTAGCTGGATAGCTGAGAATGTGAGGCTAAAAATAACTTTATGAAGCATCTATTTTCTTTCAACATTAAAACTTTCCTGTTCCAGTATGGTAAGGATGTTTAGTTTTCTTTGCATGTATTCATTTTTGTGTTTTTAGTATTTATAAAGATAATTTTTGTGGTAAATTAGAGTTTAAAGATACACACTTAACGTTAGTTATTAACTGGATTTAAATTCCTGCTTTAGTTTGGATATCAAGCAGAGGTGTTTGAAGCATGTTATTGCTTTATTTATGTTTAGAAAGCTTTTGTAAGTACACAGTGTTTAGTATTGAATAGCAATAAAACATGTGTTTCATTTTAAGATCAAATAAATAGCACATTAGCTGAGTGGATGCAATACAACACCTCGATTTTGTATCGAGTAGGCTCCACAAATAACTTAATACATTTCTTGATTAAACACATTACAAGTTATTGCTTCATTTACTGCTTCGAGTTTTTTTATGATTAATTTAATATCTTATTAGGCACCAACAGCCCCAACGGCTTGATCCCAAGCTCTGTCCTCAGCTAACTAGTCTTAATAAAAAGTGTTGGGATCAAAATAAATTTTTGTTTCTGAACTTTTAGAATGAGGCGACGCTCGTCCATTCGCAGCACAACATTAGTAACATTTGTTTGGGGTTCTGTATGTGAAGTTGCTTTTCGGCCCATATATATATATATATATTTATTTTCTGATTTGTTTCTTGTTTGTTTCTCAGCTAAAAGTTTTTGTATTATCAACAAATCCAACTATTTGCGTAATAAATATACATTTTCACTTTAAAACTAATTTTATTCTTAAATATGCATAAGTCTGAGCTTTGTACATCAACAGAATGTTCCTTCAATAATTAAAATTTGCTAAAACTTCTCATACATTTTAGCAATTCATAATCATTTACTTGTAAAGCGTCTTAAGTAATACGTCCAAAATCAAAAGTTTCTTTGAAAGCCTTCGAAACAGTTTCATTAAAGTTGCTCATAAATTATTTATCTATCTGGCCAGGGGGCAACCAGTGCGTTCCCCACAACGCTGAACCACTTCTGGCACTGAAAGTACAATCAGGTTTCTTTGAAAGTAATAATGAGCTCTTGCATCAAGGATATGTACATTGCTTCCTAAAAGCGACAAAAAACAGTATCAAGTCACTTTCATTTAAAGAAGACAGAGTTCAGAGAAAAAGACCGACAAACAACCAGAATCACAGTAGCAGAGAAAACATCAAACAGCAAAAATTGGTACGCAGATCACACCAAAAACAAGCAAACTGGAGGAGAGAGACAGTCCAGATGAGTGGATCTCCTGCACTCCACACATAGATAGAAATTCAGGACCAGAAGAATTTAAGTGGACAGCGGAAAGATATATGGTAGAACAACAGAAGCACATCTCCTACCTTTTGTCCATCTGCTGGCTCAAGCACATCACAGCACAGCGAAGCACATAAGCCACAACTCCAGAGTGATGGCCACTAGAATACCTGGCCTCTAGAAAGCCAAACGTTCAGAGGAAATGGCACTGGGCATTGGCATGTAAACTTCAGGACAGCTGGTTAGTATACACTTGATTGACATTGGCACGCTACTAACGCACATTAAGCAAACTGTTTGTACTGTTCCAGAAAATCCAAAATGTAAGATGTGTTAGGTGCTCTTGTTCTTATTTATGAGTTAGCAATACACTGCACTCATAAGGCCCTGTTGTCATAGTTAAAAACATTCTCATTAATTAAAGAATATATTTAAAAAAATATTAACAAAATCAAATGAACAATGTAAATGTTTTTTTTCAAAAGATAAAAGGACACAGGGTTTAATAGGAAGGTATACAATAAAAATGGGATTAATCCCCCTTAGGTCATTCATTATGTTAGTTTCTTAGTTAGGCACACATTAAGGCTGTGTTCCAACCCTCCATTTTGCGTGTTGCACGTAGGCAAGGCAAGGCAAGGCAAGTTTATTTCGTACACAGGGTAATTCAAAGTGCTTTACATTGCAAATAAAGAATAAAAAGAAAGTACATTTAATAAAATCAAGCATAAAAAAGTAATATAAAATCAAACTGATTACAAACTGAAATTTAAAACATTGATTAAAATGAAGATTAAGATTTGAAGTGCAGAGGTAAAATAGTTGGACGTTGGTGCTCAGTCGACAAAAGCACAACTAAACAGGTGAGTCTTTAGCCTGGTGGCTAAAGTGTTGGCACCCTTGATCTCCTCTGGAAGTTGGTACCATCTGTGGGCCACATGGTAACTGAAGGAGTATTTTCCCTGTGTGGAATTTCCCCAGGGGAGATCTAATTTATTTGAACCGAGGGATCTCAGTTCCCTGTTTGGTGTGTATTCAGTGATCATGTCTGTTAGGTATTTAGGTGCTAAGTTATGTTTGGACTTATATACGAGCAGCAGAACTTTAAAATCTATTCTGGGGTGTCCCAGTTTTTGGAGCTTTACTAAAGGGATGTATACCACTTCTGTCAGAGTGTGGTCGGACTCATACTTGCACACTAAGGGCTTGAGAATTTCCCATCATGCACTGTGCAATGCAGGAACAATGTGGTTTAACAAAGATGGCTGACGATGCAAGGAAGAACAGACGCAAATGTAACTAATATCTTGTCATATATAAAACTAAAATTTCAAATACGATGGTTTGTTAGTTTTCATTTCATAAGGACATATATAGGTCAGAAAAAATAATATATTTCATTAAAAAACGGTGCTAATGTTATCCATATAACTGAAACATTACACAATAGATCCACTTATGAGACACCCAATTCTGTTAAACACGATATTATTGTAAGCTTTCAAAATTTAAAAACCAGAAGTTTGAGTTAGATTTCATGTCATGAGTGCTTATACAGGTCAGAATAAGCTAATATATATATTTTTTAAATAACAAAGCCAAAAACTGTTTAAAATAATTGTGTGATTTAATCCAATTAACGTTAATGTAGACTGATGTATGACATGTTCATTTGTAGTTCTTTAAAGCCTTCACTGTGGTGTCCCATTTCACACATTTGGCAGCTCTGTCGGGAGGGAGAGAAATGGAACACAGCCTAGGTGCACTGCATTAAAAATAACTTTTAGAATTGCGAAAAAAACATCTTACATGTATTCAGATACTGAAAAATGCACATTTTTCTTTGTAAAAACCAGAATAAAGTTTATTACCAGTTTATTTCTTCTTGAGACTAATGTATGCCTTATAGTTTAATGCACATTTAATTTATTAAAAAATATGTATATATATTATGCAATGAAAAAAACCCAATTGAGTTTAGATTAGCGTCACTTAAACTATGCATCGATAAACTCTCCATTGACCTTTTAAAGTGTATGATTATGAGGAACCAAGCAACAATGCATGCTAACAATCTACCAAAGACCCCAGGGTGATATCACACAAGATATTTGTCTTCCAGAACCCTCACTAAAAGCTAAACGACTACTTAGACATGAACGATGGTCAAAAAGCTCTAAGTTGACAGAAATATCCATGCTAGCTTGCCATGCTGATGCTGGCCAGTGCCATTCTGTGTTGATTCGATCCAGGTCATTTTGAAAAGATGAGATTAGCACAGGCACATTGAGCAAGGAGCTTCCCACAAACACGCTGTGATGGAAATGGACATCTAAGACAGTAGTGGATGACAGTGGAGAACAATTTGAGAATAGCCAGATGAGATGTTCCATCCTCACAAGAACAGAATCTGAATTTATGGCCTGTGGTTTCATATAGATAAGCAGCAGAGATAGAGTTTAATATGCATGCTGTGCCAAAAGCCCTGATGGAAACAATGATGGTGCTCTCGGGAAGGAGAGAAAGGATGAGAAAGCACCCCCCATCCCAAATCCAAGGTGCTCATTTTGCCAGGCTTTAATTCCAATCGTGATTCTGTAATTTCGTGCAGTAGAAAAGCACAGAGCTTTCTATAAAAGAGCGGATTAGCAGCGAGCTGATGTCAGCGCAAGAAGAATACTGCAGTATCAAACGCTGACCTGTTTTCAGCTGATAAGCCGCGCGCACTTCATGCTAAGCGACTCATTTAATTTGAGACTGCCACAATCACAATTAATTAACACTGTTCTGCAGAGCGTCAGACTCAACTGTGTACCACATCTCTGAGAAAACAACAAGTTCAAAAGATCTCTTGGACCCCCATGCTGTGGTTCTTAAAAAGCAGGCATAATATACAGCATCACTGTTCACAATAAACATTTAATATGACATATAAAGAGCCACTGTAGCCCCCCTTCCACATCTCCCACCCTTATATACAGTTCTGCCAGCATGCCATTGGCTGAACGGTGGTGGTGGAAGAGGATGAAATGTTCTTGTGGTAAGTGGCAGGCATGAAATATGCAGAGCTTAGCGTGGGCACGTGCTGCACAACGTCCAACTTGGTTCTATATGCCAGTGCAGCGAGAAATTGACGAGACTTTCTCTGCCAAGCCATTCAGAAACAAATAACTGCTTTATGTGATCATCAAATAATTGGAAGACAGTTTTGTTAAATACAACCTGAATCCAATGAAGCAAACAATGGAGAACCCGATAAAAGCTACTCAAGTTTAGGTTTTATTTCAGTGTATGTTTGAGGTTTTTAGTGGAGGATGCTTTGGCACAAGAGAAGCATTGATGATATATTGAGAAAATCAAACAGGAATGTCAAGAGTATTCGCTGAACCTAGGCTAATACACTTAGAATGCTATATCAGTTCATGCAGAAAGCTGCAAAACACATTTTCTTTTTTAGAGAACACAAAAGCCCCCCTTTTTGCTATTTGTATACAGTACTTATCACATGAATTACATAATATTGAATACATATTTGACACGTCATTTGCTTATATAAAGACACTTAAAAATACTTTCAAACCCCTAACTTGAACTACTTACTTTTTTTGGCAGAAATTAAGGTTGCACAACACTTTCCCTATCTTTAGTTTAATTTTAAACAAAAGTATCATTTCCCACCAAAGGCCATTTCTAAATCAGTTCAGGAAACTCTTTCACACAAGAAGCCGTTATAAAGAGGTGATCGCTTCTCTGAAATCCCTGTGATGAAGATATGATATGAAGCTCTAGTGATTCCCAATAAAAGCCACTGGCCACTAGTCAGGACGGATAAACGCTCAAGGAACTGCGATGTCTGGGAGGATCTGACCTGATTCTCTGGATGTTTGCCTCTTCTGGCCTTTCCAGTTCCATTTACTGAAAAAGGGACTGTTCCACATGAGGATATCCTTGCTGTTGCAAGTGCTCCAAACTGTTATATCTAAAAGTAGCACACATCACTGACCAGAAACTACATTGAAACCTTTGTTAGCTTCCTCAGACTCCTTTTAATTAGAGCCATGCCTACATACTCAACCTCTTTAAATCTCTTTATATTTCTTTCTTCACAAATGCGATTGAGTTTTGCGTGCTCCTTCAATGCTTTTTCATGCCAACGCGAAGCAAATCTCTGCTGACCGGCCTCAAGATGGAATCGTTCAGGCGAAGTGAAGCTGTATCTACGAGTCCCAGCTAGCCTAATTTGCTCCTACATGAGTTCTTGAATGAAATCCAAAATAAAATTGAAGATATTCCCCTTGGGTGACTTCTACGCCCGTCATAAACCCCAGCTATGCTGAAAACTGCTGATTACACTCATTAAAAGCATTCATACCAAACTTTGGAGCAAGTAAATTATGGGCGATGGCCTTTTAAAGGTTAGTGGCTACGGCACAAGCTCTTTCTGATGTTAGCACTTGTTCTCTCACCCAGTTACAATTGGTAATTGTCTCTAGCAGGAGGTAGTTGATATTTAACATGCCTGTCAAATACGTTTTGATAAAAACCATCTGACCTTTAAGGAGGCAAAGGAAGAACCAACAGGAACCATCGAAGGAGTCATGCCTCCTGCACATGAGTGATTGTTTGCTGATGACGTGAGATGATCAAGCTAGCAGATCATTACGGCAACCGGACACATTCATTAATTTCTACCATCCCCTATATAAACACAGAAGGTACAGGCAACTTCAGATTTACACATGCTTCAACAAAAAGTGGCTTTCTACTCTAATTTAAAACAACCCGATTTGCCATAAAAGCTAAATAAGTCGTTCCAAAACGGTTCATAAAAAGGCATGCAAAAATGTAACAAAAAAGTTTGCATTCTTTCAGAAACAAGCACAATGGTTTGATGATCAAATATGCTTATGTACCGGCTGCAGGATCAAGAGAACGAGGCAAGCCATTTTGCATCTAGTCTACGATTCATGCACCTTCAGTGCAAATGGAAATCTGAACAAGACAAATCAAACTGGAATCGAGAAGAGAGCAATGCAATACAGACCACAGGAAAGCTAAAGGGTATAAACAGTGAAAATACAGCCAAAAAAAGTGCTTTCGATTTGAGCATTCCTCGAGCATGGGCCTATTTAACAGCACATTGTGAAAAAATGAATTGGCTTTAGTGATGAACTTCTTAGTTTAGCATGCATGTGTGATATATATAAATGGGTTAGTTTGGAGAATGTCTGTTTATATACATATACAAGCTTAAGTGTATAGTACATAAACATGAGGTTTGATGAAGAGAGGATTCGATGGAGGGTTGGGTTAGTGTTAGGGGTGTTGCCCTTAGCTTTGGGCTTCCATGGCAGGGAATTCAGGGTTTATGAAGGAAAAGCCCTCAAATTCATCTTGGTCGAGGTTCATGATGACCTCCTGGTCTGGAGGGGTGAGAACCGGTGGATGGCGGGTGAAAAAGCGGTCAAAGTTCTCTGCGTCCCGGCCACACTGCAGGAGGGAGAGAAGAAGAAGAGAGGCATGTAATGGATGGGGGATGATGAACATGGTCATAAAGACTGAAGCAGAATGTAAACGAGGACAAATACAAGCATGGGTGTGAATGCGGGGCTAGAGATTACTGAACAGCAGGTTTGAACTCATATCCTGTTGAACAGACCAGTCTCAGTCATCATCAGGCTGTCCAGCAGTGGAATGAGGAAATTTGTCATGATTCATTTAATACGTATCCAAGGTGAAAAGAATGACCCGGGAAGACCCATAAAAGCAGTGCTTTCTGCTTAAACACTAGTTTTGTTTTTAAATAGGCTGATTTTCAACCCCATCACAGAATAAAGAGATCATGTTTTACCATTTTGGAATCTGTTCAGTTATCTGTTTCTCCTATTAAAGTTGTTAACATAATGATTACATTCAACTGGATCAAACACATTTGGTTTCAAAGGATTAACGTGTTTCAAGTATTTTCCTTTTTAAAAACTGACCCTGATGGAGCCGATTTGATACAACCGCATGAGGCTAGAGGCAGAAGAAATCCTAAGAGTGCAAACTACATGAGTTTCAACAAGTGATGTCAAGAATGTTCTTAAACTGCCTCGCTCTGTGTCAGAGAAGTATGTACCAATCAGAAGTCAGATTTTCAATAGAGGACATTTCTAGGGTTTATTTGTGTTCTCCGAGCACATTAAGCTCTATTTTCAGATTAAAAGAGACCCGTGAACACTCAGAAGAACATTTTCAGTCTCAATGTTTTGCAGCTGAATAGATAATTAACAATCTGCTTGTTATTTGTTGTGCATATTCTTTTTAGCACTCTGCTAGTTTTACTTTCAGTCATACAAACTGAAATTATGAGTTAAACGTTTAAAAAGAAAAGTATTATAAACGGGACATGATGAACTGGTACTTTCTTAAAATACACATACACATGTCTCCATTACATACATTTTTTAGTGTACTAAGTTTCAATATATTAAGAATTTTGAAACACCTATATGACTATTAATCGATTGCTGTTTGGCCTCGTTTAGCAATCTATTGCAAACATTTTCATTTGCTTTTGAGTGAGTTTATCATGGATAATGTAACATTTAAGTATTGCAAATATATTACTGTAAGATCTCATAGTGATCAGAATCCACATGGCATCTCCCGCAGGGTTTAAACAGTTTTTAAACTGTTAAAACGTGAGGAATGATATACTGTCTGTGATGAGGTACTCATCTGCTTTCAACCCCTACTGTAGTTGAGAGGAGGAAAAAAAACAGCTGATTCTGATTCTGATTATGCTCCGAAGTGACTTCTGGAATGCTCTAACCCAGGGTGCAACAGAAAATAAAGAATATTCCCTTTGTTACAGATTAATAATCATGGAACTTTGCTGCTGTAACAAATAAAACTAAACTCATAGGAAACGACCTGGCTGAAACTAATTTCTGACTCAGCATGATTGTGTTGTTCCTGTTGCAGCCACAGCAAACTTTCTTAAAATGTAGGAATGAGAATACAATTGCCATTTAAGATTATAAAATCACAACATTTTATTTTCTGTTGCTTTTAGTCCGTAAACACAGAAGTATAATCATTGAAACAAAATGTGGATCTTTTTATGACCAATACGCATATAGTTCCATTAAACTCTATGTTCTATACCAAGGATCACCAAATCTAGTCGTGGAGGTCTGGAGTTCTGCACAACCAACAGGGTTCAACCAACATGAAACACACCTGTTGCACTAGTTAAGGTACTCTTGGCTTGTCTGAAGCTAGAGTACACAGTAACATCTAGAGTGTTACATTTACTCTGTTCCAAGTCTTACTCTAAATAGGGTTAAACTCAAACAGTTTAGTTAAACTCAAACAGGTTCAACTCAATTTTTCTCCAGCATTAAGTAAAAAACTTTTTGTGAGTTGAGTTTTTGTAATAGTGAAATATCAACATTTACAACAAAGTTTTATTGTGGTTGAGATAATAAACTCTTAGATATTTTACACATAGTTGGTGCTACTCTGGATATAGTTCATTTAACTATCCATACTTTACTGTGTAGTATGCATGCTAGAGCAAGGTCACAACTAAAATGTATAGAGCTCCAGACCTTCAGGACCATATTTGGGGATCCCTGTTCTATTCTATGCAAACAGTACTTTTACATTTACATTTTTGCATTTGGCAGATGCTTTTGTCCAAAGCAACTTACATTAAGGGAGAGACAATACACCGTTACACCTTTTACACCGTCAAAGTCTATCTCAGCTTCTCATAATAGAAATTGTATCAACTGATCAAAAAACCATAGCAGGAAGAAATAAAGGAAGAAGATAAAGACAGAGGAATTTTTTTTTATAGTAGGTGTTCCCTGAAGAGAAGAATTTTCAGTTGCTTTTTGAAAGTTGTGATAGCAACAAATGATAAAATAGGCAAACCAAAGGTATTACTGCTGGGCAGTTAATTAAAATTACTTAAAAGTGATCCTAAATCCCAATTGACAGTATTATCACTGAATAAGAACTTCAATCAATTCAAGTAATCTTTATTCAGCTTAGACTTATCAGCTTTTGTTATTAATTTATTGTTCCAGAACTGAAAATGTGGCCCAATGTTAGATTTGGAAGCTGTTGGTGATTTAATTTTGGAAAGTAAAAATGGAATAGAGTATGAACATCTTCATTGCATGTGGCATCAGATATGGGAGTAAAAATCAGTCAGAAATGCCCGAAGCTGGTCTTTCCATCAGAATATAGGCGAACATGAAATCGTGGTTGAATGTGTGAGACCTTTAAACTTGTACCGAAACAGAAATATGTTCCTGATGTCAATGGCATGTTAGGGTGTCAGTCATGGAGCTTTTGAAAATGACAACAACAAACTGAGAGAAGACATTTATGCTGCCACAAACAAAAACGCTTCGGTTCAAATGTCAGCTTTTGAAAATTCCAATGTTCCAATGCACTTCCAGTGACATTTAAATAGCTCGCTCATCATAAGCATAAAGAACAGTGGAATCAATGCAGTCAAACCTGTAAAACAGAATGGAATTCCTTGCACAGTTCACAAATGCAGACCCTGTTTTATTGAGAGCATCGATCAGTTGCAGCTTGATACTCACCTTTTAAAGGCAATCATGAATTATTCATGAATAAAACTCAGAAGCACAAACAAAGCATCAGAATGTAGTCAGATCTCTACAAAGCGTCTGACCCAAGATGAGCTTCATGCAAAAGATAAAAAACCTTGGAAGTCTGGACAGTAAGAAGTGAAAACCAAATATCTTAACAGTTGGATATCATCTCGTCTTTCAAATTTTTGATAAATTATGCATTACAGTCTTAACTGGGGAGTTTCACCAATATGTTGGTTAAATATGAGTTGTATCAATTAATTATGAAAAGTTCAAATGTAAAAGGAACTAACTGCATCTGAGATAATACTATTAGAAAAAAAAGAATAATAGGTTGGGGAAATGCTTTATAAGACGAAAATTTCACATTTTCATATAGCACTTTGAGACTTTTTCATGAACAACTTTGACAATGTTAATTGCTTAAAGGAGACCTCGAAAAAAAAAATCACATATTTTTAAGAGTTGGTACAGAAATGTGGCTGAGTGTGTGAGAGTATAATCCCTAAAATTCTAAAAATATCCATATATCCATACATTGTTTTTGCGTGATCACCTCTGGTCTCTGGATGTAAACAATACCATGCTCATTATACTGCTTTGTGTAACACGGTATTAACTCAACACAAGCTCACACACTCATAACTGAACTTGCAAGAGTTATATTTAGTACGTCATGAGTGAACCGATAAAAACCGGTAAAAAAAATAGAGTTAATGTACTCAAGTACAAGTTACCTGATCTAAAACACTGCTCAAGAAAAAGCTCAAATTTTATAAAAATATATGAGTAATTATTGGGTAACCTTAATTATTAGTAACTTTTTTAAAGAGCAGCAATAAAAAAATTAATAATTTTTTTTCCTTAAATGAAACTCATCTTAGTTTGAAGGGTTAGCTATGCTTATTTAAACTTAACAAAAAGTATATATTCATTAAGATTGTCATATCCTACTGGCTAATATGTAGGAAATTACATATTATCAGATTATAAGATGTATGCCGTTTCTTTCACTAAGAAGGACATTCCAGTGCACCTGTCAATCATTATTGTTGAGGATAATTGTTAGCTTACCTTGTTATAACCCTGCATTATTACAAAACTGATTTTTTTTTAAACGTAGAAATATTATTTTATGAATTTGAATCACTCTAACACAAGTGTGTTCCCACTATTCATGCACTGAATTCTGTCCAAATATTCTTTAAAATCTGATATAAAGGATACCCCAGAAATTTAGCAAATCAAAAAACAAGCAAAAGTGGAATTTTTTTTCTTCTTGTTCTCGCACTGAAAACAGATTCTGTAACAGACAGTGGGGCACTGAGGCATACAGTCAGAGTGTGGGGACCATTAAATCCCCCAGCGCAGCATCTGTGTACTGCTGCATTCAGCCAGCCCTCTCATTTCAAACTCAATTAAAAGCTCAATGCAGCAGCCATCTGACCCTTGGCACCTGATACAGATGTGTTAGATGACTTCTGGATCTGCTCAAAGCTACCGTATACACAGTGCCACCAACAAATTCAACCCATTGAGACCTCAGCAACCCATGTGTCATTGCTTCCTGAAAATTGAGGCCAAAGCTTTTCTGTGTCATCTTAAAAACACCTGTCCACGGTCATCAGCATCAGGGGGCTGTTTTCACCCTCTGCGCTCAGTCCTTGCTATTAAGCACACACATGTGACAAGGCGCCTGTCTGAAGACTTAAACACTCCTCATTCACAACTCTCTCTCTCTTTCACACACTCGCCAATCGCTCAAACCAGCTCTCTGTTTCTTACTTGTGTAAAAAAAGAACATGCTTCTATCTTTGAGTGACTGTTGCACAGAAGGATGAAGGGACAAACAGCAACCAGAAGAAAAATATTCTTCAAAGGAAAAGCGTCAGAATAGAGTCTTCTGCTGCATGCTCTCCAAGTTTCAGTCTGAACAAAGTCTCTTCAAATAAGCATAGCTCAAACTTAGCTTGAGAATTACTGCTGTCTCCGTGCGGCAGCTTTGCTAGAATAACCTCAAAGCTGCTTTAATCCGAAACCATTTACAGAACATTTATTGATGTGACTTCCCTGCTGTACAGCAAATGGATGTTTGGGACTACAAATACTACAGTATTTGCACCATGTGCTTGAACAAATGTTTATCTGTCTGAATGTCAGACTAAACAAAGAATCTTCAGCAGGGCTTTTCAAATGGTCATGAACTCTATGTGTACTGGATGTTGTCAGTATATGAAGTCCGTTCAAAATGGGAAATTATTTTCTTTTTATGAATTATGATGATGACATCTCTGGATATTAAATAATAATTGTTTGATACATATGTTTTTTAAATGTCTTTCCTCAAAGGTCTACTTTTTCATTATTATATATATATATATATATATATATATATATATATATATATATATATATATATATATATATATATATATATATATATATATTTCTTGTGCTGCAAGTGTTTGACCCGTCTGTTGCTTGAATCATATACAAATTAAGTGCCACATGGCACTGAAAGTTTTATTTCTGCATTCTGCCTTTCTTAAAAAATATTTCTATAAAAATCAACAAGTTAATTTGAAAATTCAATCAATGCAAATGTTTAGTTTGAAATAATTTTGGCCAGTTATAGTCAAATATAGAGGCTGTACAAGACTGCGTGTCTTCAAAAACATGGTAGGGCGTCACGGCAGCAGAGTGAGTAGCACGGTCTTCTCACAGCAATAATGTCGCTGGTTCGAGCCTCTGCTGGGTGGTTTGGCATTTCTGTGTGGATTTTGCATGTTCTCCCCGTGATCATGTGGGTTTACTCCGGGTGCTCCGGTTTCCCCACACAAGTCCAAAGACATGCGGTATAAGTCAATTGGGTAAAAACGATTGTTCAAAGTGATTGAATGTGAATGACTGTGTGTGGATGTTTCCCAGTAATGGGTTGCGGCTGGAAGGGCATCTGCCGCATAAAACATATGCTTGAAGAGTTGGTGATTCATTCTGCTGTGGTAACCCTGAAAGGGAAGAAGAAATCCGACAAGATGATGGATGGAAATGACACTGTAAAGTATGTAAGGTTTATGGCTCTCTGAGCAAAAAAGGTTCCCGAACACTGGCCTACATAATTGAAATCATTGTTGAAAGTAAGATTTTCATTTGAAAATATTATATTTCCAAAAATGATAAAGAATTACAGCTACTTTGTATTGCCAAGAAGCAAAACTCCAGAAAACATTTGTCTCAAAATAGTCTTTTATCACACTGTTTTTAAACCAATGTTGCCTCAAATCAAGTTATAATGATGAATCCTTGTCTTTTCACAACAATTCCTGAAGACAAACACAGCCCTTACCACTACTAAATAGCACGCACACCTGTTAACAACAGCTATATAATCATAATGAATCCATCACTCTCTCACCTGGCTCTGATGCCTCCTCACCTCCACCTATCACTCTTTTGTTCCAGCAGGAGAGAAACATGATGGACAGCGCATGCAAATGAAAGGGTGAGACTAAGGTGACCGTGTCCAATCTGCAGCGACATAGAGAACGTGCCAGGTAACACAGGACGTGAGAGTGAGCGGCGCTGGCAGCAAAGTGACTGTCGGTGTTCAGAGAGCAAGCCTCCCAGTGCTGAGACGCACGGGCTGCTGCTGCCAGTCTTGTACCGCCTGGCAACAACAGTCCATCTGCTGCAGATACAGCCAGAGGCGTTCCACCTAGAGCTGGCTGAATCCCAAACAACAAATCAACAGTCACTTCTCACTTGCCACTAGAAAATTCAACAGAGAAAAGAAGAGTTCCTTATGGCGCCCCTCTCCCCGCTCTGCTCCAAACCCGAGCTGTGATCTCCCCATCACATCCTCTGGGAATGATTCCATGATCTCCTGCCAGACCCTGTTGTCACGCTTAATTTCAGACTCACAGGAAGTGGTGTGCAGAGAGAGATCTGCCATCTGAATTCAACATCGGACCTCACTGCTAAAATCTGGATGAGGAATATATTTGGTCGGTTGTTTTTCTATGGAAAATCATTTATACCAACCAGGATTTTGAGTAAAATGAAACATTAAATAATGATATAATGTGGTTCATCAGAGTAGATTGTTCGTTTCCTATGTTATGTTATGGTCTTCCTTTTAGATTTTTATAGTTAACTATACTCCAATTTGCAGTAATGTAATCATTTTAGTAATAATGATAGCATGTAAAGTAAATTATACAACATACTAAATGTAATATACAAAACAGTGTTTTTTAAATGTGGTGTAAAACATTTCTAGAGAACATGTTTCTATCTGTTAATGGTTTCAATTAATATTTGAAGCTGCATCAATACTCTAAATGGTTTACAAAATTCTTAAGCCCAAACAAAGGTTTACTTAAAACTTTTATTTATTGAATAGCACTGTTAAAATATTTGAAATAATACTTCTATTCAAGCATTTACAATTGTACCATTACTGTACACATTGGTCCCTCATTTATTGAGTTGTGTCCTAAAGCAGTTGTGGTCCGGTGTATAATGAGATTGACTTGTGATCTGAAGATCGTAGGTTTGATCCCCAGATCCACAGAGTTGAAGGTGGTGTGAGTGATGAAATACTTGCTCTCCCATCATCAACAACCACAGCTGTCGTGCCCTTGAGCAAGGCACCAGTTCCCCCAACTGCTCCCTGGGCGCCGCAGCCATGGCTGCCCACTGCTCCGTGTGTGTGTTCACGGTGTGTTTGTTCACTGCTGTGTGTGTACACTGGATGGGTTAAATGCGGAGCACAAATTATAATGACACGTGTAAGTGCCTCATGCCCTAAATAATGGCTGTGGATGCAAGCTCGCCTATCTGGCCGCTGCATCTGTGTTAGTGAAAAAAAGTTTTCCTCTGCCATGTCATCCTGGCTTGATCTCTTTTTTGATCATGTGTTTAGATTACTTTCTAGACATAAAAGAGCGACTGGGTTGTGCTCAATGCACACTCGCGTTGACTCATGAGCAGAAGAAGTTGACGAAAAACTTAACATGTTGTTGCCCGAGTGTCCTGAGTTGTTCGACAAAGTCCCTTAAAGGCCACAAAAACATGAACAAATGGTAGTAAATATGACGTGTCATATTATTGTCTTGAACTTTTGCTGCGTCACCCTAGTCCAACAGGCTCGCTCCATTTGGCTCTGCAGCGTTTACAACTTGGGAGAAAAAAAAATCTGCTAAACAGGGAGGCTCCAAAAGGGGAAGACGCCACTGTATTAATAAAAAACATGCTTGTTTTATTTTACCAAGTTACCACTTCTAAGTTTGGCTAAAATAATAGCATGGGTAATTGCATTTCGCACCTTGGTCCTAAAGAAAACTATTTGTCTTGGAACAAATTCATCGCATCTCAAAAGAATAAATAAAGCTAGGCAGTTAACGATAGGGAACATGATAACGATTAGTGTTATATAATTAGCTATGTTCAAGTTCAAGAATGGCCAACTAAGTACAAGATTTTGTCCTGATTTGTTATTTGCAGGAAACACAATATTAGGGCATGAAAAGAAACCCCTCCCATGCACACAGATGGCTAAAACTTGTGATTGTTACATAAAGAAGCACTTAACTTCTCTAAAAATCTCATAACTGGACAATTGCACCAGGCAGGAAATCATATGCGACAGGCCAGTCTGACCGACTCTGAGCAGGAGGTCATGAGCGCTGATGTGAAAGGAAGCTCTACACAGCACTGCTCCATCCGACAGCTCCCTCTCACACACACACTCGGTACACACTACACACCGACACAGAAGCTGAACTCATTAAGGGTTTGGCTGAGGCTGACAAACGGCCCATGCCCTAGCGCACACACAGCTAAGAAAGCTACAATGCTACTATGCCTCTCGCTGTGGTGTTAGGAGGACATCCAGACTCCTCATTACACGGTGCTGCTCTGAAAGTTCTACTCGTCATCTCCTTTCAACAGTTCCACTGAATTTGACTACTTTGACACTGGCTTTTGTGTCAGCTCCGCAAGTTTGAACTTGAGCTGTTATGGACTGCTTAATGTGATTTAGACAAGGAAGAAAATTTTTTTGTCGAGTACCATCATTGACAGAATGTTAAACTACATTCAGATCACGCTAACACAGCTGTCTGATTTGTTAACTGATAGGAATATGCAAAAAACAAATTGATGTTGGTAATATTGTAAAGTTAATAAATACAAAAGATTCATTACCTGCCTGTTTTAGAATTTGATGAGAAATTTGAATAAGCTATCAGAATGCTGTAGAAAAAAAGCTTGCTATGAAATTAAATAACAAAACATATATTTCAGTAGAAAGTTCACTGTGTGAAGTAGAGAAAATATTAAAGGTAACAACCTGAACAACTTGAAGATTTGCACCTGAAAAGACAAAATAATCTTCACAAATGGTTGCATTTCTGATTGTAACTAATGTCACAAGGCAACATTTTAACAATCAGGGAAAAAAGACAAGTAAAAGGTTAAACACGTGTGTGAAGCTGGCTCCTCACGTCACAAATTACTATGAAATCAGAATTGATTGTGCTGGTTTGTGCTGTGTAATTATCTTTAATGCCTTTATAGCTTTTGACATATTATGCAATAATAATAATAAGTCATCCAGAGGTCACCAGCCTCCCCATCATGCTTTCAAATGTGAGAAAGTTGAGAAAAAATTGAATGAATTGGTATGCTGTGTTTGTTGCCGTATTGTGGTAAAATCTGTTCATACTGCTTTATATTTAAGACATTCATATATTTAGTATAAGCAATGTCGTTACTCAGCTCTCAGACACAATTGGAAAGGCCTGAGGAGAGAGAGTGGGAGGGAGACTTCCATGTATGCAGAGCAATAATCACCAGAGACATCAATTTATTACAAAATTTTTTTTAAAACTGTGATTAACTGAATAATGTCATGATAACTTAATGAATTTGATCACATATAATTATATAAACATTGCAAGGATTTTAAACATTTATTCTTGAATTCACACTAGTGGGTGTTCAGAGAGCAAAATCCAAACGTGAATTCCAAATTAGGTTACAATATATGACAGTTTTTACCTACTGAACAGAAAGATGGCCTTACCTTTAATGTTCACTATAGTAAATAATACATTAACTGAATTAATCGGTTAAAAATGAAATAATCTTTATTTTTAAAGCCACTAAAATAAAATAAAGTAAAGTAAAGAATGTATTATTATTTTTCATATTTTTCTTTTCCTTTTTTTATGGGAAAAAATAAAAGGCAGACATAGTTCTGAAATCCACTTGCTAGAGTGTTTATTAGTAGTAACGCTAATAAATCATTAAAATTATTAAGATATTAGGGTAAATGTGGAGTCTTAATTAAATGTATGGAACATGAACATGTGGGTGTGTGTGACATCACTCAGGTTTTAACAGAAAGAAAACGAGGTTCAAAGTGTGAGCTTCTTTTTGGACCTTTTTCTTCTTGACAAAGCATCACTACCGGAGAGTCAAAATGGGCAAAAATGCATTTTTGGTGCATCAGAACTGACGAGAATAAAATCCCCCATCTTACTATAACTTTAAGGAATTCACCACCTCTAAGTTGACATGAAGGTCAACTTAAGCGTTCAGCATCAAATAACCTAAATGAGCAAGGAGTGTAAATATGTTTTTTTAGCTGTAAAGTAAAAAAAAAAGTATCAATTGAAACCTGCTCACTTCTTCGTTTAGCCCCAATTGGTCAGACGTCAACTTCAGTAAGTGTCTTTCTATTGCAAAGCCAGAGAAAAAAGACATTGTAAAAGGTTGTTCATTTTATAGTAATTTGTGTGGGGTGCGAGGGCCAGCTTCACAGAGGCACATGAAACAACGATCTCAGATTCACTGTATACAGTATCACACAGGGAGGGTGTAAGACACAGAATATTTGTTTTTGTGGGTGTCTGCAAGTTCTGAGGCGACCCGCTTGACTTACAGCTTTTGGTTTAAATGGAGGCTGAACTTCCCTGTGCTCCAGCTTCTCCCAGTCCATGTACCTAAAAAAGCCATGTTCCCTGATGTCTCGCTCCCCCTCTGGACCACAGCCCAGACGCTTGCCTGGGTGTTTGGTCATCAGCTGAAAAATAACCAAGCAAAAAAAAAAAAACCTGTTTTTACACTTTCTTTCTCTTTGATAAAACAAAAACTGAAAATAAAAAAAATGAGGAAAAATTAAAGGCAACACACTTCACTTATTTCAAGTGTCCTAAGATTCATAATGGGGTTTGGTAATAAAAAGAAAAACGTAATGAAAACCCTGAGCTCGGTGAGTTGTTGTTTATAAACTTAACCATCTTATGCATTTGAAGTGCTGCTGAGGCAGGAAGAGGAACCAACCAATTATCCTCCAAATCCAAGTAAATTAAAAATCCAATTAAATTTCAAAATCACATTGTGTTTGGTTTTGTATGAGCAATTAATTATGAGACTGAAGCGAATATAAATTTATCTCAAGATCATATGAGCATCCTATCACAGCAAAAAGAATCATGATTGTTCAACCAATTGTATTCCATGTGGAGCTCAGGGGTAGGAAAACAGACACTGCCCCTATTCAAACGGAAAGAGACTTATAAACAAAATAAATATTAATACAAAAAGTAAACTTGCATTTGAACAAAAACTCTCATTCTGTCTTTCAACTTCCTAGGATGAAAAGTAAGTACACCCTAGACAGGGAACCGGTCCATTGCAGAACCACACTCACCATAATCAACCCTAAGTACAATTTAGGGGCAATCCCCTGAAGTATGTTATTGGATGGTGAGCACTTTGAGAGTACCTGTCAGAAACCCATGGAAGTATATGGAGAATTTATAGTTTTCAAAGTTTGCTTCCAATTGCAACTTTGTAACTTAGAGGCAGCAGAGCTAACCACTACACTAGAAAAAATACTATTTAAAAAGAAAATACATCATGTGAACGTAGAGAGATTTACATCTGCGTTCGGCAGATTGAAATGAGTTTATACGTTATTTTAGATGCCATATGTGAGGACCAATTACTTACGAAAACAATCTTACATCACACGATTTTCTGGATGCTTATAACAAAACAGCAGCCCTATCAGTCTCTTTATCACACTGGATGCAATTTCCTGGAAAACATAAAGTAAAATTTTTTTTCTAATTTCTTATTCAATCTTACGGTAGCCCCAAACATAAAGAAGCTGTTCATTTATTATGACTAACAGAGTTCAAACCTGAGTCAAAGAACAACACTATTTCTTTTGTGACAAGAGTATGATTGTCTCAGTGTCTCCTTAGCAACAGCTCCCAATCTATTCTGGGCCAACAAGGAAAGCACCCGTACCTGCAGTTCATTAAGAGAGAGAAACATAAAGGGGTGGTAAGAATCAACAAGAAGAAGATCCTGGTTAACCTCTGTTTTTCAAGTCTCCCGAGGATAGATCTACCAGATACTGTATAACAAGTTTACTTTCAGAAGTTTACACTTATGCTATATTGCAAAAATGTGTCGTTCTTGAATTCTAATCCCTTCCAGGACCTGCTATTTCTAAAAAAATAGGTCTCAGTGAACTCCAGCGTAGAACTGGGATTGTATGCCAGTAGTGCTAAAAATCTAGGTGTGAAATTTAATCACTCCTAAATCATCCACAGTCAACTATCAGTTGAATTATAAGAACTTTTTTTGAGAAAGTATTCGGGAACAACAGCAACTCCAACAGACTTACAAAGTAGGGTAAACGACTGCTGAGGACAAGAACAGTGTGAAGAGAGCTTCATGCAATAGGTTTTCATTGACAAGCAGCTGTATCCAAACCATACACCAACAAATGCAATACAGAGCTTTCGATGCAGTGGTGTAAAGAAAGGCGCCACTGGACTCTAGAGCAATCTAACAGATGAGTCTGGGTTTGGCGATTGCCTGAACAGAACTTGTCTGACCATTGTGCCAAGTGTAGTCTGGTGAAGTGGTTATGGTGTGGTGTTGTTTTTCAAGAGCTGAAATTGGTCCCTTAGTTCCAGTAAAAGGAACTCTGAATGCTTCTCCATAACAAAAACATGTGGACAATTACATGCACCCAACATTGTAGGAAAATGCTGACCCCTTGGTCTTCCAACACGACTGTGCACCAATGCATAAAGTAAGGTTCATAAAGACATGGATGACATAGTTTTGTGTGTATAAACAGAAACCATGCCCTCACCCAGAGAGCCATTGGGACACATTTGTGTGAACCAGGCCTTCCAAAATCAGTGTGAGGAATCACAAATGGTATCAGGAAGAATCGTTTAAAAAACCCTAAACATTGTGGACAGCGGTTGAGCTTGGACTGATGTCATATTGAACCCTAGTGATTTGGACTGGGATATCACTTAAGTTCATTTGCGGATAAAAGAAAGTGAGTGAATAGCTTTGATAATAGACTGTGCATTGAATATTGCTATAATATTGTAAGCATATGGACAATGGTTTGTGCAGCAAAGTGTGGTTCTGTTTAATCATCATTGAATAGCAGCATGAAGGCTGCTAATATAAGATTCTGATGATCCTGAACCTTATTAAGTACAATTTCATATAGGAAAGTATTTGGGTTTCCAGAGAATCTCGACTTTAGTATATTACGTTTTATTAATAGCTTATTAATATGTAGTTACATAAACATGTCTTGTTTAGTTGTTAAAGTATATTTTGTAGCTTTTTAGTTAATATATGTATGTTTTATTTACCACACTACATCTTCCTTTTCTGTTACCCTCACCAACCTGTGAGCCAAAAACCCCTATGGACACCTCTGAGCTAATTCCTCATAAAAATATCTTCACTTTCAACCTCTCCCACTTACAGAACTCTCAATAGAGTATACATTCAAAACCTTCAATATAGAGCACCGGTTGGAGCAGGGAGTCAACTATGGGCACAGCCACCAGTACTCACTATTACTCTCAGTTTTCATTAACACCACCCTTCATGAGTTTACTATTCACTATAAACTCAACTCTGTGTCCTCTGTGGCATTTCACCTCTTTGTATAAAAATCTAATATGTCATTACATTTCTGTATGGAACCTTTTTTTTTTCAGCGCAAGCCTTGCTACATTTCCCTCTCCCTCGGCTTCCATCCACACTCTCCTCTCACCTCTTTTCCCCTCCAACGACAGCTGTTTTATTCCGGGAAAACACGCTATGTTGAATATAACTAAATCGTTTGGCTATTTTATTCCAGTGAGTGACTTTAGCGTGTGTGGGAGAGATTAGGCCAGGGGAAAAGCTCAACAACTTGCTGCTTTTTCTTCAGCGCCTCAGCGCACATGAAAAATTGATGGCAGCAGAGAAAGTCTTTCCAAGCTCTTGTAAGGCATAGGTGGAGGTGGTGGTGTGGGGAGGGGAAACTCTCGCTGCTGACTGTGGAAGAATTAACCGTGTGGCACAATATTGGCTCCACACAGGGTCTATCTTTGACCCTCAATGCCTTCAGGTTCATTTCACTGAGAGGGATGTGCTCCATTGCCCACTCAAGCTTTGTTATCATTAATATAAACAGCAGGGCCAGGCCCCACACACTCACTCTTGATCGCTCACTGACATGTGCAGCTGGGCTCATGCTATCAGAGACACAGCTGGCGAACTCTTTTCCCCCTTTCCTTCCATTCATCCATTTTCCCCTGCAAAATATCTAAATACGTATTCTACAGTATCTAAAAAGAATTTGGGATGGGAAGCTTAGTGCAAGAGGATTAAGATTGTTTTTCTCCATGCATAAACTCTATGGGATACAACAGGAATGTTTATGTGTTGAAGCAGGATAACCGCAAAGGTGTTTCATTATTTATTATGATTAATCCGATTTTACAATAATATATAATCCTACAAGCTTTGTGAAATTATTTATTTTGTTTGATTAGTAGAGTTTCAGCCTGAGTAGTGTTTTGCAGAGAGGCTCACGGTCAGCTGCATTTTAACCTCTGATTAATTCTTCTATTTCAACATTTCTTTCATCAAATGAAAATAAAATAAAATATACATTATAATTTATTCTACATTTTATTAGACATTTTTAGATAAAGATGCATCTCTACTCTTTGGATTACATATGGATGCCCACACATTAACGCTAGGGAACAGCACAATTTTAACACTGAATTGAAAGGATGGCTGAGGGTGAGGATGGCGCTGTATAATTTGACAGTGTTAATCAAGAGCGGCTCGAAAGGCCAAAAAGGCCAAAGACACAAGTTTTCTGCAGCCTCACAGTCTTATCTCTCCCTCCTGGCCCTCTTCAGCCCACTCCAGTGAAGTGTGGCAGAAGAGTTCTTCAGAGATTTCAGGACTGATGCTCTTAAACTGTAACTCAGAACTCAAGCTTGCTACTTTTTAAATGAAAAATCAGATCTTTACTTTTTAGCTTTTTCAGGTCTGCTTTATCTTGATTAACAATTAATTATATTGTTAGCGTGTCCATCCTCCGTGCCTTCTCATAGTCATTACGTCTTATTCATACTTCATTTAAAACACGTCCGCACAACAGGAGACAGGAAAAACTGAAACCGTTAATTTTAACGCGTTATACAATTCAAATAATTGCATGAGTTTGACAGCACTAAAATACATATATAACAATATAACCTCACATAAATTTTCCGAACCCTACAATAGTAGGAAAAATGTTTTATTTGTTTGTAATTTTGTATTTTTGAACAGAAATGCTGTTATTATTTTTTTTTAAACATTGAACTGTGGAGTAAATGTGCAAATATTCATGTGGTAAGAACATCCATCCACTCCATGTCGCACAGTTTTGTTGCAAACTTTCCGCACACTGATGATGTGAGAGACTCCAGTGACGTAACTACTTAAACCTGAAACAGATCAGAAGTAACTATATGAACATAAAACTGTGGGGGATTTTGGATAAGGAGCGACTCTTCTCATAAAGAGACCAGTCTGAAAGTACCCTTATTGTCACAGAACCTGACAGAGGAACAATAAATAAATAAAATTATAATCAAGTCAAATAAAAAACTTCAATACCTTTCAGGAAATCACCTCATATAACTATGACCCTATATATGTGATTATTTGTCCATTGAGTGAAAACTTTTCCCTCAAGACGTTAACAGTCAGCTTAAACAAATGAAATATCATCCATTCTATGTCACAGAGCAATACATTCAAATGATAAAAAAAACTGGCTAAAACTCAACACAAAGCGTTTACCTTAAAAAAATAGTAAGATGGTACATAGCTCAATATTTGAGTCTAATTTTAGTGTATTACGACTAGTTCCTACACAAACACAGCATCTCAAATAGAAAAAGGAAAAGCAGGAGATCAGACAGACAGACAGAATGTGAATGTAACTCTGCTGTTGAGCTTTACATTGGCGTTAGACAAGCTGTATCAGGCCGTATCAGGTTTGAATCCCAAGCCTCTCTTAGCGGTGCATTGGGCTATGTTCCATATCAAAGAACCACAGCATCCCTCTTTAATCCTCCCGTATCAGAGCTGTACACTCCATCAACACTGATAATACTCTTCAATTAGCACTCCGAGCACTGCAGTCGCTCGTATCTGCTACTGCATGAGCGCTTCCTGCAGACTAGCATCCTCTTCCTCTGTCAGATTTATTAAACCATTCCCTAACCCATCCTTCTTAAAAAGAACCGAGTTAACTTGGTGCAGTTTGGTTATTATGTGATGGTTATACCAGTAACAGTATGACAGTATATAGAGTTCAGTAATTATTGTCACTGTAGATGATGCATTTACACAATGCAAAATACAGGAAATGTTTCTTTTGGTGTTTATGTAAATGTAATTTGTCTAAGTTTTAAGGTGTTGTATTCAATTGCAGAGATTTTGTGTTAAATCCCCCTTACCACTTGCTCCTCCTCAATATTGAGAGCTCCTTCTGATTGGTTAGTGGTTTGGTACACACCCTAACAGTCGGACCAAACTCCCCTTACACACTTTTGTATACCTCTCATTGTAAAATTGTATACCTCTCATTTATTTGTGTAAAAAGTTTTTGTAATTATTTATTTAGCATTTTATTATTGAATAATCTTCTTGAACGGATAGGGCCAATGTTATATAGTAGTTATAGTTATATAGTATAGCTTCAATGATGCAAAAAAATCTCTAACAGATTAGCTCCAGATAATTAAGTATTCATTAGGGATGCACCGAATATTCGGCCACCGAAAATTTTCGACCGAAAATGGCCCAAAAGTGCATTTTTGGTTTTCAGCCGAAAGAGTTTTTCCACTGAAACAACACGGCGAAACAGTGATGACGCAATCACAGCCTGCACGTGCTTGTCGGAAGCAACGGTTCCAGCAAGACATGAGTACGCGATGGAACAACACTTATTATATGTTGCAAAGGCTCTTTGACCCAAAGCGAGTCTTGGCTGCATATAGCGCAGATCACGAGCTCCGTGCGAAATTCACTGCACAACAGTGGTTCTTAATAGAGAACATTCTCTCTCTCTCATTGCCCCCTTTGAGCAGCTAGAGATCAGCTCCTCTGAATCATCTGTAGCGGACATTATTCCTTTAATCGCAGCGCTAAAGCGTCTCTTAAGCAAAGAGATTGAGACAGACCACGGATTGAAAGCAATTAAAAGTACACTCTTAGAGTCTGTCAGCACACGTTTCTCTGAGATCTATTTGGATCCTCTGCACTTCATTGTGACTACTTAAACAATGTTATTAAGATCATTACCTGTATGTGGAAATAAAGCAGCACACACAAGAAATTATCCAGAAAGCATTGAAGGAGGAGAACCTTAGAGAGATGGACAAGGAGAAGGCCTGTACATTGTTATTGAATGTACACATGAGAGCGGTAAAGTTAAACATTTAAGTTTTAATTTTATTTTTACAAATTTTTGAATTTTGTTATAGTTCAATATTGTTTTCTGTGTCTGAAACTTTATTATGAATTTATGCAATTGCAAAGCCTTGATTAGAGTAAGATTAATACACAATTGTGTATATAAAATACCACATGCACACTAAAAACATTGTATATATTACAATGATTATTGCTTATTTCCTTCTTTTGGATTGGAAAATATTTTTGCAATTTAACATATAAATTTACTGACACCAATCTAAAGTGGCCAGTGGATGCATTGCAGTTCTATGAATTCCTCATTAGCATACCGAGCATATACAATTTCTATAGAAGAGTCCATAGTAGAGCGATATCACAAAAGAGCTATATTAAGGCTTCCCAGGTTTATAGTGTGTAATGAACTAAAGCACTTTATTTTACTGGCATGGTCGCACACTAGCAATCATCTCTAGCACTGTAGCTATGAGCTACTTTGTTGTGGGATAAAGAGTTTATTTGGGGAATAACAGTTTATCATATTTAGGGGTCGAGCACCGAAGGTGCAAGAACCCTATTGTTTTTCCTCGAGACTTTTTTTTTTTTTTTTTTTTTTTTTTTTTTTTTTTTTTATTATTAGGGGTCGAGCACCGAAGGTGCAAGAACCCTATTGTTTTTCGAAAAATTCTTATTTATTTTTTTTTTTTTTTTTATTATTATTCTTTACCGTCTTTCCGGGGACTTTTGGGCACCTGAACATTAACGAAAAGTCACCGATTTTTGCACACGCCTCAGACCTGGTGAAAATTTACGTTTGATTGTGTTTCGAAAAATGAATTAAAAAAATTGGCTCTATAGCGCCACCTAACACGTTTTTGATGCTGTTGCGCAACCAGTTTCTCGTAGGCGAATGAAATTTGGTACAGATGTGTAAAGTACCAAGCTGCAACTTTTGATAATATACTTCCTGTTTCCAAAATCGACAGGAAGTCGATTATTTCGCAAAAACCTCTAAAAATCAGTGTTTTTGCTTGTTCTACACTTTGACAAACTATTCCCACAGATTTGATCCAAACTTCTCCAAACTTCTTGAGTATCATCATAAGGCATATGGCATGTGATATTGAAAAGCTTGTTCGACTATCTTAAAGTATGTGGTCGTGGCGGCGGGCCAATGTCCAAATTTCGACTCGAATCAGGAAGTTGTTATAACTCGGGCATAGAATATCCGATCCGGCTCAAACTTGTCTCCTTCTCGTCGTAGTCCAAGCCCGAGAACAGGCGTACAACAATGAACTTAATCCGTCATAGCGCCACCTAGTGCCAAGCATTGAAAGCCTGTTTTTTATAGTTTTACCCTTCTATTTCAGGCAGTGTATTGCATACACACTTAAAACTTGTTGCATGCGTGTAGGACCTTAAGACCTACAAAAAAGTAAATTTGGTCGAGTTTTGAAACTGGACGGAAAACCGGATATTTTAGGTTTTATGTAAAAAACACAGACTTCATACTTTGACGAACTCCTCCTAGGTGAAATGTCCAATCCAGCTGATAATTGGTGTAGTTAGTCGTAAGGCATTTGGGATGAAAAGTTATCAAAAACGCAGCAGTTCGTCAAGCGGCCTTTGGGTGGCGCTTTATAGCGCCACCTGAAGCGGTTTTGTAGCTGTTGCGCAACCAGTTTGTCGTAGGGGAATGAAACTTGGCACACATATGTAAATGACCAAGTTGCAACTTTTACTAATAAAGACCCTGTTTCCAAAATCGACGGGAAGACGAATATTTCGCAAAAACCTCAAAAAGTGTGCATTTTCCCTCGTTTCAAATTTTGACGAACTCCTCCTAGGCGAAATGTACGATGAAGCTGAAAATTGGTGTTGTTACTCATAACGCATTAGGGAAAAAAGTTATCAAAAGCTAAGAAGTACGTTCAATGGTCTTGGGGTGGCGCCCCAGCAAAGTTGAACCTTCAAAATTGTGCAAAAACTATTAACATAATTTGGACTTTATCTCCGTTCTAGGTAATCCACTATCAACAAAAACAGCCTGACATGATTAATCTTGTCAGGATGAACAAAAGGATATGCATCACTGTGACTGCGCTCCTAAAATTGGCTCTACAGCGCCCCTTATATGTGACCAAAAACATCGCTTTAGCTGTTTTTTAAAGCTGTTGCTCAAGCAGTTTGTCGTAAGCGAATGAAATTTGGTACACATGTGTAAAGTACCAAGCTGCAACTTTTACTAATATAATCCCTTTTTCTAAAATCAACCGGAATTGAGTTATTTCGCAAAAACCTCTAAAAATGGGCGTTTTGGTAGTTCCACACTTTGACAAACTCCTCCCACAGATTTTATCTAAACATCTCCAAAATTCTTGAGTATCATCATAAGGCATACGGAACCTTAAAATTAGAACTTTTTTTCAGCTATCATAAAGTATGTGGTCATGGTCGCAGCCAAGGTCAAAATTTCGATTTGAAACAGAAAGTTGTTATAACTCGGGCATAGAATTTCCGATCCGTCTCAAACTTGTTTCATTCTCATCGTAGTCCAAGCCCGAGAACAGGCGTACAAAAACGAACATAATCCGTCATAGCGCCACCTAGTGGCGAGCATTGAAAGCCTGTTTTTTATAGTTTTACCCTTCTATTTCAGGCAGTGTATTGCATACACACTTAAAACTTGTCGCATGCGTGTAGGACCTTAAGACCTACAAAAAGTAAATTGGGTCGAGTTTTGAAACTGGACGGAAAACCGGATGTTTTAGGTTTTATGTAAAAAACACAGACTTCATACTTTGACGAACTCCTCCTAGGTGAAATGTCCGATCCAGCTGATAATTGGTGTGGTTTGTCGTAAGGCATTTGGGATGAAAAGTTATCAAAAACGCAGCAGTTCGTCAAACGGCCTTTGGGTGGCGCTTTATAGCGCCACCTGAAGCGGTTTTTTAGCTGTTGCGCAACCAGGTTATCGTAGGCGAATGAAATTTGGTACACATATGTAAATGACCAAGCTGCAACTTTTACTAATAAAAACCCATTTTCCAAAATTAAAGGGAAGACAGATATTTTGCAAAAACCTCAAAAAGTGTGCGTTTTCGCTCGTTTTAAACTTTGGCAAACTCCTCCTAGGCGAAATGTCTAATCAAGCTGAAAATTGGTGTGGTTACTCATAACACATTAGGGAAAAAAAGTTATCAAAAGCTAAGAAGTACGTCAAATGGTCTTGGGGTGGTGCCACAGCAAAGTTCACCCTTCAAAATTGTGGAAAAAAAATTACATATTGTGGTCTGTATCTCTTTTCAAGATAATCCACTATCAACAAAAACAGCCTGGTATGATTAGCCTTAACAGGCTCAACAAAAGCATATGCATCACTGTGACTGCGCTCCAAAAATTGGCTCTATAGTGCCTCCTTACTGCCCCCTTAAATGCTTCCAAAATCTTCGTTTTAGCTGTTTTGACCCATTGAACATGTTAGAAAGCCCACCAAAATTTGTTCGAAGGTCAAAAAACTCGAAAAAGGCCGGGAGGCGGTGCTTTCGCTCCGGCGGATGCATCGTGCGAGACCCCTTCCATCGCTGCTTGCAGCTTTAATTTTCATTATTTTTTGGTCAGAAAGTGCTTTGTTCATTCATACTTAATACAATTTCCCTCTAATTCTGTTGTTACACATCTTCATACATCACACTTCTTTGCTGATTGTTGTTGCTATAACTTTTTAGCTCATGCACATACATTCTGTCATTTAAGAGTTTACTTCAATTTGGTGGCTATTTTCAGTCTTAGCTTTCATTTAGCTAATTTTTAAGTTTAAAAACTTGTTATTTACATGTAATGGGCATTGTTTCAGAGCTTCATGCACAGCCTTGTTAACCAATAACTAAATTTCCTTCTAAGCACATCATTAGGTGACTGCAAATCTGTACTTCTATTGGCCTTGACTACTAGACACTACAACACAAAGTAATCACTCACAAATGCTATGATCCAATCCATGTATTTAAATGCCACATATAACAGTTTAATGTAGATTAGGCATTAAACATTATACACGTTTTTATTAACACTACTAGAAATTAATGATCCATAAGGGTACTTTGGGCATCAAGGGAAAGCAGCAGTTGTTTAAGCAACCCCGCTCTGCATGTGTCTGCTCAGATCTCTCCTTGACTAGATCTATATTGGAGTTGTGGATGTACAGTTAGTGGCATCAATAAATGTTCTTTCTGCTGATGTCCTGTCCATGAAAGCTTTCACCCCATCCAATAAACCTCTCTGTCTTCAGAAGCACATGATTTACTAGAGCTTTTTAAACCAGAATAAGGCATCAACGTTTTGATTATGACAGGTTCAATTTAAGAATCTGTCCTCTGCAAATCACAAGGCCAGACTAGATTAGTCATTCAATTACTGCGCCGGAAGAGCAATTGCTCCTCTTGGTTAAGGGAAATACCTCATTTATATTGCATGGCTCCATTGTAGCTTTCCCGGCTACCCCCAGCGCCTAAAGCTGCACTTGTTTAAACTTACAGCATTTTCCAATCTGTCTTAAATGTCATGGATTCATTTGCTATTCTTGCTCTATTTTTGGAGATTGTTGGGGTGAGGGGGCTTCAGGATCCAAGAAACATTTCGAATGGAAGAATAAGGCTATTAGAAAAGTTCAGTAAGCACTTACAGCAAATCCTGGTAGGACAATAGGCCTTAAAAACAGATGGGGAGTAGACAGAGACAAGACAAATAAAAGACCAATCATCTATGCGTACGAGAGTAAAGGACAGATTGGGACAGGTTGGAAAAAGAAGTTGGTCTTTATTTATCAGGCTTTGCCCAGCACCATGCTGCATTTTCATGAAGCCAGTCAAAGCGAGACTGCATTCAGATTCCGTACGCAGAGGCTTGATTCATTATTTAATGCTCGCATTAGCATGAATGTATTAGAGCACAGGTCCCTCTGGAGACACCTGCTCTCTCATCTACCTTTCCGCTTTATATTCCACAGCTTCCTGTCCTCCCAAGACCAAAGATTTTCATTGTCCTAACTCAAACCTCGCCAGGCGGCATGTTGGGTAGAAGATGATCAAAGCTCAAAGAAAAATCGACTTCTGAAGAACATCTCTAGGTCTCATTCATCTTCTTTCATTCATCTCCTATAACCGCATTTGAATCCTAATTATGTTCAGGGGTTCTAGTGGAGTCTATGTTTGCTCACTAAGCATTAGAACAACCCCTGGGCTGATTGACAGTTCCCTGCGAGGCTACATGAACTCACCATTAACATAAGGCGCATTTTATAATTTCTTTATAAAATAAATTATTATGTTTATATTGAGTAATTATGATTATGTATAAATTGAATTGTTATAATAATGTATTTAAAAATATTTTATAATACCGTTTAGATAACACCATATGCGAGCAAATTCTAATTTGGTTTAGTTTCTGTCAGCAAGCACCAATTGTAGCAAAAGTTTTTAGTCATCTGATGCTGAGCTTGCTGGGAAATTTAGGCCCAGCGCCACTGCATGCAAGTCCCTTCACATGTCACATAAATAACAATTATCATGCTAAAAAGGAAAAAAATATGGAATTTTGATAATGTTTACATCATATCATGATTAACATAAAAGCCAAAAAAGTTTTTTAAGTTTATTTACACTGTTTAGCTTTTAGATTTTCAGTTCTTTTCAGATTTCAGAGATCTTTGTTAACCACTCATTCACATATTAGAAAAATTGTATATCATATTTTATTTTTTAGATTTGGTGCAGTTATTAAAAGAATACAGAGATGCAGAGTTTTTTTATTTTATGAAATTTTGTGTGTGTGTGCCTGTGTGTACGCGTGTGTGTTTTTATATTTACATTTTTAAATCAATTGTAAATATAACTTAGAGTTCATAAGGTCTATCTGTGCAACAGTTTACCCTCTAAACTATCATACTTGGTTGCCAAACATTTTCTGTGCTCCTTTTTATCATTTGAGCACCTGCCCCTCAGAAGGTCTCTGCACGGCCATGATTATCATTCAGTTTTACGCTTCAGCCTGAGGAGCTTTTTAATTCAACCCTGCTTGAATAAACACAACACAACACAAATTAAAGTGTTATGAAACAAGGGGTTTTATAACCCTTTAAAATACATTTTCTATAGTATCACAATTTAGGAGAGGCTATTTACTGTGACAGTAATTTGTGATCAATCTGGTACACAAGGCCTCTAAATTCTCATTGTCATTATACTCATTTGTACCTCATGGTAATATGAAATACAGTTATTAATGCTTCCTAAAAGCCCATGCATCTTGTAAGGATTTGTAAGAAATTCCCTTAGGAACAAATGCATACTGTCCCTTGCACAATGTTTCCTCTTCCTCTGTGGCAGACAGCCTGGCTTTCATTCTTCTACAAAACTCTTTTCCCATGCTCTCTATTGCCATTCGTTCATTTCTGGCGCCACAGTGACAAGGAAAAGAAGAGAAGCATGTAAAGAATAAGTAAAAAGCTGCACTCCCTGTCAAGCACTTTTTAGGGAATATGTTCCACCATTGACTGAGATGCCCCTGACATTGCAACGCTTTTGTTGAGGCTTTATCTTGAAAAACAAAAACAGAAAAACTAATATCCATTCAGAGTCAGTGTAGCCCTGCTCCAGTGAAAGCAGGGAACTAACAGAGCTTGGCTCCTGGGTTCTGCACGCAGCTAAGAGTCATTGGCATTCCGACTGTGTAGTGACTGTGGCCGTGTGTTTGTGTGCTTTTATCTGCTGGAGAGAAGATCTCTCAAATAAAGAATTATATCGTGTGTATTTGCTGCTTCACCTGCCTGCACTGCAGTCTGAAGCAGCCCTGGCTTGCTAATAGCAGGGAAAGGGAGACAGAAAGACAGAACTGGGGGTCTCTGAGACTGCTGTGATGTGCATACTGAGAGTCTAGGTCAGGGGTTGTGGCATATTTCAGAGCTGCAATGACCACTGCGGCTATGAATAAGTGATTCATATTACAACGCATGAGGTCATATAATTACTGGACATTTTCATTCAAAGGAACTGGCAGACTGCAGAGACAGTCACCTTGAAACATTTCCAGGAGTTTTTCAGGGACGAAGTGATAAGAGCTTTGAGTCAGCTTGACCTGAAATTAACCCTTTGTCTGCAGCCTAAATCAGACCAAGAGGTCAAGAAGTCACTTGCTGTCAAGAGGCTGTTTGCCTCCATGGGTGGGTGTTCTTACTGCACCAGCTTATCTTCATTCTGGGTATTAGTTTCTATAGAACATTTAGGTTTCATTTGTGCTTATACAGATTTCAGAATGATCAGGGCAAGTTTCGTGCTGTGTGTTTTAGGTAAATAATGTAGGGTAATTAGGATGCTCTATACACTGAAAAACTAATCTAGGTAATACATTTGAGGTGACAGTTAAAGGGGTTAAAGATTCCTCCCTATTCACGTAGAATAGCCTACAGTGTAAAAAGATTGAGTAAAAATGACAGGACAAGCAATTTGTTAATTATATGGAATCAATCAAACATTATGGTTTATTGGTATTTATTTCCATATTTTCTAAACATTCTGGGATAGTCTTCAACAGGTGTCCTTATATCCTAAATACTTGCCGGCTGTTGATATCTTTTTTTTCAGTTGGTGAGCGGAGAAGATAAAGCTTTCACTTTTTTACTAAAATACACGATAAGATTATATGTTTCTGTCTAAGGTGTAGTAAACTTACTCATGCAACTCTGACGCATTGTAATCGCATATTAAATCAAAGTTAAAACCAACTACAGGCCCTACCTCATGGTGTAGTGTGTACAATACAATACAATGCAATACAAAAATATTTGTTGAATTAAAATGTTATGTAACACTACAGAAATATCCCATTCAATCAATTTTTTATTTTTTTTGACAGAATGGTTTTCCTAGTGTAGGAAAAAATAGCCCTCTTTTTAAATACCTTTCCTTTGACAATCAGAGTACAGTTTTCAAGATTTAAACTGTTTTGTATATTACCTTTTAAATCAAATGAAAGCTTATTTTTTTATGCAACACACTACAACACAAAGACCGCCAAGGGTGCTAAACATTGTAGCAGCTGAATAAATCATACACAGCATAGTAAAAAAAACACAAGATGCAACAATCCAACAGAAATATTGTAGAACCACAAACTACAAGTCGCACAACCAAACCTCGGCATCAGATTGGCTAGATTTCAGGAGAAGGCAGGCTCTTGCTCAAAATGGTTCATCTTTACAAACCTGATTAGAAGCATTGTGTTGGATAACTAGAGAGGATATGCTAATAGCACTCTAAAATTAAGCCCAATTTGTTGCTAAGTGTTTTAGAAAACTGCAGATAAATCTAGATGGTAAGTGGTTAATCCCGATCGTCCTAATTAACAATATATTAAAGCAATTGAGCTGACTTTGTGTTAACCTAACAATATAACGTATTATTCATGAAAATTATAACCACATAACAACTTGATTTGGTCATAAATGCATTTGTACTACTATAACTGGTTCTTGTAGAGGTAGAAAAGCTTGGTCAGTGGCTCAAGGTAGTGAAGTGTGTGGGAGGCTCACCCCTTTACAGATGGCCACAGCCTCCTTGGACATGGATTTAGGGTAGGACACATGGTGCTCCATGATGGATTGAAACAGCTCGTCTTCGTCCTCTCCATCAAACGGTGGCTACAGAAAAAGACACAGAAAAGAGAGACAAAAATGTATTGATTTTATATCATTACCTATAATTTAAGATTTTTTTTTACCCAAGATACCATGGTTTAATGATACAGACAAGAATCACATTTGTTACTTTCCAACATGTGCCATGTGTTTTCCAAAATGCCACTAAGTTTTAATTTGTTTAGAGGAGACTGTAAAAAAGAATTTTGAAGTCCATGTTACAGTAGAACAGCTTCAACAGAGGTGACTTTCTTTCTTAAAGTTGCACCCGATAGGCATGAATTACTTGTCGATTTGCAGAATGTAATTAATAAGAACTGACCTTGAGACAGGAAGAGGTGGTTTACTCCAAGCATAAAATAGCAAATGAAACAGGCTGACTGACTGAAAGGAAAATGAAAAATACTGAAACCTTGATGTAAGTTTCATGACTCTTACCTGACCAGCCAACATCTCGTACAGCAAAACTCCGAAAGCCCACCAATCCACAGACTTCCCATACGGCTGGTAAGCAATGATCTGAAACAGACGCACACAGAGCGTGAGGCGTACATAGAACCAATTATAAGTGGAAGATGCTTCAAGGACAATTCTAAATAATAAATTCAATCTCACCATGGGCGCGATCATACGTGTCTTCAAAGCTAATATCAATGGTGCTTTTTAAACGCTGTCTCGTTGAGTTCTAACTTTTCTTCCTATCACCATGAATTAACCGTAAAGCTTCAATAGCCTGATTTTTCTCTCTTATAACGTACTAATCAAATACTCAGCACAAAGAAGGTTCAGTCTGGATTTGGGAAGTGTTGTTGAGTCATGCTGTTGGAGTCACACTTGAAACAGTACCATCTGCTGCTTTGTGAACACGAGGCCTAATCAGCCTAACCCTGTAGCATGAAAACCCTGCTGGGTCACTTCACAACACTCTATTAAAACACTCTGAAAATTGTCTTCATAACTGTATAACTTAAATGAAGGTTTTTATGCTAAAGGTTTTATGTTTTCAATCACAAAACGTTTTTATAGTTCCATTTAACTTACGCAAAAAATACAATTTCCAATTTTGTATATTTATGTTTTACAATAAAAGAAATGATGAAAAAGTGAAAAGTGGAAAGATTTTATTCTGAAACATGTTAAATTATGAAACATGTCATGCTAAATTAGTCTAAACTTCTGCCAAGTCGGTTTTCAACCTGACTATAAAAAACATCTACACTTATACAAACTTGGTAGTCATTTTTCCATGATTACATTATCAGCAAAATAATCCTTTTTGATTTTCTTTTAGTTTTTCTTGACAAAATGATGAGTGGATTAATTTAAACATCTTATTTCTATTTTTCAATCTGGCATCCCTAGCCCTTCACGCGCACGCTAACAACAAACAGAAGCAGATTCATGAACATTATAAACAAATCAGATACAAACAATACAAAGCGAGAAAAGTTTGTTATGATACTATTGTCAACTCTTCTTGTGTTTTACTGAAAACAAAGGAGTTATGGATATAAAAATGTCTCAGTATTTTGCTAATAAGATAAAATAAGTCCAAAACCACAGCATTTAAAAATTATTTAATGCTATAGTATCTGAATGCTTGGTTTGAGCTCTGCATGACTGAGACTTCACCATTATAGCCATACTGTAGATGTAACAAGTATACGTTCTTAAAATAAATAGAAATATACAACATTTTCCCCATAGAACATTTATGTTTGGTATGTTAAATTCATGTCTCCAACATCCAAACACTCTTGTTTTTCCACCTCTCTTTGCTTTTGGTACTTGCTTCTGGGAAGAAAGATGAAGATTCTCTGGAGTTCTTGATGATTTCATGCTTCGTATAAACAAAAAACAACTTTTGGAGTTCCCTTTTATGTAAGCTTTTATTCTTTAATCTGGATGATTGTATAGTTTTGAGTGTTAAGTCTTCTGCATTTTTATTTAAAAGTGAACAAAGGTCTACTACCCTAATCACTTACCAATTGTTATTTGTGGTTCTGCTCGTGCCATTCTTAGTTCAGGTTGGGCTAAGAACAGCATATTGCATACTTTATTCTTTAACTGGAAAACTCATTGTTGACTTAAGAGATTGTCAGAGGTTTATTTTCACTGATCTTGTTGTATAAACTGTTATTCAAAAGATAAATTTTTAAACATAAATGCAAAAACATCACCCTTTATTGTCCAGATAACAAACACATTATGTCAAAAAATTCAGGCAACACAGATTTGTTTAAAAAAATGCTGTCTCCTCCTGTAACAGTTTTTATTTTTATCTTGTTTGTGTTAGAGAGTTCTGACAGCTTTTTCTCTTGTGTTTTATGTAATTTGTTTTAAACTTAATTTTTAGTGATTTTTTCATCTTTGTTAAGTTTTTACGTTACTTAAATCACATGACGGATAGCTGTCAAAGCTGTCATTTTCTTGTGCGTTGTGCTTTGGACAGAAGCACAAAGCTCATTATCTTTAATTTTTTCACCTGTTCTCTCCTCATTATTCCTTAATTGCCTATCCTTTATATTCTTCTGTGTCAGTTACTTTCTCACTAGTTAGTTTCTTAACAGTTCCACTATGTGCAGACTCCCCCCAATTTTTGTGAAGCTTCTGTTTTATGGAGCAAGAAATTCATCATCTGAAAATCATGTAAATTTGTGTTGATTTGAATAATTGACAATTGTAATTTAATAAACCTCTATATTATATTATTATATTCAAACATGTTTTGAAATACATTTTCTTAACTTGAATATTAAACTTCTGAAATGCTATAAAACATATTTTTTTAAGGCAGAATTATTTTAGACGTATTTTCAAACCTTTTTGGTTCTGAATTTCTAGATGGTAGATATGCAGCTTATAAAAACACAGTTTTACATTTTAAATATTAAGAAATTCAAAACATGAAATTCAATATTCTAAAATTCCAACCGCAAAATTCAGATCCTGCAGAAAGTAGGTCAGGGGTCATCAACAGGGAAGAGTAGATGATCACTGAAGAGTCGATCAACAATTTTGTCTCACCTATGATTTTTCTGGAAAAGTGTGCAGCTCAGAAGGCAACATTCTTCTTCTTTTATTAAATTACAATTGTGAATAATTCCAATAAACAAAATTCAAATTCAGATTGTTTTGGCAGAACAGTATGGTTACCTCCATACTGATACTAACCTGGGTAGTTTTTAATTTTTTTAACTGCTTTAGTTCACTTTATATTCCCTGGTTAATGCTTACTGAGGTTTCCACCATTGTTGGCAATCTTGGCTTTGTGTTTATTGTCCTCTTTGTAGTTCAAAAATGCTGCATTTAGGTCCCTACTTTTTACCACTCATCAGCATCACACAATGGCTTGAGCTCTTCAAAAAAAAAGCATTCTATTTTGTATTTTTCAATATAAAAACTTAAAGTTCAAGAGTTTAGTTAAAAAAGGTGAAATGTTATATCACAGGCACACATGTAATATGCAGGCCACTGGCTCTTCCACTCAGAGATAAATGCACAGGCGATCCAAGCACTCACCTCAGGAGCGATGTAGTCAGGGGTCCCACAGAAGGTCTTGGTTGTGATTCCATCATACATGTTCTCTTTGCACATGCCAAAGTCAGCAATTTTGATATGACCCTCCGCATCCAGCATGACGTTATCCAGCTTCAGATCTCTAAAGCACAAAGGTGTAAGAAGATAAACCTGCAAGTGAGCTTGGAAGGCTTTGATTGAAAATAAAGAAATGACAAATGGGTGAAGAGGTTATTTAAAAGAGTTATGGACACCTGAAATACACTTGCACTAAAATGTGCAAAATCACTATAATAGAGTCTCATCCTTTGTCATACTGCCTGTAAAATCGTCTTGAATGCACCATTAAAATTAATGGCACAGGCCTGCTCGAGCTGCTTTATAAAAGAGAAAGCTGGATGAGCTTGATGAGGGAGAAAAAAGTGCTCTGTTAAGAATTCATGAGTGTTGTGTGTTTGCAGTGGAAACATGCGGTGAAGGTTTTGAGTAAACCGCCTCGTAACTAGCCTTGCTTCCTGTTCAGACCCCCATCCAATCAGTGGCCAACTAACTTTAACACTCAATTGTCATAAAAGTTTTTCTTAGTATTCTGTGTTTTACAGGTGATTAAAATGAATAAATCAAAAGATGTGTCTGTTTCAATGATTCTGAAAATGTTTTCATTATCTTAAATAGTTAAACAACAGTCTGCTGTATTGAACTTCTTCAGACCCTGTGGCAGCATTGGTTTTGCTGCCACTCACCTAAACACTGTATTGACTCAGAGAAAGATCAATTGCTGTGTGAACGAAAGTGTGTTTAGGTGAGTTTTAGTCTACATGGGACAAAATAAACCTCAAAATGTGTCATACCTGAGCATTTAAGAAGCTATTACTAAGAAAAACTACATGTAGTGAATGAGACTGAGACGTGTGGTAAACTCACCTGTATATAACACCCTTCAAATGGAGGAAAAACAGGCCTATCGCGATTTCTGCTGCATAAAACCTAAACACACACACACACACAAAAACACACTTCAGAAAAGTATAGTAGATCAGTCAGTTTAGCTGTGCAATAGACTGTTTTGAACATGAATGATTCTTTCTAAATCTGAGATTTTTCTTTTTTAGCAGTGTGTCATCAGCACAGAGGTAACAACTGACAGAAGCAAAAAAAAATCTGATTAGATATGGGTTTAAATTGGTGATCTAAATCGACAAAACTAATGGAGTCAGGAGTGGAAATATTTATTTTTGTCAGATCCAAAAATGTCTGGTTTTAACATTGGAGTAAAAGAGAACCTGCTCACTTCTGGAGTCAAGGAACTGCAATTCAATAATTTCCTATCATGCATCAAGAGGGAAAGCAGGAGGTTTCCACTTGATAGATCCCATATGCATCATGGCAGTAACAGGATAGTCATCAAACAAAAACTAGCCCAGGTAAAAAAAAAAAAGGCAGCAGTATAAAAACCTCAATGGGGAAAACCGCTCTTACAAAACAAAAGAGCAACAATAATAACAACAACAACAACAACAACAACAATAATATTTAACTTTATTTTAAAAAGCACCTTTAAAGCATTTACAGTACATTTACATTAATGCATTTGGCAGACGCTTTTGTCCAAAGCGACTTACATTAAAGCTTTATTACACCTTCATAATTGGCACGATGCATTAAAAGTTTATTATAGATATATTCTAGATATCTTCTAGAAGTTTAATAAACCTTATATATAAATATTAAGGTTTAATGTAGATATAATCAGGTCGTAAAAGTAAAAAAATAAAAAACTTAATAAATCATTAACAAACATAAGCCAGTAAAAAAAAACTGTTTTAATAATTGGATTATAAATGGCCTAACTGTGTAGTGCTGAGCATTGCAGAGTTTCACAATGTTACTGTATAGACAAAAAAGCTCTATTTCGCATTTCAAATGTTTTCATGTTAATTGCAGCTTATCACTGTATATTGTGTCTTTCTTTCATGCCACAAAAAAGGAATAAATAACTAAATGGACAAACAAACAAACAAACAGTATTTGTTTTAAACAAGTAAGCAAAAAACAAACAAATGGATAAATGAATTAATACGACACCTCAACACTTCTTTAAGGTCACAAAACTTGCAATCTGATACAAACAAACCTGAATGCCAAGGAAATATAACAGCTACTGTTTTTTTTTCTCACAACTACCGTGTTCAAGTCTGCAGAAACTTTTTCTCTGCTGTGAAGTTGGTTATTTAAGGTGTGTCTATGGGATCTATCATTGCCAATAGCTTCAAGCAGAGTGTAAATGAATTCCAATTTCAGTTCTTTTCACAGTAAATAGCTTGGTATGATCCAAAAGTTAGCAAAATGCACACTCAAACAGCACGCAACTTCTGGATATGCTCAGAATTCAGCATTCCCAAGACCTGCCAACTAAATAATAGAGGAGCGTGATAAAGGTGTGTTATATGCTGAGAGCAAAAAGACCGGAGCCTGCCCTCAGATAAGACTTTTGTGAGATAAAGGAAGCCAGGGACCTGTTATTAATACAAGAGCGCTCTCATCTGTTATTTATCAAGTGCCATGTTTCTCTGTCCCATATTTTAGAGCAACATTTACAAAGAATTAGCATTCATGTTCAGCGACTAATCCAGTTGGGGCTGGAGCAGGAAACAGGCCTCGCTACAGAGCCAGATAATGTCAGAAGATAACTTCTGCTTCCAGGCCATGAAAGCAGCCTTGGGCTATCACTGCATGGGGAGGGAGAGGAAGAGATCAATTTGCTAAATAGTTGCGACATGTCTACAAATCCCAGAACTCTAGGTTTGTTAACTTACAAGAGCAGTCGAGGGAGTCACATGCTAATGCTTTACTTGTGAGTACATTGGTTTGCTAACACCTTTCTAATTATGACTGATTATGAGTGCCATGGTAAGAAGAGGCAAACAAAAGAAACATCGACTTATATTTTTGTTGTTACTTTATTAGATAGATTTAGAGACACATTTTCTTGTAGGGTTGGCAAAAAAGTAAGCTTTTTAAATGTTTCATCAAAATAATGAGGTGTTTTTGTGTTTGCTCGACAACCCCTCTTTTTTGCAATGAGAACCATCACAAAATATTCAAGAGAGAAAAGGGCCCTTTAATTACTATTATTATTCCCCCCACTTGAACAAATTGCTATAATATATGTATATAGAAATGAAGCATATCATTAAAGAGTCATTGTAAAGAACTCCTCTGTCAAAGTGATTCGAGTGAAAAGTGAGGTTTGCGCAGACATAGCCCTGGATGATCCAAAACTTTGTATTTCACTTGGATTGTCTTTGCTATTGACAAAATGACAGCAGAATTTTACATATTAATGTTTTATTTTTACATAATTTACATATTATGTTAAATGGTACTCTATGGCATATTGAATTTGTTATTAATAAATAACTTCCAATGCTTTTTACATTACTACAGTAATAGACCTGCAACCTGTACAGGACATTTACTAATTAATTTATCAACAAAATGTTTGTTTCTTTATCTATATTTTGGAGTCACAATGGATTTCATGTGACTAATAAAATGTCCTTAAAAATATGCTAGCCTTCTGAAAGGTTCGTTCCTCTTCAGTACTTTGGTAAGAAAAATTTTGCACTAATTATAGCCTCATGACAACATGGCAGGGTTTCTTTAATTTTGGGGAATTTTTGCATTTTGGGATCTCCGCTTCTTCATGTTCCTCTTGGCAATAGCTCAATGTTCAGTGGGGTTTAAATCAGACAAAGTTTTGTTTTCCAATCAAATACAGTTATTCCTTCACTCTTAAACCCGGTACTGGTTGTTTTTTGTGGGTAGGTGCCAAATCCTGGAATAAATAACATTCCAAAAACAGTGGGACGCTTGAAGTGCTCTAAACTTTTCCAGTAAACAGCAGCTCATTAGCGCATCACTGATGCTTCTGATGTAGTTTTGGGTCAGGGATAAATAGACGGATGGAATTGTACAGCTGTAAACCTTGTCCTGTAGACGTCTGTATGTAATGGCTCTTGATATACTGTCCACACCTATAAAGCTCCTGCTTCTGAATACTCCTTGCCTGGGAATCCTCTCAAGCTGCACTCAACCCAGTCACATGCACACCTATTAAGGCCATATTTTTCTATTTCTCTTAAGACTCTGTCAATACACTTTTTTAATACACTGTGAAAGCATATAGCTTTTTTTTGCATGTGATTTTTCAGGCTTTTCCTCCTTATGGAGGGTGTCAATGAAAGTCATCTGCACAACTGACTCCCTCCTAATTCTGATTCCTTCTAATCTAAAATGAAACAATTACAAAGTTGTGATAGCTAAATGATTACAAAGTTGTGATATGGGTAGCTAAATGGGAGTCTGGAGCCCTCACCCTCACTATTTACTGCTGGCTGCAACAAGTAATTGATATCCCTCTCATTCAATTTGAGCTATATGTAAATTATTTTTGTTACTAGTCATGATTGTTTCTACTGCCGGCGAGATGCGAGTATGTCCCACAATACGACCTCAGCGCACCCTCGCGGGCTTGAGTCAAGGACCCCTTGCGTCTGGCCTTCTTGACCTCACCAGAGTGTGGACTCGAAGTCTAAAGTCCGGAGTGTGCCATTTAATACAGGGCCTTAGAAAATCAATATCAGATCTAATTATATACCAATAATAATAGCCCTTTAATGTTTGTCATGATATTCAGTTTTTTTAAATATAAATTTTTTTTTTCAATCTTTAATCCTTAATCTTTGAAAATGAATTTAATAAAAACATATTTCACTTCATAAGAAGTGAACTATTAACATTTTCATCAATTTTCTAATTTTGAACGTGTACATTATAGTATTTAATTGACATTTACACTACATACATACTACATACTCAAAATTGCATTGTTGTGTAATTGTGTAATCGGCTTGGAAACCAAAGAGAATGAGTGTTCATGTTTTTGTGAGCACAAAAAATCAAAAAGGACGATTATTATTACATGACAATTCCTAGTAAAAACTCCTAAAACCAATTTGAGACAGGAGAATAAATATCAGCCCGCCTTTTCAGTGGTTAAGAGGAGCTAACAGAGCCGGTGCTCACTTGAATTTGGTTGGAGAGAATTGGAGCTGGTTCACGTTTATTTTTTGTATCTGATTAAATATATACAGAGTAAAAAAAAATTAAATAGCTGTGACAAAAAGATTACATGCTTTACACAAACAAATTCTGTAATCAGTGCCAACTTCGCTTTTCAATGTGTTCATGTGTATAGACTGCTTGCATCTGAGCTTCTGTGCATCAAACAAAGCCATTGATCATGTTTGGAAGCGGTCTTTAGCTGCATTACAGGGAAAAAGCTGTGAGCCCACTTCTCAGGCCTATCTTAATTGTAAATGACTGGCATTACTAATGGACTGAGATTTTTTTCTCTTCATTTCTCTTAATCATGGCTCACTTGTTGTTTCCCTTAATTGTAAGTAGATTTGGAAAAAAAAAGAAAAGATTTTTCAAAAAATCCCCCACTTGCCTTTTTATTCCACAAATTAAGAATTAGTCGCTGATTGCTTGATTTAATTATAAAGTGGCATTCACAGGTGTCCATCCCTCTCTATTCAAATCAGGTTCATAAACTGAGCGACATTCACACACCTCAGTGAAATTAATTTGCAGCAAATTAACATGCCATTACCATCTAAACTAATAGCAGCTAAATGACTTCTCGTTTAAGTCTTAAGTGTTTGTCTACATTAGCTGCATAGCAAATGATGGCTACGCATTCATATGCCAAGAGAATTGGGGAGGAGGAGCAAATTAAAAAGAAATTTAAGAATAAAACTTAGAATGATTCAGGCCTTTCATTGTTCCTTTCATAAATCATAGCTTCCATCTAAGTTTTCTTTTACACATGAAAACTTGGATCTATTCTCTTCACACTTGTTACAATGAGCAAAAGTCAAAAGGTTAGCTCATAGGTTGCTCATAATCATGCTGACCTTTGAACTGCAGTGATCCTCATAACCAACACAATGGCATTGCTGCTTTCTTCTGGAGAGACAGTCTAATTCTTTATGATAAAGGGCAGACAGAAAGTTGAAAGAAGAGCAAATAGAAATGAAGCTTGTTAGATGTGGAGACAGAACGTGGTTATGCGCTGCGATTTCTTCAAAGGTTAGCTCAGTCATCTTCTGTCGAGGTGCTGTCCACACTCGGATCATCCACAAACACCTGCCTATTTGACTTCTCAACATTCTGCCTTCAAATTAGTTACTAAAATAGTAAGGGTGGTTCGTATGAATTGATTCCAGAACATATCCGATTTCAGTCAGCCTAATTCACGTTTCTAAAGGGGCTTATTTCAAAATGACGATGGGTGAAAAGTAGAAGCCATGCTGAGCAGGTTGATGTCTATTCCAGAATCACATTCTTTCGCTTCTCTTCCAAAGACAATTTAGAGGCTTCAGTTACACTAAAGAAGCATTTTGGAAGGTGGGAGAAATGGAAGGTGGTGGTGCTCTTAGGAAATGCATTCCAGCATGATGAGTACATGTAAACAGTAAAACCTGGAGAGTATAGAGAGGGTGACCAGTCAGGCTGTCTCAGGTCGCCTCGAACGCGTTTCCTTGTGCAACAGTTTTCAGTAATTCGTGTTACCATAGCTTGCTGTCAGATGGCACTAAGATTCTGATTTTCTCAGTATGAACTGTAAGCAATTTGTTGAACGTTAAAACACAAATAAACATATAAAGCTTAACATAAAGTATTCAAAATCTACTTAATATTAAGAACCTTATAGCGAATGATGAAACATGTTTTAAACTTTAAAAAATGCATATAAGCATAGTACATGAGATAAACATAGCTCTATCTTGTGTGTACTCTCTAAGAGTACACACAACACTCGACCAGAGAAGCTGTTATCTGAAGCTGTTATCATCTAAATAGCAATTTTTTAAAATTATACATATTTGTTTTTCATAATAAAATTCACTATATTTTTCATAACTGTATGTAATAAAATAAATTCTAAAATTAAATTAACTCTAAAGAAAAGGTGCAGATAGACTCATAATGTAGATACTGAGCGTTTTCTAAGATTTAGTAAGCAGCATTTATGGAGATATGGTTGTGTTCCTTCTCGGGAAGTTGTTTATGAGCGTGTAGACTCCTGTGAAAGATAAGAAATATCTCTAAGAACATTTCCCATGTATAGAGTAACATAATTATATCATGTATTAGATAATATTATATCATATATTAGATTCACTGAACTTGAAAGCTGTTCGGTTTCAGTCTTTGCATCTTTAAAAAAATTATTTAGACACTGTATCTCTCATTAATTTCATAAAGGTGTTTTCAATATAGTTACTCTCATGGAGAATGGAAGTTTATATGTTTTTGCTTATCCAAAGGTTTGTGATCATAACAAGCTACCACATAAAACGAGCAGCTTTTCGAAAATATCCAATAATGTCAAAAATGGTTAAAAACTTCCAAGATTGCGGGTCACTTGAGGCTGGTGTTAGAAGTAGATCTCATTTACTCTCTATGTTAGAATTGCCATTCCTTACAGCCAGGTGCAAAATCTGTTTTTGTTTATCTTGCAGGATTTCTCCTTCTACAAAAACACACTGATACCTCCATAGTATCAAACACCTAATGGCATACAATAACATTGAAGTTATCATGAAAATTATGAAAAACAATCCAAATAAAATAGATGATAATTTCCTTTAAAAAATGCACGAAAGCTTTATAGAAAATATCTAATGACAAATTCTATAGCATGCATATAAGAAGCCCTTAAAAAGAAGCCTTTTCTTTAACCACATGAACCATTTGCACCATGTTGCTATGGTTACCATGGTGTGTTCAGGAATGAGTCATGGCCTATACAAACAGGATTATGAATTATGTAATTAATAATAATGTTACATTTTATATGGTGTATGTCAGGGAGTGCAAGTTCAATCCTAAAGAGCCACAGGCCTACACATTTCAGATTGAGCCATCATAAAACACACCTGATCATACCAATTCAAGGTGAAATATGCCTTAAAAACACTTATGGAGTACTTGGTTGCTGATAGGGTGGGTACCAAAACAAACTTGTAGCCAATAAACAGAAACTAAAGAAAGTATTGCAATTAAGATATACAAGACTCTCTCATACTTTAGACACATCTACATTATGTGGTTGGTTTGTATAAAGTAAGACTTTTAAAAGCCCATTTCAAAGCTCCTGTGCTATCTGTTTAAAAATATTTTCTGTTAAGATGATGTTATTCTAATCTAGTTTTACCACAAGGAAGAGAGATAAACAGATGAGCAGAGTGGCAGAAAAAGAAAAATACATAAACCAGACACAAAAACAGAGACAGGGGAGCAGGTTGCAATGGCATTGGAACACCTAATTACATATTATGCTGAGTAGACAACTATTATCTCCATAGGGAGAGCACATAAGGAGGATCAACATTAGCAATACTTAGCAAATAAGTCCACGGTCACTTTGAAGTGACAACACAGCCCAGCGGGAAACACTTTCTCCCTGACCCCCCGAAATCTACCCCAATACCAAATTAAGAAAATTAGTTTGGAGTGGGAAAAACAAACCCTAACTGTTTTCATAAGACCATAAACTGAGCAGCATCAGTTGGTAATTTAGTAGCAGTTTTAGACTCAGAATTAATGTGGAAATGATTTGAAGTGTGATGAAATACAACTGAGAGGTTCCAGATGAAATCTGAACACGAGCAATCACAAAATATGCCTTTGAGCGCATGTTCAAGTTAGCTGATAAACAATGAGCTAATCAGAGAGCTCAGAGTGAAATAAACAGTTATTATAATCATTATTTCAGCAGTGCAAGTTCTTTGATTTCATCCTTTATATGCTGGATGGTGATTGAATAGTTTAACTCATCTCATCATAGATTTCGCTGATCATGAACCTAACACGTCTCTCCCTTCAAAGAAATTTATCTAGTAATATCAACCCTTCATTTGCTTTTCATTTTGATCAGCCGAATCATTGAATCGTTGCAGAATGTTGACTCGACAGCATTTAGAAGAGATACAGTATTTACTCACACAGCATGGGGCTCCTTAAACTTGCCAACCTGCTGGATATGGTACATAAGATCCCCACCATTGATGTATTCCATGACAAAGTACAGACGGTCCTGCAGAAATACAAGACAAGGAACATCAGGACAGTTTAGAGTTGCAATTTGGGTGAACTGTCAGTTTTCAGAAACAGAAGGAAAAGTTAATAGATAGGCAGAGACTTTTGCTTATAAACAGGTGAATTTTTAAGGCCGGACAGTAGATTGGGAACCAGAGGGCCAATCATTTTTTAATAACTACTGCTAGTCTGCAATGATGCTGGCATACCCCTTAAAGATGCCCCACCCAAGATTCTCATTATTGACATTTTTACATCATTAATGCAAACATTTAAGCATGACAGAGATATGACAATGAAACAACGCTATCATTCTGGTAGCAGTAAAACAAGACAATAAAAAAAGACAATATAGCAGCTTTAATTTTTAATATAAGTTTTATTTTTCATTGGGCCCTAACTGGGCAAATTACTTCAATGTTTGCTTGAATTCTATAAATAAAATGATCTATCTTTTTTAGTTTTTTAACAGAGACCTATGCTCTGCATAACTTCCTAATATTTTTTTATTTCAACAAAACGCACTGATAGAAATAACTGAACTGGCATTATTTTATGTAACCCGATGTTACTGTTGTGCTAATGTTGAGGAAGCTTTGAGGTCTTTAGAAAACAAAAAAAATCAGCTACTCTATTTAATGTTCACTTAAAACAGTATCTTTGTCTTCATAACGGCAAAATAATTTGTATGCCAAATTTAAGTTAAATTATATTGACCTTGTTAAATAAAACAAAAATGTACACCTCTAACTTGGCAAAGGATGGTGAAGTAGAAGTAAAAGTTTACATTTGATGAATTTTTATGAATCTTTTAAAGTATTTTTGTTTATTTTGGTGTATAAAATGTTATCATTCTTTTAATTTTGTCAGATCATGTATTATTAATTATAGTGTATAAAGGGTTAGGCTGGTAGAAGGGCCCCTGTGATTTTTTTGCCTACAGCCCCAAGAGGCTCTGAGGTCGCCTTTCCAGACAGTCTAATAAAAGAATTTAATTGTGTACGATTCAGCTTGCATTAGTCACAAGTTATGGACTAATTGACCCGTTGCTATGCCACATCCCTCAAGAAAAGAGGCTTGAGAATAGAGTTTATTCATAACTATCCATTTATCCAGCTTCCGAAAATAGGAAGAGGGCATGGATTAAGTCCACAATCGATATTTATACACAAAAATAAACCACAATAAAACTAATCTCCACATTTTTCCAGTGAAATCCATACCATCAAGTTTAAATAACTCTACAATTTGTGGAATACAAAAAATAATTGACAAACAAGTATTTGTGTTGGTTAAAATTAGCCTTTTGCACATGTTGTAAAACTGGTTTAGCAAACATTTCTGCTGCCAATACAAGCTGCTGTACAGCCATATTAACATTACCCTGTGTTAGCGTCTCATGTTAGTATAGTCAAATTCTGTCTCTTTAAATTATGGAAGTAATATGTAACACTTACTAACAATATAAAAATGCAAACCAATTTAAGAACCGTTTTTGTTTGGACTGTCACCAGTATGCCTGCACGCCCAATTAATGTATATTACTCATTGGACAACATTGTTCAAAATATGCATTTTACCTTCACTGAAATGCAATGATTTGTTATCTGTCTATTGAAGTTTATAAAAGGAACTTAGCATTTGGACAACTGACTCAGTATAAAACCATATGTGGCAAGTTGGAGACAATTACAGATCTTCAATCTACAGTCTTCATTAGATAATGGACATGAATAAATGTTTGAAGACATGTAGAGCTTAAATGCAGAGCAGAACTCTGGAGCTTGGGTTGGTATACTTGAGCTTTGCGTCACTGCACTTAAGATTCATTAATAACAGAGATGAATGAGTCATGTACAAAGCTCCAAAAATGTTCAGATTTAGTCACACTGTATGTTTTATAGGAATTTAAAATGGTTTGGTCACTAATGAGTCACATTAGGCAGGTTGCACTAAATGGTTTTGACTTGACAAAAAGCACTGCCTTGGAGCATTTTACTGTGTGAAATTGCTTTTGTAAATATAATCTCATAAGGTATTTAAAAGTAGTCTGTCTAGACATTCAAATATACATTGCATTAATAATATTAAATTATATACTGTGTTTAAATTGATGATCATCCTTTGCAATTAATTGATGGTGACAGACCTAAATCATATGTATACTAGTAAATTTAATTAAGTAAATAGGATGTAGATCCCATGGCCAACAATACAAAGAACAAGACATGTTGGGTGCTTTCAAATCGTCAAGTTTCAGCCACAGTTTCCCTGGGTTTAATTTTATTGCTTTTTCTACCCTGTAACGATGAGGCTTATTTTGCATCAGTCATTGCTGGTGTAATTTCCTGCAGTTGTTGGGAAATGTGTATGGGTGCATGTGTGTTTGTGAGCGAGAGAGATGGTCAGGGGAATTAGAGTCATGGAGGATTAAGAAACAGAAAGTGATGAAGAGTGTGAGGGGGAGATGGACTTATAGGCAGCAGTGCTTAAAGGAAGTCCCATCACTGTCAGGATGAAACAAAGCCTGCAGGAAAGAGCCTTTACCTCACTCCACTACACCTTCTCAAACTACTGCATACACAACCGCACACACTACACACCCACATCTCACTAACTCTCCATTACAGAATTGAGGATAATCTACATGACTGCAGCTGTTTGGCTGTCAAACTCCCCCTGTGACTGATCCCTCTCCATAAAGAAATCCCCTCCCGAAACCCCTTTGGAAATCTTGCCACTAATCAGGCTTCTTTTGCTCTTAACGCACGCCTGTGTGAAGTAGAAGGCGACTTAGTGACGTAGCTTGCTTTGAGATCCAATGTCTCTTCAGAAGAATCAGGCTAAAAGAGCTTGGTGAGTGACGTCACAAATCTTTTCCTCCCCCAGAGTCTCCTGAATTTGTGAGTCAGTTCTCTCGATCCTTTGACTTCCTGTCTCGGTTTCTTCGTCTCGTGCTATCTTGCTGTGGGTGACAGGGGCTCATGCGGTGCTCAGTAGGATGCTGAGAGACGGTGATGCTGCCTGTCAAACCTCTACTGTGGCCACAGATGTGTGTGAGTGTGTGTGTGGCACTCTCCTCCCCAGTGAACATGTCACATTCACATGACCATGCATACCCCATTCTTGGCAATACAGGAATAACCAGAGTCTCTTAGAAGAGTGTGGGGGATGGGGAAGGATGGATTAAAATATGATTGTGTGTGCATGTGGGAGAGAGTGTGTGTGCATTTGTGTTTTTGTTCATGTGCAACAAAATGAAAGAATCCAAAGTGACATGTGTGCCCACGCTTCTGCTTATGTCAGACGAAAGAGGGAAAGGAGATGAAACAAGAGGAGAGGAGAAAAGAAAAGATGGGGAAAGATGAAAGGTGAGTGAGAAACAAACATGGGACAATTGATGATGGCATCAAAAGAGATGGGAAGACAAGGTGATAAGACTGAGAAAAACTAAAGGACAAGCAAAAAGAGTAAAGGAGATGGGGAGAGACAAGCCAATGCAGGACAGGTCCAGGAGAGGTAAGACAATGCAAGAGTAAAACATAAAAGAGGACGGATAAAGAAAGATAAAAGAGAAGCAAAGACTAGACTACTCAATGAGAAATTAAAGACGACTCAATCAAACATTGTACATTATACCATGGTCTGGAAGCAGGAGTGCAGCTGAGTGAGAAAGGGAGGTTTTCCTGACAAGGCCAATACTCTCTTCTCGACCATCGTACATTCAACATCGTCATCCTGAATCACCACATCCTTCTTCAAGATCTTGATGGCAAACAGCTCATCGCCTCCCTTCCGCTCAGCCAGCATTACCTGCAAAACATTACACAGAGACGGTGAAGAGAAACATGCCTGTCCAGAGGTAGACAAATTAAGCACATAAAGGGAGCAAGTGAGCAACAAACTGGAGGAAATGAGCAAAGATATATTACAATACAGTCCCTGAGCTTCATGTATTAGCAGAGGAAACACTGGCCTTTGACTGGAGATCAATACAGTAGCATTTAAATTCTCAGCACATTTAGCCTGTTAGGGCCGAGAACAGCTGCAGTGGAGACTCAGACAATATACAGAAATGTGAAGGAACGACACACAGAATAAACAAAAGAACCGATTTGAGTCAATGACACAGGATGATGACAGGGAAATTGTCAGGAATGCCAGGGCACATTTTAATTATGCTCATATTTAGGATTGAGCTGACAGGCAGAAGGAGAAATGACTCTCATAGATTTTTTTATTTTATTTGATTTGGCCCGGCTATAGCTTACACAGAGGTTTATAAATTACAGTGAATGACTGGACTAACTATTGCTTGCATGATCAGAGATGAGACATGACTGTCCCAAACCATTGGACAAGTTGAAATTACATTCAATGCTTGACCCATGTCTTCTAGGGCACATTAAAAATAAAACCATATTTAGTCCACATACCATGTGAATGCCAAACACAAATGATTATCTAATTGTATTTATTAAGCTTATGACATATCAGACAATAAAACAGTCCAAGTCCCCTAAACTCAATTTTTATATTCCTAACTGTTTTATAAAAGCAGGAATTCCCTTGCTTCAATGACTACTCATAGAACGTTTTAAAAGATCTACAAGGAAAGGTGCCGGTAAACTTTTAGCACTCCTATCAAACAGTAGCTGCATTTCCATTACAAAACTGTGCAAAATGTTTTTGAATTTCTAGAAATGACCAAAAAAGTATATTTCGCAATTATACATTTCCCATTATTGTTCCATCATAATTATGTGATTAAACAAAAACCAACTCACAAGATAAATAATTCAAAAACATTGACAGAAGATTTACAGCAGATATGCTCCCATTTCAGCCACAGCATTGGCACCCATCATCATGTGTCAAAGGAGACGTCCGCGTCTTACTCTGGCCATGGAGAGGTAAGTCCCTTATTTGTGGAATCGACTATGGACGAAGCGATTTTAGGAAATAGTGGTTGGTGGTTTTACATAAAGGCTACAGTACGGACCCAACAATTCCATATGATACGCTCAACTTTAGATGAATTGTGTGATGCTGTGGGAACTTTCGTGTCACATTCATTGTCTCTACACAATGAATGTAATTACGTCTTAATGTCACTGTTTCTCTTTATTGAAGTAAATTGGGAGATTTTGAAATCGATATGGATTGGTTGATTTATACAAGAATTTTCCATGGTATACTCAGTCAATCAATAGCTTTTACAATTTTGTAAAAAAAAATTAAACAAATACCAAACCACATTAAAATAAGATTGCTGGCAATAGATAACTCAAACAGTTTTACAATAAGTCATTAATTTAGCTGGGGTTAGAAAAGCACAAAAAGCTCTCTACTTTTTTTAACTTGTTTCTCTAAGACTAATTCAGGTTTTTGTGTGTTCTTCAGCATGGATGTGTATGAATGAATTTAAACCCAATTCAATACGCCTGACAATTCAATATGCCAAATTGCTTCTCGCCCCAAGCCAATAGTGCTTCATCAGTCAGTGAAAGCATCTCTCAAACACCTTCCCTCTCTCTGTGTCAAGGTCACGTTCAGTGAAGAAAAAGCATTTCTCAAAAAAAAAAAAACTTCACAGCCAATCTGCATTTGCCTTTTTAATCAAGAAAATAAATGCATATATTGAAATTAGCTGATTTACTTGAGTGTAAAGGCAGATGCAGATGGACACCTTCTGAGCGACCATGGGAAAAGAGAAGCAACACACTTCAACATTACAGAGGACACCATCTGCTTCCTCGCAAACTCAACAACCTAACGCACACTCTCACACACGACTCTGGCTGCATTGCAAGAAGGTCGCACCCATTGCAAGGCGTTCATTACTGCTGTATACCTGTTTAGAAAAATGCATTTCGAACAAAAGGTAGATGAGTGCTTGAAAGATTCAAGGACATTGTCAACTAGCAACTACTGGGCTCTGGATTAGAGCTGCTCCAGGATCAGCACATTCAAGGACAGAATCTAATCAATGATTAAGAATCCCATGGTGAGGATGGTTTTACACCCATAATCACAAACTGGACATGGGAAACTGCACATCTTTCAGCATTTGAAGCTTCTTGGCTCAAAGTATATCATTATGAAGCACAGCAGTCTGCAACTTTTAGACCTCAATCATCATTTTTAAATGATGGTGACAAGGCTACACCATCTTCACTTAAAGTTAAGTTCAACATCTGGACTTAAATAAGTTTCTTAATTCATATTTAATCTACTAGAATATAAAAAGAATTGAAAAAGACAACTGTAAGTAAAGGAACACAATTTACAAAATGTGTTGTAATTTTCCTTGGAATATTTTTGATACAACAGGGTTTATTTGTTTGGAAAATTTGTATAAAATGTCCAAGTTTGGGCCGCCTAGATCCTTGCCCTTGACTTGCCAGATCACAATGCACCCCATGACTCTTCTGATGGTTGCTAGACTGAAAGGGAATGTGGCCCCATGTTCCCTTTGTGGGCTGAGTCGCAGTAATGTGCATTGGCTGCAGTAATGTGGTCAATCCACTGATGGTAGTGAAAAAGGAGCTACTGTAAGCTCTAGAATTAACACTCAATCTATATTCCTACCCTCACCTATGATTAAGAGCTCTGGGTCATGACTGAAAGAATAAGATCTCAAATATAATTTAGCTGCTCCCTTGAGGATCTCCATCGCTCATAAGGAGCATAGAGTAGAGCCACTGCTCCTTTGCATGGAGAGGAGCCAGTTGAAGTGGCTCATGTCTCTATTCCAAATGACTCCTTGAAGCCTCCCTATGGAGGTGTTCCAGGCAGGTCAAGCCATGAGTAGTCCCCTGAGAAGACCCAAAACTCGATGGAGAGATTATGTCTCCAGATTTATGTCTTCCCCCTAGAGAGCTGGAAGAAGTGTCCTCTGTCACCGTGACCTGGATCCGGATAACCAGACAAAAATGGATGAGTGGATGGATGGTGTATAAAATGTGTAAATACATTAATATTTACAAATACAGTCAGTGATGCCAGTCCATACAGAGAGGGTGAGTAAACATAAAGTCAATAAAAGTAGACAAAAAAAAAACTTTCCTCATGATGAACTGTAGCGGATGGAGATGATAGAGACACAAAGAGAGGCGATAAGGACAGTGAGTGATGGGAAGTGTAGTCCTTTTAAGGGAATCCAATATGGCCACTATTGAATAATCAGTCAATGAGATTGCTAGAATTCAGGTGATGCAGATCTTGAGTGATTGACTTCAGGTGAAAATGTATTCATGTAATTTCATTGGATGACACTGATAGATCTGACAACCACCCATTAAAAGTGTTCTTCAGTTATTTTTGTTTGTTTTTATCAAAGTGAACATAAAGAATCAGTAATTTCATTATGTTTATATACAATTTATTGAAAAGTTAAATAGAGGAGGCGAATCTGCAAAACTCCTGCTCTCGTTATACCGCATTGTATGCTATGAAAGATGACATTGACAAAACTTGTGAGTTAAACTGTCTCACTTTAAACAACTCAAAGACTGTTTCCATGTATCTTTCAATCAAAGCTAAATATATTACAGATTTTTAAGTTAAAATTTATTGGAAAAAAATCAACAACAACAGTTAGTCAGTGACTTTAAATATCTAAAATCTGATGGTCATGTGAAATTTCTGAGTAAAACAGTCATGATAAAACCCTGCTGCTTTGGTATGATTAGACCATACCTGCCTGTGAAAGCAGCTAAGCTCTAAATGCATGCTCTGGTTTTCTCATGCTTATCCTACTGCGTAACCGTCTGGAGTCAGACATCTTGACAGACTGTTAAACCGGTTCGGTTTTTATATAAACACACTCTACAAATGATGGATAAGAAACCAAATACATTGCATCTATGTAATATCCTTAAAAATAGCCTGTTCAGTTTTAACAACTTCATTAATCTCTTTGTTCTTAAAATTACTTTATAATGTTTAAACAATTTAGCTTCTATCATCCTGTGCCAGTTAATGTCAAAACATGGTGGAAATGGGGGTAGATGCACAGCCAAAAACAACTGTTTAGTTCTGAAAGAAATACTACATTTGCACAATTAACTACATCAGTAGTAGTTTTTTTCCCTGGACAAGTTTAACAGAGCTAAAAATGCAAACAAGACTTTCAGACGAGATGTTATGAAATGGCTCCTAGAGCAGCAGGTCTATGAAGGCAAAAAAATGACAGAAATCTGAAAGACTTTATTTAAAAAAAATTAAAGAATTTATCTAAATTTATTTAGTTTTTAATGAACATTCTTTTTATTCATTCATTCTGTTTCATGCTACTGTCAGAATTCTCACGTAATCTAGAAATGCCTAACCAGGTACTGGAGTAGCAAATTTGGCAAAGGCTAGAAGCTTGTATGTAAAACATTTAAAACGTGTTTTAAATAGATAAATAAATAAACAATACAAAAACAGTGATGACAAAAATGTATTCCTCTAAAACCAAGCTAAAATAGAGTCTTTAAATCAAGGAACCAATTCTACATTGTGGGATTTGTTCTTCATAGCATTTAACCAATACTAGACATAACTTCTTCAAGCTGTAAGATTGCTGGTATGCTTTTGTCGATAGTATTGATCCACATTATTACATTTACTGCTACTGCAGAACACACATTGGTCATTTTTAATTCATAGTTTATATTTTCTCCACAGGCTGAATTAGTGCCTGGAAATCATACAAAAAAGTGTACTACTCTGTCTGTAAAATGCTTTAATAAGAGTGAGAAACCCCCTAGATATCGACCCCAAAGAAAACATGTTTCTTTCCAACAATCATTATATTCTACTGAAATATTACTGAAGATAAAAATCCCCTTTGCATGTATTTCATGCTCTCTGTACACTACAGTGGATTAAATTAAATGGTTTTCATTGTTCTATTTAAATCAATTGTCATCGTTTTACAATTTTGACTAGAACCACTACTTTCTTTTATATCAGTAATGTTTGTTTTATGAATGTATGAGGTGGTATTTATTTCTATTTCATAAAATGTTTATTATATTTAGGTGAATAAACCATTTACAAATGTATGGGGGAAACCCTCTAATCAGCTGACCACATAGAGAGGAGGCTACACTTTTAATTAAAATGATTTGCATGAGTATTATGGGATTGTATTTCAGTTAAACCATTAAAGACACATCCAGTGTCTTTCATCCAAACACTTGAGTTCTGTTTGAGGAGCATTGACTATTTAGGAATTAATTTCCCGTTGACTGCCATGAGAGCATACGTTGAGAATGAAGGTGACTGAACCTAATAGGTCAGTGCTTTGCACACAGCACAGAAGCCGACATTTTATTTGTCATAATGTGGGCGACATCAAAAAGAGTCTCATCTAATGGTGCTGACAGAGGTCTAGCACTACAACATATCAATATCAGTTTAAATCCAGTTGCCATGGTAACTGGCAGCAGCTGAAACATGAGACTGCCCACTTGCTGTCTTTTAGTCCACAGTCCGGTTATCTTAGTTGGTCAGAGTGACCTCAGAGCACAATAATTCCTGCTGCTGAATCAACCATGTGCCTTCATCCCATATGGACACAGAAAAAGGGCATTCTTACCTTTCCAAAACTCCCTTTCCCCAGAACCATGAGAAAATTGAAGTCTGACAGTTTCATCCGGTCCCGGTTGCCATTGCTGTCGAATTTGGAAATGGCATTGGAGGAAGAGCCATCTGTTTTGCTGGGACCAATTTTAGCTCTCTGTTGGGAAAGAGTAAACGAAACAATAAGCTTGTGTTTTAGAGTGATTAGAAGAAACATAGGCAACGCATAGGTGATTAGTGAGTTTGCACAAAGATGTGGGAAGTGAGGTGCACCCCCTCTTGGCTCAAAGTGGAACTAGGTTTGCTCTGTAGTTTACAATATTTATGTTCTGTATCAAAAGCAAATTATTTTTTAAATAGTTTCAAACTGCACTACACATAAATAAGAAAAAACATTGAATCTAATATAAGTGTAAATTTCATAACGAGGGGTAAAATTTCAAGACAGATCTATTTCCTGCTTATCAATTCTGCATGCATTTAAACACAAGCCTACAGCATGATTGTGTTTGAGCAGTGTTCAGCCTAATAATAAAACATTCTAGCTTTATAAATTGCTATTTTTTGCTGACAAGAATTACATTTTGTGAAATGAAGACGATTGTGTTAAGCCACATTTTAACCTTAATCATAAGCTGTTCATTTTTAGAGAATTCTTTATTTAGGGAAAAAGCTTGTGCTTTCTTATTAAGTAATGTGTAATCAGCTGAAAGGCCAATCAGAAGCCAGGCAGAATGATAAAGACAGGACTTTTTCTTTTCTCTGGGTTCTGACTGGCTCAGGTCTTTTAATTATAGCTATAATTTTCCTTGCATTGAGGAAGCTTTCGAGATGTGTTTCAAACTCTTATTTCATCTGTCTAATTACGCTGTCAGTGAGACCGACATATTTTGATTCTGTACTATTTAGGCAAAGTTGAGAGGTGGAAGTTAAAAAAATGAGTTTAAAGTATTTAAAGTATTCTAATTTGAGGTGTGTTAGTGTCTAGTCGGCTGTATATGTCTTTAAGGAAAGATTATTTTGATTTATTTTGAGATCTTTTAATTTCCATGCAGCCTCTGTCTGTTCAGAAGAGGCAGTCATGACCAAAAGTAAGTGAATGATGGAATTTTTAGCTTACATATATTTTAATGAAAAGTATGTCTATTTAAAGTTAAATGTAACCAATCTTGTGGCAATGTTGCTATGTGTAGCTTGAACATCACCCAAACTTTTAAAAAGCTCAGGATGCCACTGGAAATACATGTTTTCGGTTGATAAATATATCACAAAAGTAGTTGGCAGTGTGCCAGCATGAGCAGTTCTTCAAAAAAATTCCTGTTACTGCTTTCTTCTGCATGGCTCATGTATGTGGTGTGAGTGCTGTGAACAAATAACAATGTACAAGTGAAACTGGCCAGATGTCAGATTGTGTATTTTCACAAGGATTCTGTAGGTTTCCTAAAAGCACACATAATTAAGGCTCCTCAAAGTTTTGAAGAGTAAGTGACTCCAACCTTTCCACTCTGTACTAATCACTTTTTGCACCAAATGGGATCTGGAATAGGCACCAGCAGGATTCGTTGGTAGTCATTAGTGTGAACAATTAGTGTGATTATTAGGTAATCACTCAACAACAACGAAAGTGAGGTGTAGCTATTGTGCAAAAAAAAACATGAAATCCTCAAGAACAATTTTATCCATAATTGATTCTTCTTCACAATGGTCTTTATAATGTTCAGGACAATTACGATCTGTGCAGCACAAATGCGGCACATCCTGGTCTGACACACAAACAAACAGAAGACACACAAACACAAACATTAACCTGACGTGACTGACATCCCTCGTTTGTTTCTCTCTGCTGATGTTCCTGAGTTTCATAAGCAGACCTATTCATCACATCACAGCTAAATCTGTCAAACACATGATTCAGCAGACGCAAGGCAAACCAGTCACCCAGACTGCACATGCAGCAATTTTTGGTTATTGTGTGCATGTGTGAAAAAGACAGCCTGAATCTATAATAGAGGGAGAGAGATATTAAATCTGCTCTCTGGAAGCATTTGTAAAGCAGCTCTGAAGTGTTTGTCAGACACAGAGGAAGTGGGTGTGTGTCTGATAAACTGTGTGTCTCTCGCTCTCCCCGGGTGAACGTTTAGTTTCTGGCAGGGATCTGGCTGGCCAAGCTGGCATGCTACAGGATGACAGACGGCCTGTGTAAATAACTGTGCCTCCTTCTGTATGGAGTCTCTGTGTGTGTGAGAGAGAGGTGCGATGCGGTCACAGGCCTGCTCAGTCATTATGCTGCATCGACTGCAGACCGAGAGACACTGAAGTACCCAACGCTTTCTTCACAAACTCTCTCCTTCACAGTCCACTGAGAACGGATCCATTATCTATAGCTGTGAGCCAATCACACCTACAGAAGCCTAGCAACAGGTCACACGTGCACACGCACACACACACGCACGCACACACACACACACACACACACACACACACATCTATACTGTACTCTCTCTCAAAGATTCACTAAAAGCTTTTCTTATTCACAACACATGTACAGAGAGCGCTGATCAGTACAGTGTCAATGTTACTCCAGCTTAATGAAAAGCTCTTGGATTAAAGACACTGTAAATTGCTCGTATACTATATTTTAAAGTAAATAATTTGGCTTGTATGTAAAGCATAGTTCCAAAGGATTTTATAAACTTTTATAAACCTAATTCAGGGTAGAGTGTGTGCATGTGTAAGAGCGAACAGAAATTGTGATAAATCAGTAGTAATTGCTTGTTTAATCTGATTATATTATAATCAGTATTATAATGTAGATAGTAAACAAATGCCATAATTTATGTCAGAAATATGAACTCTGATCTAGGTCAAATCCCCTACCCCAATAACCAATAACATTTATTCCATTTTTATTTAACCAGATAATTAAACTATGTGCACGCGATTGCTTGTAAAAACATTAGTTCACATTCTATTTCACAATTTAGAAGAAAACTGCAAAAAAATTGTGTTTGAACACATATTGGATCAAAGTTTCAACTACTTTGTCATAAGCTCCACATAAAGGATTTTATTTTATAGGTAATCTTTTACATGATGGAAAATGCATATTTAAATCATTTAAATACTACAAACTTGTACATAGAGTATGTAATTTAAAATCAGGGTTAATATTTGCTCTCCTAATAACAAATATGATAAAAAACACATTGTGCCAACGTTGTGCTGCAATGTACCAATTTAGTGATAATTTGCTATTTAAAGTTGTTCAGATATTACACAATATATAAAGATCATCCAGAGGTCACCAATCCCATCATACTTTAAACTGCACCAAACCTTGTATAAAAACAGATAAGCTGTTGACAAAGTTTGTGCTGCTTTATTTTTCAAGGGACTAAAAGTTTTTGTGTAGTTAATGGCTGGTAATAGCATATATGGAGCTAAAACATTTCACACATCTCAAAAACTTTAAAAGCCCATACAATACATTTAAATTCAATGCAAAAATTTACATGTAAACTAGTTGTAACATATTAAGAAGAGGAAGCCTATAGCGTCACACTGACTTCTGAGAAACATTATTAAATAAACTAAAAGTTTAGAACTGATTAGTTTTCTTTTGAGGCATTTTATGCCATGCACACACTTCTCTTAGTTTACAGGTGTCACTACCAGGCTGTAAAAAAGAAGACTGTAATTTGAATAACATTCAGATGATTTCGTTTCAGACAGCTTAACAATTACTCTACATGAATTTCTACAAGCTCCTAAAATTCCCCATGATCCCACAGTTGTTTACAACTAGATTGAATGTGGAGGATCGCTTGGGTCTCCCAGCCTGTCCCACACACTCACGTCCCACAGCCCTTCAGCTTTGTGAAGAACATTCATTTTTAATTTGCAAACTGCTGCCATATTGTGAGGCTGGAATGAGGCTCAGTCTAGCAGAGAATTCCATTAACCCACTCCCTACTGTTCTCAACGTCCCTGCAGACAAACCCACTGCCCGACTCGAACTCATGGGCAAGGTTCCCTCTAAAAAGAAAATGTATCCACATGAAGTTCCACATATGTTCTGATGTAAAAGCTAAAATGAAACTTTTAGGAATGAGTTCTGCTTTTTTAGTCAACGCAATTATAAAATGAAGGGGGGCTGTGGCTCAAAGCTTCAAAAGGCACCAGAAGCTTCACATGACTCATTTTAACATCTGAATGGTAATCATTTCAGTGAAAACCGTGACCTAAAAACTGTGCTGCCTTTTAAGTGTTTTCAAGGAACCTTTTCATCAAAGTTTATTTGAGTGATATACTCATAAATGAACTGGCTTTTAATGAGCCGTGTCAATGGCAACAGCTAGTTAACATCTCATTGAGGGAAAAGGCTGGCTGTGAATGACTTGAAGTCACAGTCACATTATGTGAAAATACAGTTTTAACTATCAAGTAAAGGTTTTGCATGAATCTTCAATATTTTTATTGTTTCATAAAGTGAAAAGCTGTCTTTCAAAGTACACTAGTGGAGACATACTGTACCTGAAACTTATATTTCTAATATATTTGATGTTTTTGACTAAAGACATGAAACTATTAAAATTCATTATTTAAAAAGACTGTTTGCTCAAGCCAACTCAAGTGACTTCTGGTGTCCCCCAAAGGTCAGTGCAGAGTCCCCTACATCTCACTTATTTTACTGTCACTTCTGAGATCTGTGAGTGACAAAAAAAGTATTATTACTATTATTGCTGTTGTTCAAACTAAATGTAGGATGAAATTTGCTCTACCAAAATGTATGATATCATGGCAACTATGTCCATAGTTTTGAGTCTTTCACTGGGTTTTGACAGAGTCTTAATTTTTTTTTTACATTTTAGGCCTTAAAAACTCTTAAATTCATTGTTCTAAGTCTTAAACAATTTTTCACAGGTCTTGTTTTTCTGATATCCATGTAAAGAAAATACATAATCACGGTTAGTCATGGTTAGGGTCGGCAGCGTTTGAGAAACAGTCCTCAATATTAAATGACATTTAGTGGTGCCATAGTTTTAAAAAAGGCTTATATACACTCAAAATCATAAAAAGGATGGTTAGGGTTTCCAGAGTTTAAGAAAACACTTGTGAACACTTAAAATCTTAGAAGTGATTGTTAGAATTGCCAGATATTGACATAAGACTTAAAACTGTAAAATAAAATGTGGCTGTAAGGGTTGTCAGAGATTAAGAAATGCGCATAAATGTGATTGTTGGGATTGCCAGAAATGGACAAATTTCTCCTAAATATAAAAAAAAATTAAAAATGAGAAAATGCTCAGAATCACTCAATTTTGTAAAATGCATGATTAGGGTTGCTAGAGTTTGAGAAAACCTACATAACAAGTGATGGTTACGGTTTAAAACTATGCATTTGAAACATACTGTTTATTATACAATGGAGTTTTGTAACTGTTGTTGATATTATGATATAGGCCTTAAATTTAATTCTTAAAAGTTTTTGAAAGTTTAAAATTTTCCCTTACAAAACTCTTCAGACATTTAACATTTAGAGAACAGGACAGGATGGCTGGCCCCAAAACAATACACTAATATCGTTTGTTAATTTCTGTAATAATTTTAAATTATTTCAGAACTACTTGGATGATACATTTGCATATTTCTAAGCAAACATTCCCCAATCAAAATGGAAAAGGGTATGACGGGTTGAAGAACACAAAGGGTTGAATTATAAAATATTTAAAATTTGTGACAGATAGCACATAGCTAAAGCTCATCTCTGAAGGTCGTGGTTGTGTACAGTAGCTCCTTGGGCAAGACGTGTGGCCTCTGGGGAAAGCCATTCGAGTAGCTCTTTCTCTCCACCAAAACCACACGTTGAGTGGGGGCATTGATCTCTGCTCTCTCTCTCTCTCTCTCGCTCTCTCTCTCTCACACGCGCACACACACACATATGCACATGGCTGTACACCTCCTCCATCGATTGCTGGGTGTGAATGAACGATTAGCAGCGAATCTAGCAAAGAGTCTCATCACTGGACGAAGCAGGGTTTCTTTTGTAAAAGACAAACATCTCAGCCCTATTCTGCTCAACACACGCACTCACACACACGGCTCTGCTCAGCTCGGTGACCCTGTGGCGATAACTTTTATTTGTCTGAAACAGAACAGGCCGGATGGATGCAGGAGAGGAGGAGATAGACCGAATGAGGAGGAAGGGATGAAAAGGAAGGGAGATAAATGCTAATGTGGGTAGATTTCCACTGAGCTGAATGCGTCGCTTTCACCACGCTCCACTGCACACAAATACCATCATTTCAGCACAGCAGTGAAGAGGGGAATAGAGAGCAAAAAGAGGGGAGAGAAGACATTTGGTCATAGTGGTGAGATGTGGAGCTAGCAAGTCACGTCCTGACAGGTCAAATTACAGGTAAATAAAAGTTGAGGAGATGCTATCAACAGCGGGCAGCTCTAGCTGAGATGACTTAACAGCTCTGATCACACCTCTTGACACAGAAGCACACACAGAAACACTCATCATATGGTTCTGAGAGGGGATCTCAAGGAAATGTTCACTAATAACAGCAATGTCAACATGCTAGCCCAGCTATTTTCAAGAATTTTCCCTGAAGACCTGTCTACCCATTAAATACAATTTTAGAAAAAAGTAAAACATAGTAAAATGTTAAAAAAAGTAAAAAGTAAAACTTTCCAGTATTATAATGTATTAGTGAAACTCACTATTACTATAAGTGACCAAATAAAATGTTCACTAGCAAAAAAAACCCTGATAAAAATATTTTAAACAGATATTTTATTAATGAACTATTTACTATGAATGTGATAATGTTTGTAAATTTACCAATAAGAAGAATATTTTAATAGAGAAAGATAATAGCTATGGCATTGTTCTTTGAAAAGTATTCAATAAAAATAATTGTGGTATGGGAGAAAAATGAACTATTATTAGTCCTGTTTTTATAGAAGTGAAAATGTATCTAACACCCTATTTTGATGACAATAAAGCCAATACAAATGGTACAATTACTTACACATTCTACAGAGAACTCACAGAAATTGTCAAGTGAAAGTGCCACTGGGAAATGTCACAAAACTGTTGAACTTTTATTAGCATTTGTATTTTTAATCAACATGGTTACTTCACCTTTATAGGGATAATATTGTTGAACAGACAAATAAAAGTCACTAATATTGTGTGTGAGTAGGTTTATTGTTGCAGAATCCCTATAACAAGAGTGTAGGAACGTTTTTAATATATATCTTTTTGAGTACAACAATGTGTTATGACTATTAAAAAGAACCTGTGTCACATTACTGACCCGTAGGCAATACAAGTTGTTAAAGGCATTCGTATCCATGAAAAAAAACAAAGATGATCCAAAATGAATATGAGATAATGAGTCATTTCCCCTTCTCTGTTTTCATGCTGAGCAAAATCTGGCTGCACCTCACGACTCAAATGAAGAACAAATGCTGATGTGAGGTTACAGCTCTGAGCATCACAAGTAAGTGAGTGAGTGAGTGAGTGAGTGAGTGAGTGAGTGAGTGAGTGAGTGTGTATAGTGAGTGAGTGAGTGAGTGAGTGAGTGAGTGAGTGAGTGAGTGAGTGTGCGTGCGTGAGTGCGTGCGTGCGTGCTGCGTGTGTCTCGCGTGCGTGCGTGCTGCGTGAGTGCGTGTGTCTCGGCGTGTGCGTGCGTGCGTGCGTGCGTGCGTGCGTGCGTGTCTCTGCGTGCGTGCGTGCGTGCGTGCGTGCGTCTGCGTGCGTGTGTCTCTGCGTGCGTGCGTGCGTGCGTGCGTGCGTGCGTGCGTGGCGTGCTGCGTGTGTGCGTGCGCGTGCGTGAGTGCGTGCGTGCGTGCGTGCGTCGTGCGTGCGTGCTGCGTGCGTGCGTGCGTGTGTCTCTGCGTGCGTGCGTGCGTGCGTGAGTGAGTGAGTGAGTGAGTGAGTGTGTATATGAGTGAGTGAGTGAGTGAGTGAGTGAGTGAGTGAGTGAGTGAGCGAGCGTGTAAATGAGTGAAATGCGCAAACCTGAAACACCTGGGACACTCTAAAGAACTGAAAGCACACTAAAGTGCTTGTGTATTACACTGAAATTATTCAAACACACGAAAACTTATGCTCATAACTCCAAAACACTTAAAACACACTGAAACTATTGTCCATTACACTGAATGTTTGTTTGTGCACACATTCACACTGAAAACATGCGAAATGCTTGAGATCAACATTTTCAGTGTGACTGCAAGGCACTTTGATACGACCGGAAGGCACGTTGCATATATACAATATTTGAGTAAGTGTGTAAATAAAATCACTTAAAATTACGTTTTTGATGTTTTTCCTTGTAGAAGACTTTTTTGCCTCCAATAATTGTAATTCATAATTCTGGAAATGTGTGTGTGAATGTTTCCCAGCGATGGGTTGCGGCAGGGAAGGGCATCCGCTGCGTAAAACATATGCCAGAGAGTTGGCGGTTCATTCCGCTGTGGCGACCCCGAAAGGGAAGAAAGCCGACATGAAGATGAATGAATGAATTCTGGAAATGTTTTACAGATTATTTCTTGTTATTATTTCAATGTACCTTTTTTACTCAATTTGATTAGCAACCAAATATTATCTGAATGCTTCACTCTTTAACTTATTCAATCAACAGTTATGTTGATTATATTTCCCTTCCATGTGAAATGGCAGGCCGTCAGAAGAGCTACTGAATGATGGTTTCTCACACATTGCATTATGCATCACTTTACTGAAGGAAAACTGCCTGCTAAAACACACAAGTACAAACACAGCCTAAGCCTTGCATAGGGTTGTTCATAAATAATACCATCGTGCACAAGGTCCACAGCTGGATTTGCTCACGGGACGTCTGAATTATGCAGAGATCAGTTCAGTCCACGCTCCTTTCAAACCCCCACACACACAGCACACTCACCCATCCTAAATGACACACAATGACTACTGGTTTTCAGCTTTGTGTGAAATTCCTCTAAACTCTAAACCACAGTACCGTCTCAGAGTAAACCAAGGAAAGTGATATTTTATAGCCTATTTTTATCAGTCAGTAATAAACATCATTGAGTTCAGGGTTTTCCGAGAACTGCTCAGTCCACTCTGTTCTGTATTCAAATCAGGCCGTGTGGAGCCAAATGCAGGTTGACATGAGACGTGATTACTCTGAAAGGAAGCAGGGATTTAATTTACTTTTGATTTTATTTACAAACCATTAGTCTGTGGGTTAGGTTTCCCTTTTTCTCTTTCAATATTCCAGCCTGTCGACTCTAGAATGTTATGAAAGTTAGGAAATAAAGCTGTATCTATTTCACTTGATTGTTATTACAGTCTTGGTATTATTAGCTATGATTTTGGCACAGCTTTTATACCTAATGAAATAGAAATTAAATAATGGTGACGCAGTGGGTAGCATTGTCGTCTCAGAGCAAGAAGGCTGGGTCAGTTGGCAATTCTGTGTGGAGTTTGCATGTTCTCTCCGTGATTGCGTGGGTTTTCTCCGGGTGCTCCGGTTTCCCCACAAGTCCAAAGACATGTGGTATAGGTGAATTGGGTAAATACAGTTGTGCATAGTATATGAGTTTGAGTGTGGATGTTTCCCAGTGGTGGGTTGTGGTGGGTTGTGGCTGGAAGGGCGTAAAACATATATGTGTAAAACATATGCTAGAAGAGTTGGCGGTTCATTCCGCTGTGCGACCCCAAAAGGGACAAAGCCAACAAAAAGAAGGATAGGTGGAAATTAAATTATCAAGATTTACAGCGATCACTCTAAGCTTTAAAATACCCACGGTAAAATGAAAGTAGTAAAAGTGAGTTTTTCTTAAAGAGATATTTAATTTTTTAATGATAATGTTAAAAAGCCACAATGTTACTGTTCTTGTTTTTGTTCATACAAGCCATTTTAATGTATTACTCGACCTGAAATCGAATAGTCATGCACACTGTTACTCATGCCCTATCCCACATGCATTCAGGAAGTTGACATATTACAGAAGTTGATTAAACAGAACCAGAAGTTAAGTATCAGTAGTTTCAACTTTTTCATATCTGTTTCACTCACTTTCATGTCTTTTATTCATGTTTTCTGTTTGAGGAATCTGATGTTTTTAAGCGTACTATTACTTTTTAGCTCATAAGGTTCACAATCATATATTTTACGTTTTAAATGTACATTTACACATTTTTATTAAAATACATTTCTAAAAGACAGTATGAAAATAAAAAATCAGAATAAAGTATCACAACTATCTTTAATTTACATTATGAAAACGAACCGTTGGGTTTGTCAAGAAAATGTAATGATGTTGCTTGTAACTCAAGCGATTGACATCTTGGCTGGCCAATGAGCGATGAGGGCAGGCTTTAGACAATATATAGAGCGATTGTCAACAAGGAAGAACAAGAGATATAGCGAGTAGACAGAGGATTGCTTTAATAGATTGTGAGTGTTCTAATGTTCTAATAAATAAGTTCTGGCAACAAGTCTTCTTGCAAGGTGAATGTTTTTTCACAGTGATTATCAGTGAAATGTTCAGGATGCGAATGTGCTTCTGACACTGCCGGTGTAGACTGTGCATGAGCTTCTGATACTGCCAGAATTACACTGCACATGTGAACCATAGACTGAATGTCTGCAGCCAGACCCTGCTCTATTGAATACTGAAAATAGGTTCATTTTGCAGCCAAGCATCTGTGTAGAGATGCTAATGGCTAAGCCACTGCTTTTTATTATGCAAAACAACAACAGTAAACAAGCCAAAGTGCATACACTTGTAAATTTGTTTTTATATTATGAAGTACAAATTACCATGAACGAAAACTCCATCCATCCATCCATCTTCATGTCGGCTTTATTCCCTTTCGGGGTCGCCACAGCGGAATGAACCGCCAACTCACTGGCATATGTTTTACGCAGCGGATGCCCTTCCCTGCCGCAACCCATCGCTGGGAAACATTCACACACACAATCACACTTTAACACTATGGGCAATTGTTCTTATTCAATTCACTTATTCTGCATGTCTTTGGACTTGTGGGGAAACCGGAGCACCCGGAGAAAACCCACGCGATCACGGGGAGAACATGCAAACTCCACACAGAAATGCCACCTGCCCCAGCCGAGCCTAGAACCAGCGACCTTCTTGCTGTGAGACGACCGTGCTACCCACTGCGCCACCGTGACGCTGAACGAAAACTCACATTCTCATAATAAAAAAATCCTCACAGCAGTAATGCTCACCTCAAACTTCTGCCTGAGTTCGTCATTTCCCTCTTCTCCCTCAGGCGGGACAGGTACGTTGAAGTACTCTCCTTCTTCCTGACTGAGCAGTTTAAACCTGCGTGTGCATGCATGGATGAAAATGTTTGAGAGACAGAGAACAAAAGACTGTTAGATATTGTACACAGCTCAGCAACAGGAACATTTCACTCTGTGGGAACCATGTATTTCTTACTCACATTCAACAAAAACATGAATGCTTTTTTTCACCCAAATTTATCAAAGCTCGTGGCAACCATCCATCTCAGTAGGTTAAAGCTATAATCACACGTGAAGAGGAATTCAGCCATTCTGAGTACACATCAGTGTATTGTTTTTTTTGTTCTTTGTGCTTCCCGAAAGCAGAGGCTCAGCTTCTTCTTAAACAATGTGAGGTGAAAACAGACAGGAGACCCCTCACTAACATCATCATGCAGCATTTCCACAACGTTTCCTGCTACCAATGTTCCAGAAGGCCCTGCATTCTTCCTAACACTCCTCCATGCAGCCATTTGTGTGTGCCGTGTTGGGGAGAGAAGATGAGTCATGACTGCAGTGCACCCCCATACACTCCTTTCTTACATCTCCAGGGGCTTCATTGTGTGTTATGTGTTCATTACTTCAATTTAATGAAGAGAAAGGCAGTTTTCCACAACTGAATATGAATGAAAGGTACTCTGTTTTATTACTCAAAATGAACAGTACTGAATACACTGTGTTGTATTGTGTTTAGAATTAACATTATTGGTTATGTGGGATGTGTCTTACGTTTTCACATCATAAATGATAGTCTGAGATCACAATTCTCTATTTTAAGAATCCTTTTGAGTATTTGTTTCTTATCATCACTGTCTATTTATAATTTAACATTTCAAACATTTAAACCTAATGACCACAAGTAACCCAGTCACCAAAAAATTTTGGTAAGTTTGCCATTGTCACATCGATTATGGGATTACGGTATGGGGAGGTGATGCGGTTTTTATCACATTTAATTTGAATTATTGAGGACGTGCAGTCATGCGCTGTAAGTTCTTGTGGTATTTCATTTTTGACTAGGTAGAACATTATCTCAAAAAAATGTAAATTCATAAAACTATTGTTTCTCAGATTGTACTCCTTTAACAGGCTTTAAAATTACACTTTTGGATTTAGGGTAGTCATTTAGCAAAACAAAACAAACTCAACAACCCAAGAGACTATACTAGCAACAACAATCAAAAGTAAATAAAATGTAGAAAAGAAACAAACACACACATCAAATGGTGCCACAATTACACCTAAGAGTTTGCTGTACTCAATTTTGAATGGTGGTGGGGGATCCAAAAATTACTCAAGTAAAAGTACTTGTAAAAATAATTCCTCAAGTTAGAGTAAAAGTAACCACCAAATTATTTCCTTGAGTAAGAGTAAAAAAATATCCAATGAAAAAATTTACTCACGTAGTTAGCTTCTGATCTGAATGATACAAAACAAAAACCTGCCACATGAGTGTGTATGGTTGTTCAATTTTATTAACTTTAGTTTTATATAAAAATATATTTAAATGTAACTTTCTGGATTTTTTGCATAGTGCAGACAATGGGAACACCATTGACTGTATAACTTTGACAGAGTGTTTGTGACATCGCCTATAGGTTTCTGGCAAAGTCAAATGAAGCTCAAAGTGGGTGTAGTCAGTACTCGAAAACGTAGCAACAGAGGGAGGAAATGCCCGTAGAGAAGACGTCTGATTGGCTGAAGGTTTGAACATTTTATATCTTAAACAAGCAAAATGTAAAAATATATCACCCCCTTGGAGTGTTCATGAAGATCAAAACTAGCGATCTAAATTAACAAACCTAATGGAGCCAGGGTGGATCATGTTTTTTCTGCTCTAAAGTTGGTCAGTTTTAACATTGGAGTGAATGGAAACTTGCTCCCTTTTGGAGTCAGCCTCAAGTGGATGCTCAGGAAACTGCAGTTCAGTCCCTTCCTATCACACATCAAGAGGGAAAGCAGGAAGTTGCCCCTTGGGGAAAACATTGACAGTTTAAATTTTGACATCACAACCAAAGCCCTCTACGTAACCATAGTAATGTCAACAGTGATATGATTCAAATAAATTAACATTGTCACTTTGGGTTCACACACCATGCACTGCGTCATAAAGCTTTTCTGCTTATCTTTTCTGAGAGTAAAGAAAATATGAACATTAGGCTATGGGTAATCTACCAACATTGGTGTAAATAGCTAGCAAACTCTCACATATCCGCTTCTTTAACAACTTATTATTTTTGATAGTGAGTTATTTTTAAAAACTTTTATTTATTTTGATGATATTCGTAATGGAGGAACACAGATAAGATAACTAAGATATTACTGAAATGTAACTAAGATAAAGTAGAGATTTTTTACAAAACAATTACTTCAGTAAATTAAAAAAAAAATACTAAAAATAAACAGTTACCCTAAAAATGTACACAAGTAAATGTAATTAAATAAATGTAATTAGTTTTGACCCCCCTCTTGTTTTGAACCAAAATAAACACGCAGACACAATTCACATCAAACATTTGACAGATACATAGAGGATTGTGAAAAGATTTGTGACAAGTGTTGTTATAACCTCTCTCTTTAAACTCAGCTCTCTTAAATTGTCCACACATTTGCTGGAGGATACAACATAAACCGACCTGAGCTGACAAGAGGGATGTTTTCAAGGCTCTTCTGTATGAGTGCTCTTAGATGAAGAGCGGAAAAGGACTTCAGAAAGAGTAGAAGAGATGAGGTATCTTGAGCAAAAGGACTCGTATAGGAGGACGCTTGTCTCTAAACCCCTCTAATATATGGAATATGCTTTTCATTCCTTTAGCCTGGATGACATTTCACGAAAGTGTTCATTTAATCATAGTACTGGTATCACTTACATGTTCAAACAGATAACTCCACATCAAAATTCTGAATATCACTAAATCGCTAAAAGAATTCTACAATCTTGCTTTAGCAAAGCTACCCAGTTTGAATAGATAAGGGGATTTCAATTATATCTGAGAATATTTTTCACCAGAGACACATCTGAATGTGAGTTATTAATTTGTCTTGGCTGATTACATATGCTATTACAAGGTGGAAACAGGGCATTGGTGTGTACACAATCTACCTCACCATGGAGACCTCCGCATTCCCAGAAGGAAAAAAACTGTTTGTCTTTAAGTGGTTTTCTTTGCTTACCATCCATCAACTCCTTGCTTCTGAAGCTCTGAGATGCCGAAAGAAAGCGAGCCCATGAAGTCGTTCCGGCTGGTCAAGTCCCAGTCCCAGATCTCAACTGAGAGTCTACGGTCTTTGTCTGATTCCTTCAGATTGCTGCAAAAGATGAAAAGAAAAATGAAACCAGGCTTTTGGCTCTTTTAAATAACTGAATGTTAATAAAGTGAGAATGTATTGTACATACAATGTGAAGGTCTCATTCCACGTTGGGTTCAGACAGCACTTGATGGTCTTGGTCTTCTGTTTGCTCTCACTCTTAGGGTCAGGGATGAGTTTGAGTTTGACATACGGGTCAGAGAGACCATTGGGGTCCATCGGGACAAGATTCTTGGCTTCTTTAACTGTAACATAAGAAATGAAAACACAGAAACGTGTTCCATTATACTCCGATAGTAAATCATAAACCATACCATACAAGCCTTTTCTTAAACAATACGAGGATTTAATTCTGGATGTTATTTAAAATGTAAATGCATTGCTGAATGTTGAGGGCAAAAATAAATAGAAGATGTTAAGGATAATGTCTTTATTTAACAAAACAAATGAGTTTAAGCAAATTTAGCTCAATTTTGATTTTGAGAGCTTGTTTTTAAAAAACTCTTACATCTTCTAACTAAAATTTAATTTAAAAGATGACTAAACTAAATAGATATTTTAAAAATCTACTTAATAATTGTTCATTAAACATATTTTGTAAGAAAATGCATAAACCACCGAAACCAAAAATCCATTAAATATTATTAATGTAAAAAAAATAAATAAATAAAAAATTAAATAGTTGAAGTGAACAAAGAATAAAATGATCACTAGATAGACCAGTGCTTTGTAAAACCTTTAACAAGCAAACCCTTTAACCCTGGCAATAAGTGCAGCCCCAAGAATAGCTGTCAGTCATTCATCCTTGCGTCTCATGAGCCCTCTAGGCCACGCGGGGCTTCGAAAGCACAGTAATTGGGGTTGACCTCAGCACTTGACCAGTACAACAATTAATGCAGGAGGCTGCTGTGGCCTTGAGATTTGTGGCCAGTGTAATTTCCATAATGAGTGGTGTGTGAAGGTGGGCTTAGCTGTTCATTAAGACAGTGTTGTACAGCGGCAAAGAGAAAATAAGAGACAAACCGTGTTCTGTGTGAAAAATGTTATTTTATCATGTTAATAATGATATAATCAAATATTCATCCAAACCGTTTTATACACCCCGCAATTAAGGAAACAGAATTCCTAAGAAATTTACAATGAGAATATTTTCATAAATAAATCAAATGCTTTGACCTTTTTGCTGATAGATGGGGGAAATCATTTACATACAGCATTGTTATAGTATTGACGTTACTGACAATTCCTAATGGATGTAGTTTAAGACTTCTGCAAATTATTAAGCAGCGCTGCCCCCTCTGGGTGGAAAAAAAAACACCTTAAGTCTGATTCAAGTGGGCTTAAAAATCCGAACTTTAAAGCTCCAAGCACAAATAAATCCATGTTTACTGCAATCACAATTCTGTGTGGCATTCCATTCATTCAAAAACTAGCTGACAACAAACTTGACTGCTTACATTAATCAAGTGGAAGCTCTCCACTGGTCAAATGGAGTGTAAGTACTAGAAAGATGAGCTAGAAAGAACCTTTTAATAGTAAAGTGTCCACCCCATTTCTATCCAGGTATTGGTCAATTCATTAGCTTTAAGTGACAGACCTTTGAAAAGTGCGACAGGAAGAGGCTCTATTCATCTTACTGTATACTCAGCAGACCTGCTGTGCTATTGCCTGACATTAAATGATAAAGAACAGCGTGACTGATTCAAAAGTCTTTTGCTCTTAGGGCTGCCTGGGCCTCGGTTCTTTACATGGTGTGGCTCAGTTCATTAGCCGCTAGCGAGCTAACGGCTGTTAGTTAATTCTAAGGCTTGAGGGGTGAAATGGCCCAGGAACGAGTGATGGAGGAGAAACGGATGCAGCATGGCTCTGTGAGAAGCAGTGTGTTCAGGCTAATGGGGCACACACATACTGTAAATGCACATACTCCAAACCAGAAAGCCACATTTCAAATAACAGATTCACCTATAAATTTATTGTTTTGTATCATTGTACATACTAAACCTAAAGTCAGTGCTCCTCACTAATCCTAATGCACTTTATTGATGCCAAAAAAGTACATATTTCAATCGTATGATCACATTTGTTTGCATATTTGTTTTGTAAAGGGATTAATGCCGTGCTCACATTGGGAATTAGTAAACGTGTGAATCTATGCTAATAAACTCAAGCCGCGTGAAAATCTGCTATTCAGGTTCCCTGAAGGCAGAAAAAAACGGAGGATATGCTGACGGTTTACTACAGGCTTCTATTTTGACATTAGAGCTCCTCCCAGTAAGTAAATATTTGAACTAGTCCATCATGTTTGTGTATTTTTGTGGAAACAACACGTCGTAAAAAGAAGGAGCTCCTAGTTGGCTATATATGAATATATATATATATATATATATATATATATATATATATATATATATATATATCTCCTCTCTCTCCTCTCTCATCTATCAATCTATCTATCTCTCTCTCTCTCTCTATATATATCTATATCTGAAAATATCCCTCCAGAATCTGTAAAAAAATTATTCTGGCATGTAAGCCGGTGACATATATCTGTTGATGCAGCACTGTACCCATAACATGGCTATCCCTTGACTTAACACATGAATCACTAGCTAACTATGCAAACTCCGCTGTAATATACGTAACATTTCCTTGAGTGTGTTTTTGTATTTTATGTTGAGATTGGACACCAATTTTCTTATTGTAATATTAGTTTGCAAAGAGAATATTTATAGCACCAGGGTATAGTTTGCTGTTGTAATTTTATGTCACACCTATATATCACAAATCTAAAATCATCTAAATCCTTTACTTTACCAGATGACAGGAAGAGCCACATAACTCCAGCACTGTGGAACAGCCTTCCCAGGATGTAACTTTAAAACTAGACTTATTAATTGATTAGTTAATTATTATTATTAATTAGTGATTAATTAATCATTTTTAGTGTTGCTTTTGGTGGTTGATTTTAATATTTTATAGTTCTGTTGTTTTATTTGATTTAATCTAATCTGCTTTTAATTTATATAATGTTTGACTAAATTAATTGAGTTAACCTTGTATCATTTCTTGCACATTTTAAGATCTCAAGACCATTGAAATAAAACATCACCAAATAATTTTTTTATTATATTATTATTATTATTATTAACAATGCTAACAATAATACTAATTTGTCTTGCAGTCATCACTGGTTACACAAAAGTCAATGCAACACATTGATTGTGTACTTGGGCTCCTCGTAATATACAATCAAATAGATTATTACTAATAGGTTTGTTCAATCTGCTGCTCTTAGGCAGATACTAACACGACATCTGGGTGTGATTGAGAAGACTGGGCCTCATCTTCCTCCATCACATCCCCAGGCTGCTGAATCAAACGTGCAATTTCATCCATTTTCACAGTACACTTCACAGTTTAATTTATACTATGGTGGTTTAGAATACAATGCAGTGACACACTGAAAAGGTTGCAGGTTGCTTCTTGTAGGCATTCGTTATTGTATTGATTTGTGTGAAAGTGAAGTGGTAGAAGTGGTGAAAGCTGTAATGTGATGAACTGTGGGAGAGCTGCTAAGCTGCATATAGTTTGAGCTCATTTTTCAGAACATGTACGCTTCCGTGTTTGTTTTAATTAAGTGAATGCTGCCCTCTGCTGGACAACAAACAGGAACCAGCAACAAATGTATTGCGAACAATAATGTGACAATCCTCAATGCGCTACTTTATATAATCAATTGATTTAGTTTCTGAGTTGCTCTAGACAAAACAGTTTTACAATCTTTTAAAAACTGTCTGGTTTAACTGGCTGCCTTTTTTCTATTTTAAGGTGTTAAATTAGATTAATTCATTATATCTATAAAGATCTCTTGGTAGAGATGACTGAGATGACAAAATGACTGAGAAATTTTGATTTTTAAAAATCCTAAACATTGTTCACTGCTCTGATTGTCTTTTGTTTTAAACATCCATAGATATGACTCAATGCACAAATATACTAATAAAAGACCATGTAAAGAATCATCTGAGCTTCCAAATTAAAGCAGGTGCCTAACCTCGATTTTGGATGAAAACTATTTTATTGAAGATGGAGAGCTACTGGAACCTTATAAATGGACAGTAATTGTCATGAAACAATAGAGTACAGCATTACTTAGCGGCGCCCCTCACACTGCCATACAAGTCAAATACATGTTGAGCAAAGCAGAGAAACTTTAATGATAGTTTAAAAGCCTGTTGCATTGAGCATCCCTTGATTATCCCTGAGACATTTTTAGAAACAGTTTTATGCCTGTTAGCAAAATACTTCTAAAATAAGGAGTCTACATTAACGTCTCCAAGGATTTTGAAACTTCGTTTTTTTCATAATCATTTGTATGTCAAAACTGTAAACACAGTTGGGTTGGGTTTCATTTTACAGTATTTCCTACATCCCAATCCTAAGTGCAAAGCAGGGTTTAAAACTTGAATGAATTAAAGACAATAATGTCACCTTTAATATTAACAGCAGTAAGACCCAGCGGCCCATGGAGCAGCATTCTGACGTAGTACCACAAGCTGAGTGCGGAGCAAGTGGTGTGACACAATAAGAAATGGACAGTGTTTTGCTCACCGATGATTACAGCTAAAAGCTAATCCTGTATTTATTTGTTTACATGTGATGCTCTCAAATTTATCCTTCTGGGAAAATTGTATAAACTAACGACAACAACAACAAATAACAACAAATGACACCAGATGACATCCTAACTATTCTAACATTGAGTGACTGAATCTCATTCTGTTATACATAGCTAACATTCCAATCCCAAAGCTCTCTGTCCTGAGATGAGAAGGTCCGGAAAGCAAAAAGGAGGCTTCCCACTAGTGAGAGCAAAACAATGTATTGAGACAGGGAAAGGCTTTTTTGGGAGAAAGCATTTTTGATGACCTTAAAGGTATTTTTGGCCCGGTAAAATGCGCTGTTTACACCAGTTCCTCCAACAAACATGCTTTCCGCTCACCCTACTGACTAACACTGTCCTGTTAGTCAGAACTCAGTACTTTTATTTTATTATGTTTTTAACACCATTGGAATGGTATTCAAATTGTAGGTTTAATTATTTGCATATTTTGTTTGTTTGGTTGTTTTTAGAAAAAGCTGTTCAAAATATCAGAGAAAATAGGTTCAGAAATATCAGTAACTCTCGCAACTCTAACAAACCATAATTATCAGAGTAACCTGACGTACAGTCATATTTTTTAAATATAACGGAATCAATATCCTATTTGGTGCTCTTGATTCACCACTAGATGGTACCAGATCCTAGGAGATTAGCCACAGATCAAGCACTCAAAGATATCCACTCTGAGCTAGGTTGAATGTCATAGAGAGAGCTGTCCCATTTAAACCACTTTCGGGTAATTCTCCACGGGTTAACTGTGTGTAAACTAGGCAGCCAGCAGCCAACAGCTGCAGCAGTGTTTAGAAAACACAGTGAATTCTTGCTTTGGCCATGTGTATGTGTGCGTGTGTGTGTGCGCGTGGGTGTGTGCGTGTGTGTGCGTGTGCTTCCGTGCGTGTGTCTGTGTGCGTTGGGGGGGGGGGGTTCATGGTGACTCACTGCTGACTGTGAGCACATTGTTCTTGATCTCTGCAGTGATTTGGATGCGTCCTCTCCTCTCAGTGTGGTCGGTACCACATAGACTGGGCACGTTGGCCACACAGCGCTTGTGGATGTTCATCATACAGTCTAGATAGAGAGAGAGAAAAATAGAGAGAGATTACTCTGTAAACCCAATGTTCAGATGCACGATCATAAAGGACACTGTTTTAAAGCATTGTATAAAATAAAAGTCTATTTATGAGGTGGCATTTTAAAAGCCAGACGTAAGGTGGGTAGTGCTCTGCTTCTGCAAAAGACCTGTGGAGCTGATTCTGTAGCTATGAAAGGCCATGTTTAGCCATGACTCATAAAGCAAAGCATGCAGACTGCAGGGACCATCAAAAAGATCAGTTGAACGTAAAGGTTTATTCTAGCTAGGAACACACAATCTTTTTATAGCAGATGTAATATGTACAGGTGGAAAAGTTGATACTTCTATTTAGATTCGCTCTTTATAGTAGAAAAAACTTTACTTTATTCAATAACTCATATAAAATTATGTTAAGGCAAATTCAAAGGATAAGTGAACACATTAACATCATTTATGGTACATTGTTGTAGTTTCCCCCACAAAAGTTTTGGATGTTAGAAGGACATTATTTGAGTGTTTGATTTGATTATAAGAAGAAAGACTAAAATACGTTGAACAAGGTTCACACACTTTATTTTGAGCTTCCAGTTTGAATATATAATTGTCTGACTGGAACTTGACAAATGCTTCTGAAAATTTCTAAGTGAGGGGTTGTATTTGAGGAGAAAATCTGCCTCAAGAGTAGAAATTTTTGTATTTTGGTAGTCTTGTTCATGAGTGAGGAAAGGATGCTGTGTGAGGTTCATCGATGGATTGGTGCAATAGCTGCTGTAATGCAGGTGATGGACCACTCTCAAGCTGTGTTCACACCAAGAATGCACGGAAAGCACATGGGGTGAATGCTAGAAAATTTTAATTCACTTTCTTTTTCCTCAAGTGACATCTGCTATTACATGCTTTTCCAACATACTCTACATGTCACTACTGTAGTGGAAGCTCCTTATTGGTTGGCTGCAATTGCGAATATTCAAGAAAGTTTAAAGGTACCATATAATGCCCATTTTAAACATTTATAATACATATTTGTATTGTACCTCTAGACAATCAATGCACCATTAATAACCTTCAAAGTACAGTATTTATAATAGACAATGTATTTAAATCACCTTTAATGGCTGCACTCTGCAAAATAAGACCCCCTATTGCTCCTACTGCCATGCTTCCGCTATGCCCCTGCTGGGTTTTGTTTGTTGGCACACAGAAAATTCACCCATTTCTGACGAATATATTTTTTTTGGTAAACCAAAAAACTATTTTGGTCCAAAAACGCACTTTCTACATGTTTGTTTGACATAGTTCTACTACGGTTCTTCATTGAGATGAGCTGCATTAGCCGTTCATCTGATTATTTGTGGTCAGTGCTATGGCCAATGGGTCTCTTTACACCCACCAAACTATTTTGAGCTCACAGAAAAAGAAAAAAACAATTAGATAAACATGCATGAACCCACCTTAATATGGCTTGAGGCATGTTTTTGATGAGGGAACAATACTAAAACATTCAAGAAAGGTCTGAAAAGTCCAGTTTACATGATACAGCCTAACCCTGACATTTTAGCGTTGAAGCCAATTTCTGCATTATCTTCCCCACTCCAATGCACTAAATACACACACTCCACAGACACACCCTCAATAACCCCTCTTTATGGTTTGAAAATTTCCCATTGACTTTACATGTAAATCACTCATAAAATGTGAATGTACAGTTACTTAGAAGAGACGTGATGAAACCCTCTGATATTATAATTCCTGCGCTCATACACCTCCTCACAAGCTATAGGTTGACTGAGCTAATAATCCCTTGAATTCAAGTTGCCAAAACAAGCGTTCTTCATAGGAAGATAGGGTGCTCCACAAAGACATGATGAATCTTTAAATACTTAGAGATGAGAATTTTACTCTTATCTCTCAAACTTGGTTATTGTTTTGGTGTTAATGTTTTAATAAGTGACTGTCAAGGACATCATTCTGCTTTTTGCGAATAAAAACACCAAGATATAGATTGCCAAATTAACATATCAAACAACTATGACAAGACATTCAAAAATCTTCATGATGAGCACAACCCTTTGAATATAAAGTAACTGGTTGGCTGTAAGAGGCAATACAATGATTAATAACCCTTTTGTTTTTAATATATCTTATCAATGTCATTCTCAGGTTATAGTATCATGATAATAACGTCACCTGTCAAACGAAAAAGTGGCTAGCATTTGAAGTGTATAACATGACAAGCCTAGGTTGTTAGACCATCCGGCAGCATCAGGAACCCTCTAAGGGGATGCTTACTGTCAGCAGCATGCCCTGAGAAGCATGCCAGCAGTAATGATTCTTCTCACTCCCGTTGTTAGCTGTCTTGCCAACAACTCTTTTGGAATGCTGCAAAGAACTAGTAGCCTAAAAACTTGATTTAAAGGAATATTCCCTGTTGTCATTAATCACTCATCCTCATCTCATTTCAAACCTGTAAAAGTTTAGTTTTTCCTTGCAACACAATAAAGTAAAAAAAAACTCATAGCTGCGACACATATGTTTTTTCCCTACATATACATATTATGTCATTTTTATGAGAAAAAATCTTGTTATTACAACATATTTTGTCATTTTTGTGAGATACTTATGTCATCAAATGTCATAATTATCTCATAAACAATGGCAGTTATGTAATAAAAATGACATTGTTACATCATTGTTGTACAGTGACTAATTTCAAATATTTCAAACGGATTTTTGGGGATAGCACATCAGTCATTAATAAACCCAACCGGACAACATGGATATAAATTGAGGAAAAAGTAAAAGGGAACCAGTTCATTTAAACATGCCATATCTAGCCAAAGAGCCGAAATGGCAAAATATAACGATGTCATGAATGAGATAACTAAGCTGTTTTTACTACATTACCATGTGAGTTTTACAAGATAATGATGTTGTAAGAACAACATAATGATCTTGTGAAAATGACAGAATTATCTAATAAAAACAACATAATGATCTCATAAAAAAATACAAGATGACATGAAATTTTCATTATATGTAGTTTTTACAAGAAAATATCTTGTTATTATGACATAATTGTATGGGGAAAAATACATAAAATCCACAATGAACTACAGCACTTCTCCACGGATCAGTCAAGAGTTTAACAAAGCACATACCATAGCTGGAGTATAAACACTGTGGAGAGGCCTAGAGAAGACGACACCCTGGTAACTCCATCATAACAGTAATTATAGGCTGTTGCTGGAGCATACCATCATTGTGTAAGGTTCAGATGATAACACGAATCGCTTTATCTTTGAACTACCCATCTGCTCAAAGTAGGCTTTCTCTCATTCATTAAAAGCTACTGGTAAAATTGCTGGTAAATATGGCAGCAACCATGTATGTGGTGGTGAATACCTGTGCCTCAGAGGCTGGGACAGCTGCTCAGTGAGGGAAGCTTTTTGAATGTTTTATGTTTTGGACACTGGATAAGAGGCTGGCTACCGTGAGATGGAAAATCTCTTTTCACTGAGGTGCTTTGTATCTGTGACTTCATACAGCCTGGTTATGTTCTCCAGATATTTTTTAGCTCACAAAGTAACATAACACATGAAGAATACCCACATTATCCTAGGGTTGCACTGTACACTGAACCATGGTAATGAAAAACACAGAGAGGTGAATAATAATATACTTGTCACTTCGAGCACTAAAAATAGAGCTGCTATTCTGTTGTTATTTACAACAACTTGGCAAATTTAGTGAGGAGAAAATATTGGCAATATTGTTGTCAAATGTATAATTTTTAATGACCTATTATTAGTTGAACAATAACAAACAAGTGTTTGATTTCATACATTTTACTGTGGCATATATCTGTGTTTACTATTATGCAATCTCAACTAATGCAGTTACATTGTATCACAAGATAAAACAAACACATGGATATTTGGTTGCAAAATATTAAACATCTATGCACGACTTTCAACAGAAAAAAAACATTTAAATTCCTGATAAGCTAGCTGTTAACATTTTTTATTTTTAAAGAGCGAAATAACTGCTGAAATAACCACTGCCTTAGACCAATAGAGAATCACTCTTATTTTGATGGCATCTCCTGATTGGCTACACACGTTTGTTTTGGTTTTGAACTAGTCAAACTGACTATACCTCTTAAAAGTGTTTTTTTTTTATTTATCCCAAATAGACGTTTTTCAGGCATCTTTGTTTTTTTCAAGGAGGATGTCAAATGTGCTAGCCACTGCATTGCACTTGGAACACCTTTTAAATGGTTTTAAAAAGTTTTAAGTAACAAACTTTTATTTTCATTAAATTACAGACATTAGATTTAAGCAGGCTTGGGTGATTAAGTGTGATGACGAAACCCTTCATGTGATTTAGAACTTACAAATAATAAAACAGACCATTTGGTCTCTCATGATGATGATAATGAGTACCTTTTTATCTGCTCTCTATAAAGAAATTAAAATAATATTGTGCAATAACCTTTACTTTCTAATAAACAATCATTTGTTAGAGCTCTCTTTCATGATCCATTCCACTTTATCAAAGGAAACAAGAGGATTACGGTTCCTTAACATAAGCACTAACATTTCTAGTAAGCTGTAGTAAACGTTCCTTCTAGGATCAGAATTTTTACTTTTAAATGTCAGTAATAAATTATGAAATCAAGAAAGAAAATAGCATTCTGATCAAGAATGTCTGAGTTGATGAGCAATGAGAGCTACTCACGGTCACATCTCATGCCCTGGTGGATGAGGCCATAAAGCAGAGAACCGCAGTGGTCACAGAAGGTCGGGCTTGAGTATGTGTGAACCTTGAACTTGTGCTTACTGCGTGGATCCTTCAAGAAAAAAAAACACAAACAAAAGAGAAGTCAACTAAAAGTGATCATAATATCATAATAAAGCAATCTGGGAGTCACTGATGGATTACAATAATAAAAAAATATTTCAATATACAATAAGTAATTCAATATACAAAAACTAATTTCAATATACAATAAGTTTAACATGCGTCACGGTGGCGCAGTGGGTAGCACGGTCGTCTCACAGCAAGAAGGTCACTGGTTCTAGGCTCGGCTGGGGCAGTTGGCATTTCTGTGTGGAGTTTGCATGTTCTCCCCGTGATCGCGTGGGTCCCCACAAGACATGCAGTGTAAGTGAATTGAGTAAGAACGATTGCCCATGGTGTTAAAGAGTGAATGTGTGTGTGAATGTTTCCCAGTGATGGGTTGTGGCTGGAAGGGCATCCGCTGCGTAAAACATATGCCAGAGAGTTGGCGGTTCATTCTGCTGTGGCGACCTCGAAAGGGAAGAAAGCCGACATGAAGATGAATGAATGAATAAGTTTAACATCAATCTAAAGCTTTAAATTAATATAAAATTAGTGTACCTTAACACTCTTCTGAACCTGTCAACCTGTCTTCTGAACCGTGAGAGAAAAAATTTAATATGAAAACATTTTTTTTTACATGAATGAAAAATATTGTGAATGAAACGAATGCTAAAAAAGATTGCATCATTGCATCACAATTTCAGGTCAATAAATGTATAATCCTCCCATAAAAAATCCTCACATAATTTGTCTAATTTGGGGAGTTTTTCACCATTCACGGTCTCCTCCTCAAATGCAATTGTTTATGATTTTTTGTTTGATATTGTATTTTAAATGGCACAAGCACTTTTAAACCAGCGGCAGCCTCTGAGTTACTATCCACCCAACAACCCCCTTACATCTACAGCATACATTTTTAATTAAGCAGGGGTCCTATTATGCCTTCCTTTTCATATGAAGCCGGTTTAATATTCTCCATCTGAATTCAGTTCACAATGGCGATGACACACAAACAAAAAGAGAGCAGTTTCCATCCAAGCAGGTTCCTGTGGCTGGGTTACACAGAAGAAAAAGATCAGTACTAAGTTACAAGCGCTTACAGAAGAGGAATACACGATGAGAAAAGGTCGAGGGAATTTACAGAGGCTGCCCGCACATCCAAGAGTAACACGAGAGTGAGGCAGAAAGAAATGAGAGGTGGTTTTCATGTTAAAAAAGAAAAAAATATATCAGTTTCTCTCTTTAAAGTATGTAATTTTGTAGCATAGAAACAGAAGATGAATTGGTAAAAAATGTGTTTAGAAATACATTTCCAAGAGAAGCTTTACTTCACTTTTTATTCGTAACTATGAGAAACCTCACTTTCACATGTTGAATAAATATTGGGAGCACAGAAAATTTGCAGCTGGTTCTACAGCTGTGCAGAGAACAATGTGATGTTAAGCTTCATTCAAGCGGATGAAGGCAGAACAGAAGTGGCTGTGAAATGCAGAGCAGGTGCAGGTGTGAAGAGCCCTTTGTAGACTCATCGGAATAGTCGATTGACATCGTCACGCCTATAACACTGGCCCTTGCCTTATAACAAAGATGCAGTCGTAATTAAGAAAACAAGCAGCATTTCATTATTTGCTGTAATTAGTCCCATAATCTTGAGGAGATAGGGCCCAGGCAATATATAGCAAACAACTGAGATCTGAGCATAATCTGAGTCACAACAAAGGCCTCCTCTTGGCCGACATGCCTAGAACACCTTCATAGAAAGACAATCAGGAGACATCCAAAATAGATGATCGAGCCTCCTCAGTGGGTTCCTCTCCATATGGAGGAGTATCACCACTATTCCAAGCTCCTCAAATGTTGATAAAGCTCCACCACCTATCTCTCAGGGAGCGCGCCAAAACCCTGAGGAGGAAACTGATTTGGCATCTTATATAAAAGATCTTATTCTTTCAGTCATAACCATAGATGAAGTAAGGAATGTAGACTAGCTGGTAAATCAAGAGAGCTTTGCCTTTTGATTAAGTTCTTTCTTCACCATGACATGATTTCCCATTAACTTCTCAGCTCGATATCAAATTAGTATACATTTTGTTGTTTTTCTTCAAAAAAATATATATAAGCTAGGCTTTGATTATCATGATTGTCACCTCCAATCAGAAATCTAGTGGTTTTCAGAAAGTTTGAATTGTAGGTAATATATAAGTCAGACTGACCCCAAAAAAATGTTTCTGAGCAATGCTTTCAGCTAAGAAAAGTAAAACTTATTCAAACTTAGTTTTGCTCAATTAAAAGTATGGGGCATCCACTTTATTGATGATCTATATTTACAGATCGTCCTGTTCTTGAAAATGTCTAAGGTAATTAGTTTGATCTTTGAGTGATTGTCTACAGTGATCAGAATAAAAAAGATAAATAGGTTTAATTCACAAACCAATGCTGACGTGAAACATGAGAAAGAACTTTGATACTTTAGTTTCAAAGACACAATAGATAAACTACAAACACTAATACATCGGTCTTCAAGAATATTGTGTTTTTTGTTTTTTTGACAAGACAACAAAGATTAGTTTCTGATACAACACATGCATAATCCTCCCACTTCCATGCTTCTATCACACAGCAAGCAGCACACTGAGTCATCAACAATCAGCTCTGAATAAGAAGGTGCAGGCAGCTCTGCTCAAAAGAGTTCAAATGGAAAACAGGGGAGGGAGAGGAGATGCAATAGAAATGCAGTGCAGTAAAGCCCTCCCACCCAGTGGCCTTCAGAGGGTTCCCATGGTGATGGCCAAAGCACATCGCCCAGCAACAGGCTGGTACCTGCCACAGCAAGAGTTTGTGATGGTTGTCATGTCTGGCTGGAGGGAAAAAATAACTTGAGAGCGAAGAGTATTTCAGTGAAATGCCAGAAACAAACACATTTTTTCCTACATTTCTTTTTATAGTCAGAGATGCACTATTTATGAGAGATTATTCTGTAATGTCAGCTTTTCAAGGAAAACATTTGTAGGTTCATACTTACAACAGTGTCACAGAAGTGTGCACAAAACCATATAAACAAATTAAATTAACTAAATTTAGAAACACCAACATACATAATAGACCTGGGTAACAACACTCTCACTTTGACCGCATAACGTACAGTACACAACACATTTGATTTAAAAGCATTTTTTTCCTCGAGCAGAATCACATTTCGACCTGAAGACAGAGCAGGAGGTATGGCACAGAATCCCTGTGGGCACTGAACAAGTCTTGATTGTCAATCACAGCAGAGTATCTGGCTGATTTTGCCTACATTCTGTTGCATTAAAACATTTTTATTTTACATAATCCATACATCCATTTTCATGTCGGCTTTTCCCTTTCGGGGTCGTCAACTCCTCTGGCACATGTTTTTATGTGGCGGATGCCCTTCCAGCCGCATATTTTACATCAATTAGAGCTTTCCCTTATTTTTGCATTTATGTTCAACAACTGTTCTGGACTCTCCTGCTCTAGTTCTGCTTAGTTGAAAATAGACAAACGGCTAAAAACAATCCTACTTCCACTGTCAACAATCACTAATAGATCTTCTCGCAGATCCCACTGTGGATACTTACCTGCAGATCTTCTCGCTCCCACTGTGGACACATACCTGCAGATATTCTTACTCCCGTTATGGAAACTCACCTGCAGATATTCTAGCTTCTATCTTGGACACTCACCTGGAGATGGCCTCGTTCCCATTGTGGACACTCACCTGCAGGATCTTCTTGCTCCTGCTGCAGGCACTTCAACCTAATCTATAATTGTTCGCCAAACCTACATGCACCTATTTTTCAACAAAAACATCTATGCCTATGCTCTCTGTCTATGCAAAGATCAATATTAGCGCGATAAGAATGTTAACTTCTCACTAGCCAAAACACAATACAGAAAACAAAAAAAAGGTTATTTACTTTATTGCCAAAGTTTGACTTCATCATTCAGTGTTTAACATAGAACACTAGCTAAGAGAGAGAGTGAAAGCACTGTGAAGGTTTGACACGAAGTTAGAAAATTTCAAAGGTACACAACAAGCTTCCCAACTGGGTCAGCGCTGGGTTAAGTGAATGTGCAGCCTTGGCAAAGGGCAATTTATAAGCTTGCTGCACAAGTATAGATTGACCTCTACCTGCAGATCTTCTTGCTCGCACCGTGGGCACTCATCTACAGATATTATCTTGTCAGGTGTTAAACTGGAGACACTGTTTCATCTCCAGAATTTTTGTGGATTCAAGCTCGTCTCCTGGCTGTGTGGCTGCTGGATATTGAGTATTTCTCTCCTATCCCCTGTTGGTGTTTGTGTGGATGCCTTTGTGCCCCATAAAGTGAAGCTACTGACAGCTAAGCCTTGTCATCAAACTTGCTTTCTCAATGACAGCATTGTGTTTTGCTCTGTTCCCAAAGCAGAGTTATTGAACAAATACTTTTTAAAATGCATGTGAGGTTTGTGTCATTATAACTTCATTTGTAAAATTATATTTTGACTGGCAAATTAGTGTTAAATGTGCCATCCAAGCTGCAAGATATTTACTTTTTTGTTCATGTTAAAACCACCATAAATAAAATAAATAATAAATAATTCCAGTCACTTATTTTCTTTAGTTTAAAATCTTAGCATAAGAATGTGAGCGACTGGCAACCAATAACAGAGTGTGTGCCATGTGTGAGATCTGGCAAATCAATATGTCTCTAATTAGGAGTAGGCACACTAGAAGACCAATCAATGACTTAAACTCTAATGCAAAAAAAACAAATCTTTGCTTATTTATTTACAATAATAATAAAACCACAGCCAAAAATTTGTACAAATGAAAAAAAACAACACACACAATAAAATAAAGCTCATGAGCATTATACTAAACCACTTCACAGTTAGCACTTTCAATTTAAAATGATCAACTGTTGGACATCGAAGCTAACGATTCATAGCAATGACAGGGCTGAGAGATGCAGACACTGTTGATTCGGATCAATCCAGCCATGTTTCTTTCTTAATGCTTTGTGACAAGCAAACTGCCACACTGCTCGGCAACAGAGTGACGTTTGCTTTCTCCTTGAAATGGCTCTTTAAATAACATCACAATGGTTTGAGCTGGAGCATATTCGTACAGCACATCTACACAAACAGATCACATCAATACACGTCTTTTCACTGTAAACCTCCATGCCTACAAGCTTGAAAGGTAAATCACCCAATCAGAGCAAAGTGTGACTGGTGCAGAAAACCTGTTTATGCAAATGCCTGCCTGGCCTTATTAAATCAGCACCCCATGGGAGCATGCAACCAGTGTGAGAGGAGTATTTATAGACCTCACCCACTTCTCAAATAGAGTGTGGGTGCATTCATGACCAACCAGATGGTGTACAAATAATGCTAGTTTGGGGAAAGATGGGGAAAGATTTCTAGAAAGGGTTAAGCTTCATCAATGGAGGAGCTCATGGGGAATTCTAAGTTTCAAAAACATTAAGCCATATTCATGTATATTAACCTCTAGTATTATACCAGGGCATTAACTAAGGAATCATCTATAAACATCAATTGATGAAGTTCATAGCATACAGAAGTCTAAAACGTTTATTGACTTTTTCTGCATCTGTATTTTTTAATTATACACATTCAAACCATGTGCACTGTAAATCATTAATGTTTAGCCAAGATTATGTAAAAACACATAAACATACCACAAAATGGAGAATTTTTAAGTCTCTCTTGTAGTCCATATATGCAGGCAGCGGATGCCCTTCCAGCCACCACCCACTACCGGGAAATATCCACACACACTCATACTCTATGGACAACTGTGTTTACACAATTCACTTATACTGCATGTCTTGGACTTGTGGGAGTAAACAGTTTTTCAGCTCCAAAGATAGGTATTTTTAACATTGGAGTGAATGAGAATTTGCTATCTTCTGACCACACTCCCCTTGCAGCCAGTCGAGGTATTACTTACTGTTCAGTCACTTCCTATTGCGCTGGAGAAGGGAGAATGGGAGGTTGCTAGAAATCCGAATATCTACCATGTAACTCAATTAAATGAAGTTTTATGATGTTCAATACATTTTTTACACCTTCAAGCATTTTTGTATTTTTCTAAAGTTAGGTTAAGTAAATCGAATCTTCCTCTCTCCTCTTGCCAAAATACAAAATGTATGTCTTCAACTTTAACACCCCTTACGATCTAAATGATCTTATGAAAAGTCCTACAAACTTCTGGACAGAAGGATTATTTTTCTTATCTAAGTAAATTCAAGCATTAGCTGGTCCTGCTGCAGGTGATGTTCAAAATTTAGGCATGTTGTTTGTGCATGCCAGTCTCACTAACACAATAGCCCTCAAGAGTTTTCATAGCTGACTTTCCCTATATATCTTATTCAAATGTAGTTAAAATACACTTTTTACATGATCTCTTAAAAAAAAATTTATATATTGGTAATTCCTTAAAATAGACATAAAAGTAAAAATGAAAAAATCTTCAGCTTTCACAACAAAAAGTGTTTATGAAGTTAATACATTTTCCTGAATTGAACCATTAAACAGTGCTTGTGTTTGCATGAATTTCCATTAATACAAAAAATACAAAAAAATTAATCTTGACTAAATGTCAGGCTCAGAGTGCAAATACCTGCAGTATACTGATACTATAAAAGCAAAATATGAAAAACAAATAATACATAATAATTCAAGTATAATAAGTAAAGCAATAAGTAAGCTCAACCCCACTGACCCCTTAATTTTAAATCTGACAAGGGCAGGTACATAACACAATTAAGCCTTCAAAATTATATATCAATTATGGCAATACTACTAAGAACCCATCTAGCTTAGTACAGCGTTTAAACCCATTTTCAAAGAACTGACTGTGTTGAGATGATGAAAACTACCTTCTAAATCACTATTCAGTCTATTAAGTAGCCTTACATAGATGGTTCATTTTGACAATTAAATCATTTTCACATGTTGATTGGTGACCCCAAATTGAAGCTTGAGGATTTTGGGCTCTAAAATCAATTAAATCATCTCACTTGTACCTTCACCAAGATAAGATATAAACAATTATTATTAAGGGTATATTAAAATAAAAAGCTTCTGTCTCCGTAGCACATTCTCCAGTGTCTAATCTTTTTGTTACTCGCACCAGTCAGCTAGCATTGCTACAAACAAGCATTGCATTTCCAAGAAGAGACCAAACTGGAACACTTCTTTTGACTTTTTTACTCAGGCTGCATAATTTTTAAGACACGACTATCATCAGTCACAAATTAGGAAACGCTACAACTGAAGAAAAAATGCTAATGCAGTGATTATTTCATATTTTCATTAGAAAAGTGCACTGATACAACAGGAGTGAGGGGGTGATTTGAAAAAAAAAATACTTCCCTAAGAAACCAGTGGGTGTTAAACGCCTTTGATTGAATGCCTTCAGCTTCAGCTTTCTACAAAACATTGCTGAACAAAGCAAATAGTCCTGAGCACATCTTGGAAATTAAAAGACTGATAAATAGATGAGATAGCAAGCAGCAGCCCAAAAGTAAATGAACGGAATGCAAAATCTCTGAGGTAAAAGAAAAAAAGAAGGGGTCTGTTTTATTGCACAATTGCAATCAGAGTTGTGTTTCAATGGAATTCAAATCCCTTGTAACGTTTATGTCTTTAATGAGTCTACCGGTGCAGAAATCCCTTGATGAATGTCTAATTAGCCCAATTTTATAATTGAAGACTAAAATGAGACCCTTCGAAAACATCTTTGAAGCCAACTTGCTTGCCTGTCTTTGACATTGACTATATTTATAGCTTTAAACCCTTTTACTCTCTCTTCTGAGAATCACAAGCAGTTTAACATGATAAAAAAAATCATGACAAAGCCACAAGGCCAAAGCCTAATCATAGACATCACACAGTTTTAATGGAATAATCTTGTGTGTGTTGGTGGTGCTTCTGAACCAGTGGAGAACAAACATGAAAACCAAATTAAGCATGAACATCTCCACAGTAGCTCTGCAGGAGGATGAAAGGCAGTGTTTCATCTGAATGAATGAGATGAATGGATGGGTTTCTGGAACAAGGGATGGAAAACACTGATTGCCAATGTGGATTGAGGCATGGGACAGTGCCAACGACACACACCATCCTTCTTTAGATTTATGTCAAAGAAACAAACCCAACTGGGTATCTTGAATAAATGTGGTGAATTTCTGTGGTAATTCGCCAGAGGGAAAATGTACATCTATACACCTACTATTGGGAAATTAAATGTCAAGTTTAGAGAAAGCAAATTTGGCAGTGCTTTGATTTACATTTGAGATAGAGACAGAGAGATTAAAAAAACAGCTACACTAAACATTATTTGGGTTTTTGAGATTCCGCCAATGACCCGTATTTATTGCAGAAAATAAAAGTGTATATCTACTGTTGTTTTCTGCACACAGAACCTTTGTGCAATAATAAAGCAACAATACAATAGCATTATGCATTTGCCATCTGGACTGCGCTGCTGTCTTTCTATCACTTTAATCCTCATGCACTGATTCATTTGACACAGCTAAGAAGAGTGGTCCAATATACTGCCCACTCAGTAATTAAAATAAATCAAGATGGATTGCAATGCCTTCACACTGTCCAGTTGTTATCATTTAAGAACATACCAGCGACTTCTGAGAAAGCATCAATGAAGTGTATTATTAAGAAAGGGACATCAGATCCCCTATTCTCACAAGTTGATATGATTCTTCAGTGGTTTTATAAAAGTGGTATCTAAAAACACCTGTTCAAAATGATTTCCAAAAGGTTGACCCTTTAAATTATATTTAGCTAATGTTGTTTATTTTGACCATGTTGTTCTATAATGTGTTGCATCTCCATATGCTCTCAATCTCCTTGATTAAAATAGTCTGCAAAAATAAGTAATTAAAATTATCTTTAGTTGGCGTCATGTTGTCAGTGTCCTTTTTTGGAGGATTACATTTTTACATTTACATTTATGTATTTGGCATATGCTTTTGGCCAACATGACACAGTAGGGTAGAGACAATATGGAATTTGTTATACAGTCAAATTCTAACTCAGGTCGCTCGTAGTAGAAGTTGTATCAGCTGATCAATCAACCATAGCAGGAATGAAATAAAGTGAAAATAAGGAAAAAGGGGATTACTTTACTATGTGTACTTTGTTTCAATTTAAACAACCATCATACTTGCAATTTAACCTCAATTTATAAAGAGTGTTTAGAATGGAGTGCTAAAATATTGTCCTGATTCTTGATCAGAAAATACACAATAAAAGAAGAGCAACTTTAAATTAAATCTTTTCTTCTGGACATTACATTCCCATTTGAAGGATTATCAATAGGCGAATTTATACTAAATTTACATGGTAGCACAGAAATTCTTTTCTGTTTATAACTTAGCTTTTGAGAAAATCAATCAACCACAGCTTTTTAGACAAACACAACTGCAGAGGTAAGTGAAGTAGAAATGTGTTTTTCATAATTGCATGAATTCAAAGAGCAAAGCCATTTCCAATAACTGCACAGCAGCGTTCGCTCTGCCTCCTGTTCCCATGTGTAGTGATTGTAATGATGTGATTGAGCTGGCGTTCCTCACTTGCTCTCATTCACAATGACAAAAAGAGCTCTGGTCCCCCGTGTGGACACGCTTCCTTGTAGCTGTCACTGTAAACCAGGTAATTTGTTCATTTAAATGCTTGTAAAACTCAGGGCCCTGAGACAACGGGTGAAGAAGACAACTCCATGAGGAAATCTGAAACCGAGAGGGTTATCGTCATCACAGCTGTCTCCCACACTTCCTCAGTGACAAACCAACTGATTAGATTTGCCACAAGTTGACAAAGTATGCCCACTTTCTTCCTCTGTTCCCTCACATTGGATAGAGTCGAGACAAAAAGAAGTGGAGATGAATAAACGCAGGAAAGAGAGTGGAAGGAAAAGGTGTGGTGGGATTTGTGTACTCACATCTGATGCTGGACCCTTATCTGCTCCTGGGCATGAGAAGGTGACAAATTCATGGCAACGCTTATGCACCACAAAGCAGCAAACTGAAAGCAAGAAGAAAAAGATAACAAATGAGATAAATGAGTGAGAACTAGAGCACATGTGACTAAAAGACATTTATGGGCTTTGACACAGATTCCACTTTCAGTGGAACACAAGGAGTTAACATTCAAGAAATTCACAAGGCCTTTCAAGCAAAAATTTACACATATACAGTAATTAACCAGTAATTAACCATTTCACATTGTAAGTGTGCTTTTGCACAGCTACTGTTCTTATAATTACATAATTATTGACAAATGAATTGACTTCCAGTTTGTTTGCTCATGACTGTCTGAACACAAACTGGGGTATTGTAAACGTGGAAGTTTTTGTTGAATTAACAACTAGGCCCAAGTTCAGACTGTATTTTTTTTTCAGGTGTATTCATTCACATTACAAAAAATATGCAATAATCTTCTGCTAAGAAATGCAGCTCCAATATGATCTGCATACACAGAAGAGGAAACTACGTCCTTTAGAAAACAATTTTTTAAGACCGTTAAGAAGACCTATAGCATAACATAAAAAAAAACATACACTGTGATCCTGAATATGCGATCTGGGAATTGAGGTGTCATGATGGGATTTGTTTCACTTTGGGCTACAGTATAAATGAAGACTTGTGGTCAGACAGACACACTTGCAACAACTCTGAAACAATTCATGAATCCCATTTTTTTGTGGCATTACAAAAACAAAAACATTTAAAACAATGTGTATTTCAAACAAAACCTCATTAATAATTAATCTATTTGTGCAAAAACACCGTAATACTAGATGTACAAACAGCTGGATGAATATGGAACTGAACTAGACTCTGAGTTACTGACAATTGTACTAAATTATATTTACAGGTTAAAATGTAAAGATAAGTTAAAGATAAAGAGATTCAAAATTGTGAAAATTCAAAAACTAAGTTAGGGGTCATCAACAGGAAAGAGAGGATGATCACAGAACACACTTTCATTAAGATTGAAGAAAAAGTTTTCACTTTAAAAGTGTGTAGAGCTGGAGTGTTTGTCCAAAATTATCCTTATTACATCACTGCTGGCCCTAGCACCGCTTAACTGTAACATTTCCAGGACATAATACCAACCATGCTGCAGGTTAATACTCCAAAATTCCTGTGCCTGAGCGTACCAACCATGCTGCAGGTTAATGCTGAGCGGCTCATGATTTGGTCACGATTCGACTGATCCCACCAGATTGGAGCAGGCTATTGCTTTGTGCTTATGAAAAATGAAGTAACATGTCTCACAGGTTCCCATTACAATCCACACTTTACGTCTAGCAGCTCTGGCCAGCAATGAGCCGGAAAACTTCAAACAGGCTGCGCCCACACATTCAGATTTGTCTTTGGTGAAACAGAAACAAAAGCAAAAGAACTGGAAGAAAACTGAAGCGTATGATCCAGCAAAGATTGTTCTTTTCATTGTGATTATTTTGAAGATTTCTCTTACCAACTGAACACCAAACACACAAGTTTGGAAAAAGCATGTTTAGAAATATTCAAATTATTTGCCTCAAAACTAAATAGAGTGTTGTGCTTTTAGCACACATTAATATGTAAACAAGCAAACAAACAAATAAGAAAAAAAACAATCAATTTTGCATTAGATATTTCATACTTTCTTCCCTTTAGAATCTTACTGTGTGTTCACACAGAGAACAAAAGTTGCATGATTTGCAAATTATTTACATGTTGAGTCAACGAGTCAATGATGCGTTCTTGCATTCAAGTGAACACTTTTTCAATCCCTCCTTTTTAATCACATGTTGGTCTGTCTCTGTTCATGTTGTGTTGACACTAGGACAAACAAGCTTCCCACTATGTCGAGCAATCAGAGACCTTGGTGCTGTGAGGTTACAATTTTGAATAGGAATTTTAAGCCCTGATGTTTTTTTTCTTCAGACTCAGATCATTTCAGAAAAATTCTTTAGAAATGATAAGAGTTGTAGATTCAAAAATTCTGATTACCTGGTTCAATACTCCAATATTTAACAAATGGTGGCTCTTTTTAATCTGTGCACACGTCTGATTTTTCAGACACAAAACGCAGGATATACCGCTTTATTTTAACAGCACATGAGCACCTTGAGAAATGGTAAAAACATACTGAACTCATTAGCATGTAGTTTCTGTGTTACTGCAGAGAATAGAGAAAAAAGTATATGACGTTTACTGGTAGCCAGTCAAACACGGGCGGCCCAAACATTCTCTAAATCACTTTGGAAATTAAGAGAAATTGTTATTTGGTGGCAATTCATAAACAACCATGAAGTACTTCATTAACCAGGTTAGCCAAGTAACTAAAATGGAACTTACTTGTATGTATGTAAAAAAAATTAGGTGTGATTATGCATGTAAGCTATAACTTTTTTCACAATTACTTAATGTTGTGATTTGATACCCATCATATATAATTCTAATATGATTAAAAGATGCCACAAGGCCCAGGAAAGCATAGCAATAAAGCTATTTTCTGGGTGGAATCTGTAATGACTGCTATTATAGAGGTTTCTCTCTAAGGTATATGTCAAGCCTCAACAGGCGTCAGCTTTAACCACTATTAAATCACATTCAATTAATTTTAGGAAACAACTATAGTAAAATAGTGGTGTGATAACTATAAGTAAACACATTTTTTTAAATTAATGGATTAATGGATAAGTAGAAATTTGGCATTGATGACAATCATTGACTTTAAGGCAAGGTGATTTTATTTGTAAATCGTATTTTCGTACACAATGGCAATTTTAAGTTAAGGGATAAGACATGAACAACATTAAAATTCTAAGAAAAAATATGAAATAAAAATTGTAAAAGCTTAACTGTTCCCCACACTCCCCACAATCTAATCTGCTACACCTACTCCACACTGACTCTGTACTGGATTACTCAACTTGATGGAGTAATGATTGTGGTTTGCATTCTAAACCGCTTTTATTCAATATCTGTCCTCGTCCCACTCTTCTGCATTTTGCACTTCCCTGGCACAACCCTAGCACAATTTACCCAAGAATTGCTTACCAAATTCCTCAACACTGGATTTTATCCGTGGCCCTTTTTTCTGCCCAGCTCAGTTCCCAGACCAGATCCAGTCAATGGAGAGGTCATTATCCTGTGGTTTGTTCAAATGCACCTACAAGGGCATGAGTGTTTTTTTCACGTTAAAGTACTTTATTATACTTTAT